>JAGSMS010000008.1:13472240-14784481 GCA_029286595.1 Bhutanitis thaidina | reverse complement strand
TCTTCTCAGTTTGTTTGTTTCTTCAACCACACCTTCATGCGGTGCAACCGGATGATGGTGGACCGTCTAATGGGGAAATATCCATACGTAAATATCGTACCCTTCATCACCTATCGACGTGACTTTTTTTTTATGAGTAAGAGGGCAAACGAGCATGCTGCAGACCTGATGATAGGTTATTACCGTTGCCCACGTACATCTGCAACACCAGAGGTGCTGCAGATGTTATATTCATCTTCTTTAACATCCTTGCTAAGTCTACTGCTGAACTAAGTACCTCGCCTTTGAAGTCGCTATGCCCAAAGGGGTATCATGGTATTGTACCGTATGTTCTTAGACCATCGTGTGTTTACTCATGAATGCAATAACCTTGGATTGCACTTTGACTTTGACTAAGCTATTGATAGCCCGAAGTAGCAGTTTTTTTTGCATTAAACTATTCAATTCTGTATAAAATCTAGAAGAGGCACTAGTTATGTAATATCGTACAATATTGTTAGGCATTGTATAGCTAGCAGCATTTGGCTGAATGTGAACTACTAAGAGAATAAAGTAGTGTGCAACGAACTGTCGTCTGATTTGCATGTGTCCATCTGGACCCCGCGCCTTCTTTATATAAAACATATGTAATATCGTTATCAAATAAATAAAGATTACCTCCAGGGTCATTTAGATTAAGAGATTTTGCAAACAATCAATACAAAAAAAAATTATTGACTCCGAAATTATGAGAAATATTAAAATTTGCAAAAATTTAAAGATATTCAGTTATAATTTAAGATATTGTTTATGCCTCGATGGATAACATCAGAGTGCAATCCCTCGTGCTGGTCTCGTACCAATGAGTTTTGCGTAACTTACAAGTTGTGTCGCTGTACACTATGATGGTAACCGGCTCGCTACCTGTCACGTTGTTCTAAATTGTCTCCGGTGAAAAGTGGGTTGTAACGTTTAAATTAAATTTTTAGACCTCTGCCTGTCACAATTTTACGTAAACGGTCGTAAGAGCTTCATCCATTGACCCCAATAACTACGAAAAAAAAGTAAAGTAAAGTAGCAGCCTGTTTATCTGAGAGGGTTTTGGAGCCGAGAGGGTTCGCCACGCTGCTACAGTGCGGGTTGGCGGGCTTCACATATATTCGAAATATTTTTTTAATTATTTCCCAGACATGCAGGCTTCCTCGCGATCTTTTCTTTCACCGCCGAGCACGTGCACCAATAAGTTAATGCGCTTTTAAACAGACTTTATGCGGCAATCGATCATAACTAATAAAAAATAAGTAGGGTACTTTCGGTATATAAATAGGCATAATTAAAATAAATTAATGCTACTTTAATAATTTTTTTAATTAAATTCACGAAAGTTAATTAATTATTGTATAGTAAATTTTAAGCACTGTTATGAAATTACTTAATATTATTTGCATTTGTTAACGGAAATACCCTTGACAGATTATCATTAGATTCCTTAAATAGACAATATTCAAATTATATTTTATTTAAAACTCAACAAAACAAAGCAGTGATTATAATTGAGTAAAACTAATCAGACAAATTATTAACTATGAAATTATATTAGGCGGCTTTACCTCTGCCATTGTATAACATTGTATATTGCTGTACATTGGATAACACACGTGGTAAATACAATGCTTAAAATTTGCTATTAAAAATTTTAGTGGTGCCGGAACCACCAGTAGAACTCTGAAAAATATAGCACTACCAGCAATAAACATACGAAATATTTATCTTCGTTTCCTGATAGCTCAGAAGCGATCGAATACATCACGAAACGCGTGTCATACGTCTAATAAATACGATATATCGTCATTTTTACTTAAACGCTAAAGACGCGGCCAATCCCCGTGAAAGATGGATAATGACAAATGAATGGTATGGCGCCAGTTTCAAGTATTAATGTTCACCATTACCACGGTCTATTTCGCTTTCCGAATTGATATATATTCAACCATAGATTCAATAGGTACAAACATCGGTATTAGAAAACTACATGTTGACAAAAATACTTCGAATAATAAATAATAAGAATGAAACTCAGTTTTGCGCGGTGGCTAAGTCGCGGATCGATTCCTGCGTGGGACAAATATTTGAAGAAGAAGAAGGAGAATTCATTGCCATAACTCAAGTAACACATAATGAAAACTTAATTAACATAACAAAAAATAATAATATCTTATCGAGTTGGTATTCTGTCGGAACCCTTTTTATTTTCGCGAGCAGTCGTCAGGCTTTTTGGCTTTTTGTAATATGAGGAATCAAAATATAAATTACAAAAAAAATAATAATAACAATACAAATGTCATTAATAAGTAATATTTATATAAAACAATTAAAGTGTCAGATGACATTCGCTGGGCTATGGACAACAAATCTCTCACTGTTTTAACACTATTGGACTTCAGCAGTGCATTTAATTCCGTTGATTATGACATACTTCTCGGTATTCTTTCGTCCTTAAACATGTCACCCTCAGCAATTTCCTGGTTTGATTCTTACCTTAGAGGTCGCTCGCAGTGTGTCCGCCTTGAGGAGGATTTCTCTGAGTGGTGCGATATTACTGCGGGTGTTCCTCAGGGTGGTGTTATTTCTCTACTCCTCTTCTCTATTTTCATTAATGCTCTTACAAATGTTATCTCGTCTCACTTTCATCTCTACGCTGATGATCTGCAACTATACCGCCACTTCAAAATACAAGATGTGGAGGAAGCTATTTTCACGCTGAATGTTGATTTGAGTAACATATGCAATTGGGCAAAGTCCTTCGGTCTTCTTGTTAATCCTGCTAAATCTCAAGTCCTGATAGTAGGCACGTCCTATATGCTTAACTCATTAGACCATTCAAAACTCCCTGCTGTAACTTACGACAACATACAGATTCCATACACAGATACAGCTAAAAACTTAGGAGTTATCTTTGACACTCGCCTGTCTTGGGCGACTCACATTAGCATGGTTTGCAGCAAGGTGACCTACTCCTTTCAATCTCTCAAACGTCTCCAAATGTTTTTACCTCTAAATACCAAGATAACTTTAGCTCAAGCTCTTCTCCTTCCTCTCATTGACTATGCTGATGTTTGTTTTCTGGACGCTTCGGAAGAACTGCTGGACAAACTAGAACGTCTTTAGAACTTATGTATACGTTTTATTTTTGGCCTACGTAAGTTTGATCACGTGTCTGAATATAGAGCTCAATTGAAATGGCTCCCTATCCGTAAGCGTCGTGACTTACACGTGCTATCTTTTCTTTTCTTTTTACTATTCCATCCCCGTGCTCCTCCATATCTCTTTGAACGCTTTGAATATCTTGAGCTGCGCGGGGTTCCGTGCCGGAATCTTTACTCCTTAAAACACCTTCTCATTCTTCTAGGCGATATGGTGAATCCTTCACTGTAAAGGCAGCCAGGTTATGGAACTCACTACCACATGATGTACGTGCTAGTTCTTCTCGAGGAATATTCCGGAAGAGAGTGACGGAGCACTGTCTTTCTAATCAAAATTGTAAATAATAACTTATCTGCATTTGTGTATTATTATTGTATTGATAATTACTATTAAATATTTAATGTAATATTGGTAAGTATATGTGTTTATATGTTTGTATGTGTGTATATTTATATATATTTAGACATTATATTTAAACATTTAGTAATATTGTATAATATGTGTAGGTCATTGCCCCGCTGTGGGCACTTACAGGCAGCTACTTTGTTATAGTTTTTTTTTTCCTCATTGCCAATTATATTAGTTAAGTTATTATGTTAATTAAGTACACAACTACCTACTTGAATAATAATAATAGTTTTCTCTTTCCTCATGGGTTTGCTGGAAGAGAACTCTGCTTAGGTTAAGCTCGCCTTTGTGCATTTATTTTGTATATTATTAAACTTGTAATTTTTTCATAATGTGTACAATAAAGAATAAATAAATAAATAAATAAGTAAGTTGGTGAACTTAATTCCGCATCAACATAGAGTTGATACATCTAACCTTCAATGGACAACTATTGCACCTGAATTTCTTTAAATTGTCTGAGTTTCCTTCGTATTCTACAACCAGGACTGACAAATTTTAACATAGGCCATATCAATATTAACCTAATTGCCATGTAAAAGAAGTGACCTATACCTAATTTTAAAACTAGCCTTAGATTGGTACCCACGAAGAGGTGGTGGTAGGTTCTTCTAAATCTTGGTGGCTAAGTAACGAAAACTACCACCAAAAGCGGCAGTGACGTGTCCTGGAACAGTTAGCAAATATTTCGAGCCACGCGTATTATGATGGTTATATTCACTACACCAAGTAAGCTTTTTATATAAATAATCTGGAGCATTGTTTTTTATAACACCAAACAGTAAGCAAGCGAATTGTAACTCAGTTCGCTGTGACATTTTAAGTAGGTTGCCTTTGTTTAGATATGTGGAAATATGTGTTCTTGGAGGAAAAGCAAAAGTGTGCATTTTGGACTTGCTGAAGGACTTTTCACGATTTGGCTAGAAGACATGGACCATAGACAGTGATGCAGTAATTTAATATTGATAATACTAGAATTTCACAGAGGGTGACTTGAAGTTTATATTTAGGAAACTTAAATTAATTGAATTTAAGAAAGCGTTCAATTTATTCACTTTGTTATTATGTCATTGAAACAAATCAACGTTAAAATCGCCAATAAGAATGCACTTATCGTATTTTGAAAAACTAACCATTGACTCTGTTATAGCGTCCAAAAAGATATCCAAATCCAACCACGGAGGGCGATAGGCTGTACCAATAATTAGTTCAAGAGCAATGATATTTAAAGATATCCTCATTTGCACCACTGATGCACTAGATAACAGGTGGATGCAAGTCAAAACACGTAATCCACGTCTAACATTAAAACCTACACCACCACCCCTAGATCTGATAGAGCGCGATCGAGGAATGTGTCTAAAAGTATATCCTGGCAATACAGGAGTACTACAATTTTCTCCTTCTCTGAGCCATGTTTCATTAACAGCCAATATGTCAATAGAGCGCTGTTCTACTGCTACAATAAGATTTTCAGATTTAGAGTTCAATGAACCAGCATTATAATCATTAATAAAAGCAATTTATATAAAAGTACGCCCCTTCTTGGTTTACCATAACAAAAAAGTGATGCCTGGTTAATACAAATAACAATAAATATAAGTACTCTCTCAAAATTATATGATAATGAAAAAAAAAATAATTAACTTTTGTGCTGCAACTTGACTAATGTTATAGGAAACAAATATATAAAAAGCTATATTATCTGTAATTATGAAAGGCATAAACGTTAGTTTTTTTAAAGAACATTCAAAATAGCAATTTTGTACACAAAACTTGAGACTATTATGTCGTATGACGGTCACCTTTGTTGTAATTTTCAAACATTTGTATACACAATATAGGCAGTGTTTTAGTAGTTTTACATTAACTTTTATACTAAAGTTAAAAGAAATACTTACATGTATTAAGACAGGTAGCGTAAACACCACATAAATGGTTTTATTATAAAAAGAATTAAAAGCTAATATTAAAGGACCACGACAACACAATAGATTTGTTAAAAATACTCTCAAGATATATAATAGAAATATCTTAATATCACGAGCACAATTTTTTAACCGTTCAAAATATGAGCAGAACCAAAAACCTGCTCGAGGTCGGTTTCACCTTTGATACTCTCAATGTATGTGCTTTCATTCTTTCGAGCAAATATTTTACCTGACCTTCTTCATTTATTTATATATTTATTCTTTATTGAACCATGTACAATATATGATCAAAAGGCGGTCATAATGCTAAAAACATTTTAGCATTATGACCGCCTTTGGGACCGACCTATGGGAGTGACAAAATATCGAAGGCGGTTACGGAATAGCTAAAAACAAAATCAAGATTTAATACACATCATAATATAATATATAATTAATTTACATATTTTATATACGCAACATATAAAATATATCAATTAAAAGCTCCTAATAAATTTTCCTTTAAAAATAAAATCCGCGAACACTACAAAGATGTCGCAAGTCTGTACTGGTGTTACTGATAGTCATTGTGTCGTTTTACTTGTTTATCCTGACATACCTATTTGTTTGTATTTTTGTATTAAAATTCACGATTCTACGTATGTATGTTATATTTGTATAAAACGTATGTATGTAGATATGTGTGTGTACTATCTGTGTAAGTATATATTATAATATTTATATCTTTTTTACATGTTTTATTCTATTAGCTGTATCGCCTCTATTATGTATTTATCTCTGCTTAGCCTAATGGTTGACTGGGAGAGAATGCCTCTAGAGATTAAATCCGCCATGTGGTACACATGTACACACTTTGTGCATGAAGCTTAAATAAATAAATTTTATACGAATACAGTATGTACATACATATTATCTAAGATATACAGATAAAGATAATTCCCATAATAGGACATAATAGGATCAGTTTGTTTATGAAAAAGCTTTAGCTTTTCTTTTTCTTTCTCTTTTTATCAAATATAATAAATAGATAACGGTGACGATTTGTGGATAACTGTGCCTTAACAATAAGTCTCACCAACCTACATGGATATTGACATATAGAAAAAAGCACAAAGGCGTAAATATAAAAAAATGTCTGAACAATTTATCTTTAGATACGATCTTTAGATAAATATGGTTCTTCAGATTCAGTCTCATGTATTTTTACATTTTATTAATAGAATTTCTATTGTTGCAACACGTCGCGAGTTATTCTTTCTCGTTACATCAGACAACTGAACCTTGTTGAACATAAGATGGATATTACTTTTAATCATTTTTTTCTGCGAAATCGCCAATACTTCGCTTGGTAGTTTTAAAGGAATCCTATCCAGAGATGCGTCTTTATTGCTTTTAATGCGAACTGTAATAAAACTATATTAAATTAAAAAAGCTCTATAAAAGCTTTACATAAAAATAAGTGTGCTCTATTTTTTCTTAGGAAGAGAGCAAACGAGCAAGCGGCTCACTTGATCATGATTGATTACCATCTCCCACGTACATCTGCAACACCTAAGGAGCGGCAGGTGCGTTGCCGGCCTTTAAGAATTTTGCTTTTGTGAGATGAATGAAGAGGGGAGTGGGCCTCTGGTTAGCTCGGGCACCGAAACAAACGCATAAGCACAAGATGCCTCTACTTCACGCCAGTATTCACCGAGATCGTGGCCCATTCGAACTGCTGAAGCCGGTGCGTGGCTCTAACTCCTTCGCTGCCTATCGTTGTCTGGGGTCTAGGTGACACGTTCTTACAATTTTCGGTCGCTAAACTACTGCTTAACAACTGTTGTGTGCAAGTTAAAAGTTACAGAAAGCAATTATATTTATGGGCTGTGCTGTTTCATCTTAGTTTGCAGGGGTGACAATGCATCTGTAACTTTGCGTGCCAATTCTACTAATTATATACGATTATAATTATTTGAAAATTTTGCGTCCTTGAGAAAAATCGTTTGTACACAAATAAATAAAATTATTAATAATTAAAATAACCATTGGCCGTCTGGTCTCCCCTGCCGGGGGCTTCCATCTGGTTGGCTTTTAATTATCTATCTAATTTTATTACATATGTATAATTTATAAAATATTATTTATATTATGGTATTTATTTGTATCTATATATATTTATATATACAACCCAACCAGATGAGTAAATATAGAAATAACCCATAAAAATAAAAATAAATAAAAATGCAATCTTATATTTTAGAGATGCTATATACAGAGAGTGGTGCTTCAGCATATGGCATTCGAATAATGACTTCTTCATTCTTCGATTAAACTACTAAACTTTAGTGACAATTCAACTGGTACTTAAATATTGACGAACTCGAAAGACGCCGAGCGTAGCTCATCTCGGCCCCCCAGGTGCTATATTATATTAGGAGTTTTCGAAAAACTCATTGGTACCACGAGCCTCCGCGTTGGAACCGGGAGTCGTGTCTCCTGATTGACAGGCAGATCTTCACAGTATCCAAAGTTCGTGCAGTGGTATACTTGGTCTTGCCCCCAAGCTATCTCATCAACATCATCAGCCTGTCACAGTTCCTTTACTGAACATAGGACTCCCCCAAGAATTGCCTGAAAGAACGATACCGACCTGGTTCCGTCGACTTCTCGCGATACTGTGCAGGTCTTCACTCCATTTTGTGGGGCGTTGTCAACATTTATCTATACGAAGTTACCACTCGGTAAGCATTCTTCATCTCATGGGGAGATATTTCCATAATTGCCACGCCTGATGAGCGGGGATCGCATTTCTTTATTATATGACCCAATAATACCGATAATAATGTGATGTTATATCACTATGTACAATTTGGGCCGCTCTGCAAAACATCTTAGATGAATGTAAAGTAGTAGAGCAGCGTAAAAAAAATCATGAATTAAACTATAACCGTCAATGGACAGTCGGATAACTAGCTTTCGATAAAACGGGGTAGGCAGAAGAATACTTCCAACTGTCAATGGACAGTCGGATAACTAGCTTTCGATAAAACGGGGTAGGCAGAAGAATACTTCCAACTGTCAATGGACAGTCGGATAACTAGCTTTCGATAAAACGGGGTAGGCAGAAGAATACTTCCAACTGTCAATGGACAGTCGGATAACTAGCTTTCGATAAAACGGGGTAGGCAGAAGAATACTTCCAACCGTCAATGGACAGACGGATACCTAGCTTTCGATAAAACGGGGTAGGCAGAAGAAATACTCCAACCGTCAATGGACAGTCGGATAACTAGCTTTCGATAAAACGGGGTAGGCAGAAGAAATACTCCAACCGTCAATGGACAGTCGGATAACTAGCTTTCGATAAAACGGGGTAGGCAGAAGAAATACTCCAACCGTCAATGGACAGTCGGATAACTAGCTTTCGATAAAACGGGGTAGGCAGAAGAATACTTCCAACCGTCAATGGACAGTCGGATAACTAGCTTTCGATAAAACGGGGTAGGCAGAAGAATACTTCCAACTGTCAATGGACAGTCGGATAACTAGCTTTCGATAAAACGGGGTAGGCAGAAGAATACTTCCAACTGTCAATGGACAGTCGGATAACTAGCTTTCGATAAAACGGGGTAGGCAGAAGAATACTTCCAACTGTCAATGGACAGACGGATACCTAGCTTTCGATAAAACGGGGTAGGCAGAAGAAATACTCCAACCGTCAATGGACAGTCGGATAACTAGCTTTCGATAAAACGGGGTAGGCAGAAGAAATACTCCAACCGTCAATGGACAGTCGGATAACTAGCTTTCGATAAAACGGGGTAGGCAGAAGAATACTTCCAACCGTCAATGGACAGTCGGATAACTAGCTTTCGATAAAACGGGGTAGGCAGAAGAATACTTCCAACTGTCAATGGACAGACGGATACCTAGCTTTCGATAAAACGGGGTAGGCAGAAGAAATACTTCCAACTGTCAATGGACAGTCGGATAACTAGCTTTCGATAAAACGGGGTAGGCAGAAGAAATACTCCAACCGTCAATGGACAGACGGATACCTAGCTTTCGATAAAACGGGGTAGGCAGAAGAATACTTCCAACTGTCAATGGACAGTCGGATAACTAGCTTTCGATAAAACGGGGTAGGCAGAAGAATACTTCCAACTGTCAATGGACAGTCGGATAACTAGCTTTCGATAAAACGGGGTAGGCAGAAGAATACTTCCAACCGTCAATGGACAGTCGGATAACTAGCTTTCGATAAAACGGGGTAGGCAGAAGAATACTTCCAACCGTCAATGGACAGACGGATACCTAGCTTTCGATAAAACGGGGTAGGCAGAAGAATACTTCCAACTGTCAATGGACAGTCGGATAACTAGCTTTCGATAAAACGGGGTAGGCAGAAGAAATACTTCCAACTGTCAATGGACAGTCGGATAACTAGCTTTCGATAAAACGGGGTAGGCAGAAGAAATACTTCCAACTGTCAATGGACAGTCGGATAACTAGCTTTCGATAAAACGGGGTAGGCAGAAGAAATACTCCAACCGTCAATGGACAGTCGGATAACTAGCTTTCGATAAAACGGGGTAGGCAGAAGAAATACTCCAACCGTCAATGGACAGTCGGATAACTAGCTTTCGATAAAACGGGGTAGGCAGAAGAATACTTCCAACTGTCAATGGACAGTCGGATAACTAGCTTTCGATAAAACGGGGTAGGCAGAAGAAATACTCCAACCGTCAATGGACAGTCGGATAACTAGCTTTCGATAAAACGGGGTAGGCAGAAGAATACTTCCAACTGTCAATGGACAGTCGGATAACTAGCTTTCGATAAAACGGGGTAGGCAGAAGAATACTTCCAACTGTCAATGGACAGTCGGATAACTAGCTTTCGATAAAACGGGGTAGGCAGAAGAAATACTTCCAACCGTCAATGGACAGACGGATACCTAGCTTTCGATAAAACGGGGTAGGCAGAAGAATACTTCCAACTGTCAATGGACAGTCGGATAACTAGCTTTCGATAAAACGGGGTAGGCAGAAGAAATACTTCCAACTGTCAATGGACAGTCGGATAACTAGCTTTCGATAAAACGGGGTAGGCAGAAGAAATACTTCCAACTGTCAATGGACAGACGGATACCTAGCTTTCGATAAAACGGGGTAGGCAGAAGAAATACTTCCAACTGTCAATGGACAGACGGATATCTAGCTTTCGATAAAACGGGGTAGGCAGAAGAAATACTTCCAACTGTCAATGGACAGTCGGATAACAAGCTTTCGATCAAACGGGGTAGGCAGAAGAAATACTTCCAACTGTCAATGGACAGTCGGATAACTAGCTTTCGATAAAACGGGGTAGGCAGAAGAAATACTTCCAACTGTCAATGGACATCGGATAACTTTTGATGAAATAGCTATAAAACCTTCAAATACAAAATACTTATGAGCTGCACACGATATATTATTTGACATTTTATTTCGACTGTCACTGTGGATCTGTGGATTTTTTTAATACGTCGAGAAGTACCTATAACAAAGGTCAAAGGTCAACGACATATTTTAGGTACGGCAGGTACCTAAAATATGTCTTTGAGAATTTAATAAATATTAAAAATTTAACAATTTTATCCCAATATTAACATTTCAGTGCCACATCGGGGACTTACTTTATCTTGACTATTTCTTCCCTGAGCGTATTTTCCTAATACTCTCAAGCCATTAGGTTAGAGCGTTAATGTCCCGCCCGAAGCTTTGTGTAAAATATTTCGCTTCATGATCTAATCGGCACGAAAAGACCTCTACATCACAGTTAAATTGCAACCTTGAATAGTTATATACATTATTAATCTCCAAAAATCGCTACCATATAAGCTGAGCATCAAAATAAGCTACGGTTATAAGCTCGGATACCGGAAATTATTGCTGTACCGTCATTTTCAATTTCTCGATGTGTTTGGAAATGTTTTAAATAAAGGGCAATCATATTATATATAAGATTCGTCGTAATCTTTAACGTGGTGGAGCCAAGCGGCGGCTTTTGCTGCTGCTCGAATGGGCTGGGCGCGATCGTGTTGGTACCACGGCCTCGCAGACTACCGCCGTGAAGTAGAGGCACCTCATGCTTCTGCTCGTTTCGTTCGATGAGAGAGGTCCGGAAACCCACTCCTCCTCCCCATCATCCCTTCCATCTCCCAAATACCCTTAAGGCTTTAAGCACGGCAACGCACCTGCACCAGTACCTATGGTGTTGCAGATGTACGTGGGCGACAGTAATCACTTACCATCAGATGAAGCGCTTGCACGTTTGTCGCATTTCCCATAAAAAAAAAATAGGCTTAAGATCGCAATAAGTCCGGTCCTTTCTTATTTTAATGCTGGACACAGAACTTTTCTAGATAGCACTGGCATAAAAAGCAAGATTATCATGAAGATTTTCACAAAATCAGCAAGCGGGGCTGGGGTCTATGACCGCAAAGTCAGTAGTAATACTGTCCGTTACTACCATTTACTGTTATACTGTATGGATGACATATTTGGATGTATTTCCGCTAACAATCAATCGCCGGAACCTCGGCCGATTGACTTCCTAGTTTCTAGTTTCTAGTTGCAGTTTAACAGTAAAAGAAAAGCGCTTTAATGGCCGAAAACTCCGAAACTTCTGGTATGTAATCTTTAAACCTCCATACAAGCTACGATTTTTACCAAATATCTCGGTCGATATCGAACCAAATAACTTAATCCTCCGTAACTCGAAGCCTACTAAATTGTTTTCATTTTCTACCTAATTTTCTTCGAATGATCTTGTCTTGCGAATTGATCTTAATGGAATACCTATTAAAATTGAATACGTATAAAAATAGCAAAACATCGAGAATAACAACTCTGAAACACTGTGCCCTCGGGCCTACAAAGACTTATTTTACTAAAAATTATTTTCAAAATTACTTTCGCAGAAAAAATTACTGTTAATTCAATTATTTATTAATTAATTTATTTTTGATTTGGAAGACTTAAATAGATAAAGAGAAACACTAATATAGTTAATAGAGACATATATATATAAATATAAGTATATAGTAATATATATATAAGTGGGATGTATGTGAAGATGTTACTGTGTAATGAAAAGTAAGTGAAATAGAAGACGTGTGAGTGTGACGCAAGATGTGAGATAGAGAGAGCGAGAGAGGAAAAAAGGGAAGATGGCGTAAGATGTGTATGTAGCTGTCGGCTTTATTGCTAAGATTTTTAGGTTTGATCATAATAAATTCAGTGAATACTCAAGATAACTTTAATTTCTTCTCCCACCCATTTATATGTTTAGGACATAGAATATCTTTAGGTTTAGATTAGTGTAAATACATGAATAACTTAAACTAAAATTTTTTTTTTTACTATTTTAATGTTTTGCACCAGATATTGTTATCTCTCCACGCCTTCGGGGTGACGGGAAGAAAATGCCAAGTAGTATTAAATCCGCCCTTTGTAATACTTTTGTAAAGGTATTTAATTAATAAATATTCATATAAATAATTTAATTATTTTTAAGATGATTATATATTCAAATTTAAATATATATAATATCTAAAGATATTCTATGTCCTAAACATATAAATATATATATGTATACATATATACAAATCCACTCGTATATATACACATAAATACACAATATTATTATAACTTCAATGACCGATGATATCAATTATAATATATTTAAATATATATATTATAATATATCAAATAAATATTATTACATTAAAATTTATTTGATATCGTTATATAATTGCTTCGTATTGTCTTCCTCAAGGTCCTCTCGTAATCTTACCATGTAACTTTATGATATCACTATCTAATCCTCCTGTCTGTCTATTTGGTTCTTCTGGTATTTTCCTTATCCAACTTCTTCAATACCACGGCTAGTTTATTCCCGTACTTTGTCACTACCACAAAAGAGCAAAGGTAGAAAGAATTTACGTTAATATCGCAATAATAACAAAAGCATTAGTATATTTCTATTTTACGTTGTAGCAAATAAAAAATGCCATAACATGTGATTCGCGATCAAAATATAACTTATTAAATGGGTATCGATTTCTGTTATGTGGCTTTGGAGCTCGGAAAAAATAATATAGTTTTATTATGTTCCACAAAAATAAAAATTATTCGATGGAAAAGATATCTGTTCACATATCTGAAAGCGAATACTTTTCCTAACATCTACTCGTAAATCATAATATGTACTCGTACATTTGCTTCTAGTACTTTGATGTTTATTAAAGTTTCGTTTATTGTGTCGTAATGGAGCTTTTATATCCTTGTATACTATAATATTGTGTACAAATATTTCGAACGAGTTATTTGATAATTTTCATTACCATATTTCTTAAATTTTATTACATTTCTTATATAATTTTATTATTTATAGATTGTAGTAAATGTAATTAAATTATGTAACATTTTTAATATTGTTTATTATTCCATAATGCACGATGTCAAAATAGAATGCTTTGTTCCTCTTATTAACATTAGTAAAGAATCTGCAAGTCTTTCTGCGGGTCATAGACATGCGTGCTCAAGAGCATAAGAAGACTTAGGTCAACGACATATGAGAAACATACGAGGTGTGCATGATTTAGAGGACCGTTGTAGCATATAAAAATAAATTATTTACAAATACAAAGCTCATATTTATTAAGCTCTCAAACTAAGCACTTGGATATAGTGGGCCTTTGGCGTCGCCAAATCCCAAACCACTGAGCTATCATATTTACCAATTTTTTTTTTTATTTACACATAAATATGAGTTTCTAGAGACCTAATTTATTGCTTATAAACTCTAATTCTCTAATTACAATACAAAATTAGCGTGGGTTGAGACACCTAGCTTTCAGGTGCTTTCTTTTATTGCAAAGCAGCTCACATGATGGTAAGTGTGATTTCCGACGCCCACGTATATCTGTTACACCAGAGGTGAATTGCCGACCTTAAAGATATTTTAGGAGGAGAGCAGGGCAGAGGGAGAGGGGAATGACCGGTTACCTCACTCGTCGAACGAAACGCAGGAGCACAAGATGGCTATACTTCAGGCCGTTATTCTGCGAGGCTGTGGTACTACCTCGGTCATCATCATCATCATCATTTCAGCCTATCAGAAGTCCACTGCTGAACATAGGCCTCCCCCAAAGATTGCCACGAAGCTCGCTCCTGAGCCACCTGCATCCATCGACTTCCCGCAACACTGCGCAGGTCGTCACTCCATCTTGTGGGGGGGGTCGTCCTACGCTGCGTTTGCCTGTACGTGGCTGCCACTCGAGAACCTTTTTTTCCCCAACGGTTGTCAGTTCTGCGAGCTATGTGGCCGGCCAATTGCCACTTCAGCTTGCTGATCTTTACGGCTATGTCGGTTACCTTAGTTCTGATGCGGATATCATCGTTGCAGTCTCTATCACGCAGAGAAACACCGAGCATAGCCCTTTCCATAGCGCGCTGAGCAACTTTGAGCTTCCTCATACGGCCTGCAGTGAAGGACCAAGTCTGGGATCCGAATGTCATCACTGGCAACACGCACTGGTTGTATACTTTGGTCTTGAGGCATTGCGGTATACTCGACGAGAAGATATGACGTAGCTTCCCGAACGCAGCCCAGCAGAGTTGGATTCGTCGATTGACCTCTGAGTCGAAGTTGGACTTACCTAATCGGACTATTTTTTATTATTTATTATTTTTTTATTTTTCACTACCTCGGTCGTGTCGTCTCATTCGAGCAGTTGCAAAAGCCGCCGCTTGACTCTACCACGTGCAGAATTAGATAAAACCTAATGTCATAGTTCGTATTCATATAAATGTTTAAAGTTAAACAATACCTAATGACAGGAGTACTTCACAGCTAGGTAAAGGACTTCTTTTCTGTTTCCCCATACTTAAATTTCATTGGCCATTTAACAATGAATTTGTAATATCCTATTGATATTACAAATTCTAAGTGAGAAATAGCTTAGATAACGCAGAAGATAGCATAGACAGTGTAAGCTGTGAGGTGGCTGGTGATCTTCAACTAACCATTCAAGCTTGCAATACAGACACACTTCACGCAGTCCCAAAACTTTCCCGTATCATAGATATATATAGATATATCTACGCTATCTATCATAAACGTTTACCTCTAGTGGAATTAAGCCCGCGTCCTTCAACTTTGAAGGCGCCTAGGTTGCCCAGTATTCATAATTCGAGTACTGCAGTGGACTTTAGAGACTGATAAAGAAGAAGAAGTATAAAAAAAAGACAGAACAGTTGTTCTGACCACAAATAACTATTTTTTTTAACGTGGTAGAGCCAAGCGGGGGCTTCAGCTCCTGCTCGAATGGGCGGCTCGACCGTATCAATACCACGACCTCGCAGAATACCGGCGTAAAGTATAGGCATCTTTTGTTTCTGCGTTTCGTTCGGTGAGTGTGGTAACCGGAGGCCTACCCTCTCTCCACATTCCACTCCTAATCCTCCCTCCCATCTCTCAAATACTCTTAAAGGCCGGCAACGCAGCTGTAGCTCCTCTGGTGTTGCAGATGTATGTGGGCGACAGTAATCATTCACCATCAGGTGAACCTATTGCTCGTTTGCCGCCTTTACTATAAAAAAAAATTGTCACTACACTTACATCATAGATAAAAATATATTTCCTTTAAAAATGTTACAGATTTTTTTTTATATCTTAAGCAAAGGTTGCGCCAGCCTGCGCCCCTTATTTCTCTCGAGAACAACTTTTGAAAGGTAAAACTCGATTGAATTGAGGCTTAGCCAGATTATATTGCTTGAACAAAGAGAATATTTAAGGAGTTTATATTCAACGATAAATTACTTTACAACTGAAAGTAAAAAGGTAAATACTGAATATCTACAAAACGGACGTCTTTTGATAGAGCCTTGGCTTTTCTTTAAAAACTCTCCAAGTATAACGTACAATTAAAAAAACAATACACACAAGTAATGTGATCAGAGAGAGTTGTGGCGTGAAAGACGATCTAGTGACACGAATTGAGAAAGGGATGCTGAGCTGGTTTGGACATGTGGAGAGAATGAACGAAAGTAGGTTGACGAAACAAATATATGAGGCGAGTGTGTGTGAGATGGTAGAGTCGGGAGAGGAAGATCTAGGCGAACATTTCACTATCAAATCGGAAACGTTCTGAAAAAAGACCAGGTCAAGAGCATGCTAAATCAACGAGTTTCCATGCGAAGATTAATGAAAGTGGGAGAAGCGAAAGACGTATATCAGGACCGTAGCAAGTGGAAGAAGATTGTTTCTGCCTACCCCGTTGGGAACAAGGCGTGAATATATATACATACATACAAGTAGGTAGAAGATAATACATACTGAACATTAAGATTATCGCTCTTTTCTATTTACTACAAAAAGCTACTATTTACATGCTATAAATAATAGATTTCGTACTGAAACTTCCGCTTTCTCGCGTCTAATGAAAATTTAGTAGAAAAGTTCAAAATGAAATTTCATAGTTATTAGTAATATACAACCCAAAACCGATCAAGTCAGTCTACTGTGTTTTTTACACCACGGCTATTGTTTTTTGTGTTCAGTAAAGCCTTTTGTTCAGTAAAGTAGAAACCAGTAAATGCCCACAGCTGGACAAAGGCCTCCCTTTCATATATCTAAGAGGTATTTGGAGCTGGAAATGTTCCGTGTTGCTGCTCAGGTTGGCGGACTTTTCTTGTTCACGAAATAGGATTGCGTATCATATATATGTGAGACATAAGTACCCCGAGGACTAAGCTGGACTAACCACTGGCTGAATCTCTAGACCCTTTCAATCATAACACAACAAACGGTTGTACGTTTGCTTGGCCGCAGAAATAGGCAAGAGGCTGGCATCTACCCAGATTCTTGGGCAAGAGAGGGAATCCTAGCATCTAGTAGATTCACATTATCTTATTAAGCTTTCAGCGAATCGTATGTAAATCACACAAGGGTTTTTTAAACTACGTGTATTCTGAGATAAAATAATTTTAAAAATCACATTTGCTATAATTTTACCTGATCTTAAGATAATTAAAAACAGTAACATATTTTCAACTGCAAACAGGATTATAACAGTGGTTGCAATGCTGACTAGCCATTGAAATAAACAAGACCTACCCCGACGACTCCTAGGCATCAGTGTTAAACTGCACGATATAATATATAATATAATATATTTTTAAGCGTGGTAGAGCCAAGCGGCGGCTTTTGCTGCTGCTCGAATGGGCTGGCCCGACCGGGATGGTACCACGGCCTCGAAGAATACCAGCGTGAAGTAGAGGCATCTTGCGTAGATGCTTCTGCGTTTCGTTAGGTCAGTGAGGTAACTGGATGCCCACTCCTCCTCCTTATCCCTTCCATATCCCCCTCTCTCCTCATCCTTCCGTCCGTCTCCCAAATACCCTCAGAGGGCGGCAACACACCTGCAGCACCTCTGGTGTTGCTGATGTACATGGGTGACGGTAATCACTTACCATCAGGTAAGCCGCTTGCTCGTTTGCGTCCAATATTTTTTTTTTTAATATTATACAGAAAATGAAAAGTTTAACTTATTTCATCGTAGAACATAATTAATATCCACCTAAGCTCATTGAATAAGTGCTTTTGAATTTCATTTTCTTAGAACTTGTATTTTCCAAGAAACAAATGCAAGGGAGATGCGGAAAATGCGGTAAATACTTTAACTGCATATCTTTTATTACAAGAATAAACCTTACAACCTGTAAAGAAGAAATTGGTTTAAGATGGCAAAATTCTACGTACTACAGGAGAAAGATTTGTGGTGGGCATGCGCTTTAAAGTTATAATACTCGTGTGGTCTGTAATCCGTTAGATAACCGATACGGCCATTTAAATTGTTAATATTTATTTTAAGTGCTCAATTCATCAAGTGCTTGGCGTTGATGGTGAATACGTCGTGAGGAAACCTGTTGTATCTGAGAAATAAGAAAAAATATTAAATCGGGGTTATCAGAAGTCCATCCATCCCTGTTCCGAGAAAAGACTTAACATTTACTTTTTCATCGGAGATAGATATGTCATTTCTACTTAAGTCTACTCTTGCGAACCTAAGGAATGAGATGGAGTGGCAGATATTTATCATACGATGGAACAGCCTCAATACTAGAACTTTTATCATGTTAAGAGTCTTATTTAATCAACGTCAGGTCGCAGCGGCGTAAGCTTCTTCCGTCCAGCTTCTATCCATACGAGTGACAGACGCGAGTGTTTATATCTAAATACATTTAGTATGTGTTTGGAATTTTGCAGCATAAATTATATTACGGAGACAAGATGAATGTAATACGAGAAAATAATAAAACACATGGTCATATTTGTGTTAATCAACACATGTGGCAGTAATTTTACTACCGTTCCTCAATAAAATAAAGCTCAATCCTCTCAGATATATTAACGGCCGCGTTATTTATTACATTGCCAAAGGAAGCTTATTATAATCTACGTATATAAAACGGCACTGTTTTATGGCTTAAATCTGATTAAGCCTTCGTAACCTAAATTACAACATGTAACATTTAATAAGAAAAATATTAAATCGGGTTATCAGAAGTCCATCCATCCTTGTTCCGAGAAAAGACTTAACATTTACTTTTTCATCGGAGATAGATATGTCATTTCTACTTAAGTCTACTCTTGCGAACCTAAGGAATGAGATGGAGTGGCAGATATTTATCATACGATGGAACAGCCTCAATACTAGAACTTTAATCATGTTAAGAGTCTTATTTAATCAACGTCAGGTCGCAGCGGCGTAAGCTTCTTCCGTCCAGCTTCTATCCATACGAGTGACAGACGCGAGTGTTTATATCTAAATACATTTAGTATGTGTTTGGAATTTTGCAGCATAAATTATATTACGGAGACAAGATGAATGTAATACGAGAAAATAATAAAACACATGGTCATATTTGTGTTAATCAACACATGTGGCAGTAATTTTACTACCGTTCCTCAATAAAATAAAGCTCAATCCTCTCAGATATATTAACGGCCGCGTTATTTATTACATTGCCAAAGGAAGCTTATTATAATCTACGTATATAAAACGGCACTGTTTTATGGCTTAAATCTGATTAAGCCTTCGTAACCTAAATTACAACATGTAACATTTAATAAGAAAAACTATAAAGATTAAAAATATAGACAATTATTATTATTTCTTGTATTAAATAAAAAACTATCCGATACAGTGTCATTCCTACTGCAGAACTTTCTCTTGTGTTGAATAATCTGTATGTCATAGTAAAACCAAATGATATTGACCAACCATAAACAAACGGCCTTGTGCGCGAGTAAATCTCTTGTAGCTAATCGGGTACCACGCGTAAGGAAGGAAAGGAAGGTAAGGACATTAACAGGCAGCGGCGTCTGGGGGCGAGATATCTGGTACTGTGATCGCCAATCCGCTTGCCGTGCGTGGCGATTAATAAATTATTTTATTGGATACTTCTAAATTAATGTGTAAATGGATTACTGGTTCGAATACTTTGTTGCCATTTTTCCACTGGCATTCTGTAGATTGTGGTTTTCCAAGATCTAGCGAACACGTTAAAAACATGCAAAAGTGTTAAGCGTATCACATGTTAAAAATTAGATCATCTTCGTCGCCGAAGTAAAAAATATATATTAAATAAGTTGTATGTTTATTATAATGAAAGAAATCCCAAGAAACTATCCTAACAGTAAACAGATCTACGAAAATTCCGGGAAAACTTTGACAAGCGTCATCTTTAAAACCTCTTGAAATGTAATGTATCTTCTAGAATATCTTCCAGGAATGGACAATGTAATTTTCTCATGTGTAATTTATAATATGTTTATCATGTTGTGATTAATGTGGTGAACTTTGATATTCTGATAATAATTTCTCAAAATATATTTTTTTTTGAAGTATACAAGATGGAATACCCGACGTTGCCTGGGTTTAAATAGAAAGGGATACACAACTCGCAATCTATTGATTTTGTAAAAAACTATACCCACAAACACTCTCGTTTATACTACTAGGCAATTACAGAATTTTCAAAATATATTTTTTTTTTTTTTTTTTTTTTTTTTTTTTTTTTTTTTTTTTTTTTTTTTTTTTTTTTTTTTTTTTTTTTTTTTTTTTTTTTTTTTTTTTTTTTTTTTTTTTTTTTTTTTTTTTTTTTTTTTTTTTTTTTTTTTTTTTTTTTTTTTTTTTTTTTTTTTTTTTTTTTTTTTTTTTTTTTTTTTTTTTTTTTTTTTTTTTTTTTTTTTTTTTTTTTTTTTTTTTTTTTTTTTTTTTTTTTTTTTTTTTTTTTTTTTTTTTTTTTTTTTTTTTTTTTTTTTTTTTTTTTTTTTTTTTTTTTTTTTTTTTTTTTTTTTTTTTTTTTTTTTTTTTTTTTTTTTTTTTTTTTTTTTTTTTTTTTTTTTTAATATTATACAGAAAATGAAAAAGTTTAACTTATTTCATCGTAGAACATAATTAATATCCACCTAAGCTCATTGAATAAGTGCTTTTGAATTTCATTTTCTTAGAACTTGTATTTTCCAAGAAACAAATGCAAGGGAGATGCGGAAAATGCGGTAAATACTTTAACTGCATATCTTTTATTACAAGAATAAACCTTACAACCTGTAAAGAAGAAATTGGTTTAAGATGGCAAAATTCTACGTACTACAGGAGAAAGATTTGTGGTGGGCATGCGCTTTAAAGTTATAATACTCGTGTGGTCTGTAATCCGTTAGATAACCGATACGGCCATTTAAATTGTTAATATTTATTTTATGCTCAATTCATCAAGTGCTTGGCGTTGATGGTGAATACGTCGTGAGGAAACCTGTTGTATCTGAGAAATAAGAAAAAATATTAAATCGGGGTTATCAGAAGTCCATCCATCCCTGTTCCGAGAAAAGACTTAACATTTACTTTTTCATCGGAGATAGATATGTCATTTCTACTTAAGTCTACTCTTGCGAACCTAAGGAATGAGATGGAGTGGCAGATATTTATCATACGATGGAACAGCCTCAATACTAGAACTTTTATCATGTTAAGAGTCTTATTTAATCAACGTCAGGTCGCAGCGGCGTAAGCTTCTTCCGTCCAGCTTCTATCCATACGAGTGACAGACGCGAGTGTTTATATCTAAATACATTTAGTATGTGTTTGGAATTTTGCAGCATAAATTATATTACAAGATGAATGTAATACGAGAAAATAATAAAAAACATGGTCATATTTGTGTTAATCAACACATGTGGCAGTAATTTTACTACCGTTCCTCAATAAAATAAAGCTCAATCCCCTCTCAGATATATTAACGGCCGCGTTATTTATTACATTAATTACGAAATGTTCGCCAAATAATATTTATCGTGTACCTCGTAAACAGCTTAATGAGATGTTTTTATTTGTCGAAGCAACTAACTGATATTGTTCATTAAAGCAGCGATCGCAAACAAGTAATGGATACATTTATGACCAAATAAAATAGATCAAAACAAACAATATGAAAATTCCGTGTTGTTAGTGTCATGTCAGCAAAATGTTTCCTTGTATTTATTACATTGCCAAAGGAAGCTTATTATAATCTACGTATATAAAACGGCACCGTTTTATGGCTTAAATCTGATTAAGCCTTCGTAACCTAAATTACAACATGTAACATTTAATAAGAAAAAATATTGACAATTATTATTATTTCCTGCACTAGTTTCACAACACATTTAACTTTCAATAATAATTGTAATTGTTAATGATAGTTATTGTCAATATGATAATGTTTCACCAAGTAACTGACAACCATCGCAATTATAAATTGTATATTAAATAAAAAACTATCCGATACAGTGTCATTCCTACTCCAGAACTTTCTCTTGTGTTGAATAATCTGTATGTCATAGTAAAACCAAATGATATTGACCAACCATAAACAAACGGCCTTGTGCGCGAGTAAATCTCTTGTAGCTAATCGGGTACCACGCGTAAGGAAGGAAAGGAAGGTTAGGACATTAACAGGCAGCGGCGTCTGGGGGGCGAGATATCTGGTACTGTGATCGCCAATCCGCTTCCCGTGCGTGGCGATTAATAAATTATTTTATTGATACTTAAATTAATGTGTAAATGGATTACCGGTTCGAATACTTTGTTGCCATTTTTCCACTGGCATTCTGTAGATTGTGGTTTTCAAGATCTAGCGAACACGTTAAAACATGCAAAAGTAGTAAGCGTATCACATGTTAAAAATTAGATCATCTTCGTCGCCGAAGTAAAAAATATATATTAAATAAGTTGTATGTTTATTATAATGAAAGAAATTCCAAGAAACTATCCTAACAGTAAACAGATCTACGAAAATTCCGGGAAAACTTTGACAAGAGTCTTATTTAATCAACGTCAGGTCGCAGCGGCGTAAGCTTCTTCCGTCCAGCTTCTATCCATACGAGTGACAGACGCGAGTGTTTATATCTAAATACATTTAGTATGTGTTTGGAATTTTGCAGCATAAATTATATTACAAGATGAATGTAATACGAGAAAATAATAAAAAACATGGTCATATTTGTGTTAATCAACACATGTGGCAGTAATTTTACTACCGTTCCTCAATAAAATAAAGCTCAATCCCCTCTCAGATATATTAACGGCCGCGTTATTTATTACATTAATTACGAAATGTTCGCCAAATAATATTTATCGTGTACCTCGTAAACAGCTTAATGAGATGTTTTTATTTGTCGAAGCAACTAACTGATATTGTTCATTAAAGCAGCGATCGCAAACAAGTAATGGATACATTTATGACCAAATAAAATAGATCAAAACAAACAATATGAAAATTCCGTGTTGTTAGTGTCATGTCAGCAAAATGTTTCCTTGTATTTATTACATTGCCAAAGGAAGCTTATTATAATCTACGTATATAAAACGGCACCGTTTTATGGCTTAAATCTGATTAAGCCTTCGTAACCTAAATTACAACATGTAACATTTAATAAGAAAAAATATTGACAATTATTATTATTTCCTGCACTAGTTTCACAACACATTTAACTTTCAATAATAATTGTAATTGTTAATGATAGTTATTGTCAATATGATAATGTTTCACCAAGTAACTGACAACCATCGCAATTATAAATTGTATATTAAATAAAAAACTATCCGATACAGTGTCATTCCTACTCCAGAACTTTCTCTTGTGTTGAATAATCTGTATGTCATAGTAAAACCAAATGATATTGACCAACCATAAACAAACGGCCTTGTGCGCGAGTAAATCTCTTGTAGCTAATCGGGTACCACGCGTAAGGAAGGAAAGGAAGGTTAGGACATTAACAGGCAGCGGCGTCTGGGGGGCGAGATATCTGGTACTGTGATCGCCAATCCGCTTCCCGTGCGTGGCGATTAATAAATTATTTTATTGGATACTTCTAAATTAATGTGTAAATGGATTACCGGTTCGAATACTTTGTTGCCATTTTTCCACTGGCATTCTGTAGATTGTGGTTTTCCAAGATCTAGCGAACACGTTAAAAACATGCAAAAGTAGTAAGCGTATCACATGTTAAAAAAATTAGATCATCTTCGTCGCCGAAGTAAAAAAATATATATTAAATAAGTTGTATGTTTATTATAATGAAAGAAATTCCAAGAAACTATCCTAACAGTAAACAGATCTACGAAAATTCCGGGAAAACTTTGACAAGCGTCATCTTCAAAACCTCTTGAAATGTAATGTATCTTCTAGAATATCTTCCAGGAATGGACAATGTAATTTTCTCATGTGTAATTTATAATATGTTTATCATGTTGTGATTAATGTGGTTAACTTTGATATTCTGATAATAATTTCTCAAAAATTTTTTTTTTTTGAATTATACAAGATGGAATACCCGACGTTGCCTGGGTTTAAATAGAAAGGGATACACAACTCGCAATCTATTGATTTTGTAAAAAAACTATACCCACAAACACTCTCGTTTATACTACTAGGCAATTACAGAATTTTCAAAAAGAAATAAAATAAACACTGATTATTTTGGACTTTCTTATACATGGTAGAGCCAAGTGACGGCTTTTGCTGCTGCCCGAACAGGCCGGCTCGACCAGGATAATACCACGACCTCGCAGAATACCGCCGTGAAGTAGAGGCATCTTGTGCTTCTGCCTTTCGTTCGGTAATTTAGGTAACCGGAGGCCCTCTCCTCCTCCTCCAAAACCCCCTCCACATCATCCCTCTTATCTCCAAAATATTTTTATAGGTCGGCAACGCACCAGCAGCTCCTCTGGTGTTGCATCTGAATGTACATCTGTACATGGGCGATGGAAATCACCATCCGCTTGCCTCCTTCGTCGAAAAAAAAAAAACACTTGCAGGGCGCTCCGCGGCGGCTGATTTATATGCTTCTGGATTATTCTCAGATACCCGTATTATATATATTATTTTATTTCAATATTAGAAGTCTAACTGCCAGTACTATTTGTAAAGATTATATTTAAAATTTGTCGTTTTCATTGACATGGATTGTCCGAAAACAAGATGAACGAGAGGCTGTAAGTAATTGGCAAGCGATTCATTCATCATAATCAATCTTTCACACTGAGTGGTCCAACGTTCGACGCGCCGGCGATTGCAATGATACGTCGACCTTAATCGTCGCATTCGACTTTATTAAACTTTACAGAAAAAAAAAAACAGTTTTTAACGTTTCTATGAAAATAACCTCACGCCTGTTACCCTTGGTGAGTAGGCAGTGGGTTAGTAGCATTTATTTGGCATAACTTAACGTTATCCAACAGGTATCAGCAATCCTTTTTTCAACTCTCCGATAGACAGAACGTGACGGGTAGCCTCGTCACCAGATATGCTCATGAAATTTTGGATTTTTGAGCCCCTGGGTTGGCTTTCACTCACAAGAAGAAATGGCAGATTCAGATATCTGTACAAAACGACAACGACGACTGCAATGTATAACCGTAAATTATCTTGAGATAAAGGTTTTTATACAGCTATGTACCATTAAAATGAACAGAAAACTGTTTTCAGAGTAAATTGGCATTGGTATTTTATATAACTGAACTTTAATTAGCTTACGTCTGTTTATATTTTTTTATTATATCATTTATATATAATTTACGTATGTATGTATTTAATTTATTTACGCTTAGATATATTCTACAATTCTTATAAATTTTATATTATTGATTACTTCATGTTGTACTTTCTCAGTTACTAATATATTGACTTCATTTTAATGAGGGAGTATAAGGAGAGGGATGAGGAGGCGGAGTGGGCCTCCAGTTATCTCACTCACCGAACGAAATGCAGAAGCACAAAATGCCTCTACTTAACGCCGGTATTCTGCGAGGCCATGGAACTACTCCGGTCGAGCCGGTCCATTAGAGCAAAAGTCACCGCTTGGCTCTACCACGTACCAAAAATATGAATTCATACTTTAAAATTGTACTTTCAGAAATTATTTCTGTTATTAAAGACAGTAACTATTCGATCACAA
Organism: Bhutanitis thaidina; assembly: GCA_029286595.1. Classification (NCBI taxonomy): domain Eukaryota; kingdom Metazoa; phylum Arthropoda; class Insecta; order Lepidoptera; family Papilionidae; genus Bhutanitis; species Bhutanitis thaidina. The sequence continues at coordinate 14,758,427 of JAGSMS010000008.1, read as the reverse complement.
ATGTATAAGATTAAATTTCAGTATCTCTCTTCTATTATGGGAATAGGGTCCTTCGTTCCTCCGCTAATCATGTGATAAGTATCCCAAAACATTTTACCCACTTTCTTGGTGGTTCCTTCACCGTTCGGGCTACACTTCTCTGGAACTCCTTGCCCGAAGACATCAGAAAAGCCCCATATAAAATTTCTTTCAAAAGATTGGTACGCGAACACTTTTTAAAACCATCTGATACTTGTTAGTATTTATTCTGATTCATAATATATGTATGTATTAATGTGTTTGAATGTATGTATATATCTGTGTTGGTATTTCTGTATATATTATAGTATGTATTTGTATATCTATGTGTATGTGTATAAATGTATGCATATACATTTATATATGTTTTAATTATGTAGTATATTTCTCAATTAGCCTTTCATTTTTATATTATTTTAAATTTGATGCACCTTCACCACATTTCTTCACGCTCTGGGTTGACTGTTAGAGAATGCCAAAGGGCATTAAGTCCGCCTTTTGTAATCCTTTTGGTGTAGACAATAAAGTATAAATAAATAAATAAAATAAATATAGGACAGGATATTTAATATTTTTTTACCGCAAGACTTTTTTTAACTAAAAATAAGGGGAAATAATTTTCAACTGAAGTCTTTAGCTGTTTTAAAAACAAAGCAAGAAGAAAATAACATGATCGATTACGTCATAATTACCAGGCTCACGCGCACAGCGTATTCAAAATGAGTTGTCAATTATTTACGATTTCAGTTAAATGAATACATTTCCTTTTCAAAACTATTATTGAGCATGTGCCCAATATACCGTAACACGGTAGGATCGTTGCGATTGTGACCCTCCAGGCAGCGTGCCGTGTCGTGAATAGATCGGTCTTCTAATCTTATTATGCTTTCTGTTTTCTCGCTTTTAATTGGAATTCGAATTAAAAAATTCGAGATTTATTCGGTCTCGTGCCCAATAGGTTCCGTTCCAAGTAAATATAATCTTTATTCAATTAATGGTATGGGATTTATTGTAATAACGAGGAAAATTATTTTGAAAAGTGTTCCATCACTTCGCATAATGATACCAGTCAGAGTTTCTAAATATCTTTACCTGTATGTTCCTACATTGATCTCGATAGGGTTATAAAGAGCTCGACGAAATTAATACAGTAGGCCCAAAAATGATTAAAACACAATGTTAATTCCACTGCTGCGTCATTCTTTCGGAGCAATATACAATTAACAGATATTTTTCTGTGATGTACGAATTTGATGTTTCTTACAATAAATCTTAAGCGTTTAGTCTACTTAACAATATTTCGAATATAGTCTACTATAAGGTGACTGAGTTCTTTTATGATTGTCCGTCTGAGTTATTTTGTGATTATGCGTCCGAGTTCTTTTATGATTGTGCGTACACTTGTGGCGCTGTAATTACTTCGGCAAGGTTGACAACTTCTGGAACTGTTCTTAATTAATATATATTAGTCGCCGTGTATAAATCCACAGAGAAGGTGTACGATCTCAACAACCAAATGCCATTTTTTTTTTTGCATCTATTTTACTTTATATGAACACGTCTCAAGACTGTTCAGCTATTTTTTGGCATAGAGATGTGATTTCGCATAGAAAATTCACCTTAAAATGATGTATATGAATCTGATCGTTAGAAAATTATATTCTTCATAAGTTGTTTTTTTTTTTTTTGAGGCAAATGGGGGTAAACGAGCCAGCGGCTCACATTATGATAAGTGATTAGCGTCACCCACGTACGTCTGCAACAATAGAGGAGCTACCGGTCCTTAAGGATATTTTAGTGATGGGAGGGATGATAGGGAGGGGAGTCGGGGAAGACGGAGGGCCTCCGGATACCTATCGATTCTAGATGGCAGTGCCACTATCACGTAGGCAGGCATTGTATACTTTTACTTAACAAACGAGGCTCCAGTGAGCGAACGATGCTAGAAAACCCCACCAAATTCGCCCCAACTAATGGCGATCCTCTTGCTCAGCATAGGAAGTATGAGCTGACCTTACTAGAAACGTATGAATGTCGGCTTTTCGGGCGAAGCTTATCTTCAGCAGTGGATATATTTAGGCTTAAGAAATGCAAATTTTTCTAAATTTCAGACAATTTTTTTTTCCATCTAATTAAACAAGAAGCAATAAGCGTACTTGATTGCTTAAAATCGATTTTAAAGTTAAACTATGCTAACAAAGGAACCCTTTTATCAGACGTCAACGTAATTCAAAATAACTTTAACGTGGGTTTAGGCTTACGTTAATTGTATTGTTCACGATACGAGTAGTCAATAATTAATACTCGATATTTATTTATTAAGACCCGTGGTAGCCTACTAAGAGCCATGGTAGCCTAGTGGTCAGGACGCTCACTTTAGTTTCATAAAGCGCGAGTGACTTGGCTTCGATCCCCGGCGCCGGCACCGCTAAAACTGTTAATAGCAATTTTACGTGCTCAGCGGTGAAGAAAAACATAGTAAGGAAACCTGCTATCTGAGAAATAATAAGTGGCGGGCCCTTTCCGACTCCTAAACCCTCTGCGATACTCGTATTTAAGGAGGCCTTTGCCCAGCGGTGGGCACTTATAGGCTGCTACTTTACTTTACTTTTATATATTTATAGCAAATTTTCGCGACTTTGATCGTTTGTATTGTAATATTAATAGAAATCTAGAACCTAATAAGACGCATAGTGTGCTGCAAAATATACCGAAAGATGTCCACGTAGAACGACGTCTGAGTCATCTGCATACACTGAGTTGCAGTGGAAGAGGAGTTTTTGTATTAAAATACGTCATTCACTCCGTATCGGCGGCGGAGCCTTAGATCAGATACGCCGCGGATTGCCGGTAGGCCTGGTACTTACGAGCGCACGTCTTCCCTCCATGGCCTCCGGGCGGTGGACTAGAGGTACCTTTACGCACTTGAATTTGGAGTTCCGGTACACCATTCTAGGAGTGAGAGGGGAAGGAAGGGTCCTTTCCCGTGACGTACTGTTTTAGTTTAATTTTGTAAAACACAATGTATGCCTTGTTTTTCTCTCAAATAGAGAAAAATAGCATGAGCAAAGCACACATCAAAAATGCATATTTCCATGAATAGTAGATTTTCTGCTCATCTGATGCTCACCTTGCCAGCGGGTCGGTGAGCGAAGAACTGGTTCTCCGTCCTAGGGATATACCTAAAACCAATCTGTGGAGTTTAAGTTAAGAATAGACGAGTGGATTTTCTGCCTTCAGTAAGTACCTGGTCCTTCTCCGTTAGTCAGATGGACACATCACGTGACGATGAGCCTAATGCTTACAGAAAAACTTATATCTAAAATAGTTGGTTCATGTTTCCTTATTCCTTTCATGTATACGAGTACTAACAGCATAAGACGAATAAACAGTACTACATTTAAGTAACTTATTTATACCCTGAACAAAATAACGGAAAAATCAATTAAGTGGCAATTTTATACGTGGTAGAGCCAAGCGGCGGCTCGACCGGGTTGGTACCACGGCGTCGCAGAATACCGGCTTGAAGTAGAAGCATTCTGTGCTTCTGCGTTTCGTTTGGTGAGTGAGGTAACCGGAGGCCAACCCACCTCCCCATCCTCCCTCCCATCTCCCAAATATCCTTAAAGGCCGGTAACGCACCTGCAGGTCCTCTAGTATTGCAGATGTACGTGGGCGAGGATAATCACTTACTATCAGGTAAACCGCTTGTTCGTTTGCCGCCTGTGCCATTAAAAAAAAAACTCTACTTAAATGTTAATAATACCGTAAATTAATTTATTCTCATCCGAAGTAATTAAATTAAAAATAGAAGAGAAGAAGAAGCGCTTTATCCACCGCAGTCTTTAGTGTTTCTTTTGGGTCTTCACTGGCAGCCGGTAAAAAAAGGATAGTAATAATAATGATTGATCGGCGGCCTTTTGCCTTCATAAATAATGATGTTTCAATAAGAAAAATATTGCTAAGGTAAGGTCTATAAAAATGTTACGAAAAATGACCTAACATTGTATGAATATTATTGAATAGTTGTAAGTAATATTGATGTAATAATTGTAAGGATATTGTTAAATTATATTGTTATGACAGAATAGTAAATGCTTTTACAAAAGTTTTAACATGATACCTCCAAGAATTATAGCAGGTACCTAACAAATATCTAAATATGTATAAGACACTGTGCATAAATGAGATGTTAGACTTCTCCCTTCAGCACACACATAAGAACACTTCGCGACAAGAGGCTATTAAACGAGACAACCGCCACGTTGTCTTTATGTGGGTTAAACGGCTTCGCCTAACGTCCGATGCAGTTTTACGATAAAAATTACGATTCTCTTTGAATAACGACTTCACCATAAACCAAATAGTACATGATTAGCCAGTACATGATGGTGTTCTTCTAGCCGACGACACCTTCCGAACCGAATCGGAAATTGTCTACTTCGCAGGGGATTTTAGAGCGTCGTTACGCGCAAACACTGAGACATTCACTAGTCTTTGTCTTTCGATGGCGAATATGGCGCATAAACGATTAGGTTGAATGGATGTTAAGATGCAGCGTCGTCCCGAAGGCAAATAATTAGTTTTTTGCACAAATATTGACCACGGCAAGGATCGCATCCCAGGACTCATGATCCAGTAGTTAGATGCGCTTACCACTAAGTCTAAGTCGTTAGTCATTCTACGATTTCATAATACAAAAAGAATTTACTAGAGCACCGAACATGGTGCGCACGTAAAAGACCACAATTGTTGCCTCTGGCCTCAGTCGCTTTTGAATAAGTAGGCGATAAACACGTGCTTCCCAGTTCCCGTTGACCGTGTTTAGATTTCGTTTTATAGCTTCGAATGCCGTCACGTTGTATGCGTAATTTCACTAATTATAAATATTGTTGTTTTTATCATGTATATTCTCGGTATGTGTTATTTATTAACTTCTAAATTTGCTAAATATTTCGGCCTTGAATTTATAGTTTTTTTTTGTTTATTTTAATCTTTGTTTACACATTTCTATGACCGCAGGTATTATAGTCTGTTATACTTTAAATTGTTAATGAAGTCGGCTTGTGTTATCTATAAAACAGTAAAAGTAGCAGCCAGTAAGTGCTCACTGCTTGGCAAAGGCCTCCTTCTCAAATATCTGAGAGAGTTTTGGAGGTGGGAATGCCCCGCCTCGCTGCTCCAGTGCGGGTTGGCGGGCTTCACATATCCTCGAAATAATATTTTTTATTCTCAGACATGCAGATTTCCTTTCGAGGTTTTCCTTCACTGCCGATCACGTGGTAAATACAGCACCAGACCACTAGTATACTTACATTAGAATAAGAGCTATTTTTATAGTACATGTATTATAATGGGTTCTATAAAAAGTCTTTCAACATTTTCCTTGTACATATACATAAAAAAACTTGGAAAACTTTGTTGTCGTTTTATTTATACCTTATTTTCGTACAAAGTTGTACACCATAACTTATTTGGACACAAAAGACACTATTTCAGTAATAAACGTACATATGTGAATCTGAGTAGGGTCGTTCGGGTCCCGTGAATACTGTCCTACAATCACTCAGTGTCAGTCGTCTTATTTATCAGTAAATATTATAACGTTACACTGTTTTGCTTCCGAGTGCAACGTTACGTTATTTCACGTGCTATTTAAGTGTCCCAAGTTACTTTTAATAGCTGCGTAAGATTGTGTACCAGCGAGTTTCATAAGATACGATTAATAATAATCTCATGGTACCGGGTGCGAATTCAGTGACTAGCTCGCCGCCTGTCATGATCTCCCGTAGAGATGTAAATTTAGTTACGGGAACTAGTATATCTGTATACAAGGTAAGGTTTTTTTTCATCGGAAAGGCGGAAAACGATCATGCGGTTTCGCCCACGTACATCTGCAACACCAGAGGCGCTGTAGGTGCGTTGCCGGCCTTTAAGGGTATTTGGAGGGCCTCCGGTTACCTCACTCACCGAACGAAACGCAGAAGCACAAGGTGCCTCTACTTCACGCCGGTATTCTGCGAGGCCGTGGTACCAACCCGGTCGAGCCGGTCCATTCGAGCATTTTTTACTACCCGCATTACTATTTAGGACCGCACAATTTTATTAATACCCGTGCCGGGATTCGAGTTACAGTCACTTGAATATCATGAAATTTAAAGCTATTACATTCATGACTTGACATTTTTAACGTGTCTTTCATTATTTTGTAATTTTATAGAAGATCGTCACCGTAGTGGACTTGCACAAATAATAATATAATAATGATAACAAGTTTATTTTTCTATCGGAGATACATCCTAGCGGATGGCACCGTCGACATCTGTTGAGCGTGTCGCCGTCCCGGGGAGTCGCTTTGACATGTCATCTCCGGTTGTTCAGCGCTTTCTAACTCTGATTATCTCCACAGACACAACCTAGTAGCCAGGATCCTACAACAGGAGCTCGCTCTGAAATACGGTCTCGTGGATCGGAGACTGCCTTACTATAAAAACTCGCCGGAAGCAGTGCTCGAAAATGACCGCGCTAGGCTCTATTGGGACCGGTCCATTATCACGGACAGGACGATTCATGCAAACAAGCCTGACATCGTGTTGATAGACCGGGCACAGTCGAGGATAGTTTTGGTCGACATCACCATTTCATATGACGAGAACCTCGTGAAAGCCGAAACTCCCAGGTTATCATTTTTAGTAATGTGGTAGCTGATGCGTACATATTATTGTTTCTTATGAAGATATGGCACAGCATGTGGCTTCAACCCCCCGGGTCGTAGGCACGCGGGGATAAAAATTGAACGCTTCATTTTAAAAAAGTAGCTCGCCTAAACTCGCTCGAATTTCGCTCGAGTTATAAGTCAATTTTAAATTAGAATTATAATGAAATAGTTTTGTTTTAAAGACATCAGATAGTTTTTGTTTTGTAAGTATTCAAGTACAATAATATACACCTCTCTTGATTATAGCACATCATATTAAACTTGGAAGTATAAGATTAAAAGAGATTTTATATAAGTCTTCTGGTATTAACTGGTCACAGCATTTATTTAATGGTATGTATGGTATAAAGTAGGATGGATATATAAGTCGATGGATGCAGGTGGCTCAGGACCGAGCTTCGTGGCAATCTTTGGGGAAGGCCTATGTTCAGCAGTGGACTTCTGATAGGCTGAAATGATGATGATGATGATGATGGTATAAAAAGGTTATGACGCGCAGTCTATCGAAGGTCACGAGTGTTCCGACATTTCATTTCTTCTTTTTCATTATCAACCTATTTAACACACCACAGCTGAACATAGCCATCCATAAGAAAGTACCGGAAAATTGTCTTATATTTTTCTCATATCACAAATGTAATTTTTTTTAATGCTGTGAATATTTAATAAAAATTATATCCAAATTTTGCAAACGTGCATGCAAGTGTAATATTGAGAATACATATTAAGCGATTTCCTCATAATATTAAACAGACCAATATTATTTAGCTACCGAGAAAAGCGATGAATATTTACACTTTAAATGAAATTTCAGCTGAAAATTCTAGGCAAGCAAAGGCTTAGCGGATATGAAAAGAAATGCCCGAGGCTCGCTATGACTGAGCTGAATTAGAAATTGAGTTGTATGATTTAGAAAATTTTATTTTTCTGAACTGAATACACTGTGTTTCAAATTTTATCCAGCTTGTAAGTTAATGCTCATGAGAAAAATGTTGTTTATTTTCCAATACTCCATGGCGAAATTAGAAACAAGAATCTCTTTATGTATCATTATCTTCTTAAATGTGTTTTGAATTTATCTTCATTGAGTCTTATATCTTATATGGTAGTGAGCTCTTTACGAACATTTCGCTCTGCAGTTGTTCGATTGCATATTCATAGAGGTTAATGTTTCCATCCCTTGCAATCAAGATTGCTTTTTACCTTATATTACTGCAGAACATATTTTTTTCATGGGAAAGACGGCAAACGACCAAGCGGTTCACCTGATGGTAAGTGATTACCGTCGCCCGCGTACATCTGCAATACCAGAGGTGCTGCAGGTGCGTTTCCGGTCTTTAAGGATATTGGGGAGATAGAAGGGATAATGAGGAGGAGTATGGAGAGGGAGAGTGGGCCTCCGGATACCTCATTCGCCGAACGAAACGCAGAAGCATAAGATGCCTCTACTTCACGCTGGTATTCTGCGAGGCCGTGCTAGCGGAGTCGGGCTATTCGAGCAGCAGTAAATGCCGCCGCTTGGCTATACTACGTACCATGTATGATAATATAGTATTGATATAATAAAATATAACATTAATAATATATTTTTTGAGTTTTTTAATAATATTTACTGCAGATAAAGTCCATAGTTCTATCAAATAATTATCCATTATGTAATCAGAGGAAAACCGGCAGAATACGGTGCACCGCGATATTCTGCGAGGTAGTGGTACCAAATACACATACTATACAAATTCAAATCGCGGACATACTTAACAGCGCAGTTCATGTGGAAGGATACATAAGTTATATATTTAAAACTATTTATAAATATGCCCACTGTTCCATCAGAAATCGCGATTTCGACCCTAAAAGCAGCGTTGCGTAACGTAAACAATATGACCGCTGCTGTTATGTTCTGTTGAACTGCTTTCAATCCGTTTGATTTAATATATCGAAATAATTTTAAAGGACGATTCGAATTTGTGACATATAAATACAAAATCAATGGAAGTGATATATTAGTTTTATTGTAGGACTTCATTCGTGTATAGCAAAGTTAATTGCGTATAAAATGTTATGTAAAATCCGATTTACATTTTCATTGTTACAAAGTAACAGCCTGTAAGTACCTACTGTTGGGCAAAGGCATCCTTCTCAAATATTTGAGAAGGTTTTGGAGCTGGTAAAGTCCCGCCACGCTGCTCCAGTGCAGGTTTGTGGGCTTCAAATATCCTCGAAATAATTTTTTTTTTATATTTCTCAGACATACAGGTTTCCTTACGATGTTTCCCTTCACCGCCGAAGACGTGATAGATACATCACTTAAAATAGCAATTAATAACTTTAGTGGTGCCGGCATCGGGGATCAAAGTTAAATACACATGCATTTACTTTATGTAATTTTCGTCATTACAGCTAAACACATGTTCAGATAGACGGTTCTTAAATAGTAATAAATAATGTTCCTGAGCCACCTGCACCCATCGACTCCCGCAAAATAGGGGTCATATCAACTACGGCACAAACAATAAAATAAAAAATCCATGTGACTTAATTTCTCTATAAAATTACATTACCGTGTTATTTCTTTACATGGTATCATTTATCCAAGATACGGATAAATGAAACCATGTCCTAGATGAGAAGTATGATTTTGACGTAGAATAACTTCGTACGAAATTTTAGTGAAATATGTTTAACGCATAGCGGTTTAGGCAGCCCTGTGCTGACGACATAGAGTGACGACCTACTCCATCTTTTATTACTTTACATATGTAAATATAATTAAAGAAATACACGTTTTAATTTAAATAAATAAGTAGGAATAGCGGTTCCTTCCGCCATTTTAATTGCTTTTAAATTTATTTTAAAGGCCAAAACAATGTTAACAAGGGGACCACCCGTTAATCGCTCCTCGACTTAATTTAAAACGACTTTAATGTTAGTTTAGGATTACGTTCATTGCATTGTTTCCCATAGTTTACGGAAATGAAGTAGGTAAATGTATAGTAGATTATTTACATAGTTCGTTACTTCGTTACATCGCTGGCTCAACTATCAAAAACGTATCTTCGCCTCCGACGCCTATTCCTTCCTAACCTGCGCTGGTTCCCCTCCAGCCGTTTCTCCAAAAGGTGAGCAGGTCCTTCTCTACCTCATCACTCCATCGATACTTTGGATGCGTGAAGATAATGAGGGGGTATCGTGCTGTAAATCTACGGCATACCTTAGACGAACGAAGTCGATGAACTTCCGATTGGACGTCCAAAATATTGTGCGACAGCGGAGAAAGAATATCAGCCAACGCACTTCAGTAGTCGCTCTAGAAATCGACGAAAGGAAAAGTTGAAAAAATGTAACACTGTGCAAAAATTAGAGAACCTTTTTGCCTTCTCGAATGGCAGCCGCGTACAGACAAGCGCGGTATGGGATGGAAGCTGGTGGCTCAGGACTGAGCTTTGTGGGAATATTTTGGGGGAAGCCTATGTTCTGCGCTGTGGGATGTGATTGTGATGATGAAATGATGAAGATGATGAAAAAGGAGAGTCCTACTATATTCCAGCAAAGACGGGATAGGTTTAACATTTAAAGTGTGTAGTATAATTTTAACATAGGCTTTGGCGCCACTGAATAATTCGAAAAAAACTCCCGATAAAAAAGTGGTTGAAAATAATTCCGTAGCGAATCTTCTAATTAATTCTCATCTCACTTCATTACCATTGATATTATTATGGAAAAACATTTTTTTAGTTTTATATCCTTAAAATTGATGTAAAGCTTGCGGGTATTTTCACCCGAAAAATACAAGGTTCTTACCTGTAGAACAAAAAAGTCTTTAACGCACACTTGCACATAAGGTAGAAATAGATTTTAAAGTTTTCTATACGGAAGCTTTAAAGGTTATCTACCGGTCAATATACTATTTACCTTAATCTTACCTCAACAGCCTAGAAATAGTCCACTGCAGTACGAATACATAGGCCTCCCTTAAGGAGGATTCGCTACAATCGCCATGCTCGGCGAGCGAATTGGCGATCACTGTACCAGTCACCTCGCACCTTTGACACATCTTCCAGTCAAAGGTCTGCTTAATTCTGATCTGGTATTTCTGGTCGTTTATTTGCCATTTTTAAGGTCACAACACCCACGAGAAGAAAAGGGGGTTAGCAGATTCTTACGCCGACACCGGCATATTTAAAACTCTACAATTTATAAATACAAAAGAAATAAGAGAGCTCTTCGCTCGCTACGGTACTATGGTTGCTCCATCACTTTCTGTCACTGGAAGCCTGTATAGACCTCCGGATACTAATAATAATGATTGATTGCCGACCTTTTTCTTTCATCATTATTTATGATCGAAAAAAGTGTAAGATAAAAAACCTCGAGTAAGAAGAACTGTGTATATGTTAATATAATAGTCTTATTGATAAAATATTTATTCGATACCAAAAAAGTTTTATCAGACAATATACGTTATGTGATTCTGTGTTGATTGATAATAAACAGTAACATAAAATGACTACTTGTATTTACGCGAATACTGAACATTTGAAATCAGATTCAGTCCCTCCGTGACTACGTGAAACGTCAGGATTTAAAAAAAAATCTAATCCAACGCGATAAAATCCGTAAAATAATTGTTTCAATTCAAACATTGACATAAAACTTCACATAATAGTAAAATTACGCCGGATTAATTAAGATGGGTCTCTTTATTAAAAAGGACTTTAAATAATTTTGGATTACTAGGGAAAATCGTGTTCTTGTTTTAAATGTCATGTTCTTATAAAAGAAATATTTCTATCTGATGAGTGGTTTTGTTACATCATTATCTGAATTATAACCTGTAACCAGCCCGACGACCTAAGATATTCGACGATGAATACCACTTTCGTATATATTATGATGTTTCGATGTAGCAGAGTATAGCAAAAATGAGATTGAAGAATGGATTGCCTAGGTGAAGAGTACGTCGTCTCTGCCTACCCCTGTGGTTGAAAGGCGTAATTTATGTATAACAAAACAAAAGTATTCGACTCAAATACACTTATCTCCTAGTCTTACTTGTCTTTACATGATTCACTTAACAGGAATGTATTTAAATTTCAACATTCAAAGAACTTTCTAGCATTTGATATAGCTTTCCGTGAATAAATCTTATATCCCAAGCATAAAATTAAGCGCCAATAGCCTAATGGGTTAGGGTGCGGACTACGAAACGTAACGTCGTAAGTTCGAGCCCGCCATTCGACTGTTGTTGTTCGTGAACCACTCCAGATACAAGCTGTAATGCTTAGTTGATTGTTAACAGGAACATTAGTAATGTTACTTAAATAACATTGCTAGATAACTTAAAAAAAATATATATAATTTATTAGCGACCCAGACTGGTTTTACACGAGTAAATAAATATTTGAAGCGTTTATTTTTGTTCTTTTATAAGTCTCTGGTACTATAGACGACTGAAAGCACGCTACAAGAATATAGTAATCCACAAAATTAAAGCACAAGAGCACTGCAAACTCGAGCAGACCTGCCTCCACAAGCAGCACCTTTTTTTTATGAAATAATAGGCCTGCGTTTGACCTCAATCTTGCCCGATGGAAAGCGAAGATGAGGCCTAGGATGGTACACGCTTGCCTAGATGTCTGTTCACCTGTTCACCAGTATGACGCATGAGGCAGCCATCACCTTCCTCAACCATATTAAATGGAAATGGACGATCTCCCACAAGCTAGATTTGTTCACCTGTAGCACAAGGACGTAATAAGGAATTTCTATTTTTCACGTTTCTCCTTTTAGAGAGATAGTGCGTGAGGAGTGGTGAGCCTTATCGCTTGGTTTCATCACGGATATTCTTCGCACACCCATTCATAAGGCGATGTGAACTACGGTGTCCAGTCCATGGAGTGTTTTGGCGTTTACTCTGAGGCTTGCCTCAGCCTTAGAGGAACACTGGCGTGGTAAACAGAAATTTTATTACCCAAAATATTCATTTTAAATATCAACACATGCGCAAGGCGATTTCTTATCGTGTACAACCAATTTCACGATTTGTAAACAATGAGAAGAAAATACTAAGCAGTTGTAATTTTTTTTTTTTTATGAAAATACGGCCAACTAGCAAGCGGTTCACCTGATGGTAAGTGATTACCGTCGCCCACATACATCTGCAACACTATAGATGCAGCAGGTGCGTTGCCGGACCTTAAGGATATTTGGGAGATGCGAGGGAAGAGGAGGGGAATAGGGAGGGGATGTGGTCCTCCGGTTACCTCACTCACCGAACGAAACGCAGAAGCACACGATGCCTCTACTTCACGCCGGTATTCTGCGAGACCGTGGTATCAATCCGGTCGAGCCCATTCGAGCAGCAGCTAAAGCCGCCGCTTGGCTCTACCACGCTAAAAAATACGTTAATGCATTGCACGGTACGATAGAATTGAGCGATGGCTGGAACTTATATGTAATATACGATGAGTTTGATCAGATACTCGTAAAAGAAGTTACTGTAAGTGAAATAAAATTTCTTTAATTACCTTGAAAAATTTCGTACTTCTAATGTCAAATAACTAGAATTAAAATCAAATAACTTTTTATGGAAAATGTATAGTCTAGGACCTCGCTCAAAAACTAGCTTCTTTTTATATTTAGTTAAAAAGGAATTAAAAACTGAAAATTACAGAAAAATCCATTGAAATTTTATTTCATTTATTTCGCTTAAATAAACTAGAATGAGTCTTTCAACATTTCTTCTTCTCTAAACTAAGTGGGTAGCAGGAACGAATGAACAAAATAAAATGAACAAATCTGAAACCACATTGTTTTCCAATAAAAGAGTTTCACAACTTCGTTCTACATCTCAAACAACCTCAAGCTAAGCTAAACAATATTGTTACAATGCCCAACCGAATTTGGCTCCAAGCGTTTGTTCTCAAATCGATATGGCCAGTGCATTCAGTATTTTCAATAAGGTTTATTTCTCTAGAATTGAGACTCCTTTTAGTATTAATTTTTCAAAAATGTAAACGTCTTTTTTCTCTAAATAACTTCATATAGCTGTCGTCATTATCACCATCATCATTTCAGCCTATCAGAAGTCCTCTGCTGAACATAGGCATAGCATAGTGCTATATGTAATTGTTATAGTAAGAAATCAGCAGGCATATATAAAGGTTGTCTCAGAATGTTTTTCGTTTTTAAGATGTTAAATAAAAAACAAAATATCAATTAAATCTCGTTTTATTTAATGTTAATTTAAAGAGCAATTCTTGAAGTTTATTTATGAAAAACAACCGTTCGCAAATGCGCACCATTCATTTGTTCACACTCATTTAACCTGGAGCTAACATTTTCAATAACTCGCTGGAGCATCGCTCTTGGAATAGAGTTCATTTCTTCAGTGATTCTTTGCTTCAAAACATTCAGGTTGGTTCGCAATGGATTGTAAACTTTGCTTTTAGGTAGCCTTATAGGAAGAAATCAGCAGGCGTTAAATCAGGGCTCCTCGGTGGCCAATTGATGTCTCCTCGGCGACTTATCACTCTTCCAGGAATAAATCGTGATTACATGATCCGGGATTGCTTTCTGAGTTTCCTCTCTGAGCTTGATAGCTACCCCTTGCTATCAAGCTCAGAGAAGCTCAAGAATGGTGGACAATAACGGTTAGTACCACGACCTTGCAAAAATACCGGCGAGAACTAAAGCATCTTGTGCGTCTTCGGTTCTGCAGTGGTAACTGGAGGCCCACCTCTCTCCATCCCCTCCTCATGCTCTTACCCCATCTCTCAAATATCCTTATATGCCAACAACGCACATGCAGCACCTCTGGTGTTGCAGATGTACGACGGTAATCACTTACCATAAAAAGACCGAAGAGAATGATTACAATGTAAAGGGTAGATAGAAAACAAGGAAGTAAATCATAACAAGATAAATAACATTATCCCATAATACTTCCTTCTATTCTTAATCCTTTTCCATTAAAGCTGTTCGGCTTTGGAATTCCCTACCACTTCATATAAAGCGTGCGCAATCCTAGATATTTTCAAAAGGCTGGTCAAAGCGCACTTCCTTCCTCCCAAATAGTTATACCTTTCGTCGTACGGCTCTTATTTTATTTGTTCACCTGTTCACCAGTATGACGCATGAGGCAGCCATCACCTTCCTCAACCATATTAAATGGAAATGGACGATCTCCCACAAGCTAGATTTGTTCACCTGTTCACCAGTATGACGCATGAGGCAGCCATCACCTTCCTCAACCATATTAAATGGAAATGGACGATCTCCCACAAGCTAGATTTGTTCACCTGTAGCACAAGGACGTAATAAGGAATTTCTATTTTTCACGTTTCTCCTTTAGAGAGATAGTGCGTGAGGAGTGGTGAGCCTTATCGCTTGGTTTCATCACGGATATTCTTCGCACACCCATTCATAAGGCGATGTGAACTACGGTGTCCAGTCCATGGAGTGTTTTATGTTTACCTGAGGCTTGCCTCAGCCTTAGAGGAACACTGGCGTGGTAAACAGAAATTTTATTACCCAAAATATTCATTTTAAATATCAACACATGCGCAAGGCGATTTCTTATCGTGTACAACCAATTTCACGATTTGTAAACAAAGAGAAGAAAATACTAAGCAGTTGTAATTTTTTTTTATATTTAGTTAAAAGGAATTAAAATCAAATAACTTTTATGGAAAATGTATAGTCTAGGACCTCGCTCAAAAACTAGCTTCTTTTTATATTTAGTTAAAAGGAATTAAAACTGAAAATTACAGAAAATCCATTGAAATTTTATTTCATTTATTTCGCTTAAATAAACTAGAATGAGTCTTTCAACATTTCTTCTTCTCTAAACTAAGTGGGTAGCAGGAACGAATGAACAAAATAAAATGAACAAATCTGAAACCACATTGTTTTCCAATAAAAGAGTTTCACAACTTCGTTCTACATCTCAAACAACCTCAAGCTAAGCTAAACAATATTGTTACAATGCCCAACCGAATTTGGCTCCAAGCGTTTGTTCTCAAATCGATATGGCCAGTGCATTCAGTATTTTCAATAAGGTTTATTTCTCTAGAATTGAGACTCCTTTTAGTATTAATTTTTCAAAAATGTAAACGTCTTTTTCTAAATAACTTCATATAGCTGTCGTCATTATCACCATCATCATTTCAGCCTATCAGAAGTCCTCTGCTGAACATAGGCATAGCATAGTGCTATATGTAATTGTTATAGTAAGAAATCAGCAGGCGTTAAATCAGGGCTCCTCGGTGGCCAATTGATGTCTCCTCGGCGACTTATCACTCTTCCAGGAATAAATCATGAAGACCAGCTAATGAGTCATTTGTAATATGAAAAGTGGCTCCATCTTGCTGGAAAAAAGTGTTGCGGTTGTAACCCTTCTGCTTTTGCATTTCCGTAGCGAAAAAAGTCCGGATCATATGGCAATCACGATTTATTCCCTGGCAGAGTGATAAGTCGCCGAGGAGACATCAATTGGCCACCGAGGAGCCCTGATTTAACGCCTGCTGATTTCTTCCTATAAGGCTACCTAAAAAGCAAAGTTTACAATCCATTGCGAACCAACCTGAATGTTTTGAAGCAAAGAATCACTGAAGAAATGAACTCTATTCCAAGAGCGATGCTCCAGCGAGTTATTGAAAATGTTAGCTCCAGGTTAAATGAGTGTGAACAAATGAATGGTGCGCATTTGCGAACGGTTGTTTTTCATAAATAAACTTCAAGAATTGCTCTTTAAATTAACATTAAATAAAACGAGATTTAATTGATATTTTGTTTTTTATTTAACATCTTAAAAACGAAAAACATTCTGAGACAACCTTTATATATAGAATTTAACCCGTTCCGTCCTCTTTAGACATTCCCGTTATCCAAACATATGATTATTAACACAGAGTGTCAACTTTATACAGATATAAATCACAATTTGTGACAGTTTGTTCACCTACTCCTAATTTTTGGCTATGACATTTAAATTTGACAAGGCTTACTTTTAATTGAAAGTTAATTTTAACCTGCGTGTAGTTTTTGACTTATGCTATTAAATACCCCCTTGCTATCAAGCTCAGAGAAGCTCAAGAATGGTGGACAATAACGGTTAGTACCACGACCTTGCAAAATACCGGCGAGAACTAAAGCATCTTGTGCGTCTTCGGTTCTGCGAGTGAGGTAACTGGAGGCCCACTCCCTCTCTCCATCCCCCCTCCTCATGCTCACTCCCATCTCTCAAATATCCTTATATGCCAACAACGCACATGCAGCACCTCTGAGTCCCGCTTGCGCCGTCGCTCTGTGTACACGTGTGCTCGCCTCCGGTTCGAGCAGCCATAAACACTGTGCCGGAGTGTTTCGCAGCGGGATGAGTCATTAGTTCGCAATGGGTCGTTAGTGGCCCCGCACCTGCGGGTGCCTACCGGCCCTATTGTCTTTCCGCGTCTTTGTCCGCGTGTTATTAAAGTGAGTGTTGCCCGTCGCCCGCGCATACTGCACGGCGGTACTGTTTGCGACTTCGCCCCGCGCATACGTGTGCTCGCCCCCAGGTTTGAGCAGCCATGACACTGTGCCGGAGTGTCTCGTACTCAGTATTTGTCGCGTAGATCATGCCAGGGTCGTCGGTCTCCGCGCTCTCCATCTTCCCGCGTATTCGCGAGTTATTACTAGTGAGTGCCGTCCGTGTCCCGCGCACGCCGCGCAGCAGTCCTGTTTGCGACTTCGCCCGCATACAAGGTCACTGTGCTAAGCGTCTCACGATCGGGGTCTGTCGCGTCGGTTTGTCAGGTCATAGGTCTTCACGCCACTATTAGCCTCCTGCATACGTGTGCTCACCCCAAGGGTTAGAAGCAGCCATTTACACTTTGCCGGAGCGTCTCACGATCGGGGTCTGTCGCGTCGGTTTGTCAGGTCATAGGTCTTCACGCCACTATTAGCCTCCTGCATACGTGTGCTCACCCCAAGGGTTAGAAGCAGCCATTTACACTTTGCCGGAGCGTCTCACGATCGGGGTCTGTCGCGTCGGTTTGTCAGGTCATAGGTCTTCACGCCACTATTAGCCTCCTGCATACGTGTGCTCACCCCAAGGGTTAGAAGCAGCCATTTACACTTTGCCGGAGCGTCTCACGATCGGGGTCTGTCGCGTCGGTTTGTCAGGTCATAGGTCTTCACGCCACTATTAGCCTCCTGCATACGTGTGCTCACCCCAAGGGTTAGAAGCAGCCATTTACACTTTGCCGGAGCGTCTCACGATCGGGGTCTGTCGCGTCGGTTTGTCAGGTCATAGGTCTTCACGCCACTATTAGCCTCCTGCATACGTGTGCTCACCCCAAGGGTTAGAAGCAGCCATTTACACTTTGCCGGAGCGTCTCACGATCGGGGTCTGTCGCGTCGGTTTGTCAGGTCATAGGTCTTCACGCCACTATTAGCCTCCTGCATACGTGTGCTCACCCCAAGGGTTAGAAGCAGCCATTTACACTTTGCCGGAGCGTCTCACGATCGGGGTCTGTCGCGTCGGTTTGTCAGGTCATAGGTCTTCACGCCACTATTAGCCTCCTGCATACGTGTGCTCACCCCAAGGGTTAGAAGCAGCCATTTACACTTTGCCGGAGCGTCTCACGATCGGGGTCTGTCGCGTCGGTTTGTCAGGTCATAGGTCTTCACGCCACTATTAGCCTCCTGCATACGTGTGCTCACCCCAAGGGTTAGAAGCAGCCATTTACACTTTGCCGGAGCGTCTCACGATCGGGGTCTGTCGCGTCGGTTTGTCAGGTCATAGGTCTTCACGCCACTATTAGCCTCCTGCATACGTGTGCTCACCCCAAGGGTTAGAAGCAGCCATTTACACTTTGCCGGAGCGTCTCACGATCGGGGTCTGTCGCGTCGGTTTGTCAGGGTTCACCGGTCTCCGCACCACTATTTTTGTCTTATCCTTCCGCGTATAAATCCGCGCGCCATTAAAGTAAATCGTCATCACGCCAAACCTGCGGGCCAATCTGCTCGCGAGTCAATTCAGATGAGGCTGTGAAAGCCTCCGCTAACAGCGTGTGGATGGTTTTAGTCGGTATGGTCCTCCTTCAGGGATTGAGTTCGATATGGGTTTCCAGTTGCTGGCCTACCGGCCAGCAACAGGGTATGCGTAACAGCATTTTCCATCCAGGAAAAAAAAAAAAAGCAGCGCCTCTGGTGTTGCAGATGTACGACGGTAATCACTTACCATAAAAAAGACCGAACAGAATGATTACAATGTAAAGGGGTAGATAGAAAACAAGGAAGTAAATCATAACAAGATAAATAACATTATCCCATAATACTTCCTTCTATTCTTAATCCTTTTCCATTAAAGCTGTTCGGCTTTGGAATTCCCTACCACTTCATATAAAGCGTGCGCAATCCCTAGATATTTTCAAAAGGCTGGTCAAAGCGCACTTCCTTCCTCCCTAAATAGTTATACCTTTCGTCGTACGGCTCATATTTTATTTATTCATTACTCTTTATGTTTCTGTATATGTTGGGTATATATTGTGTATTTATTTAGATATATCAGTATATGTGAGAGTATATATATACGTTTGTGTATATATCAATGTATATTTATTATATTATATTTTCAATTCTTGGTAACTTGCGTACACCCTTAACCCTTGCTCACTGGTCATTATTTCCTCTGCAAAATGGTTGCCTGGTAGATTTCTTTTTATTAATTTTTTTCCTAGTTTTGGTAATTGGTGTACAATAAAGTGTATTTCATGGTATAAAAGTAGTAGCCTGTACGTGCCCACTGCTGGGCAAAGGCCTCCTTCTCAAATAGTATATTTAACAATTTGAGAGTAATATAAATCTCATTTTAGATTCAGTTTCCATAAATTTTAACAACTCTCTATTCAGAAAATTCACACATTGTTACGACAGATCCACCTTGTGAAAAAAATCTCGCTTCAATGAAAAACAACGAACGAATTTTCGTTAAAATTTAATTTAGGCCCAATATGAATGAACGAATGGAAACTCTTTATTCTTCGACGACAGAAAGATAATTTCGTTTGACAAATGTCAAATATTTTCATCGTATCGTCGACAATACTTTTTTTTTTTAACAAATTCATTATTTATTAATTTCTGCAATCTTCCTCTGACAAAAGAAACAGGCGAAAAAAACTCCGTAGGTATTCAGTTTTTTAATAATAATTATATTGTTCTCGTATATCACAGAATAAATAGTATGATCCCATTGGTAACTGAAAGTATACTACAAAAATATAGTAAAGTGCCCAAGGCTAGGCAAAGTCCCTCTTCTCAAATACGAGAATCAGAGAGGGTTTACGAGCCGGGAAAGGTCCGTCACGCTGCTCCAGTGGGGGAATGAATCGAATAATTTGCACAACAATTTGGGGAAAAAGTTTTTTCTTGATTTTATATACAAATTCAAGATATTTCTTATTATAGTTTACTGCCCTTCGACCATGATGTTTTTCACACGGTATTGTCGTAGGTAACCAACTTTTCATCACCAATGATCAATCATTTCCAAAATGGTTCGGTTTCATTACTTTTCAATAGAGAATCCCAAAATGAGTACACAATTTTATTAGATTCCTTTCAGTGAGCTCGTGTGGCGCCCAAATATCGAGCCTTTTTGAATATCCAGAGTTTTTCGAAATGGGTCACACTGTTTTGTGGTCAATCCCTAGATCTTTAGCTATGTCGTAACTACCAATATGCCGATCTTGTTCTACTTTTTCAACAATGGCATCGATTTTATCCATAACTGGTCGACCAGAACGAGCTTTCATCTTTGACATGAAAATTCCCGGACTGAACTAAACGCTTGAACCAACTGAGTGGTAGTCTTACTGGACACTGCGTTAAGACCATAAATGCCATAAACTTTTTTCGCCGCTTGTGTGCATTTTTCCTTATTTGTAATAAAACTTCAAAATGTATCGAATTTCATCGTTAGGATAAAAAATAAATATAATATAAAAATAGCGGGAAATCGTTTTTACTTTTTCAGTTTTCAAAATGTCATCTGTTTAATTTTATAAAAACTAGCCAGATACAAGCAATACAACCAAAGAGATTTTACTCCAACCTTTTACTAGATCAGCAACCTAATATACTAGCTGTATTCAGGAACCATCTGACTTTTCTCAAATGTTCTCATTCCTTATTAAACCCCCAAAGGGGATACATTTTCAAAAATCCTTTCGTAGTGCTTATCTACGTTATATAAAGAACCCCTGTGCATAACTCCATTCTTCTAGACCCACCTGTTTAGATTGAGCATTGTCTGTCACTCAGTGTTAGAGTTTTATTAAGTATAGTAAGTCCTCAGTAATAAGACGTTATTGGAGTAAATCCTCATTAATGATCTCTGCATGATCCCACACGGCTGTCGGCATGACTGCTTCGTACATAATATTCATCTGTCAACATGACATAAATACTTAAGTGAAGAATAAGATTCAGCGATGTTCTTTTGTTCGTCGAATCAGAAACACTTACAGCGTCGTTGACTACGAATTACACATCAAGCCACAGTATAACGACGCCATAAGGAATGACTTACTAGGCTAGGTCAATGCCGATAGCTGGCAAAATTCCAGTCGATGAACTTCGCGTGTAATGGAGTTTTGCCAAAGTCCACTGTGGTATGACGTGCTGTTTCACAAGTCGTCATTGCTATAAAATAAATTAGGCTACATAATGAACATATTATTTACGCTGATTTTATCGCGTTTAATGTTTTTTTTTATATTATATGTCCGTCGTTTTGTGTGTTTTACAGCAGTCGTGTTCAAGGGGATGATTCTACGTGAGCTCGTTCTGCGTAGTTCGCACGTTAAATTTATAATTAGAAAGCTGTCGGTAGCCGGGTTAACTATATCATCAGAACGTCTCATCACCTCTGTCCCACCGGTGTCACCGCAGCTGTGAAGCACCCGAAACGTCGGGAATAAATAAAGAGCAATTAAACGCGATAAAATCCGTAAATAATAGTCAAGTAAATATAGTCGCTTTTAAAAGGGATTTTGCTTAATTACTTTACGTTTTACTTGAACAGAGTACATATGTTTCTAGAACGTTCACAAAATAGCATAATTGTACACTATAATGTACATGTAGGAAACGAATCTTAACTATCAATTTATATTTAACTTTTTTTTGGTCCTGTGTTTTTATTACGTAATAATTCAAGCTCGAGATTCTCAAATTTTTCCGACTACTCATCAAGGAGACTGGACTGGCAATTTTTAGAATGCTATAAACTTATTTTATATAAAAAATATTCTACTGTCCAGTAGTGGTGTAATTACTGGTGTTCAGATTTGAGAGGCGATGAAGCAAGAATTACTATATAGGGACTATGAAACTTTACTGGGCAGATGATAGAAATTCGAAATTCTAATATTTCATTGATATACTTTTAGTATATATATATGTCACTTCCAAAAAAAAAATCTGAAATGAATAATATTCAGAGGATGTGAACGGCATTGCTTAATTAATTCAGAATTCATAGAATTTCATGCTAGTAGAGTAAGATGATAAATTATAATGGTTAGGTAGAAGTGTTGGTTGAGAGGAGATTAATTATTTTGGAATTCAAATGTCGTTTTTTCACTATGATTTGTTAATATTTCCGAACTTAAAAATTAGGTTTAAGAGTTCATACAGAAATCAAATCATAAAACATAATAATTTTTATATAATAATGAGTGCTCTGAAGATCTGCGAAACCGATCAAATCTTTATATTATAAATAAATCAAATGCATTGTGAAATTAGTGCAAGAGTTTATAACAGTTGTCAGTTTGATTAAGTTCCACCAAGTGACAATAATTGCAGGTATAAATTATAAATGTTGTATAATGTAACGATTTCTTGTATTTACGCGAACACTTGACGTTTGGAATGAAACTATTATTTACGGATTTTATCGCGTTCAATCTTGTTTGCATATTCCCGACGTTTTGAGGTCCCCCGTGACCACGGCTGCTGTAAAGGAATGTATTTGTATATATATATATATATATAAATATATACATATATAAACTTAGGTCTCTGTAAGAAAGCTTACATATATTTCTTGGGTGGTTTACCCCTACTCACCACGCACGCAAGTGAGTTGGTGAGCGCAGCGCCGGTTATCTCACACTAGTGATGCTGCTGCCTATCACTAGTCCATGGGTTTTGGGTTCGACGAATTCTGATAGAAATTCCAACATCAGTATCAGGTAGTCAGAGCTGATATAAAGTGCAGTTTAGGTTGACATCTAGAAAAAAATATGATGCTCTTGGCATGAAATCCTTAATGCTAATTTGAACAGAGAAGATGGCTTGGCACTACCAATGGCTTCAGATCCGGTAAGAAATAAAATTAAATCTAAAACCAATCATACCACTGCACGGCCTCAATATACTGTAAGCACATTCTGCTTATATCACCGATCGATATTTGTGCTTATATTATAGATCGGACCAAAATGAATAAATAAAAGCTGAAGGTAGCCCGAGTTAACTATAACATCTAGACGTCTAACACCTAAGTCCCTCGTCACTACGGCTGCTGTAAGGCACTCGAAACGTGGAGAACATAAAAAAGAACTCGATACAATCCGAAAACAATAGTCTCATTTAAAATATTTCTTCATATTTAAGTATTAAAATTTATAATTTTTTGTTTATATTTGTATACATTGTATGCATATATATGTAAGTATATTATTTTATTTTTAAATAATTTTCTTTCACAGGAATTCCCGAGGATTTCCCTTTAAGTTAAGTTTACTCGCCAACCACAAAGTTTTTAAATTGGAAGGTAATTTGAATCAATAGAAAAAAAATATAATAAAAATGAATATAAATAGAGATAGGATTTTTAAAGTAATTGAGGGTTTGAGTTATCAGTTCATTTTGGAAAAGGGGTCTCTTGCCCAAAATAGTTCGGGAATCCTGGTTTAGCTGCATCGCCTCCATTACGTGTTTACCTCTGCTTAGCCTAATGGTTGGCTGGAAATAAAAAAACAAACAATAAATCATTACTCTTAATATCAGCAACTAGATGAGCAGCGACATATACCGTGGAATATGTTAGGCAGTAACATAGCAATCTTCGTTATTAAGCATAGAAATATTATCCTCCAGGAATATGCATGAGCAAACAACCGCAGAGCAAATGTTCGTAAAGAGCTCACTACCGCTGCTAACCTGATATAATGTTCAATGAATATAAATTTAAAACGGCTTTACCAGAATTACATAAATTTCAAATTCATAATATTTCAGCTCCGTTGTAAACTATACTTAACACCAGAAAACAAGTTGATGCATGCTTAAAAACAAAATATTTAAACTTCTTTTTTTATTGAACAGGGGGGAGAATGAACAAGCGGCTCACATGATGGTAAGTGATTACAGTCATCTAGGTATCTGCAACACCAGAGGAGCAGCAGCTGCGTTGCCTGCCTTTAAGGATAATAGGAGATGGGGAGAGAGGATAAGGATGGAGGATGGGGAAGGGGGAGATTGGGCCTCCGGTTACCCCACTCGTCGAATGAAACGCAAGCCCGTATTCAACTTATTTGTTTTTTTTTTCATAAGATGACAGACTACCTCATGGTCCCGTTGTAGTTAGTTAAGTAGCTATTGTAGATCATGGACATGCAAACAACTTGAAACGAATTTGGCTACGGATGCAACGTCACCCCAGAGTGCTGAAATGGAATGGAGCCTGTTATTATTCTGGCTATCTATGCCGTGGTAGCCTAATGGTCAGGGCGCTTACATTAGTTTTATAGAGCACTGGAGCAGCTTGGTAAGCCCTTCCCCGCTCCAAATCCCTGTCAGATATTAGAGAAGGAGGTCTTTGCTCAGCAGTGGGCACTTACAGGTTACTTTACTTTTTACTATACCTTTAAACATACCTTCAAAACTGAACTGTGGTTTCACTATTTATTAGCATCAGAAAAAAAAGCATTATTTGCCAAACATTTTAAATTCATAGTTATTTCTTTAAATGTTCTGGAAACATAAATTCTTAATCCCTCCCCGACAAAGTCGCCGGCACGTCTTGTACCTAATAATTTTCAGAGAAGCACATTTTCTGAACCGTACGTCTAAATTTCTAATTCAGCCCGGTCGTAGAACGAGCCTCAGGCGTTTTGAATCCGCAAAATCCCGCTCGTCTAGAATTTTGAACGGAAAATTTAATTTATACTTTAAACATTGACATAACCCTCTCTTTTTGTGGTCGACTAATTATATTTTATTAATTAATTTCAAAGAAATTACTTAATACATTCTTTGTTTTTTAATGATAATGCATTTGTTGGAAAATTCATAACGTTTGTTATTTCTCCACGGTAACCGAATGGTCAGGGAATCTACATCGAAATCAGGAGACTCTAGTTGAACAATCCTACGTGAATTAGTCTTTCTTGAAACTGAGGTGATAGACGTCCAGATGTCATAGTTAACTCGGGCTACTTTCAGCATTTATTTACAAATTTTTGGTCCGATCTACGCAGAATGTGCTCACAGTCTTTTGAGGTCGTGCAGTGGTATGCTAGGTTTTAGATTTCATTTTGTTTATTATTGGATCCCAAGCCGGTGGTAGCACCCAACCATCTTCTCTACTGAAATTAGGATATTTTTTGATTTCAATAGCCTCGTGAATCACCCTCGGCAGGAAACGGTGTCCTTTTGCGAGGATTTGTGTTGTATCAAATCTGCTGTAACGGTTTGGGCGATCAAGGATATCACAGACTGCAGACTTCCGATCCGATCCGATCCGATCCAATCGACTAATATGTCGTCTGACCTCGTATCTCTGAACACCAGTATTGGGTATACGGACGTAAGATTTTTTGATTTTAGTTTTTTTTTTTGTATTTGATCTTTTGCTAAAACGAGAAATACGAGTGTAATGCGCGTGTCGGCATCGTAGTAGATTGTCATTCAATCGAGAGGGTTTTTTTTTAATTAGAAAATGGGCAAACGATCAAGCGGCTCTCCTGATGATAAATGATCACCATCGCCCTCGTATATCTGCTACACCAGAGAAACTCTAGGTGCATTGCCAGCCTTTAACTATATTTTGAGATGTGAGAGATGATGATGTTGTGAAGGAGAGGGGAGTTTGGTGAGTGGTGGAGCGGGCCTCCAGTTACCTTACGCACCGAAGGAAACTCAGAAGCACAAGATGCCTCTTCTTCACGCCGGTATTCAGCGAGGACGTGGTAACACCCCGGCCCATTCGAGCAGCAGCAAAAGCCGCTACTAAGCTCCGCCTAGAACAAAAAGGATGACGTATTACAACGTCATCCCCAGGATGATGTTGTAATACGTCAGTCTCAGGATAAAGGCGGAAAAAAGTCGTGTAAAGCTAAATTATCTAGATAGGTAACGGACAGCAGTCGAATGTGGAACATAGGCCTCTGTCTCGATGGAAGGGCTTACCAAAAACGCCCATTATTAAAATATTTATGAAATTATTCAGCTATTATTCAAAAAGTGGTTAAGACTCAAATTGTATAACTTATTTAAAAAACAAAAGATTAACTATCTGACCACCTGACAACTCTTTCCAGATACACTTTGCTAAGCTTACCGAGTGGCGGAAACAAAAGAATAGAATAAATTCCGTTACACAAACTTAAAACCCGCATTGTTCTTCCACAATAGAGTTTAGTAACTTTGTTCTACATTTTAAACAAACTCATGCTAAGGATAAACAATATTGTTTCAGTGCCCAACTGAATTTTACAACAAATGTTTGCTTAAAGATTGATTTGACTACTGCATTTATTAATATTAAAAATTATGTTCTTAGATAATGTTTTTAAAGATCTTAAAACACAATTTAAATGATTCAAACATTTGTACTCTTATGTAAATTAAACTTGCGATTGTTGTAACTTGGCGAATCTTCATCATATTGACTGTTTTTTTTTGGGGTATTTCTATATATTCTCATCTGGTTGGGTTGTTTATATAAATACGTATAGATACAAATAATACCATAAAATAAATAATATTTAATCAATTATATATATAATAAATTTAAGTATATAATTAAAACCCAACCCGGTGGAAGCCTCTGGCAGGGGAGACCAGACGGCCGAGGATTAGGAAGAAAGGTAAACAAACCGGTGGACAAAGCGAGCAGTATCGAGTAGCACCGTCTTGTGCATTTGAGCTTGAGGGGTCCGTCACGGAGTCCCAGCCGACTCAGATGTGCCGAGGCTGACTGGGATTAACCCATTCGCAGAGACGACGGAATAATTTCGGATGGCATACCACCCCACAAGTCGGTTACCTCCTACCCCAGCCAGGTACAGATATTTTGTCTTCTTATTATATTGACAGTTATTATTATCTCTTGTAACCAACTGGTTTCGCATTACGGTATCTTCAGGGACGATGGAGAGAAATGTAATAATAATTGTCAATTATAGTCTTCCTTTCAAACATCTGCTTTGTTTCTTTTCGATATTATAAATCAAAAGTATATTGCCTTTATTATTATTATTGTTTTACAGACCTACCAAGCACGTAATATAGAAACTGAAATTATAATAAATAATTAATAATGTGCACTGTGACATATAAACACGTAAATATTGTAATAAATACATAATAAAAATACACTTTCAATACTAACGCATCAATTAGGAATTTTATAACTTATTATTTATTAATTTTAATAACTAACTATTTAATAAGTAATTATGCTAATTATAATTTAGTTATATTGTAATTAGCTCTGAAAGTAAAATGAAACACAACTTAAGTAGTACATACTGGAAACTGAAATTTGTGTTTAGTACTTTAAAATATTTTTTTTCTAATGAAATTATTAGGTGCCTCTTAGCCTACGAAGAATTGTGGCTATATCTATGATAATGATGTAATTTGAAAGCGAACTCACTCAGCCCAGGTCACTCACATCACACACAGTAAAGTTCAAATGCAGTATCAGAGACACGGGACGCGACAAAACAAAACCAGACCCGGACACTTATTATTATTTTGCACAATTATTCAAATCTAAAAATCAGGAATCCGGAACATACAGCACAACAGTTAGATACGCTAACCACTAAGCCACACGGACCTTGGTAATTAATTTAAATATTTTAAATGAAAGTATTGTTTAAGGATTTCATTTCGTTTAATTTTGTTTTTATTTATTATTTTTTGGTCCGGTAACCCGAATATAAAAACAAAATTAAACTCGATAAAATCCGTAAATGTTATTTTTGTATTCAAAATGTGTAGTGTTCGCGTAAATATAAGAAATCATTAATTTAAATATATAAATGTTGAACTGTGAACCCGGATTAAGGTTCATCATTCGTTCATCTCGTAACAGAAGTATTTACTTCTGTCATGTGTCATATAACCAAGAAAACAACATAATACGTGGATATCACAACTGTTCTACGCTTTGTATTTACTGTGACGCAGCCGGAAATAAGTCGCAAATTAGAGTTTCTCTCGCCGTTTATGTTTGAGTATTTTTGTAATTTGTTCCATGGAACGGATTTCCTCATATTTCTTATTGTGGCACCTGCGTTATATACTCTGTGTTATAGCATGTATTTATGACGTAAATCAGAGTTGCGTGCTAAAGTAAATAAATTACGTTACGTCACTGTTATTAGAAGTACATAGTGCCTAGTTCTTAATTAGATCATTGACTGAAGTCTAAGCAAACTTAACGTGTAAAATCATAATAATCCAATTTATATCAGTCGTGTAGGTATTATATGTGTAACAGAATGAATCGTGCAATTTCTTAATGTTAAAACAGACAAATAAAGGAGTCGATGAAACATGGCTAAGCGAACATGGTCTGTACAACATTAAACTGAGTTTAGTAGTCATGCAACTATGCAATTAACTGCGCTATTATGTGGAGTCGACTGAATTTACTATCTTTTTTTTTTCGATTGGCAACCTCAGATGCGCGTGCGCATCGGCCTGTGGCTGTGGCTGTGGCACAAACTAGGCTCTGAACAGACTAATGACCGAAAATTTTAAATTTACCGAAGCAAAAATCTCATGGAAGTGATGGTATAAGAGAATACCGCTCGCTACACGCTAACAAACCAGTCAGTCCAACGTGATGTTTTTTTTTTCATGGAAAAGTCGGCAAACGATCAAGCTGCTCACCTGATGGTAAGTGAGTATAAAATAAAGTTATTTTTCCCTGTACGTGTCGCGAAGAGGCAGCGTATGTGAAAATATTTAAAACACGAATAATAAATCGCATCCTCATAACATTCACCGATAAAAATCCAGGGAATTCAGAAACTGTGTTTCATTTTCAGCCATACATCTGAAACACACCGACCGCTCATATTTCAGTCGCATACTTTATAAGCGGTCGGCGGCTGGGGTTGTACGTCACAATATTTACTTTCATGCTAAAAGCGTCGGGTAACGGAGTCTATAGACTATACACTGACGTCATGAAAGTTATAAGGTTTTCATCAACCATAGAGTATATATCTTTGTATGGACCACTAAATAATGATGATGAATTCCCGTAACGTCTTCTTTATAACAGCTTATAAGCAATGCACTACTGACCATACCCATCTAAACATCGCTACGTTAGCAGGCCCACTACCTGCTTGGTGCAAACGTCGCTGTCTGTCACGTCAGTTTAATTTGTTTTTTATGGGAAAGGAGGCAAAAGATTATCCGGCTCACAGGATGGTAAATTAATAGATGTATTAAGCAAATTTTATATGATGCAAAGGTTAAGACATCCTTCCCAAAGGCTTACCATACCGTGCTACTTATGGCAATCTGTGGTGAAGATTTTTTTTATGGGAACGAGGCAAACGAGCAAACAGCTCACCTGATGATAGAGAATTACGCCGACTTACATCTGCAACACCTGCTGCTGGGCTGCAGGTGCATTGCCGGCCTTTAAGGATATTTGGGAGTGGGGAGAGAGGATGAGGATGGGGATTGGCGGAGCTCATCAGGGGGAGAGTGGTCCTGCGAGAGCGTGATACGACCCTGGTCGAGCTGGCCCATTGGAGTAGCTGCAAAAGGCTTGGCTCTACCACTAAATTTCGTCATTAAATCCTACATTTGCAGTATTACCAAATATTCTTCTCAATTTACATCATACATTTTCTTCGTTAACAGCCGGTAACAAAGCTGGACACAGTCGCCTTCCTAAGGGAGGATTAGTACTACATCATGACCCATCACGTTTTAGATACCGCTGTCAGCACAATTGATAATATCGGTGTGGCATATTTAAGGTGATCATTCCTCTTGCTTTTTTTACCACTGTATACTGCCACTGCTGAATGTAAGTCTTGAATGTAAAAACGAAGATTGGCCTGTATTGAACGCGCTGGGCGGTCGGATTGATGAGCACAGGCCAATCTCTCTTGCACGAGAAGCGGCATCTCCAGTGCGATCCAACACACTAAATGTAAATTATATGTAAAATAAATTTTCTGGAGTGATTCACGACAATAGTCGAATGGCGGGCTCGAACTTACGACGTCATGTTTCGTAGTCCCCACCCCAACCCATTCGGCTATTAGCGCATTTATATCCTTATAAGTGTGTTTTTTTTAATAAAAACTATATTAGGTAATGCACTAATTGTGCATTACATAATTATATATGAGATAGGATATTATGTATATTTTGTATTTATTTACATAATAAGATAATGTAAAATATTCTGATGCTCTTTTCAATGTGTTAAACATCATTATTTAGCGTCAATCTGGAATAACCCTTTGTCATGGAAATTTTGAACTAAGACATAACAAACATGGAAATATGGATGGAAGCTTTTGTATAGACGCTGACAGAAACACATTTCGTATAATATTTTATGGTACCCTTTCCCTTCATAATCGTAAATATCTGACCGCTCCTTCAAATTTAAGGTTAAAATGTGGCAACCATTGATTAACAAAATGTATTTCATAAATACAATAGACAGAATAAAGCCAATATCCAAGACGCATTTGATTTGATTTCGTAATTCTGATTATGCTAGTTATTTTGTACACAAAAACGAATAGAAATGAAATCGAATCGTAACCGAACGATGTTTACGGTTTATTGACTTATGATTTTTATGAGATTCTCCTAACAAATAAATGAAAAAGTCTTTTTTCGAAGTCTAAAACTTTTGGTTATGCCTGTGATAGTTAGAATTTTTCGCGTAAATTTTAAATTCGCTTAGAAAACTAGAAGTTTTCTAAGGATTTATTATTTAAGCGCTTTCCCGCCATTGCTTTGTTCGCGAAAACATTAAATTTTACGTTATCTTTGAATTTTTTTTTATCTTATTATAATCTTTGCAAATCTAATGTTTATTGTAGATGTCATTGCCATGATCATCATCATCACCATCGTCATCAAAGTTCGCTTTTTTTTTGTGAGGAAAATGTGCGTATCACCTACACTGAAACCAGTGACCGGTTATGTCAGGATCAGCGTTCATTGCCGCTCCGACTAAAACCCCCACGACTAAGAAAATCTGTTGGCCTTGTCCGCTTCGGAAAAAAATACTCGCAAGCAGAAGCTAGTGAAATAATTCAAGGTGCAACGACGCTGCTGCCCGCGGCCGGGTCGCACTCCGACCTCTGTTGAACAAAATTACTCGCGAAAAACTGGGGAGGGAGGGGTTGCTGCAACCCGACATGATCCCTCTCAACGAGGTGCGTGACCACGATTTTGGGTAACCGTAAAAATCGGTCAAATTTATATCGTGTTGGAATTTAGTGCAAAATTTGGTGTAGAGAAATATATATATAGGCATATAATCTTAAACCTTATTTGCACCTTGAACTTGACTATGATCTTACTTATTTGAAGTTCAGACAGAAGGCACTGTGAAGGCTGCTGTAAGTTTTCGCTGAGGTAGACCAAGGAGACAATGTAACGTACAGTTTTCTGGCGCGCCATATAGTACAAGGTATAGAGATACAGTTCCGCGTTTAAGACATGGATATCCTCACGTGCGTTAAATTTTTAACATCAGAATATGTTTAGTAAGTAAACATGTTAACAGAAAAGTATGTCTCAAGATACATCGCTTCGTTCCTTTAAATCTGGGTTTTAACTAATATAACTAATCTGGGGCCATCGGACACCTGGGGGTCCACTGACCTATCCTAAAAGGTCCTAGGCGAACTGAGTAGTCTTACGGACTCGTCGTTGAAGTAATTGGAAAAGGTTGCCCTAATGTTTTTGTTTTTTAATTTTTTTTTAGTTAATTTGACCGTCTGAAGCTGATTCAGATTCAATTGGTTCTGACTTTAAATATCGACCAAATCGTATATTTTGGTAATACACAACAAAATGTTGAAACAATGAAATGTGCATTGGATCCACGCACTCATATGCATTGGACCGACAGACACATCCATACAAGTAGACATGTTACCATTTCACTGTAATTTAATAAAAAAATATGTTAAATGTAAGGAATGATGAAAATTTTTATTCTGTATTAAAACTGTGTCTTAAGGGAAATGAAGCCTTCCCTAACATGATATAAACCGTGGCCCAGAGACGGACAAAGACTGGTGCCCGAATACAGCAAACAATAAATGGGAGTAGAACTGGCCATTTTTAATGAATCATGAAAGAACATTCATCTGCTGACTTTGCCATTTATTTACAATTGTCTTAGTGTGGATGCGCCACGATATGTTTGTTGTAAATTAGACTACTCTTGAAATATACTGAAATGAATAAAGTTAATATCGCATTGTTTAACAAAAAAAAATTTTTCAATTGTATATGTAAGGTACTTAAGATTTATTCCGCATGCTTCTTAGCTATATCGGTTTTAAATATATGTACGAGCATAAGCTCTGATACGTGAAGTATACATATCTATCGAAGTTTAAACGATCTATTGAAAAGAACTCTATGGTCTATCAAGAAGTCATAAAGCTTCAATTTGTGAAACAGGATTAAACACCTTCTCCTAACCTTCCACCAAACCAGATACAGCACAGCAGATACTTGGAATTTTTGATTGTTGTATTATATGGCAGACTCATGCTGCGGCTTCTGCTGCTGCTCGAATGGGCTGGCTCGACCGTGTTAGTACCACGGCCTTGCAGAATACCGGCGTGAAGTAGAGGCATCTTGTGCTTCTGCGTTTCGTTCGGTGAGTGAGGTATCCGGCTCCTCACTCCCACTCCCCTTCCTCATCTTCCCTTCCATCTCCCAAATACCGTTAAAGGCCGGCAATGCACCCGCAACACATTTGGTGTTGCAGAAGAACGATGGTTTATGACGTAAACTGAGAAGAATATATTGTAATACCGCAAATGTAGGATTTTATGAGGAAATTTTGTGGTAGAGCCAAGCGGCGGCCTTTGCTGCTGCTCGAATGGGCCGGCTCTAACAGCCGGTAGTCCCACAGCCTAGCATAATATAGTTCTGTATTTTGTTAGGTGAGTGAGGTGACCGGAGGCCTACTCCAGCGCCCCCAACTTCCCTTTAATTCCTAGGAACAAATTATATATCTTTAATGCAATGTACAATTATATTGTAGGCAATCTACCACATTTTTCTTAGACGGAAAGGACAGGCGATAATGTTTTGTCGTTATTTACACAATTTTGAATTAATGCAATAAATCACTGTGAGATGGCAGTAATATTGGTTTTCTTTCTGTGTATTCCGTGAATGGCGGAATAAGCATATCAAAAATAACATTTAGACCTACCGGTAACTGGTACTAAACGTTTACGATGCGAAGTATCTGGTACTGTGATCGACAATCCGCCGTCCAAGCTTTGCTATTATTACAGATCTTCATTTAGTAGAGATCTGCGTTATCAGTTGACAGTTAAGGAGATTGAACAAGAAGAAAAATAAATGTCGCAAAGTACATTCTAGAACAATTCGTTTCAATTAAACAGTGTAATCCAATATCGTCTAGTATTGGCAATGAAATTGGTAGACGGAATTGATTATTTAAATTCTAATCCCGTAACTCTTTTCCAACCGTAACTACGTGAAACTCGACACTGGCGCTCAGATTTCTCAATTAGAATCAAATTTTCAGTTAGTTTATATCTAGTTTGGTCACGTTACGAAGATGGGATAGCGATTTCGTTAAATGAATAACTATTTTTCGTATTCCAATTTGTTTATAGATATTAAGGAACTGCTTAATTATAATAATGTTGAATAAGTGAACGATATGGCATGTGGTCATGCCGAAGGAGGATCTACAACCACGTCTCAACCCGTGGGTTTCGTAAAAGTTGACTAAGGGAAAAGACAAAAAAAATCTTGTGGCTTCCGTCAGACAACGCAATTATCTCAAAGATATTATGACAAAGATGCCCAGAATTATCCGGACCTTGGACCTTACCCGTTATTCCTTAAAAATCCATGTGACGTCATTTATAATTATCCATCCATAAAAATCCCGATAAAATTATACCGTGTTATTTTTGAACACGGTTTCCTTTAACCAAGATATGGTTACCAATCTTCGAAAGTTAGGCAAAGGAACAGGCTTACCAAACTTTACGTTTTACACTGATAAGTGCATTGAAACAGAGTTTGTTTCATTTGAAATGAAACTATTATTTACAGATTTTATCGCGTTTAATTTTGTTTTTATTTTCCCGACGTGTCGATTGTCTAACAGCAGACGTAGTCTCGAGATAAAATCCGTAAAAAATAGTTTCATTTTAAATGTGTAATGTTTGCGTAAATAACCGAAATCATTACAGTTTGTTTCCATTTACAAATAGGATTGTTGCCATTCCTTTAGCTAAGTACATCAGCAACAAATAAAATTATAAGATCGAGGTATGTCCGTATAATTCTTTCGTCTTACTCCAAATTCTAAAGAACGCTCACTTTTACGACAGGCGGGAGACGGTATTCGTTTACAAGACAATGTTAATGATAACAATTTTTATGTCTTGCTCTTCCCTACCGCTCTATACCGTGATAGCTCTTTCAAAACGGCTCGAGTTTATTTTTTGCTCCTTTCAATTTTCGCTATTGAGGCTTGATGAATAGTCTGGCTTTGTTAGTTTATCAGTCTCATTCTTTAATGGCTATGAGTTATGTTTTTTTAAAATTACCTACATTGGGCAAAAGGCAAGGAAACATAATCTCTTTTCTATCCATGGATTTATCAATGAATTCTGATCATACGCAATTTAAATAGACGTGTTTCGTCAGTGACCGGAAGTTAGGCTTTGTTATATTAATATCTTGGCTCGGTCAACTATACGTCTAGCTTTAGACGCATATGCTTGTGACTTTGACAGATGGCGGGATAACCATATCTAAAAATTTCAATCAAAATAACGAGCAGTAGGTTGAAGAGCCAAGCGGCAAATTTTGCTGCTGCTCGTATGGCCCGGAGTGATGGGGGTAGTACCACGATTTTGCAGAATACGGGCCTTATATAGACTAGACTGTACTACACTAGAGATACGGCCATATAGAAAAAGTGAAAATTTCCATCAGTAGACTTATGCAGACTGTAGAAGAAAAAAGGAATGTATTATGTCAATATAGAGTAACAATACTAGGTTGAAGCCTCGTTCTTTGCCTAGGAGTCGTCTGGCTAAGTACCACCCTTATACCCATTACTGTCGCCAAACAGCAGACTGCCGCTGTTCTGTTTGATTAGTATAGAGAGCTAGTATAATTAGGGGCTGTAAGATATTCCATCCTGGTCCTCGAGGGTTGCAGGTATTCATGTGATGCGATAAAAGTAACAGTCGACCGGTGACTCGCTTTCATTCCACTCAAAAAAAAATAATTAAGCGTATAATTATTACATTTTTATCATCGACGCCATGTTAGTCTTAACAATGGCGACTGACAATGGGAAGTTGATTCATCAAGTATAATTGTGTATTGTTGATTAATATAATAAACAAAAAATATCTTCACAGGTCTAGGTCACAGCTAATTAAATGAGCATCGTAATGTTTTGATGATTATTTGTCAGTTGTCTGATAATATTTATTTGAATACACGGCGTAGGTGATCATTGTAATTTAATTACCAGAGCGCTCGCTTTAATTTCGTAGTCAGTGAGCCGTGTTCGAATATTGGAGGAGAGGAAACTGTGACAATTCTAAATATGATAAAAAAAATTATACAGTGGACATAACGATGTCCGTGAACCTGCACTTTAGCAGCGTGGCGGATCCTTCCAAGTTTCAACTCCATGTCGAATATTGTGAGAAGGTCTGTATTCAGCGGTGGGACATTTCCAGCCCGGTACTTTTAATTTTTTTTTATGAGAAAGGCGGCAAATGAGCAATAGGTTCACCTAATGGTAAGTGATTACCGTCGCCCACATATATCTGCTACACCAGAGGAGCTACAGGTGCGTTGCCGGCCTTTAAGAGTATTTGGGTGGGAGTATAAGGTGTGGAATGGGGAGGGGGAGTGGGCCTTCGGTTACCTCACTCACTGAACGAAACGCAGAAGCACAAGATCCCTATACTTCACGCCGGTATTCTGCAAGGTCGTGGTATTAATCCGAGCGAGCCGGCCCATTCGAGCAAATGCTGAAGCTATCGCTTGGCTTCTCTACCACGTTGAAAAAACGTGTTATAAGTAGTGTAGCTTAGTCCATGTCTAGTTATTAGCGTAGCGATTGTGTCGCGTCTCTCCTACGTCACAGACCCACTGCTGGAATTGAAATAACTCCGACATAAATACTAGTATATCATATAAATCTGGGATTGGTTAATACTAAGTATTTGTACTTAGCTTGAAAACCTAACTTTATAATGCCGCTTCGATGAATTACTTTTCCAAGCGCTAAGTCGTACCCAATGGCAATTTATAATCTCTGCCCAACCCTATGAATTACAGGCTTGAGTGGTTACATTATAAAGTTATAGAGGTCCGTAAAAAGTATTGTTGACTGTGTTAAGCGTTAACCAATCCCTTTTTATCCCCTACAGAGATTTAAAAATTATGTACAGCTGAATATTGTTTTCTGCTAACAAGAACATTGCGTCAGCCAGTGCAACAACCATCCAGCTATAAATACTATAACTATACAAGCTAAAAAGATTAGTAAGCTTAAAAGATTAGCAAAGATAAAATGGCTGTATATCTTGTACTACGATCGCCTAATACATAGTCGCCATTTCTGTTGTCGAAACAGGTACAATTGCAGAACTCTCGCCGATTAACACTATTTTTTGATCAGTGCAAGATATATTTAATACAAAACATATCACAAACGGACAAAAGAAAACTTTTAACTCTATAGTGCAGACAATAATATTTTTTTTTTATATTTTCACTTATTCATAATTCTCACGAATTGTTAAACTATTAATATTATGGTACCTAATTAAATTACAAGTAGAAATAGATTATTAATACAAAAGTATTGATACAGTATTGTTACGGTTCGGGAGTAAAAGTCTTTAAATTTCTTTCTACTTTTACCACTCACAAAGGGTGCAGAGTTTCTTCCTCGTGCGCTATCCCTCGCACGTGATCTTCCACGGGTCTTCCTGACGGTAACCAATTATTTTCATTCTTTTCCTCTTCTTTCTTCCTTTTCTTCATGATCTTCAACTTTCACTTACTGCTGAATATTCCCGAAATTATATTATATTATATTATATTATAAGTTTTTTTGAAGATAATAGATAATAATAATAATTTTGAATAAATAGCTTATATTTCAACCAGTGTACAGCCATCCTTTTACAAGCCATTTACCTATCAAAGAGTTTAATTAACATCGACTGGTAATTTATAAAACATTATTTCTTTTAACTGATCATTCGAAGTCGTATAATATTATTCTTCGTCTATTTAAAACGAAATAATAAACACTTTAACTGCAGCCCCTCAAAGATAATCATATTCATAACACGCCGAAACGCAAACGTTATTGCCATATTTTTTAAGGTTCACGCTCGTATCTTGTGAAGATGTATGCAACACTCTAGTTCAAATTAAAATTGGCTTCAAGCCAATATAATCTCATGGCACCCCCGTATTTATCGCTTCGGATAACTAGCGTAAAGCATAGCGCATATGAGGGCGTATGGATTATTGCAAAAGCAGCGTAGACACCTGAAGATAAACTGTCGGTTTAACTGATATAACTTGGTATTCGCTTATGATTCGTCGCGGAAATAAACGTTTAACTGGTGGTCTAGTTTTAGACGTGAAATGATATTTAATTTTCAACAAGCATATGTACAATTATTTAAGGCTTTCATCGTGTTAAATTTTTCTTTTTATGTTCCTGATGTCTCGAGTGTTTTTACAGCACCTATGGACACGGGGGATAGAGGTGTTACAGACTTTGGTCTGATCTACGCAAAATGTGCTCACAGTATCTTGAGGCTATTTTACATTTAATTTTAGTTGTTATCGGATATCAATATATATATTTATATGTAACGAATTCACGTGGAAAATGGATTCCACTACGCCGAACTCAAGTTCCAAAGGCTGTGATGGGGAACAGATCACGAGTGCGAAGGTAACGGCACTGTCCTCACCAACCCATCAGTCCAGCAGAGAATATGGGCAAATATTTCATGTTTGGTATGCCAGCCGTGTGGTCAGGGCACTCACTTTAGTTTCATAGAGCCCGAGTGACCTGGGCTCGAACCCCATTGCCGGCACAACTAAAATTGTTAATGTAATTAATAGCAATTTTAAGTGCTGTATTTACCACGTGCTCAGGGGTGAAGGAAAACATTGTGAGGAAATCTGCATGTCTGAGAAATAATAAAAATACTATTTATCGTTGGATGAGATTTCTGGTGGATGACCTTTCCCGGCTCCTAAACCCTCTCAGATACTCATGTTTGTGAAGGAGGCCTTTGCCCAGCAGTAGGCACTTACAGAGTGCTACTTTACTTTCTATTTTTATGCCAGTTTTTATTGGCGCTTCCATAGTTAGGTCTATGTTCTGCAGTAAACACATAAAAGCTGTAATCAAACCAACCAATGCATAGTTGAATATCGGTCGGTGTGGGTCGACAATGGTCGCCGATATATTCATGGTGGACTTTGAGGAGAAAGCCCTTCATACTTCTTTCGTGAATCCAAGATTCTACCAACGGTACCTAGACGATGCTTTCGCAATCTTACCATTAGATAAAGTGACTGTATTTTAAACCACCTCCTTAAATGCCAAAATACAATTTACAAAGGAGTTAGAAGTATATTATTTATTAATTTAAACTTTATTTGAATACCTTTATTAAAGTATTCCAAAGGGGGGACCTAATGTCTTTTGGCATTCCCTGCGAGTCAACTCTAGGCGTGGAGAGATATTGTTAAGGTGCAAAAATACATGAATAACTTAACCAAACTGAAACCTAAAGATATTCTATGTCCTAATTAGTCTTTAGCTTCCCTAGATGTATTAGTAATTCAGAATTCTACAGACCTCAAATCACACTGTATTGGGCAAAGATCACATACCGACCGATATTTAAACGGATGTATTTGCATCTCACCATCATCCATCTCGGCTAGCTTCGACCGTGGGGAAATCTTTGTATCAGAGAGCATGACTGTAAACGCTTGGCCGCCATGCTTCAGCATGTCAAGCAAGTACTGCAAGACAGCAGGCTTCGGGACGCGCGCCTACGTTACAGTTACCGAATGAAGCCGTGTGAAGGCGTGTGTCCGCTGTATGACTATAGAATAGACGCGTCACGGACAAGATTGGCAATATTCTTAAACGAGTTTGGATAAAAAAAAATCACAAGCGTCTAGAGGCAGGTTGGTAAATGTTTATCATTTACCAAGTGTAATATACCTCTACATGGTCCTGGAGTGTACACGCTTGATTTTGAATGTGGTCTCTCTTACATAGGGGACATTAAGGACCACTGCATTTGTGCTTTAATTTTGTGGATCACCGAGTTATTGTAGCAAGATCCGGCTCGTACCTGGATGGTACCGGCGTGAAGTAGAGGCATCTTGTGCTTCTGCGTTTCGTTAGGTAAGTTCCCCGAGGCCCTATCCTACCCTTTTCCCTCTCCCTAAACTTGTGGGCCGGAAACGCACCTGTAGCTTCTCTGGTATTGTAGGTTGGCATCGGTAATCACTTTCCATCAGGTGAGCCACTTGCTCGTTTGCCACCCTTCCCAAAAAAAATAAACTTTTTGTCTTGAAATAGCTGTTATACTATAATACAGCCTATAGAGCGTGCCGGCCTCTTTTGCCCGCTGAACAAGTATTCTGACATAAGCGATGCAATAAAAATTATATACGTGGCCATTTTGAAATGAAACTGTACTCTGGCCTTATGCCAATACAATTATATCGCTGGTAAGTGGACTCGGCTAAACAACAGAGCTTACGGTAGATTACCTTTGTAGAGGATTAAGCGTTCGAGTTTTGGCTGGCGGTTTTGTTATTTTGTATATTTTGGACGATGTACTCCAGCTGTTATTTTTTATGTTTATTATCTTTATATGACACAAGAACAGAATTGTGTTTTTTATACTTTCAAAGGTTCAGCATCGTTTACTTTGAAATGTATTCTAAAATATTTGTTAAATGGTGGATGTTAATTATAATGAAGATGACAAAAGTTTTTATTTAAATATTTGCATACAAAGAATATTAAGTAGAAGTTAAGTACAGTAGCAGCACGTAAGTGCCCTCTTTTGGGCAAAGGCCTCCT
This sequence comes from Bhutanitis thaidina, assembly GCA_029286595.1. Lineage (NCBI taxonomy): Eukaryota > Metazoa > Arthropoda > Insecta > Lepidoptera > Papilionidae > Bhutanitis > Bhutanitis thaidina. The sequence goes on along the minus strand of JAGSMS010000008.1, from coordinate 14,717,997 downwards.
TCCCAAATGTTCCGGAAAGGCGCACCACCTTTTTCCCACATCGAATATCCTTAAAGGCCGGCAACGCACCTGCAGCTAATCTCGTGTTGCAGATGTACACGAGGGTCGGTAATCACATACCACCAGATGAGCCACAAGCTTGTTTGCCCCTTTCCCATAAAAAAAACAAAACTGAATTTCTTGTGCCCTTATCTTACCGCGAGCATTATGAGCATTGCAACATTCAACGCTCCCAGGTGACCAGTTACAGTTGCATCTGATTGGAAACACCTTTCATATTCGATTAGTGTCAAACGAGCTAACATTCTTCCAGACTGTAAGTTGCTACTGCAGCCCATGGTCACCTGCAAACAGACTTAGTCGGAAAAGATTATATATGCGTCGTAACCCACGTGGAGTAAGATGGAATATCCGATAGCCCGTAATTATACTGGCTCACTATACCTTTTAACCGGAACACAACAGTTTTTGCACGGTTTTTTGATGGCAGAAATGGGTAAGAGTGTAATATCTTTTTTTTATAGAAGATGGAGGCAAACGAGCGTACGGCTCACCTGAAGGTAAGTGATCACCGACGCTCGTAACTGTTCTACTTAGACTACTCCCATCTAGAGAAGGAGTCTACCATTATTGAAAATAAATATAGAAAAAATTCTATATTTAAATCTTCGAAAAATTAAATTACTTCATCATTTACGAATTATTTTTTTGTATCGTTTTAATGTACATTGTATGAATCTAAGCTTCATTGTTATAAATATACTATCGTCAATTACATGGTTTTCTATACCTCTCGGTTAAATGCCTAATTTTCGCAGAGTTAGAACCACGTGTTCGAATGCAGAACTCGTATACTAAACATACTCTCAGTTTTGATGATGATTTTTATCTCAAATACTGAATTTAAAATCGATTGAAAGTCAAATAATAGAAGGTTTTGGAACGTGCAGGTTTAATTCTAATTGAAATTATAATTCAAAGTGGCCGCTCAATAAAACGACTACTTCATACTTTAACCCCTAGTATTCGCCTAAGGCAATCTCTCATAATAATTTAAATTAGTTTACCCTATAAAAGTGCTTACCTTGAATTATTTATGCTTGTATTTTAAATTAATTATTAAAATATTATTGGAATACAAATTATCATTCAAACAAAAACGGATGAGCGCCTGGTAGACATAAATAGCAAGGAGGCAGTGGTGAGGAAAATGTTTACTACTGCTTTATTTCGCGTGGAATATAACTAGTTCGTACTCCTGTACGAACTAGTTATATTTATAATGCTGTTTCTTAATAAACGTACACGTTAACTATTCTTATGCTTCCGAACAAAGAATGTAACATTCAAATCGTTCCACGGTTTTTGTGTATGGATGCATGGGGCCATTACTTTTGGTAGTACTCCAATTCTGGTCGATTCCGATATTGTTCCGGAATCAAAAGTAATCGATTTTTCTATTTTGAAAACCTTTCGCTTAACCTTAAACTTATTCAGTTCAGTATTTTTTGTGTATAAATATCGTCAATGGTCAATACCGGAATGTTCCCGCGATGAAAAATAACGCAGCTTTTGAGTTGAGTCGAAATTTTCAATAAGTGAAAAGAGTGATGTCTGAACAAACAGTTAAACAGACAAAAAATTTCATTAGAGTTCGGAGTTAGGTATATATTAAGCCCATAAGCTTTCTTTAGTGTACGCACACGGCTTTTTTACAACTTTATAATAATATAGATGTACGTAAACGTGAATAACTACTTTCGAGCAATTCTGTCGGACATGACTTTTGATTGAGAATTAATAAAAAACTTGAAAATTTTGGCTCAATAAAATTAAAGAATATTTTCTGTGTGGATGCTCAAAGTAAATACCCGTGTTATACAATTATAAAATGCATAATGTTGAATCTTTCAGAATTAAAAATCAAACCCTTTAATGATTAGGCAACGTGAAACAGATTAATTTAACTATTATGTACACAGATATTTTACAAAAGATTAGTATATAATTAAAACTAAAAAAGGAAAGTAGCAGCCTGTAAATACCCAATGCTGGGTAAAAGCGTCCTTCTCAGAGAGGGTTTTAGAGCCTGGATGGGTTCGCCACGCTGTTCCAATGCGGGTTGGCGTACTCCACTCTATCTCGAAATAAGATTTTTTTCTATTATTTCCAGTCATTCAGGTTTCCTCGCGATGTTTTCCTTCACCGCCGAGCCCGTAGTAAATTCAGCACTTAAGATTGCTATGAACAATTTCAATTACCGATACCCGATATCGAACCCAAGTCACTTTATGAAACTAAAACGAGCTTTTTTGGACCAGCTTTTTTACGAAACGGTTTAAGATTGACGTTGAATTTAATGGAAAGGTTCACATAATCACTGATATCAAATCTTTGCCTTTCCTCAATTCCGGATTTAGACAGACGACGACGGGTCGCTTTTTAATACAAATTAAAAAGTTGAAATTAGAATGCCCAGTAATGCAAATTACAGAGCCATATTATTGTTATTGCAGCACCGTACAAATAAAGTCCCGCCTTTATTTCATCGTATTTGAAATAAATATTTAACTTACAGTTCGCCGAGCCCTGTGGTGCTTTAAGCGAAAGCGTTGCTGTAAATTTGGCATGCGTAAAACGTTTTCACAATCCACAACAACGCTTCGAAATAAACAGAGTAAAAAATGGCGTCGACACAAATGGGCCGCGTGTTTCTAAAAAGGAATAATGGCCGTATTATGTGTAGTACACTGAATACAGAGCAACGAGCATGTTTTGTTTACTCAGTGTCGAAGTCGAAGTTACTAGAGTAGCGAAGGTTTCGGAGCATTTGACAGATTCATTTTGTGAAGTCATCAGTCAAACTACCAACCGGTTCCCGAGGTCAAGGAAATTCTAATAATGAGATATTAATTTCTGTTTGTATCTAACCACTGTTGTTTTTAGTAATTTCTATTGCTATCGATTTGAAATTTGGCACAAGTATAATGATCAATTTCGATCACAACAACTTCCAAATAATATAAATACGCGTATTTGCGTATTTATATTATTTCAAATGAAATATTTACAGATTTTTTTTAAGCTCATTCTTGAGCCGCGTGGCGGGTCCTTCCCTTATTTGAGGAGGAGGCCTTTGCTCAGCTGTGGGCACTTACAGGTTGCTACTTTACTTTTTACTTTTACGGATTTTATGGCGTTTAATTGGATTTTTTTAAATCCCCACGTTTTGAGGTTTTAAGACTATTTTAGAAATAGCACTTTTAAAATTTGATCGCCATCTTTGGCAGACATTGAAAATATGTTTAAAACGTTTGTCTCTTGGCGTTTAATCATAAATTATATTTAAAAAAAATTATAAATAATTTCTTGTATTTACGCGAACATTACACATTTGAAATGAAACGATTTATTTACGGAATTTATCGCGTTTAATTTTGTTTTTATACTCCCAACATTTCGACTGCTTGACAGCTGCCGTGGTGATGTGGAGTGGACTGAGGTGTTTGACATCCTTATGTCATAGTCAACCCGCCAGCTTTATACTAATACATCAGGAGTTGTATAAACGTAATATAATATGCCGTAATGATGATGACAATGATGATGAGGAAGCCACAGCGACGTTGCCAACTACGTAAGAGATATTATAGTGCCATAAGTTTACCCGCAAACACAGAGGAACTCACTCGTGTTGACCTTCCCGAATCCGAAGTAACGCTCATGCTTTAAGAGCGGAGGAAGGTGCAGATGCAATGTCGGAGACACTGAACTCACACGACATAACCAGACCAGAAAACCAATAATTTACGTGTAGCATGGATATCGATGAAGCTGAGATTTAAAAACTTGGAAGAGAATTTTTTTTTATAAAAGAAGGGGACAAACGAGCGTGCGGCTCACCTGATGGTAAGTGATCACCGACGCCCACGAACATCCACAACACCAGAGGAGCTACAGATGCGCTGCCGGCCTTTGATGAAGGAAGAAGCTCTTTTATTTCGTTTTAATTAAATCAAATCTGGTACATTAACTAGTAATAAGGCATCCCACCTAAGTATTTAGGAGTGATAACGCATCTATATTTTAGTTCTTAATCTAAGATGGGTTGACCATTTAAAATCAAAACGTTATTTTTGCTCGTCTGTTACCTGCGTCGGTATTGTTTAAATATCCCTGTAATAATAAATGCCTATACAAAATAACTATTTCAAAGACTTGGCTGATGTAAAGAAAATTACATTATTACGAGTGATGGTTCATTTTCTTATATACCAAAAGAGTACTAGACTATTCCAGTGAAATATTACAGTTTGTATTCCATAATATTCCTTAACTTGAAAGTTTGTGCAGTGTTGTTTCAGTTTAAGGATATACTAGGGTCTTATGTCTGATGTCAGGTTCATAGAAAATACTAGTTTACAGGTGCATAACGTTAGAATGTATGCATTAGCTGATAAAGTTGTGTAAGTTACCTGCTACGCCTGACCCAGAGCAAATATTTGTATGATGAATACAAATGTTTTTTTTTATTGATTTATTGATGCTCAAAAAGATTACCTATGTAAGTATATGTAACAGATCTTTCTTATCAACAACCCGTTATCAAAACTTAAACTAGTTGTGGAGTGAATGACGTGTGTGAATTTTTATATATATTATATAATTCCCTAAAGACTCGTTCACTTCTTCTTACGCCGTGAGGCCTTCAAACAGAAAAAGACATTGTTCCAGCGTTCATTCTCTCTCTATTAACTCAAAACTCCCCAAATCATCTCAATCATCTCAATAAGCTGATTGTCTGTATTTGCGCGATATGTATGTTGTTGTCTGGATTTAATATTTTAGTATATCTGTGTAAACTTTTCGCTTAAGTCTCTGAAGAGCCTGTTGCTATGCCTGTTGGTATAACAGGGTGTATCAAGTTTTATTTAATTCTACTTTTAATAAATAGTATTAGCAAATTTTTTGTACTTCTTTAGCGTCTGTCTGTAGCTGTCAGATGATATAGTGGTATCTATATGATATGTTTTGTTTTCGGGTTTGTCAATATAGATTATGTCTGATCAGCAATGTGCGACGGCGATGTCTGTCTGTACAGCCTGTTTTTGCTATTTCATTTTCTATAGTTTTTTATACGATTTTATATTATACGAAAGCCAAATTAGTTCATTGGTTAGAGAATTAGAGCCCCACCGGATTATAAGTGATTGCCGACGCCCACTATTGTACTTCACAGAGCTCGCAAGTTCGCAACCGGCCTCTGAGAAGGAAGTAGGTTCTTTTCTTGAAGAGTCCTAAATCGTCACTGTTCGATAATACCACTGGCGATAGCTGAATGCACAAAGTCGAAGTGTGCAGCAGAAAATTCAGAGAGATACACACCGTAGTGAATTGTCAACCGTCCAGATGATGCTAGTGGAACTTTGAATCCTGCGCGAAATGCGACGATGAGACTTAACGGCCGGGATTATTCCGAAATTTTCCTCGGAAATTTCCTTGATTTTCATGAAAATGTACAGAGCATAAGAGGAAATTCAATAACGGTATCAATTCTTTCATTACCTGGAATTAAATACCATTACGTGAACTATATAACAGATAGCTGCAGAATAAGAATTCAAAGAAGTAAGTAAAACTATGTACAAAGTTGACGGAAAAATGTACCGTATTGCAGTGACTCAAAACAGTGGCCAAGTCGATTTCAAAATAAAATCACTCGAGGGCACATTCGGTTAGGCACTGGGACTATGCTTTAGCTCAGCTTGAGTTTGTTAAAGGAGAACAACAAAGTTACGAAGCTCTTTTGTGAAACAACAATGTGGTTTTAAAGTCTCTCAAGAAGAATTTATTTTATTTCCTTGTTTGTGTCATCTCAGTAGTCATCATGTTCGGTGTTAAAGAAAAGCACTGCGAAGAAAACTGCATGTCTGAAAATCGGTGAGTGCGCCAACTGGTGATGCAGCTTCTTCCAGACTCCAAAGCCTCTCTCAAATACTTTAGAGGAGGTCTTTTCCAAGCAATGGCCCTTACGTACTGATACTTTACTATTTTAAACGAAATGTAGTTTCTTAACCAGAGAAGTATACATTAAGAAAAAAAAATCCTTACTTATTATTCAAATATCAACCTCACCTGCGCACCATGTTGAATAACGGACGGGGCTCTAGAGACCTCCGTAGGGACCGACCGATGGGGTTAAACCCATCCGATCGTATCGAATGCCGAATGCTTAAAACCGGAGATGGACAGTGACATTTTTGATGCGATAGTGTCGGTGTGCTCTTCAAGCCGTCTGTCGCTGCGCACCATGCAGCTTGTCAAACTATTCTCAGCTGCAAAATCCTATCAAAAATGCGAGGACGTGTTTTGTCAGCAGAAGGAACATTTACAGGCAAGTTTTATTCTTTTGTGTGTCTTACACAAATACTGCCTGGGGTTGAGATTCAATGCGAAGACCTATGACTTGTTAGGTAGTTAGGGCAGACAATGAGCCTATAAGTCGTAAGGAAAAGTGTGATCAATTTGTCTCTGAAGGCAGTGATCATGAAGGGACATGCATTAAGTATAATTTAACTAAAACCACGCGGAAAAGAAATAAGCTGTTAGCTCAGCATCCTTTACTATTTAGGTCAGGGATTCTCAAAGTGGTCGTACCCAGGGGGTTTCCCAGGGCTCAACATAAACGAAAACTGATTTTGGGAGGGCCGACAAGGTTTAAAAATCGGGAAGAGGAGAGGAATAGGGAGGGGATGTGGGCCTCCGGTTACCTCACTCACCGAACGAAACGCAGAAGCACAAGATGCCTCTACTTCACGCCGGTATTCTGCGAGGCCGCGGTACTAATCCGGTCGAGCCGGCCCATTCGAGCAGCAGCTAAAGCCGCCGCATGGATCTACCACTCTTAAAATTCGGTATTAATATCACTGATACCCTCAGTATGGATAACCGCTATCAAATCACTATATTATTAAACACTTTATCAGTCAGTTCAGTTTCCTAGTAACGATACTCCATTGGGTTTACTCATATACGTAGTAAGTAGTAGACAACGAACATCATCCTTGGTCATTAACAAAGCAATCCGTGCAGCGGACAATCGCGCTCGTGTCATTTCTTTATCAAAGTCGTTTGCTCTCTCGATATTGTATCGTACGTACATAAAGTGTTTTTAGTTTATTTGTATCAATATTATGTTGGATTAATGATTTCATAACATTGATTGCATTCAAAGGTTAGTTTGGAAACTTGTGATATTTTCCTGACAGCGTTCAAGCATTTTTTTTGGAAAATTTTGAAGCCGAAAAGCCTGAAAAAAAATTTTTTTGCTCTGTAATTGCATTTACCGGCTGCTGTTACTTGAAGTCGTAAGTTGTTAGAATAATAAGAATATAAATAAATAAAGAATTTATAATTCAACACAAATATAATGGTGCAGCAAAATTTGCTACACATATGAAAACACTACTTGTTTTTGTAAATGTCATATTACTATAGCATATTAAGTAGATAAGAAAACGTTTTGTAATAAAATAATTTACAGCACATCTGATCTTATATTTTATGTGCAATATTTATGTCGCTCGTGGAGTAGGCAAAGTGCACTAAGATCACGATTTTTGTTATCACAGTTCACGTAACAATATTAGCACTTTGAATTGCAGTAAAGGAATTGACTGGAGCTAGCACAGGGAACTGAATTCGGATCACTTATGTACTCTGATTTTAAGGCGAGCATCCGCCTTCTAAAGCCTACCTCGCTTTTACCATCTATGGACTGTCAATGGTTTATATCCGGTATGGGGTGACTGCATGAACCATAGGTCAATACACCCTATCTGTTGTCCTTCTGGACATAAGTGCCTGGGAAAATACCTGGCCCACTTAGCCGGTAGAAATCCAATAAAAGAGTGTCACAGTTGTAGTGTAACAAATAACTCGTCGAAAGTCCTCGCTTTGAGGTTATCGTTTTGGATCTGAACATTGACAAGTACGAAGTTGCCTTCTGGGAATCAATAATACCGCTGAAGAAATCGTTAGAGTGGGAGAGAGACTGAAACGCCGATGCCTTGATCCACCTTATGGCGCCAGGGTAGCTCCATACAAGAAATGTATGTATATATATTTCTTGTTCCCAACGGGGTAGGGAGAGACAATCTTTTTTCACTTGCTACGGTCCTGACATACGTCTTTCTCTTCTCCCACTTTCATCAACCTTCGCATGCATACTCGTTGGTTTAGAGTACTCTTGACCTGGCCTTTTTTCAGAACGTCTCCGATTTGATCGTGAAATGTTCGCCTAGGTCTTCCTCTGCCGACTCTACCATTTACACTCGCCTCATATATTTGTTTCGTCAACCTACTTTTATTCGTCCTCTCCACATGTCCAAGCAAGAAGTAAGAAGAAGATGAAATAAGAAAGTAACCAGTTTGTTCGTTTTGTTCCGGATTGAAAGATATAGAGAGCCGGTATAATTACGAGCTTCACATAGCCTATTCATTCCATTCTCTCTTCAATCTTAGTCCCCAGGGGTGTCAACGTATCTGTAATGTCCTTCGATTGAAGTTGCTTGCAGATGGCCATGGGCTGCAGTAGCCTCCTACCATCAGGCGGACTGTTAGCACATTTGTCACCCCTATCCAATGTGAAAAGGTAATGCCGGCCTCCGTAACGTGAGACCCGAGTTCTAACCCCATTAGGGCACGTACCAATAAGTTTTTGAAGTTTGAAAGTTACGTACGTTTTGTGTCATTAGCTCGAATACTAAGATGGAGACAGGCTCGCCACCTGCCACGTTGTTTCAAATTACCTCCATTTAAAAGTGGGTTAAAGCCCTAATTAAAATAAATTTCTCCGGATCTGATCACTCCTGTACCGGGGATATAATTAGTGCTTATTTACATATTTTTATTATCTGTTTTACCTGAGTTACGTTGATCTATTGTTTATGACTACATAAAAACCATTGTGTGTAGTGATTACACCAGAGGTGCTGCAGGTGCATTGCCGTCCTTTAAAGGATTTGGGAGGTAGGATGAAGAGGGGAATGGGGAGGGGGTGTGGGCCTCCAGTTACCACACTCACCGAACGAAACGCAGAAGCACAAGATGCCTCTACTTCACGCCGGTAATCTGTGAGGCCGTGGTACCAACTCGATCAAGCAGGACTATTCGAGCAGCAGCAAAAGCCGCCGCTTGGCTCTACCACATATAAAATTGCCACTTAATTGATTTTTCTTTTTTTGAAGTTACTTAAATGTAGTGCTGTTTATTCGTCTTATGCTGTTAGTACTCGTATACATGGTAGGAGTAAGGAAACTAGAACCAACTATTTTTAAGTTATAAGTATTTCTATAAGCTTTGGGCTATTAGGCTAAATACATCCGACTATTCTTAACTTTAAGTCCACAGAGTGGTTATAGTAATACCCCTTGTCTGGGTCGCGTATAAAAATGTGTTATTATGTTAAAATCTGTGTGTTATTATAGTGATAAAGAAAGTAAGTGACAATTTGTCATAATCTTGAAACTATAACCTAGAAAGTTATAGTTATGTGTTGTTCCTTGGTATGGTATGTGGTATGTTACCTGTTATTTTAATTACGGCTGTGTCTCCTTCTATCGAGTATCTATTATCATAGATTAATCTTGCTTACCTAAAGCGATATGAGTTAAAACTGTGTGTTAAAGATTACTGAAGCGTAGAACGTTGCATTGTTTCTCATTCCCAACAATTATGTTTTTTTTTTAATTCATTTTAGCATTCATTATTATGATTTCTATGAATGAGCATGGTTATGATGGTAATGGTAAAAAGGACTCGAGTATTTATATCTCCTTAATTATACCTACCGTCGAGCCATGGTCACCCAGTGGTCAGAGCGAACGCTCTAATTTTATTGTACGCGAGTGATTTGGGTTCGATCCCCGGTGCCGGCATCACGGACATTTTTAGTAGCAATTTTTAGTGATGAATTTACCAAGGGCTCGACGGTGAAAGAAGAACATCGTAAGAAAATCTGCACGTCTTAAAAGTAATACTAAAATATTATTTCGAGGACGTGTGAAGTATGTGTGTGGGCCGTTTCCCGGCTCTAATCTCTATCTGAACATATTTGAGCAGGCTGTGGGCATTTATAGGCTTGTGCTTTATAAATACATTAAATATATCAAAGTTAAAGTTATGATTTTTTTTTTATGGGAAAGGCGGTAAACGAGGGTTAGGTTCACCTGATGGTAAGTGATTACCGTCGCCCACATATATTTGCAACACCAGTGGAGCTACAGGTGCGCTGCCGGTCCTTAATGGTATTTGTGAGATGGGAGAGAGGATAAGGAGGGGGATGGGGAGGGGGAGTGGGCCTCCGGTTACCTCACTCACCGAACGAAACGCAGAAGCACAAGATGCCTCTACTTCACGCCGGTATTCTGCAAGGCTATGGTACGGCCCCGTTGAGCTGGACCATTCGAGCAGCGGCAAAAGCCGCCGCTTGGCTCTACTTCGAACAAAAACTCAGTATTTACCTACATTTACCATTTAAATCGATACTAAATATTTACATTAGATAGTGTGAATATTTCGTATCCTTTACGAAAAAAACACGTAATCACTTTCCAGGTACCTTTTTTGTACATATTAACATTCATTCTTAACGTAACACAACGTAAACAAACATTCTTTTTACAGTTAATAATTTTTGTATCGCAAATGCGAAACACTTCGAACACGATTTTGTAGGTCAAGTGAGATAACAAGTACGGTTAAAATTCTCTTTCGCACGTTGTACTTAGCTAAGGAAGCACAGGGCCGGACTCTTGTTTTAGATTTCACAGCATCAAAGAAGCCCGGATATGTCATCCGATAGTTTCAGGATCTTACTTGCAATAAAAGGTCCCGCTACCAGGAGTCTCTTGTCTCCTCTCAATATTAGAGAGAGTTTTCGAGCGGGGATGGGTACGCCAGCCAGATCCGTTGCGTGTTGGCGGACTTCACATGTACTTGAAATATATTTTTTTTTAAACATGCAGTTTTTCTCACGATGACGGTAGTAACAATTTTCGATGCACCGGCATCGAGGATCAAACCAGGCCAGTTGCATACTAAGACATTAAAGCGATCGACCTAACAACTATGCTACCACAGCTTAATTGCAACTTTAAGTGCAGATTTATAATGTTGAGCACATTAGAGGAGAATGACGAAACCCGAATGCACGAAAAGTTTAAAATAAAAATTTCGAGTATAATAAAATCCAGTCACCAGTTATTTAATTTATTTAATTGCTGTATTAATGAATAAAGGAAGAAACAACACACTTAATTCTTCCTGTTGTATTTGGCATTTCAGGATTTTAATACAAATTCTTAGATATGCTGTTTCATCACTGATGTGTCAATGAAAGTGTTTTGATAACTCATGTTCTTAGTTAAGCCATAACACAATTTATTTACTTGTCAGGATTAAATAAAAAATTTACCCGTTTTTATTTATGTTGTGTATGCGTGTGCTGGTTGACTTCTCTTTATCCCGTAATGTGTCATAATCTATCTATTGTTGTATCACTTCATTAGCGATCTATCTTTAGACATCGTTACGAAACATGTCAAGGAATTAGACAATCGATATTGCGTTATTCAAGTCTTGGAATAATTTATGAGAAAAGTTTATCTCTTATTGGTATTCCAACCATTAGATGTCGCAGTTGTTGAAATTGATTTACATGTTGTAAGATTATGCGATGTTGTTAAGCTGAATTATTATTACTGAGCACGTGACACTAAATAATTGATGTCTTTGAGTGACGTTCGCAAAGCAGCGGCATGCACTACTTGTATTTACAGTTATCTATAATATCGCCAAATACTCGCAAAAAAAGTTTTTCTTTTCCTAACACATTTCATCCACTCATCTGTGGTCTAATCATAGACTAAATATGATATGTAATAAAATAATATGACTATATAATGAACCATCTCAATATAATGAATGCATCTGTGCTCGTGTACTGTGTTACAGTCCTCAGGTGAATTGCTGTTGTATTGAAATTCTATACTTACGAGTGTAATTTAATGACAACGAAAAGGGTTATCGTTCGTTGTAACTTGGGAGTGTCGTAATGTTTAACGTAACGTAACAATCAATATCCAACTTCATTCAAAGTCGATGACAATTTTTTTTTAATTGAGATTTAGAGAGATTGAGGCCGATAACAGATCGTACCTTCGTGTTGTATTGTTTCCCATGTCTCAGAAACTGCATCTGAACCTTCTTCATTCGGTCTAATCACAAATGCGTTACGTCGGATACGCGAAAACAAAGACAAGTGAGTGTCTCTGGGTTTGGATGTACATTTGCGGTACCATGAAAATATCCTGAGTAGTTTGTAAACTGCCGATGGACCAAGAGTAGAAGAAGGCTGTTAGATAAGAAAAGGAGAGCGAATCTCAACCACAGCCAATACTTGTGCAACGCTCGTAATGTTGGTTAAGGATTTAGTATCATTGTGATTGTCTCGTGTATATGGCGACATCTGATTCATCTACTGATCCTATCGTACAAGGATTACGTAGATAACGGTAAGGTGAAGAAAAAGAATGTATGTGTGCTTGTGTGTGTCAAAATGTCTGCGCGTACTGTTGTGGCACTGTGATATCACGTTACGGAGTAAGGATTAGCGCAAGATACAAGAAAATCTTCTTCCACTGGCTACGGTGGCACTACTGGCACACGTCTGTACTGTGTACACATTGCATATGCTTATGACTTTCATACACGGGATAGAAATACATTAACTACCCGTGCATATCATTACGGGCAGATCATCCACCATTTATTAGTCATTTGCATGTTTATATTCACGCCTTAATCCCAACGAGGTAGGCAGAGAAAATCTTCTTCCACTGGCTACGGTGGCACTACTGGCACACGTCTGTACTGTGTACACATTGCATATGCTTATGACTTTCATACACGGGATAGAAATACATTAACTACCCGTGCATATCATTACGGGCAGATCATCCACCATTTATTAGTCATTTGCATGTTTATATTCACGCCTTAATCCCAACGAGGTAGGCAGAGAAAATCTTCTTCCACTGGCTACGGTGGCACTACTGGCACACGTCTGTACTGTGTACACATTGCATATGCTTATGACTTTCATACACGGGATAGAAATACATTAACTACCCGTGCATATCATTACGGGCAGATCATCCACCATTTATTAGTCATTTGCATGTTTATATTCACGCCTTAATCCCAACGAGGTAGGCAGAGAAAATCTTCTTCCACTGGCTACGGTGGCACTACTGGCACACGTCTGTACTGTGTACACATTGCATATGCTTATGACTTTCATACACGGGATAGAAATACATTAACTACCCGTGCATATCATTACGGGCAGATCATCCACCATTTATTAGTCATTTGTATGTATATATTCACACATTGTTCCCAACGGGGTAGGCAGAGACAATCTTCTTCCACTGGCTACGGTGGCACTACTGGCACACGTCTGTACTGTGTACACATTGCATATGCTTATGACTTTCATACACGGGATAGAAATACATTAACTACCCGTGCATATCATTACGGGCAGATCATCCACCATTTATTAGTCATTTGCATGTTTATATTCACGCCTTAATCCCAACGAGGTAGGCAGAGAAAATCTTCTTCCACTTGCCTAACATACGTCTTTCGCTTCTTCCATTTCCATTCTTCGCATGCATGCTCGTTGGTTTAGAGTACTCTAGACCTGGCCTTTTTTCAGAACGTCTCCGATTTGATCGTGAAATGTTCGCTTATGTCTTCCTCTTCTGACTCTACCATTTACACTCGCCTCATATATTTGTTTCGTCAACCTACTTTCATTCGTCCTCTCCACATGTCCAAACCAGCTCAGCATCCCTTTCTCGAATCGTGTCACTACATCGTCTTTTAATAGAGTTTTAAATTCAATTAAAAAAGGGTTTTGATACTGTTATAAAGCTGTAAAGCAGCGAATGAATAGTCATGCAAGGGCATTGAAAGTGTTAAGGTCGTGTTCATATTGACCTCGGCAACGAGTTACGAACTGATTATACCTTGAGATACTATTTATCGCATAGTTCACCTATGCTACGTACAAGGGCAAGGAAAATATTTAATTCACGCATTCTCTATTAATCTGATAACCTTAATTTTTTTTTTCGTAAGTTGCGTTAATTTAGTTCTTTTAGCCGATTTTGACCATCCTGTCATCATACAATTCAATTCAATCGCGTGATTATCTTTACTTACCTTAACAGCCGAGAAACAGTCCACTGCAGGACATAGGCGTCTCCCATAAGGAGGATTTGCCTTAATCGCCACGCTCAGCAAGCGGATAGGCGCTCCCCATCGCATTAAACGCAGCTACCCGTCAACGGCCTGCTTCGTTTAAGTCTGTTTATCGATTTCAGGCATATTGTCGTTCTTATATAAGAACGACATTAACTTAGACTCGTAAGTATAGAATTTCAATACAACAGCAATTCACCTGAGGATAACATGCCCATATTGTTTTATTCAGAGTAGAGAGTAGTTCTAGCGTTGAAATGTTTCTAACATCTAGTACGACCAAGCGTTAATGGTCTGCTTTATATGAAAACACTTCGAGTTCGACAAACGCAAAATGTAACGTTGTTTGATCTTCTAAATGAAAATAACCCGCTGTTACTTAAGAAAAATACAATCTTCACCTATTTTGTAAGCTTCTACGTACGTTCAACCCTATTTAACTTTAAAATACGTGTATAAGTTCGAATGAAAAGGGTTCCGTTTTTTAGATAAAAACCCTGCAATCTGTGTTAACTTTTTTCAAAACGATGTATTAAGAAAACATGTTTTATGTAGCAGTAAAACCGTGGAAAAAAGTAATTAATATGCGTCTTATAAAGTGTTTTATGTATGTATATATTCACGCCTTGTACCCAACGGAGTAGGCAGAGACAATCTTCTTCCACTTGCTACGGTCCTGACATACGTCTTTCGCTTCTTCCACTTTCATCAATCTTCGCATGCATGTCTTTCTTATATAAGGTCATCTAAGTTTCACCATCTCAGGCTACACCAAATAGTTACAATAAGAGAATTTATTCTGTTGCAACACAACAAAAAAAATGAAAATTATTATGATATTATTTGACAGATTTAGAGCCACCACGGCTCTTTTAGATTTAGAGCCTAGTGGTCAGGGCGCTCACTTTAGTGTCATAGAGCGCGAGTTCGACCTGGGTTTGATCCCCGGCGCCGGCACCACTAAAATTGTTAATAACAATTTTTAGTGCTGTATTTACCACGTGCTCAATGGTGAAGGAAAACATCGTGAGGAAACCTGCATATCTGAGAAATAATAAAAAAAATTATTTCAAGGAAATGTGAACCAACCAACCCGCACTGGAGCAGTGTGTTGGGCCCTTCCCGGCTCCAAAACCCTCTCAAATATTTTAGAAGCAGGTCTTTGCCCAGCAGTGGTAACTCACTTTACTTATATTTATTTTCTTGATAATCAAGAAATTTTTTCATTACTTCAATGATGAAAAATTTAAGGATAAGAGACGATGATACGATTGCCTAGGAGATTTATGCTATTCCTAGGAGGTGGCCAGACTACCATAAGTTCTTGAAGGCGGCTGTTGAAAAGCCGTCTCCCTATTTGTTATCGAGGGCCTCTTCCGTTCTGTTTGTAACCAGCCTTCTTCTCAAGTTATATAAGGACATGTGAAGCTCGCCAACCCGCACTGGAGTAGCGTGGCGGGCCCTTCCCGGCTCCTAAACCCTCTCTTATACCAGTATTTGAGAAGGAGGCCTTTGCCCAACAGTGGGCACTAGGGCACTACAGGCTGTACTTTACTTTTTTTATACATATTTTCTGGTCTAGTTTAGTTGACTAGTTGAGTAGAGAGTTGGTCTAGTTCTCAATAATGACTAATTCAAAAAAACAAATTCAATAATGAATGACAAATAAATTGTGTTGCACTGGGAATTGGAAAATCATAAAGAATTACCAAATGTTTGCCACACCTCAGTAGCCGTGGCTTGGACGCCCATAGAGAAATAGTAGGCCACCTCGGTGTGCTATATTGAATAGGCTTAGCAAGCCTATCCGGTTGCGACTTTTTAGAGTATTATGAAGGGACAGCTCATCATAATATTATCTATTTATATATGCTTCCGCAGCCAGAATGAGGACAGGGGCGGAGCCAACATTCAAGGGCCGGAAGGGTTACTGCTTTCGAGTGCTGGCTTTCTTGGCCACCATGGCCTCTGAGTGATTATCTCGGAAGAGCCCGTTGTCTAAGTGAGATTGTTTTTTTTTTATGAGATTGGCGGCAAACGAGCTAGCGGTTCACCTGATGATAAGTGATTACCGTCGCCCACGTACATCTCCTACACCAGAGGTGCTGCACGGGTATTGCCGGCCTTTAAGGGTATTTGGGAGATGAGAGGGAGGATGAGGAGGAGGATGAGGAAAGGGAGTGCCTCCGGTTACCTCACTCACCAAACGAAACGCAGAAGCACAAGATGCCTCTACTTCACGCCGGTATTCTGCGAGACCGTGGTACCAATCCGGTCGAGCCGGCCCATACGTGCGGCAGCAAAAGCCGCCCCTTGACTCTACCAAGTAAACAAAAGGTGATGGTCATGTAGCAAGGTGAGCCCCGTATTTCAGTACGCCTTGTAATCCTGGTGCCGGCAAATAATATAAGCCAGAAATATGTACTTTTTTTATACATTGAAATACTGCCTTCCTCGACGATTTTTAAAAGTACGCTGAAAGAATATAATATTTTTTTTTATTTCATATTATTTATTAGGAAGAATTGGCAAGAAACTTGAATAGAACTTTAGAGCATCCGTCGTCGGAGCATTCAAACTTTTTTGAAAGACATATTTTAATTATATTTATCATACCGTTTATACATTGTCTTTGAATGCAGTCATAATACTAAATACATATTCTCGCAGTACAATTGTCTCGATGACGTCCTACATGTAGCAATTCGTTTTAATTTATGTAAAGTGTTGAATGATTGTTTTATTTCCTTTGATTGTATCTAATAAACAATTGTACACTAGAAATAGATCGCACGTGCCCAAGCGTGAGCTCTCACGTAATTGAAACCGCCGATGACGTGGGTACAACACATCATATCTCTTGGCGTGGGTAGTTAAACGTAAACGGCGCTTCGTTTTACTATCGAACATTAGCACCGACGAAGCATGAGCGGTCACAGTTGTAGAACCACTGTACGATATGTTTTCATCATTGGAATTGATTATGTTCGTACAGCAGTATTCTAAATCCTTTACCATTGAAGCTGTTCGGCTTTGGAACTCCCTACCACTTCATATAAAGCGTGTGCAATTCCTGGATACTTTTAAAAGGCTGGTCAAAACGCACTTCCTTCCTCCCTAAATAGTTATTCCTTCATCTCTCATTATTTATCCTTTAACACTTACTTTTTCTTGCGTTGCATGGCTCTTATTTTATTTATTTAGATATATCAGTATATGTGAGAGTATATATGGGGAGGGGGAGTGGGCCTCTGGATACCTCACTCACCGAACGAAACGCAAGAAGCATAAGATGCCTCTACTTCACGCCGGTATTCTGCGAGGTAGTGGTACTAATCCGGCCGAGTCGGCCCATTCGAGCAGCAGCAAAAGCCGCCGCTTGGCTCTACCACATTTAACATATTATGTATCAATGTATATTTAACTATATTATATTTTCACTTCTTAGTAACTTGCGTACACCCTTAACCCTTGCTCGCTGGTCATTATTTCCTCTGCAAAATGGTTGCCTGGTAGGCCGCCCATTGTACCTTTGTGTATTTTATGTTTCCTTTTATTTATCTTTTTTTTCCTTATTTTGCAAATTGGTGTACAATAAAGTGTATTTCATTCATTTCATTTCATTCAGCACTAACTGGTTGTCTGGTGTCGAGGGTTAAACCAGCTACGATAGCAACAAGCGTTAACTGCTTGTTACTTTTCTCCAATGTCTATTGTCACCTTTATGCTGTGCGGTATATTAAATAAGGGCCGGGGCTTTGGTGACTGACTGATGGCATAAAATCAATCCTATTATATCGTGCCCTAATTTAACAGACTATTGATGGGAGGAAGCAGCTGTAATGCGAGGTACTGGACTTACCTACTCACCTGCCCAGCGTGGGAAGTATGGGCAAGTACTCTATGCAAGACACTCAACTTAAAATGATTGTTTATAGAGATGCCTATTTCCATTGCAGTGATACAGGCTAATAAAAAGCAAGCCATGAAACTGTTTTCTACGTTAGGTCTCACTCTAGCTGGAAATACTTTAGGTACCAAGTACCTAACAAAATACCAGACGCAACTTACTTCCAACACTGCTGTCTGACGTCGGAATTTCTCTAAGTAAATTCTACAAAAGTTACAGAACAGATGGTGTACCCTTCTATATTAGATGGTGTACCCTTCTTTATATAGACATATAAATAATATGAAAAAATGAGAGAGCTGACGCATGAGACTATATCGAGGATAACGTAACGTGCTTGTGAACCATGGTGTTCGCGCTCATCATATTTTATTTTAAAAAATGCACACTATATTGCGCGTCTAGATGGCGTTAGTAGTACATTAAAACGTGGTGATAAGGTGTTGTTGTAATCTGCTGATGTTTAAAATTTATTTCAGAACGCCAATCTGAGATGGCGAAAATAATGCGATTTGACTCGCGTCTCCGACCCTTCCTCCTACCATATCGCACAAGGGTGATTCCGATGGTGAAAACGAGCGAATGCCTCTGCGTTTGAACGTACACTTGTGACGTTATAATATCCTGCGCTGTTTTGGCATTTGCTGATTGTAAAGCCCGCTAATCGTAGTCCTCAGACTCATGACGCGTTGCATTGATAGGTCTATTGTTATGACACGATAAAGGATAAGGGTACGTAAAAGTTGTATCCGATTGTTACCGATGCGGTTATAAACGCTCTGTAGAACGTTATATCTATTAATACATATGTCTTGTTTCACTTTACTTTAGACTTTAGAATATGAGGCGAGTGTAAATGGTAGAGTCGGGAGAGGTAGACCTAGGCGAACATTTCACGATCAAATCGGAGACGTTCTGAAAAAAGGTCAAGAGTACTCTAAACCAACGTGCATGCATGCGAAGACTAATGAAAGTAGAAGAAGCGAAAGACGTATGTCAGGACCGTAGCAAGTGGAAGAGGAATGTCTCTGCCTACCACGTTGGGAACAAGGCGTGAATATATACATACATAAATAGACTTTAGAAAGCTCTTTCATTTAAAAAACAATTATATTCTATGAGCGTACTTTTAAAGGTTTCTTGCAAGTTCTCTCTTTAAATTAATGTGAATTGGAATAGTACTTTATGTTCAATGCGCGTACTTATAAAAAAAAACAGAGGAAGGCAATATTTCATTGTACAAAAACAGTGTACACTATATATTTCTTATACAAGTACATATTGGTTATGTGATCCTTGTGCCGCGAAAAAAAAAAATAACAAAAAAAAAGCAGTCTTTATACATATAACATCCTCTAGATCGACCAACCGAATACGACTTTTTCCATCATTATAGCTGGTATATAATAATATTTATATCTTTTGCAGAAAGAAGTGAGTCCATACAATGGTGGAAGTTAGTAAACATCTTTTCGATCAGAAATGTAGGGATGTCAGCTGTCATATATTAGCGCATCCTAAGCATGAAAGCTGTTTGATTTCGTCTTTATATACATACACAGATTCTCTCTTGGGCAGTGCGAAATTTTATTTAGTGATACATATGGTGAGTACCCTTATACTGTTTATTGATGATGAAATGTAAGACGAATGATTACGTCAGAGATATTACCTGAACAACGAAATTTATAAAGGTGATAGGTCTATGTTTAAACATTAACAGTGATCTATATATATCAGTACATAGGAAAAATTTTAGTTGTATGCGATGTCTGATTGCCAGTTTAATCTAACTGGCAATCAAACATATTTGCCTCATCAACCATAATATCTTTACTGCGTAATTCATATCATCCGGTTACAAATCTACTACTGAACGTAGACATATCCCTAAGAGTGGCACAAAGTTAAACTCTTTTACTGTACAACCAATGCTTGTTGGCAATGATGACTTGCAGAACCGTGGTATTTCACTGCAGGCCGTGTGAGGGAACTCAAAGTTGCTCAGTGGGCTATGGAAAGGGCTATGCTCAGGGTTTCTGTCGATGATAGAATGGAAGACATTCCTAGCAGAACTAGGTAACGAATACGGTCGTAAGGATCAAGAAGCAGAACTGGCAAAGGGTAGGCCGCATAGTTTGCGAGACTGACAACCGTTAGGAAAAAAAAATTAAAGATAGACTGACCATCTACACAATGTTGTTGAAGGCCGATGGATGGAGGTCGCTCAAAACAATCTTTGTGGGAAGCCTTTGTTGTTTTTCTTTCATCAGTCCATTTAAGTCCACTGCTGAACATCTGATTCTTAACCGTTCAAGATGACGACGGGTTGGGTAATGCTACTCCCTCCACTAATCTGCGGGATTTCGGTCCAATTCACATGCCTTTTCTTTGCCATTTGGAGAAAGATGTCGATTGCGCCTTACGGCCCGTGCACATTAATTATTTTACTAATTAATAATTCAAGATACAAAACCTGATGCGCGGTAGGAGAACACTCACTAGAAAGGCATTAATGCAAATGGGCGAATATTATGTGAGATCAACGCTTCTTGGGATGCTCGTGAGTGGAACGTGCGTTACGTTCAGTTGTTTACTAAGGTAAGGTAGGTGTTTGCATAATCCATATTCATATACGAACGCATACCCGCAAGCTGATGTTAGATATAGATCGCACACATTCACGAGTCGAATTAACTAAAAATATTTTACATATTTTTTGTTACATCATTCGAAATATCTAGAAGGAAATATACTTTAACGACGTCTAAATTGAATTAAGTTTCGTAAATCCAAAGAAATTAACATTTTTCTGAAGTTAATGTTGTCTATTGTATTCAGATTTATGTTTCAATTGTTTATTATAATACTTACAGTTTACCTTCTATTGTTAATTAATTATTAAAAAAAATACTGTTAATTTTATAATTTTGTTAAATGTAAATTAACAATGATTGGTGTTAATTAGGTACTTAGATTTTAGGAACAATTGTATTATGTAATATGACTCTTATGTCTTTTGGTAGATCAAACGAGAACTTTCCTAAAAATAATACATAGCCAATATCCACCTGGGATATGGCTTGAATGTAGTTCTTACCAACGAAAGTATTTTTTTTAATAATTCCATGACTGTTTAGAGATGGAAATCTATAAAACATACATACTTTTTATAATGTTATGAAACAAAATAAACATTCTTTATTTTTCTAAATAAAAAAAATATTTTGCTTGCTAAATGTTATTATTAGACATATGGACTCAGTGGAGCTAAAGGGCATTCACAAAGTACTTTTAGCCTCTGCAAGAGAGAACATGACGTATGACAAGACTCGTCGCCGGGTTTCCTCGATGAGATTGCCTTGAGCATTGCAAATCTTTTGCTAAATTTGCCTCTTACGACACCAACGGGAAGAAAGCCGTTTGCAAATTCTCATGGCTGTAGCGCGCATAATCAATGTCTATTTATAGAATATATTATACAATATAAACCTACGTCCAATGCTAAGCTTACTTCATAATAAACAGCTAACATGGCGCGAAACGCCACGCCTGTTTACGTCATTGCGGTTTCTACCTAACATAGGGTTAGGTAGGTGTTTGTGTTTACGGGATTCACGTTTCCCGTTACATTTCTCTTTACATCGATGATTTGTTCGCAGTGACAGTGCTGACTTTTTCAGCCACGACCTCGTTAGAGCCAACCGGCGGCTTTTGCTGCAGCACGAAAGGGCCGGCTCGACTGAGTTAGTACCACGACCTCACAGAATACCGACGTTCAGTAGAGAGGCATCTTGTACTTTTGCGTTTCCTTCGGTGGGTGTGGTAACCGGGGGCCCACTCCTCTCTCCTCAACCTCTCCGTATCATCCCTCGCATCACCCAAACAAAAGATATTTGGTTAATAAGATAAAGGCCGGCAACGCACCTACAGCTCCTCTGGTGATGCAGAAGTACGTGGGTGACGTTAATCACTTATCATCAGGTGAGCCGCTGGTACGTTTGACCCCTTTATCGTAAAAAAAAATCCATGTGGTCAAGGGGTCCCTGCTACGCCTGTACCGTTTACCGGCGACATGCTCACCGCCAAATTGTTCCATATAATAAAAATTTGATTTGAAATTGCTAAAATAAATGTTTGAATCTCTGACTTTACTAGAATTGGGTTAATAGTTTTCAGAGCTGTTTTTTTTTTCATATTTCTGCTGTATTAGTGGGCGAAGAACCCGATGTATTCGCGTCCACTCATCCACTTCTAAACAAATTTATTAACTTACAGGTGGCTTATGGGTAACAAAATTACTTACTACGGCTATGTTTTCTTGCCAAACACGTTGAGTGGAATTTTTATCCTACTGGAGCCGCCAAGTAGAAGAGGATTAGTTATTAATCTGTTTAGTAGTTTGGTAAATATTAATCGTCATTTAACTACTGTTTTATATTTCAATAAATACCACGCGGCTTAGTGATTGGCGTTCCTGAATGCAGACCCATGGATGAAGTCAATATTTGTGCATTTCCTGACTGCAGAGCCATGGATCCCAGCTGAAGTCAATATATGTGCAAAAAGTTCGATTAGAACTTTTCGAATCTGGTTATGTTGTGTTCGCTCCGTGTCACTGACACTGCACCTGATACTGCAACTAACACTGCACCTGCCACTGCATCGGAAGCTGTCGCCTTGATCGGTTATTTACATTGAATTCTTTTGAAGTTATTTTGCATTTATTGATACTCTTAATTTGCAGTATATCGAGTACTGGTTACGGAAATGGGAAAAATCTGGTTATTTCTCGATAACAACGACGAAAGTGACTTTTTTGTTCATGCTCGGGAACGCTTTACTATTATATTTGATGCGATTAGAGGGTGAAAAGAAACATAGAACACCCTTGCTTTGGTATGTAAATGCTTTATTAGAAATTTAAACAGGTTCATTTTCGTGAGCACACAGATTAACCCGTGTCCACTACTGAACTCCCACAATACGCCTCCAATTCCCACCAAGGATCTTAAAAAGTACGATCCAGTTAAAGCTGTGCAGGTCGTTGCTTTAACTTTTAACTATCGATCTTCCCTGCCACCTTTACGAGGTTGCTATTCGAGAACCTTTCTTCTTTTTGAATGGTTTTCAGGTCTTTCGGCAGTGGAACCTCCAATAATTAGAACGAGATTTTCAATTTTAGTAATGTCTAAGTATGATGATGCTAATAGTTCTAAGTTTGATTGTGGCGTGATATAATTTTCCATCTAATCTCATCCAGTGGAAGCCTTTACGGCTTCCAAGGTATGTCATATACAAGTTGGATATCTTATTGGTATCAAGTTAAAATTATTAGGATAGTGATAATGGTCATAATTAATTGTAAACATTGTATTTTTTTAAAAGGAGAAATAAAAAAAAACAATTCTTAAAACCCTTTACATTGACTAATAATCCAAAAGTTTACGCTTATTTTGAGGAGAAATAAGAAATACTAAAAAAATGTCCTGTGACTAAAGTAATATATTTACATAATTTATATTTGGTCTATGGCTTAGAAACGGGCTGCAGACTACAAGGTTAAATTAAATGTCTTAATGTTGCATCCATTCTGTAATGTAAAGAAGCGGCATGGAAATGCCTTCTGCTGGGCAGAGGTTTTTATATTTTAGAGATACTGGAGCCGAAAAGGGTTCGCCTCGCTGCTTTAGTGCGGGTTGGCGGACTTCACATATCTTCGAAATAATATTTTCGATTATTTCTTAGACCTCCAGGTTTTGCTTCACCGCCGAGCACGTTGTAAATTCAGCACTTAAAATTGCTAATAACAATTTAAGTGGTGCCGGCACATTCAAACTCTGGTCACTCACTTGCTATGAAGTTAAATACCAGCATAAAATAGTAGCATGACGTTACTGTGTTGGTGAGTGCTAGAACCGAGGAGCCAATTACGACGATAACGAAGCATTTCATCTTATTTCTAGATAACAAAGCGCCTGCGTTGTGATTCTTCGCTGGGTATAGATAAAGGTGTTTACGGGTCGCAGTAGTCATTAACCACACCATACCACCGGAACTCCTGACTAGATTGTGACCCTAATCATAGATAAAGAAGCAGCCCTTGATTAAATGCCCTTAATAGACCTTTATTGGCATTACAAAAGGTTGCGATCAAATTTTATTAAAAGTTAAAATTTTAATGACTGTGAAGAAATGCTTTTTTCAGGTTATTCACACCTGAAAATGTGAGGCATAACGCGAAAGATACTATAAACGTTTGTCCTCATGATGGACTATGTTGGAAATACATTTTGAAGGTAAGTAAGTAAGTTTCAATACTAGTTACAGCCTTCTTTCCCTTCACATCTCACAACAGAATTTGTTTTGTTTTAAAACTTTAATAATTAAGGTTAACATCGACTTCTGATTGTCAATTGAGCATTCAGCCTTAATGTAAAAATCACATGACGCTGCCTACTGTTCTGTCTTAGCTTTAGATATTATAGAAGTAATTTTTTGAACACCATACGAGACAAATACGAGCAGCCTGTATATGATATTTTCTCTATGATAAATCTGAAATATATAATGTAATATAGCTTAAATTCATTTTCATTATCATAACAGCCTGTTACAAGCCCACTGCTGAATACATGTCTCACTCAAATAAAGGAATACACTTTATTATTTCTTAAGACTAAGAAGTCTTACAAAGATGTAATAACGTAACAGGTGGCGAGGCTTGTCACCGTAATTGTCTCCACGCCAATACTAGTAGTATCTTGCATATTCATTGGTAGGTGGTTATAGCTCGTGATTTGGAGACAAATGCCCTAACTACTCGGCTACTGTGGCTCTATAAATGTATTTCATCATCATTATCATTTCAGCCTATCAAAGTCCACTGCTGAACATAGGTCTCCCCCAAAGATTGCATCAAAGCTCGGTCCTGAGCCACCTGCATTCATCGAATCTCCGCAACACTGCGCAGGTCGTCACTCCATCTTGTGGGTGGGTGTCCAAGCCAATACTGCATTGGTAGGTGGTTACAGCTCCTGATTTGGAAGCAAACTCCTAACTACTCGGCTTCTGTGGCTCTATAAATATATATATATATAGATATTTCATCATTATCATATCAGCCTATCAAAGTCCACTGCTAAACATAGGCCTCCCCTAAAGATTGCAACAAAGCTCGGCGCAGGTCGTCACTCCATCTTGTGGGGGGTCGTCTCGAGCTATGTGGCCGGCCTATTGCCACTTTAGCTTGCTTATCCTAACAGCTATGTCGGTTACCCTAGTTCTGCTGCGGATATCATCGTTGCAGACTCTATCACGCAGAGAAACACCGAGCATAGCCCTTTCCATAGCGCGCTGAGCAACTTTAAGCTTCCTCATACGGCCTGCAGTGAAGGATCAAGTCTCGGTTCCGTATTCCGTATGTCATCACTGGCAACACGGCAACACGCACTGGTTGTATACTTTGTTCTTGAGGTTTTGATGTATACTCGACGATAAGATATATATAGATATTTTTTTTTTATTTCAGCCTACTAAAAGTCCACTGCTGAACATAGGCCTCCCACTAAGATTGCCACAAAGCTCGGTCCTGAGCCACCTGCACCATCGACTTCCCGCAACATTGCGCAAGTCGTCACTCCATCTTGTGAGGGGTTATAGATATTTAAATATGTGAAGTGTGTGAGGTGAAATATAGATATTTATCTTAGATTATTTTTAATAGACCTTATTTTTGCAGGGATCATCAGCATACTTCGGCGTTGGACTCGCCATAAGCCTGGCCCGTGACATTTTGTCAAAGATCAAATCGCCCATGAAGTTGCTTTCTTGTATACGTGGAACAAATTTCAAGTTGGGGCTATTTTTTGGCAGTTACATCGCTATTTACAGAGTATGAATTATTTGCAAAATTTTTAAAAAAAATATCAATTTTATGGTTCATAAAGACATGGTTAATTTTGATTCACTAATGATAAATGATGTAGGGTGTTGATCAAGATCCTGGGAAGGCATCATGGCGCAAATAGTATTTGATAAAAACATGAGTTAGTAAGTTGCGTAATCTCTCCAAATGTCTGTCACTACATCCAGCAAATACACACGGTTTTTGAAGAATACCTCTTAATAATAATAATTCATGTCTAAAAGGGTCAAGGATGTTATGATATGTCTGCCAACTCCTTTAGCGATCACAGGCGGGAGTTTGCGTGATCTACTGTTGTTGTTTCTTCATCGACTCGATAATGGGTGGCAGATTCTATTACAACGCCACCAATGATAAAGGGACATCTACTACCTTAGCCTGGTCTAGTCCACTGCTGAACATGGCCCCTTCAAGAAAGTGTCAGCGAAAGTCGGCATACATTTATCGGAAGGTTTGCCCATACTCAACACTCTAAGCAAGCGGGTTGGGTCGCAGTGCCGATACCCTCCCACTAGTGATGCTGTACACTGGAGATGATATTTGGAGAAAGATACTATATTCTCCCTTACACGGATTATCAATCATCTACTCCATAATATTAGATAATAGACGAAAATCAGCGTCACAGAAGTCAAAGAAAAGGGGTTTATTTTTAAATAAAAAGGGGGAAATTCTCGTATCTTTATTTAATAAGTCAATAATTTGATTAATATTTACGAATTTTAGTTATGACCTTCTGCTAAAACAGTTTTATTATAAAACACTGTGATAATTTTTTTTTCAGGCTGTAATATGTTACTTATGTCGTAAGCGGGGATTTGATTCGACTCTATATGCATTACCAGCCGGATACCTCGCTGGATTATCTATTCTGTTCAAGCCAAGTTTAGGGTTTGCGGTAGCATCATTGACTGGAGCCTTTAAGGTTGGTTGTTAATTGTTTTCACTAAAAATGTATCTTATTAATTATTATCTAATATACACTCATGAAAAGTTTGAAGATATCAAGAACGTTTTAGGTAATTCCTTCTGTCAAGGATTTTGATTTTTAAGACTCCTACTGATACTCTTTAGCATTGTCTTTTTAAAATAATAAATGGAAAATCTTCACACAACACGAATTGCTGTACATGCATGTCTGTTGTATAAAATCAGTGCTATATCTGTTTTTAAAACTACGTTATTATGTAGTGATGACGTCATTTGAGATAATAAGAGATGGTGAGTGCCAAACGAATGTTTGTTGGTTGGATACTACTTAGCGAAGAGTATATAATATAATATAGAGTATAAAATGTATGCGGAAACCAGTACTTTTCTTAGTTTTAAACGATTAAAATATTTCAATTGTCAAATATTTAATTTTCAGCTGTATTCAACAATTCTATATGAAAGAAAAATAGTACCAGAAAGCGTTCCACTGCCAATTATCTTATACTGTCTATTTCAAGGAACGCTATTCCACGCTCGTTTTATGCATTCCGATGTGTGTCCAAGCTACGTGTTTAGGCTCATGAACTCCGTTAGTAACGGAAGGTAAGTATTTTGTAAATTATGTCACACTGCAAACAAAATATTAAGGTATCTCTTTGGTATAGTGAAATCAGAGCCATCATGTAAAATCTCTCACAGTCTGTCAAGATTCATATCCATAATTACCTTTTCTGACATTTCTGCACCAAGGCGTGAATATATACATACATGTATATATTCACGCCTTGTTCCCAACGCGGCAGGCGGAGCCAGTCTTCTTCCACTTGCTACGGTCCAGACATAAGCTTTCTTCCACATTCATCAATCTTCGCATGCATACTCGTTGGTTTAGAGTACTCTTGACCTGGCCTTTTTTCAGAACGTCTCCGATTTGATCGCGAAATGTTTGCCTAGGTCTTCCCCTCCCGACTATTCTATATCTGCACGGATTATTAGTTTAATTGAGAAATGTTAAAACTTATGTAATTCAAAATTTGGATTATTATATGCTTTCTTATGGGTATGATAATTTATGAACTCATCTCATCCCTTAACCTTAAAATTTGACTATCGTATAAGTGGAATAATTCTTGACGTGTGAACGTTACATTTTATCGTTATGATTTGTGAAGGGATAAGGCAACTGAAAACTAACTATTACTACTAATTGTGTATTTATAACTTTATTCTGTCATTTACGATATTGTTCCATTCATTAGGAAACATTACTTTTGGTCTTTGCTGAATTAAGAACAACAGTTATAAGCAGTGGTTGTCAATTTTGTTTTTTGAATTTCAGTTCGGAGCAACTATACTCAAATATGTTGGCAGTTCTGAAGAGCGAAGCCTAGATCAATAATATACACTATTTAGACAATTATTGTATATTATAATAATAATATATATTATTCATATCTTTTTGTGCCACCTTCCTGTTATGTCGGATCAGTATGAAGTGCTGGACCGACAAAACCCCCACGGATTAGAGATACGCTAAACATTATAAAGAGCAATGACGCTGCAGCAGTGCGCTCGGCGTCACAATGATGGCTGCTGCTGTACAGTCCTCTGACCCCAGTTAACAAAAGAGACTTCCGACAACTCGAGTGGGGCTCACGGCAACCCCGTCTTAAGGAGGTACCTCGACTTGGGTTACCATCGTTAAGTATTATTAATAATACACACTATTTCTACTATGGTACCTGTTGTGTAATTACATTTGTTTTTTTTTATTTTTCAATAATTTAAAACATGTCAATAATAGGCTTTTAGGGTTTAGTCTATATTGAATAGCTGATTTATTTTGGATATGTTTTATGTGATATTGCTTTAATTAAATATCTAAATATGGGTCAAAATTCAAATGTAGTTTTAATGTTTCGAATTATTATTCACTTGTGTATTGTTCTTTAACCCGCACATTAGATCTAAAATTAAGGTCTGTAATACTATCATTAAAAGAAAAAACGTTTGTATTGCAACTTGTTCTTACTTTGATACTTATGTTTACACTTTGTGGGCTTAAAATTGAATGGTTAAAAAAGGTGGTATTGAGGAAGCTTAAAGTAGCTCTGCGCGTCATGGAAAGGGCTATGCCCAGTGTTTCTCTACGCAATACAGTCTGCAACGATGATATACGCAGCATAGCTCGCAGAACTGACAACCGTTGGGGAAAAATGGTTCTCCAGTGGCAGCCACGTACAGGTGAACGCAGTGTGGGACGACTCCCCACAAGATGAAGTGAAGAACTGCACAGTGTTGCGGAAAACGATGGACTCTCAAGAACGTATTTTGTAGCAATCTATGGGGGAAGCTAATGATGAGCAGTGGACTTGTGATAGGCTGAAATGATGATACCCTACTCGTTATTGTTAAGTAACGTAATAGTAAAGTAGCAGCCTGGAAATGCCCACAGCTGGGCAAAGTCTTTCTTCTCAAAGGGTTTTGGAGCCGCGGAAGGCCTGCATCACTTCTCCAGTGCGGGTTGGCGGGCTTCACATATCCACGAAATCTGGTCACTCGCGCTCTATGAAACTAAAGTGAGCACCCTGACCACTAGACTACCTAGGCTTTATTGTAAACTTTTGTTGAATTCAATGAGCTTTGAAACACTAAAGACATTGATAGCTGTCATATATTGTATCACACCTATTTTTTTTTTGTGGCACAGGGAGCAAACGATCAAGCGGCTCTCCTGGTGGTATACCGTCGCCTATGTACATCTGCTGCCAGAGTAGCTGCAGATGGGGCCTTTAACAATATTTGGGGGATGAGAGGGCTAGTCGGGGAGGAGGGAGGGTAAGAGGGCCTTCGTTTAACTCACCGAAAGAAACGCAGAAGCACAAGATGCCTCTACTTCACGCCGGTAATCTGCGAAGCGCTGGTACTATCCTGGTCAAGCTGGCTCATTCGAGCAGCAGCAAAAACCGTGGCTTGAATCTACCTCGTACAAATTTAATATTACTTCTGCATCCTTATGTAGATGTAAAATTACATATTAATCTTTAAAGAAAATATAGGGAAGAATGAAGACTTTGCGATAAACATTCCACTAAATAAAAAGTAATAAACAATGTTAGTAAAACACAAAAATCTATTAAATAATTTTAATTAATCGTTTGTATTATATTTTTTTTTTCTCAGATTTTTGAGTTTCTGGGTTAATAATCAACACTTTTTTGAAATTTCCTTTCGAATCAGATGCTTTCTTGATCACACCAGTGCCGAAGCGACAAATTGAATCGCACTGAAAGTAAAAAAAATAAAAGTACAACAGTAGCTTATAAATAAAAAAGAAGTCGTATTGTCCGGAAATCAACATAATCTTTGAATTTTCGTAGACTGGCGAATCCATAAAGAACTTTAGCAGAATTCAGTTATGCCTACCGTCTAACTTTATCTTATCTTTTCATTATGCAAAAATATTTAAACGTCTTAGAGCCTAGTGGCGGCTGTTGCTGCTGCTCGAAGGGCCGGGTTGGTACCATGACTGAGCAGAATACCGCTTGTAGTAGAAGAATTTTGTGCTTCTGGGTTTCGATTGGTGAGTGAGGTAACTGAAGGCCCGATCCCCCAACCTATCCTCCCATCTCCCAAATATCCTCAATGACCGGCAACGCACCTGCAGCACCTCTGGTGTTGCAGATGTACGTGGGCGACAGTAATAACTTACCTTGAGGTGAACCGCTAGCTCGTTTTCAGCCTTTACCATAAAAAAAATAAACATACAGTATACATGCTTTTAGTCTATTTATTAAAATCCATCTGCGGTTGAAGAGCAAAGCAGCGAATGTTTATTGTCATAGTCAAACAATCATTATAAGAGACGTTGTATATGTTTTATTCGATTAACACTAGACTAGTTAATTGACTACAATAAAAACGTGAATTGCGTTCATGTTTTATTTCTATTTTCCCGATATAAAAAAATACTTTCGAACCTGCAACTAAGCTACGCGGGGAACATCGAGTTACGTAAAAACAGATTTCTGATCGAAACGCATCCTGATGGTAAGTAAGGTGGGCCTCCAGTTACCTCACTACACGAACGAAGCGCAGAAGCACAAGATGCCACTTCTCCGGACCGCTATTCAGCGAGGCCGCGGTGCTACCACAGTTGAGCCAGATTCCAGCAGCAGCATAAGCCTCCGCTCGACTATTATTAACGTACTGAAGTTTCCTCATTACATACCTGTTCTATGCTGTAAAAATTATTTTTATTTCCACCACATCCCGAGTATAAGGTTTCTTTGCACACTTTCCATCGGGAATCATAATACCATCTTTTTATAGCGCCGAAACAAAAACCATAATCAAACGAAAGGGCACACCACTTAGGTCGTACATCTGAAAAATTTAAGAAAATATTACTGGATCTTCCGGTTATTTTCATGCGAGTATCATAGTCATTAAACATTTTTAATATACTATATAAATATGTGTTTATAAAAATTATAGATGTTGTATTGGAAAAATCGATTTTAGTACTCAAATCACTTATTAAATTTTTCATATTTCCGATGGAATATTCTGCTGCAATTTAATTTACAGACTTTTTGGATTCATTGTAAAGGTGGATACTCACGATACGTGATTTTACAGGCTATCAAGCACGACGCACGAGCTCGCACCGTCGCACGGCACGTCGATTGGCATATCGCCTAGTGTTTGCTGGTGGATCTAACGCACGCGTCTGCGCTAACGCGGACAAAGCCCGTTGTGATGTGACGTGCGGGATAGTCCGGAAAATCAAGATCCGAGGGAAGCCACTTAAATAAAAACCCTATCTACCACCCTCTTTTTTCCCTATCGTTGTTGACTAATGGAAAAATCATGGAAATCTTATAAAATGTCATGGACCTTAACTCGTGCAAAACAAATGTTTAACGTACATTTTAATGTTGACAAGTTGTGGCTTGGTAGATGAGGTTTTTGACTGAAAAATTTTGAACTGATAACGAGCAGCTAAGATGCGAGGCGTCTAATACTACGATTATAAGCCCATTCGGCAAGCATGCAGGCAGTTCATTCAATTGGGTACACAATGGCCAGCAGTAGACTTTTTAAAGGCTGATAAGAAAAATGAATGTATGGTAGAAAATAATTCATTCTTCGACGGAAGAAAGATAATTTCGTTCGTCAAATACTATTATTATTATTTTTTACAATCTGCCATCGTTTTGTAATGAGGCTCCCCTGATGGAGAAGAAACAGGTGAAAGAAACTCCGTAGGTATCATCTAATGTTTTTCCAAAAATTATAATGTACATCATAAAATAAAACCTAGGGTCCCATAGGCAACTGAAAGAATGTCCAAAAATATAGTGATCCACCAAACTAAAGCACAAGTGCACTTCAAACTCGTGCACACCACAGAACTTTAAAACTAGAACAGACAAAGTCTGTTGTCACAAGTTTCTAGCATATCTGCTCAGTATTTAATTAGCTGGCAGTGAGGTGATATATTCGTATCGCGGCGACTACGGCACTCGGTTCTAATAAAATAGCTAAGTTTATGAATATTACAATAATTAAAACTTACGAGGTGCATTTGGTTGACTTAAACATGATTCAAGGCATTCCTTCTGGCTATCAAATCTGTTTCCATTACCTTGGCAGCCACCCCACACGAAAAGCTGACAATCTTTGGTTTCGGGCTTATAATGATACATGTTTATATTTCCACGACAAGGACCGTGTTCTGGTTTCAGAAGACATGACTTGGAAATAACTGCGAAAAATACAGTAGATGCTGATGAGTTCATTATAATAAAGACTCAAAGAACCTTAACCATTTCAAATTGACTTTGTTGACGTGTGGTGCAGTGTTTGATTTTATATATTTGTTGTTGCCAATCAACCCACGGGGTGGTGAGATAGCAGTAGCAGGTGTATCAATTAACGAACTAATAAAGAGAAATATTGATAATAACTATAATAAAACAGAATAAATATGTATAAATATAAAATAAATATATATAGAAAGATAAATAAGATACAAGTACCAAAAAAATAACTAATACTTTGGTATTTATATTTTGAAATAATCTTCTTTCTTTATGAGTTATTAACCAGTAAGAGTAGACTGAGAGAGTCAGCCTCTTTCCATAAAAGTACCGATAAAAGGCATGCCATGCATGGAGTTATCTCATACTCACGACGCTCGGCGGGTTTTCTGTTCTTATATAATTTTCAAGTGTAAAATTGGTTTGTTTTAAATAAAACATACCTCTTGGACTGTAAGGCGTAGCTCGCGTTTGAATCTCACGAAATGTATTATAGACTAATTCAGACAATACAACGTTATTTATCTGACCAAAGAAAAAAAATATTAACCACATATTTTATGGAAAAGTTTTGGTACAACAATTTAATGCGGCTATGAAAATTGTAAAAAAAAATATTTTGAATTATTTACGCAATAAAACGCCCTTATCTTACAGTTTGTTGTAACATGAGTAAGAGAAAAATACTCAACCATTCTTTGTTTTTACTCCAATAGGCTAATAATATAATAATAATACTATATTATATATAAGAGCATAATAGACAATTATTATTTAAATTTATCCAATTTAAATGGTTTTGGATAGTTCATAAATGAATATAAGCAGTAAAGCTGTTTCTGAGAATGGAATGAACAACGAGCCTACAGTCTACCTGATCGTAAGTGAATACTGCAGCCCGTGGACACCTGTAAACATCTTCATCACAGATGCGTGTCACCCCTTGACAGACTAACATGGAATATCTCACAGCCCGTAATTATAATGGCTCTCTATGCCTTCCAAAGCCGGAACATAACAGTTACTAGACTGCTGTTTGGAAGCAGAAATGGGTAACAGTGTGGTACATAACCAAATGACTACCAGGCAGAGAAAGAGCAGAGAATTCGAATGCGGTGATCATTTTGGACATTGTATGAAGCATCTATGTAAATATCACAGACTATGAAACCATACTACTCGCAGGCGATGTTAATGTCCACACTGTACCAAACAAGTGATACCCATTTCGATAGGACATTTGGGGGTCACGGCTTCGGAACATCAAACGATGCTCGAAAGGTCATCATTACCACAGCACAGCTTTCAAGAACGTCTATTACATATAAACATTGAGTGCGAAAGAACGACAAATTAATTACAATAAACCTGGTGGTGTACGGTGCAGAATAAATATGCGGAGAAAACAGTTACCACAGAGCAGTCAAAAGCTACAAAGGCATGTAATATATCCTCGCGACTAGAGAGGGTCACAAATTGATACACAAGCTAGCTGAAGCCCTAAGTTAAAGCACTTAGAATTCTGTATTATGTCAAGTCTCTACTACTTCTATAATATTATAGTTACAATACAGAATAAGAACAGTAAGCCCATAAAACTATCTTTCTGGGACAGGAAATTGATACTGGATATAGTATGAAAAGACACGTGGACAAAGTATGCGAAAATTAAATCTTTTTGAATTTGTTCTTCGACGACATTCTAAAACGATATCCTATGAAACGATACAACACTTAAACCAGGCTATGGTTATGTGTACTCGGGAGACTGTTCGCGTATGAACGAAGCTTTCTTTGGTACAAAAGAAATCAATGGGTGCTATGTGTAATATGCTCACTTTCGAATTACTTATACTCATTTTCTAAGCAACTTGGTCCAATCGTGATACTTCTATGCTTGTACATAGAAGTATCACGACTTAAACTTTTAAACTGCTAAGTTTGTTAAACTCAACCTGGATATACTTCTAGCTGCTGGTGATGTAACTTATACCAATGCCTTAAGAAATCCTGATACATTAATACTTAATAAGACACTAAATTATTTTACTGAAATTGGAAACTATGAATCAATATACAATGGTTTGCGTTTATATTAATAACGATGTAAGTCGGATCGAAAAAGGAATTTACTCCATTGAGTTACAAAAGTCAAAAATAACGAAATTCTGGTGCTTCTGTCTTGTAAGGTAGCAGCCATTGTAAATTGATATCAGACATTCATTTAGTATTGCTGATATTAGTATTTTAATTTTGACAATCCTGTATTATAATGAATTTTTCCTCATAAATTTTTAAATATAAATGTTTATTGTATTTTTATACCTAAAGTGAATAATGTGACTTGTTACTAGGTTTGTTTGAACTCACAATATGAAAATGAAGAACAAAAAAAAAATTATTAAAAAATATGTGTCATGTTTTTTGCCAGATGTAAATGTTCAATGACATTCGTTCTTCATTGCATTCACGTATCCTAACAATAGACATTCTAGTGTTTCTCTCCGCCAAAGACTTATAATGGTAGAATATCCTTAAGATAATATTTTATGTATTTGTTAAGATATTAAAAAACCTGAAATAAAGCCTTGAAATGATGTTTTATTTCATTTTACAGGTGAGTGAATTTTTTATTAACATAAACTTTAAGTGGATAAATATTGTAATAAATAAAACATTCGTTTTAAAGAGAATCATAATTATTCCGTCTTTGTTTCATTATTCTCAAATAAACCAAGACTGAAACACTTCTACATACACTTATAACATTTTAAATAAATTATATGAACTAATCACAATATTTGACGTTTCTAACGAACACCAAAAATTCAAAGATTGACATAACTTTTAATCCAATCAATGTACGAACTAATAGGTAAAACAACACCAGCGACCTGTAGACGCTGTTTCCCTGCTCTGTCTAAGCAATATCCAGAATCATCTCCGATTGATAACACTCCTACTAAGCCAGATTCATGAATAAGAGGTCCACCTGAATCTCCGGGACATACAATACCCGTATGCTCACATCTTGGAGCTAAACATAAAGCTGGAATCAAGTATTTTTTGTTCGAACATTTAGAAATTAATACCTTCAAAACTTGTAACGGCTTTTTCAATTTAAGAGTATTGTCAGTTATCGTCTGATCGCCAGAAACAGTTTTGTTAGTAATTCCGAAACCAACAATAACGGCCTCGTGTCCATACAAAGATAAATAGTCAACGGCACTGAGCTTCATGTACACTGTAATATTCATAGGTGTGGTTTTTATCATACCAACGTCATTTTTCTGACGCAAGGTGTTACCTGAATCTGAGTTTGAATGCGAAAATAATGGATGTGTTACGGTGAATAAAACATTACTAAACGAGTTTCTACTCCACGGGGTATCCATTACATGACCGTACCTTACCACTAGCTTCTCTGTTTTGAACGGAAAACCAAAATAAAATTCGTTTAAATCAACCAAACAATGCGCTGCAGTTAAAGCCCACGTCGATGATATAGCAGATCCAGTACACAGATGATCCTGTTTAGCAAACCTAGTGTTATTAGTAAATTTGCCTTTCCGTTGTATTTCAATTCGTATGACGTATGGGTACTCATTTGGGTTCGCGTCGTGTCCTCCAAAGATTCTTAAAGGTAATTTATAACCGGTACACTCAGTTACAATTATTAAAAGCAGGAACATATTTTACACTTTCCTATATAGATTGGAATTTTTTTTCGGTATAGCCGTAATACTATATGTGTTCACTTTTATATTCTAATTTTATTGTCCGAATTTATATTGGACAGATATAATAGTGCATTTTATTGAGATTTGTGTACTTGTTTGTTTACATTTTCTGCCGAATATTTTTTATTGTAGAATTGCATTATCATACTAATGGTTAATATTCAATTTTCAGTTGTTTAACTTTTAAATTATGTGTATTGCAAAAATTATAATATAAGTAGTAAATTGTGTCGAACTGAGACTATTGCGTAAATGCCCAAATAATGAGTTTTGAATGTAGCTATTAGTATCGATCCTCCTGCGAAAATCGGAAATTTTCCATACTCAAGTATTTCTCTATATCAAAAAAAAAACCGAAAAGCACTAGTCAGCTTGAATATCCATGTGAGCCATGTCATGTCAAATATTCTTCTTTTTTCTTTTGTAATATATTTATATTATTATTCATTGATAATAGAATATTATCATAACGTATATTTTGGCGGAAAGAAACAGTAAAATAGAAATTTTAGTGTTTCTTTCCGCCAAAAACTAAAAATGTAAATTATTGAATTATATATAAAGAAAATAACTTCACTACATACGAACTCTTTTTCTTAAGTTTGTCTTTGCTACGTTATCGACAAAGACATATAATCATGACTGACAGTAGTGACATTTAATATTAACACTTTCACAGATCGTCTGTTTGCTGCCAAAAGAAATTCGTGTCCTTCATCTAGTGATAATTCGATCACTTTAACTCATCGAATTAACTGCCAATTAGGTTTGCTGAAACTCTAAAGGCCAGACTTAATAACTTATTAATCTTTTATTTTTTTTTTCAGGATTGCCTCACCAGCTTTTAAAATCACAGTCATCATCATCCTCCTTGGTAGTACTACCTTGGTAGGAGATTTACCTTCACGAATGAAAGCGTGGTGAGGCAAGTATACAGCATTACAATTCGCCAGCTCATTTTTATCGGTAATCAACTTCATATGTCCTAACTGCAAGTACTCTTTAATGATTTCATCAATTTTCTCCATTAGATCCGGGTTCTTCATCAACCTGATTTCGTTTGATTTAAATCAGCGGACAGTTATTGCCCGAGTTTATCCATACCTTGAAGCTGGGTCTTCATTTTTAAACGGCAACTTTACAATATCTCTGCGTGTGCTAGATGCAAAGAACTTTTCACATCTCTCCTCTTCTTCAGCGAAGAACTTGCTCTCAGTTGGTTCAGATCCCATTTCCCAGAAAATTCTTAGAAGATCGTTGTCATCAACTTGTGAAGTCATTGATACAATCGCATGATAACTAGGAACTGTATCAATTTCGACCAAATCCTGACAAAATCCATCCTAAACGTGATTTTTGTGCAATAAGATCGCCCGTGGGTAATTCGATCAAACCTTCGAATATAACTTTACCGAACTCGTCATTGCCTAACAAAATATCAAATTTTATTTGGAATGTCGTAGAAGGAATCGGCCAAAATAAGATTCTCTATCTATGGCCAGTCCTTAATCTCTAGATTTCTTATCAGTAAAATAGATGTCAACTTATGCAACACAAGCGCCTGAACTTGAATTGTAAATTCGGGATAATTCACAGGCGACAAATTATATTCGACCAGATACTTGTACCATATTACTTAAATAATACTTTCTAAGTCCTAATAACTGAACTGCTGCTTCCGTTACAAACGAGGTTTGCGATCCCTGGTCTATCATTGCTCGCAGTAGCTGGTATATACCGTATCTTGCCATAACTTTCACTAAAGCGGTATCTAATAATATTTGACTAGGTAATTTCCTTTGAGAAAAACAAGTAGTCTCATTTGGTGCCTTTACTTCGGTATTTATTGTCGTAATATTATTACTAATCGCCAATTTATGTGATGACCCATCTGCATGATCAACACTCACTGGAGATACAGTCGAACTCGTTGGTTTCGGTGAGTGAAGTAATGAATGATGTTTTCGATTACATATACGATACACAATTTTTAAATAATGAATAGTGAATTATTGATTCACAAAATGATTCGCTCCTAAGCAATGAAAACAAAAACGTTTATTTTTAACAAAATTAAAACGAGTATCATAATCAAAATGGTTAAATTTTTACACTGAAACAATTTAATGCTTCTCGGGACAAAATTGGCTTACGGCAGAGGTCACTGAAGAAACATGAAGTACCATGGGATGAGCACTACTGGTTTTAGAATTATTACTATGATGTATTGTTTTAGTATGCTCTGTTTTAGCAGGCAAAAATTCTATAGCTCTGAATCTACTCACCAAAAAACGTGGGAAGGTCATCGTTGGATCCATTTACCTTAATCCCCCACTGTTTTCTGGTCTCCTCGTCTCATTTTTTGCTAGTGATATAAATAATTATCACATCCCGAGATGCAAAAGTAATACCCAGGTTCGATAGGGAATTAATACTATCTTTAGTTGTATCTAACTAACCCGGTGGCTATACAGTTAAATTCTTTAAGCCGTATAACCGCTTATGTGAACAGGTAGATAAAAACTTTTTATTATTATATCTTTCTTCTAATAATAATTATTTCTTCTAATAATAATAATATTTCTTCTAACAATTGCTCCACTTCGCCCGTCACATAAACCTTTAAAATAGTGTAATTTCTGAACGCTATCCAATGATTTGTTTTTATGAACAAGCGACAAAAACATAATTCCTACTGATACGCTATACTTTAGGTGCTTTTTTAAAATTAATGTATGATCTCGTTAATTGACTTCGATAATCGTCTTGAATCTTAAATAATTCTTGCATGGTGAAGTTAAAACAATACTTAAATAAGAAACATACAAGTATAAAAACACTCGAAATTAATATAATTACAATCTTTGTTGCAAATCTATACGGTAGGTAGTTTTGACCTTTATTGATGCTCAAAATATTGCGTCGAAACAGATAGGTACAAATTTGAATACTTAAGGTAACGTTCGCCAATTTTCTAGTTCAGTGCTCTGGTTTGTCGCTGAAGCGCCTAGTAAGTATCTCCTCCTTCTCCACAGCTAAGCGACCACGTCCAAAAAGCAGGCAACCGGCACCGACTCCACTCACGGGCAGCGGCACTCCCGGGCGCTGGCCCTGACACTCGGCTCCTCCTGGCCTCTGGTAGGTTGTGTTTGGGTTGATTTAACTTCCAGCCCAAACGAGCAGGTTCCTTAAATTTCTTCTGGTGCAAGATACGTAATGACCAAAAGTCACAGCAAAGACTATTCACGTAATTTTATTTTTACGCAGTGATAGGACGTCAAATTCTTCGATAGCTTTCAGAATCCGTGCATTAGTACCATCTTTAGTTTATGTAGGTTACTGAGTCTCTGCTGAAATTAATTAAATTTAAATAAAACAGGTTTCTACTTCACCACAGCTGAATTAGTATTAACGAAATACATTTGGTACATGATAATGAAAAGTAAAAAAAGTAGGTACTTCAACTTAAATAAAATTCTTTGTTCCAACCTCAACACACCGTCAACATTTTCATAAGTGCACAGACAAAACAATTAGATTGGTTTGTCTGAATGTAAACTTAATATATTACTTTTCTGTTATTATTGTTTAACTTTTACACTTAAGATATAAAAAGACCTGGAGTAAAGGATTGAAATGTTTTATATTTCGTTTTACAGGGGAATGAAACTTTTATTACTTAAAAAATTAAATTTAAATTTAAAAACCTTTAAGTGGATAAATTTTGTAATAAATAAAACATTCGTTTTAAAGAGAATCATAATTATTCCGTCTTTGTTTCATTATTCTCAAATAAACCAAGACTGAAACACTTCTATGTACACTAATAACATTTAAAAAAAATTATATGCACTAATCACAATATTTGACGTTTCTTACGAACACCAAAAATTCAAAGATTGACATAACTTTTAATCCAATCAATGTACGAACTAATAGGTAAAACAACACCAGCGACCTGTAGACGGTGATTCCCCGCTTTTTCTAAGCAATATCCAGAAAAATCTCCGATTGATAACACTCCTACTAAGCCAGATTCATGAATAAGAGGTCCACCTGAATCTCCGGGACATACAATACCCGTATGCTCACATCTTGGAGCTAAACATAAAGCTGGAATCAAGTCTTTTTTGTTCGAACATTTAGAAATTAATACCTTCAAAACTTGTAACGGTTTTTTCAATTCAAGAGTATTGTCAGTTATCGTCTGATCGCCAGAAACAGTTTTGTTAGTAATTCCGAAACCAACAATAACGGCCTCGTGTCCATACAAAGATAAATAGTCAACGGCACTGAGCTTCATGTACACTGTAATATTCATAGGTGTGGTTTTTAACATACCTACGTCATTTTTCTGAGCCAAGGTGCTACCTAAATCTACGTATGAATGCGAATATAACGGATGTGTTACGGTGAATAGAACATCACTAAACGAGTCTCTACTCCAAGCGGAATCTTTCACATGTCCGTGCCTTACCACTAGCTTCTCTTCTGTGAATGGAAAGCCGTAATAGAATTTGTTTAAATCAACTAAACAATGCGCTGCAGTTAATGCCCACGTCGATGATATAGCAGATGCAGTACACTTGTGGTACTGTTTAGCAAACATAGTGTTATTAGTAAATTTGCCTTTACGTTGTATTTCAATTCGTATAACGTATGGGTACTCATTTGGGTTCGCATCGTGTCCTCCGAAGATTCTTAAAGGTAATTTGATACCGGTACACATAGTTACAATTATTAAAAGTAGGAGCATGTTTTACAGTTCCTATCTAAATTGTATTTATTTTCCGGCATAACCGTAATACTCTGTGTTCACTTTTATATTCTAATTTTATTGTCCAAATTTAGATTGGACAAATATTATAGTGTGTTTTATTTAGATTTGTGTACTAGTATTCGTTTACACTTTCTGCTGAATATATTTTATTGTAAAATTGCGTTATCATTCGAATGATTAATATTCACGACTAGGCTGCATATAAGTGGCATAGGCAGTATTACCAAAAAACTCCAGTCGTCGTTAATTTATAAATCGATATACATTATATAAACGGCCAATGACAAGTTGTTTAACTGGTAAATATTGTGTATTGCAAAACTAATATTTTGTGTTGAACTGAGACTGTTGCGTAAATGCGTACATAATGCGTTTTGGATGTAGCCGTTAGTATCGCATCTCTTTATTATTTTATCGGATAGGCAGCAAACGAGCAAGCGGTTCACCTGATGGTAAGTGATTTCCGTCGCCCACTTACATCTGCGATACCAGACTTGCTGCACGTGCGTTGCCGGCCTTTAAAGGTATTTGGGAGATGGGAGAGAGGATGAGGGGGGATGAGGTAGGAAGGAGGTGTGACCTCCTGAAGAAAAAAAACGGAAATTTTCCATACACGAGTATTTTCAATGGAAAAAAAAACCGAAAAGCACCAGTCAGCTACATTAACCATGTGAGCCATTTCATACCAAATATTCATTGATGATAATGTTTTACTGTAAGAAGCGAAGAATAACCTTAAACATCAAAAAATATTTCGTTGCAGGGAAAACTGTTTATAGATGTAACCTATAATTTCATGGCCCATATTGGAGAGATGCAGCGCACAACGCCCTAACATTTTTAATATCTGTTTCTTTGTTTATTTCAGGAGTAATGTGTATTTTTTGTGATATATCGAAACAAAAACTCATGCAAGCGTTTTACATGCGTTTTATAGCATTTTTGGTTTTGCATATTACCTAAGGCTACACACTAGGACACGTTGGTTAAAATATGTGTAAATAAAATTAAGTACTTAAGTGTGAATATGTCAAAAAGCTTGATTAGTCAGTAAACATTACTTTACATTTTTTCAAAGGCTATTTAAATGTAGAAACGTATAATAGTTTAACGTCTAATGAATATGAAATAGTTTATATTATCTGGTTTCTCTGGATAGAATAAGTAGGATTAACTTGCAGGATGAGTGTCTGCAGACTGTAGAGTTATAAAGTTGCTCACTGCACTACCTATCTATTCTGCTAACAGATGCGACCTATACTTCTTCCATCTGCCTACAAAGATGGATGATGTGCAAAGATCCTGACTTGTGATGATCTGAACTGCTTTCTTGTGAAGAAAGCAGGACTTTGTCACAGAAGAACCAGCTACAAACTTGGTTCTTTTTTTTTAACGCTACGATGTAATTTCATTTATATTTCACAATAAAATCATCGACAGCGAATGCAGGGTAAGTACTATTTGCACACATAATGGACGTATTAATCTATTTTAAAGTTGGCCTTTTTTCTTTAAAGTTTCTTTAACAAGCTTCTTAAAAGTTGTGTGTACCTTATCTTAACTGAACAGCCTGTAACGATATCGCAGGACATATAAATATACATCATCATCATCATCATCATCATTTCAGCCTATCAGAATTCCACTGCTGAACGTAGGCCTCCCCCAAAGATTGCCACGAAGCTCGGTCCTGAGCCACCTGCATCCATCGACTTCCCGCAACACTGCGCAGGTCGTCACTCCATCTTGTGGGGGGTCGTCCTACACTGCGTTTGCCTGTACGTGGCTGCCACTCGAGAACCTTTTTTCCCCAGCCGGTTGTCAGTTCTGCGAGCTATGTGGCCGGCCCATTGCCACTTCAGCTTGCTGATCTTTACGGCTATGACGGTTACCTTAGTTCTGCTGCGGATATCATCGTTGCAGACTCTATCACGCAGAGAAACACCGAGCATAGGCCTTTCCATAGCGCGCTGAGCAACTTTGAGCTTCCTCATACGGGCTGCAGTGAAGGACCAAGTCTCGGATCCGTATGTCATCACTGGCAACACGCACTGGTTGTATACTTTCGTCTTGGTAAAAATGGTTAAAAATTATATTTGGAGATGGGCAGCAGCATCTTTCTGCACTAGAACAAAAAAAAAACTGCGGTTGCCAACCCGCTCGCCAGGCGTGGCAACTAAGGCAAACCCCCCCCCCATGATGAGAGGTAGAAGAAAGCAATGGCCCCCAGTCCCCGGCGGCCCCAGCCATGGTAACGGGCGAGGCAGGGGGTGCGAAGAATCACCGGCTGATTTCTAGCTGCCAACCCAACCGCCTGGACCTGGCAACATATAACATATAACTGGGAACTATAAAAGCTACCTGTGAAAAAATAAAAAAAAACCTTTTGTGTTTGGGGCTAATCTCTAAAATTGCAACCTCCGCTGTTGTTACCTAATACTTTCGTGGGGATGCTCAAATGAAAAGACAAATTTAACACCACATTTAGTAAAAC
This sequence comes from Bhutanitis thaidina, assembly GCA_029286595.1. NCBI lineage: Eukaryota > Metazoa > Arthropoda > Insecta > Lepidoptera > Papilionidae > Bhutanitis > Bhutanitis thaidina. Next base: position 14,674,057 of record JAGSMS010000008.1, on the reverse strand, counting down.
AATCACAGCTTATATTAGAAGAGTTTATTTTATCTGGTGTTTTTTTTTTGCATTTAATAACTATAATGTTGTATGAGAATTATAAACCTAATTAAAACAAAATTATACTAGAAAAAAAAATTATTAATACTTATAATAATAAATAACTTCCTACTAATATATTTTTTTTACAAAACTGACTGTTATAACATTTACTTTTTAGAACTAAATTGTGTGAGAAATATTACAAACATTAGAAGATAGTGAGTTTCGCTTGAAATGTCTCGTATCTTTCGAGATCTTGTTGTCAGTCTTTTTATGCACTTTTCTTTCTCATAGTTAGCAGGTGGTAAGTATTGTTAGCTTCCGTCTGGCAACCCTAAATAATCAAGTATGCCGTTGCTACATGGCAACCCAACTTTATACAATCAACGTAATCAATTTAATCTACTACTGTTTCGCAATGAAGTTCTTCTGTCTAAGAAGGAACAGGCGAAAGAAATTCCGTAGGTAAGCCCTTTTTACACTTTTTTTTTTAAATAATACTGTATTATATTTTTGCAGTATCACTTTCTATTGTGATTTGATTTGGTAAACTCATAGCCTGGGGTTACAATCATCAAAGGATTTCCCTTTGGTTTTGTTGCTGTTTAAAAGGAAATTATTAGCGTTAAACCCAAAGGATTGTTTTTGACATAGCACTATTGTCCTCGTAGTGTGTTACAAATTGTCACTTTATTTTAAAAATTATTGAAGTACCCTCAGCAAATAATACTTTATCACTTGTACGTAAGAAAAAGAAATGGGTAGAGAATTGAGCCCTGAGGAACGCCTATTGTTACCGTATCTAAAAGAATACGTGCCATTGACTAAAATGTTTTAAATACTATTACTCAAATACGTTAAATAATAAGTTCAAGCTCTGTTAAGAAGTCTGTACTTTTTCAACTTATTATTTGGTGTCCTAATGATGTAGTTTTCTGATTAGTGTTTCATGGTGCACACAATCAAAGGCATTGGAGAGATCACAAAAGACAACCACGGCATCATGTGAATTCTTGCAGGCCACAAATACACGCCTATTCAGCTCTAAACCTGCATCGGTTGTTGAGCGACCCTCTTAAAACTAAATTGATTAGGGTGTAGCAGTTTATTTCAATTAAAACCTCTTAACAATTGATTTAGGAGATTTTTTTCAAAAATTTTGTTATATGTTGGTAGTATAAAAATAGGACTCAAGTTAGTGAGGACAAAAGTATTACCCGGATTAAATTAAGGTATGACTCTACTTTGTTTCATAAAACCCCAAATTCTACACCAATTTTCCCAACAAAATCTATTATTTAGGCAGTTACTTCAACTGACACCTCCTAATCCGATATTTTCTAAACGTCAATAGTATTAAATATTTATACTAACTTCTTTTGAGTCAATATCTGAAATTTAAAATTGTACAATCAGTTACATTTTCCTTTAATAATGTTGTGGCCACAGTTGGAGAACAATTCAGTGACATTGTAATCCCAATTTTAATCTTCGTAACGAATTTCTCGAACACATCAGCTAACTCCTAATCAGTCGTTTTAATTCGTTTGCCTCTTTCAGTAAATATAATTCACACACGATCTTAATTTTACTGTTTAAAGCAAAACATACGTGTTTAAATATTTTTAACATATTCTTCAAATATCTCACTATGATTGTATGTCATTTCGCTTTAAAGTTGAAACAACCTTTTTTTACATCGCTAAAATCCTACTGTTGCCTATCCATTGATCTTCTTCATTGGCCTGTTCGAGGAGAATGTTTCAGAAGTAAAAACGGCATTAAATTAATTTCTTACGTGATTTAATAATGCACAGTGTTATTTAATCACAATATTAAAACGATATTTGTATCATACTATGATAACATAGAATTATTTTTATTAAACAACTTCTAAATGTCTCCATGCGATGAATATTTGTTATATATAGGAACAAACACAGCTACCCTAGTATGTTTTTCACTTTCGTAAGGAAAAGAGACAAACTGCCCAGAGTAGTCAGGATTTAAGTTGTGAATCATTGTGAACATCTATGAAAATATTATCTAGGCACGTTGCACTAATGAAGTTACGTTATTCGTATAGGTTCTAGAAACAAGTTATCACGTTTGAATGATTTTAACAATGATAAAAGTTTCTGAGACTTTCATATTAATGTCTCCGCTTTTATATAGATTTATTTTTTAATGAAATTGAAGAAAAAATTGTCGATATCCACTTTTTTGTAATTTTGTCAACAGATTTTATACTTACCCAATTACACAAAATAAATAGCAACGTTTAGTCAAAGACAATTGAAGTATATTCTGAGATAAAAATTCAATATTTTGTTAACCTATATGTTACCAATGCAGGATCACAAGTATCGCCTGTTCACGAGCATAACGCTTGTGACAGCCATGGCCCACATCAAACATATTAAAGGAAAGTGGACGACCCGCCACACAACGCCGCCGCAAGCTAAAGCTTTTAAGGGAGCATGACATACTTAAGTCCTACAATGATAGTGCAATCGTGTTCGCGGAACCTTGTTATGACTTTACTGAACATATTATTACATACAATTTTGGTCCGATCTACGCAGAATGTGCTTACAGAACCTTGAGGTCGTGCAGTGGTATGCTTGGTTGCAGATTTAATTTTGTTTATTACTGGATCCCAAGCCGGTGGTAGCACCCAGACACAATTAGGATGATCTTTTAATTTCAATAGCCTCGCGAATCATCCTTGGCAGGATGGATCAGGCATTAAATCTGATGTAATCAGATCAATCGGTTGGGGCGATCAAGATTGCAGTGCACTTAACAGTGCAATATCCCTCTACAAGATGCAGGAGTGTACAAGCTTGATTGTGAATGTGGTCTCTCTTATATAGATCAAACTAAAATATCTGTAAGGATCCGCGTAAAGGAACACATAGCTGACGTGAATCACCGACGCTCTAGGAAGTCTGCAGTCTGAAATTAATGCATAATAGCTAAAGGCAGCCCGAGTTAACTATGACATCTGGACGTCTAACACCTCAGTCTCTCCGTGACCACTGCTGCTGTACAACAATCGAAACCTCGGGAATATAAAAACAAAATTAAACGCCATAACATAAATTTTAAATTGTTAAAACCTAACGGATTCGAAATTAAAAAGTGTTTTTCATAAAGCGTATGTCGAAAGCTTACTTAGTTTAGTTTGAACCATTATTTATAACAAGGAGGTGATGATAGCCTGTTATAGTTCCTTTCACCACTTTTTAAATGAAACACTGCATTGGAATTGTCTTTCCTTTTTTAATTGATCCAATATTAATACTATAACTCCAAAAATATTAACTTTTTTTATCACAGGCGCTACGGACAATCTTGTCCGTAGCGCCTCTGATATACGGTATTACAGCAGGTACTCGCTCGACTGTGCGCTCGTCGGCTTCACTCGGCCACGGTGACGGAGGCGCGGAACCCGAAGCCTGTTGTCGTGCAGGACGTGCTTGACATGCTGAAGCTTGGTGGCCAAGGTGTTTATCCCTGTGGTGATCACCACATATAATTCTCTTGAGTTAATATTTTTGGAGTTATAGTATTTGATATTGGATCAATTAAACGAGTATAGAAAATTCCAGTGCAGTGTTTCATTTGAAAAGTGGTGAAAGGAACTATAACAAGCTAGCCGCCATACTGTTGCATCACTGTGGCGTGGGTGGGGCGAAGCTATAATACTACTTTTTTTAATATCAGGTGATATGATTACTACTACAGTGGCGGGATTTTGTAATTCTTAAATACTCGCGTACCCGATATACGTATTTTACTCTCTTTTTTTTCAAAAAAAAATCTGAAACACTTTAACAAACGGTGGCATACCCAATTTTCATGAATTTTCTTTAAAAAATTTTGTTTTTCTAAACCTTTAATCGAAAGACTAAGGGAAACCTGTTTACATGGATTTGTCTACAAAAATATCGTTACCCAATACATATTTTAATCCCCTACTTTCGTTGATTTATTTGTGTGTTCTTCAACTATAATATAAATAAAATAACCTAACAATTATTGTAAAAGAGTCAGACACATTCTTATGTATATTATATAGATTAGTCTAGTGAATGTATTACGATTCATACTACATTACTAACAAAGACAAAACAATTCAAAGCGTGACATAACTTTTAATCCAATCAATGTATGGACTAATAGGTAAAACGATACCGGTGATGTGAAAACGCTTTTTCTTCACTTTGTGTAAGCAATGTCCAGTGTAATCTCCTAATGATAATACTCCAGCTAAACCAGATTTATGTATGAGCGGTCCACCAGAATCTCCTTCGCATACTGCAACTGGGTGGTCACATCTCGGAGCCAAACATAAGGCCGGACTGAGTTTCTCATTTTTCAAGCATTTAGAAATTAATACCTTCAAAACTTGTAACGGCTTTTTCAAATCAAGAGTACTGGCAGTTTTCGTCTCATCGTCCGAAACAGTTTCATTAGTTATTCCGAATCCAACAATAACGGCCTCGTGACCATAAAAAGATAAATAGTCGACGGCACTGAGCTTCATGTACGCTGTAATGCTCATAGTTGTTGTTTTTATGATGCCAACGTCATTTTTCACACGAAAATTGCTACTTGAATCTCTATGCGAATATGAATACAAGGGATGCGTAATCATATTTAAAACATCACTAAATGAATCATTGTTCCACGGGGAGTCGATTACGTGTCCATATCTTACCACTATTTTCTCTTCATGATATGGTGAGCCGATATAAAATACGTTTAAACCGACCAAACAATGCGCTGCGGTCAATGCCCACTTCGTTGAAATAGCCGACGCAGTACATAGATGATCATGTTTAGCAATAATAGTGTTATTTGTAAATTTGGCTAGATGCTGTATTTCCATTCGTATGACGTACGGATACTCGTTTGGGTTCGCATCGTGTCCTCCCAATATTCTTAAAGGAAATTTGTTACCGGTACACTCAGTTAGAATTATTAAAAGTAGCAACATTTCTTCACTTAGATTCTATACCCAATACAACGCGTGTACTGTATTAGGCATTGCGTTTTATTGGCGTATTTTATTGATCCGAGTTTATATTAGATCGATTATTGGTATTTGTATTTATTTTATATTTTTCACCCGAATACATTTTGTTGGAATAAAAGATATCCTACGACTGAGTGACAGTTACTAAGTTATATATTTATATACATGTGCGTATGTGTTGTGCGTTTAGGTATATGTAGTCTATTCTAAATAAGTAGTTAACATTATATTAATATAGATAATGTAGCCTACTATCTATCTGTCACAAAACACTCTGTTTTACGCAGGAGTCGCATTTTGCTGCTCGAACAGAGTAGACGTGCATCAGACCTGGCTGTATGGACTAAAGTCCTTTGCCTTTCCCATTAGGGATAAATTAATATCATCATCATCTGTTTTACCCAAGGTTAGCTGGTGGAGAATGCCATATAGCATTAAGCTCGCCTTTTGTACAGTTTTATTGGCGCAATAAACAATAAAATAAATAAGTAAATAAGTGATATTAATATATTTCAGAATTAGCGGAATGTAACTATACTCTAGTTAGGGTGTATGTATAGGGTGTAAAAATTTTAAGGTGGTTTGTTACGTCACGTAAGCACGTACAGTAATATAAAAGGAAAATGTAAATAAATCTAATAAATACAATAAAACTACAATGTTCTCAAAGTTAAAAATAGTCACTAAATACAACACGTTCACTATCGAAGTTATATAATCGTTGGTTTAGAGCAACGGATAATAAAAAAGCAAGCAAAACTGGGCTCTCGTTGCGTAGCGCTGGCCAAAAGGGTTTCTCGTAGGATGAGCTCGGAAAGAGACCCACGAGAACAAATAGACTAGGCTTTCCAGCGGCCGCTACCAGGGCTGTAGGAGCTTGTGGTGCTCCGGCCACTTTCGTTTATAATTGTAAGTCTATTCGACGATCGGTTTTAGTATTTTCTTTTGCCAAAGCGGCTTTCCACCAACGCATACTCCTAGTAGTATTTTTATTTTTCGGACATTCTAAATATTTTCTTTGGCGGGTCGTCCACTTCCCTTTAATATGATAAAGGATAGCGATGTTACCAGATGCGTCATATAACAATACAAATTAGCGTTTACTGATATTACTTACTAACACAGTGCCTTACAAAGAGGAATGCATTGCATATTTCCGGGTAAACTCACTTATTGCATTGTCTGCGGTATGTAGGCGAATGTAAACTCGGGATACGTTAGTATCGAAAGCATAAAGGGTGGTGCCGTCAGCGAATGGCACCGTTCCGACATTGGGTATAACTCCCGTGTGGAACGTGTATGGGGTTCATCGCATCGTATCCTCCGAAGATTCTTAAATGTACACTCAGTTACAATAAAAAAAAAATAATAGCATTTTTAAATTTCCAATACAGATTGTACAGACATCAAGCTACACATGTACTGTAAGTATTGGATTATTAGGTCGTATTTTATTGACCCAGTCTATATTTGATAGATATTGTTGTGTATTTTATGCATGTTGCTTGTATTTGTTTATCGATTTTACTCGAATATATTTTGTTGGTGAAAACAGGATATTCCTCATGAAATGATCTGAATGATGGTGAAGGCATTGAAGTCCAACTTATATTTAAAGAAGTCATTAACGAATACACAAACAAGGGCGGATTGCGACTTTGTTGTACCGTTTGCTTTTTGACAAAATTAAAACAGATCGTTATGAAAATCATTTTTATTTTCATAATAATAAACAATTTTTAAAATGTAAATGAAATGTAAAAACTGTGATTTAAAATACAAGTGTGATTTAGAATGTACACATACGATTAAATTTACATAAATTTTCTATAATTATAAAATTAATACAATTTTGACACAGGTGCTAGTAATTTTCGCGTGTGAAATACTCCTATTAATAATCCATTTCATTGTAATAATTGAACGTAATATTTTTATCGCTTTTGTTATCATCAACTTATACGCTTTCCCGATCAGGGTGATGTTAAATTTTGTTTTTAAAAAACATTTTTGCTCGTATCACACATACATTCATAACTATGTACGGAAAATTTGATATACGTTTAGTTAATACCATCATAATTTATAGATAATATTTGAGCTGTTTTCTGGGCCTAGAAAGCATGACGTATTAAAAAAGACATCAAATTCTCAACGATGTAAATTTAATTATTATTTCTTTTGTTGCTGAGTTGAAAAAATATTAATTTTAATTTTCAATAATTCCAAACAATTAAATTAATTTAAACAAATATTCAGATCATTATTTATGCATTTTATTTATGTAAACAATTTTTATGAATTATATATATCAGGGTGGGCGCGGAAACCGTCGAACTGTGGTCATATAAGAAAGAAAATTCTAAGTATGTTATATAAGGCGACAGTGAGTCCAGTGGCGCCGTGACGGAAAACCTTACTTAAGACCTGTACTTTAGTACAAAAGTGGTACTGTCAACAGCCACGACCAGCGAGGGTTAATCTATACTGGTTTGTTGTAAGTTTCATTTTACACACACATTAAGTTTTACGAAGTTTTAGGTTACTTAGGGGAATGTCATAGAGCGTGTGAGTGACCTGGTTTCGATCCCCGGTTCCGGCACCACTAAAATTGTTATTAACAATTTTAAGTGCTGTATTTACCACGTGCTCAACAATGAAGGAAAACATCGTGAGGAAACCTGCATGTCTGAGAAATAATAAAAATATTATTTCGAGGATATGTGAAGCTCGCCAACCCGGACTGGAGCGGCGTGGCGGGCCTTTCCCGGCTCCTAAACCCTCTCTGATACTAGTATTTGAGAAGGAGGCCCTGCAGTGGACACTTACAGGCTGTTACTTTTTTTTTACTTTTAGGGGAATCCGACATATAAGAGCAGTAGATCCGTTAGTCGAGTGAAACTTTGGTACGATACGTATTTTTGGCCTGTGCACTAAAACACCGACAGGGTCACTGCCTATCGCTTTGAATTAGCTCTGCTGAAAAGGATTGTACTCTAACGACTAAAACAAACCGTAAAAAATGGTGCTAGATATATAAACTAACACAAGAGACAATAATATTGCCAATACGATGCAGTATCACCAAGTGACAACAATCGCAATTATAAATTATATGTAAAAAAGATAATATAAACCTGACCGCCTCTTTTTGGTATACGGACATACGAGCATACGAGTGCAATCGGTCGCATAGGCGATGCGCATGCGCCACCATTCGTTGCGGTCGTGTGTCAAGGTCTGAGATGCTTCCTTAACATGTTATAAAGTAAAGCAAATATTGTAATAACCTGTAATTTAATTTAATTTTGCTGTAGCTGTTTCTTTTGGGGAATCATTTATAACTAACCAACATAAATATGTATCAAATTAATTCACTACAAGAACTCCGACAAAGCAATCCGCTTCTTGCAATAAAGGGCGTTTTAAAGGTTTTATTTTGTAGAAACTGTGAACACATTAGAAATAAGAGGTACAGTTTATGTTTTTATGTATTTTTACATACACGTACCAAAAACATAAAAATTGTTACTAATAAACAAAGATCGTGTATGAGATGTTGATCGTGAGATGATTTAAACATTTGGATAAAACAATACGAATCTATAAATTCAACAACCATTTAAAAAACAAAATATAAAATTTAAATTAATTATTAATATAAATTCTATGAATGTTGGATATTTAATAAGGCAAAAGTTCGTGGCACCAAATATAATTGAATCGAAAATATTAAAATTGAAGTAAAACCATAACAATATTACCATATTAAAGTAAGCTAGATCTCTTTATCCTTTTTACAAAATTAGGATTAATTCTAAACTTTTTTTCGTGAGAGAAATGCACAATGCATGCCCACGCAGAGATATGGGTGATCAATGTCGGACTTGTACCGACTAAAAGTAACATTAAACTTGGTTTATCTTGACATTAGCCACACAGAAATGACAAACTAGTCAATCTTATGTTTGAGAGGGTGCCTAATAGATCATTATGTAGCTAACTTTGGCTTTTTTAAACATTCAGGATTCCTTATAAATATGTTTTTTTTAATATTCTTAAAATTTGTCATATTTAACGAAATAACAATTCAAATGGTAGCGGCACTAAGAGCTTGATTTTTGTTAATATTTACAATAATAATCTGTTCGACAGTTAGTATTATCTCTTGTACTAGTTTCACAACAGATTTCAATTATTTATATAAGTAACCGAGCGGTTTCGCCTTACGGCATCTTCAGGATATTATTCTACAATTGCATATATAATAAAATGTGTGGTGAGACTAGTACAAGAGATAATAATAATTGTCTGTATGATTAAGTTTCACCAATTGCCAATAATCGTTAATATAAATTATATAATAAACTGTTAATATAATTTCATATTAATATTTAACTAAAAACACATAATATTAAATTTAAAATAATATTTAAACATTAATTTGTGGTTAACACAGAATGTACTTAAAAAGTGGTGAATATTATCTCTATGAAATAATATCACTGTTAAACGTATAATGATAATTAATTATACTTATTGCTGTTTTGTGACTTCTTTTTCAGATTTTTATATAATTTGCATCACACTGATGTGCGCATTTCCGTACGTTTCTGGCACCATACTATATGCGAGTAGCATAAAAGTTATTTTAACGTCTAATTTATCAAGTCCGCTTAAATTTTATCGCTATAGTAACAATTCGTAAAATACTTCAGTCAAAACAGTAATGTCTTGATAATGCCAATTTTAAATTAACATGTACATTACATGTGTTTAATGTTTCAAGAAAAATAACATGTCTTCAGCATAAGTCTGTGAAAGAATAGTAACTTCATCTATTTCTCAAATCTAGTTGGATTTTTTTTATGGGAAAAGAGGCAAACGAGCAAGCGTGTCACCCGATGCTATGTGATTACCGACGCCCACGTTAGATCAGCAAATTTCAGGGCATTCAGCTACCCTACTCACCGCAAGAAACGCAGAAGTATTCTGCGGGGCCGTGGTACTGGTACCCTGATCGATTCAGTCCATTGGATCAGCAGCAAAAGCCACCGCTTGGCTAGACCTCGTACTAAATGCTTGCTTTCTTTGATTATTTGATACATGCTGATTTTAAGAATATTTTTATCGTTAATTATTAAACACGGACATACAGTGTATTTAAATCAGTATAAACTAAATTCGTCACAGTCATTCTCTATACGCTTTAAAGCTATCACTTTTTAACCTCCAACCAGAGACAAAATGGCGTTGTTTTCACTTTCTTCTTCATAGTATTGGAATGTGTCGTCCATTAAGCCTTCGTATATTTGCCCGTAATCTTGGCCAACAACCATAGGCAAGAAGAATAATAGAAATAGAAGGAAGACACTTTGAATGCATCTAGATGCGCCACCGTTGAGAGTTACTGAAAAAAGAAATAAAACTATTAAATTAACACTGCACGAGTATATTATAACTCCGGCCGATTTCACATATTTTAAGTTGCCAAAATGGATTGTATTGTTATCGCCATATGGTCTTAGGAACAACTCATGGCGCTCGACATATGGCGGATTAATCAAATTCTCAAATAATGCTTGACAGAAAATATCTGTACGTGATGAATGTCGAGCAGCAGCCTCTGGCTCGTGTCCTAAAGTGAGTGCGAGGAGCCTGACGCTACCATCGCCTTCCCGCTCACGTAGCGAATATTTCAAATTCTCCCATCGGCACTCCTAATGTGATATGGCATATATCCAGCAGTAGATTATTAAAAGGAAGAAGTTTCTATCAACGGTGTATTACAGCACTAAATATATGATATCCATATCTATATCGGATAATGCAGAGATCTCAAGGTGTGAATAGATATTAAATAATTAATATTAAGTAGTATTAAGGTATCATCATATTTATAGTGTCTAAACTCATAGACAGTAACGCTAAGATCCGAGTCTAAAAAACCATTCCGAGGTTATGCAAGGAAATAGTAGACCTTGTTGACGAATACAACATAGTTGGCGAGACAAATTCGTTCAGATTTTGCTGGTTTCGACAACTGGAGAGGATAAGAGAGGATCGTGCAAGAAAGAGGACATACCTTGGGCAGCCAGTTAGTAAACATCCGGTTGGACATGCAAAGTATCGATGGAGTGGTGAGGCGGAAAAGGATTTGGACGCTCTTGAGGGAAATCACTAAAAGAAAATGGTGCAGGAAATAAAGAAATGGTGTTAATTGGTGTGGGAGGCTAAGATGCCCTTGGGTCGCTGAGACAGCGTAATAAATAAGTAAGTAAGACACCATTATTCGAATTGCCTAGTACTTAAATTCGACGTCTTCTTTTTTTTAAATAATAACAGTCTAAGGTCTTTTACCCAAAATGTTTAGTTTAATTAGAATTAAACAACATTCCACTTAACGCTGTAAATAACCCTTTGTCGAAACGTGATGATAACGAAATGAATTCTGCAACCGACTCATTTGAAAATCAACTTAGTTGACCAGTAAAGCTATCTACCATCTGTCCATCTGTCTGGATGATTGGGCAACGTGGAGATTTCAGCAAATACTCTCCACGGAAAGAGCTTATATTCACGACAATAAGCCACTAGCTGAGCGATCAAGTCATCATCATCATTTTATTCTGCAACAGTACTGTTAGTCAACGGGAGGTCTCGACTCTTCTTTCTACTTCTACAGTTTGAGATCTGATACTAGTATATTATTCAAACAGGAGCTTTTTTGTTATAACTTTGTTACTCCGATGGAATTGCTTCATTTGCATTGTTATTTAATTTGTGACTTAGAGTTTGTTGACTGATCACAATGTTAATATCCACTTGCATGATGTAAACGCGAGTAGAAAAAGGACATTATAAATGTATTAGTCGTAAAATTCAAATCACACACAGTTCTTGCACACCTCATGTTTAACCAATTAAGCTCCTTCCTTTCGGAAAAGAACCTTTTCAATCCATTGCAATCCGGTGCTTGACCCGCTACGACTATGGTACTTCTGCAGATTACTGGCGTAAACAACAGTTCCTTGCGGTTCCAGCCTTTCAGGGTATATGGGGACCCCTCCGAATCAACGAACAAGAGGCTTACCTGATGGTGAGTGATTACCATCACCCACGTTCATCTGCAACACCAGAGGAGCTGAGGTGCGTTGCCGGCCTTGAAGAATATTTGGGAGTAGGGATGGGATGAGATGAGAGTAGGGGCTGGGCCTTGGATACTTCACTCACCGAACGAAACGCAGAAGCATACGATGCGTCTTCTTCGCGCCGGTGTTCTGCGAGATCGTGGTACTACTCCGGTCAAGCCAGCCCATTCGAACAGCAGCAAAAAAGTATCTCTTGCCTCTACCACGCATCCGTTACCAATTCTTTCCACTTTTTGTAACTTGCTACTAGATGGCGCTATACTGATCAACCATACTCAATGCGCTACCTTCCGGAAAGGGTAGAACTATATCTACCGGGACAGCTAGAATTTATATAAAAATCTTGTGTGCGTGTGCGTGCGTCTGTTAGTGATCCCGTAACTTTTGAACTCCTTGACCGATTGGAGTCATATTCCAACATTATATTTGTACTATTAAGAAAATGGTTCAAAGCTATCCTAGGACCCGATAGGTGGCGCTGTGGTTGACTTATTAAGAAATTTTATATTTATAGATAAAATTACTCATATTAACAATATGTACTCGTAGAACGAAGTGTGTGACACGAAGCGAAAATTCCAAGCAAGCGACTTTGATAATTATTTAGCAATTCTTTACATTATATTTTAACTTACTTAAAGTCTATAAAAGTACTGGGACAGGACTTCTATGGAATATTTATATCGTGGTAGAGCCAAGCGGCGACTTTTGCTGCTGTTCGAAAGGACCGGCTCGATCGGGGTAGTACCACGGCCTCGCAGAATACCGGCGTCAAGTAGACGCTTCTTGAGCTTCTGCGTTTCGTTCGGTGTGTGAGGTAACCGGAGGCCTACTCTCCAATTCCCCAATCCCCTTCTCCGTTATCCCTCTCATCACCCAAATATCCTTAAGATCAGCAACGCACCTGCGGCTTCTCTGGTGTACGACCGTTACGTGGTTAACGTTTAGTGAAAATGTTGTTCTATTTCTCCTTACACCCCACGATTGAATTATTAATTACTAATTGTACGAATAACATTTTTTTCTTTGTTCGTAAGTAACAAAGTAAATGACGTGGCTATGTATGGACTTTTATTTAATTGAACTATAAAATAATAATTACTTCTTTCCGGCCTGGGGTCGGTATCTGGTGTGAAGAAATCCAATTTCGCTGTTCTTTTGTAGATTTCGTATATCGAGGCCAGGCACTCGAGTCTCAACCGCCCTCCGTGGAAGAGTCCCGATGTCACTTTCAATTCAACGTTGACACGTGTTGTGAACAGTCCATTGTCCGATGGATGCAGACTGGTTTCTGATGAACGAAGCTGAAAACACAATTTACATAATATATTAAAATATCTGCATCTTCTTCATCAGACTGTTAATAGCCCACTGCAGGACATACGCCAATTCCAATAAGAGGACTTTTCATAATCGCAACACTTGGCATGTTGGTTTGCATATGGAGGATCAGATGATTTCTCCTTAAACGCCGCTGCTCGTTAATGGCTTGTGTATTTTTAATGTGACATTTTTTGAGATGATAAATTCAACATCTGTCGAACACCATGGGATTTTCAATTAATTTTTTAGTAGACTCTTATGACACTTGGGAAAAGAAGAGAAGACATTTCATCTTACGCTACACAACAAATATTGGAGATATAATCCAACATATTCATTTGATTGTTTATTTTTATATGTATCAGTACGTAGTAGATGTATAGAACGTACTGCATATATCTGTGGTGTTTTGTACGCGCGGAATTCTCCTTTTGGTATCCATTTGTACGTCGTAGAGCCAAGCAAGTTCATCACAGGATGACGAGACAGTAGGACAGCACATATGTAAAATATTTTAATATATATTGACACTAACCGGTTCCTCATTCACATAGATTGTTAAATTTGCAGCAGGTCTTGCCGGAGATGAAGAACAATTAGCTATAAGAGTTTCACCGGGCTGATACCGATCATTGTTGGCTTGAAGCGTCGGGTCCAGAGCAGGAAGGGCTGGAAGTAAAAAAAATACAAATTGAAAAAGCCTTTTCGGAGCGGAGGCCGAGTAGGTAGGCGCGTCTGTGTTCCGGCGCGTCTGTGTTCCGGCGCGTCTAGCCACGGCGGTATGGGAGAGGACGTCCTCTCCCGAGAAGGGGCCTACAGCGGCCGGCGCTGGTGGGGTCGCGGATGTGTGCCAAAGCGTTCCCGTGACCCTGCCGACATGCGACGAAGGTGGAACACCATGGGGTTTTAGTCGGTCCGAATCCGACATAACCCGTTCTTGCCCCCGAGAGGGCGGGTATGCCTCAGGCATTTCCCCATGTAAACAAAAAAAAAAAGAAGGATGGTTTTCTCGACATATGGTCGGTAGCCATTGCGCTTTTCATGATCTTTCCTCAGTCGCTTCTCACGACGCCCACGGGAGGAAAGGAAGTGGCAAATGCTTACCCCGTACATTACGGCACTATAATATTTCCTTCGATGGCGACATCATCATCACCATTAGTACACTTATTTTTGTCGTTTCAGCCCATTTTTTCACCAGAGCTCAATTGGAAAAACGTGATAGGTGATGACATAAAGACATAAAAACATTTATTCCGACACTTACATCCACACACATTGTACATGGTCTGATGATACATAAGCATTACAAACAAAAAAAATAAATAAAAAAATAAACAAAAGAAAATTACAAGAATAAAAAAATAATGCTATATATCACAATATATATCTTATAATATAAATGAATATATATCACAAGGAATTTGTGTGTGTTGAGATGAAGAGACGGAAAGGATGAGCATATCACCGTCCTAGTATTCAAGCCAGAGACACATAAGTTTGAGAAAGTTATTGGTACCACCATTGGGTTGTTCTCGACTCTCTCGATACAGAAATGTTCTTGGTTTTTTCTGTACTTACAGAGACGTTAATTTTTACCACACTGTATGAGTATATGCACATATACATCCAGGAATATAAATCAACAGAGGACTTAATTCTACAAATAAAAAGAAAACTTTAAAAGACTTAAAACTAACGTTGATGCAGAACATTGGAAAACAAAATAGAGCGTTACGAGAATGCTGTTTGCTTCCTTGAAATTCTATTTGCGTCCTCGCAAAACACGCAGCAGAATATAAATTGACGTTGTTTTCCGTTCATAACGCTTGGTGTCTTGAATTTTACATGATTGAAAATGTACAAACGTTTTGTGACATACTTTATCCGCTTTGTGGTAAATATTGTCGAAAGTGTAAATTTGAATCGCGACTCCGAAGATTTTGAGTTGAGCTTGAGCGAATATAAAGTCTCTATCTACTGAAAGTCCTGTCAAATCGATTCAGCCGTTCTCACGACTTGGATGGACAGACAGGCAGACAGAATAATATGTCTACAAGATTCCAGAAGAATACGGGCATAGTGCAGTTCTATGCCGTACTGTTCAACATATTCTTGATTAGCTTAAAAGATCAAGTTAGAAAAAAAATATGTTATACATACAACCCACGTTGTATGTTACATGTGTTGTGTTGTTACATCCTGGTAGATCTAAGCGGCGGCTTTTGCTGCTGCTTGAATGGGCCGGCGCGACCGGGTTAGTACCACGGCCTCGCAGAATACCGGCGTGAAGTAGAGTTTCTGCGTTTCGTTCGGTGAGTGAGGTAACTAGAGGCCCACTCCCCCTCCCTTTTCCCCTCCTCTTCCCTCCATCTCTCAAATATCCTTAAAGACCGGCAACGCACCTGAAGCATCTATGGTGTTGTAGATGTATGTGGGCGACGGTAATCACTTACCATCAGGTGAACCGCTTGCTCGTTTGCCGTCTTTTCCATGGAAAAACAAAAAACGTTACTATTTACTGCACTAATTATAGCTCTAGTGAATTACTTTCGACATTATTATAAGCTAACAAAAAAACAAAACACAAATATAGACCTTGTAATAAAAGCGACGATATGCAATTGATACGGAATAAAATCAGTGTAATGTACATTGCACGAAATGTAATCGTCAGACGAGCGGTGACAAGGATATAAATCAGGCCACTGAAACACAGTCGGGTATTGAGAGGAAAACACTAGTAACCATTGTACGGTCGACGATTTATAGGTCAATACAGAATCAAATTATGAAAGTAAATCACGACACGCTAAGATAACGCCACGGGATCAGGGGCCTGTTGCCGTATATATCATGTGTTAGTGTTATACTTTAATACACGATGTGGTCTTGGTACGTGGTATTACTAAGCTGGAAAGGAATACCTTTTTTTTTGGTTCGCTTATGTCACACTGTACGTTTTATTCATATCCGTTCCTCTTAAAAGAAAACGCGTGTAACTCAGTACATGACAGAGGTGAAACTCCTAATCATTTGAAAAGTAACTAGTTGTGATGTTAACAGTTATTAATTAACAATAAATATATTTTCTACGTGGTGGAGCTCGAGTGGGTTAGTACTAAGTCTCGCAGAATACCGTGAAGAAGAGGCATCTTGTGCTTTTGCGTTTCGGTGAGTTGAGCAACTGGAGGCCCACTCGTCATTCCACTCCCCCATATATCCTTAAAGGCTCTCACCTGCAGCTCCTCTAGTGTTGCTGATGTACGTGGGCGTCAGTAAGCACTTACCATCAAGTGAGCCGCGTACTCGTTTGCCCCCTTTCCCATTAAATAAAAAAAATAAATACTCACTGTTGAAATAAACAAATTAATATTAGACACTTCCGATTCAGAATGCAAGACACTCATTGCTAACCGAAACGTTGCACGAAAACGTTTCACTAAAATACTAAAAGACGGAGAAAAAATACCTTGACATTTTACTCAGATAACGCCCAAAGAAGTGTCCCTTCAAAATGTTAAATGACGTAAAACACTACATATATATCAGTTTAACTATTACGTTAACTTTTTTGTGTTAACTCTTACTTACTTTATTAACCTGTTAAAGACCACTGCTGTATATTTAGACCTTTCCATGAAAGCTCCAAAAATAGCCATGAAAGATTTGCTCGTAGTCACCCCGCTGGGCGGGCGGATTGAAAAGCGCAGTGCTGTGAACTTTATCACCAGTGATGCTGCTTCCCATCAGTGGTCTCTGGTATTTAGGTTCGGCATATACGGAGGGCCTTCCCGCCATCAAACAATTGGTCTTAGTTACATGATATAAATAAATAAATAACTAGTTAGCTACTAAAAAAAAGGTAAAGTAGCAACCTGTAAATGCTCACTGTTGGGAAAAGGCCACTTCTCAAATATTGTTTTAGAACGATTGGAACCGAAAAATATGGGCCACCCTGCTCCAGTGGCCGACTTTACATCATCATCATCATCATCATTTCAGCCTATTAGAAGTCCACTGCTGAACATAGGCCTCCCCCAAAGATTGGCACGAAGCTCGGTCCTGAGCCACCTGCATCCATCGACTTCCCGCAACACTGCGCAGGTCGTCACTCCATCTGTGGGGGGGTCGTCCTACACTGCGTTTGCCTGTACATGGCTGCCACTCGAGAACCTTTTTTCCCCAACGGTTGTCAGTTCTGCGAGCTATGTGGCCGGCCCATTGCCACTTCAGCTTGCTGATCTTTACGGCTTTACATGTCCTCGGTTTATTATTTTTCATTTTTTCTCTGGCATGCAGCATTCCCCACAAAATTTCCCTTCACTGCTTTCCTTTTCCTTCACTTCAGCACTTAAATCCAGCACCAGGTAACCAACCCTGGTCATTCGCTCACTATTCGTACTAACGCTCCCGCGACTCTAAATATTTCCTCGTTTAATATAAATAACTAAAAGATAATTCACTACAGAGGAATATAGGTTTCAACGAAATTAAATTATTTGGAATTCTAAGACGTGCGATACTTGTAAGTATGATATACCATGTTCCGTGTTTGTATTGAGAGTACACACGAGTAGAAACAGTCATTAGTGGAATTTACTTTGATGCTGGACGCTTCGCAATATGAGTGTGCTGGGAATGCGATTTCCAGAGTGCAAATATTTGTTGAGATATTACGGTACGGTTGGGATATGATTTCATGTCCCTTGACCAAATACTTAGGTAAGCAATGCACACAGAAAGTTAGGTTGTGATGTTTGTTTTGGTCTGATTTGTCTTATTAAATAATTAATAATTATGTTTATTAATAATATTATTAATCGCATGTAAATTAACTACAGTATGTTCTTATGATAATAAATTTATCATAAGAATTAAATTTCTTTAAACACAACTTTATATATGCAAATACAATCTGTTAGCCGGTGACTTTCTCCTTGATAACTTCAACCTCTATAGATGTTACAGTGAAATATTGAAACGCCTATAGCCTATGAGATGAAACATGACCACTATTTCCATCCCATTATTGTCGTTCCGCCCTTAGGCTTAGTTTTAAGTGGTTAATAGAACTATTAGAAAATAATTGATAGCGTTATAAAAAAAATGAGAGAGAATGGTTGGAAGAAGAAAAGATTTAAAAGAACATTATATCTTGCAATTTTGTTGTACATGGTTCATATAATATATTTTCCCATTATCTTTCATACCGCTACGACTATGTATGTTTATGCTCATTACATATTTTTGTTTTTATATGTATGTTAAATTATCGGTCCTTGAGGTCTGTTTTGTCATATAAACTTAAATAAAAATTAATGTTTATTTGCTAAAATTCATGAAAAAAAAAAACTCATCATTTACTACATTTATTTGCAATTTGATTTACGTATAATGAAATGTGAATTGAATTGTTTTCAAACGTGTGAGTAAACTTTGAAAGCGAGACATACCGATGACGTCGATGAACTTTGTAACAAATTGTGTTGCAAATGATGGTGAATCGGCTGTTACTTCACAGCTAAAGTTTCCGGCAAGTCCGAGATCTAGACGTCGAAGAAGAACTTGTGTGCCGTTAGATCTGTTCATCTGAAATTTTAAAAGTAAACTATGTTATTATTAATACTACTGAGTAACATACACATAGACATGCACACACATATATATATATACACGAGACAGATAATCACACACACTTAAGCAAGTGCTTCTGTATTCAGAGATCAGTCTATAAGTAGGCAACTGACTACTGCTTGACATAAGTCTCTCCCAAGTATGAAGGATTTGCTGAAATGACCACACTTGGCTGGCAGTTAGACGGTCGTAGTACCCAATGCCTCTCGCTTAAGTTGCTACTGTCCATTAACTGTCTGGGTTAATGTTGATGGAAATTCTCTTAATCGATTCTGCAAATCAGCCAGTTAACTGATAGAAAGATGTAGTGTTAAATGTGCTAAGATTAGGTTTAAGTGTAGTGATTTAACAGTTTAATAAATCGTATGGTATCGCCTTAAGGATCCGCCAACCCCTTGACCAAATAGAGAGGTTATCATTAGTATGAATCAATCGATATAGTAGTTGAAATTACTACCGACAGATGGCGGTATATCAATCTCTGGAAATCCCAGAGCAACATGAAATAGACCATTGACAGTCACTAGTATCTGTGAGTATCTGATACTGTGACAGCCAATCCATTTGACGAGCATGTCGATTTACAGGGTTTTAAGGTAAGTTTAAGGTAATTTTACAGACTGCTGTTCTCTTTAATTAATTTGAAATGAATCCACTAGTTTGACACTTGGTGTTGAATATCAGAACAATTGACAGATAACACATAAGCAGACAATTTTTATGTCAGAAACTGATGCCGGTCTAGATAATCTAATTCTGATGTTAAATACGTCTTGTTATTCCACCATCAGTCGAAAGATTCTGGATAAGCCTGGCCTCCTCACAGCACAACTAGGCTTAATTGTCATATCTTGTCATAATTGAGTAAAATGCTACTCATTGGAAACGACGATAACGATACGGAACGTAATTGACTGAAAAGAACTAGCCCTTTTTGTAATAGAATATTTCTACTGCGTGTCGCGTGTTAACTAAAATTGAATTATTTCCCGACAGATTCAGATTTATACATCTATTCTGCCATGAAGAAAAAAAAAGTATTCTTTATAGAGTAACCGAAATCCGTGGCACTTCAAATATGAATTCCGAATTCAACGTTATCCAATACGTTTCGTCAATTTCTCTCCGTATTGAAACCAGCCGTTAGGTATGAGTTACCTACCTACTATTGTAATGCTCATACTTTTATTTCTGAAATGTTTGATTGAATTTTCGTCTCCCGTGATATTGAGTTGAATTTGAGAATTTTTAGTTGCAACACTGGTATTCATTAACCCTTCACGTGTTTCAGATCTAAGTCCAGATGTAACTAATAAGAGTAGATTGTGAATTATTTAAAAGTCACGTTTCAGACACGATAAGGGAGATTAAAATGTTTTTTGCACTTGGGTGAGAAACGAGCTAACAGTCCAACTGGTGGTGAGTGACAACTGCAAACAACTTCAAGAGATGAAGGTTTCAGATGCGTTGTTATCCTTGAAGACTAAGGTAAAATGTGTAACAGCCCGTTTTATACTGAGTCTCTATACCTTTCGAACCGGAACACAACGGTAGTAGTACTGCTTTTAATCGCCAGAACACAAAGCCTCTGCTTTTTTATTAACGACCTTTCAACGTTATCAATAGATACGGAACAAATATAGCAGCTAAATAAAGCAGATTGAAAAGTAATGTAAGCATTTACAACAAGTTGTAAGCTTAGTACATACGTCTACGTAGATTCCCGGTAAGCCGAAGACTCTGATGTCAGGCGTCTCCATAGGCGTATATCGAAAGAACTCGTGGTTGCCGCGATACCATTTCACCGAATATAACGGTTCTCCTTGCATATCCCTCGAACATATAAGGGCAGCTGTACGCCCCCTGATGACGGTCGCCGGCTCAACCAACAGCTTCACGTCACGCAGACTGGTAACACCTGTAATTATTACAAAACGTCATTTAAATATTCACGAAAGTCAAGAACAAAACTTTCCTATTCAATTTAGGCTTCTTCTATAAAGTGTACACTGATTAGAAAAAGAAAACCTCAGAGAAAAACTGACAAGAAACTTGGTTTTTATTTTCAATGCCATGTTACGTTACATGGAAACTTGATAAAGCGAATGAGACGTAACACAAATAAAACGAAATAACGCAAATAATTTTATATTTGCACGGAAAAAAAACCGACTTTTATTATTTGTAATTAGAAGTAGAGTTGATGCTGTGAAAACTGGCTGACAGGAAAGGTTCTAGCGAGCAACTGATATCCGAAAATTCTTCAAAATTTGCTAAAACTAAATCCAACATACTAGGCCTGGGCCTATTTATAATGCAAGAATACAAGTATTTAATTAACCATGCGTGCAACAGAACAAATCTTCCGCCAAAATCTGCTAGTATTCACAGGAGGACGAGACCTCTTTCTGTCCTCCTGTGAACTTCGATAGATCCATGAATAGGAAAGGAAAGAGAAAAAAGTTTTCGAAGGATCTGGATGTTGTATCTTCAACAAACAGCATAAGACACTTTGCAGGTGCATTTCATAATAAAAAAATATTTTGTATAACAACAAACCCGTTAATTAAAATTGAAAAAAAAATCATGAATTGAGTAGTTTAAAATTGACATCAGATGTTGAGATTGAAACAGGGTTTAATTAAAAAAGGCTGGCTTACGCATTACCTCGCATAATGAAACTAGTGTTTAAGGTTTTAGCAATATGTAAGGAAGCTCTTCGAAGTGATTAAAGGAGAGGAATGTAATTATGAAGCGTCTGTTGTAACTTTTATACAATTAAATAAAAGCGCACAAAGAAAAGTAAGAAGGATTTTATGGAGTTGAAGCAGATTTTCTTTTGTTGTTTTATTTTTACATTTGTCAATTGTTTTAAGTTGAAAAAGACTAAAGGATATTTTAATTATGTACAGAGCTAATTATATTCGGTGAGGACGTCCGGTGTAAACCACCCTTAAGTTATATTAGACATTTCTCATTCAAAACGCGAGTGTACTAAATTATCGGCACGATGCTCGCGTGTATGGGACAAATGAAGTGCCATGAAAAATATTACTGTACGTACGGCCAATACATAGAGCAAGGTTTTCAAATTCAATCGATGTAGACGAATGGAAATATCTGAGAGGGTAATTTATATTCAGAAGAAGAAATATATTTCTTCAAAGAAAGTATATTCCTTAAAGCATTCCGCCTGTTTTACATATTGCTTCCAAAATCTCGAGTGACTCAGTGAAATATTGTTAATGAAAATTTAAGCTAAGAAGTATTGTTTGTACTTATAAGACGAATGGTTTGTTTGTACATTTGTTTATATAACATTTTTATAATTTGTAGACAATCGTTGTGCAAAAACGCAAGTTATTGGTTTTCCGCCGGGGTTATGTTTTATTGCTTCCCGTGTCTTTTCCTTTTATGGGAAAGAGGGGTAACTTAAAAGCGGCTCACCTGATCGTAAGTTCGCCCACACCCACATACATATGCAACACCGGAGGAGCTGCAGGTGCGTTACCGGCCTTTAAGGATATTAGAGAGATGGAGTGGGCCTTCGGTACTTCGGTATTTTGCCAGGCCGTGAAACCAATCCGATCGAGTCAGTCTATTCGAGCAGCAGTAAAAGCCGCCACTTGGCTCTACCACGATATAAATATTTCATAGAAATCCTGTCCCAGTATTGGACTTTTATACACTTTAAGTAAGTTAAAATAATGTAAAGTATTACTAGGAAGTGCTTCAATGATCATCAAAGCTCGATCGCTTGAAAATTTTTGCGACTGTTAGTGAACTAACGTATAAAATCGTACCTTATTTGCCCTAAGAATTTCAGATTTCCACCACCGTTTCTTAATTAGGTTCCTCTGGTGAATAAGAAACCAGTGAAAGAAAAATATTGCTGTCTGTGGCTAGTAGACCAAAAGAAAATATAGTTTTTTTAGAAGTGTATAGGGAAAAGTGCCTACCATATTTTTTAAAATGGTCGACCTCAGCAGAGGCTGTAGACCTTTGTACGCTTTAGTAGCAGAGTGCACCGTACCCATGCACTCTGCTAACGAACGAGATTCTGCACCTAATTTCCACAGCTTAACCAATGATGAGAAGCAGAGAAGCATCTCTAGTGCGAGGGCACTGCGATTGCCAATCCGCACCCGCGTGGTGAGTGCATTTGCCCATAAATCTTATTTGGCATGCCACCTCAAGTAGGAGCTTGTTTATGCACACTTAGATTTATACAGATTGTAAAAAAAATAAGATAGTCACATTAATCCAAAAACTAGGACGTTTTTAAAATACTTTTTTGTATCTTAAAACTACGTCTACTAAAATAGCATAGTTGTTTTTTTTTTATTTCTTTAGCATTCATTATAGGCTACATATTTATAGTGAGTACAGCGTGAAGTGTTACCGGTGTTAAGTTTGTCTTTTTCTTCTAACTCACTAGCTAAAAGAAAAGCTAGGTTATGATAAACCTAAGAGCTGTTTTATTTTCGATGATTGTCATTAAATGATGGACCACTTTGAACTGTAAAATAACAGTATCACTTGTTGGTATACTGAGCTATCCTTAAACTATAAACGGTACGCTTTCTTCAATAAAGTATTTGTGTTTTGTTAAAAAAATATATCTTTTTATAGAATTCGATGAAGTAAATTCAGCCGAAGAATAATATTTTTAAATATGCCTAAATATTCACTAATAATAGAAGAATGTGTGGAGAAGGATGCCTCCAGGTTAATAATACATTCTTTACAGAGTAATACTACGATATTGTTGAGTTCTGAGAAATGGTTATAAATAGGATATATTTCATATTTTGACGTATAATTTTTATTTTATTGCAATTATTTGTAAAAAGGTCTCATTTATGGAGAAAAAACCGTTTCTTTGACATCGAACTGTTTAGTGGTAGTTCTTCTTGGTTTGAGATCATAATAATAGATTTGTAAGGGAGAATTTTTCTTTCCTAATTTCAATTATTTCTGTGCCCAATACTGACTAACGGCCAAGAATGCGGCAAACGACTGATGGCGAAGAATACATCTGAATATGCAGCTACCAAATCCCATAGACAGCAAAGCAGGATGCTGAGTATAGGTAAACTTTCCATGCTTTGTTGTCACTTTTATGGTTTAGCCTATATCTAGCAGTGGTTTTGTACGAGCTGAATAAGAAGACTGTTGGTTAAGTATTAAAAATATGTTTCTCGAGTCTGGCGGCGTCGTTAGAAAGCCACCATAACTACTGCATGTCGAAAAAATCGAAAAAGAAATATTCCAACACACTGGCAACCGACTGAGACCAAAACATACCAGGCCAACATAAGCATGCCGGTGACGGGCAGCAGCGCCTAAGGTGCGAGGTGTCTGGTACTGCTATTGCACTAAGTGGTGGGTACCATTGTCTAGGAGGTCTCAACTGGTCCAGTCACCCGTTCCTGGCTCCAATTAGTTGTGCTACCATTGTTATGTTCCTGTTTGAACCTATGTTTACTTGGTCCTCTGGATTAAGAACGTATCTGTAGATCTGTTACCTACTTACATCGAAGTGGTGGATTGATACGCCAAATGTAGACACTTAACATCAGTTGGGCTTTTAGCTCTTTAGTCAGTCCATTCTAGTAAAAAAAACCTTCATTTGAAAGAACCTATATCCGGTTTTTTTAACAGAAAAGAAGTAAAGAATTTACTACATTGATTTTTGTTTACTTTAGTATTAGTTAGTAGTAGTTGAATTTAGTAATCTAGTCAGATACTATTTAATTGTAAGCTATTACATCGCCAGGCAGTAAGTAAGCTCTTCACGGCCGCAAAATCACTGGTCTATGTGATTAAAATATGTTTTGCACGATAACGGCAGTGCGGTGCAGCCATAGGTTTTATTCAAAGTTTTGATTTCAATCGTAATGAATTGTTCTACATGCGAGAAAATGGATCTTGCGTTGCTCCAATCGGAAACTGAAATAATTGCCAGTCGTCTTATTTAGTCCACATTTACGACAAGCACGGGGTGAGATAGCGTGGCTGACTCAAATGCAAAAAAAAGAATGGCAGGTGTTTTGTATATTTGCCATAAAGTCATCAATATCAATATAACTCTGGCTAGGATTCGACCCTTGACTTAATAGATAGGTACGCTTACGACTAAGCCATACAGTGTTCATGCTAAATGATTCAATAATCTATCGTATTAGAATTGAAAAATAGCTGTTGCAACGATTCTTTCTACTTTCTTATCACTATTTTTTAAAATTGTAATTTTTCTATATCGTAATATAGAATTAAGTGATATACCTTCTCGTACTTTAACTAAAGAAAACGTAACTTAATCGCTACATTACTTTCGTTTAAGCTTTGAACAGCGACAGTAATTGGCCTATAATTTTACCTTATCCCGTTTCCGTACAGATTTTCATGAGTTCACTTTTAGATTTCTGCATACGGTAGCTCGATATATTATATAGATATATATTCTATATATTGCTCAAATGGACATTATAAAACGGTGATTTTAAAGCTTATATCATTCGTCATCATCAGCCCATTTAAGTCCATTGTTGAATATACGCCTCTCCAACATGTTTTAAACGATGTAGATGTAGTAGCCCGAATTGACTTTATAGTCTTGTCTTTATATCAACAGGTCGTTTAACAGCTCAGTCCCCCCTAGACCACGGCTGCTGTAAATCAATCGAAACGTCGAATATAAAACATAATTAAACGCAATAAAATCCGTAAATAATAGTTGCTTTACAAATGTGCATTGTTCGCGCGACAAGAAATCATTATATAGATCTATTAAATTTACACAATTTGGTAAGTGAAGCAACATAAAATATCATAGGTCGTATTTCCTTTTAATGAGTATTTAATAGATTACGAGGACCTAATATTAAAAAGGGAAAAAATGTACCAAGCAAACATAATTATGTCTGAAACGTAACAAAATTTTGTAACACTGAAATAAATAGTAAATTCAATCTAAAGAGAGTAAATGAAGTTATATAAACTCTATTTCACCGTGTGTACGACCGAGTAAAACTCCATTTTATGGTACATTACAAGGGATAAGCCCAGTACCCTGTTCTGATCTCTTTTGCCCCAATAAACAAACAAGTATTTAGGAAACAAAATAAACCCAGTTTAAAAATAGGTTATAACATTAATTTATTTTTAAATGAGGTTTATTTTGTTTAGGTTATATAGTCTGTTCTTTCAAATAATAGTTTTCAATTATTTTTTAGACAATTATGTTATGATGATTACAAACAAAAACATTATATCCCATTCCTCCGCATCGGGAGACCTGAGTTCGATTTCCTATGTAGAGGAATCATATTAATTAGTTTTTCGCGTGGCATCCGGTTACCTCACTCACAAGGGAACGAAACGCAGAAGCACAATATGCTTTGCTTACTGCCACTCCCCCCTTCTTCAACCCTTGTTTATGATATGTCATCCCTCCCATCTCCCAAATATCTTTAAAGGCCGGCAACGCATCTGTAGCGTCTCTAGTGTTACAGATGTACGTGGGCGACGGTAATCACTTACCATCATGTGAGCCGCTTGCTCGTTTACCTCCTTTCCCATAAAAACAAAAAGAAATATAATTCGGATAGCTCTCTCTCTCAATCTCATCTTTCACACTTTCTTTATTAACGTACAGACGAAGTCAGTTTCTGGCCTTTACCACTCATACTATTATTTTATAACCGCGTGTCATGAAGATTAGCACAGCTGTCTACTGGAGCCATAAGCGTTTCGAATCCCAATCGAAGTCAATATTAGTGCAAAACACAAATTATTCTTTGAAATGAAACTATTATTTACGGATTTTATTATTTTTTGATCCGATCGACGCAAAATAAATAAAATCTGAAGGTAGCCTGAGTTAACTATGACATCTGGACGTCTAACACCTCGGTCACCCCGTGACCACGGCTGCTGTAAAGAGAGTATATAAAAACATAATCAAGCACGATAAAATCCGTATATAATAGTTTCATTTCAAATGTGTAGTGTTCGCTTAAATACAAGAAAACAAATTATTATGTTACTATTACAGCAGCTTAGGCCTAAAAGCCTATGTTCGGCAGTGGACTTGTGATAGGCAGAAATGTTGATGATAGCAGCTTCTCCTGGCACTTTCTTTGATAGTCCTATATTCAGCAGTTGGCTAATATAGGCAGACATGGTCATAGAAGTAATTTATGATAGATCTGCAAACATATAGTATCGGAATAAGAATCTGCCATCCCCTTACCTTCCGTGGACGTTGTCAATGTGACCGAAAATCACAATGGCTACTGTCAGATGCCGGGATAACCATCACAAGAAATACCAAATCAAAACTAAGCAGACCGATGACGGGGTGCTGCGTCAAAGGCGCTAAGTGCTTTCGGTAATCTGCTTGAAGAACGTGGCGATAATAATCCTCCTTAAGGGAGAGTTCTATATCCTGTGTCTCGGTCTATTAACAGGCTGTTAAGGTAAGGCGAGATACAAATATAATTTAGGTATGAACATGAGATTGGGATTTATGTAGAAATTTATAACTTGCTGCGTTCATTACTAAGATAAGCATAGCATGAGTACAAACGAGGTGCTCGGGCTCGGTTCGTGCTCACCTTTATTGCATTCTATTACGACTCGACGTCTTCATATTCTAACGTGAATTTTTGCAATTTTATGTGCTTATCTGGAAGTTGCTCTAATATTTTAATTATCACAATTTTGAATTTAGAAATTCTGTGTTTTTTTGCGATGTTATGATAAGAATGTAATGAAAAGTATAATCAATCTTAAGAGATGGATATAGAATTTCAATTTGTTGACGCTGTAAATTGAAAATACGTTATTATGATTCACTTGGTTAAATTTTATAATTTAAAAAGAAAACACTTGAATTACCCCGGAAATTATTATTCAACAATGATGATTATCATTTTGTCAAAAATAGGGGCGCAAAGGTGGAAGTGGATGCCTCACTCCAATTCCACCACGCTCACCGAACAAAACAGTGAAGCACAAGATGCGTCTACTTCACGCCGGTAGTCCGCAAGGTCCTGGCAATCGTTGGTATGCCCTAATACTCGGATGGGCCGTCCCTCGTCCTTCCTTCACCCAATCCCCTCCCCAAATATCCTTATTCCGAATAGGCGGCAAGTAAAGGAAACCGAGCGAAACGGGCTCTATTTCCTTAGACGGAATGGAAGATAATGGTAGAGGAAAATATATATATTTAAATATCTTGAAGATTACCACCCTTATTTATTAAAAGTCAAATGCCTTGTTAACTACTACTAAATAAACCGAATAACGTGTGTTATTCGGTTTATTTAGTAGTAGTTAGCATGTTATTAAATTTTGTTATTTCTGTTTACCTACTTCGAGTTTTGATGTATGTATGATATTGATAGTGTATTATGCCGCAGGTGGTTGTGAATGTGGACAGTGATCGGAAAATTCAATTCAATACCTCCGAGCCTCCGGGGCAGCCAATTTTCGTTTTGTTTCTATCAGTTCTACAAATCTTCAGTAAACGAAGGCTATCAATTCACTGTCGATTTTTAACAAGTTTTCTTATCATGATTGACCGCTTTATTTACAATTACATATTTAACTTTACTCTATGGCTGAACGCCTTACAACCAATGCGACAATACATTTTAAAACATATGATTATTTTATGTTTCGTATGTAAGAAATTAAATTCTATGGCAATTCAATTACTGTATTATGTAATAAATATTTGAATGAACATTGTCAACTACAAACGGAAGTTAATCTTCGCCTAAGTAAAGCCTTAAATAAAGCCAGGGTAGAGTGTCATAATTAAGATGGAAAATTATTTAATATTTATCAATAAAATGTATTTTTGTTATTTTTTACAACTTTTATGTTTTGCACCTTAACAATATTGTTTCGGGGAGGGAATGCCAAAAGGCATTAAGTCCGCCCTTTGTAATACATTTATAAAGGTATACAAACGAAAGTTTAAATAAATAAAAAATCATCGTCATCAGCATCAAGCAAGGAAAGGTTATGTCCGACTTGCACCGACTAAACCCTACGATGTTCCACCTTCATCGCATATCTGGCCACGATAACGCTTTTGCCGCTAGACACAGAATACATCAACACCCTCTTCTCGCTGGCTGGACGCACCGGAACAAGAACGTGTGTACCAACCTCTCAATCTAACCTAAACGCTATTCATCCTGCTGAGTAACGGACGTGGCTGTGGCGATGGCGGAAAATAAAACCAAATATACTAACCCAAACCTCTGTATCGGGCAAATCGAGCATCGGCTCTGTGCCCACAAACCCCTTGCTCAGCGTTTATTTACATCTGGTGAGGAAAAGGTGGTCGTCACCTAGCCTATGTCGGACCGACTAAAAACCCCATGGACATGAGATATTCTGTTGGCCGGACGGCGTTGGCACCTCCGGCGAAAGGGACTTATGACGTGGTACGCCCTAGGTCCAGCAGTGATCTTATACAGGCTAATGAAGTTTTATGATACCACAAATAAAAGATGTTTGTTTTTCTATAAGTTACATTATATTACATACAGATTTCCGTCTACTCGCAAAACATCAAAGGAAAGAAATAGCAATTAACTATTCCACTAATTAAAGATAACCAACTAATAACACATGAGAGGCAATTACGTGTACAGAGTTATCTTCAACGAAATTATGCCTTTTAGATAGAGGAGCCCTGAAAAATATTGCAGTGAGTATGCGCCATGCATAAAATGAGTTTTTTCTAATTCACGTGATTAATGTCCTAAAGAAATAGTTGAAATTTGCAATTTTTTTTTTTGTAGGATTGTGAAAAATAAAATATTTTATTTATTCTTATTAGACATTTGCACGAAGTCCTATTACTAAGCATATGACTAGGTCTGTACGTCCGTCTGTCTGTCTGTCCAATCTTTTAACGGCTGTGTCTTCTGAAACGTAGAAGGTAGTTGGTTGAAATTTTTACTATATATGTGTTATGATAGTGAAAATTCTCAGGAATATTAAAAAAAACCTTAGGGATACAGGTACCATATAAAAACCGTGGTTTTTTTCAAGTTTTTTTCGTGTTTGCTCTTTCGTGGGTAGGTGCATACTCTAAAAATAGCAAGAAAAAAGGGTCAAGTGTGCGTTGAAGTTGCGCTAAGGAGCCTGAAAGAAAAATTTTTTTTTGTAAATACATAAAACAGATGTACTGTGTCAATGTAATCCTCGGTGCGTAAGTCCTATTCGCGCTTGGCCGGTTTTTTGATATGTGTCTGATATTCGAGAGTTTGCCTTTGCCTAGTAGTGGCTAATCCGTGGCTGCTATTTTACTTTACTTTTATGCGTCTAAAAAAAAATGTACAGTGAATTAACACTGTCCTTTTTTTTTATGAGAATGGCGGCAAACGAGCAAGCGGTTCACCTGATGGTAAGTGATTACCGTCGCCCACATACATTAGCAACACCAGAGGAGCTGAAGGTGCGTTGCCGGCCTTTAAGGGTATTTAGGAGATGGGACGGATGATGAGGATTTAGGAGACGTGGATGGAGACGGGGGGTGGGCATCCGGTTACCTCACTCACCGAATGAAACGCCGAAGCACTAGATGCCTCTACTTCACGCCGGTATTCTGGGAGGACGTCGTACCAATCCGGTCGAGCCGGCCCATTAGAGCGGCAGCAAAAGCCGTTGAATAATGGCATATGGGATTCTGCTGTGGCAACATGCAACTGATAGTCGTAGTCTTGCAAAAGAGGACCATATTTATAATTTAAATTCAAAAGCATCTCTTAGAGATAAATTTAAATAAATAACTATTCTTACGTCGTCCTCCCAATAAATATATGAAAATGTAATAGAATATGAACTAGACATGGCAGGTGTGACGAAAAATGGCGATCTCACCTGGACGTCGTGCAAACTATTGATTTACTGACGAGTCAGACCCGACCGATTGATGGAACAAATCCATCTGAATACGTCGAACACGGATTCTGCATACTAGTGATGGATTCTGGATACCCACAATATTAACCTGCCCATTCTAATGGTAGATGAGTGCATAGTGGTGAACCTAAACCTTTAACGCAATGCATGCCAATTTCAGTAGTTGGTGCTCAATGGAAAAGGCCTTTAAAAATGAGCCGATGATTAACAAGATGAATACATATTTGGAATATAATAGTTTTATTTCAAATTTGCATTGTCCGCGTAATTACAAGAAATCATTAAGATGTATAACTCACGGCGGTAGGTGAAGGCAGAGATTATGGATGCCTGGACGGATAGCAGATTGTTGATTGGTTACATGCGAAATCATTTGCATATTAATGTACACAGTTGAACTAGTTTTGATACAAGTTACGTTGGGAACTTTAGCCACACGTCTGTACTGTGTACACATTGCATATGCTTATGACTTTCGTACACGGGATAGAAATACATTAACTACCCGTGCACATCAGTGCAGGGCAGATCATCCACCATTTTATTAGTCATTTGCATGTTTATATTCACGCCTTAATCCCAACGAGGTAGGCAGAGAAAATCTTCTTCCACTTGCCTAACATACGTCTTTCGCTTCTTCCATTTTCATCAATCTTCGCATGGATGCTCGTTGGTTTAAAGTACTCTTGACCTGGCCTTTTTTCAGAACGTCTCCGATTTGATCGTGAAATGTTCGCCTAGGTCTTCCTCTCGACTCTACCATTTACACTCGCCTCATATATTTGTTTCGTCAACCTACTTTCATTATTCCTCTCCACATGTCCAAACCAGCTCAGCATCCCTTTCTCAATTCGTGTCACTACATCGTCTTTCACGCCACAACGCTCTTTGATCACATCATTTCGAACCCTGTCAGTTATCTTCACATCAATCATACTTCTTAACGCTCTCATTTCTACTGCATTTATCCTGCTTTCGTGCCTGTTCTACCATACCTAATATAATTTTCTATCCTATTTTCTCCGCGATACTTATTGGCAACTTCTAGAAATAAGCTAAGTAATAATTTTTTATGATTATGGAGGAGGAAATCTTTTTCACATGTAACTTACACATGAAAGAAGGTGTACCAAGACCAAAAACGCAGTCGCATTCCGGTTGTCAAGCGCACGGTACTTGCTACTGCCTATTTCAAATGTCGAACATAGATGATCGTAAAATTTCCGGAAAGATAATTTACTAAAATGATATAATAAAAAATATACTACTATAGCGTATGTCGAAGCCCGGTAAGTTTGTCTGCACCTCAGAAAAACAAAGGAGTTATACGAATCTAAAAAAAAATCCGTAAGTGTATTAAAGGTAAAGGTTTCTGTTTTATACGGGTATGGGTATGAAACAGAAACGCTTTGTCAGTTTATATTACATTTTATGTAGAAAATACAGTTAAATTAAGAGAGTAGGTTCTTTTCAGTTGCGTTTCGTTATATCAAATGTACACGGTAGCTATTTCAAATTAAAACACAGAGACAAGAAGAGCAAGTTCTTGCTCGTCCGGGCCTTTCATTACCACCAGTGACTCTAATATATAACTGCGCCACTAAAAAACGAAACTTGCTTGTTTTATTCAAGTTGTTATTTAACTTAGTCTATGAACTTTTTTAATCCGACAAATGGCGGATTTTAAAAGCATCTAGTGTTTAAATACACAGACCGATGATTATTAGGTGCAACGAACAAGGTGCGAGGCGATTATTAATGCATTCGCCAACCCGTCAGCGGTTACGGTGAATTGTCCTATTCAGAGAGATCAATGTCCAGCAGTGGTCTATCAAAACGCTGATAAAAAGGTGAACTGGCAATACGCCTATTTAAGTAGAACTGAAATCCCCTTAAATTCGTATCGCCAAGCGACGAACTCCTTCTAGCTCCCAAACCTAGTCTTCCATCAAATTGATAGAAGACTTTTAATGTTTTTAATTAAAAAAGCAGTTCTCGTCGGTGTAATGGGAGATGTTTTTATTATGCAATTAAACTTACATCTTTTTCTGTCTATATAAAATCAATTGTCGATGGAGATTTTTCATAAAAGCAACAAAAACTGGTGTTCTAAGAATGGAAGGTTAGCCCATACATACCACGCTGGGCGCAGTGCGGGTACCCTTGAACATGACATGCTGCTCATCAGCATCACTATTCTAAGTGAATTAGGTTCAATTCAGTAGGAACACTACTAGTCGCCAGGACCCCATTAGTCTGCAGAGTGCAGGTGGGGATGATCTTTGATGAAAATGCCCTGTCTACCAGCGGGAAATCCGTAACTGCCGCGCAGGGGCAGTGGCTCTAACCAGAAATCCGAATGCAGCCAACACACAGAATGCGAGGGTGGACTCGGCCGTGAATCATCAGGCTCCGTCAGAACTACCCCGCCCGATGGAAACGCCCAACCCCTCTCTAAGCGCAAACGGAGACGCAGAGGAGGGAAAAAGAAGGCAACAACACCTATGCCACCAAGCGAAACCACAGCCACCATCCAACAGTAGACGACGTCAGGCCCCCCGTCATGGAACCCCCCCCCCGCCCAAGCCAGTCTTTGCCCAACACCACGTCCCGCGGACGGAACCTACTGTCCCGTTATCGGCAGTAATTACCGTCCTGCAAGACATACACCTGGCTTCTCAAAACGGAGACAATCTAGGCCAGGCAGTAATATCAGGATTAGCCAAATTAGCGGGACTACCCAGCCGTGCTCACGAAACCAACAACACCGACCAATCCTAAAACCAGCCCGCGTAGATGCCGAGACAGAGACACCACACCCAAGCGTCTTAAACGCAACCCAATGACCCGCAAATACTTCTACGTGCGGGGACTTGAAACCACTGTAAGGAGGCAAGGCCCCGGTACAGTTTCCCGTAATAAATAAAATAATAAGGCGTTGAGAGATGAACCGACAGGATCTTTGGTGAAGAAGATGTAATACTTAATACCTTGCACACATATAATGACATAAATTTAACTTTTAAAAATTGCACACATATATTTAAACAAAGCATAGTAAAATAGGTTCTAAATATATATAATGTTAAAACATTTGAAACCTCCAAAATCCAACTTAAATTTGTGGATTATAGCACTTCTGGCAACACAGATGCGACTTGGTTATTAACTTTAAAAAAAAGTTGTACAAAAGTTGCCCGGTACAAAAGCTCATAAACTATGTTGAGCGTTCCGAGTTTTTCAGTTTAGCCTTTTTTAAAGTAACTACAAAAATAAATTTTGAAGCAAAATGATACTTTATATTTTATTTTAAATACCTGCGCAGTATGCCGTGAGCGGTGAGTAAGCATTCCGAGGTATCTCAGACCCCTGGGCGCTCGGCGAAGCTTCATTGTACCCAAATGACCTGGGACGGAATCCCGTTACACGTAAAACTAAACTTGTTAATTGCAATTTTCTTGAAGTGCTGTTCTTACTACGCGTTGGACTGTGAAGGAAAACATTGTGAGGAAACGTACCCGACGACAGTGCGCCAATCCTAAGCAGTGTCGTGGTTTCCTTGCTCAAAAACCCTCCCAATAATTGAAAGGAGACCTTTGCTTGCCAGTGTAACATTTGAAGGCTTGTACTATACTTTACGGTGGGCTCCTTCTCTGCCTTGGAGTCGTCTAGGTATGTAACATCAGGGGGACTGTTATCACGTTCAATCCAATGAAAAAAAACCTTTCTTTCTTGTCTTATGTACAATACTACGTATCTTCTGATAGCTATCGTAACAGTCGACCTAGGAAAAATGAATTAAGAAGAATAAATGGACTTATGATTTCCGCCTGATGAGATGACAAACTGAAAATACACAGAGCAATAATGCGCAACAGTGCACTGTGAACGTGAGCCAATTGAAACAATAATCTGTGAATACTTTTTATTGTGATCCTAAAACAATATTAATTCTTGACGTATAGAAATTTGTGGCAACTTTTTAAGGAGACCTATGTTCATTAATGACTGCGCCATGGGTATAGACACAATGGAGTCAGTGTCAAAATTGTTTTTGACATTTACTTCGGTGGCTTGGCGGTAGGTGCAAGCACCTTTCCCTCATGTGATGCAAAAAAAATCAAAATAATTTTTAAATTTTATTTCTGTTTTTAAATCGGAATATGACACTGTGATACAACTTGTAACTACTGTAAACTTTTCATTTCCAGGATATTTCACATATCACAGACGAAACACTTGAAAGTAAGGGTCCCGAATCTAAATAAGGACCACTATGTGTAAATGAAGCGTATATCGAGACACTTTGAGCTCAGATGAAGTAAAAAACCTCACCAATAACCAACTGCAGTAATTTCTAAATACTGCAGGGCTTAGCGGCAAACTGTATATATAGCGGTGATCGCTGTAATAACAATAATAATAATATTTTATATTTTATGTACACATATTTATATATGTATATCACCCAACCCGACGAGTATAAATCTAAATAACCCCACATAATAATAATAATCTTTATTGTCATAAGAATTTGGAACACAAAGTATGAATTCCCTGACATCTATGCTAGGTTAAGAACCTGTATTACAGAGGTCAGTGTCTTCTCGCAAGTTAGTAGTAGATCCTTCTATGAATGATTATAATAAATTTTCATACGTTGCATTTTAAAAGTAAATTAAAATTATATCTACGTTGGCCACCTATAAAATAAAAAATCCATTAAGCGAGATTGAAAGGAAAACCGTACTGCGCCAGTACGTCGTGGCCAGCTGCATTTTTAATCGAATTTCACGCAAACAACGAAAACCACATTTTTCGATTTTTCCGTCCTGGAAAACTAGAGAATTCCCTCAATTATATTTCGAGTTGTTAACATCGAAAAGATGGGGTTTTTTTTTTCATAAGCAGTGTTCAAACTTAAATTATAAGGAAAATGAAATCAGACGTTGCATTACGGAAATCCAATATTTTAAATAAGTTGGAAAAAAAAAAATTGTTCAAAATTACGCACGTAGAAAAAAACAATAAAATAGAATACATCCAGTTCGAAGAGAAGAAGAGTACCACAACTATCGGTCACACACGCAACACAATCGACACTGGGTAATATATCCCACCAACATTAAAACTTAAACAAAATATTTTTTTCCAGCGCCTTTTTTATCTAAACGAATGTACGTATGTGCCTGTTTGAACGGATTAAACATGAAAACTTAGTGACGGATTGCGATGAAACTTTTTTCTAAAAGTTGCTTTTAGTTATTTGTATGGTATCGTACTTCATTGAAAGACCAACATACAAATGGGAAAGTTTGCACGTTTGTCATTCAATCACGCCTAAAGGACTGAATGGTTACGAATGAAATTTGACAGAGGTGTAGATTACGCCCTGGAATGGGATGTAGGATACTTGTTATCTCAATTATGGGAGATACTGTCGCGATAAAATCAACCGACCGAAACCGCGGGCGGAGCCAATATTATATAAAATTGCACATTATATTTTACTTTATGCAATAATAACAATTTATCATAAAATTATATATTAAAAATAATGGAGTGACGCTTATGCGATAAGAGCGGAGGAATGGTCAGATGCAGTATCAGACACACGGACACAACGTAACCACACCTAGTAACCAGTAATTTGAGTGGGATTCCAACCCGGGAACCTTGGCTTACCAGTCAGGTCGCCACTTAATACATTTATTTATTTATATCTATTGCATTCCTTTATATAGAAGGATACAAGAGGCGTACTTAGTGCCTATAGGCAATTTTTACCAGTCAACCAATAATGGTGTGGTGAAATTTTATGGTAGCCGCAACAAAAAACTTAGAAAACCTTAATTTACTAAACTACTAACTTAATTACTAACAAGTATTTGTACGAGTATTACACACAACTTACAAGTAAAAATCATAAAATTCTGAAATGTTAACGGAACAGTAAAATCTTCTTGTAAATCGTTTATTAGAAGAATTAAATTATTTAATGTTACATTACTTTAAATCCAGAACAGCATATATACATAAAGCGTTTATTGGTGACGAGGTAAAAATGTTAGATACTCTTAGGTACGCCGGAGAATCCCGGTGTCATTAACTTTTTTATATAACACCATCACTATAAAAGCAGCATATATAACCTTATTTCATACAATAACAGTTCAAATATGCGTAACTCCATTCATCACAGACCAATATGATAATCTGTAAGCGAGGTAACCGGAGGCCCACTTCCCCTCCCCATCCCCCTCCTCCTCCTCCCTCCAATCTCCCAAATACTCTTAAGGGACGGCAACGCACCTGCGGCACCTCTGCTGTTGCAGATGTACTTGGGCGACGGTAGTCACTTAACAGGTGAACGGCTTACCCGTTTGCCGCCTTTCCCATAAAAAAAAATATGTTGCAATAGTTCAGCTCAGAAGGAAATACAAAGTGAAAGAAAATAATGATAATCAATTCGTCATGATATTGTCGCAAAGTATAATGCAAGTTCCTATTTTCTGGTACATTAAACGGATTGATCGCGGTGCTCCGTATTCTACCGGTTTTCCTCTGATTACATAATGGATAATTATTGGATAGAAACTATGTACTTTATTTGCAGTAAATATTATTGAAAAACTGAAACAAAAATATTATCAATGTTATATTTTATTATATTAATACTATATTATCATACATGGTACGTGATAGAGCCAAGCGGCGGCTTTTGCTGCTGCTCGAATGGGCCGCCTCGACCGGTTTAGTACCACGGCCTACGGAGAATACCGGCGTGAAGTAGAGGCATCTTGTGTTTCTGCGTTTTGGTTCGGTGAGCGAGGTAATCGTACGCCATCCCCCTCCTCATCCTCCCTACCATCTCCCAAATATCCTTAAAGGCCGGCAACCACCTGTAGCATCTCTGGTGTTGCAGATGTACGTGGACGAGGGTAATCACTTACCATCTGGTGAACCGCTTGCTCATTTGCCGCCTTTCTCATAAAAAAAAACATAAACACAGAATAAATTTATGGGAGAGCGGTGTCTCTAGGGTCACGCATGATATGCTTACGTAAAAAAGGAGATAACAGTGACTTAACGGCCACCATCAACGCCGCCTGGCCGAAGGGGGGCCAGGGACGAGCGTTAGCCCGACTACGCCCAGGCGTGAGGATAAAAGACAAGGATAAGGAACAAACTCCAACAGCACCCACGACACAGTGGACCCAGGACCGGGGGAGCCGTTGCCCCCCGAGATGACGTACGGGTAAAGAGGGCAACCTCGAGGCCCGCAACCTGCCAAAAATAGGGCAGAAGACACAGCTAGCTAGTCACTTAACGAAGACTTTTGTAAAATAAATTATAAAACTTGTTAAAGTTCTATTACATCGCTCGCGCAAACACAATGATATAATAATTTGGAGAGCGAGGATAAGATCGACAGAGATCGTATTACGCTCAGCTCCAAATGCGAGTTACCCCATTGCGCATGCGTCGGACCTAACTATGCTTTCCGCGACGCGCGTGCGTAGTATACTAAAATGCTATATGATAGGAATGATGATGACCAAGCGTGGCGATTATGGGAAATACTCCTGACAATAATATAACTGGACATGAATATTTTAACAAACATCTGTTTACTATAGGTGTTACGGACGGACTATGACGAGCGTGTATGGAGGAGGAAGA
Organism: Bhutanitis thaidina; assembly: GCA_029286595.1. NCBI lineage: Eukaryota > Metazoa > Arthropoda > Insecta > Lepidoptera > Papilionidae > Bhutanitis > Bhutanitis thaidina. Next base: position 14,635,243 of record JAGSMS010000008.1, on the reverse strand, counting down.
AACGACGGCCCACGTTCCTGTCCTGTTGCAGTGTTCGACGGTCGCGGAATACAGGGCTAAGTACCTCGGCGGTCGCTCCTCGAGGTCACCGGTAACTTTACGGGTTTACTGAGTTACCTTGAGGAGCTCGATTGGCTCGAATAGTGAATATTCTTGTCCACACGCAAAATACGCGCACAGTTGTGGAGTTGCGGATACCAGCCCGTCATAATATAACATAACATAATACTTATTTTAGCACCCGCCTTTCTATAGTCTATTGAAGAATAGATTAATTAAAAAAAAAATCTCTCACGACCGTAACCCCGTAAAGTGGCGGTGAGAGGTTTAGAAATTTAGTCCTTTCTACCCACTTTTCACCAGGCTTGTCGATGTCTTAGTGTCCAATTCTACGATAAAAAACGTACGTAAGTTTTGAAAAAATCAACAAACCCTCCTCGTAGGGGATCGACCTAGAGTCTTCTGATTCTCTTTTTTTTTATGGGAAAAGCGGCAAACGGGTAAACGGTTCACCTGTTAAATGACTACCGTCGCCCAAGTATATCTGCAACACCAGAGGTGCCGCAGGTGCGTTGCCGTCCCTTAAGAGTATTTGGGAGATTGGAGGGAGGAGGAGGAGGGGGATGGGGAGGGGAAGTGGGCCTCCGGTTACCTCACTCGCCGAACGACACGCAGTCACTTCGTCGGTATTCTGCGAGGCCGTGGTACCAACCCGGTCAAGCCGGCCCATTTCAGCAGGAGCAAAAGCTGCCGCTTGGTTCTACCACGTATAAAATTATTTGTTAACAATTACCAATAGAACGTTAATTTGTTTTGAAGTTTTCAAAGCATTTGCTTCTACAATTATGGTTTGAATTTTACAAATAGCTAAAACATACGATACATATAACGAAAGCAAAAGATAATATTTCAGGTATCAGAAGCAGAACTTTGTAATTCAAATTTGGTAAACTATGCTAAAATTGCATCTCGTTAAAGTAAGTTAAACGTTAGTGGAATAGGTCGAGTAGTAGGTAATTATAGTTAGATGGAGTTTGTAAAAGCTTAGCGGTCACTAAACAAATAATGTCTAAGAAATCCGCTAAATGTATGCAATAGATAAATTTATAAATTACAGGTTATTTAATCTGTGGTGGAATAAAAAGTTTCGACTAAATCACAAGAGATATCACAGAGGGCTGACATCTAATACTGTAATGATTCAAGTGACTACGTAAAAACGCAATTTTTAAGAATTTGTGTACTGTTAAGAATAGACTAATTTTCAATTTTCAACATAACAGTTGTGAAAAACCTCCTCGGAGAAAAAAAAAAACAAATTGTCTTCTCCTACAAATTGATCATTAATTTTTTTTTTATTTCTGTATAAGCCTATTATAATTGAATGCTGAATATAGACCTCTCCAAGAAAGTGATAGCAAAAGCCAACAGATATTTCTTGAAAGGCGCTTTGGTGATGCTGCCTACCACCATTAGTCTGTGAGATTTCGGTGCCAAAAATTTGGATGGATATTTCGCTGTGACTCGATTGCCTTTTTGTTCCCAATCAAGTTACATGTAAAGTATACTAAACTAATGAGAAGATTCTTCCCCCATATACCCCTGTGTGAGATGAAACTTTTAACAGTTTTTAATAATAAATAACGATAATTGTTTCGAATCAATGATCGCCTTCAATGGTTGATTTAAGCTAATATGTGATTAAAAATGAACAGTTTTTTAAATATACAGCATTCATCATGTTTATTTATTTAAACTTTATTTGCACATAAAAGGGTCTATCTACCAGTCTACCATTAGGCTGAACAGAGAAAATGCTGTACACAATTGGATAACTAAATATTATGTTTATGTATATATATATATATTTATTGAAATCATATACTACGATACAATACTTATATGTCGAAACATAGACTTACATGTAATAATAGTTTTTCGTTATATAAAACACATTACACAATACATATATAATATATTTTATTATATTATGTATGTGTGTGTCACATTCCATTTAATTTGTGACGGTAATTTTATCGTCCATTCCACTGCTTCAAAGAAACAAGCTAGAAACTACTCATTAGTTATAATTTGTCGAATCAGTTTCTGTGAGTTTCAATGAGAATATTTATTTGCTTAGTAAGATCCCTGTCATACCAAAGTAATTGTAAATAACTTATTTAGCAGCTGTAAGCTTTTGCTTAAAGCTTCCGCGCTACAAACTTTTTTTATAAAGCCTCTTGTAGTGCATTAAAAGCGGAAACTTGCAGCTGAATTACTCATTACCAGCCGCATTGTGGTGACGGAGAGCGAAACTCTGCCTCTCCATCTCATCCCATTCATATCTTTGTCAACTCAGGACCTGCTAACCTCATGGCTACCACTCATGTGGCTGATGCCAGAATATTCTTTTCTTGAAATGACAAACCAACGATACCAGATCGCATGTAAAGCGTGACGATGGCGGCAAATCATGCAAGAATATGACAGGTGTCGAATCACGTCGCTGGGCTTAGTTCGGATATCATTAAGAGATTGTCAAGGTTTCTCGTTGCCTCATACCAAAACCATGAGAAGAATGTGAATGGCATATGGAAGTCGCCATTACACAGCGTTGTTCATACATAATAAATATTAAGTCATGATAGCCGAATAGTTAAGGAATCTGCCTCTAGATCAGGAGACTCGAGTACCGAGTTTTGTCCCCATTTGGAGGTCTGGTATCTATGAGTTTTTCGAAACTTACGTACGATTTGTATCGTTGGCTTGGTTCCAGTGACGGTTACAGCATCATAACCTTTTACGTTTTTCCAATAAAGCTCAGGTTTAAACGTTTGACACGACTTAAATGCTATATGTATAATATAGTGATTATTTTAATGTAGTGTCAATAGTTAATCCCCGGCTTTTGTATACCGAGGATTCACAAAGCTTGTTAAAATCTTTTCATATAGTAATCCTTTGACATTATAAGTTCATTTTATGCCCGAAGCTAGAATACTTTTTTTGTACGACTTTTGTCAAATATGGACTACAAATCAATAGTGATATAACAAAGATATAAGCTTAGTTTTTTTTTCTCTTTGTAATTGTTATGTGTTCAAATATTATTTGTAAATAGCGCTTGTATTATTTGTAAATATTAACTACTACGTACACCTGTTTTTAAATATAAAGATTATTTAAAAAAAAACATTCAGTTTGACGATTAATACGAAACATTGTTTTACTTTTCAGTCTTTCTTTATTCGAAAATATCACTTTTACAGAAAGTAAGAGTGTGATTTTTCCAAATCTGTTACCACAATTTTAATAGTCTATTAAAGGGAGTATTTGTGCTAGAAAAGTAATTCAACTAGCGTCCATCTGTACTAAAGCGAAAACAGTTTTGAGCGTAACAAGAACCGCTTTGAACGACGTTCAAAGCGGTTCTTGTTACGCGGACGTTTATGACAAGGTGATGCGTACCTGAATTTAATAACTATATTCTTTTTTATTGTAAAGGGGCAAACGATCATACGACTCACCTAATGGTAAGTGATCACCTTCACCCACGTACATCTGCAACACCACAGAGGCCGACAAAGCAGCTGCAGCTCGGTGCTTTGTCGGCCTTGAAGAATATTTGGATGATGGGACGGATGATAGGGAGGAGAGTTGTGGGGAAGGAGGAGTAGACCTCCCGTTTACTCACTCACCACCCGAAACGCAGAAGCACAAGATGTATTCTGCGAGCCCGTGGTACCAACACGGTCGAGCCGGCTTACTCGAGCAGCAGCAAAAGCCGCCGCTTGGTTCTTGCAAGTATAAAATAGTTCGTTAACAATTACAAACAAAACATTAATTTGTTTTGAAGTTTTCAAAGCATTTGCTTTTACAATTATGGTTTGTGTTTTACAAATAGCTAAAATATGCGATACGTATAACGAAAGCAAAAGATAATATTTCAGGTAACAGAAGCTGAACTTTGTAATTCAAATTTGGTAAACTATGCTAAAATTGCATCTCGTTAAAGTAAGTTAAACGTTAGTGGTGTAGGTCGAGTAGTAGGTAATTATAGTTAGATGGAGTTTGTAAAAGCTTAGCGGTCACCGACGGATGATGGGGAGGGGAGTTGGGGGAAGTAGGAGTAGGCCTCCCGTTAACTCACTCACCACCCGAAACCCAGAAGCACAAGATGTATCTACTTCACGCCGGTATTCTGCGAGGTCTTACACCTGTACGCCGGTTGAACCGGCCCATTCCAGCAGCTACTTCAAATGTAGCTTTATTACTTGATGGTGTCTTCACTGTGTTTTATGACAGCGGTGATACCTTCTTCATCAGCCTATGAATGCCCACTGTTTGACATAGGGCCCTCCAAGGGAAAGTGTTCTCGTATATATGTGTCGAGAGTGGAACATCGTGGGGTTTAGTCGGTGCTGACCTAACTTAACCCGTCCTCGTCCCTGCGGGGGCGGTTATAGGTTGGGTATTACCTAAAGAGGCCTCTCGAAGGAGGGCGATAGTGAGTCGGCATACGTTTCTTAGAGAGTTTACTGTTACTGTTGCTTATTTTCTCCACTCTGGGTTGATGAGCAAATTGCGCCAGAGCCTCATTTATTAGCTAGCAGGGGCTCCACGTATAGATTGTAGAGTGTGTAAGATTAAATATTATCCTTTTATTTATTTGATTTATACAACACATTATTTTTTTTTGTTATACAATATGTGGAATATAAGAACAAATATTAAAAGCGATTAAATCCGTAAAAAATAGTTTAATTTCAAATGTATAGTGTTCGCGTAAAGTAAAGTAGCAGCCTATAAGTGCCCACAGATGGGCAAAGGCTTCCTTCTCAAATATCTGAGGGGGTTTTGGAGCCGGGAATGGCCCGCCACGCTGCTCCAGTGTGGGTTGGCGACACACTCATTAGCTTTGTTTTCTAATAAATAGAATATTTAACTTTATTCGGAAATGTTACAGCTTACAGCTGGTATTTAGTTTAACAGAATACGATGATATATATATTTACAAAGCCAATAACTGGTTTCCACATTTAAAACAAGAAAAAAGAAGCATAATTGGAAGAAGCTCGAGCATATGTTGATAGATAACGTTAATTAAAATGTAATATTTTAATATAGGGGTAAAAATATAAGTATACTTTACAGTATACTAATAACATTTAAAATTTTAATTTAGTGAATATTTGTAAAAATAATCACTGGTTGCCTTGACCATAGTTGGGGTAGTAAAGAATGGGTCAAAAATTTGCGAATTCATATATTTGGCAGTTCTAATCATGAAATAATTACGTCTCTAGTTCGTATGAGCTCTAAATATATAAAGTGATTTGTGTTTCCTTGTGTTTGCCAGGGGAACATCTAAAGTGACATCAGATAATAATTCTGGGGAGTCATTTGAACCGTTACAAATGTTTAAATAGAGACATACGTCACCAATGTCACGCCGCACAGATGAAGGAAGAAAGTGGTACCGGTTGCACCTTTCATTGTGATCACGTGACTTCATATGCACGCTGTAATCAAGATACCTTAAAAATCTTTTCTGGATGCCCTCAACACGAGACTTGTGTATCTAATCCAGACCTGCGAGGCATATTCAAGAATAGGTCAAGTACAAATGAGCAGTAAAGGATTTTTATAGTTTTTAGGCTATGAAAGACAGAAGAACAGCGGATGATGAAACCCATGGCTTTATATGCTCTGGATATAATGCAGGATGTATGCCTGTCATAGGTAAGTTTTGAATCATGTGGCATTTTGTTTTTGAGACACCCATAGTGTTATTTTCCGGTTTCCAGAGAAGAATAAGTCACTAATTCGCGGTCGGTTGATAGCTGTTTTATTTTAAAAATTCATGTTGCTAGGAATTGACTTTGACGTCTTATTGGCTTAAACATAGCTCCAGAATGACTTTGGATTGCTTGCAATGTGTTTGTAACATTCTCTTTCTACCTCCTTGGCTCTCATACGTAAGAATGATTTGCGTGATGCTACAATTAGCATTGTGCTGTACATGTGCCGCGAATTCCCCTTCCACCTCGCTACCACCTGCTCAGGGAATTATAATGTAAGGTCATGACAGACTACATACATATCGAACGAATTGTTTTAAGAACCCCCTTCACGGGCAAGACTATTTGCTTATGGAACGAGCTTCCTCCGCATATCATCGCAATACATCGAGTGAAAACATTAGATAAGCTTCAGGCTGACGTTAAAACTCATTACCTGTCACTGGGTAACCTCTTAACTGGTAACCTAAAATAAGGTAATATACTCATATATGGAGTACGGTACGGTCAATAGTGCAAGATTACAATATTGCTTTATTTGTTAAAAGAAAAAAAACATTAGTTGTATGTACTTTTAGAGTGAAATTGTAGATGCACAATCACAATCATCAGGTAAGTAAAATATATATGGAGGTCACACGATATTTTTTTCCGTATGGGAATCGAACCCACGACTCGTAGCTTAGACAATCGCTCAGTAACTACTTCAATCTTAAAAAAAAAACTATTATATTTCTTATGACGAGGCTAGTCGTAGTTTTATTCGTCAGTGAACAGTTCGTTTATATACATTCATCGGAAATGAAAATAGATGGAAACAATAATATCAGAAAATGTATATCGTATTCACTGCTACCAGATTCCAAGTTAATCGCGGTATTTCTTTTAACCGTGGAACATGGAGGACGTAATTCATATTCCCAATACCTTGCACACAGCGATAGCGGAAAAAAGGGCACGAATACAGATTTTCGGGATCGACTAGGCTAATGTAGCAGAAAATAGAATTTTCCCCAATGTGCCCGCGATAATATGAAGACGAATTAACCTAAATTAGGTTCTGTGTGTCACGCTCGTGAAGCTTTTTATTGAATCGCAGTTGTAAGCGGTACGGACATTCTTGGGTCGCTCTCGTCGATAACAGAATCTTAGTTTTCGGAAAAAATATTTCAATAATTATTTGATGTTGAGCCAAACTGAACAATGTAGCAAAGTAAAAGGTGTGGTCTAAATAGAAGTGAAAAACTGTTTTAGTTTAATACTGTCTCAAAACTAGAATTATCATGTCAATAATCTGGCATTGTGATACTTTAGAGAGTCGAGCCGACAAAACAAATATTAATTTGATTTAAACTTTTAAAAATTGTAAATATAAAAAAAATACTTTTCAGTTCTAAATCGAAAAAAAAACCAACCAAAAATTCTTATTTTTTTTTTTGGTTAGAAACACTGTTAACATATATAAATACCCAAGTAAAATTAATAATACACTGGCCGGTATAACAAAGCAATACAGAATTTTCTTTACATGTCACTGGCAGGCAAGGGGGAATGGGTCTTTGAAGAGGTCACACTATGTCCAACCTTTTCGTTATTATACCTACTAAAATACTCTGCTTTAATTTGGGTCACAAGCGAAATTATAAAATGTTTTCTCTGTTATATATTTAAATTGAGAAGATATTCATGAAAACCTGAGTGGTGACCTGAGTTCGATCCCCGGTGCTCCATTTACCACGTGCTCGGCGATGAAGAAAAAGATCGTGAGGAAACCTGTTTGAATAAAAAGCCCGCAAACCCACACGGGAGCAGCGTGGTGGTTCTTTCACGGCTCCAAAGCCCACTCAGTTATTTGAGAATGAGGCCTTTGCCCAGCAAAGGGCACTTATGATGCTACTTTTACAGTTTTAAATTCAGATTATCTCAAGCTCGACGATAAAGCAAAACATTGAAACCAAACCGACAATCTCATACAATATAGACGATTGAGTAATAAAAAATGTTTGAAGGACATATTTATTTCTTACATATATGCGAACAGTGGCATCCTTGGCTTTGGGTGCAATTTTTTTATTACAGTATCCCAAGGCGATGGTCGCACCCAGCCACCTAATGTGTTGAAATCCTAATTGTTTTTTTTTTTATTACAAATTAATCTTTGTGGTCTATCAAATCTGATGTACGGATTTCAAATACAAACCCAAGGATGCCACTGCAACTGATACTTTGAGCGCTTTCTTCGTAGATCGATCATAAAAGGCTGCTTTGAGTCCGCATTAAATAAGATATGAGAACGTTTCACATCTCTGTAACAAGTGTGAAAGCACCTGAAACCGAAAGAATAATAAAAAAAAAAGTTAAAATGAAACACGATAAGGTCCGGAAAAATAGTTTCATTTCAAAAGTTAATGTCAAAATTAGAGAAGGGCTGCGCCGAGGAAAATTTATTAGCACCTAATTTATTTTATTTACAGCAGTATAATATTACCTTCCAAAAAGCGCCAACCCTTGTGGATTCCTTTCTAATTTACCTGATACTTCTAAATATGAATGATGTTCCTCTATTAGAAACGGGCCCTCTGAGATCGTAGACAACCGATGTCCAGTAAGACGACCCCGAGGAGGACGGTGACTCGAAGTGGTCTCGAGCCACGGTGATAACACCGCGGGGTTGTTGGGAGCAGCGTATTACTGCCTCCGGGACGAGGTTTTTTAGCCAAGCGAAAGAGGGGCCACGGCTGTATTCCGAACGGAGGTTTCGTTACCCCTGGTCAGCGCTGATAGTGTCCATCGAGAGGTTTCTGTCGGTGGGAGTGCGACATAACTCGGCTAAGTATCCATAACGGATTTTTCCACGTAAAAAAAAGGTATATACAGAGTGTGTAGCGTAATTTGAAGCCTTTGTATATTTTACTTAAATCTGCTTACTTACTTACAAATAAGACTCTATCAACAAAGTGGAATATCCATTCAAATTTGCAGAACCCAAGGCTGTCAAACTGAAGTTGTGGAGCAGCATAATTAGTGCTCCGATGACCAGCGCGCCTGCCAAGTACGGTATGGACAGCGAATAACGCTATAAGAAAAGCATGCCAGACGACTTGCACGTTTTTGGACGATCTATGTTCAGCAGTGGACTTAGGTATGCTGATGTATATGAAGTGAAAAAATATTGATTTAATATTAATTACATTAAATGACATATAATATTGACTCTGGATATTCAAGAATCAAAAAAAATCTAACAACATTATCTAGCATATGTTAAAAGGGATAGTATTAAATTGACTAAAGAGGAACACACCGAAACGTAAACCTCTGTAATAATATACGAAGTAACAATTTATTCAACCTGACTTGTTCATATTTAGTTTACGTCATAACATTTAATTATGGTGTGAGACAGGTAAGCAAAACTTTCACGTTATGCCCATTAGGAAATAAATGCGAGGAAATTATTAATTTTCGCTTTCATGCATTTTGCTGGGGCATAGGAAATAATGTGGAATTTTCTTTGTATGTCACCGACAGACGTTTAGATAAATGACCCTTGGAATTATATTGTTTTGCCCATCGTTTTCATTACTGTGCCTTTTGTTAAAGCGTCCTTTGTGTTAAATAAGGTTTGAATTATTTACAGTACTAGTACTTTCAAAGATTTATCATGCAACAGACATTTCATAATTCAATATATTTTATGATACTAACGGTTCGCGTGCGCTAGCGAATTGGCTTCCATTCTTTTTTATTACACGAATTAACGTGATTTGATCAAAATTGGTGACGATTTTGAAATCCAACTGTGAATTTAGACAGGATATTAAATAACAAGAATAATTATTGTAACAAAGCCTTAATTTACAACTTCGGTATAAATTTAAGTATTTATTGCGTCTCTGCTTGAGACAAAGAAGTGACCCTGGCCTCGATAAATTCTTTATAGATGAGACTCTAGATACCGATTTATGGTGGAAAATCTGTCTGGATATACAGAACCCAAATTCCATGGACAGCATGAGCAGCGTTTCCGGTACACGAGTACAGACAATGCGCTTACTAACATCCGAGCCTTTCATTTGCTTGCACTTTCATATCCAGCAGTGGAACCAGAAAGACTAAAGAAAAAATTATTGGTAATTAAAAATTATTCATTTGATTTGATACAAATTGTTCTTCTTCTCTGAGGGCTATTTTCGATTTTCTTCTGCAATACAGAATATTCAACAATATTCTGGAAGCAAATCTAAAGTAACCGAAATCTTAATCTGCCCCCATAAGAGAAAACCACAAATATAGTTTACAAAGCTCAAACACATATTAATATGATTATTTTTATTTATTTCAAGATTCCGACGGACTAAGTCGCGGGCGGAATGCTTTTATTCTAAAAGTAATTCAAAGCAACGTATACGCCAGTTTTTATTTATTAATCATAAATGTGATCTTTCTCATCTGGCTATAGAACAAAAATGTCATGCCGCGGGTCCACTGGGTCCAAGCTTATTTCTTCCTTATATAACATGACTCTAGTTACTAGACACAAATGTTTTTTATTTGGAGATTTCTCAGTAATTATAACTACTGTTAAAAACAGAACAACCCAATACATAGTCACGATATTGAAATTAATAATAAATGATAAAATTATTTAAAAATAAATTTAAATAAGTCAAATTACATCCAATTTATCAAATCATAACATAAAATACAAATTTAATGTGAACATTGATAATAAAAAACGAAGCAACTTAAAATTAATTCCAAACAGCGCTAATCGACCGATTTTTGAGCTGGAAAGCTCACATAAATAACTTATGCAATATTACTAATTAATTTGTATATGCAGTTAATAGAATCAAAAAGCTAAGGATTAACAAACTGCAATCATTAAAACGTATTCCGATATACAGTTGTGATACGGGCAATGGCATAGATAGGAGCGAGGCATTAATACAACAAAAGAAAACATTAGAACTATTTATGGAATCGCACCAGATGAATTCTGTTCATAACTTTTTTTAGATATCTAGATTTGTTGTAGCTTTATATTAACTTATAATTTTGTAAGATAGTCGATAGATGAAACCCCTGAACCTTTGCCCCTTACTCTTAAGTAGATGTCAATAGATTTCATATTAATGATTTGGAGAGATCAAAAATAATGTGAAATGTGAGTGTCTATGTATGTCCGAATAAATAACGAAATTTCAAAGGACATCAAATCACATAATAATAGTTTACTAGATTTCATTGAATTAAACTATTTTTTACCACGTACATCTGCAACACTAGTGGTGGTGCAGGTACGTTGCCGGCCATTAAAAACGATTTGTGAGATGGAAGGGAGGATCAGGAGGGGATGGGGAGAGGGGAAGAGCCTCCTGTTACCTCACTCACCGAAAGAAACGCAGAAGCACAAGATGCCTCTATTTCATGCTGGTATTCTGCGAGGCCGTGGTACCAAGCCAGTCGAGCCGGCCCATTTGAACAGCAGCAAAACGCTTAACTACTACACCACCAAGCCCGCAATGAAATTGTAATTCTATTTTGTCTTTATTAACAATCTGTTTAATTTAATGTTACTTTTGTAGAGTTGACTAAGTCCAGTTTTATTATAAGTTGCTTAAAATGTTCACTTGACATTTCATTATAATTTGGACTCTACAATGAATGTGAAAAAAATGCAGCCGATTTTTAAACATGGAATCCCGTCAATAGAAATGCGGGCATGACAGTTTTAATATCAAAACGGTCACATATAATGACGGCGTTAATAGTAATTGTAAATAAAAAACCACCTCTTGGATAAACGAAACCATGATAAAAAATAACATGGTATGATTTTAAAACAGAACGATGTCAAACGGATTGTTTGTAAAATTGTCTGGGGTATAGAGGATAAGGTTAAGGTATACCACAGACAAAAGATGAAAAAAAGGAGACAGAAAAGATAAAGTCTTACTGGGGGTAAGACGTCTTAATTATTGTCTATTCTTTTTTATTTACTACAAACGTGTGTATTTTTACACATCCATTGATTTTTGATGTCTTTTATTGTGTTGTTATTAATACACCATGGTATGGTTTTAAAATACGGTATATATCAACTCGTTCCATTGTGACTATACTGCCAGAAAAATAGCAGGAGTTATGCATTGCGGATCAGAGGACTGTGTTAATCTGAGCGACAGAAATAATGGAACGTTGACAGAGAATGGTCCCAAAACAGATTTAGCAACAACAATATCTCAAAAACCGCCTAATATACATATGTTTGGTGATCAGCTAGCTTCAAGACTTTCCTATAAATAAAATAATTACCGCAATAAGTATAAATGTATCAAAAATTATAACATTACTTCTCATGTAAAGCCAAACGGCCTGGCATGCAATATTTTGGAAAGTTGTAATTTAATAGGTGATAAATATACTGCTAATGATGTTATTATATTTTGTCTAGGGTCAAATGACTCAAACGTTCTGAAACTAATAGCCGAGTTATCTTATACGTTAAAACTGTGATTTTAAAAAAAACATTTTTAAATCCTAGCAACGTAATAAACCACGTAAAAAAAGGCTGTTGTAGTAGACATTTTCGACCAATTAGCAATAGCGACCCATGTACTTTACCATATTATTCAAAAAGCGTTCCGTGTATTATTGTAAGTCAGAATGTAACTCCCAATGTAGATATGAGAAAAGGAACCATCATTATTTCTTTGCACAAATGACAAAGAACAAAATAAGCACAGATAAACTAAATGACAATAAAAACGACACACACACGAAAACACAGTCGGTAATCATATCACGAACAAAATATAATCAGCTTTTTCGTCGAACCAACTCTTAATATCCTGCACCAAAATATTGCAGGCATTATAAGCAAAGCAGATTTATTCACCATGTGCATTAACGAACATGTCGAATCTAAAACTGATATTGATGTGCTGTGTCTAACTGAACATTATATGCTAAAAGGTGAAAGTAATTTGTTTAGGTTAGAAAACTATAAATTAGTCTCATGTTTCTGTAGAAGAAACAAACGCGGTGGTTCGGCTATTTATCTAAAAAGGAATATCAACTTTATTGAACTGACCATCATTAACAGATTATCAAAGGATTTTTATTTTGAATGCCGTTGAACTTACTACCTACAAAATTATAATTTTATGTGTATACAGAATCCCTAATTCTGACATTAATTTATTTTTCGATAAACTAGAAAACGCTCATCTCAAGTGATTAATAAAAAAGGAAAACAAATAATATTATGCGGAGACTTTAACATAAATACCTTAGTAAACAATGCCTTGACAAATACTTTCGAAAATTTGCTTTTAAACTTCAATTTAAAGCTTCGAATAAACGAATCTACCAGACCAAGTAGCGGATCATGTCTGGACAACTTTGCTGACAACATTACGCAAAACTGTGAACACAGCGTCAAAGATTTAGGCTTATCTGACCATAGCGCTATAATTATGAAATATCCTATTATAAATAACATACCTAATTGGTATTGGTACATAAAAATACGAGACTATTCACAAGAATATTTTATAAAATTTAGAAAATATCTAAAAAGCCTTAGTTTCTCTGAAGTATACAACAAATCAAATCCCAACGACGCATATGACACTTTTATAGATATCGTATAGTTATTAAACGACCAATGTTTTCCCTATAAAAAAATTAAAATTAAAAATGTGACAAAAATAAAATGTTTGTCGAAAGGAATAAGAACATGCACACAAAGAAAAAGGGAAATGCTCTGGTATTAAAGATTAAATCCTACTACAGAAAACAGAATGAAATATAAAAACTACAGACAAAGATTGAAAAAGATTATAACAATAACACAAAGGGCTCACAACAATAACTTTATAAAAGATGCAGTTAACAAATGTCGAGCAACATGGAAAGTTATAAGCAATAACAAGCAAACGAAACCTAAGGAAAATATAATCAAAATTGTTTTAGACGATGAAAGTGTAATTACAAATAACTTTGACATTGCAAATAAATTAAATGACTTTTTTATAGATCTGACAGAATCAACTAAATTTGACCATAACACTCAAAGTAACTCATATCAACAAACAATTCAGGGACCAATGAATTCAATATTTTTGACACCCTGCACACCGTGCGAAATATATAAAAGTATAAAAAAACTAAAAAATACAACTAGTAGTGGGTACGATCAGATTAATACCAAAGTTATAAAATTTTGTGCAGAGGAATTAGTATACCCATTAACTTATATTATTAATCTTGTACTAGATAAAGGTATTTTCCCTGACAATCTAAAGAAAACAATTATAAAGCCTTTACCTAAAAATGGTGATAAATATAAAATAGAAAATTATAGACCAATAGCTCTTCTTCCTGTATTCTCTAAAATTGTGGAAAGAATTATATATAATAAGCTATACTCCTTTTTCGAGCAACATAATATATTTGTGAAAGAACAAAATGGGTTTCGTAAAGGGAAGTCTATATTATCGGCAATGTATGAACTAATATATAATGCCATAATTAATGTAGATAAACAGGTACCGATCTGTGCCGTGTTCACAGATATGTCTAAAGCTTTCGATCTCGTTAATCATAATCACTTACTACATAAACTTGAAATGTATGGTATAAGAGGTAAAGCGTTGCAGCTTTTAGATTCTTATCTATCAGACAGGCAAAAATGCACTCAAACGACAAGAATATGCCAGAAAACTAGAACGGAGAAATTATACTCTTCAAAATATAGAATAAAAACTGTTGGTGTACCCCAAGGAAGCATCCTCGGCCTTTATTATTTTTAATTTATGTAAATGACCTGCCAAAACATATAAAACATCCGATGATACTCTTTGCTGATGACAGTACTACAATAATTAAATGTGAAGACAACAATACTTACCAAGATGACATAAATAATACACTTTCTGACATAATAAATTGGCTTGCCATCAATAAATTGCAAATTAATATGACAAAAACTACTTTCATGCAATTTCATCAAAGTAGAACTAGTCCTTTGAAATTGAATATAAATTACAAAGGATCACCGATAAATGAGGTGACAGTCTCAAAATTCTTGGGGATAGAACTAGATAATCACACAAAGTGGAAAACACATGTTCAGACTTTAGAAAAACGCCTAAATAGCTATATATTCGCTCTAAAATGACTATCAAAAGTATCTCATGTCAAAACCGCACTAACTGCCTACCACGCTTTTGTTGCACCAATATTAAGGTACGGCATAATATTCTGGGGAAACAGTTCGGAAAAAAACACCCTATTTAAAACCCAAAAAAATGCATTAGGGCTATATTTGGACTACGATCCACTGACAGCTGCAAACCTTACTTTAAAGAACATAAAATTTTGACATTACCTAGCATATATGCGAGTGAAATTGCAGCTTTTGTTCACTCCAATATTTCTAAATTTAATTCAGGCAAAAAAAAAGGATTACAGAACGATTGCAATATAAAACTGCCAATGTACCGGGAAAAACTGCTCTGCTACGTCATAGTGTATTGGGGATGGCTCCTATAGTTTATAATCATTTACCCTACAATATCAAAAACATGGAAATAAAAGATTTTAAAAAAAATCTTAAATTAATATTGGTTGAAAAAGTTTATTACACAATACAGGAATTTATTTGCGATAAAATTTGACTAATTACATAGATATAATAACTTTTTTGTTTTTTTTTGAACATTTAGATTCTATTTTTAACTGATAAGGAAATTAGACATGTAGATTTATTTATATTGTTATTATTGTGAAATTCTTTTTTTACTTTGATAGTTATAAATTTTGATTTTAACGCCTGATCAACAGTGTAGTAATGTAATGTAATATACCTTATATGTCTTGAAATTATATCATATTCTAAAATTTGTATGCCAATAAGTGGTAGATCATATAGGACATAATCAAAATGTTAACAATCTATACAAGTATCACATATGATCAACAAATAAATATAAATAAAATGACTACCCGAAAAGAGACTTTTATATTTTTATCTTTAATTATGACGTATTGTGAAAAATAATAAAGATAAATATTACTAAGAAAGTTACAAGCACAGAATAACTTTCACAAGTTCTTTGTCGCCTTGTTAGCTTTGCCAGAAAACTTGCATTTGCTTATTGAGATACTGAGATCCTTATTACTAAGCAAAAGATCGTCGACGTCATTTAGCGACCGAAGAACTCGTTTGTCGTTTTATAAAAACACTAAGGAATGTTTTACTATTTATAGGAGAGCTGACGAACATCTAGGTAATTTTAAAATAAACTATTGTTTACGGATTTTATCGCGTTTAAATTTGTTTTAATACTCCCAACGTTACGAGTGATTTACAGCAGCCGTGGTCACGGGGGGGGGGGGGGGGACTGATGTATTTGACGTCCAGATATCATAGTCAATTCGGGCTACCTTCGGCGATAAAATTCGTAGATAATAGTTCCATTTCAAATGTGAAGTTGCATACAGTATTCTGATAGGTTTAGATGCTATTGATTTTTGAAGAAGAAACCGGCATGGGAAATATACCAGTTTCTTCTTTAGGGTCTCAGGGTCCGCCAAGCTTTAATCGATGCTAATTATCACTTAACACGTCATTCACTTGCCACTTGGCACTAGTACAATAGAACTCATATACTTGAAACACATCAAGAATGTTATATCTGCATGATATGTTCCCCATTAATTTAGATGAGATTGATTTTTGAAGAAAAAACTGGTATGGGAAATATACGAGTTTCTTCTCTAGGGTCTCAGGGTCCGCCACGCCTGAATCAATGCTAATTATCCCTTCACACGTCATCCACTTGCCACTTGCTACTATTACAATAGAACTCATATACTTGCAACACATCAAGAATGTTATATCATGCATGATATGTTCCTCATTGTTAACTCACTGTCAATTTAACTTTACTTCAATTATGAGGTAATAGAAGTTTCACGAAGTCTTTGGGAGTCTAATGAACTTACTAGGACTTTGCTTTTGGTCGGTATCATACTATGTAACTTCGCCCGAGGCACATCTCCTTTAACTTATAAAAGATAAACATGTCCCGCCAGTATATAGCGATATATGCTTAAACCAAAATCAGAAGCACATGAAATAATCGTGGCGAGTCTAGCAATTAAGGCAATAAGTCGAATTGGGAGAGATATAGATCCAATAGGAGAAAAGAAATAGCTGCCAGTTATTTTTGGATCATGAAATATTCTATAATTTAAATTTAAAAAAGGGTTTTTTATTGTCTCCTAAAACTAAATGCATTTTCTCTGACAAGTATTAAGGTAGACAACAGAAGCATTTGGGCAAAGAGCTGTAAACGAGCACGGGTATAGTGGATTAACTAGTATTGAATATACTCTACGATAAAATGAGATCTAAATGCTTGAAATTAAATTTACATGTTAAGTTCATTCCTTCCAATGATTTTTATTTTTATTTCGTTTTAAAAAAAACCATATCTACTCACTTTAGGATTTACTCCTAAGTCTTGGAGGCCTTTAATAGACATATACTTCTTTGCACGCAGGCGTTTCATAGTACTTCTTTGCGCGCCATACAATTGTCCCATGCGGGAGTTCAACCCGCTACACGCAGCACCGCTGCCAAACGTTTACACTTTATGCCAACCGAACCCATCAATATAATTAAATAGTCAACACTATTTCATCATAATATTAAACAATGGTTTCTAATGACGGCCCTTTCGGCGTGGCAATATACCAAAGTATTTACAAGGTTTAATATTTTACAAGTTGTGACGTTGCAGGATGTTTGATGTTTTCTCCTCTTTGGTCAATATTTCTATTTAACGACAGTGAGAAAATACGGTTAACAGCTTCGTTTTATAAAGACTTACGATTTTTTTCGCTCCGAATATTTTTCTGCGAAGAAAGACACAGTAAATAAGAATGGTATTACATTAAAGTTTCCTGAGAATATCCTGTAAAAAAGTATAATAAGCTATCACGACCTACCCGATACGTGGAGTGGTTAGACGTCCCGCTGTTTATTTTACTCAAGAATTGTTAGATATTAACAGCAAAAATCTAGAAACCAGACAGTTATCAACAGTTTTGAAAGCGTATAATAAAAATACAGATTTTATATTTTAATAAAAGACCTATGCAAAATTACAAATAGATATTTTTTGATCTTGATGATTTAGTAAAACAAAATATTTCATTTGGAATATATTTTTATAATCCAATCAATTAAAATATAAATTTATCGAAATTCTGAAAAAAATATTTTGATGTCCTTTAATCGACTGTACAACTTGTAACCGGATATCCAAGTAGTTATTAGTTATATGGCTTAATCTAATCAAACGTTCATTTGAACAAAATATATGATATTCTCTATATAAAATTAAATAAATACTGTCAGGTTGTAAATTTTGGACACAATTAAACTTCTATTGTTATCATTTTGTATGCAGACAGAGAGAAAAAGAATAAAAGGAAAAGAAACAAAACCCATTTCTGTCGCCAAATATTGGGTCTTCCGGTTTGAAATATATAGAAAGCCAGTTACGGGTCGTAAGGTATTTTGTCTTAGTCCTCGATGGTGGCCAGGTGATCTGTAAGCTCGTCTTTCTCCGCTGTCGTATTCGACCCGTATCTGAATCCAGCTACTTTCTCTTCACGCATTGAAGTATTTATTTAATTGTTCATAAGCTTAGACGTAACCCTGTTGAGTGATGGTGGCGTCTTTTGCCACTCCCAAAGTTCCCGTGGGTGGACCAAAAGAAGAGCTATGAAAATCATGAAGTAAGATAGCGGATAAGCCATCCTAAAAATGGTAGGTCGAAAATACAAAGAGCTATGATGAGCAGGTATTATGCAGCTATCTCTGAGATGCGGTTCATCTGATATAGCATACCTGACTTATATTTATAATTATATCAGGGTAAGCGATTTAGAGTTTAGTCTAGCCCAGTGGTCAGGGTGCTAACTTTAGTTTCATAGAGCGCAAGTAACCCGGGTATGTTGCTCGATGCCAGCATCACTGATAGTTAAGATAGCAATTTTAAGTACTGTGTTTACGTGCTCGTGAAGGAAAACATCGTGAGAAAACCAACATGTCTGAGAAATAATAAAAAGAGTATATTTAGAGGATATGCGGAGCCCGCCAAGCCGCACTGGAGGAACAAGGCGGGCCCTTCTCGTCGCTCCTACACCCTCTTAGATATTTGAGAAGGAAGCCTTTGCCCCGTAGTGGGCACTTAGCCGGGTTTATTTAGATTGTCATTGAAAGTCGGCCGCCTGTTAGATCCTTATTACCGATGATGTATAGATCAGTATATGGGATATTGGTTCGGCGAGTTCGGGTGGATATTACGCCAGCAATCGCTCGCCAGAGCCCCGTTTGTTGGCAAGGAGGGTACACCATTTGCTACCCTACTCTGCTGTTACCCTGATACTTTATTACAAACAGCGTAAAGTTTTGTACAAGTGTACATAATTGAGAGATTTGATTTGAAGATTGATGAAAGTGGAAGAAGCGAAAGACGTATGTCAGGACCGTAGCAAGTGGAAGAAGATTGTCTCTGCCTACCCAGTTGGGGACAATGCGTGAATATATGTACATAATTACATTAGGAAAATTGAAAAAAAAATCGGTATTGAATATAGCTCGATTAATAATAGCACATTGATTTTTAATATCAACCAAGGTAAAGTGCTTCATATTGTGGACGTCAAGAAAATAATTGCAAGGAAATTAATAACATTTCGCCTCGGGCTCGGAGCTATTAAACGATATAAAGTTTTACTTGCATGTCATCGGCAAACGACGGCTTGTTATTGGTCTATTGGTTAACCATCAGTTCTAGAAACGACCTATTTATTTTATTTATTTTCTTATTTATTGCACCAAAAACTGTAGAAAAGGCGAGCTTAATGCTGTATGGCATTCTCTACCAGCTAATCTTGGGTAAAACAGAGATTGTGTTTTGGGGCAGTTAAGGTAGTCAAGTAAAAGTAGGGCTATATTACCTATATTAATATAATGTTAACGACATATTCTATGGACTGTATATATTATAAAACATACGTACATATACATAAATATACCTAAATATATACATACAACAAACACGTACATACTTATGCACATGTAAAGAAATATATAAACTTGTATCTACATATATATAAATAACCACATTATGAAATATATGTAAAAAAATAAACAAAGTTAAGACTCAATTTTGTTGGCTAAGAAAATGCTCGAGAAGTTTTCTTTTGAAAATATTTTTAGTGGGTGATTTTTGCAGGTCAAGAGGCAATCTGTTCCAAAGTGACTTGTAATGGCAGTGACTGTAAATGAGTTTGACATAAAGTCAGAATGGTGGGATGGAATAGAAAGCAAAAAATGATGTGAAGAGCGAAGATTTAGAGAATGTGAATCACCGAGGAACTGAAATGTTTCTTTTAAATAAAGAGGTGCGGGAGAATCATAAAGAATTGAAATCTTTGAAAATTTCTGCGCTGGCGTATCGTTAACCACTCCAAGTGAGAGCGAAAGCACGTGGTCATATTTGCGCACACCAAAAACAAATCGTATGCAGTTATTAAGTAATCTGTCCAAACTTGTTTAGCAACTCCTGAGAAATATTAGTGCGAAAGACGTCGGTATAATCGAATAATGATGAGAAGAAGTTTGGTAGAAGAAGGTAAAAAGAACTTGAGGCGATAGATGGAACGAAGTATCAGGAACCTTGCGACAGATCTCTGACACTTGCAGCGTCCAGGTAATATTAGAGATGAGTCAATGATGAAACTCAAATTCTTAACACTGGCGTCAAAGGGAATAACTTAATCTTCAAACAAAATGGGTGGTAATTCAGATGTGTTAAGTTGAGACAATTGCCGACGACCAGCGGTGATAGTGGCCTGGCATTTGATGGGATATACCATTATCCCGAAGCGCTTCGACCAGTTTGAGATACGTCTCAAATTATCATTAATAGAGAAAATGGCGTTACCAACTTAAACCACCAACTGTAAAAAATGCTTCCGGAATATAACGAGATCATCAGCATAGAGGTGGTAAGAACAATGAAGATTGATAAATAATGAAAACAGTAGAGGAGAAAGAATATCGCCTTGCGGAACACCCACAGACAGCTCGGACCAGCCAAAACTATTCTGTCCGGAACGTACAGCCTGCTGCCGGTCGCGAAGGTAAGAGGAAAACCAGTCTAAAGTGGTTAATGAAAAATTCAGCCGTGAAAGTAAACTAAGGAGCAGGTCATGATCGGCGCAGTTAAAAGCGTTAGAAAATATCTTGATATTTTATAAAATTCAATTTGTGATCATATCAGGGACTTATTCCGGTATGAGTTGTACCGGTATTTAACAGGTATTGCATAAGGTAACCGTAATTTACAACCTGAGCGTTTTTTCCTTTTATTTAACACATTTCGGTTTGCCAATGGCCATAGACTGGACTGGGTCGTACCAAAAAAAAATCTGTTATATCCGCCTGCACTTATACGTGAGAGGTGTGAATATTTATGAACTACAGGATGTTAAACGAAAATCTTTGAAAACGATATATTTCGATGTCCTTTATGACGCATGAAGTCCTGGTTGGCGCAGTGGCTAAGCGTTTAGCTGTGGTGCTTATGATCCCGGATTCGTTTCCCGCACTGGACAAATATTTGTATCACCTAAAAATAATTGTTCCTAGTAAGGATGTTTGTATTTTTTTTCTCAAAAATGGTATATATATTACTTTACGTTCGTTTTAACTTTACTCAAGAACTTAAGAAAAAGACTGTACCCAATAACGGAGTGGAATCATTTCTATGATATATAATATAAATATGTAATAATAATAATATATGTACTAATGAGAAAATGTTGAAGAAGAAAGATTTATCCTTTAAAAGGTTCAATTATTGTAATACAAAAAATATTTTAATCATAATATTTCGCGTTGTCAATTTCATGCAAACATTTTAAATTTTTTAAAGTATTCTGAGTATGATAAGAACATCTATAAAATCGTACACAATCATATCCAAACATAATATATCATCACACTCAACACCCAATATGGTAGTAAAGTAAGTAAAGTAGCAGTCTGTAAGTGCTCACAGCTGGGCAAAGGCCTCCTTCTCAAATATCTGAGAGGATGTAGGAGCCGGGAATGGCCCCCACACTGCTACATTATTTTATTATTATTTCTCAGATATGCATGTGTCCTCACGATGTTTTCCTTCACCGCCGAGCGCGTGGTAAACACAGCACATAAAATTGCTATTAACAATTTAGTGGTGCCGGCATCGGGGTTCGAAACTCAGGTCACTTGCGATCTATGATACTAAAGTGAGCGCTCTGACCACGGCTCAATATGGTAGGCAGAGTTTAAATTTCCTTTTGGCAACGGCTCAACTTAGCCAAACGTCTCGTCTCCGCGAGATGTCGGAAAATGCGACGTGTGGGAAGAGCCCACGTCGTCACCCACGGGCAGATGGGAGGATGGTAGATTCTAACGCGGCTACCGCGTGGTACAATCAACTTACAAAATATAGTTATATAAGCATATGTTCGATTCAAAAACAGGGTTTTAATTAAGAATCTCTGATCAAAGATCAGAGTTTTGTTATTTATATTTTTTTATTTCTTAGGCAAGAAAACTTTTTTTTATCTTTTATTAGGTACCATAGAGAACAAAATCGTTTATATATTTTAACCCATTTCTCATTTCTGTACCGAAATCTTAGTACGGGGCGAAGAAAGGGTTTCCCCGTTGAATTTGAATATGAGCCAATCAGGACAGCTATTGTAGAGGCGGCTTGTTTTGTACGACAACTCAAGGTCACATTTTAGTTGCGTAATGTATATCTGTATGTAGAACAGTGATATCATTAAAAACAGTATTAAGACATATAATAATTTAAAAGCCCCTTAATCTAAATGATAATTGATCTGTAATATTTTTAAACTGGGCTTCATTAATGATTTCTCACACTTGAACAATTTTCGATTTAAATATAACCCGTTTACGATGGTACTACGTAATATTTTTTTTTTTTTTTTATTTATGGAAAAGACGGCAAACGAGCAAGCGGTTCACCTGATGGTAAGTGATTACCGTCGCCCACATACATCTGCAACACCAAGGTTTGGTTAGATATTACTAACAAATACAACCGAGATAACGATTTAATCTATCAATTTACGACAATATCTACGCTCTACTTAGTACGTATTTGTTTGTATTAAATATTTTCCAGTCTCGTGCTCAAGCCACCCACTTAGTCTTGGGTCATCGGATCGAATTTATTAGCAGAGTCGAATATCATGAAATGTGAAAGACTATCATCTGAATTTGATCATATAATTTCAAGTGGTACGAGAGACAGTGCGATTGGACTAATTAATGTTTCGCCCGATATTTGTACTCATATTTGTATAAAAATGTAAATAGAAAAGAATATTTATGTTAAAGAAGTTTGAAAAAAAAATACTATTTTATACTATGCATATATTACCTAGTCCGAAGAGAAGGAGAGCACCCCCACCATTTGAATTCAACCTTTAAAATAGCTCGCATACAACCAACATTTGAATTCAACCTTTAAAATGGTGAATTTCAGCGAAGTGACTAATAATTCCAGCCTGATTCTATTTATTATTTAGAATTATTATTAGCATATATTATATGTATTTGAAAGTACGATATATTTTAAATGTAAGAACGACACGACCCTGGGTAGATGCGACATCACGACATTAAATTTAATCTCATATTTACAGGTAATTTATAGGAATTATGCGAAATATCAATTATTTAAGTACAGTAAGTTAATCACAGGATATATTTTTATTTTTTGTTATTTCATCTCAATTTATATTTGCGCTAATAGGTAACTAAGCTCTTGTCATAAATAAGATATTATCGACTTACCGACCATCCGCGTCATCCTGTATATTTTATATATATGAGGTGGAATATATATCTATGACACATATATATTATATAAATACTTATATGTAATATAAAATAAACTCTCGCTTATCGTGGTCCCTACTAAATGTATATTACTTGACTATACATGAATTTTAATATAAATACCGATAATGTGTAAATTTGTCATGTCTCAAGATAATAAATATATATTATTATTATACATCTCTTCGAGATTCGTATTCAATGTTCATAAATAGTATTCTTAGACTTTTGTTGTAATATAGACAGATAGATAAATTAGCGAATAAGTAGATCTAATTACATAATGACCGGTAATTATTTTAATTAGGCTTTAAATAATTTCATAATTGATTTTACTTCGTTTGTCTAATTAAATAACAGTAGCTATTAAATTGTCTAAATTAAGCTAATTAACCCTTTCATGAAGAGGGGGTAGTGATGAACATGTTACGGGGGTTATATAAGATACCAATTTTAATTCTTTAACCATAACACGATTAATCTTGAAGCAGGCAGTATTAATTCCAGTAATACCTATAATAATGGACTTCCATTTGCATCTCACTGTGGCATTTCGTGCCTTAGATCGTAAATGGGGGAAAGCGGTCGACTTAGATTCGCCTGAAGAGATAACAACATGTATTCCCGCAACGGTGGACAATTTTACAACAACATTTTCATCTGAGGAATACCTGCAGAAGATCAGAAGGCAATCAAAGCGAACTCTGTCTTATTCCCGTATGGAAGGACCAAGACGTAGAGTCAATACACAATAGAGTCTGATCTTAGAAGTCTGTCTACGAGACTACAGGCTCCGTGCCTCAGTGAAGTAACGTCGATTACGAAAGAGTTTTTAGTTGGCGTGGAAGCAACAGGAGATGAAACACTTCTAGAAAAATCAATGAAATGTTCATCAATGAGCACAGATCAAAAACGAAGATTTAGGATTCTCAAAAAAATTAGAATTCCAGGGATAGTTAACGTCAAAAACAAATTTAGACGTATTTGTAATCGTGACAATTTGTAAAAACCCAATAAAAAAAAATTTTTGCACATACATCGATCAATGTTGTTTTTATGTTATTTTAAAAAATAAAATATATTATGTTAATTTGAAGTATCGTCATTTCTTCACATTAGAAATTATAAAAAAAATAACCGTGCCTCAGTAGTGTTAGTGAACATTAATTAATATAAAAAAAACACACACACACACAGGTTTAGACATTTTAGTCCTCTCAATTCACTTTTCACCGGAGCTTGTTTGGTACAACGTGACTGGTGGTGAATTTCAACAATTTATTGAAACGTGAACAGGAGACCAAACATTGTTCACAAAGATCGTATTACTAACAAGAAATGTATCTACATTTTCTTTATTCTTCTTCATAAGCACTGCGTTGCATTGAATGTTTGGATATACTCACCACGCTGAGCATGTGGGTGAGTGAGTGCATTACGGACAGCCTTGCACTAGCGATGCTGCTGCTTATCTCTAGTCTATGGGATTTAGGTTTGAAACAGGTGGATGGATATTCCATCATCAATTGTCACCAGAGGTTCGTTATAGAGAACCGCGGTAAAAAAACCTGATAATATACTTACACTCTCTATTCGTGTATAGCCGTCCTAAAATAAAAATAAAATTGGTTATCTCTATGACTATTCAAATATCTTAGCATCGCAACAATTCGATTTAATCTAAAAAAGCGTTTCTTCAAGCGTTGTTACATTTCAAAAACTGTATACACCAGTATGTAAAGATATTTAGTATATATGTATGTGTAAGTACCCAATATAAAACCTTCTATTATCCAGAAAGAGTTTTGGGTAATTTCTTCATTATAATTCAATTTAATGCTTCATTGCAGCCGACAGTAGCGAGATCCGTTATTAAAATAACTACGCTCATTAAAATTGTAACGTCAGAGTACGGAGATTATCACTTTAGTCTTTTACGTCAAATTGTAAAGTAAAAACCGGCCAAGTGCGAGTTGGACTCGCACACAGTGGCTTCCGTATATTTGAGTCCGTGTTATATATTTACCAAAAAAAAAAACAAAATTAAAAAATACATCAGAGAAATATTAAAAGAGTTTTATGTGATTTATTTAGCAGTATATTATCACTTACTCCATCGATGCTTTTTCTTTTTTATGGGAGTCTCGCCTAACGGTATCTGATTACCTTCGCTCATGTACATCTGCAACACTGCACAGAAGCTGCAGGTGCTGATTTCAGGTGTTCGAGGGCGACGGTGAACAAAACAAAAATTATTATAATTGCCGTTTTAATTATGTTAATAAAAAATTATTCCAAAAGACAATGGTAAATAGAATGGCAAGTATAAATAAGATGTCATTGGATGATTTTAGATTTCGCTGTAGTTTTTGAAATATTTAGTACTTGACGGATTCCTACCCCGAAGTCGCAGTGCAGGAGGCAAAAAATGTTCATGAATATTCATATCCTGAATTTGTCAGTTGACATATTTTACTAGTTTCAACTGTATGGTAAGGAGACTGATGGAGCTTTGTTTCGCTGTCTTATCGATTCGTAAGGAGATCATAAGAGAACTGTTGTGAACGACATAATTTTAAAAATCGGCTAGACTTATCTGGTAGCAACCCTGGCAACTTTTTTTACAGCCAGGTGCTGTGTGACCAATCGAAGACGTACCCTAGCGGTAGTTTTCATAAAGGTGCTCCTCAGCAAGGTGGATTAAATACCCAAGTAATACGTCTAGCAAGATAGAGTAGACGGCTCAAAGGTGCATTGTGATGCACTTATATGATGACTCGAGAGTCGTGGTAGGCTAGTGATCTGCCCCCCCCCCCCTCCCCACCTTTAGTTTAATAGAGGGCGTGTGACCTGGGTTCGATCCACTAAACCACTAAACTTGTTAATGGCAATGAGTGCGGCGGATTTTTTTTATTGAGTATATGTAAAGGACCCGCCATTCTAAAACTCTCACAGGTATTTGACGAGGCCTTTGCCCAGCAATAGGCACGTACGTACGTTTATGATGACTCGTGTTTTGTTTGTTTCAAAAACCGATACGTGGTCTTTCACTGCAGGCCGTATGAAGAAGCTCAAAGTTGCTCAGCGGGCTAAGGAAAGGGCTATGCTCGGTGTCTCTCTGCGCGATAGAGTCTGCCACAAGGATAGAACAAGGATAACCGACAAAGCCATTGGGATCAGCAAGCTAAAGTGGCATCGGGCCGGCCACTTTCAGTGCCAATCACGCACAGGTCATCGCAGTGTGGGGCGACCCCCGTAAGATGACGTGCAAAGTGTTGCGGAAAGTCGATGGTTACAGGTGCCTCAGGAACGTGCTTTGTGGTATTTTTTTGGGGGAGGGATAGTTCAGCAGTGGACTTAAGACAGGTATAAGTGATGTTGAAAATGATAATAGAATAGGTTCGGAGGCGCAGTGCAGATGTTCAGCAGTGGTCTTGTAGCCTGTGAGTACCCACTGCCGAAAAGGTTGTGTAAAATTGACGCAAGTATACATTTCAATCAAATTACCAAACCGATCGCCATTTTGATACAAGAAGCAATAATACAAGTATAACATTATACAAATATTCTTTCCAGTTACAATACTATTAGCGATTTAATCGGCAATATGAGCCACCGTGCTTAGGTATTAGGTCAATTTGGCTTTTGTACAAAATTATACCAAAATTTGTTTACGCAACTTCGTGTTTCTCAAGTATCATTCATCATAACAAATTCACATCAAAGGAAATGCCTTTTTTTTTTTTTTTTGAAATAGTAACTAACAGCCAGCAGTAAAAATAAAATAAAATTTACCCGCACAAAAATATATTTATAATAATTTTTAGTCTTATGTGGGTTACACTTTTCGTCAGCTTACTCTAAACGGAGCTTAACCAGCTAATCTGCAAATGGTGTAACCTGCAAGCAGACAGACGAGGTACTGACGACCGAATAATGTCGAAAATACTCCGAATAAATAATAATAAATAAGAAATAAATCCGAATTCGCCGAAATGAAATTCCACAGACAATAAGGTGAGCAGCATTATTAGTGCGCATTAGAAACGCTCTCACAGCGTCTTGAGTGTGGGCGAGCCTTTCAAAAAGTTAATGTAGGCTTTTGCCGGCGGTGTCTGGGGATGACTTTTCTTTTGTTATTATTTACGCGGGGGAAAGTTGCTAACACTTACCAATCGTCAAAGACGGTGACTGGTTATGTCGGGTTCAATATTGCAGACGTTTGACTGACTAAAACCATCAGAGTAGGTACTCTGGAGGGTAGAAGATCTCTAAATTAGAACTTCGTAGGTGGCGCTCCAGTTAATTAAGAACTAAGAAATCAAACACATTACCCACGGCCTTAAAAAGGTTTTCTGCACAGATTTGCACTGTTATAACATATCACCGTATCATTCTGTTTGGAGTAAATGGTTCGACTGAATATATATGTATATTAAATAAATATACTTACGAAAGTAACACAAATGATATGAATTATTCCATTCGGAGCAACAGAACATTATCGTAACCCTCCGAAGAAGAGCCCGACTGATTTACTAGAAACATAATCTTGTAACGAGAGAGAGTGGAATAGGAAAGAGAAATAAAATATACAATATTATAGAATCGGAAATCTTAAAGCATATAGAATTTCTTCTTCTTCATTGGTCTATTTGAGTCCACTCCCGAATATAGGCCTCTCCAAGAAAGTGCCAGATCGCTGGGACCGGTGAGCGCAGTGCCAGTATCCACGCACTATTGATGCTGCTTCCTGTCACCATGGGTACTACATGCCCATGAACTTGGTATTTGGAGAAAAATATAGTATGTTCCCCTATTAACATACTGCCACTAATGCTCTAAAACGTTATAATGTTTTATAAATTACCAGTCGATGTTAACGAAACTCTTTAGTAGGCACATTGGAGTGGCTGTACACTGGCTGATTTTTTTTAATAATAATAAAACATCCTTTCGAGAATATTCTGGTATAATCGAAAATAAAAACATGATCGAAATTCGGGACTATATAAAGAGCACTAGAACGCGCTAAGAAGAATTCACATATCAGATAAAAGGAAGAAAAATAGAGGAAAAGGAGGAAAAAGACAAGAAGTGAAGGCAAAGTGACCAGTGCAGGAAAAGACAGTGGATCGGTTACTGGCAAGAAGACCAGCGAAAGATTACTTGCACGGGATAGCACATTGACTTAGAAACTTCGTACCCTAAACTCCGTACCCTTTGTATGTGGTCAAATAAATAAAAGTAATGATACCGGCCATTTACTCCGATCTCGCAACCCGTAGCTCGTAACAACACATATCGACAAAATAATGTTGAGTAAAGATTCGATAGTTCCCTTTCTTTCACGGAAGCCGGCTTGGCTGCGCTGATTAGTGCCAGATAGAAATTCCAAATATCTGCCTATCCCTGGAGCTGACAGGCATGAGTGATATATAGCAGAAACCTCTGATTACAGGTTTCCGTAGCTAATTCAATTAGAAGGATCGACGATAGACAATTGATTAGCTTTATTAAAAGAATACTCGTGTTCCCTTCAAACATTACATTAGAACATACAAGTTCTAATGTAATGTTACCTGAAGGTAGTCGATCCATATTAAGGTAATAATATTAGTACATTCAGGCGTGGTATTTTCTGTAACAGTACGCAGAATTGAGAATAGAACAATTCTCTAGGGCTATATGATTATACGATCTCAAAAAAATATATTAGAATCCGATATGATATGAAGAACTTGTAATAATATTCTCGAAAGAATAGATACGTGATAGGACATGAGAAAAAAAATATAACCCTCGTTTTAACTAAAAACAACCGCCGCGTGGTATTTGCGTAAGAATCTGCCTACCGCTTTCTACCCGAAGGTGTCGTAAGAGACGACTGAGAAGGCCTTGAAAATCGCAATCTTCTAACAACAGATGGCGGGATAACTATCTCGATAAAATTAAGCTGACCGATGAAGCGCAGCAGAGTCTGAGATGCAAGTTGTTTGGTACTGCGATCTACAATATCATTTGCTGAGCGTGACAATTATGATATAAGGGAGAGGTTAATGGCCTGCAGTGTACGTGTACTATTTAAAAGCTGTTAAAATAAGTTGAGGCGTTCTCTAACACTGTTAAAAGCTGTGGTAACTACTTGTATCTCAGCTGGTAGCTTGTAAAGAAGATCATGGGACAGTTATATTAAAAAGCGTTTGGAAAAGCATTAGCCTAGATTTCTGACTAAGGAAATGTTTAGACAAAAAAGAGAATAAAATATACATTTAAAAAAATACTAAAACGAACTGAACCGTAAAAAGCTAGGAATAGTTTTTTCAACAGTTGTCATTCCTATTACGTTTACAAAGTTTCAAATATAACCTACATAATTTATGTAACCATAATGCTATATAACTTTGCTTTGGCAATTCGGCTTATCCTCTTTGTGGTTTGTTATCCCTCTTTCACGTCAGACGATGCAAATGATTAAAGTGATTTTCTACAGGCTACAGTTGGAGAGTCTGAAAATATCACAGGATACGTTTCATCCCAAAAAAATTAATTCAATAATTACAATTCAATAACGACAATTCGTACACGACAACGATAGATGCTCTTAATCAGGTGACTCGAGTTCGATCTCCTATGTGGATGTTTCGCACCAGCGTGTTCTTTCCAAATGTAAGTATAATATGAAGGCTTGGTCACTAATATGGCGACAGGCTTGTTACCTGTCCATTACCTGAAAGGGCTGAAAATATAATAGTCTTCTGCCGGGTTCAGGGCTTTCCCATAAGGAAGATATGTCATAATCGCTACGCCTCGCACCTTAGACGCTGGTGCCCGTCATCGGCCTGCAGTCACTCCCCTTCCTAATCCCTCTCCTCATCCTCTCTCCCATCTCCTAAATACCCCTTAAAGGCCGGCAACGCACCTGCAGTACCTCGTGTGTTGCAGATGTACGTGGGCGACGGTAATCACTTACCATCAGGTGAACCGCTCTAGCTCGTTTGCCGCCTTTCCGACAAAAAAAAAACCTCTGGGATCTTATGCGATTTGTTGATAATACATTCTAGAATTTTCTATACATCGTGTATTAAACGATCGTTAGAGATATTTTCCGTCTAATCAACTTATTCAGTTACTTCGTCGAACATAATAAAAAGGGTTTATCGATGCCCGAGGGTACCCGAGGGGTATCCTGAGCGTACAGTAGCTGACCGCAAAAGCAAATAAGTCGTAAAGCGATCTAGTTGGACGCTGTGTTGTATCTCGTGTATTAAATGAATCTCTTATATTATGATGTAAGCTTGATTTTAGTATTGATATCGGCCGTGAACTTAATTTTTATAAATGGGAAGGTTTATACTTGTATATTCGTATAGAAGTTATAAGATCGCGCAATATGTAATAAGAAAAAGTTTTATTATTATTTTGTATTGATGAATTCCGATTTCAAATAGTATTTATTTAAAGTAATTTATTCGATCTATTGTTTGTCCTTAAAAATCATAATAATAGTTTTGAGCACATTTTTTATATTATTTTTGTAAATAAACATTATTTATTACCAAAACTTTCATTTATCTTGTGATGCTTTACGCAAATAAATTGCGGTCAGAAGATTTTTTCTGGCAATCTTTTGTAACCTGTTGCTGGTTTGCTTTGCCGTCACGTCTATTGTCAAAATGTTCAAGAAAATAAAAAAAAACATGAAGTATATTGGTCCACTTTTTGCGTAGACTTAAACTTTTAAATTTAAATCACTCTTTTTCTAAATAGGCCACTGCTGGACATGGAGCTCTTAAAGGTAGAAGTCGCACGCCACGTTTGACTGATGGGTTAGCGATCGCAGAAGGAGCAACAGATTAGGATAATTTAGGTCCTGCATTATATTTTAATATTTTTTTTACAACATAACACATAGATAGTCTTCATATTTGAATCATATTTGAAGTCTTCCTTACAGGGGAGGGGAGAGAAAGCAACACGCCGGTGTGAAACGATACCCGCGTACATTAGAGCCCCAAATGTCGGAAGTACTTCGACCAGAACCGAAGCGGCAATGGCGCAAATGTGAGTCTCCAAGGGAAGACGATATATTTGTGCAATTTGCCGTAGAGATCATTGGTCCACGGGGATTAAGGATTACGTAAACCTCAGATTAAACAGAGTATATTAATTTAATCTGAGGCATAGGTAATCTTTCGTTTAATCAAACAGTTTATAATACTCAACACTCTAGAGCCATGGTAACTGAGAAGTCAGAGTGCTTGCTTTAATTTCATAGAGCGCGAGTGAGCCGGGTTCGATCCCCGGTGCCGGTATCACTATAATTGTTAATAGCTATATTTAGTGCTGAATCTACCACGTGCTCGGCGGTGAAGGTCAACATCGTGAGGATACCCGTATGTCTTAGAAATATTATGAAAATATTATTTCAGGGATATATGAAGCCCAGTATCCCGCTCTGCAGCAGCATGACGGGCCCTTTCCGGCTCCATAACCCTCTCAAATATTTGAGTAGGACGCCCAGACTTGGACTTGGACGTGGACTTACAGACTGCTACATTACTTTTTTACTCAACGCTTTAAACAATTACCTAGCAGTTTATCTCCTCTTCTATATATAATAAAGTTACCTTAGAGCTTTGGAAAAAAATATACTACGCAACTTCGAGCACAACAATTGCTAAACGAGTTGGCGACAGGATATTCCGCTTCACGATAAGGATCTCAGGAAGCAAATGCAACTTTTATAGTATAATTGACACGTCTACTATATATATATATATATAGCTTAGTTACCTTGTTGTTAACGTCTTTCTCATTAGTGAAGTAACACAATATCGGACATATCTTTGATAGAATCTGACCTTCATAATCTGCTATAATTCTAGATCGATTATTATAAGTTTGTATGAGAACCTAAATTTGTTTAAGTTCAGGTGTGGGAAAATTGTCTACCCAACTTCCTATAACCCCGCGCACTTCTATGGGTAAAGAAAATGCTACATACGAAATAGACAAAAAAATCCAGTGGCTATTTCGGTAGTAAACCCATCAAAACTGATCTCATCACCCATCAGGTTCTATATTGTAGGCTCACTAGGTGGTAGGCTTCTTCTCTGTCTAGAGTAGTCTGTCTACGTACCACTCATTACAGTGGTATTAACCCATTTTCGTCAAGTACCAGCGCCACCGCGGTTCAGTTCTGGTTTGAAAAGACTGTGCCGGTATAGTAACAGGCTATGAGGTATACCATCTTAGACCTCAGAAGTGACAACGCACCAGTACTGCTAAGCATGGTAATATAATAAAGAAAAATAAGAAAAGGAAAAACATATCCGGCGTTTCGCGCGTAATAAAGATAAAAGACAACAGAGCTTGAGCGTTATAATAACATAGAGATTTGATTATTTTTGACAATAATAAATAAAAATGAATTGACATTCATCGAAATCAAATAATTAAGTTTCGTCTGTTAAAAGTCATTTCTAACATAGTTCCATGGTCAACGAAAAGCATGCTTCTAGAATATAATAATCAACAAATTCAAGCATATGTGCATTGTAAACTCGATCAAACCTGCCTCCACAAGCAGCACCTGTTCACGAGTAGGTTGTAGCAGCTATCGTGGTCTTCGACCATATTAAAGAGAAGTGTGGGTGACCACATGATGACTACTTGTGGTACGTATTGTCATGTGGTCAAGCATGAGTCAAGCATACACAGATGATAATTAAAGCGATGAAAAAACGCTCGTTAGCTTTATTAATTTTTTCTCACTATTGTAAATAAGTAAATAATGAAACCCCTATATCTTTTACAAACGATTACTATGTGCGTGCTCTACATTTTATGATACTTATAATTAAATTATCGTGTTTGTATAAGAAATAAAACAAATTGTGCTTTTTTATTTCCTTAGTCTCGAAACGGAAGCTTCATTTGAAGTTCTTAATTAAAAACTCGAAAGCACAACGAGAGAACTGGAACAAAAAACTGGATGGTGTATTTAAATCAATAGGGTATGGTTTCGTTGAAAGAAATACTTTCTGATATAATCGATTTCTTTCACAAAGCATCTCTGTTCTAGTTTAATCAAAATATTGTTTTAATTTTTAATCTATCAAAGCAAAGCACCAAACGTAATAAATTAATAATGAATAATATAAGATATTAAAAAATTAAATAAAAAAGTGTATAACCCCAAAATGATAATAATACATTAACATTTTAAATAACACAGTTTCACGGTATTTAAGATACTGTCATAGTTACGATAAGCTATGGTTATATATTTTAATGATAGTTGTTATATATATGTAATATCGGTTAAATACCGTTTCTTAGACTCGAATCCTAAACAGTAGTAATGAAGAACAAATGAATTTTTACGATGCGCGCGCACATCGACACCTAAAAGCGACACCATGAAGTTGGTTGGTAATTGTCTTTCAAGTTTTCGTGAGAACTATATTAAAGGTAGTTATTCGAATATATACGAATCTAAAACACGTGTATATCATATCGGAGGAGATAAAAAAATATTCATTCATAAATATACATGTGTATATGTGTGTGATTTTAAATTATATATGGTGGTAAACGATAAAGCGTATACCTATTAGTGATAAAAGTGGCTTTTATATAATAAACTTTTTTAAGTGGGTTTATAGATTTGAGCTTAACTGTCGGTATGTATTCATTTTATTTGTTTACATTATAAATTATTATTATTAGATTACAATTTGATAAATAGTTTATTCTACTTTTTTTTTATAGGAAAGGCGGCAAACGAGCAAGCGGTTCACCTGATGGTAAGTTATTACCGTCGCCCACGTACATCTGCAACACCAGAGGTGCTGTAGGTGCGTTGCCGGGCTTAAAGGGTATTTGGGAGATGGGAGGGAGGATCAGGAAGGGGATGGGGAGGAGGACAGGGCCTCCGGTAAAAGTTATTATTGGTTGATTCTGTATACATATATATAGAAAATAAATTCATATTTTCATGTTTTCTTAATGATCATTATATAATCAATTATTTATTTATGTAAGTTACCGACCGGTTTCGCTTTACGATATCTTCTGGGTATTCAATTATATACAATTACTAATTAATTTTTTATCAATTTTACAAGGAACTTCTTTTTCTTCTTTTTCTCCATCAACCTGTCAGACAGTCCACTGTTTGACTTGGACTGCTCCTAATATGTGAATTTGCCATAATCGCTTCCCTTGGCCAAACGCCAACCCGTATTGCAGTACCGCACGCCTGGAACCTTAAACGCTGCTGCTCGTACATCGGTTTATGCGTTATTATATATAAAAAAATTATATCGGATAACCGGCAGTGGCACTTCCACTTAAGCCGCCTACAAGGCAAAAAAGGACAATCAAAAAAAAAAGAGTAGAAAAAAAACTATTCTAAAATGCATTGAAATTTGAAATTGTCCATCGCATGCGAGCTTTTCGTAAGTACTTGGTAGCAGTTTCAAACAGTTGTATAACGTATATAGATATAATTAAAATCTTATTTAACACAAAGACTACATGAACAGGAAGCATGGTAATGAAAAAGATAGGTGAAATACATCCCGAGTGTCATTACCCACTCGTCAGCCGGTGACATACAAAGAAAATTCCACCATTATTTCCTATGCCTTGGTGATTGCGAACTTAATAATTTTCTCACATTTATTTCCTACTGGGCACAACCTGAAAGCATCACTTTCACATCACCTTTCACACGCGATAATTGAATGTTATCACGTAGACTAAATATGAACACGTCAGTTTGAATGAATTGTTTACTTGTTGTACGTCCAGTAAATGCTCTTTTAAAAGATTGGTTCGTGTGCATTTATTGAAGACCTAGAATGTGACATGATGCTGTTTATTTATGATTGCTTCTGTCAAAAGTATGTATATATGTTTGTTAGTAAATTTGTATATATATGAAGGTGTATCTATCTATGTAAGTATGTAGATATATTTATTTAATGGTTATCTATGTTCTTTTATGCGCCTACCAATAAATTTCACCACACCATAGGTTGACTGGTTGAGATTGCATATAGGATTTAAGTCCGCCTTTTGTATGCTTCTAAACAAAGGAAGGCAATTAATATTAAAAAATTAAATATTACAACAAGTTGCATATTTATTTATTTGCACTATGCACTGCATTAAGCAAACACTTGCTTCTTCAAAAAATTTAACGTGTCATAACAATGGAGTATATATTTTCGCATCACGTCTTGTGTTATGACAGTAGTTCTTAGTAAACTGGTACTGGTGGTAAAACCAAGCGGCGGCTTTAGCTGCTGCTCGAATAGGCCGGCTCGACCGGGTTGATACCACGACCTCGCAGAATACCGGGGTGAAGTAGAGGCATCTTGTGCTTCTGCGTTTCGTTCGGTGAGTGAGGTAACCGGAGTCCCACATCCCCTCCCTATTCCTTTCCTATCTCCCAAATATCCTTAAAGACCGGCAACGCACCTGCAGCATCTATGGTGTTGCAGATGTATGTGGGCGAGGGTAAGCACCTACCATCAGGTGAACCGCTTGCTCGTTTGCCGTCTTTTGCATTAAAAAACACTGTTAAGATACAAAAGGCTATTTTAACTACTAAACTGACTACTTTAACTAGTTATTAAAGGAAAATTTCAAAGGAACATGTATACTTTTTCCTTTATTCCTACGTAATTACTACATTACGCATGTCCACGTAGATTATAACGAATATACCGAAGTGATAAGCTCAGCAATCTAACGTTACAATTTTAATGAGCATAGTCATTTTAATAACCTATTTTGCTCTCATTGGTTACAACGGAGCTTTAAATTGTATTATAATTATTGAAATTAATTCTACCTCGCTTATTATAATAGCATATTTCAACGAATATCTGAACGAGGATTTATATCATGTTCTTATATCATAATTAACAAAATTCGAATACCGGTGTTGTGGTTTCAGATATATAACAATGTGAAACATAATCTCGTTAAAAGTGTAACGTGTAACGTGTTACGTTACCTTCAAGAGCATTGTTTCGTTGTTGAGATATTTTAATAGTGAAAGGCAGAAGCTGTATTTGATTGAGATAAAGAAAAGGAAAGAATCGTTTTAAAACTAATACACCTGTCTCTAAAAATCTGTAAATGTCAACTGGTAAATAAATAATCGCTGGCGTAAAATTATAATATTCATATATCTAACTTTTGCCCGTGACTTCGTCCGCTTGGAATTTGGTGATTCGTCTTTGTGATTTGTTGTCCCTCTTTCTCGTCAAAACGGAACAAATGATTGACGTGATGTTTGGCACGCAACAATTGAAGAATACCGGCGTGAAGTAGAGGCATCTTGTGTTACTGAGTTTCGTTCGGTGATTGATGTAACCGGATATCGAAACGTATATTTTGACTACATTTTTTTTATAAATATGGATTATATTTTGTAGATAGACACAAAGTCAACAATATTGTCAAATTGTCATATATTATTTTCCTCAACAACTACCTCAGTAGCGTACAAGCAGCGCTCAAGAAAATGCGTCTCCATTCGAGTTCATAAAAGTTCACAAAATTTATTTGACAGTTGTCCTTAAATTACATACCTAAACTTTCGTCTTGACTTGAAATACTGTTAATTAGAGAAAACTCAGAACAAAATTAGTTCAGTCAATAGTTTCGGAGAAAATCGTGCATGGGCGCGCACAGACAGACAGACGCGGCGTGGGACTTTGTTCAATACTAGCTACGTAGTCACATATATACGAGTGGCAAGTAATAATCGTTAATAACGCGACGATATTATATAAAAATAACTGAATATCATATAATGTAAATATAAATATTATAAAATGGTGGAGATATCATTCGAATAGTAATTGTAAAAGAGAGAAACAGCAAAGTTCTAATATCTGCTGTTGTATAGTAAATTCAAGGTTTTTTAAATATATTATTTTGCAAGAACTCCTTTTCTCTTAGAAGATTGTCTCATAAAGGTATAATTGTTTTTATAGCCACTTGACGCCTAGAAACGCTGTCATGAAAGTCGTATCAATTTGCGCCTATATAAATATATATTACATTTATTCATGACAACTGCCCAGCTGTTTTTAATGATAGCGTGATGATAATTATTTATTAAATCAGTTGCAAATCACATCACACATCAATGGAGGAAAATCCATCCGACTACTTTATTAAGTGGTAGAGCCAAGCGGCGGCTTATGCCGCTGCTCGAATGGGCCGGCTCGACGTACCACGGCCTCACGGAATACCGACGTGAACCGGAGGCTCACTCCCACTCCCCATCCCACTCCTCATGGGGTGAGGCCCCATTTCCCAATTGCACCTCCGGTGTTGCAGATGTACGTTACTCTTGCTCGTTAGCCGCCTTTGTAATAAAAAAAAATACTATGCCGAAACATACGAGACATACGACAGCATCTCTAATGCAAAGGTACCCGTAATGAGCTCACCGACCCGCTCACCCAGCGTGGTGAATATGGCCAGATCTTCCATGTTTAGCATGACAATGCTTTTCTTAGAAATATTATTAATATTTGTTAGAAATAAAATATTGTATTATAGCAAATAAGGTGTCCTTGGAAGTGGTTTGATTACGCATGGAATTTCTATTTATATAGTTTTAGTTTATGGCACTTTGTTAGAATTGGTGTTATATTTAATAGGTTAAGTTTGTAACTTTTATTGTATGGAGTATATAATAAAAAAAAAGCTTTGCTGGCGCTTTCGTGAATAGAGTTCGGTCCAAACATTACACGGGCTCATAAAGAAAATTATTTAGCAAAAAACATGAGCTTT
The DNA here is from genome assembly GCA_029286595.1 of Bhutanitis thaidina. Taxonomy (NCBI): domain Eukaryota; kingdom Metazoa; phylum Arthropoda; class Insecta; order Lepidoptera; family Papilionidae; genus Bhutanitis; species Bhutanitis thaidina. The sequence continues at coordinate 14,596,597 of JAGSMS010000008.1, read as the reverse complement.
CGAATTCGCTAACAGGTCGTTTATATTTCCAACCCATAAAACATTTCACAAGTCATCTTGAATATAATCGTGAGTATTTTGCTAACTTACGTAACAAAATGCTGCTGTCGCTACGGCTGTACGTGTTTTCGGTGCTTTTTTCTGAAAACTTCGGCATTACGACTATATATGTCCACGTAAGTGAATTTAAATAGTATTACTGCGCCGACGTAATTCACTTAATTTCAATGTGTAATCGTACGCGATATAGAAAATCTACTTTTATATTGTTATCGTTTAAAATCATACGCTCAATTTTTAATTTAATTTAATTTTAATTTTATTTATTTACAAAATTCACAGCATTCTTTAATAGTTTACAATACTTTAACCATTTTTATACGTAACTTACAGCTTAAGGGATTTATATTTTACTTTTAGTACATAAATATTTGACCGACTCGAGGTGTATCGAAATATATTACTTAAAATCATTGTGTGTTTGTGTCAGTAACTTTATATATATACATATACATATAAATATATATATGATACTTAAGACTTTTTGTGTGTTTATACGTGTGTGTGTGCATGGGTATGTATGAATGAGTGTATATATATAGATTCGGGTTGTTTTGCAAGCAATGGGGTATAAAGTTAAATTTGTTATATTTTCTCGAAACTGCGACGCATCTGCACGTTGTGTACTCTTCTAGCTGACAAACGAGGCTCTGGCGACCCAAATCCTCGAGCAGTGACGAGGAGCGGCATCCCTATTGCGAGGGTACCAGCAATACACTCACCAACCCGTTTGCACAGCATAGTATGGGAAAACCTTCCAAAAATGCCTGTCGGCATTTTCCGACACATGCTCGGAGAGCCCCGTGTTCAGCAGTGGACATGAATGTGCTAATGAAGTGTACAGGCATTTAATAATCCATTGCTTCTATTGAACCATAAACTTGTATAACTACTAATGTACTACATATATTTAAATTTAAACTTGCCCACTTTAATATACTTGAAATGATAAGTTGACATCATAAAAAATCGGGGTTATCATGTGGTCAGCCTTGTTCGAATAAATTACTGTCTGCATAAATAACTACTTTAAGGGAGCAATTTTAGTATCATTCATTTCCGATTAAATTTTATATTTCAACTATGTTTTATTTTACAAGTTTATCAAGCTGAGAAACAACAAACAACAACCCTGAGAAAATTCGTTATCACATAAATAATTTAACCAAAATTAATAAAAACGCCATCTCGTAGAATATTGAGGTACCGGCATGTTATGTGGCGCTTCGTTAGAAATGTCATTATGCGACTCCCATATGCAGATTGTATTAAACATTTCATACTTGTGAAACTCGAAAGACGCCAAGCGAAGCTCGGTCGCTCTGGTACTAAACGAGATAAGTAACCATTCTGCCTTGTGATCAGTGTCAAATATATAAAAGGTCAGGGAAAAAGTTTTTTTCCGATTTTATATACAAATGTAAGACATATTTTATCGTACTTTATTCATATTTGATTATTATAAATATGCGCCATTTTGTCCGATAACTTATCGGAATTTTGTAGATAGTAACATTATCCCATTGCTCTAGAAATTTAGAAGTTCTGATCAAAAAACTGCGACATATAGTTTTGACAGTTCTCTCTCGATGTTAACCTAATACTGTGTAAACAATTCTGAAAACACCAAAATAGGTGATGATCTGAGGGTTCAAGGTCAGGGCTAAATGGTGGATGCATAAACAGTTGCCAACCAAGCTCTTTCAATATTCACAGTGGCTAAAGATGTGTGTGATCTGGCGTAATCATGATAAAAATTCCGGCTGTTTTTTCTCTATTTCTAGCTTAAATCTCATCAGCTGTTGGCACTAGAGATACGAATCTATAGCTGTGCTCGGCAGTAAAAGCTCGTAATTTTGTTTGTTTTTTTTTTTTTTTTTATATAGAAGAAGGGGGCAAACGAGCGTGCGGCTCACCTGATGGTAAGTGATCACCGACGCCCACGAACATCCACAACACCAGAGGAGCTACAGATGCGCTGCCAGCCTTTAAGGAAGGAATAAGCTCTTTTCTTGAAGGTCCCTAAGTCGTAACTATTCGGAAATACTGCTGGCGACAGCTGATTCCACAAAGTCGAAGTGCGTGGCAGAAAACTTCGATTAAAACGCACTGTGGTGGAATGCCAACCATCTAGGTGGTATCGATGGAACTTCGAATTCAGTCGCGATGTACGATGGTGAAACTCAGCAGCTGTAATAAACGATGTCCTTCCAATCTCACAATACACGCAGCATCTCCTTATTGCGAGTTAATTCGGGTTTCACTATAGATACACCCTTTCAATATGATCTTTTTCGCATGCTCTTGTCGTAGTTAATCCACTGTTCATTACCAGTATTCACCAGTTACGTCACAATAGAGAATCTCAAATGAGTACATGATTCATTATGTTTCTTTCAGTAAGCTGGCGTGGCAGCCAAATATCGAGCTTTTTTGAATATATAATCTTTTTCAAATAGATCAATCCCTAGCTCTTCTACTTATATGCTGATCGTGCTTCACTTTTTCCAAAATAGTACTGTAACGGTAAAGTGGACTTTATCCATAACGGGTCGACCAGAGGGACTTTGACATCAAATTCTCGGACTGAAAACGCTTCAGCCAATTTCTTGCTACTCTTACTGACACTGCGTTGAGACCATAAACGTCACGTCATTTTTTCGCGGTATATGTCGCTTTTCACCACTCCCCATCCCCCTTTCTCCTCACAAAATATCCCTGAAACACACCTGCAACTCCTCTGGTGGTGCAGATGTACGTCAGCGTCGGTCACTTGTGGTGTTATGGTCACTTACCATCCGGCGAGCCGCTTACTCGTTCGCCCCCTTTCTTATAAAAAACGTGTCATCAGCATATCTAAGTCCACTGATGAACACAGGCCTCTCCAAGTGCGTCAGCAAAACCCAGAACGCATTCTTGAGATGTTGCTTCATTTTGCCACCAGGCTGGGCAAGCGGGTTCGTGAGCGCAATGCCGAGTCTGTGGGACTTGGACGCGACAAATTCGGTTCCATTATTCTCCATGGTTCGGCCACCAGAGCCTCGTTTGTTAAGCTACCAGGGTGCACCACTTGCAGATGAGAATGAATAATAAGACCATATTGACTCATAATCATATTTTATGATTATGAGTTGCCTCGAAACATACATAAAATGAATGAATAAACATAATTCTATGTAGAAATTTACCTCCACTTTGTAAAATAAGGTAATAAAATAAGCAGAGCGCAATTTTCCCCGCTGTTTTGCTGCATGTTAGCTGCCTGAAAGGCACGTAGGTACCTTAAAATAATATCTAATTCTCGAAAATGCACGTTTCCGCGCCGGAGAGAAACTCTTGGTAGGTAATTCAAAATATAATATGTAATAAATATACTAATTAATAAATAAACACTTTTAAAGAAACTTAAAAAGTCCAGTAGGTACTGAGATGCAATTTTCAAATTGTGTTTATGGATGGGTCTGTGATTGCCAACATTTTTTCGGCTGATTATAGTATTTATCAGAATATGTTGTAAAAATATTAAAGAATTGTTTTTTGTTTTATTTTGTTGTCAAAGTCTGAGTGAAGAGTTTGTTAAGTTTCGGTGTTGCAAAAGAAAAGATTGATCCAAATTGTAATAAAGTGTTTTTGCCTACTATATATTTTATCAGAATATTACGCAGACACGAAAGTACAATTGTATATATTATAGTACAGTTGGCAGCCTCAGATAGCCTCGAGTTCATTTGTTCAATGACGCGACATAGGTTAAAGAGTTATATTATTTGCGTATTTAAATGTTTTCCTTGCCGATTACGCCCACGGCCAAAGTTTACTATAAAAATGCTATTGTATATAAATAAAGGATATATTATATTGCCGCAAGTGTATGCTCAAACACAAAGATATATCGTCTTTACCTTCCCGTACTCCATGTAACACTTATGCGGTTCGATCGGAGGAAGGGTCGGATATAGTTCCAAAGACACGGGTCGCATCACAACACCAGTAGACCCGAAAACGAATTATTTATGTCCTTAACAAATATTAGCTTCGGATGATATTCCACCCCAGGACACATGGTTAAAGAACCGGGAACACTAACCACTAGGTCGCTAGGTTTGACTACTTTGCTTTTACCTATACAGGATGGATGCGACGTTACGACATTCAATTTAAATTCGTATTCTACAGGACATTTCTGGATGACCATGGTTCTACAGACCTATTCCACCAAATATAAGTACACACACAAATATATTTGTATATTTGTACCTACATATAAATTAGTTTAGTCCCAGCATATATTTTTAGTTGTTGCTACTCTAACTCATGATATATTTGTTGTTTATATTTAACTAGGCCAACAAGTCACAGGTCCAAGACACTATTGACCGTCCGCGCCGGCGTTCTGTGCACGTTTGAAGTTGTCGACTGACGATCAAAGACTATATAGCTGCTCTTGGCCGAGGTCAATAAAATATTATTCATGTAGAAGCTTGTGCTTATTTTGGATTATTAGCCTATTAAAGTTTTTTGTACTACTTTCGAAAATTTTTTACATTCTTCTTATAATTATAAGCACTAGTACTAAACGAGTTTCCATAAAATGACAATGTAACTTACCCGAGACATTCCTGCAGTGGAGGCTAGGTTTCATACAAATAAAAACAAATACCTATATATAGACGTACATATAGAGATACATACATAGAGATATAGACGTACGCTAAAGTGATCACCGTAAGCGTTAAAAATAAACGTCCGAAACGATAACATGGCAAATGGACGATAGGCTGTTATCCCATTTTATTTCTATCGCATCTATTAACAACAATGACGCGTAAATAAATATCAATAGCTGTCGATTTTCCCGCTATCATATAACTCACTGTTCTCCTTGTATCTTTTCTCCAAAAACTTAAGCAATGGATACGTAAATGAGCCATTATAAGAAGCACAGGACGCGTCTATATATGTAGTCATTGTAGTATATTAATTACCGAATATTATAATGAGTTCCATTAATATTATGCGAAATATTTTGATGCATTAATTTCAACATAAATATTGATTAGTGATTTGTCCTACTAACTTATTACAACCTTAGCGATAACTTATGAAAACATACAATCGGCAGTTATCATAAGTACTGGAGTTATTATAGTACCGTAAGTGTATAATACGCACTCCTTACACAGATCCGATTTTCGTTTTTAAATTACGGAATTTAAACTCATTACGAAACGGTGGTAGATTAAGAAATTTGTCAAATCTGAATTTCTTACGTCGAATTAAGATTTTTGATTTAATTTTATTTCATTTCCTCGCAGTACAATACATATACATTTATCATACAAATCTCATCCCGTGAGTGTCGTAAAAGTAAAAAAAAATATTATAACAGCCGAATAATTGCGACATAGCCGTCTCTAATATTCCAAACTCAAAACGCTAAAGACAGCTTACGCATTTGCTGCGTACCGCGTGTAAGTACTGCGTGAATCAAATGTAAGAAAACCGCGTGCACCTTCTCACTTAGCCGCTGAGATTGAGTAAGGAGACACCAGCGTATTGTTAGAATTCTAAGATCCGTCGCCGAGGCCAGTGTTGAACTAATTTTAATATTGCCTAATTTTCTTTTCAACGTGTAATATTGTGTGATTTCAAATTAAAATCGCTTCTGTAACCAGCTGATATAATATATTAATGGTTCAATTTTATCATTCCTAACAACGGAAAGTTAAATAAAGTATAATTAATTGAGATTTCGCTTTGAGATTTCATTAATCGCGTAGAAACAGCGTTTCACTTCCTGTAATTATATCTCTTGATGGTGGGACTTTACAATATTATGCTTGATTCAAATCACGTGTTTCTAAATTTCCTAAAGCTAACGTCATTTATTGAAAATAAAGTTGAAATTATTGGGAATGCCGTGTGGGACCGGCTTAAGCATCTGTCACCCCCTTTCTTCCCGTAGAAGACGTAAACCGCGTCGTCAATGGCTAGCGACAGATGGCGTGATAGACGTTAAAAAATACCAGACCGATGATGAGCAGATGCGTTTAAGGTGGAAGTTGTCTGGAATCTGATCTGTCTGGTGATCGCCAATCCACTAACCGAGCGTGGTGATTATGCCAAATAAGGTTATAATTTGATCTGTGACATTTAGTAAATACTACAGATGAAACCTTACCGCTGCGCTTTGATTATTTTTTAGAACTACAAATCTCAGAGCACGTGAATTTTTATATTGAAAAAACTATAATAACTGTTTCAATTGTTATTTTTGAAGAATCGATTTAAGCCCCTATTTTCAAACCCGGAGGGGTGGACGAATTTCTTTACAATCGATTCACAATCGGCGAAGATATCGCGTAACTTATATATTTAAATAAATACACACGAATTGATAACCTCCTTCTTGGTTTTCATCGTTTCGAAAACGTTAGAAAAGTCACTTGGTACATGTAAACTTCCTCCTCGACTCAAGAGAAATAGTGTGTGAACGTTTTCATTAAAGAGAAAGAAAAAAAATCATGTATTTAAGGGAATACTCTAAATTTTATATATATAAATATAAGCACAAAGTTGCTCAGCGCGCTATGGAAAGGGCTATGCTCGGTGTTTCTCTGCGTGATAGAGTCTGCAACGATGATATCCGCAGCAGAACTAAGGTAACCGGCATAGGCGTAAAGATCGGCAAGCTGAAGTGGCAATGGGCCGGCCAATTAACCTCGCAGAACTGACAACCGTTGGGAAAAAAGGTTCTCGAGTGGCAGCCACGTACAGGCAAACGCAGTGTATGACGCCCCCCACAAGATGGAGTGACGACCTGCGCAGTGTTGCAAGTCGATGGATGCAGGTGGCTCAGGACCGAGCTTCGTGGCAATCCTTGGGGGGGTCTATGTACAGCAGTGGACTTGTGATAGTCTGAACTGATGATGATGATGAAATGTATATAAATATATGTAAACACTAGACAACTTACTAAACGAATAATCTATATAATACACAGTTCCAGAGAATATTCTGATTTATATTCCGTTTCAAAGTAAAGCCTTAGATAAACCTAACGTCAAATAAAAACATCACGTAAAAGAAAGATAAGTGGACATTTACTTTTTGTGAATGATCAAATATTATTTTTTAAGACGCGTCTATCCCTTGTGCCGTGCGAATTACATGAGTGCTTCAGTGAATCCAATAGTCTTAATAAAAAACGATGTAATATGAAAATATGATTATTGAAAACAACAAAAACAAGCCAAAGTCTTATTACTTACTTACGTCAGCCGATTTTAATCCACGGCTGAACATAGGTCTCTCCAAGAAAGCACAAATTTCTAGGAAGGTTTGCCTATATTCACCTCGCTGGGCAAGCGGTTTGGTGAGCGCAGAGCCGGTATTCTGGCACTTGTGATGCTGTGCCTCATCACCAGTCTGCGGGATCGAGTTCAGCAAATTTATAATTTATTTTCCGCTGTCATTCGACGTTGAAGTGGTGGAGCCAAGCAGCGGCTTTAGCTGCTGCTCGAATGGGCCGGCTCAACCGTGATAGTACCACGACCTTGCAGAATACCGGAGCAGACATTTAGAGCAATGTATATATGTATGTATATATTCACGCCTTGTTCCCAACATGGCAGGCAGAGACAATCTCCTTCCACTTGCTACGGTCCTGACATACGTCAATTAATTTTTCGAAGAATTCATCAATCTTCGCATGCATGCTCGTTGGTTTAGAGTACTCTTGACATGGCCGTTTTTCAGAACGTCTCCGATTTGATCGTGAAATATTCGCCTAGGTCTTTTCATTTGGAGCAAAAGATGGTATTTGCACTCTTACAAACAAAACTATTGTATGGTTTCGTCAAAAAGTTAACGATAATTACTACAAGTAAATAGATTGTTTTTTAATAGGTGGTAGCGATAACATCATTCCGTGCCTATGGCCACTGTGGTACTCCCCCATTTCCCCGTTGTAATCCTCTTCTTCATCCCCCAAATATCCTTAATAACCGACACCGCACCTGCAGCTGCTCTGTTGTTGCTGATGTACGTAGGCGTCGGTTATCACGTACCATTAGGTGAGATACTGGTGAAGTTTGCAATTTTACAAAAAGTTGGAATCCCTTACACACCTGAAATTTTTCTTTAATAATATACACTTTGAATGTTTACTAAGCAAAGAAAAGCTTTACTGTCATAAGAAAAGATTAAAACAAGCTTCCTTGTTTAAGGAAAATAAAAGTTTTTCTTTTTTAATCTTATAAAGGCCAAGACTCCGATGCTTCATCTGAGATTCTTAATTAAGAACCCGATAGAACAATGAGATTGTCGAAACAAAAAAGGCTGGATTGTGCATTTAAATAAACATACAACAGTTTTTTTTGTATCGAACATCCGTCTACTTAACCTAAATTTTTTGAAGCTGATTCGATGCTGTACCGCGTGATAGCGGAATAAGAATCTATCAGCCACCGTCAAGGAAGAAGCATCGAAAACCTTTGACAATCTAAGGAGAATCTACTCACCCGTCACGTTCTCCAGAAATCTCCTGGGGCGGTTCTTCCGGAGAGAGGCGAATGGGCTTCAGTAACTTGCTTTTCGTCTTTCCGTGATATAAAAAAAAACGCGTGGCTAGTCCGTCGCCGGGTTTGCTCTCAGAGAATGTGTGAGATTTTCAAAGCTTTCGCTTAATCATGGGAAGAAGGCAGGTTCTTCCGCCGATATAATGCGCCAATTAATTGCTTACTTTGATATCTTTTTATTAATTATATCATATACAAGTAAACCTTAGTAAAAATTTTATTAAAATCCACTTAGAAGTTATAACCTAATACACAGCTAAATGCGGCTAAATTGTTATATACTATTTAAGATTAGAGATACTTAAATATGTATAATTAAATAAATAAAACAATTATAATTCCATAAAATTGTTTTATTTTTTAAATCAATCACATGTTTTATTTGATATAAAATATGATGGTAGATCGTTACGAGAACTGCTGATTAACCAATATTCCAATAACCAGACGTCGTTTGCCGATGACATGCAAGTAAAACTCTATATCGTTCCCTGACTCCAGGCCAGCGGGAAATGATATTAATTTCCTTATAAACATTTTCTTGTCGTCGACAATATGAAACGCATTACCTGGCGTCGGTATTAAAACACAATTCACTATTAACTGAATTTACTAAAAATAATTAATCTAATGCTATTGAAACTTTTGAAATATACATGTAGTATATGTAGATATTATCAAATGCTTTTTGTAGTAAAGACAAGGAGCAGCTAACTATAAATATACTGGGCATATGTCTTATAAAGTTATGTTATATATAAGTCTTTGGGAGAGGGGTACTTTCAGCAGTTAGGTTCAGATATTCTGTAACACTACTCTAGTGAGAATTAGCCGACTTCACATGGCCTCAAAATAATATTATTATTTATCATTTTATCATTTCACGACGTTTACTCTACACGTAATATATTCAGCGTTTATAGATGCAATTTACAATTTAAGTGATGCCAGGAGCTGGATTCAAACTCGGGTCACATGCGTACTATGTAAACAAAGCGAGTGCCTTGACCACGGCTCCAAGCAGCGGCCAGCTTTATGTAAAAAAAGTAGCAACCTGTAAGTGCCCACTGCTGGGCAAAGGCCTCCTTTTCAAATATCTGAGAGGATGTAGGAGCCGGGGATGGCCCGCCCCACTCTGCTCCATTGCGGTTTGGCGGGTTTCTCATATCCTCGAAATAATATATTTTTTAATTATTTCTCAGACATGCAGGTTTCCTCACGATGTTTTCCCTCACCACCGAGCACGTGGTAAATACAGCACTTAAAATTGCTATTAACAATTTTAGCGGTGCCGGCACTGGGAATCGAACCCAGGTCACTTGCGCTCTATAATACTAAAGTGAGTGCCCTAACTACTAGGCTACCACGGCTCAACTTTATGTACTTAATATAGATAGATTCGTGATGATTTTTCCGTTTGTTTTTGTTAATTGGAACGGCATAATTCACATCGACATTTAATAGTAAGAATATCGTTACTGACCTTTGTGTTTAATGACATTTTAAAATAAAGTTAATAAATGCTGCAATTTCTAACAAAAGGTCTCTTGACCTGGTGGACGACCGTAGTAGAAAACATTATTCGATGTCGGTCGAGCATAATTGTGCAATGAGAACTCTCGTTCGTTTTTTTTTATAAATAACAACATCTCTAATTATCCATAGAAATAAATGAGTGAATTACAAATATTTATTCTTCGACTTGAGAAGACATATATCAAACGTAATTAAACCTAATTACGTTTGATATATGTCAATTCTTAGTCTATTTTTACACTCTACTCACAGTTTCGTAATGAGTTTTCTCCTGTCAAGGGGAACGAGGCGAAAGGAACTCTTTAAATATTATCTTTTTTTTAATTTTTAAAAATTGTATATCATAAAATAAAAGGCATGATCCCATAGGCATCTGACTATAGTGATCACCAAAATTAAAGCACAAGTGCACTGCACATTCGAGCACACCAGCCTCCACAAGCATCACCTGTTCACAAGTATGACGCATGCAGCAGCCATCGCCCAACGTCAACCACATCAAAGAGAAGTAGACGACGCCGCCACACAACGTCGTCACAAACAGTCGAAGCCTAAGCGAGCATGACCTACTCAAGTCATAAAATCTTTTAAGCTATCGGTTCGTATGCAAAGTAGGTGAGTACTATAGTCTCGTTTTCTTCTTTGTCCGCATGTTAATTCTCCAATGAAGGGATCATAAATGGGAGAAGCGCCATGTCTGGCTAGGGTTGTAACGATCACAGTACCATAGTAGCTTATATCCGTAAACAAATGTAATGACATACGGATCCGAGACTTAGTCCTTCACTGCAGGCCGTATGAGGAAGCTCAAAGTTGCTCAGCGCGCTATGGAAAGGGCTATGCTCGGTGTTTCTCTGCGTGATAGAGTCTGCAACGATGATATCCGCAGCAGAACTAAGGTAACCGACATAGCCGTAAAGATCGGCAAGCTGAAGTGGCAATGGGCCGGCCATATAGCTCGCAGAACTGATAACCGTTGGGGAAAAAAGGTTCTCGAATGGCAGCCGCGTCCTGGCAAACGGAGTGTAGGACGACCCCCCACAAGATGGAGTGACAACCTGCGCAGTGTTGCGGGAAGTCGATGGATGCAGGTGGATCAGGACCTAGCTTCGTGGCAATCTTTGAGGGAGGCCTATGTTCAGTAGTGGACTTCTAATAGGCTGAAATGATGATGATGATGAAGACATCGAATAATTCGACGACCGTTTGGCTTAGTGGTTAGCGTACCCGACTGAGGCGTTGGTCCTGGGTTCGAATTCCAGCGGAGACCAATATATGTATGTAAAAACCAAACATTTTTGATCTTCGGGTGTGGTCATGCTGTGTTATGTGTCTCTGACACTACATGTGTCCCTTCCTTCGATCTTATAGCATATGCGTTACATCGGGTACGGGGAAGTAACGACGAATGAGTGCCTTAACGCTTGTGGCACTATAATATGGCCTGTACAGTATACAGCTACAGATAGTATTAGGAACTTGCTGTCGTGGTCGAGGTCGAGCAGACCATCCAAGTCGGTGAGAAGATAGTACATGGTATATAATAGCAAGTGATAGTCTCTGAATTCCGTATTCGCCTTAAATGGCTTACTATCCAACAGAGGCGTTACTCTAGGATTCTAGTTACTCTGTATTCCATCCTTAATGATGTAAATTCCCCGACGTATCTTCATGAAAAGTTTTGTTACCTTTTCTTGACGCACGACAGAAAGCTTCGATCTTCATCTAATCTTAAGATTAGTATTCCACAACACTTCACCGGTTTTATCGGCAACTCTTTTAAGGTTCAGGCTTTACTGCTCTGGAACTCCCTGCCCGACGAAGTTAAGAAATCGGCAAGCAGGAACTCTTTTAAAAAATTAGTAAAAGAACATTATTTAAATTTAAATGGACTTATTTACTTATTATTGTGTTTCCTTTTCATATTTATTTATCTATCTATATATATAATAGTATATTATTATGTATATCATGTATATTATTTCATATTATTATTCATTAATTTTAATATATTTATTTATATTTGTTTATAGTTATTATAAAATAATTTTGTTAGTTAGTTAATTTACTAAGTTAAATAAATACACCTGCTACGGCTATCTCACCAACCCATGGGTTGACTGCCAATAGCCATTAAGTCCGCCCTTTGTCTCAACAATAGATAGTGAATCTTGTACGTTCTAGAGCCAAGCGGCGGCTTTTGCTGTTTTTAGAATGGACCGGCTCGACCACGGCCCCGCAGAATACCGGCGTGAACTGAACATCTTGTAGTTCTGCGTTTCGTCCGGCGAGTGATGTAACCGGAGGCTTGTCCTCTCCTCTTCCCCTTCCCCAAACATTTTAAAGGTCGCCACTGCACTGCAGTTCCTCTGGTATTGGAGGTGTACGTGGGCGTTGTATCCCATTCGCTCTCCCATAAAAAATATTCTGTATATATTTACAACACAGCCCTCCCGCTCGTAACTTACGGAAAATGTTTAGTACTCTTACTCTTTGTGGTTTTCATTTTATAGAGCATGATTAAAGCAACGTATCGTATTTCAAGTAAAACACGTTAGTGTTGTGTTGAAGTCGAGAGCACTATTGTGAAGTCGAGTGTGATTCTATTATTTAAACACGTAAGCCGTCATTGTCCTGAGGAAACCTTAAACGAAACTGTAACGGAGCTTGCGCATACTTTAACAAAGAGGAAGGTGTATTTAAACCTATAGCAAAGAACGAGGTACTTGTTAAAGTTAAATTAAGTTACGTGTGATCTACGAAACGGCTTTGTTTTAATTGATAGGCTTGTATCTCTGTAATAGTATATACGTGTATATGTATTTCATATATTCATATTATGTATATTTTTTGTACTTATTTTATTTGCATATTATGTGTATGTATTATATCTTCACTTTACTTTATATTATGTGTACACCCGAACCCGATACTAATCATATTTCCTTTTTCTTTCTGGGTTGCCTGGAAGAAATCGCTTCTTAGCGATAAGGCCGCCTTTTGTACTTTTTGTTTTTTGTTTCCTTATAATCTTTGTATGTTAAATCCGTGTGTGTACAATTAAAGTATATTTCATTCATTTCATTCATTTCATTCATTTCCATTCATTCATATTTCATTCATTCATTCATTTCATTATATGTATAAAATGACGACATCATTCCGACCGACCGATATCGGCAGATGTCAACTGATAATATCCGACTGGACCAGTTCGGAACGCGGCGACAACTTCCGAATTGAATGCGCAGGAGATATCGTAGAGCCACAGAGGCACTCGCTCGTGTTTACCTTCCCCGTATCCGATTAATCAGGCAGGGTCAGATGCTGACGAGCATAACGCAACCGGACCCGAAAGACGATGGTTTGTTTCGCACAAAAATTTACTTCGACTGGGTTTCCAACACCGGCAACCCATGGCTCAGACGTAAGGTATGCAAACGATCGTTTACGATGGTATACGTCTAAACATAGAGGCAGATAAACTGTGAGAAATACCGGTTTGTTAAATAACATATTTTTAAAGATCAGGCACCGTTTTGTCATGAGGTTACCCTGACTGGAGGAAAAAAAACAGACGATAGAAACTCCGTAGGTATCATCTTCCTTGTTTTATTAATTACATATTTCATAAAAACCTATACAAGTTATACAATTTATATGAAACAAGAAAATGAAGCAAGTTCTACGAAAGTAAAATGATAAACAAAGCTAAAAGAAAAAACCTTCACACACGGATTCAGACCAGAGCTGACCAGGACCCAGCAGTTTGTGAGTGTGGCCACAAGCAGCCTTCTTCATAAGCATGACGCATGGCACCCATCGCTCTCCCCAACCATATTAAAGAGAAGTGGTCGACCCGCCACACATAATATATTAAACTGCATCGATCAACAGAAGGACAGAAGGACATCATAAATATGTTTTATGAAATACTACATCCGTTTCACAATTTTGATATTTAATATAATTGATAAATATCCTGTTTATGTCGAGTAGATATTACAAAAACATATTACAATATAAATATTATCTTTAAAGACCTCATCACATACAGAAATATATATTTGTGCAGCTTAAAGTGATTCCCTGATAATAAATATTTACCCAGGATAAAAAATACATTAAGTGTACTTGCTAAATTCATCAAAATCCAATCACATAATGGTTTCTTATATTTACGCGAACACAACAAATTTGAATTGAAACTATTATCTACGGATTTTAACGCATTTCAAAATGTCGGGAATATAAAATGAAATTAAACGCGATAAAATCCGTGAATAATAGATTCATTTCAAAAATTCGGTTTAGTTTTTGTTGTGATTGAGCAACAAACATCTAAATACTGAAACAGACTTTCCTTCTAGACAGACGTCATGGGTATCGCTAGTTTTTCCAATATTCTAAAACATAAAACGAAAGCCGGAAATCACTATATAATAGATAAAACATTTCACTAGAATTGAAAACGCAAAATAACTTTTAAGAAATAACTTTTTTATGAAACTGCTAGATGTTGATTTGCACGTGTCTTTCATTACAACATAGAATGTGTTGAACCGAATTTTTGTTATACGCGTTCAAAAATAGAGATAACCGACAGCTTTCTAAATTTCTGCTATTATGTCAAACAATTTCAGAGAAAAATGTACTCGTTCAGTGGGACGGACGGAAGAGTGATATTATTAGGGTCCCGTTTTATATAACATACAAAAAACAACTTGTGTTATGGCATCTAAGTCAAAGTAAAATTCACGTTCTAGAATAGAATAGTTTTTTTTTTATGAAAACGTCGCCTCAATAGGAATTTCTCCTGTATCAACACATAAATTGAATATGGACAAACAACCAGACCCGGAACAATTATTTATAGTCCAATACAAATATTTATCCCGGACGCGAATCGAACCCGCGATCCCGGACCTCACAGTCAAACGCTCAGCTACTGCGCCACCGAGGGCGATCCAATAACCGGACCTATATATCTATGTAAGTCTTGCAATATTCGTTGCTATTACGTATTGTTACAATAGAATGTATATTGTTTCAACACGTCAAGAAATAGTTTAAATTATGTGTTACCTTACCGCGGTTGAACATAGGGATTTGGTGTAGTCGCCGAGCATAGCGGGCAGGTTGGCGATTGCAGTACCTGACACCTTCAATAGGCGGTAAAAAAGAAGGTGTCTTCTCTGTCTAGGAGTCGTCTGGGTAGATACCACACTCTTACCCCCTTCCGCCGGTGGACGGCAATGCAATTACGAATTGTGTTCAAGTTTGAAAGATATAGAGAGTCGGTAGGATCATCTAGCGTCTTAAACACTGCACTTCACCGGTCTGGACAGTTTGGGTACGGCAATGAGATGATTATACCACCATATATTTTAACGTGATAGAGCCAAGCGGCGGCTTTTGCTGCTGCTGGAATGGGACGGCTCGACCGGGTTGGTACCGCGGCCTCGCAGAATACCGACGTTAAGTAGAGGCCCATACGCTTCTGCGTTTCGTTCAGAGAGTGAGGTAAACGGAGGTGGTCTGTCTGGTAATGAGATCGCCGCCGCCTAAGGGTAAATCCAGGGAAATCTCAATTTTGGTGATAACCTTCACTAGATGGTAAACTCCTTCTCTGCTAAGGAGTCGTCTTATTCCATACAACAAAACATACCAAAGGAAAAAGATTATTTAAAAGAAATATGAGAGTTAAATTATTACACGGAAATGGGAAAAAAAACATGGCGAACTGACAAGACGATATCGCTCGATATTGTTTGACGTTCACTAAAGATATCGTTCTCTTAAGAGAATACTTTGTCTTTGAGTAATCCATAAAAGCTGTCACATACTGTCTGGTAACGGAATACGTGAGCAATTGTATCTTACGTAACAAAGGCTTTCACTGAAGCTTATGTTCTCAGCGTATTTACTGAACATAGTTGTTAAAATATCGTGTAAGAAATACAGTATTAAGTTTATTAAATAGCAATTATTAGAACCAATCATCTCCAGTAATTATTATTTCGAGCACAGCACAAAGAGACCGTGGAGCCAATAACTCTTAATATTTACTCCGGCTAGGATTCGAACCCAAGAAACTCTCAGCCAAATGCTGGTAAGTAAGGTTGAAATAATAATAAGCGCTCACGACAGTATACCTACGAGTAATACTGTCGTGGTCAGAAGTCAAAACAGTAATTTCATTTTCGTTTCAAAACCCTTTTCAACAGAACTTTTTTGGAATAACGTGACAAGTGGTGAACCTGTCGCCGTCTTAGTGTTCAAGCCAAGTATGCAGATCATACGTAAATTTCGAAAAACTCATTGGTGCAAGCCACAATACAAAGTAATTGGATCCTTGTACGTAGTAGAGCCAAGGGGCGAATCCACCAAGCTTTGCGGCTGCTCGAATATGTTCAGACTAGACCGGGATAGTACTGCGCAGAACACCGATGTGTAGTAGAGACATCTTTAGACTAAGTCTAACTAAAGAATAATTGGATTTAACAAAACAAAAAAACAAAACATTATATTTCTTAACAATTTAAAAAGAGAATGAACGTTTTAAGAAAATTATTTCGCGAACATAAATACTTGCTTGTAAACTAGCTATTATATTAACGTACCACTGAAAAATAATCATAAGTATTTTTTACATACCTTCTAAAACAAACTTTATTGATTCAATCTATTTAATTTGAACATGATGGACATGTATGTATGCTCGCGTGATGCAATCACTTATAATAAATACAAGGGACAAGTCATCATTCTGGATTTTTTTTACTTTGTATTCAATTTTATTAAAAAAAAGTACCACAGCAAGGGTCGGAATTAATCTCCCACATGACACTTTTCAATCTATTTAATACTTTCTCTCTGAGAATGGTAATATAATATGCTATCATATGTTCTTCAAAATCTCGTGGAATTTTATAAAATTGAGGTCTAAAATAAGTTTTACTGATAATTTTATCAACCCGTATAATAATACTTGAGATAGTTTTGGAATGTTCTACCACGCTGCTTCAGTGCAGATTGGATATGTCCTCGAATCAATATTTCTTATTATTTCTGAAACGTATTTTAACGTGGTAGAGCCAAGCGGCGGCTTTTGCTGCTGCTCGATTGGGCCAGCTCGACCGGGTTGGTAGCACGGCCTCGTAGAATACCGGCGTGATGTAGACGCATCTTGTGCTTTTGCGTTTCGTTCGTTAATTGAAGTAGCCGGAGGCCCACTCTCCCTCCCCATCCTCCCGCCCATAAAGGCCGGCAACGCACCTGCAGCACCTCTGATGTTGCAGATGTACGTACGCGACGGTAATCACTTACCATCAGGTGAACCGCTTGAACGTTTGCCGCCTTTCCCATAAATTAAAGATATGCTCTCTTTCAGGTTATCTCACAATGTTTTCCTCCACCGCCTAGCATAAGGTCAATTCTGCTATTAATAATTTCAGTGATAAAGACATCGAGGATCAGAGAGAAAGCGAGTGTCCCGAGCTCTACGCTACCACGGCTCGTGTCCTCCGATAGATAGCAGATGAATTGCTTATTACATCAGCCTACCCGCTTACTAAGCGTAGCGACTATGGCAAATCCTCTTCCACGGGCAGTTCAGAAGGCCATGCTAAGTATTAGCAGACTAAAGAACCAAAAATAAAGGAAATCATCTTATATGCACTTCGACACGTATTTGGCTATTTCACCCAAACCTGCGGAAGAGAAGCAATGTGTCAGGAATCTGCCATTCTGACTGCTTTCTCTCTAACGTATGTTGCGGTCACGGAAAAGTATTGGCTACGACTTATATTTAAACCCTGGGTTCAAATACGCTAATCACCAAGCTACGGGTATCTTTAGATATTTAATGGTCACGTTGAATAACTGTAGTAAATAACTTTATCTCTATTCAGTATAAGACAAAGTCGCTTTTCGCGTTTGTCTGTGCATTCGCTTATAACTTCTAAACTTCTGAGTGGAATCCAATACGGTTTTCACCATCATTAAGAACTTTTTTCACGTCTCAAGTTTATTTTTATAGTACATTAACATTTAATCTATATATTGTAGATCTGATTGTGTGAAGCGGTTGGCTATGAAATTAATAGTACAGATTTGCTTCTAGAAATCGGCGTGTCCATCTTGTTTGCGCGCCTTTTGTTCGACTTGGCTGGGGTCACTTCCGTGCCCCCATGTGTGTTAGTTATATAACATACTTTGCACTCGTTGGAAACGTTTTCATATTACATTTAATATTAACCGTTTACTGCGAAAATAATGTCGTTGCTGCAAAGGTGTTGTCTGTAACAATATTCTGAGTATCTACTTCGCTTATAATTTAACCCACGATAGTCGAGTGGTCAGGGGTTATGCCTTCGAATCAGGGGACTCGATATCGATCTCCTATGTGGTGAACTCCAACACTTTTTTTACGCTCAACTTGTTTCGCCTTGTAACAATAGTGTTGGCTAAGGAGGTGGTGCTTATCTACTCTTCGAACTTGGTGTCGTATGCCATTTTGTTGTTTTTTTTTTCATGCGGAATTCTCAAAGGAATTTTCCCAACATCTTTACAACCAACAAAATGGTGTTGGTACGTTCCACTGAGTATTCTGTCCCGATGTACGTACGTACGTACGCGTTCATGTAGGCGATAGACTTCACTTCATCATCATCATCATCATCATTTCAGCCTATCAGAAGTCCACTCCTGAACATAGGCCTCCCCAAAGGTTGCCACGAAGCTCGGTCCTGAGCCACTTAGCTTACCTTAGACTTATATTTAGTCCACAGCTAGACATAGGGCTTTGCCTAGAAGGATTCGCCATAATCGCTACGCTTGGCAAACGGATTGGCGATCTCACGAGCAAAGCAATGTCGTGCAGCTGCGCCAGAGGTGCGCGGACACCTTGCACCTCAGGTAGCAGCGTCTGTCATCGGTCTGCTTAAATTTCGAGATGGTTATCTCGCCATCTGTTGGCGGCGATGAAATTTTCAAGTCTTTTCCCTTAATCGCTTTTTACGGCTGCAAAAAAAGAGGGTGACAGATTCTTACACCCACACCACACGACTTCTCTGCTTATATATTTCAATGACGTGAAATGGTGACGTAAAGTTGTATTTTTATATAAAAAATTATGATCTAATACAAACAAACACAGTGAAAGTTTGACATGCCATTATTTTAAAAACTGGAGAGTCATGACAATTAACATTTTGTAGATTTTATGTCTTAGTCAGAACAATTCGTTCCGTTTCAACTTTGAATTTAGATAAGTGGAGCAGATTTCTTGCGAACGTGATTTTCAAGCAACGAGTTAATTAAATGCTGAAGTTTTAAATAGAAGATTTATCTACTGAGCAGTAAATCACAGATTTAAAGCTTCATTGGTATGTGTTATTCGCGACACATGTTATTAAGCTATGAAACATATGACATAGGGAGACATATAATTATTTTTAATTAGATTGAGTTATATGTTTATTTGTTACTGATTCATCAATTTAGTAAATTAATAATGTATAATGGATTTTTTTGTTAATTTTTTTAATAAAAAAAAATCTTTATCGGTAACGATCATTTTCTCGGTTTCAACATTACAATGAATATTTTAACATACAATGGCCTAATTTGGTGTCGTATTTATTGAACCTCTCCTCTCCTCCGAAGAGGTAATGTAATAAACTTCCAACTTTTTCCTATATATCAATGTCCACTGCTGACTAATAAAATAGGTTCTGATGATTGAGTAGTGGTGAATCTGGTGGATATGGTGGTGAATAGACTAACAATGAAGAATTAGAAAGGAGATATGACGTGTGATATGTTCACAAACAAATTTGAAACCGAAGACATGTCATTAAATTCGAGAAAAATCCTGAAAATAATTACAATGTCATTGAACATGAAATTGGTAAGTTCACATATGTAATCAGCGGCGAATTACGCAACTGTTCATTAATCAATATATGTGATAAAAAAATTATTAATAAGTTTAATAGGTACTACTTACTTCCGAAGAATATTATGATTAATGATGAAAATGTAAGCAGACCCCTCTTAACCATCTTCGATAATACACAGTCACTAAGAATCACAACACATTTAATATATTTATGCAATATTTAATTATTAATTAATACTAGTGGAGTACTACTGTAGTTTTATTCATATTATATACGTACTAAGAGTTATTAAAGTATTTACAAACAAAATTTAATCATCGCTCTTTTCATCGCGTAAAATTCGTGACCGATTTTGTAAACCGAGCAACGTGCGCCCTCTACGAAAGCTCTGAAAGCACTGAATAGGATAAGAGTGTATGGCTACGCGCTACAGATTTCTGCTTCGAATAAGATACATTTTTGTTAGTCCACTGCCATATTACGGGCACTCTCAACGATAACTCTACTACACTGTGACTTGCTGGGGATCGTTCCGCAAACGAATCGTTTGGGACAATTTTAAATGACTATAATATGTTCTCTGCCAACGCCTACAGGGTAAAATAGAAACATGCCACGAATTTCAATTGCTTAAGGCAATGCTCGGTCTGATTTTTAACACCCGGGTCTAACTTGTGTAAACTGAATTAAAAAAGTTCGTGAAAATTTTACACGTGCGCGTTGAGGTTTTTGTAATAAAGATTTATTGTGAAAAGATGTGTCGAATTAAACTATAGCTAATATGGCCGTGGTAGCCTAGTGGTCAGGGCGCACGATTTTGTTTCATATAGCGCTAGTGACCTGCAATCAATCCCCGGTATCTACCACGCTGCATTTAACAAGGGATGGGCGGTGAAGGCAAACGGTTTAGTTCTGAGAAATATATATATTTCGAGAATATGTGAAGTGCGTCAACCCTCACTGGAGCAGCGTGGCGGGCCTTTGCCCAGCAGTGGGCACTAACATGCTATTACTTACATCAAATTGAGTATTATGAAAGCACTTTAAGACGACCTGTTTTCAAATCAAAATATTTAAAATCTCTTGAGTAATATCTTCGCATTCTATTGACGAAACTAATAAATAAAATGAAATGAAATAATGAATAAAATAAAATGAAAAAATAATAATTTAGCCTCTTTACTCCAATGCGGATGGCAGCACATCATATAGTCTATCACATCGGTGAATAACTTCAGATTCAAATACCGCACTTTCTTATTATAAGTTCCCAGTTTTATTTAAGATGTCTATTTCTATTATTTTTTTGATTTTTTTTTTTTAATATATAGATGTCCTGGATCTATTGCAGACATTACCGGCTCAATAGTAGTATAAGGCTGCGCTGAAAATCAGTGTTGCGGGAATCCGTAACATAAACTGAGCGTAGACCCATTTGTTGCATCGCACTTTAGCGCAGAAAAAAAAAATTCGAAAATATTGTTGTGTTTTTTTTGTTTTTATTATTCTCTTAATTGTGTTATTAATAACTTGTAAACTAATTGTGATGCAATAAAGATACAATCTTTCTTTCTTTATTTAATTGATATTTTTCTTTAAAATCGCATTAATTTAACTTTTGGATGTTTCCAAATGTTCGCTATCATTACCAACGGTTAAATAAAATTGCAAGTTTAATCATCCCGTTAGCGGATATCTAACCCAGGTCACTCGCTTACTATAGAATTTATAATTTCATCATTAATAATTTCTCCCAGTCATGACATTCAAATGGCATAATACGATTAAGCTGACAACAACTCAAAACCAAGCTTTAATAATCTTTAAACAGGTCACCTAGTTCCGGCAATAATATGACTTGACATTTCCGTGGGTTTTGAAAAATGAATGAAATGAAGTGAAGTTTCAGAAACTTCACTTCATTTCATTTCGTTTTCAAAACGCACGGTACGGCATGTCTCTGTAAGTGATCATAGATTGTTGCATGTGCATGTTATTGTACGCGATGCAACCAAGCGGAGGCTGCTCCTCGAATGGGATTTAACTGGCGTAGTACCACGGCGACGCATGATGCCGGCGTGAAGTAGATGCATCTTGTGCTTCTCCGTTTCGTTTGGTGAGTCAGATAACCGTACCCGGCACCCTCTCCCCCTTACCAAATTTTCTAAAAGGCCGGCCACGCATCTGGTGTTCCTCTGGTGTTGCAGATGGGCGTAGGTAATCTACGCCGTCGGTCACAAATTTTCTTTAAGTAAAATAACAGCCTAAATTGTCTCAACATTTAAGAGAATAATCAAGGGTATTACTAAATTAAAGCGAGCACCTTCGCCACTGACCTAAAAGGGTTCTTCAAAATCTATAAACTATATTTCATTGGTTCTTGGTTTTTTTTTATCACCCTGTTTGAGGTCATCACTGGACATAGCCCTTTTTAGGTCCTGGTTCCAACAAAAGCTTAAATTATTTACGGGATTTTGTTACTGTATGATTTGCCAATTCTTACCACTCTGGACAGGCGGCTTGGTGAACGCAGTGTAAGGTACTCTGACACTCCCCACAGAACGAGTTCCCGCCTTGTTGTGGCAAAGTTACCATGCCTTGGTCTCCTACGGCAACCTGCATGATCAGCCCAACTTAGCAGGGAGCGTTGTACTGGTGGTGGGGTACTTCGGATGCGGGTTGGTGAACTGTGGTGGATTGTTGAGCATTACTTTGCAACGCTCTCGTTGAGTTTTGGTGTTACCATACGCCATTCTCCTGATGAATCTAGCGGAGGACGCAGCGCTGATGCGGCAGAGGTGGAACCGCAGAGGGAGAGGAGTAACGGTATTATGGTGTGCCCTTTTACTTCCCCCTGCGGCCCGAATTTTAGTTGACAACAGCAGCATTAGCAGATTCGACGCAGTATCGCAGAATGGTTGGTGCTTCCGAAGGCTTGCCTTCCTGATTATGATCTCCGGGTGGCAGGCTCAGTAGGGTTCCTTGTTTGTTCGGACATGGCCTGTCCTCGCCACCGCGATGTCATGTATACGTTAGGTATTTCTCTAAATAATATTTTAATTATTACTCCTTCAACGACAATCCCGTGGTAAATTCAACACTTAAAATTTAAATGGTGTCAGGTCAGTATCGGGATGCGAACCCACGACACTTACGTAAAACTATGAGATTAAAGCGAACTCCCTGTCTATGTACGATAATATACGCTCATGTTATTCGTCGGTGCACTTCGTTTTAAGGATAAAAAATAGATGTTTAAAAATAAACTAGGCATGTTATTCAATAATGTAAAGAAAAGTAACGGGCTGTAAGTGCCCACAGCTGGTATCAAATACTAGTATCAGAGAGGGTTTAGGAGCCGGGAAGGACCCGCAACGCTGCTCCAGCGTGGGTTGGCGGGCTGCACATAGGCTCGAAATAATATTTTTTTTTTATTATTTCTCAGACATGCAGGTTTCCTCACGATATTTTCCTTCACCGTTGAGCACGTGTTAAATACAGCACTTAAAATTGTTATTAACAATTTTAGTGGTGCCGGCACCGGGGTCGATCCCCGGTCACTCGCGCTCTTTGACACTAATCACTTTAGTCCGCCCTGCGCCTTGACCACTAGGCTACCACGGCTCTCTTCTTCAGCTTGAATTCCGCATGGGTTTCTGCAAATGTGATGGCGGACTATGGCCCATTAAAAAAGAAAGGTTTTTAATTAATTATAATTAGTGACTAAAAGCTTCGAACGAAATTTTGACTTTGATATCTGATTTTTATCAAAGCTTAAAGGCTAAGTTTGAATAAGAAAATAGAATGTGTTATAATTCTAATGAAAAACGATATAAGCAAAATTTTATTCGTACAATTTGTTTCGAGTTCATGAATTCTGTATTCAATTTTAATGGATCTTTGTAAGTATATGAGTTCAAGTAAACTTAACCCGTGCAATGGTAAACCAATGCTAATATTTTATAAAGGCTTTCGCGTTTTAAAATGCACTTACAGTTAGCGAAGATACCGGTATTAATACCTTGCGTATTTTCATAATAACGCTATAGAAATTAAGGCTTTTACAACCCAAGACCGGGGTGGTTTTCATCTGAGCTTATATGGAACAATGTGACAGTGGGCTAGCCTTTCACCGTCTTAGTGTTCAGACTAACGATACAAATCGTAGATAATTTTTTTTAAGGGAAAAGCAGCAAACGAGCAATCGGTTCACGTGATGGAAAGTGATTACCGTCGCCTATGTACATCTGCAACACCAGAAGTGCTGCAGGTGCGTTGCCGGCCTTTAGGAGATGGGAGGAAGTATGAGGAGGGCGATGGGAGAGGGGGGGAGGGCTTTTGGTTACCTCACTCAATTGGCAATTGACAAATCGGGCTGAACATTCCGCCATCATTCGATCGCTAGGCACGTCTGTTAGATAGCGTGGTGCACTAAGTGCAGGTGAGGTTGCCATTAGGAGAAAAAGATAGCATATTCCCCGAACGTATACTACGACATAATCATGAGTAAAAAATAATTGTTTCCTTTATGCCGCCGTTGTGCGTTAATTTAGTTTACTGTCGAACAAAGGCCTCTCCGAGATAGTGACAGCAAAAACCAGCATGCGTTTCTTGATAGGTTTACCTTTACTCACCTCGCTAAGGTAAGTAGGGTAAGTAGGTTAATGAGCGCAGTGCCGGTACTCTCGCAATAGTAAAGCTGCTCTCCATCACCAGTCGGTGGAGGTTTTGCTGAACCCAAATTAGTTTGTTATCAGGGTACACCGTTTCCAGATGAAGTTGGCATTTGGAAAAAAGTTTTTCTACATCCCCCTAACACCTCAAAATAGAATATTTTTCTCCCAACGTCCATTACACCTGCATGCGGTGAAACATTTTCGATTTCGAAAAACTTTGTGTTTGTGTTGAATTTCACAACATTTCTCTGAGCATCGGTATCGTCGATAACTTAGCTGTGAACTAAACTTGTCGAGCGGTATCGGCGTAAGAATCTGCCTTCCCTTTTCTTCTCGTGGGTGTTGAAAGAGACGACCAAGGGAAAAATCCATGGAAATCTCATTGCACTCTCTGGAAACAATCCCGGTCATCACCGCTCAGCAGTCAATCTCCCGGAGAGACAAATAATAAGTTTCGGACGCCTGTTTGGTCGTGACAATTTTTTTTTTAATCTCAGCCTACCCCTATAGGCGATACGCTTATACATAATAAGCTGTTATATCCACAAGTTTCATTTACATTTATACAGCTTCACGCTCGAAACGACCATGCCAAAATGATAAAGTAATTTCACTTTAACCTTTGTGAAAAGTAATATTTTACATTTAATTTCAGCGAAATTCCAGTGATTAATGAGAACTGAACTTCAAGTTTTGAAATATTTAAGTGATATATACGAAATATTTGGCGAATTTTTTAATGAGGAAAGGAACAAACGCGCGGCTATACTGATACTGATGAATACCTACGCCCACGTACATCTACAACGCTAGAGAAGCTGCAGGTATACTGCCGGGCATTAAGGATATTTGAAAAGAAGGAGAGGGGAAAGCAAGAGGGAAAGGAGGAGACAGGGTCTAACCGAACGTAACGCAAAAGCCCAAGTTGCGCTTACTATACACCGGTATTCTGCGAAGTCGTGGTACTGCCCTGTTTGAACCGGCATATTCCAGCAGTACCAAAAGCCAAATATACTCTAAGTAACAATTCATTACAGTTAATTGATATTATTTTACATATACATAGATAATCTAGTTATTGATGCAAATTAATTCCACACTGAAGTGTAATACAATAAGTTACTTCATCATCATCATCATCATCATTTCAGCCTATCAGAAGTCCACTGCTGAACATAGGCCTCCCCCAAAGATTGGCACGAAGCTCGGTCCTGAGCACCAGAGACTTCCCGCAACACCGCGCAGGTCTTCACTCCATCTTGTGGGGGGTCCCACACTGCGTTTGTCTGTACGTAATTAGTTACTTATTATTTTTTAATGGTTATTTTTTTGAGAAATTTAGATCAACTCTAGAATTTCATCTATAACGTAGTTTGTATTTAGAAACGTTAATTTTCTTAAAACTAAATTAACAATAAATTTAACATGTACTACAATCTTATATTTAATATCATCTCTAACGACAAAGTATAACGAACGCTGGATGTGCGAAAAAATAACCATCTGCTCGTATAAATATTATTATTTTTTTATGGGAAAGGCTGCAAACGTGCTAGCGATTCACATGATGGTAAGTGATTACCGTCACCCGCGTATATCTGCAACAACAGAGGTGCTACCGGCCTTTAACGTTATTTAAGAGATGGGAGAAAGGATGAGGTGGGAGAAAGGAAGGGGAGAGGAGTAGGCCTCCGGTTACCTCACTCACCGAACGAAACGCAAAAGCACACGATGCTTATTCTTCACGCCGGTATTCTGCGAAGCCGTGGTACCAACCCGGTCGAGCCGGCCCATTCGAGCAGCAGCGAAAACCGCCGCACGTATAAAAATTATAAAATCTTCATAACTCGTAAGTTCATGTTCATCTAAGTTAGGAAGGTAACCATTTACTTGGAGTGACAAGTGCAGTGGTGATTTGTACAAGTTGGATTGACCTGCACAGTGTTACGGTAAGTCGCTAGACGCAGGTGGCTCAGTACTGTGCTTTGTGGCAATCTTCGGGAGGGACCTATGTTCAGCAGTGTACTTGCTGCAGGATAGACGAAGATCTTAGGCCGATTATTAAAATATAAACTATACCCTGTGGCTTGTATTATTTATATGAGCCTAGGGCTTAGGACATATGTCTCCTAATCAAGAGACAAGAGTTCGATCCCCTATGTAGAGAGTCGTACAAATGAGTTTTCCGTAACTTATGTATGATTTGTATCATTGGCTTGGACACATAGGTCTCAATGACTCACCACCGTGACATTGTACCAAATGAGCTCTGATGAACAGTGGGTTGAAAGGACAATAATGTCTAGACTTCTGGCCACCCCGGTGGTGGCGTTGAGAGCTTACATTTTTTTCATTTTTAAATACTACTGTAAACCTTCCCCATGTAAAGTACTAAAATTATAGTGCAAACCCCATTGAAATCCATTTTAGGGTCACAAGCGAATACACAAACAAAGGAGATTGTTCGACTGTTTTATTTTATTTAGAATAAGTTGTGCACAACACCTATGTAATATAAATGGCTGACATACACTAACCCCGGTAATTCAGAACATAGATAGTCTGAAAATCATATATCATATATACAATATCCAAACTGTCAAAATATCCAGACCTTTCTATTACAACGGCTGTATCAACTAACGAGTTTGCTAATTGAAGACTGCACCTCTGATTTTAATGGGGAAAATATTTAACTTCAAATTGAGGTCAAGGGGTTCTAACGGCAAAGACACGTTGATAATATCAAAGGGCTGTTAAAGTTATTAATATTTTTCGTAAAAGCTTCCTTGTAGAGTTATGACAGAAAAAAATATAATCGCCAAAAAAAATTATTCGAATAAAAGTAATTATTTTTTGGGTTTATTCTAAGTCTAAGTCTAGTAAGGGAATGTCGGTAGTATAGGTTTATAGATATTAGGTAATAAATAGGTAAAAGAAGCAGCATGTAGATGCTCACAGCCGGGCAAAGGCCTGTCCTCTAAAATATTTTTTCAGATCCATCGCGCTTCTCCTGTGTGGATTGGCGGACTTCAAGTTCTAGATTTTTTTTTATTTCCCGTCCAGGATCACTAATGATGTTTCCTTCACCGTCAGCAGGTGGTGAATTCAGCACTTAAAATTGCTATTAACAATTTTAGTGATACCAGCCACCGGCATTCGGACCGAATAATATTAGTGTTTTTTTAATGCAAAATCAATGCATTATTTTGCCGAATGTTAAATGTTTAATTTAAACTGGCGTTAATTTGCTCAATTCGATTTCAGTAATTAGAGAACAAAGTCGAATTGCTGAGACCCTCTCATTGCAATTTCCTCTAATCCAATTAGGTAGTTTAATTTTGGACACAGATCTCCAATTAACATTATTTTCACCCAAATTTGTTTTTTGCCTGAAAAACGTCTGACCACTCTCTTACTTATTTCTGTCGCTAATCTACAGTCCAAGCACTGTTTTGTTCATGTTTCCTGGGTATAGTAAGCCAGTATAATAACAAACTTCTTCGATGTCGTAATTATTTGTTACTTAATTAAATGTGTTTATATATTTAATAATTAATTGTTTTTAGGAGTCCACCTATTATATCTTTTTAATCTTTGGTTTGCACCCACCTTTTGACCATGACAAGGGTTGACTGTAGTATATACTATTTTATTAATTCTTCATTGAAAATTTGTCGTTTTTCATTTTCCGTTATTATCTGAAATGTCTTACAATTACCAGATAATCATTCTCATCCACTAGTCACAGTGGATACTTACAATTATTAAGCAAATTATCTGATTTTTAAATAAAATACTGCTCATTCTAATAAACGAAATGTCTATAGTATTATTATAAGATTTAAAAACAAAGAAGTTTTACCTAAGAAGTTCTTAAAAAACCTGAATTTCCGTCGACGCTCTAAGTGGTAAGAAACTGTCCAAGCAATTTGAAAATTGTATTGTCGTCCATACCGGAAATGCTTTAAAAATTAAATGAAAGAAGTGAATAGCTTCGGATATTTAGTATTTTATATTTAGTCTTATGTATGTCTATTGTATTATTAGAATAGATAGATAGTATACGCTTTATTGCACACCAAAAACAGTAATAATAATAACACAAGAACCTAAAAAACATGTGAGGTGGTACAATGGGCGGCCTTATTGCTAAAATCGATCACTTCCAGAGAACCTATGGATGGACAGGATTGTTAAAAATTAATTTGAAAGTTGCATAAAAGACGACCTGCGTAGTGTTGCGGGAAGTCGATGGATGCAGGTGGCTCAGGACCGAGGTTCGTGGCAATCTTTGGGGGAGACCTATGTTCAGCGGTGGACTTGTGATAGCCTGAAATGATGAGATGAAAATATCTTTTAAATAATAAGAGTGTTAGCAATGCTGTAAAGATTACTAATATTCCCGTTAACCACTTGTTAATCAAACCTTTAATAGTATGTAATAATCGTTGATAAATGGTTTAGTAAAACACAGTAAAACACACCAAGTTTTACTGCGCTACCCTCCGGTGAACCGCTAGCTCGTTACCTTCCTTTTTATTAAAAAAAAAGTTGTCTGTAACATAATATTAGCACTGCTTGTAAAAACTACGTAGCACCAAAATAATTTATCTAAAAAGTACTCATAATTTAATTAATATCTGAAGTGCTGACGATAAGGTCTTTCCACTTGTTGACCTCCGCTCCCCTTATACTCTACACTTCTAATAGTTTTTTTATCAACAAAATGTTCAGTTTATTTTTTTTTAACAAAAGAAACATATCAAATAAATATGAAAGTTCGTAAAAGTAGCGAAATGTAAGTAAGCTTGTCTCGCAAAAGATAACAGTCGCTTTTATTTCGAAGAGAGCTATTTTACATTTTTATTTTCTCTTCTTTATTTCCTAAAAACCCACGCAACAACGGACAAGCGTTCCTCGAATATTGTATCCATTGTCACTTCTCTGTAGTCGCATTGGTGTGCGCAGAGCTGATACCTTGGTATGGAATTTGACATTTTGCTTCATTACCAGTGTATGGAATATTGATTCGACCGCTTCAACTAAGTCTGTACGCGGTAGAGCTAAGCGGCGGCTTTTGCTGTTGCTCGAATGGGCCACCACGACCGGGGTAATGAACGGGTCTCGAAGACTGCCGGTGTGAAGTAGAGGCCATCTTGTGCTTCTGCGTTTCGTTCGGTGAGTTAGGTAACTGGAGCCCAACTCCCTCCTTCTCCCTCCTGAAATATCCTTTAAAGCCGATAGCCGCAGCTCTTCTGGTTTTGCAGATAACGAGTATGTGTCTGTCGGTGTGCATCTGGTGAGCCGCGTGCTCGTTGGCTACCTTTCCCAAGGAAAGGGGACGGGGGTCCACGAAATAATATTTTCTCTTTTCATTATTTTTCAGACATTTAGATTTTTCCTTACTATGTTTTCCTTCACCGCCGAGCTCGTAAATGCAGCACTTATCATAGCTATTATTATACTGTAAATTGTTATTAACAATTTTAGTGTAGCCGGTACCAGGCATCGAACCCAAGTCACACGCGTACTATGAAATTAAAGGATGCGCCCTGAGCACTAGACACTTTGGTGTAATACGAGTAATATTCAAATAAATGTAAATAACAGATTTATCAGGTAATTAGGGTCCAGTTGCAGCGCCTGCTTAATTATGAAGCTAATTTTCCATTCATAACACAAATAATTGATTTGAGGTAATTAGCGTTTAATGAATAATAAGCTTCTAAAAGCACTTTGAACCCTTAGTTTATTTAATCGATTATTTTTGCATCGCTCTAGTGAGCCTGCAATCGTCTTTTTTTTTACGGGAAAGGCGGCAAACGAGCAATTGGTTCACCTGATGATGAGTGATTACCGTCGCGCACATACATCTGCAACACCAGAGGAGCTACAGGTGCGTTGCCGGCATTTAAGGGTATTTGGAAGATGGGAGGGAGGATAAGGAGTGGAATGGGGAGGGAGGGTGGGCCTCCGGTTACTTCACTCACCGAACGAAACGCAGAAGCACAAGATGCCTCTACCTCACGCCGGTATTCTGCGAGGTCGTGGTATTAACCCGGTCGAGCCGGCCCATTCGTGCAGCAGCTAAAGCCGCCACTTAAAAGCGCAATTCAAAATCGCAAAACCAAAATGCCTCTTCCTCCGCGACTCTACGCCAGTTGCGAAGAGCGGTGCAAGGCAATGACACCAATCTCCCCGGCGTGCATGGACACGCATCCGTAATGGACTCTTCTAGCCCACGGCCACTCTGTCACGTAGGTTTCTCTTTGTTCGCCGTGCAGTGTTACGAGTTACGTAAATTACTTCGTTTTACTTTTAATGTGTTGCCATAAAAATATTCATAGCAACCAAAAAAAAAATTATTAACGATTTAAATTGTGTTTGTCGTGAAAATAGGCCATTTTATGATTACATAATTAGAATCGTGTATACGAAAGTTACTTCCGTGATTTGACCGCGCCCGTCTAACATTTAATTATTATTAAATAATTTTGTGTGTGAATTAATATAATTACGAAAATTTTCTTTGATATATTAAAATTACGATTCTGTGATGTAATTAGTTTTAGCTGAAAAGTTCATTAATTCGCTGTATTGGTTTATCTTTATCTTGTAATCTATGAAGTTAAATCATATTAAAAAAAAGCAACTGTTGTGAGAAATATCTTTCACAAAATATATTTCAAATATATTTCTATAAAATTATAATTATATTAAGAAAAATGTCTCAGCCTGCAACAAAATCTTAAAATTTGAGGAATGTTTTTGTTCAAGGGCAAGGGATATGTCAACTTATATAAATTGCACCGACTAAATTTGCACCACCAGCGCTAGCAGCTCCAAGCAGCTCCAATCAGCCACTTCTCATACTGCCCTATCCGTGTTCCACGGAAGCGCCTACCTCCCACCACTAAAACCCACGTGACCTATGGGTTTTCCATGCGAAGGGCAGGGAGATCAGGAAGGCTCTTAAGCACCAGCCTTATCGGCACCTCACTGGTCGGAGCTGGTCTATGGCTACATCACTGACTACTTTTCGGTCGCCGGACATATTTCTCTATCATTGCGACCAAATAAATGACGTGTGTGGGTAGGACTACCATTTCATACCATGAATCTCATCATGTACTCTTCAAAATGGAGATCTTTAGTTATCTCGAATGCCGATCGGTACCGGGCCGGGTATCAGCTGTCCAGTTTCCACTGCTATCGCCAATCCGTCTATTTTCTCAGTAATCTTCACACGCGGTAGAGCCAAGAGCTTTCGCTGCCGGCTCGACTAGTACCACAATCTCGCAAAATACCGGCGAGGCATCTTGTGCTTCTGCGTTTCGTTCGGTGAGTGAGCTAACAGGAAGCTATCTCCCACTCATCATCCCCTCTCCTCATCCTCCTTTTCATCTCGGACGGCTCGGTGGCGTAGTGACGGAGCGATCAGCTGCGGCGCCGTGGGTCGAGGGTTCGATTCCCGCACGGGACTAGTATTTCTATGGACTACAGATAATAGTTCCCGGTCTGGGTGTTAGTCCATGTGAAATTCATGTATGTAAACTGCCTCCGCGATACAGGAGAAATTCCTACTGTGGAAGGTAACGATTATTAAAAAAAAAAAATGCAAAAAATGCAACTTCTTATCTCCCGAATATCATGACAGACCGGCAACCCATCTGCACTTCCTCTGGTGTTGCAGATGTGTATGGGGGACGGTTATCACTTATCACCAGGCGCGCCGCTTGCACGTTTGCCTCCTTACACATAAAAAAAAAATATCGGTAAGTTCTGTAGATACAAGTCGTTGTTTTTTTAAAGAACTGTAAGTGGATAGTTACAATGTTACATGATTAAAGCCATAATTACAAAGAAGTCAAAAGGTACCGCTTGGTTTACGAAATAGGCGTATTCGTTTAAAATCATAGAGATATTTTCGTTAAAAAAAAATACATTTCATAAACATAGTATTATAAACATATAATTTACATATATATGTTCATATATATTATTTGTACCTTGAGATTCGTAACTAAAATAATATACAAAGAATGCATGCAAACAAATTCATCATTTCATCATCATTTCAGCCTATTAGAAGTCCACTGCTGAACATAGGCCTCCCCCAAAGATTGCCACGAAGCTCGGTCCTGAGCCACCTGCATCCATCGACTTCCCGCAACACTGCGCAGGTCGTCACTCCATCTTGTGGGGTCGTCCCACACTGCGTTTGCCCGTACGTGGCTGCCACTCGAGAACCTTTTTCCCCAGCGGTTGTCAGTTCTGCGAGCTATGTGGCCGGCCCATTGCCACTTCAGCTTGCTGATCTTTACGGCTATGTCGGTTACCTTAGTTCTGCTGCGGATATCATCGTTGCAGACTCTATCACGCAGAGAAACACCGAACATAGCCCTTTCCATAGAGCGCTGACCAACTTTGAGCTTCTTCATACGGCCTGCAGTGAAGGACCAAGTCTCGGATCCGTATGTCATTACTGGCAACACGCACTGATTGTATACTTTCGTCTTGAGGCTTTGCGGTATACTCGACGAGAAGATATGACGTAGTTTCCCGAACGCAGCCCAGCCGAGTTGGATTCGTCGATTGACCTCTGAGTCGAAGTTGGACTTACCTAATCGGACAATTTGTCCCAGGTATACGTACTCGTCTACAACTTCGAGCCTATTGTTCCCAACAACAACCGGTATTGGTGTGACATGGACGTTTGACATGAACTTCGTCTTGTCCATGTTCATCTTAAGACCAACCTGTTGGGAGACGTTATTGAGGTCATTGAGCATTGTACTAAGCTCCTCCAGCGATCCTGCCATAAGAACTATGTCGTCGGCAAATCGAAGGTGAGTGATGTATTCGCCATTGATGTTGATACCGTATCCTTTCCAGTTCAGCTGCTTGAAAACATCTTCCAATGCAGCGGTGAAGAGTTTCGGGATATGACATCACCCTGTCTTACACCTTTCTGCAGTTGGATTGGTTTCGTACTCTGATTCTGTACTCAGATAGACATCGTAGCCTCATTGTACAAACACCTCAGCACTTCGATATACCGAGAGTCTATCTGGCACCGCTGGAGAGACTTCAACCCCAAAAGACACAGGTTTGCGCGTTCACCGCTAAAAAGAATCCCTTTGTCGTTTCTCCTCTTTTGAGAACATTCCCTTATTGCCTCAGCCAGTATCAGAATCCTTGGCGTTGACATATCGAGCGATGTTCAGTTCCGTGGTCACTTGGAGGAAAGGCCAAATTGGCCTCCAAAAGCTTGGTGTGCTCTGTAGAGCGGGACAGTATTTCATGCCGGTCCACCGTTTGCAACTTTATAAGGCGCAAGTTCGGCCCCACATGGAATACTGTTCTCATCTCTGGGCAGGGGCACCCCAGTACCAACTCCTTCCATTTGACCGCATCCAACGTCGAGCGGCTCGAATTGTCGGCGACCAAGCTCTCTGATCGGCTTGATCCTTTGGCCTTGCGAAGAGATGTTGCTTCTCTTTGCATTTTTACAAAATTTTCCACGGGGAATGTTCTGAGGAATTGTTCGGATTGATCCCAGCTGCTGAGTTTCACCATCGTACATCGCGACAGAATTCGAAGTTCCATCGATACCACCTAGATGGTTGGCATTCCACCACAGTGCGTTTTAATCGAAGTTTTCTGCCACGCACTTCGATTTTGTGGAATCAGCTGTCGCCAGCAGTATTTCCGAACAGTTACGACTTAGGAACCTTCAAGAAAAGAGCTTATTCCTTCCTTAAAGGCCGGCAGCGCATCTGTAGCTCCTCTGGTGTTGTGGATGTTCGTGTGCGTCGGTGATCACTTACCATCAGGTGAGCCGCACGCTCGTTTGCCCCCTTCTTCTATAAAAAAAAAGGCTTTCTCATAGTCCACATACGCCAGACATAATGGCAAATTCTACTCCTCGGCCTTCTGTACAATCTGGCGAAGAGTATGTATGTGGTCTATGGTACTATAGCCTTTTCGGAATCCGGCTTGTTCGGGAGGCTGGAAGTCGTCAAGTCTGTTCACTAGACGATTTGAGATGACTCTCGAAAACAGCACGTAGACGCGGCTTAGAAGCGATATCGGTCTATAATTCTTCAAAAGGCAGTTATCTCCTTTCTTGAAGAATAGGACAACCACGCTTCTACTCCACGCTTTCGGCGTAACACCGCCATGAATGACGGAATTAAACAGCTTCTGAAGGACAACAAGTATCGGTTTTCCACCCGCTTTCAGAAGCTCAGCTGTAATTCCGTCCTCACCCGGCGCCTTGCCGTTTTTAAGCTGTTTAAGAGCCATCCTAATCTCGCTCAGACTGACTTCCGGGATGTTATCGGAATAATGTCGGATAAGCTTGGCTCTTGGGTCATTACTCACATCAGTGTGTGGTTTCAACGACGTTGTGTACAGCTGTCCGTAAAATCTCTCGATCTCACTCAAAATCTCGGCTCCAGCGGAAATGACTGCGCCGCTTTCGGTCTTCAGCTTGGTCAGTTGGCTCTTTCCGATAGACAGATCTCTGTCGAAGACTTTGGAGCCTTGGTTCCGCTCTATCGCTTTTTCAATACAGGCTGTATTGAATTTGCGTAAGTCTTGCCTCATACATTTGGAGATCTGTCTATTCAGTTGCCGATACGCTGCCGTATCCGTTGTAGACTGCAGCTTTATTTCACGCCTGGCTTTCATGAGTTTAAGAGTGTGATCGGAGAGCTTTTGGGGCTTGTTCGTGCGGCGGGTCCTGCAAAACTTAGCTCCTACCGCATGGACAGTTTGCACTAGCCTGCTATTCGTATCGTCCACTGTAACGCAATCGTCTAGGCACTGAAAGCGATTATGCAACTCGAGCTGAAAGCTCTCGTGGTTCTGGATAAGGGCACGTGGTGGGCGGAGCGTAGACTTCACCAGACGAGACCGCTCGAGCCTAATGTTAAGGTTCAGTGTGCCTCTTACCATTCGGTGATCACTGCCGGTTTTACCCTAGTGATCACAGAGACATCACTGAACAGCTGACGCTTGGTCGTCATGATGAAGTCGATCTCATTTTTGTGGTACCGTCCGGGCTCATCCATGTCCACTTCCTGTGGGGCCGCTTCTGGAAATAGGAGTTCATCATAAAGAATCCTCCTTTGCCATGAAGTCAGCCAGCTGTTGCCCTCTTGGGTTCCGTTGCCCTACTCCAAAGTTCCCCAGTATCAGCTCATCGCCTTTTTCGTACCTAGTTTTGCGTTAAAGTCTCCCATCAACACCGTGTAGTGAGTCTTAGAGCAATGCATGGCTCTAGAAATATCCTCATACATTGCCTCCACTTCATCATCAGAGTGTGTCGAGGTTGGTGCGTATACCTGTATGACCTTCAGCGAATACCTTTTGGTTATTCTGAGTATAAGGTACGCGACCCTACTCGACACACTTCCGATCTCGATCACGTTGTTGATGAGAGACCTGTGGACGATAAACCCAACACCTCCTTGGGACAGATGGTCACCCTGCCGGTAGTAGAACAAGTTACCGGATTTTAGGATTATAGAGTCCTCTCCCTGTCTTCGGACTTCAGACAACCCTATAATACTCCAGTGTAACTTGCTTACTTCTTCTTCCAGTTCTAGTATCTTCTCGTCGGTCCTCAATGTGTGTGCGTTATATGTTGCCAGGTCCAGTCGTTTGGGTTGGCAGCTAGAAATGAGCCGGTGATTCTTCGCACCCCCTGCCTTGCCGTTACCATGGCTGCCACCATAGCCAGGACTAGCGAGGCCGCCGGGGACTGGGGGCCATTGCTTTCTACCTCTCATCATGGGGGGGTTTGCCTTAGTTGCCACGCCTGGCGTGCGGGTTGGCAACCGCAGTTTTTTTTTTTTTGTTCTAGTGCAGGAAGATGCTGCTGCCCATCTCCTAATATAATTTTTACCATTAGTCGCCTTTACGACACCCATGGTTAGACAGGGTTGGCGCTATTCTTTACTTCCGACAGCCACACGGAAACTATCTATATAAAATAAAATATATACTACTATCTCCTGTCGCAGGTCTGCTGGAAGAAATTTCTTAAGAAATAAGCAGTACCTTTGTACAGACCATTTCTTCCCATCACATTTCTTTTTATTCGGTTTTACATGGGTGTACATAAAATTAATGTTTCTGTTTTTGTTCGCCCCTTATAGACAGACGCACAACCCACTCGATCGATTGAGCTCAAATCTATGGGTGTTTTTTTTATTTATCACGGTAAGGAACGAAAGAATAAGAAATTGAATTCAGTATTTACAATAATAGGCAGTCTGAAGCGTGGTAGGGTTTCAGTCAGCATTTCAATTTATAAAATAAAATATATACTACTATCTCCTGTCGCAGGTCTGCTGGAAGAAATTTCTTAAGAAATAAGCAGTACCTTTGTACAGACCATTTCTTCCCATCACATTTCTTTTTATTCGGTTTTACATGGGTGTACATAAAATTAATGTTTCTGTTTTTGTTCGCCCCTTATAGACAGACGCACAACCCACTCGATCGATTGAGCTCAAATCTATGGGTGTTTTTTTTATTTATCACGGTAAGGAACGAAAGAATAAGAAATTGAATTCAGTATTTACAATAATAGGCAGTCTGAAGCGTGGTAGGGTTTCAGTCAGCATTTCAATTTATAAAAATAAAAATCAATGTTTCTATGTATCTTTGCCCAAGTAGACTCGCAACCCAATCGAATGAGATAGTTTAAAATTATGGATTATATTCGTCTCATCACGGGAAAGGTTTAAAATGCGAAACGCAGCCGGGTTCCAATTTCGAGAAAAAATATTACTATTAGATTGTTATTGTTTTCACACTTACATGGACATATCGAAGTAAACAAAAGTTACTTTCTTGGAATAATAATGACAAATGATGAAACGGCCGACGTTATCCGTATTTGTTTTTACTAAACACATCCAACTATCTATCATTTCACTTCCCTTTGTGTTTGTTGCGACGTTGCTGAGCGACATCATGTTTGTTTCTAAACTATGTTAACGTGTACCTACCTAACGAAAAATCATACTGTCATTTGAACCCATGGTGCCCTAGTAGTCAGGGAGCTCAGTTTAGTTTCGTAGTGCGCGAGTGACCTGGATTCGATACCCAGCGCCAGTGCCACTAAAAGTGCTGTTTTTACCACGTGTTCGACGGTGAAGGAGAACATCATAAGGAAACCTGCATGTCTGAGAAATTATAAAAAATATTATTTGAACGATATGTGAAGCCCGGAATTGGAAGCAATTGGAAAGCATTGGAACAGCGCGCCGGCCCTTCCCGTCTCCAAAACCTTCATACATATTTAAGAAGAACGCCTTTGCCTTGCAGTGGGCGCTTACAGGCTGCTACTTTACTTTGTTTAGTGATCAACGAGTGACCTGAGTTCGATTAAATAAATTCATTAATAATCCACGAAAATTTTTAATAGCAAATTTTAAGTATTGCATTCGGTACGCGCTCGGGGTTAAAGGAAAACATCGTGAGGAAGTCCGACGCACAAGGGCAGCGTCGCAGACCTTTCTCAGGTTCTAATCCCTCACAAATATTATGCACTATGAATGAATGAATGAAATGAATGAAATATACTTTAATTGTACACACACGGATTTAACATACAAAGATTATAAGGAAACAAAAAAAAGAAAGTACAATAGGCGGCCTTATCGCTAAGAAGCGATTTCTTCCAGGCAACCCAGAAAGAAAAAGGAAATATGATAAGTATCGGGTTCGGGTGTACACATAATATAAAGTAAAGTGAAGATATAATACATAGACATAATATGCAAATAAAATAATACAAAAAATATACATAATATGAAATACATATACACGTATATACTATTACAGAGATACAAGTCAACGACATTAAGGAAAAGGAAACAAAGATTAAGGAGGCATAAAGTATTTTTTTAACAGGCGCTTGAAAACAGGTAATGATTGTGCTCGCTTAATATGAACTGGAAGAGAGTTCCAAAGCCGAACAGCTTCAACGGAAAAGGATTTAGAGTAAAAAGAAGTGCTGTGAGAAGGATTTCTGAGTATTAAATTGTCATCAGAGCGAAGAGAACGATCAGGGTGAAAATCACAGAGATACTCAAACCGCTCTTTTAGTTAAAAGGGAGTGGTTGGATTGAATAGAACAGAAAACAAGAGTGATAAAAGATGAGACTATGCCCAACTGTAGGGAATTATACCACCCTCTTTTTGTCTCTTCGATGAATAAAACGTACGGATGGCGAGTCGCGATGGCTCCGAGTGATTGCAATGAGATATTCAAGTCTTTCCCCTTAATCAGCTCTTAGGCCATCCGTGGGACGATGTTGGGTGTCAGATTATTAAGTAGTAATAAAAGTAGTTTTAATTCGTCCGCTGTTCAACTTGTTATTCAGACAATCATATGCTTTGATTTAATCGGTAAAGCGTGTTCACTTTATTACATACATAATACATTTATGTTTTTCTTTTCTTGTTTACACTCGCGGTATGAATGTATTTGTATTACGAATGATATAATTTTCATTCCTCTCCTTTTACAACAAGTACTATAGTCAGGTTGGCAATTGCGTTGGTAATATTGTTGTGTCAAAAGTTTGTGCGTGTACAGACACAGAGACACTACATCATCTTTGCCTAACTATATCCAATGTAATCGATTATGCGACAATGTCGGAGGAAAGGTACGGGTTGCATGCAGTGTCATTGGTACTTGATGTAATATAACGCAACCTTCGACAAATGTTCGACAAACTCCGACTGGGAATCAAACAAGCTGGAATACTACTACAGGAATTTCTCTTGCAGTCGCTAAGGCAGTCTACATGCACAAACTATATACGAACAAACACCCAGACCAGGAACAATTGTTTGTAGCCAATACGAGTATTAAATTGTGTTGATAAAAATATACATAATGCTGCCAGTATGTCTCTGTGTTCAGACTGTCCAGACATATATAATTTAAAAACCATAAAAGCTTTAGCTATCTCATCCCGAGAGTGCGGTAAATTGCGACAAAGAAAAATCGATTTGATGTATAAACATCTCGAAAACATACGCACATCGCTGACAAGAAGTAGTTCTCTATGAGAAGAACTGCTTCTTCACAGAGCGCAAGGCTTCTGTTACTGCAGGACTAGCTGCGCTTGCCAAGCGTGGCGATTTCGACAACCACTTTCTTTGGAATGTTTATAACATTTTAGAGTGTGATAATTTTACTGGGATTAATCTAGTTTTTGTAACGGCTTCTCATACAAACTTTAAAGTTTACTTTTTAATTAGACATTTCGAAAACCTTTTTAGACCTATTTCGTATGACCTAAAATCGATTAATTAATTGCGAAAACATCGGACTTGAAAGGTTGGATGAAAAACCGCGTAAATGCTCTTTATACTCGTATTTATGAAGAAATTGATTTACATGAACTGCAAGACATAGACGATCAAGGACGCGACTTTCATATTAAAAAATAAAGAGTTATTGCCTGCCAGCTTTTATTGGCTGTTTCATGAAAATATCTAGGTCCATCCGTGAACTTTTAAAGCCTTTTTTATGGGAAAGGCGGCAAACGAGCAAGCGGTTCACGTGATATCAAGTGATTACCGTCGCTTACGTACATCTGCAACACCAGAGGTACTGCAAGTGCGCTGCCGGCCTTAAAGGATATTTAGGAGATGGTAGGGAGGATGAAGAAGGGGATGGGGAGGGGGAGTGACTCTCGTGATGCCTCTACTTCACGACGGTATTCTGCGAGACCGTGGAACCAACCAGGTCGAGCCGGCCCATTCGAGCAGCAGCTTAAGCTGCCGTGTGGCTCTACCACGTATTAAATAAGCAAGAAAGAAAGCATATTTTGTAACAGTTCAAAAAATATTGTCCAATAATTTCGCTCTAATGTTCTTGTTTACGTTGTTTGGAAGATTTTAAAATTTTAAGTAATTTCGTTGTGCTTTTGTGTCAAGTTTACCCTTGCGACGAAATTATAAGTAAGCTCTGAGCGGCCGTTTGCGTCGTCCTCCTGGCAACACTGTTTATCAACCTAAACAAACAACAACGTTCCTTTTTCGTTTATTTTGTTATTTTGATGCTTCGATTGAGCTCGATGCTCTTTTGTTACGAACCCTTGTTTTCTCTTATTTCTGGGTGCTCCATTTTTTTTAAGTCATAAATATATATTGTTCGAGCATGAGTTCCGTGAATGTTTAGATAATGGTATTTGAAAATTAACGTGGCATGTGCCCACTATTGCACAATTCAACAACATTCTCATGAGAGATTCAAAGAAGTTAATATATCATAAAAAATACTTTCGGTTTGGTGGGGAAAATAAGTGCAAACATTCCACAAAATACCTGACAGCTTTTGCCAGTGTTTCCAGTGTCTAAAAATTAACTTTAAAAGGATTCACTAATGATACTTGGGATAATAATAATGACTTTACTTATGACGTGGTACTTATGACTTATTTTGCAAAGCTTCTATCCTATTATGTCCTAGAGCTGTGATGGGGAAGTATTCAAGTTGTCTGGCACTGCAATGGCGATTAGTGGCGTTGAGCTACTTTTATTAATCTCTATTTAATATCTACAACTAATTTAAAGAAACAATGTAATAAATGATTATTACAATATACCCTACTGGATACATAAAGTCGCGATAGATATAAACTGTTGAAGTAAAAAATTAAAACAGCAGCGTGTAAATAAATATTGAGAAGGTTTTGGAACAGAGAAGGGTTTAGTGTATGTAAGCGGACTTCGCATGTCCTCGAAAATAATATCTTAAATTTTTTCTCTGACTTGCCAGGTGACTTTCTTACGACATTTTCCTTCATTGCCGAGTACGCGGTAAATTCAGCACATAAATATACTCTCAAAAGTTTTAGCGGTTCCAGAACTGCAGCTCGAACACAGGTCACTCGCTTTCTATCCAATTAAAATGAGCCTAACAACCACTAGGCTACCATGGTACCATTCCACATAATAAAGTACAATGATATAATCGGCGTTCTAAACTAGAAGCCACTTATAACAAAGAAAAGTGTGGTTAAACCATTTGAAACGACAAGTTACCAATGTACGCATGTACTACGAACGGCCTATTGAAATATACAAGGGTAACATAATTGCTAATAACTTATTTGTTTAGCGTGTTAGCGCAGTGCGATTCCAGGAAAGCTTCCTTCCATTAGATTCGTCAACAAGGCCGGTACAATGTCAAACGTACGCTCTTTTTATCAAAAATATTTCCTACCACCTACGTGCTTAACACAGTGGAGCGAGCATTGGCCAAACTTAAGTAAGTAACTTTTATTTTCTCTTCAGCTTGATAGGTTATATTAGGCGTAATCATACACTCGTACACGGGCCGTATGATATCGGCGTAAAAATCCGTTATTCCCTTTCTTCTCGTGGGTGTTGTATCATTCGACTAAGGGGAAAGTCTTGAAAATCACAATGGCTACCGACAGATGGCGGGATAAGCATTTCGACCAACCAGACAAAAATTAATCAGACCGATGACGGGCAGCAGCGTCTGGGGTTCTGAGTACCTGGTACCAAGAGCGTCATCTCGCTTGCCGAGCGTGGCGATTATGGGATACATCCTCATGGGATATGCCTATGTCCTGCAGCAGACTGTTGAGGATATTAATAAATGATTGAAGTACAGTATTATATTAGATATTGTAATTATTTCTAATTTCATCATGAATGATGCCGAAGTGGAGAGACGTCTGATGGGAATAGATGATAATGACTATGAAATACTTCATAATTATAAGTAAAGTAAAATAATAAATAAAGGGTATGTAATAAGAGTTTTTACATGATAGATCCAAGCGGCACCTCTCGCTGCTGCTCGAGTGGGCCTGCTCGACAGAGGCAGTACCACAGCCTCGCAGAGTACCGGCGTGATTTTGAGGCATCATATGCTTCTACCTTTCAGGTCTGTGAGTGAGGTAGCTGGAGAGCCGCTTCCCTCTCCGCTATCCCTCGTCCTCTCTCCAATCCCCCAATTGTCCTTAAAGCCCGGTAAGGCATCTGCAGCTCCTTTGATACTGGAGATGTACATGGGCAACCACTTACCATCAGGGTAGCCTTAAAAAAGATAAAAGACATCCTGCGTTCCTAAAATACACAAGGATCCTACTGATCATGGAATAAATTATTCTACAATGCACAATGGCACATCCATTCATCTCAATACTTGATCTGATGAACGTAATCCTAAAATAATAATAATAAGTACGTTTTACAACCGAACTACGTTCAGTTATAACATTATTTGATAAAACGTTTTTATGATTTGTTGCACATTGTCATAATCAACACTTTAGCAATCAACCAAATGGACATTTAGATTGTCTGTCTGTATCTTTTGCTTCGCCGGGCAACCATAAACGCTTATTCTACAACTGAAATTTAGATTGGATTGATTTCGGGTGTACCTCAAGTGGTACTGCTTGATCTCCCACTAGAGATGGGACGGTCGGTTGATGCGCATTATGTTTCAAAGCTTTAA
The DNA here is from genome assembly GCA_029286595.1 of Bhutanitis thaidina. Taxonomy (NCBI): domain Eukaryota; kingdom Metazoa; phylum Arthropoda; class Insecta; order Lepidoptera; family Papilionidae; genus Bhutanitis; species Bhutanitis thaidina. Next base: position 14,553,303 of record JAGSMS010000008.1, on the reverse strand, counting down.
ATCGGTCGACGAAATAGAAGTGCAAGACTTGCAACGAAGGGATTTGCTTCGAGTATCCGGCCGTAGTGTTCTCCGGGTGATTCGAAACACAAGGTTCCAGTGGTTGGACTTTAGTTTTAAATAAAAATCATAGTTAACATTAATCTCATAAGAGCCATTTCAGTATTTTTTTATTATTGTAAAGTGGCAAACAGGCAAACGTGCAAGGGGTTCACCTGATGTTAAGTGATGACTGACGTACATCTGCAACACCAGAGAAGCTGCAGATGTGTTGTCAGCCATTGAGGTTATTTGAGAAGAGGCCGTGGTAGCACCCCGTGCGAGCTGGCTCATTCGAGAAGCAGCTGTAGTCGCTGTTGTTGTTGAAGCTCATCAAAAACTTTCCTAATTTACGGTTCCCATTAGACATTTAAAAAAAAGGTGTCTAATGGAAATATAAACAATGATCAACTCCTTTTATTTGTTGCTTTGTCTATACGTTTAGTCAAAAAAACAATTATTTGCCTTTTTGATATTGTCGATTTTTTGAGCCTCGTGATGAGAAGGTGGAAGGGCAAACGCCTACCTGTCACTGAAAGCAGTGACCAGTTATGTCTGAAGCAGCGACATAACCGGACCGACTAAAACCCACATATAATTAGAGATACGCTGTAGATTCGGTGGCTTTGACAGCTTCAGGGGAAGAGACTCGCAATGAAAGGGCCCCCAATTAAAAAAAAAAGAGTTGAGATACAACGGCACCGCTGGCGCTGCCTGCTGCTGTGTCGGGCTCCGTCACCTTTCGTCGCGTTAAGACTTCCAATTAAAACTAGAGGGTAGGAGGTGAGAGACCTCGGCTTAGGACCCCGGACGCGAATGGTTTACCATAGAAGGCCACGTTTTTTAAAAAGGTCCATGCCCAACGGTGAATAGTTTAAAACCAGTAATGTTTTTAAAAATAGTTTTGAGCTCTTCACCGATAAATGATGTTCCCACGGACGATTTCGGCTTTAAATACCATCGGCGATTGTCAACAACGCAGAGTTTTATATGACAAGTGCACGCGCTCACACACGTCACTCGACTTTATCATCCCATATCAAATATAACTCTTATAAAACAACTTCAATTGAACGTTCAGATGCAATCCAGACAGGAGACATGACACAAAAAGACCTAAAAAAAATATTTTTTCAATCTATCAAATATATCCCACTGGAAGCGAACTTAAATTCATGACTTAACATTTAAGTCAACTTACATTTGAACACGCAAATTACATTGAAACATTTTCTTATCAAACGATTCCTTGGGATGTGCGACTCTTATAAATTTAAGGTAACTTAGCTAAGCTTAACTTAATGCTCAAACACTTGACATAACTAAATTGTATAACGTAACAAGTTTTATTGACGAAAAAAGTAGTTATTTTAAATTCAATAACGCAGAGTAAAAACGAAAGCTTCATCTGTTAAAAATATTATAATAGAACATAATGTAATAACTTGATAAGTTGTCTTGAATCAATTTCAAATAGCCATTGAAACGTTTTCATATATAATAGAATAAAATAAAACACTTACCCATTTCACAATACACTCTTCCGTGCTGCACTGGAACAGACAACCGAATGACAAAATAGTTGATTAATTAAAAGCCGGGCGTGGTTAATCGAATGCGGTCTGAATTCCCAATAGACTAACACATAGATGTTAATTCCAGTACATTCGCTCTACCCAAATATGTATTTGTTATTAATTAAGCTTCCGTATACACAAGCATTAAAGTTTTTATATGTTAACGCATGTGCGTGTGCTAATAGCATTTAATAACTAGAGCTTAAACTACGCGATAGCACAGTGATCAGGGCGCTTATTTTAAATTTCATATTACCCTAGTGACCCTGGTTCGATCCCACGTGCCGGCACCATTAAAGATTATTTATCGTTGAATAGTATTAATAGTTGTAAAGTACGTATTTTTTATTATTACTCAATTGTGTTTATAAAATGTTCACAAAGACCGAGTAAGTGTTTACCTTCGCTATCCTATGCGAGATAGGATCTGAGGAAGTATCGGATACAGTGCCAGAGATACGTTTCATAACATAACACAACCAAACCAATAAAAATAAAATCTCGTTTAATTTTGTTTTAATATTCCCGACGTTTTGTTTGCTTTACAGAAGCCGTGGTTACGAGGGGACTGAGGTGTTAGACGTCCAGATTACATCCGTCCCTCAATATTTAAATTAGTTCGTTTTCTGTCGGTTTTTCTGATTTTTATAAGTATACACAATCTTTTCGAGGCACGAAATTCTCACAGCAATCCTCTTCAAGGTTCAACCGTTTTTTTTTACTGCCTGCATTAACGGCTTGCCGTCCTGATAACACTGTATCATTATCGAGTAACCGGCAGGAGGTAAATATGTTCACCGGATGGTTGACATTGCACAATTTTTTTTTATAAGAAAGGGGCAAACGAGTCAGCGGCTCTCCTGATGGTAAGTAATTACTGATGCCTTCGTACAGCTGCAACAACAGTGGAGCTGGAGGTGCGTTGCCGGCCTTCAAGGATATTTGGGGAGAAGAGAGAATAGGGGGAAAGAAAAGGACGGGTGAGCGAGGTGTGGACCACCGAAGCGCAAGATGTCTCTGATTCACACCGGTGTTCTGCGAGGCCGTGCTACTACCCCGACCCATTCGAGCATTCGGTGTGGGTAGCCTCTTACCTATATCTACCGCCAACCAGCACTGCGACCACTGTTGAGTTCCGGTTTGAAGAGTTACAATGTGCCAGTATATAAGACGAGAGGCATCCCATCCCATCCCACAACGCACCCGTAACCTTCTTCGGCTGAAATTATCTTCAGGTGTCCATAGGCTCCAGTAGCTTCTCTGTTTTCTGCAAATTAATTTAATATCAATTAAATATTAAAGAAAAGTCCGGAACAAGAGTCGAGGGTGAGATCTCAAATCAGGTTCTGAGTCCCGGAAATGATGCCCGCCCCCCATAGGCTGATAAGCATATTCAAGAAATCAACGAATCAATACGTTTGTTGTTATTTTTATAAACACATTTATTTAATCATTGATACACGTTTATGTACCTGCATCAGTTATTATTGTAGGTATTATTGGAAACTCTTATCAATTTATTTATAAATATATATTTATTTATAATATAAATGTTGAAAAGTGAATCCCCTGAAAGGTGAGATATGTATACATAGGTTAAAATAGATTAAAACTTAAAAGTCTACCATTTTTGATTTTATTGGCATCACATTGAATAAAGGTAAGTGAGAAAAAGAAAAGGCTTTTTAGCCTTCAATAAAAATTAGGGTTATATAACATCCCGCACGTTATAATGTTTGCACGTGTGAAGCTGATGAAGAATTTTGATTAGGCTTTAAGAAATTGTGCATAAAATGCCTCTATACTATTTGAATAAGCAATTTAAGGTCTGTCTCGACCGTTTGCGGTCATTTTCCTTTAGCGCCCAACTAAAATTCGATATCAAATATTTAATAGGAAAATGTTGAACTTGAATATTGCAACGAACGCCGATATCGTCTTGTCAACTTTTCGTCTTCAAATGACAAGTCAAAAGAAATGTTTTGTAAAAATTCAGTCGATGTCAAGAAAACTTTGACATCGTCTGAACTTTGGTAGGTAAATAAAGGTTGAAAAATAGCCTATTTGGTTTAATAAAATTAAACATCATAAAAGGACGTAATTAAGAAATATATAAGGAGTCCAGGAGCGGACTAAGAACAGTTCAGTGGTAAGTTCTGAAGTAATTGGAAGAGGAAGATCACGAAGAAAAGAAGAGGAAAAGGAGGAAAAAGACAAGAAGTGAAGGCGAAGTGTCCAGGGCAGGAAAAGACAGTCAGATAGACCCGTGGAAAATCGCGTACGAGGGATAGCGCATTAGGAAGAAAGTTTAAAGTACCAGCATTACACTCCAATCCCGCAACACGTAGCACGTAACAATAACATGTTCGAGAAATAAGTTTAACTACACTAACACTTTCATATAATGTTAACCAGGGAGGGGTAGAGATATAGCGATTCCTTCGCCAACCAAACGACGCAATCAGCCGGTACCCAGTAAAAATTAAAACATCTCCAGACCGTATAACTTAAACCCGGGGTACTTAAATTTATGGCAAGTCTTAGTGTGGAAATGGCAAAACGTACCATGGATCAGAAGCCAAACACGATCAAGAGACGCTCTTGAAAGAGACTGAGGTGCAAAGTCAGGATCCTAGAAAGACGGTTAATGGCTTGCGGAACCTCGTTCGGCCAAGCTCTGTGCCAAATACAAAACGTGGTAGAGCCAAGCGGCAGCTTTTGCTGATGCTCGAATGGACGGGCACGGTCGGGTTGATACCACGGCCTCAAAGAATACCAGCATGAAATAGAGGCATCTTGTGCTTCTGCGTTTCTTTCGGTGAGTGAGGGTGAATTAGAAGCATCTTGTGCTTTGCATTTCCTTCGGTAAGTAAGTTAACCGGAGACCCACTCTCCCTCTCCATCACCCCGCTAATCCTCCCTGCCATCTCCCAAGTACCCTTAAATGCCGAGAACGCACCTGCAGCACCTCTTGTGTTGCAGATGTACGTGGGCGACGGTAATCACTTACCATAGAATTAACATCACTTGTTCTTTTTGAAAAATGGAAATCCGTACTCTCTGCCTATTTAGGAAGCCAGGGAGGTTTATTATTTGATTTTTCTTTAATAATTAAAAAAAACGTTACCTCCACTATAGCAGTCACTCCTGTACTGTGGGGTGCATTCCCATACAAAAATTGCACATGCACACAAATACCAAATCCGGAATAGTTATGTTTAGTCAATACAAATACACATGCGGGGATCTAACTCGTGTCCCACAGCCTCGCGGAGCCGACTCACAAGGCCGGATATGCTGGCCGAAATGACACAAAAGTCTTATACAAATAGACGTCAATGTGAGGCAGTACGAGTGAGAACGTTTGTCTAAAATTTCCAGGTGTTAAAAAAAAATATTCAAGTCCTAATCGGTTATAGGCTTCATATAGACAACAGTTACAGCGTTAGTTTGTACGCTATCTTCGAAGTTTTATTATCATCAGGGTATTCCTGAATTGCGCTTTGGTTGTAGATATAAGGTCTTCTGGCGTAAGCATGTGGGCGCTTGTGAAAGATTAATTCCACATAACATTTTACACATACGATAATTAACGAATCAACTTTGTTAATAAAGTTTGAAATGAATCTTTTATTTACGGATATTAGTGCGTTTGATTTACGTTTTTTACGCTGATTTGCACGCAAAACAATCAAAACAACAAACAATACCGATTTTGTCCAATGACGATTCGCGAGGCTGTTGAAAATTAAAAAACATTTCCGGTAGAGAAGATAGCAGGGCCTACCACCTGCACCTGCAATCCTAGATCAAGCATACCGTGTGCTCATTCTGCGTAGATCGGACCTAAAATTAATAATTATAAAGCTGTCGTTGGCCGAGTTAACTATGACCCCGGGACGTCAAACATCAGTCCCCCGAGACCACGGGTCCTGTGAACCGACAGTACCGGCAAGATTTAAAAAAAATCCGTAAATTATGCTTTCATTCGAATGTGTAGTATTCGCTTAAATACAAAAAAATCATTATTAAAACAAAAACTATTAATTTTTATTCTACTTAGTTTATTGCATTTTTAAATATGAAACGTAAAAGGTCACATCTTTAATTTAAATTCTTAATTGGACAAAGTACTTTACGGAGGACTCATCATGGCTAATATGTATTCAGAACGCGCATGTTACCAAAAGATTAAAAAAATATATATCTATGTGAATTCGCGCTGAAGGGAAACAGAAAAATTTTGCATGAACATACATTCAAAGATACGGTACGACGAAATTATGCTCGGAATTTCGTTATTCATGTTTGTACTGCGGTTTGTAATCCAACGCGTGTATCCTTGTGTGTAAGATATCCTTATTATATAATTCAAGTTATTTACCAGTATTGCACACATCTTGTATTTGCTTTCAGTGTACGTTATTTTTCTATTTTGTTTTTGAATAAAACATCTTTCAGTTCGCCGAAGTTTAGTGTTCAGATCAATGTAAACATATCGAAAACACGTACTTAACCTTACTTAACCATTCATCTCCGGTGTTCATGATTCTGCTATGATTTAGTTGACGACAGAAGCCGTTAGTTGTAAATGCAATCGGAGGTAACATTAGCTTTACGCTGCGCGTGGCGTTCATTGAGCTGTGTGACTGAGCGGTGCGTTTGTTAATTTGAGCAGAAGTAGGCACGTTTAAGTTTATAGCCGTGGTAGCCTAGTACTCAGGGAGCTCGCTTTAGTTTCATGAAGCTCGGGTCACCTGGGTACGATCCTCGGTGCCGGCACCACTAATATTGTTTATAGACATATTAAAAGCTGAATTTACCACATGCTTGGCGGTAAAGGAAAACATTGCGACTAAACCTGAATGTCTGAGAAATAATAAAAATCCGTACGGGAGCAGCGTGCCGTGGTCCGCCTTCAAAGTTTCTCGGCGTTGGTTCTCGGCTTCAAAGGCCATATCAGATATTTGATAAAGAGGCCTTTGACCAACATTTGGCATTGACAGGTTGCTATTTTATTTTTAGTTTCGTTTAGGAGGACTCTCTTTGTCATATTAGATCTAATCTGAATAGATTACATTAGTGCTCACCATTTATTGCTTGCTTGTCATAACTATTTAATTATGATTTTAACAAGATGATTGATTGATGAATGATTTTTCAAGAAATATACCAAATTATGATTTTCTTCAGGAATTACACGAATCGTCAATTGTTGCGCCGTCGGTGCCGCCATTTTTAGACATCACGTATCGTCTAAAAATGGCGTGAATTACTCCTTCCTTTAGTTCTTTAGCATTTCTATTAGGCCTTTAATGATGGCGGAAGTTGTTCACCTCCATAGCACAATGGGAGCGCGTTAGACAAGGATCAGATCGGTCTAACGTCGCAGAATAGTCTCTAGTGTCACCACTGTTAGAATCTTTTATAGCCTTAGTAACTCCACTGATAGATATAGGTCACAGGTCCCCGGAAGGAGTAAAAATGTTATCTGTTGTTCCATTGAGCGGTGTATTGGTGAAAAAGAAAATAGAAAATACATTTTGTTATAAAATTAAGGGTGTAAGGTGTAATATAACAGATCTATTTCCAAGGACTGTCTATCGGACAAGGTTCTAACGATCGGCTGATGAAAGAAAATCCATATCCATATCCATTGTAAGTATGGATAATTATCCATACTTACAATTCTTTTGACATTTGGTGGGACTCATGGCAACGCCTATGCCCTGTGGTAGACTTACATAGGTTCTTGATGAAAATGATACAAATTATACGAGTAGATTAACCTTTCGTTGACGCATATCCGATTTAGGACTTATTGTTAAGTGACAGACTCTGTATAGACACTTGTTCGTGAAATGGCGCCAAACCTTTTAAGGAAAAATTCAAGTGGTTCTAAAAGTTTCATTCAAACATAAAACGTTGTTGAAATCAATAAAATGTTATTATATACGAGAAGTTTACCAAAATATTTTAAAGATTATGTTAACTCTTCTCCATCATAGAAACCTTATTACAAAACAGTGGTACGCAGATTAAAAAAAAAAGAAAGTAATAACTTTTGAAAAGAGAAATGTATGTACCCATGTCGGAGAATAAAGATTTTGGTTTTAATTTACAGACCAATACCACGGTAATATTCCAGTAAATTAAATTCTACATTATCTCAATACTTAAGGAATAAATTCAGGATTCTAAAAATATATAACTTGTCTGGTAATACCATCTAGATTGTTACTTGATCTCTGTCGAAAGACGCGAGAGATCTCTCGCGGCCAACATTTATTACTGCCAGATGACATTTATAGGTGACATAGCGCTCAGCACGTAACTACTTGGATAAGTATACACAATTTGGAGTTTACGTACGATAATTTTAACTTCATAGAATTGCCAGATATTTTGTCATTTTCAGTTAGCTTAAGTGAAAAGTAAAATTCAGATTGGTCAAGTACGGCCATAAAAAAGTCATCCATAATAAATAATTAAATGAGCTGATAAATGAACCTCATACGTAAATGATAACGGTACTTTTTAATTTTAACCGAATAAGGATTTAGGTTTCGGAAGTTCAATACACTATTGAATGCTTATTGGAAAAAGACTTTACCAGCCCATATAGCTTTTGCATTAAATCCTCTTTACGTACTAGGTTTGCTGCAGAATTCTACATTGTATACTGATCTAAGTCGATCTAGTCCAGTTCCAAAAAAGTCAGTTCAAATTTATTTATATATTTGAGTGTGTAAAAGTTAAGTAAAAAATCCATTTCTGGACGTAGACTTCTCCCGGCCGAAGGTGTTTCTATGGCCATAACGACGATCGCTGTATTTAGGAGATGTTGTCTGCCATTGGTCAGGAATTCTTATACGCTTTGCTATCAAAATATTTCACAAAAATTTCGTGTGACTTATTTCGTCGATGATTTCAATACTGTGTTATCTTTCACACTCGAGACGTGGATTATTTAATTGATAGCCATGTTTTGGATTTCTACGGGGAATCACTTCGAAATTTTATTTGTGGTTGACCATTTTTACAAAGGGTTATCCGTCATCTTTCGGAAACCACGACATTTCAATGAGTTTTCTTTCGTCGACTCTTAGGACACCCATGGGAAGACAGAAGTGGCTTATTTTCTCACCACTTGACACAATACTTATTAACGTAGTAGAGCCAAGCGGCGGCTTTAGCTGCTGCTCGAATGGGCCGCCACAACCGGGTTAGTGCCACGATCTCGCAGAATATCGGCGTGACGTAGAGGCATCTTGGGCTTCTGCGTTTCTTTCGGTGAGTGAGGTAACCGGAGGCCCACTCTCCCTTTCCCCAATCCCCTTTTCCGTCATCCCTCTCATCACCTAAATATCCTTAAGATCAGCAACACACCTGCGGCTTCCCTGGTGTACATGGGCGAGCATTACGTGGTTAACGTTTAGTGAAAATGTTGTTCTATTCCTCCTTACACCCCACTATTGAATTATTAATTATCTATTCTTAATTCCCCCTCCCTTACTTCCCAAACACCTTCCTTATCGCTGCCATCCACTAAATATCCTTAAAGGTCGGCAACGCACCTGCAGCTTCTTTACGTGGGTGACGGTAATCACTTAATAATCACATAAAAAAATCCGATTGCCCGTTTGCCCGCTTAATAATAAAAAATAAACAAAAACAATAGTTAATTATATCACTGAGAACTGAACATGACGCAAACCTTATGTCACCTAGCGAAAACACTTCCATCTTTCTGTTTTTTTACTCAGATTTACGGGCAGAAAGTACTGTCTACATCTTCAGTAAACAACGAAGAGAACAAAAATGTAATTTCAATATTTAATACTGAATAAATTCTTTAATTATTCCATTTGTGCCTTTATATTTGTTTTTCAACGAAGATATCTTAAAATAAACTTTTTTTTTTCATTAGTAAACAACAAATAAATTTACATTTTCTCCTTTAAAATAACAAAATCATTAAAAGCAATACCCATTTCGAGATGTGAGCAAACTCTAAATGTTAAATAGTTTTTAATTAATGTCTCTATTTATTTACCGTTGTTGTAATTAGTGTTTGTTTGAAAAAAAGAAGCTTTTACTTTAAAATAGTTTAAATATCAAAACTAACCTTTATAGTAATATAGTCGTCACTAAATTTCTTTCATCATTGTAACACACTTCAATATTTTGTTTATCGTGCACTCTAGTGTAAAATTATCAATAATTTTGCTACTTTTATTCTTCCCGGTTTGTTTGGAAGAAATTGCAGAGTGTTATTTCTATTAATTTTTTTGGTTATTGTACATTAATGTGTATTGTGTTTTATAATATAGAATTATGTTAACATAAAGCTTATCTAACAAAATCGAATTTACTAAGTCAACCGGTCGAAGGACCGTTGCGATGTGAAAGGATTAAAAAAGGGCAAATCCCACGCCACGCTCATGCTAACATCGTTAAGGCAGTTGACGGCCTTCTAAGTTGTGCTCGTAAAGTAATTGAGTTTAACAATATGCGCTGTTAAATTTTGATGGTCGAATGTCATGATTTAAAAATTAAATTAGAGGGATAGTACGTGACTCTACATATACATCTATATATCTATACATCTATCGGGGAGATGTGTCAGTGTTTATTTATTCCCACAGCAATTACAAAGTAATCAAGTAATTTACCAACCCAATACCGGGGGTAGTCACTTTTCACCAGAGCTTATTTAGTACAACGCGCCGGCTTAGTGTCCGACCTAACGATACTAGTCCTTCATACTTGTAATTACATCGGTACCGGCCAGTGTTATGTGAAGACATAGGGGTCATCGAAGTTAAGTCTCCTGATTCGAAGATAGATTGCCTAACCACTCTGCTAAATCCAAATTCCAAAGACTACCGATGAAGAACAATGTCGCTTGTGCGACGGTGTCGACTCCATGCTTAAAATAATTAAGATACTTAATAATTCATTGCACGCTTTTGCTTTCATCATCATCATCATCATCATCATCATCATCATTTCAGCCTATCAGAAGTCCACTGCTGAACATAGGCCTCCCCCAAAGATTGCCACGAAGCTCGGTCCTGAGCCACCTGCATCCATCGACTTCCCGCAACACTGCGCAGGTCGTCACTCCATCTTGTGGGGGGTCGTCCTACGCTGCGTTTGCCCGTACGTGGCTGCCACTCGAGAACCTTTTTTCCCCAACGGTTGTCAGTTCTGCGAGCTATGTGGCCGGCCCATTGCCACTTCAGCTTGCTGATCTTTACGGCTATGTCGGTTATCTTAGTTCTGCTGCAGATGTCATCGTTGCAGACTCTATCACGCAGAGAAATACCGAGCATAGCCGTTTTTGCTTTAACACAAGTCAATAAATACTTCGATCAAATCTCATAAACATAAATAGCACTCGAATCGTCGGGAGCAGAAAACAAAATTAAACGCGATATAATCCGTATCTCATAGTTTGATATCAATAATTGGAGGTAAACGAGCATGCGGCTTACCTGATGATTACCGACGTCCACGTACATCGCCAACACAGGAGGAGCTGCAGTTGCGTTACCAGTCTTTAAGGATATTTGGCAGATGGGAGGGGAGGCAGGGGGAGAGGGAGCGAGCCTCCGGTTACCTCACTCGCCGAACGAAATGCTGAAGCACAGGATGCCTCTACCTCACGCCGGTATTCTGCGAGGTCGTGGCACTATCCCGGTCGAGCCGGCCCATTCGAGCAGCAGCATACGCCACTGCTAACCTCTACCGCCTACAGAAATGTAAAGAAATGAAGAAATGCGAATACCATAAATACAATATCTGTAATATACACAGAACATTGCTTTAAGTTATTTGAAATTTATACTTCGCTCCTTTTTTACACCCAAAAGAATGAGAGATAAACCTTTTATTTTAAAAATATCAAACAGTTCATCGGCCAGATCTGTCATGAATAATTTCCGTTTCCAGTAGATTTGTTACGGACTGATTTATTATTGCAATTCAAAACTTTGACCATGATTTACAAAGATTAATAGCTTATAATAAACAGTTTGTTAGCGTCCCACTTTTTTGTGCAAAGAAACTGTTAGAACATTTTACAGCCGGGGTAGCTATTAGACAAGTAACAGATAAAACAGCATATGAGAAAACATGAAGAGAAGAAAACAGTATATGCATTAAAGAATCATATCTAAAAAAAAAAATTTGAAGTTAATTTTTTCGACATTTCATATAAAATATTATATTTCATTTTGAAACATCACGCCTGTATTTTGGCACAATATGAGCAAGTCTCAAGAGGCACATAAACGTTTGCAATCGTGTTTTTAAATATTAATTACGCTTATGGTCAATACAGGCCCAACCCTGCTGACGACACGGACCACTTTAAAGGTATTTTATTTTTAATACGATGCTCTTTTATTGATACTAAGTATCATGCTACACGTTTTATATATTTACATTTAACCGCTTTCGTTATGGAGTCTTAGTAAATCTAAAATGGAATCAATACGCTCTGTACAAAATGTATATCCCGTTTGTTATATCGCTGGAATAGAGTACAGGAAGTACAGAGTAATGATTTCAGTTATAGTTATTTCTTGGCGGGTTCTGTTGTTGTTGTTACCTTACCTTAACAGCCTGGAAATAGTACACTGCAAGAGGAATTGCCATAAACACCACGCTCGGCAAGAGGATAGGCGATCGCAGTACCAGACATCTGGCACCATAGAGGCTACTGTCCGTCGTCGGTCTGCTAATTTTTGGTATATATACTCTCCTGGTACTCTTCCCTTCGATAACTGTACTAAGTAAAGAAAAGTATATTTAAAAAAAAACTCAAAATTATACGCATAAATTTAAATATTTCCTCCATACTTTCGTTTATATTGATGCACAATTATAGAACGTCATAAAATAAAAAATTGTAAAAAAAACTCAATATAAAACATCCCTAAATTATAGACTTAAATTTAAATATTTCCTCCATACTATCGTTAATATTGATGCAGAATTATAGAACGTAATAAAATAATTAATATTTAAAAAAAAACTCAATATAAAACATCCCTAAATTGTACGCATAAATTTAAATATTTCCTTCATACTTTCGTTTATATCGATGCACAATTTCATACACGAATCTCACAGTGTGCGCCAATATTTGCAGTTCTAAATCGCCTCGCTGCAAGAATAACAACCTCAGCTGAGAATGTTTAATGGATAGGCGATCGCAGTACCAGACATCTGGCACCATAGACGCTACTGTCCGTCATCGGTCTGCCTAATTCTGGTCTGATAGTTTTCGAGACGCCGGGACACCCATCTCAAAAAACACTTTATACGCCACGCCATCTATGACAACCGATACCGATTTTCAACGCTTTTTCTTGATTCGCCACTCAGGATACCCACGGGAAGATAGAGGGTGTAATACCATATGGCAATGTTTTATTTAAAACATCAAGAATTATATTTCAGCAGCCGTTAGTAGTAGCCTAGTTATAGAGGGATAGAGAGAGATAACGGATTTCCATCTGGTACATCTCAGCTTAGTCAAAAAAGATGCAATGTTATATCGTTAAATTATGGGCTAGTCTAATGACCAGGGCGTTCGCTTTAATTTCACAGTACACCATGACGTGAGAAGTTCTTCATCCCGCACAGGAGCAGCGTGGTGGACGCTTATCGGCTCCATTACACAAAGAACTCACATGTTTGAGAGGAGACCTTTACCTTACAGTGGGCAATTAAAGGCTGCTATATATTCTTACTTTTTTATTTCAGCTTCATCAAGAGTATACAGTCGTTAGAAGAAGAGACTTTATTTAGTAAGGACAAGGACGTTGTATTATACCATCAATAAATTAAATGAGGGGTTGTATTTTTAATTGGGGTATGGATATTGAAATTAAAAATGAGAGATTTTCATCTTTATTACATTTTATCAAAAAAAAAAAAAAAAAAAAAAAAAAAAAAAAAACTCAATATAAAACATCCCTAAATTGTACGCATAAATTTAAATATTTCCTCCATACTTTCGTTTATATCGATGCACAATTTCATACACGAATCTCACAGTGTGCGCCAATATTTGCAGTTCTAAATCGCCTCGCTGCAGAAATAACAACCTCAGCTCAGAATGTTTAATGGATAGGCGATCGCAGTACCAGACATCTGGCACCATAGACGCTACTGTCCGTCATCGGTCTGCCTAATTCTGGTCTGATAGTTTTCGAGACGCCGGGACACCCATCTCAAAAAACACTTTATACGCCACGCCATCTATGACAACCGATACCGATTTTCAACGCTTTTTCTTGATTCGCCACTCAGGATACCCACGGGAAGATAGAGGGTGTAATACCATATGGCAATGTTTTATTTAAAACATCAAGAATTATATTTCAGCAGCCGTTAGTAGTAGCCTAGTTATAGAGGGATAGAGAGAGATAACGGATTTCCATCTGGTACATCTCAGCTTAGTCAAAAAAGATGCAATGTTATATCGTTAAATTATGGGCTAGTCTAATGACCAGGGCGTTCGCTTTAATTTCACAGTACACCATGACGTGAGAAGTTCTTCATCCCGCACAGGAGCAGCGTGGTGGACGCTTATCGGCTCCATTACACAAAGAACTCACATGTTTGAGAGGAGACCTTTACCTTACAGTGGGCAATTAAAGGCTGCTATATATTCTTACTTTTTTATTTCAGCTTCATCAAGAGTATACAGTCGTTAGAAGAAGAGACTTTATTTAGTAAGGACAAGGACGTTGTATTATACCATCAATAAATTAAATGAGGGGTTGTATTTTTAATTGGGGTATGGATATTGAAATTAAAAATGAGAGATTTTCATCTTTATTACATTTTATCAAAAATCTAATATCGAATAATAATCAGCATTGATTTTCCCTACAGATTACCCCAGAGCACGGTCCTGAGCCACCAGCTTTGTCTATAAGAGTTTTCCACTCGAGACCCTTTCTTATCAAATAAAATCTACGCCTCGTATAATACCAACGTGAAGTAGAGGCATCTCGTGTCTCTGCGTTTCGTTCGTTGAGTGAGGTAACCGGTGGCCCACGCTCCCTCCCTTCCCAACTCCCCTCTCACCTAATATCCTTAAAAAGCGACAACGCACCTGCAGCTCTTCCGGTGTCGCAGATGTACGTGGACGTCGGTAATCATTTATCATCAGGTGAGGCGTTAGAGTGTTTGCCCCCTTTGCCTTAAAAAAAACGATATTAAAATTATATTTTATTAAATGATTTCCGAGAAGAATTCTTCAATATTCTATATTAAGACATCCATTTACCCGTACCGTAGTTATTAACGATGAAAAATATCAAGTACCCTACTTTTTATCTAGTTTTCTAGAGAAAACATTTAAATATAATGGACGCTGTAGTGTTTTAACCGGCGAGAGCTTAGAAATACGTCCATACAAGTTTTCATCGATTATCGAAGTAGTTCTAAGCTTTTAAAGTTAACAACGCAACTTGCAGTTATAAAGCGGTCACTGAAATTATAGGAAATATTTTCCTGTTTTAATATTTATTTTACTACAGAAACTAACCATTTTTATTATATTTCTGCGGAAATGAAGTTGCCCGTGATTAATAGTGGAAGTATCCAGGATAACGTACCAGAGAGGCGATGTATATATTTATTTAATACAAACATTTTTTCTATTGGATTTGGGGTGAAAAACCTGCTTACATCCCACCTGACGTTTAATGGCTGCTACAACCCATGGCTGCTTGCTAACAACTTCCATCGAAGAAGATTAAAGATGCGCTATCAACCTGAGGACGAAGATGGAATGCCACACGGTCCCAAATTATACTGGCTCTCTATACCTTTCAAACCGGAACACTACAGTTAATCCACTACTGTTAGGCATCCGGACAGAGAAAGAGCCAAACATCTGTAAAAATATGATTATCTAAAGCAAACATAAGCGTACATCAAATAATTTCAATGACTATCTCAAGCCAGTGCAGTGGCATGTAACAGACAATCCTAGTAGACTATAATCCACAGATTAACAATATCGCTGTTTTGTTGTTTTTTACAACAAAAGGTAATCATAAAGCATACAGGTAATATTTAAAGGGCCGGCAGCGCATCAGTAACTCCTCAGGTATTGCCGATGTTCGTCTCGGTGATCATTTACCATCAGGTGAGCCGCATTCTCTTTTGCCCCCCACCCTATTCTATATCAAAAAAAAACACTGTTCACCTGATACCAAATGTTCACTAAGTTACGGAATCTGTCACGTTTAATTTAAACTTTTTACTTCGCAACGTTTTGAGTGCTTCACGGTGACCCGTGGTCACGGGGGGACTGAAGAGTTAGACGATCTGATGTGTCAAAGTTAACACGGGCTAATTTCAGCTTCACTAATTAATTTTTGGTCGGATCTACGCAGAAACGAATAAAATATATCTATATATAATAGGTTTTCACATGCCTCAATTCGAGGACAGTATGTTAGCCAAGCTTTTAAGCAATTTTTTATACGTGGTAGAGCCAAACGGCGGCTTTTGCTTCTGCATGAATGGGCTGGCGACGGGGTTTGTACCACGGCCTCGCAGAATACCGGAGTGAAGGAGAGGCATCTTGTGCTTCTGCATTTCGTTCGATGAGTGAGGTAACCGGAGTCCCACTCCGCCTCCCCATCCCCCTTCTCATCCTCCCTCCTCATCCTCCCTCCCATCTCCCAAATTTCCTTAAAGGCCGGCAACGCACCTGCAGCACCTCTAGTGTTGCAGATGTGCGTGGTCAACGGCAATCACTTACCATTAGGTGAACCGATTGCTCGTCTGCCGCCTTTCCCATAGAAAAAAAAACTAAAATATGCTTTTAAACTTAAAGCAAATTATCGCAATCATTACTTTTGGCTTCGTTAAAAAAAAGATAAAAACACGAGCGTGTAAGTGAAGTCATACAATTTTTTATTGACTTAAAACGATAGTCTCATATCATTGTGTTGCCATCGGTAAATACATGAGCTCAATTCCGCATGTTGAAGACTCGTGGAAGTGGGTGAAAATATAAATTAAAAATTCCATTGATTTCAAACACACATATATGTATATGTATATACACAGGTCAAACTAATAAAGTGCGTGTAAAAATATAAGTAAGCCCTCACGACCGTACGTCTATAACTTGGGGGATCAGAGGTCTGGACCTAAATGTTAGTCGTTTCTACTCACTTTTCACCAGAGCTAAGGTTAAGTTAAGTAGCAGCCTGTAAGTGACCACTACTTGGCAAAGGACTCCTTTTCAAACACAAGTATTTGAGCAGGAACCGAGAAGGGCCCGCCACGGTGCTCCAGTGCGGGTCGGCGGGCTACACATATCTTCGAAATAATATGTTTATTATTTCTCATGCAGAAAGAACGAAACACGCAGGTTTCCTTCACCGCTGAGCACGTGGTAAATACAACACTTGAAATTGCTATTAACAATTTTAGTTTTTCCGACAACAGGGATCGAACCACCTAGGTCACTCGCGCTGTATGAAACTAAAGTGAGCGCCCTGACCACTAGGCTACCACGCCTCTTACCATAGCTTATTAGGGACTATATAACAGGTAATGAGACTATCGCCTTGTTAGTGTCCAGGCCACGATATAAATCATACATAGGTTTCGAAAACTTTAGTGTGAGCCCTCCACATAAACCAAATACATCGAACTTTAGTGTCCTGATATATCTCTTAACCACTCGGGTTTTGCCTATACTTTAACTCTAATTTAAATGGTAAAAAAATTTGCGTTATAAGAAATTTTAATAAGTCAATTTAAATGGCCTGTTAAATCCTCATAGATTGGGCATAAAACCAATACGGATTTAACAGGCCCTATCCATTTGTTCACTGTAGTTATGAGTTTGAATTTAGACCATGGTATTACAGTATTCAATGTGAATTTGAAAACATCCCGATCCGATCCCATTAGGGGATTTGTTTGTTTTTTTCGTACGAACCCATAATAAAACTAATTTATGAATGTGTAATGGAAATGTTGTCTAGATACGTTTAGTTAAAAAACATTGGTGTTAGTAACATTTGAAAATTTACTTTTAGTTTTCCTATTCACGGTGCACGTGACTGAATACACATGCAGTACTCTGGCAAATCCGACAACACGTGAGAGTTCTTTGGAAATGCTACAACTCCGAGACGGTGTTAAGTTAGACGAGCGAAAATATGCTCTTAAAGTTAAAGTGAAGTTTTTAAATTACTTAAATCGCAACTCAAAATAGTTCATTGTACATTAAACTGTATTTAAAAAGATGATTATGAAATCGTTCGTATAAGAGAAGTTCTACAAATTGTCATAGAAATAAATCCCTTACGATTGTAGTGCTTTTTCTTTTGTTTTCAATTATTAAACCAAATCCATTTGATATTTAGTTTAGAAAATTCTATATATTTTAATGCAACATTATTTGTCATAAAATGCACTCTCTATTAATGTAATCTCGACTTCGTTAAAACGCAATTTTCCAATTTACATCATTTTCCGCACTTTGTACGAGCGCATGGACAGTTTTTTATGCTTTTTGCGTGCGCTCTCTTTATCTCTCAGGTGATGAAAACTAGATTAGCAACAACAAGACCGTGCGAAAAAGATCATGGGAACAGACTCACAGCTTCACGTGGTGTGTATGGTGGGATTGGAAGGGTATCGTACGTTATGAGCTTTTACCGGGCAAACCCATCGGATCACTACCGCCAACATCTGATGAGACTCGAGCAAGAAATGGCTCAGCTGAAATTGATCAACAGAAAATGTGTGGTATTTCATCATGATAACGCCAGACACATCTTTAGCCACTCAGCAAATGCTGATCGGTTGGGAAGTGTCAATACATCCAACATATAGTCTTGACCTTTTTTCTTCCGTGTGGCTGTCGGAAGTAAAGAATATCGCCAACCCTGTCTGACCATGGGTGTCGTAAAAGGCGACTAATGGTAAAAATTTATATTAGGAGATGGGCAGCAGCATCTTCCTGCACTAGAACAAAAAAAAAACTGCGGTTGCCAACCCGCTCGCCAGGCGTGGCAACTAAGGCAAACCCCCCCATGATGAGTCTTTGGGGGAGGCCTATGTTCAGCAGTGGACTTCTGATAGGCTGAAATGATGATGATGATGATGATAGTCTGGACCTTGCACCCGCAGATTTTCACCTGTTTCGGTCACTTCAAAATTCTTTATGTATTGTTAGGTTAACATCAAGACAGGACTGTCAAAACTACTAGTATAATTTTTACTACAATGAGTAAACATCTTTCAATTTGTCACTACCTACAAACAAACATCCCAAAACTTCAGACAGTCCCGGTCCCTTGATGACACGGTTTTTTAATCGATTTTGTATATTAATATCGCTACCAATTGATTGACAATCTTCCACGTCATAAATTTATTTGCATTCTCAAATGATGTTCAAGTTAGTGAGAAGTGAATACGCTCATAGATTACCATGTGGTACAAACCTATAACACTTAGTTGAAATCACAAAGGCAAAGGGATTGATCCCAGCTGCTGAGTTTCACCATCGTACATCGCGACAGAATACGAAGTTCCATCGATACCACCTAGATGGTTGGCATTCCACCACAGTGCGTTTTAATCGAAGTTTTCTGCCACGCACTTCGATTTTGTGGAATCAGCTGTCGCCAGCAGTATTTCCGAACAGTTACGACTTAGGGACCTTCAAGAAAAGAGCTTATTCCTTCCTTAAAGGCGGGCGCGCATCTGTAGCTCCTCTGGTGTTGTGGATGTTCGTGGGCGTCGGTGATCACTTACCATCAGGTAAGCCGCACGCTCGTTTGCCCCCTTCTTCTATAAAAAAAAAAGTCTTGATTGCTAATATGCAAATTTCAATAATATGTGGGCATGTTTGATAAAAGCTCATCAGGTAGATTTCGCTGATCTTCCTAATGCTTAAACTTCCCAAAGTATTATTATTATTTATTTGACGTACGTTCAATGGTTGATAGTAAAGCTTTATTTAAAATAAAATTGATTAAATTTATAAAAGCTCTGACTTATACCCAATAGAGGACAAGTTTTCACTAGAGCTTATTTGGAACATCGTGACAGGCTGTGAGCCCGGCGCTGTCATAGAGTTCTGGCTAACGATATATTGCATAAAGTATTTCTTTTTTCTTTTTAACAGATAATTTTAACAGCCATTAAATAAAGGAAAGAAAAAAATAAAGGGACAAGTTTTGAATAGAAATAAGATGTTTATTTATTCTGAACTTCGTCAAAACTAGTTTCATATGTTTCTTCTAGAATACAATATTACGACAATATTCTAGTGTTCATTTTTCAACAATAATAATAACCACAACCTGACATGGGACTGATATGTTTCCACTTTTCGGAACTAACGAAACCTTAAACTACATTTAATCTCTCTGTCTCTTGACAGACAGTTTTAGTAACAAACAGTATACGTATTATATAAATTTAGAAATTATACTTTTTATTAAAAAAAATTAAATGATCATTGCCAATGAATGCATGCTTAAAAACAAAATAAGTTAATAAACTATACCTATTATTAATATATTTTACTAAACGATAAGAAATATCATTTAATTATACTACAAGTTACATACATGCACCTATACTTGCATACATACATAAATTAAGTTTTTAAGCATATGCGTAAACTACACAATACAATAGCAAATGCTAATGTTGTAACCTATACGAAATGAAATGATACTTATTTAAATTTAACATAATTGAGCAATGTATTATATTTTATATTTTTCCCTTTAAATGCTACATCACAAGCACGCACTGATTATGTCCAGTCAATAATATCGAAAGCCGGTATTTATTCCGAATACTTAGGAAACCTTAAAACTGAATAATGGACACTTGATTACGTTCTCATCACATCATTCCATATTACTTACATAAATTCAAATATACTTATTAACTAGAGTTGAACAAAATTCAAATTACCTAAAATGTACTATGTGCAATGATCCACAACTACGGCGGTCACATTAGAACTGTCGCGAGACGCTCGATCTTAGGGCCGTAGTACATGGTAAAGAAACCCACCCATACTCTCAACCGCCTCAGATAATATGTAGCCTTAGCCTAACCTAGTCTTCAACCATTGTAACCCTTACCTTAAGGTCATCAATAAAGATTCGAATTCGAATTTTTGTAGAACAAAGACCACGGAGGTCGTGAACGAACTTTATTTATAATAATAATCTAATATTATAACTTTATAATAATGAAATTCTATAGGATTTTCAAGAAACAAACTCCTTAAAACTATGCCATTGGTGACTTAAACCCCTGATTTCAATGTTATACAGAGCTTGATGTTAAGTCTCGTTCATTTTGACGTTTTAATTTGCTGACGTATGTGGAAGACGTCATGACAGGTTTTGACTGTTTAAATAAAAACTGGTGTTACATAAAATGCGAAATTAAATATGTAATGGTATGTTTTTGACGAAATATTTTTTGACAATATTGAGGACAAGCTCGAGAGTTAAATAGTTTTTCAAAACCTGTCAACTTTACTAAAAAACTTTTCGCAACAAAAGACTCTCAGCGTATCTACATGCGAATATTTGTTTGACTCGAACGATGTTAATGTTGCAAGCTAATAAAATAAGTGCCCGAGGGAAAATTTCTGAGAACATCCAGTTTCCACTAACTCATGCTAAGTTGATAACATAGTTCCACGGGGCTAATTGTGTTATTAACTTGCTGAGTACGTAAAGTTAGATTTGCTGATGTTAAATCAATAAATCAAGGTACTTTTGAAAAAATTATCTGCTCTTTCCACAGACTTTAAACATACGAGGAACAAAAGTACGGGTGATTTATCTTTAAATTATAATAGTCGAGAAACAATAACATAAATAGGTACTATTGCTTCTCTTAATTTAACTAAAGCAATGAAAAGTTTACGTTGACAAGGAAATTATAAAAATATTTTCAGAAATTTTGTCTCCATTTCTCCCTGTAAACATCATTTAAATTAATCTAATGAAAGACGTTATGTATTTCCTTGAGAAGAGAGGGACGAAAACCACCTGTGCAGGAGATTCCACATGACGAATACAAGTCTCGTCGTGGAATTTTCTTTCCATTTATTTTCATGACAATGACATGACAATTCAAGAAGTGACTAAAAGCGCTACCACCTATACGACACGGTTACATATTTGTTGATTTCAATTATGTCCGAATTTTTGCATATTATTTGTCATTTCATTTCAAGCGCGTGTGACCGGGGCTTGATGCCCGGGGGCCGTTGACAATAAAAATTGTTAATAGCAATCTTAAGTGCTGTATAAATACATGTGGTAAACCACGTGCTTGGCGACGAAAGAAAACATCGTGAGGAGACCTGCATGTCTGAGAAATAATAAAACTGGAGCAACGTGGCGGGCACTTTCCCGGCTCCAAAACCCTGTCGGATATTTGAGAAGGAGGCCGTTGCGCAGCCGTGAGCACTTACAGACTGGTACTTTACTCTTATATCATTCATTTGAATCAGGCGTGAGTTCAGATAAAGTCGTTACAGAATTCTCACAGAATCCCCGACTGATTTTGATCGGATGGATTCCGAAGGACATTCTTTTCTATTATTCACTTACAATTTTTTTGCTGCTTTAATCCGGGCAACGCCCGGTACGTCGGATACTAATATTATAAATGTGAAAGTCTGTTTAGGTGTGTGCGTGTTGTTCCATCACACGAACGATTGGACGTATTTTGATGAAACTTGGTGGGTAGATTTTCATTATCCTCGGGAATTTATTCTTCTTTGGGAACACTTCCCTTAGAGCGATTGCTAGTTATATATAAGTCTCTTTTCGATTTCATTTTCTCTTCAACACTATCTAATTTAGCTGTTACCAAAATGAGTTTGAATACATACTGTTTCAATTACCTAATATTAATAATACCATCATATTTATCTTTTTTGTTTTCGTCGTTGAAGAAATACGCCTACTGACTGAGACATCCTGGGAGCGACATTTTAATTAATCGATAGATAGAGAAGCTGAAATGGAATCCTTATGAAAGGTAATTAGCAAAGAATCAAATTTCATTTCATTAATGACATTTTTTCTTTTACATATTTTAATAATTATATTATAATTTTTCTCAGAATGAATTACAAAAAATAATGATAGTCGATAATTATGTTTTGCTTTCTCGACGAACTTTGCAAAATTCTATTTAACAATTAGACGAATATGGAATCATAACTCTATTCTTGCGTTGCTCACGCAAAAGTTATGTTTGGCGATTTAATAGTTTGATTTATTTTTTATGGTAAAGGGTGCAAACATGGACGGCTCGGTGGCGTAGTGGTTAAGCGTTTAGCTGCGGCGCTTTGGGTCGCGGGTTTGATTCCCGCATTGGACTAGTATTTATATGGAAATTATAGTTCCCCGGTCTGGGTGTTTGTCCATGTGTAATTCATGTATGTAAACGCAGAGGCACCGCGACACAGAAGGAATTCCTACAGCGGAAGGTAACGTTTATTTTAAAAAAAAAGTGAAAAAAAAGGATAAAAAAACAAGCAATCTGCTCACTTGGTGGTAAGTGATTACCGTCACCCTCGTACATCTGCAACACCAGAGGAGCTGCAGGTGCTTTACCAGCCTTTGAGGCTTTTTAGGTGATGGGAGGGATAAAAGGTAGGGGAGTTGGGGAGGGGGGAATGGATCTCAGTTTACCTCACTCACCGAACGAAACGCAGAAGGACAAGATGCCTCTGGTTTTAAACATTTTAGTCCTTTCAAACCACTTATTTTCACTTCTCACCAGAGATTTTTTGGGAAAACGTGACAGGTGGTATGGCCTGTCACCGTTTTAGTGTCCAGGCAAACAATAAAAATCATACATAAGTTTTGAAAAACTCATTGAGTTGGCCTCCACGTCGAGATGGAACGAACTCGAGTCTACTGTATTCGGAGGCTGATCCCCTAACCACTTGATTATCGAGGCTTATTATAATTACATCTAATATGACGTAAGATTAAGTTAAAAAAAGGTGTCTTTGAATAAATATCAAAATTTAAAAATCTAACAATTAAATTTGAAGAAAACCCGTATGAGTATATTTTTATTTGCAACAGAAAAGCTAGATCTTTCGTGTTCTTATTGTATAGAAACTTCTGAAGATGCCTGCATGCATTATTTACTTTTAATAAACTGTATTAAACCTACGCCATCAAGTATTTCAACGAAATACAACAATTCGATAAAGAAAATAACAACATGAATAACTAAACATTTGTTTATAGCGACACTCTGTTTTGGATTCAGTGAAAAACACATTAAAAAATATAATTAATGATCAACGTGTTGTTTGCCTTTAAAAGCAGTAAAAAAAATAAAAATAATGGAGCGAAATCAGTCCACAACAACAGAAAAGGTTTTACGGTATCTTAATTAACTGAAAATAATTTTCGAGCTTCGAGAAGAAAATAAAATCAACGAAGATGTAAACAATGGAATTAGTTTTATAAAATCTTTTAGCTATTTTGAGACTTTTACACCTCTATTTCCATGGAGTAACTGTAAGAAACCACCAGATCCTTTCTTACCGTGAATGTACTCTCTATGTATCTTACCGTCAAGGGAAACAATTTTGGAAATGGTAATACCTACCGACATATGGCGAGACAACCATCTCGAAAAATACCAGAGCCAACTGAACCAGACCGATGACGGGCACCAGCGTCTGTGGTACGAGGTGTCTGGTACTTCGGGAAGCGAAGATCGTTTATTCGAGCGGACCATTTTAGTTTCATAGAACGCGTGTAACATGGGTTCGATCTCCGGCGCCGGCATTACTTGATTTGTTAAGAGCAATTTTAAGTGTTATGTTCGTGCGGCCACGTGCTCGGCGGTGAAGGAAAACATCGTGAGGAAACCCGAGAAACAACCAAAAATATTATTTCGAGGATATGTGAAGACCGCCAACCCCCACTATAGCAGCATGGCAGACCCTTTCCGGTTTCAAAACTCTTGAATATTTGAGAAGGAGGCCTTTGTCAATCAATGGGCACTTACAGGCTTCTATTTAGGTGTTTTGCCTTGTAACAAGTCATTACCAAGCGTTAATAATAGGCACTGTAACACGTAATATTAACTTGTGTATTTGACTAAATTAATTTTACACTAAGGAACCAACAGGAAGAAAGGTTATTGAGTTTTATCCTGTATAGTGGAAGTTCGAGAAGTCGATCGATGCAAGGTAGTTCAGAGGCGTGCTTTGTGGCTATCTTCAGGGGAGGAGCACGATCAAATCAAATCATTTAATACGACATAAGAAATACTAATTTCACTTGCCTAATGTCATATTGTTTTTAGTCTACCGTTATTTAGGAACCGATACCTTTGTATTTATTTTTAAATTACCTTTTATGTACACAGATTGAGGATATCAAATAAATAACAGTTATTCTTTCGAGGTCATGTAAAGCCCGGCAGCCTGTGTAAGAGCAACGTGGTGGACTCTACCCGGCTCCAAAACTCTCTTAAATATTGAGACCTTAGATATTGATTGTTGCTTTGTCCAAACATGTTATTTTTTTTTACACAAAATAGAATATTCGCTACATTAAAATGTTTTGCACGAATAAATAGATGAAGTCCATCTTCAACGTTATGTTATTAAAACTTAATGTGGACTATTTCTATTCGTGTCACACGCAAATATTACATTAAAAATGATTTATAAATTTTTTTGCATAAAGTGGGTGCAGCGCGCGCTGAAATAAAATATTTATGAAATATAGTAGTAGTATATAATAATAAAAAATACGCGACATAGTTCATACACTTAAGTTGTCACGATAGCCTAATATAGGGGTGTACCTCCGAATCAGGAGAACCGGGTTCATTTCTATTTAGAGAGCTTGTACTAATGAGTTCACTGAAATTTATGACAACTAAACAAGGTTTATTATTTTTTAAATGAAAAAGAGATTACCTTAACACTACAATGACGTCTCCCGAAATAAGCTCAGGTGAAGGGGTTGGAATGACTAAAATAAATGTCTATACCTCTGTCCATTCGGTCATTACGGTATATAGTCATGAGAGATTAATTTGAATTTTTTAACAATAAAAATTACGCGATTGACTCAAGTGACTTATTTAGGATACATATTCTTAAGTAAGTAATGTACAATAGATATATCAGAAGATATAACAGAAGATATCATAGAAATAATACAGAAGATATAAAGTTGAAACGGCGACAATAATTGTTTTTTTTTTTCATATTCATTCATTCTAAATTAGTCAATATTAAATTGGTTTTTGCGTGCTTTTAGTGGTTTAGTGGTTGGATGCATGAGAGAGGGAAAGAGGGAGAGAGAAATAAAAAGGGAAGATGGCGTAAGACGTGTACACACGTGTCAGGTTAATTGTAAAATTTTTAAGTTTCATCCAAATAAATTCAGTGAATACTCAAGATTACTTTAATTTCCGCTCCCACCCATATACATAGTTATTTTTTCAATGGTTAAACATGCAACTTAAAAATAATCACCAAAAATAAGAGTTTTCTACTTCTTGTCTTAAAAGCCTTGTAAATTTTCGTCAGACATAACGCTAAACAGCCGTGCAAGACTCCTGGCCTCCCTATATCTAGAGGGGTAGACAGAGATTACGGAATTCCATTTAACACTTGTTATCTCTTGGGAATATAAAATTTGCGACACGCGTCGTGACTCGGTTTACTCGAGTAAATTACCATGAGATGGCCAAGAGAGTTCGGTTAGTCGCCTTCTTCGACACTCGCGGGTAAAAGAGGATGGCAGATTCTTAAACACCTAACACACTTCATAATGAATTTGCTCCAATATGAATAAAGATAATTGGTAAAAGTAATTGGAGTTTCAACAGTTGTTTGTAATATCCATCTAAGGCTGTTTTTTTGGAATACATCCAAGTAGTAAATCAGTTTTTATGGTTTCCTCGGCACCACTTCTAGTCTCTCGATATCGGTTGAGTGGGTTTTCTCTTCTTTACGAGCTGTTTGTTAGTCAGAGTATTTCTTTTCAAATTCATATTTTATCATGATTAAAGGCCTATTCGCCGTTTATCATTTGATTGAAGGTCCTACTAAAAGAGTAGCAAGTTTTAAGTAGTCTCTAGTATAAAATGATTGTAGGTTAATAAAACACTAGGTGTCTTGGCAGATGTTGTTCTGTCCTTTCCGACAGGTGGTGCGATGCGTTGATGTTATGTTGTTCATTTCTTAATAACTTAATAACTCAACCACAGCGGTGGCGCAGTAAGTACGAGCTGTGAGGCCATATACCATCTACGTCCACAGGGGTGGACTCATCTGTGACGTTCTTCGATTGAGGTTGTTTGAAGGTGTCTATACGTTGCAGTGGATTTTTACCATCAGATGGACTGGTAGCTCGTTTTTCACCTCATTCCAAAGAAAAAGGGAAGCAAAATATTAATTTTTCTGAAGGAAATTGCTATTAGAAGTTTAAGTGATAACGGGACCAGGGATCGTACTCAGGTCACTCCGTTATATGAAAAGTGCAAAGTCAAAATACATAACCTCTTCATACATTTGGTAAACACATGTATAATATGTACGAGTAAAAACAACAACAACTTGAATATTGCTAAAATGGAAGCATCGATAAGCGCAAAGGCAAATATTCGTTACATTTATTATTAAATACCGATGTTTGAATTTGAATATGACAAAGGACAAATATTTGATTACTTTGTGACTAAAATAAATTAAAACTTTCTTAAACGAATCGTTAAATATAAGTCAATTCCGTTCGGCTCAACAGCCCATATTAAATAGACAAAATAAATATTAAATAATAAAAAAATATGCTGACATATAGATGAAAGTAAATTTTAAACTATTAGTGTAGAATATAAAAATTAAATATCTGTCACGTTTGTTTTCTTCATGCCTGGGATGGCCACAAGGTCTGAACCATTTATTTTAGTAGTTTCAACACTCTTTTCACCAAATCTCATTGGGAACAAAGCGATAGACAGATGAGTCTGAGATCGCCGTCCTGGTGTTCAGGCCAAAGATAAAAATCGAACATAAGTTTAGACAAACTCATTAGTACAAGCCGAACTCGAGTGTTGTGATTTGAAAGCAGAACCCCTAATTATTCAGATATAGTGCTTCAAATTGTTACATCGTTTACAGAACATTTCTTTAAAACAGATAATTTTGTAACCTATTCTAAGATTAAGTAAGCACAAACTCTGTAGTACAAGTTTAAAACTCGGATGATAAATTCCTTCTCTGCCTTTGCTTTTTTTTTATGGAAAAGGCGGCAAACGAGCCAGTGGTTCACCTGATGGTAAGTGACTACCGTCGCCCATAATATATCTGCAAAACCAGCGGTGCTGCAGGTGCGTTGCCGGCCCGTAAGGATGTTTGGGAGATGGCAGGGAGGATTACCTCACACACCGAACAAAACGCAGAAGTACGAGATGCCTCTACTTCACGACAGTATTCTGGTAGGCCGTGGTACCAACCCAGTCGAGACGGCAAATTCGAGCAGCAGCAAAAGCCGCCGCTTGCCTCTACCACGCTTAAAATTAGTAAAATTATTACACGTAATAGGTAGGATACTTCGAAATATTTTATATCACAGCTCCACTATACATAATTACATAATTAAGACCAATTAAGTCTTAAAAATCTCATGCCGTTGCAGTGTTACTATCTGAAATATTGCTTCAGAAAGACCGATAAGGAACAGCAAAGTCTAAGTTGCGAGGGATATTAATGATGATGATGAAGAAGAATTAGAAAGAATAAAAGAACCTGATAGCCATTAGTCAATTGGCCATTTGATACGAAGTAAAACGATGGACTTATTCGTACATAACAAAATTATAAAATACTGAACGTCAGTATAAACACAGCTCGTTTTATCTAAATTATAATTTTCTCTTCAAATCTTGTCCTGGTCAAAGATATCTGTTGTCTAATCTTAATTAAATTATTTTCCCGAATATTTTGTGTCGAATATCATTGTAAACAAAGGTCCTAAGCGGAAGTATCAACAAGTTTCAAGCGTCATAAAATACCGCATGTTTTTATTTCGTTGATTAAAACCTTAGAACGGAATTTTTTTGATTTATTTATTTAAACTTGCCTAGAGGCCTTCTCTACCAGTCTATCTGCGTCTGTTTTAATCCACTTAATCAGGTACTTTAACCTGTTACTTCATTTCATGTGTATTTTTTCTGTAACGAAAACTTCTTTCATGAGAAATAAATGAAATTTAAAGATAATATTTTTAGTAAGAATTAAATTGGAAATGTATCTTAATTATTGTAGCATAGTGGTTCCTGACGCTGACAGGTACTTTTAATTTTATAGAGCGCGGGTTTCCGATTCCCGGTATCCGGCACCTCGAAATATAGATATTATTATTAAATTGCTTTGTTCGCCACATGATGTAAAGCAACCAAATTTTCTGAAAAAAAATTAGGACTAAGAAAAAGAAAAGTCCGTCAACCCGCAACTCTGCTCTAAAACCCCCTTAACAATTGAGGAGAGATCTTTATGAAGAACATACAGGAGCTACGACTACTTAACTTTCTATACATTTACTATAGGTGTCTGATAATATTATTACCTAATCTTACCTTAACTGCTTGTAAGGACATAGGCCTCTTTCATAAGGAGGATAATATTGTTATGAATATATTAAAAATGCACTTGTGCATTTTAAATTTCGTCTAGGAAATAAAAAAAACTATAAAAGCAGCGTTGGAGCCTAAAATTAGACTTGAATTATAAATACGTAAGTATTTTTTAAATTTATTTTTAAAGTAGTCTTCGGACCAAATCCTTCCCATTTCATTCCATCTTAATCAACACGGGCTTTATCTGCAATGCCACAAGAATATTTCACTTAAATTCGCTGTGAAATAATACCTCAATAAAATCATACCTTGTTATTTTTCACATCTATAACATGTTTTGTTTATTGTTTATCATCTCATGGATCGTCCGATTGTATCGGAGAATGATACCACACGGAATTATTGTGATTTTTGTGTCAAAACGGATAAGGATCCAATCGTGACAATGAATCTGTAATATTTTCTATTGGAGTTGGTTGGAGGAGTCTATTAGCTGCAGTAGACATTGGATGGACTATTAGCTGGGGTAACAAAACCCCTGTGTTTTACAAAAATAGCATCTCCTTATCGCGAGGCATTGCACTCGATCAATGCCTATGTCCAGCTGTGGACTTACACAGGCTGATAAAGATGAAGAAAAACTTCCTTACCCCCACCTACTAACCCCATTCGGAATTCCATATTGGTAGAACAAACAAGTTGTTTCCACAACGTAATACGTTTGTTGTTTTAACGTTTATGCATTACATTGGATTTTAGACGAACGCGTACGGCGCTAAATCCCGTTCAGGATAAAAAAAAAAAGAAGAAGTCGTTAAAGTTTATTTGAAATTTTCGTTTCGCAATAAGAACTTAATTTACGGCTCTTTCTTAATTTCCTTTGTTCCAAGTTTCAAGAATTATTTATTCACTTTATAATTTTTAGGGTTACGTACTGTACCTGTTACTGAGTCCCACCCGTTCCGTACTCATTTACAGCCCGTAACTGTAACACTACTTACTTTTACTTTTTTAATTATCTGTTAGGTTATCCGCCTTTATAACAAATCTGTGAAAATTTTAACTAGCTACTTAAAAGATTTATACTTTCTATTTAAAGGTAGGGCAGACAGAGAAATAGACAGACAGATAACTGTGCAAAATTTTATATTTGCGCAGGATATCATGTTCATAAAATCCTAAAAATTTATTAAGCTTTTTATTTTATATAGGAAAGGAGGCAGACGTGCAAGCGGTTCACCCGATGGTAATTGATTACCTTCGCCCACGTACTTCTGCAACACCAGAGGGTGCGTAGCCGGCCTTGGAAGATATTTTTTAAGAGATGGGAGGGAGGAGAAATAGGGCGATGGGGAGGGGCTGTGGGCCTTCGGTTAACTCACTCACCGAAGGAAACGCTGAAGTACAAGATGTCTCTACTTCACGCACGGTATTCTGCAAGGCCGTGGCACAACCCCGGTCGAGCCGGCCCATTCGAGCAGCAGCAAAGTCCGCTGAATAGCTCTACCACCAGCAACACACACACTTTTGCCTGTTTCTTCATGATGGTATTATTAGGGTCGGTGGTTGCCTTTCTCTCTCGGAGATGTATTTATCATACTAGCCCAGGTTTACTTGTAGCGCTTCTAAGATAGTCATTTTAGGATCTTAGCCGCGAGGACTGTAACTCGACGAATAGTTTAAATAGTTATACCATTTAAATCGTTTAACCAAATCAGGTGCAATTCACACTATGATGGCTGACCTTTCAACCCCTCGAGTATCTCCGTAAATTGAAGCTTTATCGCAAACGGGTTTTAACTATGCTGACCCTACTACACGTTTGCTCTGCTCGACTTTAGCTTAATTAGTTATGTTATTATTTAGTAAGTTTTTTTCACGAATTATTTTTTTAGCTCTTAGTTAACTACTAAACTTACTTTACTTTACTTAACTTTAGTCTTGCATCTTCCACGTGTGAAAAATACACCAGTAAAAATGCAAGTAAATAATTTACAAATCCTTTCTGTTATCGCCGAGGAGCCGCAGACGACCGCATCTCCACTATTGGAGCGCGGATCGCCTTTCATTCGATGATAAGCAGGTGATGGCATTATCTCCCGTGGCTTGAGCTCATCGGACATTACGAAATAAGTAATATATACGTGTAGTCCACATGCGAAGTGGCATTTATATAGCGGATACACCAGTAACGATATTTCTTATTAGTTCTTAACCTAAAACATCATCCTTCAGTCGTAAACTGTTACTACATTAATATACAATTATGAAAAGTTAAATAGGACCCCAGTGAATATCGCATTTAAAGCGCTAAGTAATTTAGCTCTTAACGAAGAAAATCATTTCAGTGTGCTAAATAGCAACATAGAAGACGAATGTTCTCTTTTTTTATGATACCTTTTCTCAGTTAATTCTGCCTGGAAGCAAGCCAAGTCATATATCACTGTTTTATTGCTTGCTTGGCTCGATAAGGTATTTTGCTGCATCGGTTAAGTAGCAATGCCTAATGTTACAAACTACAACTTAAACTAGATCAACTTATCAATTAATACATCTTAGAATTATTCTTTCACACCGATTATAATTTAATCAGATATTTAAATGATAAAAAAAAGCTTATGTTTTGGAGTTATGAGAGGCTGCTGAAGAAAAAATTTGACAGTAGATAATAGTCTCTGTAATGTAGTATTTATTTACTTATCTTTCATTTCACCCTATCACAACATCTATATACAATAATAACGAACCTGCTGAACACAGACCTGCCCTAGTGATTGCCGCAGAGCACGGTCCTGAGCCACCTGCATACAACGACTTCCCGTAACACTGTGCAGGACGTCACTCTATCTTGCTATGCATATGCGTTCTACACTGCTTTTGCCTGTTCGAAAATGTTTCGCGAGCTATGTGATCGGCCCATTGCTACTTTAGATTGCTGATCCTTAACGTTACATCGGTTATCTTAGTTCTGTTGGTATCATTGTCGCAGATTCTGCCACAACACACCGAGCATAACCCTATCCATAACCCGGAGAACAACATTGAGCTTCCTCATACTGCTTACATGGAAAGACAACGTCTTAGTTCGTCGTCGTAAATAGTCATATAGTATAGTTTCGTATAAATACTTATTTGAATACCTTATGATATTTATACTTGCACATGCCGTACTTCCTTTATTCCCGTGGGTGTCGTAAGAAGTGACTAAGGGAAAAGACTTGAAAAGAGCAATGGTTACCGACAGATGGCGGGATAAGCATCTCGAAACATAACATACCAAAATGAAGCGGACCGATAACGGGCAGAACCGTCTGAGGTTCGAAGTCTCTGGTACCGCGATCCGCTTGCCGCTTGCCTATGTCCTGCAGTGGACTATTTACAAACTGTTGAGTTAAAGTAAGGATACTTATTCATATTTATTTACATTACACTATGATACTTATAGCACTTGTTATAAAACGTTCTTGGTATAATTTTGTAGAACACGTACCAGTAAACTGTGTAATTTAAATGATAATTTTCGTAATACAGGAAAATATTGTGTCATTTTAGTTTCGCGAAGAAACTCGTGGCTCTTTACAAATGTTATTTATTTACGCAGCGTTCTATTTAAATGGTTACAGTTAGAAATTTTAAGAGCAAATAACTTTATAACACTTGTAAAAGCAATGCGCAAAATCTTTCACATTTAAAACTTGATGTTGACGTTAGGTCGGAATTGATCGAATTATAGTTTGGTTTTATAATGTAACCAGTTTTAGCAGATAATAACACTCCCGCTTGTAGGCAGACATATTCGATTTTCATTTGGTTCAATACAAAAGGCGTAGGGAATTCGCGACCATTGTGTTTGATGGAACACTTTTTTTTATAGCATCTATCTAGCCCTCCATATGTGCACTATTACGGGCAGATTCTTTCAACACTACATCACGCGAGAGTCAAGAATATAATCGCGATTTAAGGTGCCACCCCTGGGAACAGGGATGCCCGTACCAGTTTTACGTTTACGTTTGAGATTACGCCGTTATACACACCATACGAAATATTAAAGTGCAGTCCTGCAACTTTACGCAAAAATGTTCCAGCGTCAGCTGAGTTCGTCCTAATCTGCACTGTATAAATACGTTTAATCCTAAAATTGCGAGTTGATATTGCTACTTTAAGGTCGTCTTAAGTAGTTCAGTGCATTTACGCCTCTCGATTATTCATACAAACTTGTGAGTTGAAAATCTCAGAAATTAATAAATCGATTTCAATGTAAATTTCAATAGTTGGTAACATAGTACTAAAAGGTTAGAAGAGAAGATTTTTGAAAAGTCAATTACTGGCTGCCGAGTGAAGCGGGTGGCTCAGGACCGAGCTTCGTGGCAATATTTGGGGGAGGCCTATGTTCAGCAGTGGACTTGTGGTAGGCTGATATGATGACGATGATGAGTGAGGCTGAGTAACTTGTACGATCCCAGTGGAATCACCAAATTCCTACGTCGATGCAGGATAGTTGTGAAACTAAAACCGTAAAGCTATTAATGCAGTGGATTATTTATTTATTTATTCTGCATTCAGTCGGCTCTACGCTACACCTTATGCTACGGGTAGTATTGAGCGAACTTAATGCCTTGTGGCCACCAGTCAAATCTGGTCGATGAAGAAAATTAAATGTCTTATTTATATAACTAACAGTAGATATTTGAATATCTTCATTCAACACATAGTTATATACAATTTCAGTAATTAAAACAACGTAAAGTATCAGACTGTAAACTCCTACTGCTGAGCAAAAGCCTCCTTCTCAAATATCTTAGAAGGTTTTTGGTACCGGTAAGGCTCCACCACACTGCTCCAGTGTGGGTTGGCGGACTTCACATGTCCTCGAAATAATATGTCTCACACATGCAGGTTTCCTCTCGATGTTTTCCTTCACCGCCGAGCATGACGTATATTAACAGAATAGTTTTACATGAATAACAAAATGTTCATGACGTAGTATATAAATACAAGGATACATGTTAATATACAACACATAAAATAAAAGATGAGGCGAATGCACAAAAATACATAGCCGAATCGTTACTGTGGAATTTTTCTTCAACGAATACTCTAGGTACATTTTTAAAAGTGTTTCTTTTAAGGTTCACCTGATGGTAAGTGATTACCGTCGCCCACGTACATCTGCAACACCAAAGGGAATGCAGGTGCGTTGCCGGCCTTTAAGAATATTTGGGAGATGGGAGGGAGAATGAGGAGGGGGGTGGGAGGAGGCGTGGGCCTCCGGTAACCTCACTCACCGAACGAAACGCAGAAGCACAAGATGCCTCTACTTCACGCCGGTATTCCGCGTAGCCGTAGCACCACGTACGAACATCTATTAAAATACGTTTATACATCCCCATCGATCCCTTGTTTATTTTATATGTCATTAAAATCCATCGCTTAGTTTTGGAATTATTGCTAAGATATTGTTATACAAGAGGCAATCAAGCACACAGATATGGAATGAGAAACCAAATTAACTATGCCAATAGGTCAAACGTGCGAAATTGCCTGTGAGCCATGGTTGTTTAACTATTTAACATACCATTTGAATTTGTTAAGTTATTTGTAGAGCATTTATTGATCCCCTCTAATATAAATTGTATAAATAATTTTTAATTATAGCAACAACAAACATACGAATAAACAACTTGTATTAAAATTCTATATGTGTTAAAACCACGTGGAGGGTCCAGAGCCTCACAGAGTAACTTAAAATTCCAGTATGACGCCGTAATGTCAGGTTTTTATATGTTGCACGATTAAACTAGAGATAAACTGGAGATCCATTTATTGGTTACGGAGTAAAATGTTAAGTAAGTACGAGGTAAAGTGAGTGAGTGAGTCCTCATCGGTTACAACGCATCGCCCTTTTGATTCTTGATTGAGAATAGACGCTGGACGCCATTGTTGCGCTGTTTAACATCCTACTTCTCTAATCTCTATTAATATTGAATAGTTTAGTTTTTAGTCATAATTTTTCTCAATGAAATCCTTAATTATTTAAAGTAAGTACGTTAACAGAAACTATAGAGTAATGCATGTTGCATTACTCTATAGTCTCTCTCAAAACATACGGGTACGTTCTGTAGCAAAAATATTTAAGGTTAGGTAATTTACTTTAACTTTCAATCTTTTTGCATAACTATAATAACAATAAATAAGCTCTCACGACAGTTAACCCAAGACTAGGGTGGCCAGAGGTACAGAATATTTTTAATTTTTTTTTTTTACAGTGAATATGTCGCCGTCTTAGTGTTCGAACCATCGATAAAAATCGTACATAAGTTTCGCACTTTTTGGTACGGAGTCCTTCCACGAAGGCGTCGAACTCGAGTCTCCTGATTCAGAGGCAGATCAACTAACAGCTCGGCTATCGAGGCATAAGCCATCAATAATGCTACTGCTACTCTTACTCATTTAGATATGAACTACTATGAGTAACAATGGTATCTAGTAATTGTTTTCGAATTCATCTGAGCAAGAAGTCTGAATGTTATTGCACCTGCAGACTAAATACACTTTAATGAGTTCCGCCATGTTGCAAGCTGAAGTGAAATTCCAACAAATAAATCGGGTTCCTAGGAAGTTTGTTCGTTGAAAACAACGTAGTAAAATATTACAAAAAGCTTTGTAAACTTTTCTCATTTAATTCGACTGCCAGGTTAGACAGAAACGCTCGTATCTGCAACACGGTGATTTTTGAGAATTTCGTAACAAAAAA
This sequence comes from Bhutanitis thaidina, assembly GCA_029286595.1. Taxonomy (NCBI): domain Eukaryota; kingdom Metazoa; phylum Arthropoda; class Insecta; order Lepidoptera; family Papilionidae; genus Bhutanitis; species Bhutanitis thaidina. The sequence goes on along the minus strand of JAGSMS010000008.1, from coordinate 14,517,240 downwards.
ACCTCGTTATATTTAAAAAAAAATAGTGTTTTCTAAGTTTTCTTCCATTCAGTTCGGGATCTTTAGCTCGAGACCGACTCACGGTTGGCCGTTTTGTTTTTTTTTGTTGTTTTACTTCATAGTAAAACCGTTGATAAAATTTTGATGAAGAACCTCACACGTTTTACACTATATTTTTGTGTTTTTTTTATTACTTAAGATATACGCCATTATAGCATATTCTTTGTAAATTTACTACGTTTTATGATATGGAAATGAAGTAATGCAGGACAGACGAACTTACGAATAGATGGCGTAGGATTAGTAATAGGGCTCGGTATTAGCAGTGACCAATGTGTTGCCACCCCTGCCGCCCCGGACTGAAAGAGCATTCATCGTTACCAGTAAATAAGTCTCCGGTTTAATCACACACCATACGTAACAAAATAGTATTATTTTTGGAGCTGTAATGCTGTTAAAATATAGTCCTTCTCAGGTCGAATTATTCGTGCTGCAGCTTTTTTTTTAATGGTAAAAGCGGCAAACGAGCCAGCGGTTCACCTGATGGTAAGTGATTACCGTCGCCCACGTACATCTGCAACACCAGAAGAGCGGCAGGTGCGTTGCCGGCCTTTAAGGTTATTTGGGAGATGGGAGGGAGGATGAGAAAGGAGGCGAGAGGGAGGAGGAGAAGGGGCGTGGAGAGTGGGAGTGGGCCTCCGGAACCTCACTCACCGAACGAAACGCAGAAACACAAGATGCCTCTACTTCACGCTGGTATTCTGCCAGGCGGTGGAACCAACCCGGTCGAACCGGCCCATTGAGCAGCAACAAAAGTCGCCGCTTGGCTCTGCCACGTTTAAAGCTATAGTAAGGCAGCAAGTATGTAGCTCTACTAAACATCTGGACTGTCTATTATCACATATATCTTATGGCATACAATCCTTCTACAAACTCCTGGCTGAAAAGATGGGTATTGCATTGTGTTTTTTTTTATTGAATTGTGCTGTCAAACGAACAAACAGTCCGTCTGATGGTAAATGGCTACTGCACCCCATGGACACCTGCGTCGGTCACCCCTGTGGGTTAAGATGGAATGAATGCTTCACAGCCTGCTGACAGCACACTGTCTCAGTATACCTGACGAGCCTGGACACAACTGTGATTGCACCAATTATTGGCAGTGGAAATGGGTAAGCGAAACCTACTCTGAAGACTTCAAGGCAGAGAAGGAGCCTGCTTGGTGGCAAAAGTATCTGTAAAGAAGAAAAACATTCTAATAGAATTAAACTGGCCATATTAGTATTGCAATACTCCATGTATTTGTGGAATCAGCTGTCGCCAGCAGTATTTCCGAACAGTTACGACTTAGGGACCTTCAAGAAAAGAGATTATTGCTTCCTTAAAGCCCGGCAGCGCATCTGTAGCTCCTCTGGTGTTGTGGATGTTCGTGGGCGTCGGTGATCACTTACCATCAGGTGTGCCGCACGCTCGTTTGCCCCCTTCTTCTATAAAAAAAAATGTATGTAATGGCTTCTTACAACTTTCAGTTGTATCTTCCAGTTATTAGCTAAAACTTTATTAATTGCAGAGGTCAAACTACCTATTAATTATATTACGCTTTTAAGTTGGGATTTAGTGGCGACGTACTGAAGACAAATCGACTATTCAAAGCTTTAACGTTGAACCTGTAATAAAAGGATTTATGGTTTTGCTTTGTCTAGTTTTTAAGAAGATATTTCTTTCCTGACTTTGGTAAATAAAACGCTATTTTTATCAAAAGAAATTTCAGGCACAACACCTTTTCGTTATGAAAAATATTTGCGAATAGAATACCATTTAAAAGTAATAAAGATAATAATTTCCAAATGGTAATGTTTCTTACTCCTCATCCTATTCTAAATACATTGTTGAACGTAAATCTCTCGACGAAACCCTTACTGATCACGCAAATGGTGAGTTGGTGAGCGCGGTGCCAACGGACTATATGGATCAACTGATGGTAGGTGATTACCGTCGCCTAAGTACATCTGCAATGCCAGGGTATTTGGGAGATTGGAGGAAGGATGCGGAGGGGAAGGAGAGGGGGAGGGTCCTTCGGATACCTCACACACCGAACGAAACGCAGAAGCACAAGATGCGTCTACTTCACGTAAGTTCCGAACAGCAGCCGCCGCGGCGCATAATTTTGACACGTGGTAGACCACGTGTCAAAATCATCCTCGCATTAGTGATGCTTCTCTGTGGGATTTGGATTTGGCTAATTTGGATCATTTGGCCACCTCGAGGTTGGGATTTAGAGAAAGAGATGTTATATTCTCACGTACATCCCAAGTATGCCAGAGCTACATGATCCAGACAGTTGACGGACAGCAACTATGATGCGAGGAATCATGCGATAACAGCATGGCATTACAAGTGATGGCATTAAGTGATGCCTTCGTCCAGCGGTGGTTTAGGAAAAAACAAGATTCCTTTACATCAAGCAATATTTCCTAATAACGTAAAAAAATACAAATATGAAATGTTTCTTATTTATAGCAGTTTTTACTTTCAGCATCTAGAGAAAGTATTTTTCTCTATGAAATGTATTATTTTACGAGTCTCAAACGATGCTATGGTAAGAAAATTATCGCACACTTTTTGTTTGTCGAAAATTTTAAAAGTCGTAGCGAATAATATAAAAATGAATCTTTATTTGTTAACATGTCGAGAAACCACTCGATCGTTTTAACGAATTGAATTGAAAAAAATATTTAATTTGATTTACAACTAAAGCCATTATTATACGACCTTAGCTTCTAACCTCAGCTTGTTGGTAATAACTGGAATTTACACAGTAATATACATTACTATACTGTCATAGCTCGCGCTCTCTTTTGAGGTTCAGAAAACAACAACGACGTAGGTCTGATGCTGTCCCGGTGCTGTCATCGCTCAAATTGTAATGTTAATCTGTAAAACATGCATTGGATGGTTCAGGAAAGGCGATGGGTAGGGGTTGTGCGTGGGGGATAGTAGAGGGCGAAGTGGGGCTCCGGTGTTCAGATTTACCGAACGAAACGAAGAAGCACAAGATGCCTCTTCTTCATGCCGGTATTCTACGAGGTTGTGGGACTACCGCAGTCGAGCCGGCCCATTCAACCTGCTGGAATGAGCCGACTCGACCGCGGTAGTGCCTTCTGCGTAACGTTCGGTGAGTGAGATATCCGAAGGCCTATTGTGTAACTAATAATGGTCTCAGCTTGTTTAGATGCTACCTTATGATTACAGGTAATATGTAACTTGCTTTTAACCTATTTTATGTTTTCAAAATATACTGTCACACAGACTGAAACTTTACATTCAAAAGAAACAAAACCGCATAGACCATTTTTTATCGCCATGTCGACCTGGCTGGATTTTGAAGAGTAACAGGACGTTGCGTGATAAAACGTTTGAAAATGAATGTTTTTCTAACTTGAAAAATAGACCCGACGCAAACATATCGCTTGCTTTTTCTTTTTCATTTAAAAATAACGTTTTGTATTAGACTTTGAGAGACATAAGTTACTACATTGTATGTTCGTTACTATCTCAAAGAGATAGTACATAAAATTTAAAACACTTTCGTTACATAATAACGAACTAGTTACGTCATAAAATTTTGATGAAAATTTTTCCCAAGTCTTCGTTTGTCACATTTTATTTGAAATGCTTCGAGCTCTAGAATGTAATAGGAGCATACCATATTTTTCTGTAACTTGATGAGGTTCGGGGGCAAACTCCATGAGAACCGAGTGGCTGAGTGATTAGTGTAGCAGACTGTTGTGACATGAACTCTGGGTTCGAATCTAAGCTGGAGCCTAAATTGAGCGTACACTGTAATATCTCCTACTCAGTTGACAACTTCCGATAGTATTCAGAAGTTCTGGCTGTGGTCAAAATCGGCCAGGAGGATATCAGCATATAATACGCCATACACGAATTCTACATACTAGTGATGAAGAGTAGCGTCTCTAGTACTAGGGTTACCGGCTCTGTGTTCACCAACCCACTCAACAATAACGACACGGCGTGGTGAGTGGCTACTGGAGCCACTGGGCACCTGCAAACAACTTCGATCAAAGCAGCTTAAGGTCTAAGATGGAATGCCCTACAGCTTGGAAGTATACTGGATCATTACATCGATACACAACAGCGGCTGCACAGGTCTTCACCTACTCAGGCGGCGCTTGGGCAGAGAAAGACCCTACCCCCCAGTCAATGTCACATGCAGGCTTTTTGGGCGCTTTCTTAGAAATGTTCAGCAGTGGACTTAATAAAGAAGAATAAACTTTAAAGCTTGATGAGATATTACTAAAAAATGTTTATCTAATTAAATTAAGTTTTAACGCGTGATTTGATGGTAATGAAAACCAATAATTACCTGCCTCTGTCTAATCAGAATTATATTAAGCTTATTATAGAAAGAGAAAAAGAAATGAAATGCCAAACATAACAAAAATAAAATTAAAACTAGGCAAAGAGAAGAAAACAAAAAAAAAATCTGTAAAATTTTAATGCTTTCTTTGCACTGATTTATCTGTGCTGCAACTTTGCCGTGAAAATGACCTCACTCAGCTATGGCCGCGGCTGCAATAACAGCCTTGGCGCTGATTTTCAGCGAGACCAGTAGTGGAATTATAAGAAAGAAAGAAAGAAAGAAACATTCATTGCACAAATACGCCACTCGATAACAAACAAACATTGCAACACATTTAATCAAACAGTTATTTACACAAACAATGTTTAACGTTGCCTCCTCTAGACGCGTTGCGTGGCGCATGGGGCAAACAGACCACACTCAGCTTAATGCTGCAGTTGAGACTACAGCGCTGGTTTATAACATTACTGGGGTCTAAGAGAGAATATAACCATCTCTTTCTCCATAATGCCAACCTCACCTGCATGAGGTGCATCCGCTAGTGAACAAACAAGGCTCTGGTGTGACCGAATGCCAGATGGCCTAGTTGGTGGAGGACAAGCCTACAAAGCTGAAGGTTGCGGGTGCAAACATGTGTATGATGAATATAAATGTTTATAACCGAGTCATGGATGTTTATTTATGTATACTTGATTATTTATCTATATATGTACATGTATATATATATCTTATCCTGGTGATGGTTATAATACAGATGCACATATATATTATTATATTATGTACATCTGTATTATAACCATCCACTTACCAGGACACGGGAAATCCTAGTTTAGGACTCGATGACGTGTGTGGATCGTTCATTATATTTTATGATAGAATATCCATCCTAATTTGACGGATCAGACTGTTGATTGGGAGTGACATATGTAGTGCGAGAGTACTGTACCGTACCAATGCGCTCACAGACTCGCTTAGCCAGCATGAGTGTGAGCAGACCTTACAAAAATGTATACCAGTTTTTGCGGCCGCTTCTTTGGGGATGCTTATATTCAGTAATGTACAAAATTTTATATCTACATTTTATTTTTTTCTAAGTTTTGTGTTTTTCTGATATGACTTGCGTGTACTAAAGGGGTAGGCAGAAAATGGAGCGCGGCTTGATTATCAGACAGTAGTACAAGTCAAACACACAAACGTCAGCGTACGTAGGTAACACATTCAACAATATCAATTTATGCCTGTGTTATACAAGTTTTTATTTTTCTTAATTTATTAAAATATTCCATATTGAAGTTATTTTAGTTTGTAATGAAACGTTGGCAATAAATGTGAATTATTATTAGAATTATAATAGTCTGATGTAGAATATAATATTTCCAGACCCACTTTATGAGAAAATTCAATATTTATTCAGTTAGTCAAAAGCTAGTATAACATTATTTAAAATATCATGTTCAGGTTGGTATTTCTTAGGCTAATTCAGTCATAGCTGTGTGCCAGTTAAGTTCGAGTCGAGTTTTATTATTATAATAGGTTGCAAAAAATACTGTTGGTGTAATATATAGTAAAGTACGGTATTGAATATTGTTGTCTTTAGATTTTCAACTTTTTATGATGATTTAAAGGAAGATTATTTAACAATGTTGCCGTCTGTACTTAGGGAGTCTTGATAAGCAATAGCATATTGTCACGTAACTTAGTCATGTGTATAGTTACATGTTTTATATTGAGAGGGCGCAGGGTCAAGATGGGACACATGCAAATCAAACGACTGCTCGTTACACTCTACTTTATTCTCTTAGTAGTGGGGTGAGTTCCGGGACAGCCAAATGCTACTAGCTAGACTGTACATAATCTATAAAAAATTAATTAAAACACTAATACAAAATAACAAAGGTTTCTTAGACACTGAATACAACACGTTCAGTAGCTAACGAAATTGGCCGATATGCGTTGCCTAGAGCAACGGCCTTATATAACTTGAGAAGACAGAATTTCTTGACTACCAAGAAAATAAATGTAAGTAAAGTGAGTTACCACTGCTGGGCAAACCTGCAAGACCTGCTTCTAAAATATTTGAGAGGATTTTGGAGCCGGGAAGAGCATACCAAACTGCTCCAGTGCGGGTAGGTTTGGTTCACATATCCTCGAGATAATATTTTTTATTATTTCTCAGACATGCAGGTTTCCTCGCGATATTTCCTTCACTGCCGAGCATGTGGTAAATACAGCGTTAAAAATTTTGTTAACAATTTTAGTGGTGCCGGCATCGAGGATCGAACCCATGTCAGTCGCGCCCTATGTAACTAAAGCGAGCTTTTATAGTACAGCCCACATGTACATATCCCACAGGTTAGTGATGGACTACCTATACTTATCACGCTTGTCCAGCGTGGTAAGTATAGGTAGTGAGTAACTTCCTTAAAAATGTATGTCAGATATAAACTCTCAAGACCGTTTACTGAATAATGAAGTGGTCATAGGTATAAACATTTTTTTAGACATGTCAATCCACTACTGACCAAAGTTAATTTGGGACAACGTGACAGGTGGTGAGCCAGTCACCGTCTTACTGTTTAAGCAAACGATAAAGTTCGTACACAGAATGACATGAGTGACCTCCACATAGGAAATCGCTTCACCACCCAGCTATCGTGGCCTATAACGTAACTCTCAGTAAATTTCCTACTCCGGTCTCTCAATATTTAAGTTAGGGTTTGGAACCGGGAAGTACTTGTTTTCTATGTGAAATCTCGTAACGAAATTTCTAAACAACAAAAGTGCAGTTTGTAACACAGTATGTTGTAGAATTCGATGAATAAATTTCACGGTGCAACAATAACATAGTTTGTCGCAACGCAAAGTTTCTTATTAGGCCATTACCGTGAACATATTGACATAAAATCCGCTTTCTGTATAGATGGCCAATAGAGGAGTTCATCTATGAATGTTGCGTAAAATGCATTTTCATAATTGAGATCTAACGACAACATCAGTCGTAATTTAGAAACACTTTTTACATACAAATGGAAATTATTAGATTTATATATTATATTTATAATTAGAAAAGAAGCTTGTATATAAGGATTTTATCGCGTTTAATTACAATTTTTAAATCTCCACAACGCGGGGGTACTGAGGTGTTAGACGTCCTGATGTCATGCTTAACCCGGCTACCGTTAGCTTTATAATTGTTAATCTTTTGTCAGATCAACGTAAAATGAGCTAACGTTACCTTGAAGTCAAGCTTGGTCTTGGATTTTATTTTATTAATTACCGGACCTCAAGTATGTGGTAGCATCCAGCCATCTTCTCTATTGAAATTAGGATGATTTTTAATTTCAATAGCCTCGCGAATCGTCCTTGACAGAAATCGGTGTTGTTTTGCGAGAATATGTGGTCTGTCAAATTGAATGTAATGGTTGGGGTGATCCAGAATATGATCATAGACTGCAGACTTCCTAGAGCGCCTGTTTTACATCAGCTGTGTGTTCCTTATCGCGCGTAAATACAAAAAAATATGTATAAGCATAGTATATTTGTATGTACAATACATACAAATATACTATGCATATACATATCTGTTTAAGTATATATTTTGATATTTATATCATCTTTTTACTTGTTTTATTCTGTTAGCTGTATCGCCTCTATTACGTGTTAATCTCTGCTTAGCATAATGGTTGGCTGGGAGAGAATGCCTCTAGGCATTAACTCCGCCATGTTTACCACTTTGTGCATGAAGCTTAAATAAATAAATAAATAACAAACATATTGAGATAGATTATTTTATGGTATTTGTATAGGTAATTTAAGTTATTGTATAACATGTATTTGTCGTTTGTGTGTGTACAGACGTGAGCAATCGACAAGGAAGTGTCTGAGATCTAAACGACATGCACATTGCGTCTTAATTGTTATGCGAATAAGAACAATGGCGGTGCTCACGCGCAATGAACGTTGTTCTCCTCGCTCGATGCCTGTTATTATTTAGGCGATGTCACTCAACCAACGGGTGCTAATGTGTAACGCTGAAGGGTTTTAATGTAGATAGTGTGTTTATTTATCTGTGACGCGTTCGTGTGTGAATGGAATACGTATGTGAGCGTAGTGGATAACACCTACACTTTTGCGAGAACCTATTTATTGGTTATTAGATTGGATTTATAGAACAAAAAACTGCGATAGCAAAAATATGTCTCCCGTTTGACGTCCCTTTTCAGAGCGTACATTAAACTACAATTCGCACGGCGGTCGGCTGCGATCCGTTTATCTCAGGTCGCACCCGCTCCGTCACTCGTGCGTGGTATTGGTTGCTGCTTTAGCCTCGCTTAATTGGCTTAATGTTGCTTTTGTTTGAACAACAAATTGCGTTTGAGTATTACGTAGTCGAAAAGTTCTAGTAAAATATATAAGCGCCACTCTGTTATAGAATTTATATTTGAAACTCGAACGATTAGAAAACATTTTGTTTCGTATATAACACGTGATATGAGTGTTTCTGAGATTTGTTTTATTGGATCATCATCATCATCAACTGCTGAACACAGGACTTCCCCAAAGATTGCCACAAAGCGCGGTCCAGAGCCACCTGCATCCATCGACTTTCCCGCAACACTGCGCAGTCGTCACTCCGTCGTCCCACACTGCGTTTGCCTGTACGTGGCTACCACTCGAGAACCTTGTTTCCCCAACGGTTGTCAGTTCTGCTAGCTATGTGGTCGTCCCATTGCCACTTGAGCTTGCTGATCTTTACGGCTATTTCATGTTACCCTAGTTCTGCTGCGGATATCATCATCGCTGCATACTCTGTCGTGCAGAGAAACACCGAGCATAGCCCTTTCCATAGCGCGCTGAGCAACTTTGAGCTTCCTCATACGACCTGCAGAGAAGGACCAAGTCTCGGTTCCGTAAATCATCGCCGACTGGCAACACGCACTGGTTGCATACTTTGCTCTTGAGTTTCTGTGGTATACTCGACGAGAAGATATGACGTAATTTCCCGAACGCAGCCCAGCCGAGTTAGATTCGTCGATGAGATATTATTAATAATTTTGATTTAATTGGATAGGGGTGAAAAATTATTTAACAGTCCACCTGATGATAAGTGGCTACTGCAGCTCATGGCCACCTGCAAATCTTTGCAGGTGTCCATGAGCAACCATGAGCATAATATGCAACGCCTCACAGCCCACAATTATACTTTACAGCAGTAATTGCACTGCGATTTGGCAGCAAAAAAGTCTTACCTACTCTAGGTAGAGAACTACTCTAGGTCTTCAGTCTACAAACTGTTCTAATTATAATGTTCACGTGCATACAATAATCATTAAATAAACCAATTCCCACTGTGAAACACTTTACCATGCTCCTCGTAACCGTTTATCGTCAGCTTATCCAATTGCTCTGCTGAAAAGTCTCTCCAAGTAAGAATCCTCTCTAAGGCATTTCATCTCCATCTGAACCGTTTGGCAAATCAAATCAGATTTTTTTATTGCATCCATGAGTAGTGAGCCGTGGTAACAAAGATCAGGGTGCTCATTTTGGTTTCATAGAGCGCTAATGACCCGGGTTCGAGTAGTGGTTCACTAAAACTGTTAATAGTAATTTGATGTGCTTTATTAACACATGCACGGCGGTGAAGGAAAACATCGTGAGGAAGAGAGACTGAGAGATATTAAAAAATATTATTTCGCGGATATGTGAAGTCCGATAACCCGAACTGGACCAGCGTGGTGGGCACTTCCTCGCTCCAAAAACCCTCTCAGATATTTGAGAAGAAGACCTATGGCCAGCAGTGGGTACTTAAAAGCTATTTTACTACTTCTCCATGAGTAACTAAGACACTATTACGTAAGTAAAATACCTATCACGAAACCCTGTTATAGCGTACTGCTAACAAAATTACATTATTATAGTACCGACATAGGTAAATAACAAAAATTTTAACAAAGCATAAAATTATGAAAGCATTACTATACGAATAACGATGTTAGATAATTTCCAGTTCGAGAATTTAAATCATATTTGCCACACTCACCACACACAGTCATCATCCCACTAGAGCTGAAACCTATCACTAATCATTGAGATTTGGGTTCGGTCAATTTGGTTGCGTTTTCCACCATCAGCCTATCGCCAGAGCCTCCTCCGGCCAGCAGGATGCACCCCCTACAGGTGAGGTTAACCATTGTATAAAAAGTATTATTGGGCATATTCGCTTTACACACCTTTACAATACAAATTGCTAAGATTAAATTATAAAGCGAAAGGAAAGTGAAACATTTCATATGGAAACTTTGATCGGACACTTCAGCAAGGTGTGTTACTTAGGGAGTTACTATGTTACTAAAGAATACGCCCCTCATGACCACGGCTGCTGTAAAATAATGGAAACGTCGGGAATATAAAAACAAAAACTTAAACATTATAAAATCCGTAAATAATAGTTTAATTTAAATTGTGTTGCGTTCGCGTAAATACAAGAAATCATTACAGATTATTATAAATAAACTATGGCACTCTCATACCATGAATGAACATACCATAATTATTCGCAGTACATTAACTACAGTACTACTGGAGAACATCTACGTCTATGGGTAAAGTTGAGCAAATTGAAAAAAGTTTCCCGTCTAGATATATAAAAAACAAACCGATAGAAAGAAATTGGAGAAGTATTTTTCTTAGCTAATATCATTGAAATGACAGTTTGGAACTGTTTAGCCGTATTAATTATTATATCAAAGTTCGATGATTAAAATATATTCAAGTCAAGGTGGAAGTCCTTTCTTACCTAGAAGCCGTCATGTGGGAAGAGGCCACTGCAGCCGATTGTGTGTTGCCAGCTCTGAGGACTAAGATGGTATTAGGGATTGTAATCCAGAAAAGCTCAGGAGATTCCGCACCTGCTTCTGAATCCGCACGCGGATCTCATAAGCACCTTAGTCTACAAAAGACGTATCTTTCATACTAGTAGTAGCTTTTACTTTTTCATTTAAACATTTGCTATGTATATCTATGTTTTTCTTTTGTTGATGCTGAGCTGTAAATAAGTTTTTTTTTAAAGTAAACCGATTGAGTGAAACAGCTATTTATTAACGCCGAGAGACAAAACAATTGACGCTGAAAAGTGGTTGTTATGATTAACTTTAGTAACGCAAACATAATTGATTAAAATAATTTTTTTTTTTTTTTATGAAAAAATAGGCTTGCGTTTGACCTCAATCTTGCCCGATCGAAAGCGAAGATGAGGCCTAGGATGGTACACGCTTGCCTAGATGTCTGTTCACTTTGGCCTTGAAGATATCCAGGTTATAAATAAATTAAAATCTTGTCAAGGCCCATTGTCTATCTTTGTAACTTCGTTTAGTTAGACAGTTCTTTTATATTTGTATTGATTTAGTCTATTTATGTATGTGTATACATATATAATAATTATTTTTAAAATGTGTTAGTTTTTCACATGTTATGAATGTGTATATTATTTTTTATGTACTTTTTTCTTTGTATATCTTTTATGCAACTTCCAAATTAATTTTTAACAATCCTGTCCATCCAAAGGTTGCCTGGACGAGATCGCTTTTAGCGATAAGACCGCCCATTGTTCCACCTCTCATGTTTAATTACATATTTGTACTATTATTTTATTTTCCTGTTTTTGGTGTGCAATAAAGCGTATTCTATCTAAAATAGGTAATTTTATAGCGTATAGACAAGTAGTAGACTAGCTAGATAATATTAGATATACAACAAAACAAATTGGTCCATCAGTCTGCATGCGCGAGTGATCGGGGTTCAATCCACGCTGCGGGCACCACTAAAATTGTTAACAGAAATTTTAAGTGCTGTATTTACCCATGCTCGGTAGTGAAGGAACACAACGTGAGAAAACTGCATGACGTCGAGAAATAATAAAAAGTATTATTGCGAGGATATGTGAAGCCCGCTAACCCGCACTGGAGCGGCTCCAAAACCCTCTCAAACACTCGAGACCTTTGCCCAACAGTGGGCACTTGCAGGTCGCTACTTTACTTTTACTTTACTACTCACCCAGTGGGCTCACAGGCAGACAAGGAGCCGGTGTAGCACCTAGTGGTTGTTGTCCTTGTAACCGATTTCTACCACAGTCACATCTTTACACTGTGCAGAAATTTTCGGATATATTACAGCGTCGAGTATTACAAACACTCATGAGTTGTCACCATTTTTTTTTTATGGAAGAGAGCAAACGATCAAGCGGTTCACCTGATGGTAAGTGATTACCGTCGCCCACATACATCTGCAACACCATAGATGCTGCAGGTGCGTTGCTGGTCTTTAAAGGTGGCCTTTGTTTGACATATGAGGGATAATTAGGAGGGGGATAGGGAGGTGGAGTGGGTTTCCGGTTACCTCATTCGCCGAACGAAACGCAGAAGCACAAGATGCCTCTACTTCACGCCGGTATTCTGTGAGGCCGTGGTACCAATCTGGTCGAGCCGGCCCATTCGAGCAGCAGCTAACACCGCCGCTTGGCTCTACCACGCACCATCACGACCTTTATACCCAGGGGTATGTTCAACCAACAAATAGGATAATGTTTCACGTATCACACTTTTTCGAGGACTCAGACTGACACTTAGGCACACAGAGGACTTTGAACCGGTACGCTGACCACTGAGGCGTATAAATATTTACGGGTCGCCAATCTCCGTCGTATAATATAAGAAAAAAAAACATATACGAACACACGCACTTGATACGAGATAATGGCAACATCTAAATTATTTATGTTCTAGTTAAGGAAGAAGTGATATCTTTCGCTTATTACCAAAAGTAAGCTCCGCTGGGAATATTATTATGCAACATTTTTCGATACGAAATCAGGACCGTATTTCGTTTCTTCTAACGAAATCTCTTTTGTATTTTTTGTATAATACGTATTTGCTTTTAATATCTCTTTACTTTTGCTATAAATACCATAGTACGGGAGTGGGGCTTCGGTTCCGTTCTTCTTTTCTTCGTCAGCCCATTCAAGAGAGAGACAGACTTATTTACAATATTAAGAGGGAAGTATTATCTTATTGCCAGGATTTGTCATGGTAACAATGCTTGGCAAGCGAGTTGGCGATGGCAGTACCAGTCACGCACCATGGACTTCGCTGCCCGTCATGGGTCTGCTTAATTTCTATATAGGTAGGTACTAGGTTCTATATAGGTAATTCTAGATAGGTACTCTCATAAATCTCATAGTACGGGCTTAAGTTCCGGATGCCGGTACCACCGGCGTATGCCGTAAAACCCTCTTCTTCTCTTCATCAACCTAATCATCAAGCGAATTGAGAAAGGGATGCTGAGCTGGTTTGGACATATGGAGAGGATGTATGAAAGTAGGTTGGCGAAACAAATATATGAGGCGAGTGTAAATGGTAGAGTCGGGAGAGGAAGACCTAGGCGAACATTTCACGATCAAATCGGAGACGTTCTGAAAAAAGACCAGGTCAAGAGTACTCTAAACCAACGAACATGCATGCGAAGATTGATGAAAGTGGAAGAAGCGTAAGACGTATGTCACGACCGTAGCAAGTTCCTTCCATTGGCTTGTGATTTAATTCGGATGAACTTTTCTACATCATTCGGACGAAAGAACCTTGTTTGTTAACAAGTAGGCTAACACCACGTGGAGGTGAGGTTGGCATTTGGAGAAGAAGGCGATATATTCCCTCTTACATCCAAAGAAGTGTTTCCCTAATTTAGTAATTGTTTTAGATCTCCTATTCGTTCTGCGCCCATTGAATATTCCGCACTCAACCCTAACGTGGACAGGTAGAGAATGCATTTAGGCATTGAGTCCGCTTTATACTACATTTTTGTGCAAATAAAGATTAAATTAATAAATTAACAATTTAGATCTGGCATACTTTATCAAAATGAATAATTGACGGCTCGGTAGTGTAATGGCGATGCGATCAGATGCGGCGCCGTGAGTCGCGGGTTCGATTCCCGTACGGGTCACAGGAGAATTTCTTACAGTTTCCACTGTAAAGTTTTTTCAAAAAAAAAAAAAAAAAAACACTTAATATTTTACCCACACTAATAGAACAATTACGTGACAGCATAGCAGATTCTTACGATTCCACTTAGAATCTGCTTAGCTCTTCTGTCACATAATAGTTCCATTAGTGTAGGTAACGTGTAAGCTGATTGTGAGAAAATATGCCAGAAATATCCTATCCTATATGACTCGCCATACAGGATATCGTAAATATTAAGTGTACATCGATTTATGAAACAAAATCATTCGAACATTCATTAATTCAATTGACTTATGTCGAAAATGTTTCAAGTACTTTCAATTACATTTCTAAACAGACTCAGGAGCAACACTACGCTCATAAAGGGCAATAGTACAATCTTAAATTTCTTTATTTTAATTGTTACATATTGAGGGTCAAAATTCAACAAAACATATTATAAAAAATGCTCCAGATGTGGGTTAATTACAATGTTGCAGAATGTGATGAATAAGTTATTTTGATAAGAGAAATTTTCACGCGAACTTATTTTTACTTCACATTTTGAAGTGCACTGAGCTGAGTACAAAGCCGTCTCAATCGTACCATTGTAGTAGAACGTTCTCGCATTGTCGTCTGTTGTCAATAGCTCACAACGAGAAAGAGCTTTGACACAAAGTTATAATAAACATTTGCTATGTCGAAGCTTTTTTCAGATATAACATTTTGTTTTAATTTATACTTGCGATCGTTGTCACTTGGTATAACTTTCATCATATTGACAATTATTATAATTTCTCACTAATTTAACAACACATTTTATCTTTTTATATAAATAACCGACTGCTTTAGGGTAGATGAAGATGCCTCATCTCGATAATAATAATTGACAACATTTTTGAAATGAAAGCATTATTTACGAATCATATCGCGTTAAATTTTGTTTATATATTCCCGACGTTTTGTTTGCTTAACAGCGGCCGTGGTCACGAGGGCGCTGAGGTGTTAGACGCCCAGATGTCGCAGTTAACTCGGGCTACCTTCAGCTTCTATTTATTAATTTTGGTCCGATCTACGCAGTATGTGCTCGCAGAATCTTGAGGTCGTGCAAAGTTATGCTTGGTTTTAGATTTAATTTAGTTTATTACTGGATCCCAAGCCGGTGGTAGCACCCATCTTCTCTATTGAAATTGGGTTGTTTTAAAATTTTATTTCTTATGAAACGTCGTAAATCTTCATTATACATTATGCTAACGCACTAGTGGAATGATGAAATTAAATTCATGCGGAATTGAAAATTTAATATGCAAAGTATTTTTTTTCTAACATCTTTAAGATGATTGAATGACTTTAATATGATGAAGGCTATGCGAATTTTCTCTGCACACAGACGTGTGTGACAATTTAGTTAACACACTTCTATAAAATTTCATTGCACAAGTTGCTGCCTCTCCGGTCTGGATAATATATGTGCGGAAGAATTGAGTGGTCCAGTGCGGTGTAGACCGACTATCCCATCATTTTCTCCAAATGCCAACTGCACCTGCTTTTAAACTAGGGTCTGGCGATGCTATGGTGGCGAAAATGCACCACTAGCAATGGGAGACTCGTGAGCGAGGGCGGGGTACCAGCACTGCACTCACCAACCCACTGGGCATGGACAGTAAGTGGCTAAAGTATGCAGCGTGTGCTGCTGTGGTCACCCATTCATCAATCAGCCAAGCGATTATCGCAGTCTTTGTCTCAAGAATCAGGAATTAGAATATTTCTTCATTATTCTCCATCTAAATTAATACATTATTTTGTTCATTGTATATTTACATTCAGATATGTATACTTTATCTTTCTTTTTCGTTAGCTATAAAATTTTCTCTGATGTTTGTGTCATTGTTCTCCATAACAATCCCCCTTTCGAGTTTATGCGTTCCCTACGGGATGAGATGGCATAAAGCGATATGAAAACATTTATTTATGAAAACATTAGTACATCGATTTAAAATTTCGTGTTAGAATTTATTCTCTGTGGAAAGAATTATTTTCTTTTGACCTAAATAAAAATTTGTAATAATCTGTCACACCGAGCACCCAATAGCACAATATTGGGTAACATTCTAGTCCTTTCATCCATTTTTCACAAGAGCTTATTTGGGACTACGTGACAGGCGGTGAGCCTGTCGCCTCCTTTGCCTTTTAATGAGGCAGATTTTGGTTAGTGAATCTATTCTTTTCATACGTCATATTATGTTTTATCACGGGATAACCATTTCAAAAATACCAGATTGAAATTAAGCAGACCGATGAGGGATAGAAGCATCTATGGTGCGAGGTGTCATTGTAATCGCCAATCTGCTTGCCGTGTGTGGCGATTATGACAAATCCTCCTCATGGAAAAGGAGAGCGATAGCAGGTAATACGGTGAATGGGGCATTGCATACATTTGAACAGCCAGACGATATCTCACAAAGCTCGTTTGGCTGTGCATAGAGGGGTATTGGTACCAACACTAACACAAGGAAGCGAAAGCTGGGTATGGCAGAAGAGGCATGAAAGCAGGATAAATGCAGTAGAAATGAGAGCGTTAAGAAGTATGATTGATGTGAAGATAAGTGATAGGGTTTGAAATAATGTGATCAGAGAACGTTGTGGCATGAAAGACGATGTAGTGACACGAATTGAGAAAGGGATGCTCAACTTGGTGCCACGCCGGTGTTCAGCGAAGTCGTGGTACTATCCCGCTCTAGTCGGCCCATTCGAGCACCAGCTAAAGCCGCTAAGTGATTTTACGAAGACAATGTTATTTAGGTCTTTATAAGACTATAAAATAGTACAAACAATAATCGTTCATTTAGTAACCCTTCATTCTGGCGCATGCTGTTTACAAAGTATTTGCGATGCGAGTCACATCAAATCACTCTTTTGTCTTCTTATTAATATTTTTTGCCTTTGTCGTGTACTCATAAAATAATTAAAATCAAAAAGCAAACCGACTCAGTATGCCCTAGATTACGCCCCCTACGCATTCGCGTCGTCCTACAAAAAAAAGGTCCCTTTTTTTATAGGAAAGTGGGCTAACGCTCGCCTGATGGCAAGTGATTACCGATGCCCACGTACATCTTCTATAGGTGGCAGAGCCTCTTCGACTCCTCCGCGACTCTTGCTGCTGCTCGACCGCCTTGCCTCGCAGAATACCGGCGTGAAGTAGACGCATCCTGTGCTATTGCTTTTCGTTCGGTGTGTGAGCTAACCAGAGGCCCGCTCCCCCTCCCCATCCCCTTCCTGATCCTCCCTCCCAACTCCTAAATACCCTTAAAGGCCGGCAACGTACCTGCAGCACCTCTGGTGTTGCAGATGTAGGTGGCGACAGTGATCACTTACCACCAGGTGGACCGCTTACTCTTTTGCCGCCTTTACCGTAGAAAAAAAAACACCTGAGGAGCTGCGGGTGAATTGCCGACCTTTTAGGATATTTGGGGAAGGGAATAGGAGTCGGCCTCCAGCTAACTCGCCGAACGAAACGCAGAAGATATATCTATCGATCTCTTTAGTATCTTGACCCACTGGTCTTATCCATCTGATCTTAATCATGGCTTCAACGTACAAGTTGTCTTGCGTATAGATTACGGTGAATTCTCCTAACTAGAGAAGAAGAAAGAAAGAAAAAACAATTATACACAACGTAAGTACAACGCATTGCTTAGAAAAAGAAATAAATGCGAAACTTAACAAAAATTAAAAACTTAAATTATATATTCACTTACTTAAAATAAAATAAATACTACAACAATAATAAAACTAAGCAAAGAGAAAAAAAAAGAAGCGACCGTTTGGTTTCATATTGTAAAATATCTATTTTATAGATGTATCAATATCATTAGCTATAACACGGTACTTCGTAAAAGGAATTCAATCACATTATCCCAAAAATTATCAATGACGGTTAACGAGCGAAATAGTGTTTATTATTTCTTATGAAAAAAAACCATAACTGAATTTGAAGTGTTTTTTTTTTTTTTTTTTCTATCGATCTACACACGCACGCCTGTCCTTGGCGGACTACAAGTTGTCTAAATATATTTCGCTCATGATTTATAAAGGTTTTCTTCACCGGTTAAAATTTCCTACATAACATAACACAACATTCAGCATTTACAGCTTTAGGATACTGACCCGGGGTACCGAACTCATTTTGCTCGAATACTATGACATGTGAGGAAACGCCTCGTTATACCGTGACTTTATTTTTTAAATTTTGTATATTTGAGATGTTTTTTTTTTAATATTTACATAGGTCTCGCGTCTGTCGCCGTAGTGATACAGAGATTTTGCATCATTAACCGCGGCTACTCTCTCTCCGTCCGGGGTTTTTTTTATTAATAATATTGGTCCGATCTACTCAGAATGACCTCACAGTAGCTTGAGGTTATGTGCTTATGTGATTACTTGGATTTAAATGCAATTGTAAGTAATCAACTTACAAGTAAAACATTAAAATGTTTAATCCTCTTAGATTCTAATATCAGTACTGGCCATTCACGATTATAAGAAATGAAGTTTTTTTTTTTCTACTTAAAAAGTCAAAAATATTTTGTCAATCCTTCAAAAATCAATTGCGTAGCACTAAGACACTTTACTAGACTGTATTATTAATAGCTCAAAGTTTCTGGAATACTAATTATTAACTATTAAATTAATTTTACAGATCATAATTAAATTTACAGATCAAACTAACAAGTTCCTATTCAACGAAACAACAGTTGCCACAACAATAAAACGTTTGTAATTTATACTTGCGATCGTTGTCACTTGGTAAAACTTTCATCATATTGACAATTATTATAATTTCTCACTAATTTAACAACACATTTTATCTTTTTATATAAATAACCGACTGCTTTAGGGTAGATGAAGATGCCTCATCTCGATAATAATAATTGACAACATTTTTGAAATGAAAGCATTATTTACGAATTATATCGCGTTAAATTTGGTTTATATATTCCCGACGTTTTGTGTGCTTAACAGCGGCCGTGGTCACGAGGGCGCTGAGGTGTTAGACGCCCAGATGTCGCAGTTAACTCGGGCTACCTTCAGCTTCTATTTATTAATTTTGGTCCGATCTACGCAGTATGTGCTCGCAGAATCTTGAGGTCGTGCAAAGTTATGCTTGGTTTTAGATTTAATTTAGTTTATTACTGGATCCCAAGCCGGTGGTAGCACCCATCTTCTCTATTGAAATTGGGTTGTTTTAAAATTTTATTTCTTATGAAACGTCGTAAATCTTCATTATACATTATGCTAACGCACTAGTGGAATGATGAAATTAAATTCATGCGGAATTGAAAATTTAATATGCAAAGTATTTTTTTTCTAACATCTTTAAGATGATTGAATGACTTTAAGATGATGAAGGCTATGCGAATTTTCTCTGCACACAGACGTGTGTGACAATTTAGTTAACACTATAAAATTTCATTGCACAAGTTGCTGCCTCTCCGGTCTGGATAATATATGTGCGGAAGAATTGAGTGGTCCAGTGCGGTGTAGACCGACTATCCCATCATTTTCTCCAAATGCCAACCGCACCTGCTTTTAAACTAGGGTCTGGCGATGCTATGGTGGCGAAAATGCACCACTAGCAATGGGAGACTCGTGAGCGAGGGCGGGGTACCAGCACTGCACTCACCAACCCACTGGGCATGGACAGTAAGTGGCTAAAGTATGCAGCGTGTGCTGCTGTGGTCACCCATTCATCAATCAGCCAAGCGATTATCGCAGTCTTTGTCTCAAGAATCAGGAATTAGAATATTTCTTCATTATTCTCCATCTAAATTAATACATTATTTTGTTCATTGTATATTTACATTCAGATATGTATACTTTATCTTTCTTTTTCGTTAGCTATAAAATTTTCTCTGATGTTTGTGTCATTGTTCTCCATAACAATCCCCCTTTCGAGTTTATGCGTTCCCTACGGGATGAGATGGCATAAAGCGATATGAAAACATTTATTTATGAAAACATTAGTACATCGATTTAAAATTTCGTGTTAGAATTTATTCTCTGTGGAAAGAATTATTTTCTTTTGACCTAAATAAAAATTTGTAATAATCTGTCACACTGAGCACCCAATAGCACAATATTGGGTAACATTCTAGTCCTTTCATCCATTTTTCACAAGAGCTTATTTGGGACTACGTGACAGGCGGTGAGCCCGTCGCCTCCTTTGCCTTTTAATGAGGCAGATTTTGGTTAGTGAATCTATTCTTTTCATACGTCATATTATGTTTTATCACGGGATAACCATTTCAAAAATACCAGATTGAAATTAAGCAGACCGATGAGGGATAGAAGCATCTATGGTGCGAGGTGTCATTGTAATCGCCAATCTGCTTGCCGTGTGTGGCGATTATGACAAATCCTCCTCATGGAAAAGGAGAGCGATAGCAGGTAATACGGTGAATGGGGCATTGCATACATTTGAACAGCCAGACGATATCTCACAAAGCTCGTTTGGCTGTGCATAGAGGGGTATTGGTACCAACACTAACACAAGGAAGCGAAAGCTGGGTATGGCAGAAGAGGCATGAAAGCAGGATAAATGCAGTAGAAATGAGAGCGTTATGAAGTATGATTGATGTGAAGATAAGTGATAGAGTTTGAAATAATGTGATCAGAGAACGTTGTCGCATGAAAGACGATGTAGTGACACGAATTGAGAAAGGGATGCTCAACTTGGTGCCACGCCGGTGTTCATCGAAGTCGTGGTACTATCCCGCTCCAGTCGGCCCATTCGAGCACCAGCTAAAGCCGCTAAGTGATTTGACGAAGACAATGTTATTTAGGTCTTTATAAGACTATAAAATAGTACAAACAATAATCGTTCATTTAGTAACCCTTCATTCTGGCGCATGCCGTTTACAAAGTAATTGCGATGCGAGTCACATCAAATCACTCTTTTGTCTTCTTATTAATATTTTTTGCCTTTGTCGTGTACTCATAAAATAATTAAAATCAAAAAGCAAACCGACTCAGTATGCCCTAGATTACGCCCCCTACGCATTCGCGTCGTCCTACAAAAAAAAGGTCCCTTTTTTTATAGGAAAGTGGGCTAACGCTCGCCTGATGGCAAGTGATTACCGATACCCACGTACATATTCTATAGGTGGCAGAGCCTCTTCGACTCCTCCGCGACTCTTGCTGCTGCTCGACCGCCTTGCCTCGCAGAATACCGGCCTGAAGTAGACGCATCCTGTGCTATTGCTTTTCGTTCGGTGTGTGAGCTAACCAGAGGCCCGCTCCCCCTCCCCATCCCCTTCCTGATCCTCCCTCCCAACTCCTAAATACCCTTAAACGCCGGCAACGTACCTGCAGCACCTCTGGTGTTGCAGATGTAGGTGGCGACAGTGATCACTTACCACCAGGTGGACCGCTTACTCTTTTGCCGCCTTTACCGTAGAAACAAAAAACACCTGAGGAGCTGCGGGTGAATTGCCGACCTTTTAGGATATTTGGGGAAGGGAATAGGAGTCGGCCTCCAGCTAACTCGCCGAACGAAACGCAGAAGATATATCTATCGATCTCTTTAGTATCTTGACCCACTGGTCTTATCCATCTGATCTTAATCATGGCTTCAACGTACAAGTTGTCTAAATATATTTCGCTCATGATTTATAAAGGTTTTCTTCACCGGTTAAAATTTCCTACATAACATAACACAACATTCAGCATTTACAGCTTTAGGATACTGACCCGGGGTACTGAACTCATTTTGCTCGAATACTATGACATGTGAGGAAACGCCTCGTTATACCGTGACTTTATTTTTAAATTTTGTATATTTGAGATGTTTTTTTTTTTTTATTTTCCATCGATCTACACACGCACGCCTGTCCTTGGCGGACAAGTTGTCTAAATATATTTCGCTCATGATTTATAAAGGTTTTCTTCACCGGTTAAAATTTCCTACATAACATAACACAACATTCAGCATTTACAGCTTTAGGATACTGACCCGGGGTACCGAACTCATTTTGCTCGAATACTATGACATGTGAGGAAACGCCTCGTTATACCGTGACTTTATTTTTTAAATTTTGTATATTTGAGATGTTTTTTTTTTAATATTTACATAGGTCTCGCGTCTGTCGCCGTAGTGATACAGAGATTTTGCATCATTAACCGCGGCTACTCTCTCTCCGTCCGGGGTTTTTTTTATTAATAATATTGGTCCGATCTACTCAGAATGACCTCACAGTAGCTTAAGGTTATGTGCTTATGTGATTACTTGGATTTAAATTCAATTGTAAGTAATCAACTTACAAGTAAAACATTAAAATGTTTAATCCTCTTAGATTCTAATATCAGTACTGGCCATTCACGATTATAAGAAATGAAGTTTTTTTTTTTCTAC
Source organism: Bhutanitis thaidina (assembly GCA_029286595.1). Lineage (NCBI taxonomy): Eukaryota > Metazoa > Arthropoda > Insecta > Lepidoptera > Papilionidae > Bhutanitis > Bhutanitis thaidina. Next base: position 14,494,451 of record JAGSMS010000008.1, on the reverse strand, counting down.
TTAAAAAGTCAAAAATATTATGTCAATCCTTCAAAGATCAATTGCGTAGCACTAAGACACTTTACTAGACTGTATTATTAATAGCTCAAAGTTTCTGGAATACTAATTATTAACTATTAAATTAATTTTACAGATCATAATTAAATTTACAGATCAAACTAACAAGTTCCTATTCAACGAAACAACAGTTGCCACAACAATAAAACGTTTATAATTTATACTTGCGATTGTTGTCATTTGGTTGAAAGCTAATCATACTGCCAATTATTATAAACTCTTCTACTTGTTTCACATTACATTTAATTTATTAACATACTATTGGAATTGTTTCACAATACGTTTCGTTTATTTATATAAAGAACCGAACGTTTTCATCTTACGGCATCTTCAGGGTATTCAATTTCACTTTTTTTTTGCCAATTCAACATTTCACTTATCTTCACCTTGTTCGAGAATGTTCTAATAAAGAATCCAATAAAGAACATTCTCGATGTTATGTTAACGGAATGTACTTATTCCTAGTATCACCGAGAGGATCTACTCGACCCGTATAACCAAACAGCTTACACTGCCAAGAGTGAAATAAAAACCATAATGTACGACTTGGATACCTTCCAAGGGGTAACGTTAGAGAATATAACGAAAAGAGAGATTAGTGAATGAAGCTCTTCTTTCAATAAACAATTCAGTAGTTATAGGTGATTATGTAACGCCGGATTGCTATCAAAACTAATTTATTGGATTTTTATTTTTTTAAACAACGTGATATTTTTTTTTTATAGAAGTGGGGGCAAAACAAACCTGTAACCTATTAGTAAATTATTACTCGTTGTCCAAAAACATCCGCAACACCAGAGGAGTTGCCAGACTTTTAGAAAACTGTAGGAGTCTTTTCTAGAAGGTCTCTAACGCTAATAACTATTCGGTAATACCGCTGGGGATACCTCCACAAAGTTGTATTGCGTGACAAATAATTTAAAAGGTTTCCAGAATTAATTACGAATTTATAATCGTAAGTGGCGTAACTGTACGCGCACAGAGAACAACCAGACACAAAAACGAATACTTTGAGTTTTGCATATATCGTCATCGTCCGCGATCTTAAGACCCATGGCTCAGCAGACAGGGACTCTAATCATTATATTACGCAGTGTTTGTAGGTTATTAAAATATCAGCATCGGATCCTTCGAACCCAGCACACATAGCTCATAAGACTCCCGACCCTATCGGCTACGAGTTGTAACGCTTCAGTGGCAATACAGGACGAAAGTTTGGATGTTGTTTCAAAGACAAACTTTTTTTTTTAATTTGGGAAAGGTGCATTCACCTACCGGTCACTGAAGGCAGTTATGTCGTGTACAGCCATCGCTGATCATGGCTGATGCACTCATTAGTGCCGGATCAACTAAATCCCAAACTATTAGAGATACGCTGTTGGCTCTGTGACCTATACAGCGTCGCCGGAAAACTTAAAAAGGAGCAACGGAAATCTAAGGAGCAACTTAAAAAGTAATAAAGAATAACGACACTGCATTGTTGAATCGACGCTGAACAGTGCTGTGCTCTGACCCCTGTTAACGTTAAAATATTTTGAGGACATGTGAAGTCTGAGATCTCGCTCGATTTGAGAAGGAGGCCTTTGCTTCGCAGTGGGCATTTTTTTTTCTATAGAAGAAGGGGCAAACGAGCATGCGGCTCACCTGATGGTAAGTGATCACCGACCCCCATGAACATCCACAACACCAGAGGAGCTACAGATGCGTTGCCGGCCTTTAATGAAGGAATAGGCTCTTTTCTTGAAAGTTCCTAAGTTGTAACTGTTCGGAAATACCGCTGGCGATGACTGATTCCACAAAGTCGAAGTGCCTGGCAGAAAACTTCGAGTAAAACGCACTGTGGTGGAATGCCCACCATCTAGGTGGTTTTGTATGAACTTCGAATTCTGTCGCGATGTACGATGGTGAAACTCAACTGCTACTCATATATAAGCTGCTACTCTTACTCACGCCTGTGGTTAAACACAGGAGTAGACAGAGATTACAGATATCCATGCGACAACCCTCAACGTGGTTAAACGGTCACCTCATAGTAAACCAATTATTTATTTTGTATTTTGGTTATATTGGCTCTGCGCAGTACGCTAATGTACCCGGAGAACATACAAGTTACTAGTACACAAACTGAACACATACAACCAACGCGTACGATAATAATTTTGCCGTTATTAATTGAAATATAGTTTACAGGTACAGAAATGCTGCCGTACGACCGGGCAAACATACGTTTCAGACAGACACAAATTGATTTAGCCGTGTTAGTTCCACGCTCGAATGTCCACACGCATAAGCCTAATGTTAAGTAATTGACAACATCCATGCATGAGCTTTAATTCGTATAAGAGTAACGACAGACACATTCCTAACATTCACAATGGAATCAAACGATACTATTTAAGGATTTTATCGCGTTTTATTATGTTTTTATACTCCCGACGTTTCGATTGCTTTATACCAGTTGTGGTTAGGGGGGACTGAGGTGTTAGACGTACAGATGTCATAGTTAATTCGGACCACCTTCAGGTTTTATTTATTAATTTTTGTTCAGATCTACGCATTTTACATAACAATATTGTAAGGGCAAACAAACGAACTCATTCTCACAATGTCAACCTTACCTGCAAGTTGGTTGACAGAACTCTGACGTAAGACTGACTGCTGAAAATCTATGCGAATGTCCCGAACTCTAATCCCATGTAATCCCGGCATAAACAATAGTACAGTTTTATAATAAGGAAAAGTATCAGTAAAGTGTTTAATGTGTAAATTGTAGTTTGGTCTTCACGGTACAGGCTCGTCTAATGTGAAGACCATAGATTATCAAGTATGTTAAAATTTTCTACAATCATAGACATAAAGGATTGGCTTAGGATATTATAATGACATATGTATTATGGTCGGGAATATAATATTTTTTCTTTTCGTCTTTTCTTCTTTTCTTCATCCCAACATTTATCTAGGTGGTTGGCTCCTTCTCTGCCTAGCAGTCGTCTTGGTAGGTTACAGATTTATCTACCGCTTAACAACAGTACAACAATTGACGTGCTCGGGTATGGAAAGTATAGAAGAGAGCCAGTATTACTACGGGCAGCGTGGCGTTCCATCTTAGTACTCAGTGGTGACGTCGAATCCGTAACCTTTTAGTAGCCGCTTACCTAATGAAACAAAACCCATAGATTAATATTGTAACGAATGCCCGAGAACACTTAAGTCTCCTAATGACATGGCAAAAGATAAAATGTTTTAAAAATTACCAGACGATGTTAACGAAACTCTTTGGTATGTAAATAAGAGTAGCTGTATACTGGCTGAAATATAAGCCTATTTACTTAAATACAAATAAAAAATAATATCGAGAATATTCTGAAATAATTGTAAATTAAAAGACGATCGTAATTCAGGACTATATAAGGAGCATTGAAGCTCGCAAGGTTAGTTCAGATGTGAGTTATCAAAGAAGAAGGAAAGGAAGAAATTACAGGTTACTATCAGGAAGACCCGTGGAAGATCACGTGCGAGAAACAGACATCAAACTCTTTCACCCTTTATAAGTGGTAAAAATAAATAGAAAATTTAAATACCGGCTTTTTACTCTATGTCGCAACCCGTAAGCTCGTAACAATGTCGAGCGAAACGTGCCTGTACCGGCGCTTAAAACGAGGCCCATGTCCAGCTGTGAATTAAAATGAAATGATACAGAATAAATGGAAAATTGCATGCAAGTGAGAACAAAATGTTAAATATCAGAGTATTATTATGATGATGGCTGAGTGATCAGTAATTACTGTATTAGTAAATTGGGTCTGGAATTATTAATTTTGTCTGCAAACTTTTTTTAATAAAAGAACTACAGGATGTTTATTTAATTTTAATTAGAGGAAAGTTATCTTTAAATTAACAACGAAATTATGAATAATACCAACTGGCATAGTAGAGCAAAGCAGCCTATAAATTTCCCACTACTGAGCCTTTGAGATGGTTTTGGTGCCGGAGAGCGTCCGCGACGCAGTTTCTGTACCGGTTTTCGCTCTTTTTTTAATTCTCAAAAATGTAGGTTTACTTATGATTCATTTCTTCACCGTTCTGTCTAACACAAGTCCACAGCTGAACATAGGCCTCCCCCACAGACTGCTACAAAGCTCGATCCCCTGTGCCATCTGTTTCCATCGACTTCCCGCAACGTCGTCACTCCATCTTGTAGGGGGATCAATTAATTCTAATTCAATAATTAGTTAGTGGTTATAGTTTTAACAAACTTCAACTATGCACAAAATTTAATTTTGAACACTGTCTGCCTTTCCTCGTTCGGAAATAGCTGAAACTGTAACGCTCTGTAAAACTCTGAGCATCCAATCAAACTTTGTTGTACCTAGTTGGAGATGGATCGAACAGTACTTACTATATTTATGAAAAACAAACTTAACTTTTTAATTACTTTCTAGTATTTTTTTTTCTAACCACTTCAATTTAAAGCTATCGCCGAATATAAGTAAAGTATATGCTAATTAGCTAAACTTATAAATATCAACAACAACAAAAGCCTAATACCTAGTATGTAATTTTTATATAATAGCAGATGTTCTTTAAGGAAATCACTTGTTAAGATGGCGTATTCACAAAATACGTCCCGCGCATAAATCCATCATCGTGATCCAAATAAAATCTTGGAGAAGGAGACGTCCTCCACAGGTCAAGAACACCGGACCTAGCGGGTAGCTATTCACTTTTCCTTCACTCCTTCATCTGCCATAATCCTAATATACGAACTTTCATATGTTTGTTACTCTGTGTGAAAGACTTGTACCGACAAGTTTTTCGAAACTTTTTAAACAATTTTATCGTTAGGCTAAACAACCTGATAAGTTGTTCAAAATAAAGTAAAATAAATATTTATGCTTAATGAGCGTAAAAATTTTATTTCTCCATTTCCCATACCTGTGTCGCATATTATATATTAAACCGTTCAGTGGTTAATACAATCAATTAGCAACTTTGCACGTTTGATCTATAGGCATATCTAATCTATTGCGTTCCACGACTCAAAGGCTGATTGCGGCTTGCTGATTAAACCTTGTGCTAAATACTTAACATTGTAGGTGTAGCTCGTTTATCGAAGTGTAGCTACAATCCACAGAACCGGTAAATTGCATTTTAGTTTTTTTTTTTTTGGTTATTTTAGTTGCCGTATGGTAGGGTATTAGGTGTCTGCTCAACCTTTTCTTTTATAAATTATTCGTACATATTTATGTATGTATATAATTATATACTTTTAAATAGAAAAAAGAAGTAGAGCAAACAGGGTTTATACTTCTTCTTTCTTAGTCGCCTCTTACGACATACACGGGAAGAAAAGAGATGGTGATAAGAACATATGACTTTTTATTCTATACATGCAACCTACCCTGCATGCGGTACATCCTGTTGAACGATTGAAGATAGAAAATCCATACCGAAATATCGGTTTTACCGGCACTCCGCTCACCGGCCCAGTCCATGATGAATGTGGGCTAATCTCGGACGTGCTGGCTTTTGTTAGTGCTTTTATGGAACGGTCTATGTACAACACTGGACTTTAAGATGGCGTCTGCGCTATCTGACAGATTTAATTACTTTATCTCTTAGCACGTAAAGTAGACGCCATCTTGTGCTTCTGCGTTTCGTTCGCTGAATGAGGTAACCGAGGCAAAGAGATTGGGCACTCCCTCTGCCCATTCTCCTCCCTCATCATCATCATCATTTCAGTCTATCAGAAGTCCACTGCTGAACATAGGCCTCCCCCAAAGATTGCCACGAAGCTCGGTCCTGAGCCACCTGCATCCATCGACTTCCCGCAACACTGCGCAGGTCGTCACTCCATCTTGTCCTACACTGCGTTTGACTGTACGTGGCTGTCACTCGAGTACCTTTTTTCCCCAGCGGTTGTCAGTTCTGCGAGCTATGTGGCCGGCCCATTGCCACTTCAGCTTGGTCCTCCCTCCCGTCTCAAAATATAACTAAAGGCCAGCAACGCACCTGCAGCTTCTCTGGTGTTCCACATGTTCGTGGGCGACGGTAATCACTAACCATCAGGTAAAGCCGCTAACTCGTTTACTCGCATTAAAAAAAATCTTTCTTATGATATTTTTTTATAATTTTAATTTACAATTTATATAATCATAGAAAATCACTGTAAATTAATTAATTTAACTCCAATACTCGTTAATAATTATACTATAATTATTTAATAAAACCTATAATTAACCGTTTCATTTGATTGGGTACAAATTACAGATACACGTATTCGAACGTTCATTCGCATTACGATTTTAAACTGTAACGGACATGCATTAAAATGCAAACCAAGCCATTAAATTTCATTTGATTTACTCTTCCCTATTTTTTACCAAACAAACAAACATATATACAACACACTTCGTCAGAAAATATACTCAAATTTAGTCGAAAAATAGCCCACCCTGGATCATTCCTGGCTCAAAGGTACCCATAATCCTAGCAACATTTTTAGTCCAAAGATCAACTTTGTTACCTTCCTCCTTGTTGTAGTCTCTTACCCACATCTATTATAAAGTCTTGCGCCTCGATCGCCCAAGCTCCAGAGGTCCCTAAATTCAGGGGAACAAAAAGTAGATATCCTTCAAATTCGAATACTTCTGATGCTTGAGCCTGACCGGAGTTTCTGCAGCTGCACCAGCCTTAAGCAAAGTGTCGTTGATGTGTGTCTCGGCGAATTATCTGACACGTCACAATAAGTCGCATCAATATTATAGGTAGAAATAACTACAAATATATTTATATTTAAAACCAGAAGGTTTCATTTTAACGTTTACAATTCATGAAGGAGAGTAATTTTAATTTCCTCGTTATATTCCGTATACAGGCTTATGATGTAAGTAAAGTAAAATTACCCAATGGTTATTTTTATTCAATTATTTTCGTGAATACGATACGTAACATGTCAAAAAATGTCGTGGGCAGATATTACGTATTATTTTAAAGCGAGACGTGTTAAGCCAAAAAAAATTATAAGACAAGATTTTAAGCTCGATAAATATTCGTCTCACCATCCTTCAATTAGCCATCTAGTTTATTTATATATAATTAATTTGTCTTCTATTAAATGTTAATTTTTTATTACTATTTTGTTAAGAGCACAGAATTAAAATAGCATTAACTGCACTTTTATAACACACGCGACAGCATTTTACCTATTTTCGGTCAACTGTCACGTACGTCACATTCGTCGACTTGTTTCACGCGTACTGAATGCGGGATGTCATAATTGGGTCATTTATGAGTCTTCAACTTGGACGCTTAGTAACATACCCCACTTCGTGTCAATATGTAATATCATTGTTTCTTAGACATGTAAATTTGTAACAATAGGACTGTTTATCAGCTACCGCAAAACAGGGAATGGACTGGGATTTCATGGCGTCGAATTTAAAGCGTATTAGCGCCTAAAAATTACATATATTTTTAGGCGCTAATTAATTCTACATATTGTATTTATGTATCTATGTATATATGTATGTATGTTTCTACCTATGTGTATAAGTAAATATTTTGATATTTATATCCTTTTGCTTGTTTTATTCTCTTAGCTGTATCGCCTCTATTACGTGTTTATCTCTGCATAGCCTAATGGTTGACTGGGAGAGAATGCTTCTAGAAATTAAGTCTGCCATGTGTACCAATTTGTGCATAAATATTAAATAAATAAATAAAAATTAAAGCTCGTGTTAAATTCAACGTTTTAAGTGCTATATATCATTATAGTGGGTGGAGCCGCTGAAACGTTTGCCCCCGTTTCCAATAAAAGAAAAGTAAAACTCACACTCATTTTACTAAACAAAAGTCGAACGATCTGATTCACAAAGCATCCGCAGTACCGCAGAATCGGTTTTTTTCTACATTGTTATTCGTCAGTGTAATGTTGGCTGTACGAGTGTCACGCACGTGTGAACGCTTTCATTAAAATACAAAGCGTTCCGAAAAAAAAAACAGGATGTCGCCGTCGAAACAGGCCTTACGTCGTCCAATCCCATATTCAATAAACACGCAAAGTACGTCACGTAACATGTTTTGGAGCATCAATTCAAATATTTATATTTTTTTTTATGGGAAAGGCGGCAAACGAGCAAGCGGTTCGCCTGATGGTAAGGGATTACCGTCGGCCACGTACATCTGCAATACCAGAGGTGCTGCACGTCAATATTGCTCATACCTTTATGTCTTCTCTTCGCAACCTAATGTTAGAGTGATAGAGAATGCCTCTTTGCATTTAGACCACCTTTCAGCGCGTTCATTAGTGCAAGGACTTAATTTGCACTAAATAAATGAATAAATAAATAAAATAACTGTTAAGATCGGTAATTTTGGTGGGCCACCGTGACATAGTTATTTTCGAATGCCACCCATTACTCAGATAGCTATGAGCCGTGTGATGTGTTAGTACGGAAAATTACCAAAAAAAAATTGGCGGAAAAACTTTGACTGTAAGGTATACAGGAACTTCAGTATTCCTGTACGTTATGCATAGCTCAAGGTAGTTACGTGAAGACAACAGTTAAAAACTTCATATGCAAAGAGCTCTTCTAAAATCTTACGTTATTCTAGAACAAATGTTAATACATCGTTTTAAATTCAAACGGCTAATGGAGACTCGCACGTACTAAGTATTATCAAAACTTCCTCAATGTTACATGGAACATAACAAAACTTATTGTAAAACTCAAAACTCGACTCACACCCACACACACACACACACACAATCTCGTTCGTAAAGCACCGGAAGCTGTTAAGCTCCATTTTGGCGGAAGACAGATGAAAGACCCTGAACATTACAAAACCTTACTTTACAAATTCCTTACGAAACTTAAATTAAATCCTACCTTGCGAGAAGTTTGTTTTGTCGGATTTCGACTGTTGTACCGACTGTGTTAGAAGACGTTATGAAAATAACGTTAATGAAGTTAAAATATACATAAATATAAAACAGTGCGCGTGCACTAATTCCGGGGTGGACAGAGAATATTTTCTTCAGTGTGGTTTTGTTTTTATGGGAAAGGCGGCAAACGAGCAAGCAATTCACCTGATGGTATGTGATTACCGTCGCCCAGGTACATCTGCAAAGCCATAGGTGCTGCAGGTGCGTTGCTGGCCCATATTTGGAAGATGGGAGGGAGGAAGAGGAGGGGGATGGGGAGGAGGAGTGGGCCTCCGGTTACCTCACTCACCGAACGAAACGCAGAAGCACAATATACCTCTACTTCATGCCGGTATTCTGCGAGGCCGTGGTACCAACCCGGCCGTGGTGCATGTGAGAGAATTTAAATGAAAAAAAAAACTACTCAAACAAAATTTTCTCATAAGATAATAATAATTCTAGACTTCTAAGATGACACAGGATAATTTTAAATGAGTAGATTGGCCTTCACGAATGTTTCATAACTTGATGTACGTGAAGTCTGAGCTAAGTTTTAATTGATCAATTAAACTTGATCGTCTCACTTTTGAACGAAGATTAAAGTTTTCTTTGTTTTATTCAGCCATTATTAACTAACTTATTACGATTGTTAGATACTATACTAATCAAAAATACCTGACTCATTAGCGCTTTTAGAAGATAATATTTCTGAAACGGTTTCTTCTTAATATCCAACAAAACTTTCAAAGTTGCAGATGGAACACAGGTGTCTTTTTAAAGAATTAGGAGATCGAGATGGTTTTTAAGATCAACAAAGCCGAAATGCCAATCCGCCGGCCACATAGCTCGCAGAACTAACAACGGAACTGAAAGGGAAGAAAGGTTCTCGAGTGACAACCTCGTACAGGCAAACGTAAGGACAACCCCGTAAACGATGGAGTGACGACCTGCACAGTGGCTCAGGAACGAGCTTTGCGGCAATCTTTGGGGAGGCCTATGTTCATCAGTGGACTTATGATAGGCTGAAATGACGATGAAGAGACGATGCCTCTCATATACGTAGTATACCCTATCGAAGGAATGGCAGGATATTACGGTGGTAGAGCCAAGCGGCGGCTTTTGCTGCTGCACGAATGAGCCGGCTTGAAGAATACCGGCGCGAAGTAGAGGCATCTTGTGAATGCCTCTGGTGTTGCAGATGTACGTGGGCATCGGTAATAACTTGTCGTCAGGTGAGCCGCTTGCGCGTTTGCCGCCGATTCCTAGAAAATATTCCATACTCTGTAAGGTTATGGAGCGCGTTTTAAACAACCGCCTCCTTGCATACCTGGAGGACAACGACCTCCTCAGTGACCGTCAATTCGGGTTTCGTCGAGGCCGATCTACTGGGGATCTTCTTGTGTATGCTATTCACCACTGGAGCGAAGCCATTGAGAGACACGGTGAAGCTCTTGCCGTGTCTCTTGATATCTCTAAGGCTTTCGACAGGGTCTGGCACGCAAGTCTCATTGGCAAGCTTCCGGCATATGGTATTGCTCCCGAGCTTTGCATCTGGATCGAGGATTTCCTAAGGAACAGATCGATTCGGGTTGTCGTTAATGGCGCCTCGTCCGATCTCCATGATATTAATGCCGGTGTGCCTCAGGGGTCTGTGCTCTCCGCGACTCTTTTTTTGCTGCACATCAACGACCTGCTGGTAACACCCGATATCTTTGGGTATGCAGATGACAGCACAGTCTCGGGGCATACTTGTCCGATGCGAAGTCTGGGGCAAAAGTCCAGTCTTTCAGAGAATCGATGATTGAGGGGGTGAACTCGACTTTGAAGGCTGTTTCCCAATGGGGTGATGCCAATTTGGTCGAGTTTCACCCCTCTAAAACACAGGCTTGTCTTTTTTCGGCGAAACGGAGTCCATTCCAACTCACTCCGACTTTCCGGAATGTCTCCGTTCCGGTAAATGACCGTCTTGCGCTCTTAGGTCTAGATCTCTCTTCTAACCTAAATTTCGGTCGTTACATCGAGTCCATAGCAAACACTGCCGCCAAAAACTTAGTATCCTCTCGGGGTGAGACGGTACTTCACATCGGAGCAGCTCTTAAATCTATACAAAGCTCAAGTCCGCTCTTGCATGGAATACTGTTCCCACCTCTGGGATGGTTCGGCTAAACATCAGCTTGATGCTTTGGACTCGTTGGAGCGCCGAGCGAAGAGGATCATAGGCAGTGACTCACTAGTAGAGGCAAAACTTCAAAACACCGTAGACGAGTGGCCTGCCTCTCGGTTTTTTATCGAATTCATTTCGGAGAGTGTGCGGAGGTTTTGCATAACCTAATACCCTCTTCCCCTTTCCATCACCGAACGACTAGACGCGGCGAGAAGTTCCACCCTTATGTTGTAGACATTCCTCCATTACGCACGAGGCGGTTTGCCTCTTCTTTCTTTGTGCGGACGGCTAAGGAGTGGAACTCTCTGCCGAGGTCGGTTTTTCCGGAGGCCTATAACCTGGATATCTTCAAGGCCAAAGTGAACAGACATCTAGGCAAGCGTGTACCATCCTAGGCCTCATCTTCGCTTTCCATCGGGCAAGATTGAGGTCAAACGCAGGCCTATTTTTTCATAAAAAAAAAAAAATCTTTCGTATATCCTCTATTGAAAATCTTTATTATTATTTTTATATTATTATATTATTAGTATATTATCTTTAGTTGTCTATCTTGGTTACCAGTACTAATCTTGGTTGGTCTAATTATCGCTGCTGATGATATCAGGACTGCGCTAACCAACTTTCCTGTCCGGGGGATCTAGTATGGGCTGGTTTTATAGGCAAGCCAGCTTTTTTTGATGAGAGAATCGCTAATCACCCTTTTTAATGTGTAAGAAGGAATATGCCATATTTTTCTTCGTATGCTAAACTCACCAGCACGTGTTTAATCCCGCTAGCAAATAAACTAGACTCTGCCAACCAAAAGATGGCGTAATATCAATCCGAATTTTCCGTACCTAAATCCCACGAGGGTACCGGCACTGCGCTTACCAACCAGCTTGCCCAGTGTGATGAGTTTGGACAATCCTTCCAAAACATAAATTTTCATTTTCAGCTTTTACTGGCGCTTTCTTGGAGAAGCCCAGAAGCTTATCCATCGGCTTCCTTACGCAGATTGTCACTTCATCTAGCCAGGGAGTGCTTTCCACTATGTTTGCCTAATCCAAGGATAAATACCGGAGTTTTTTACTGCAGTATTTATCACTTCTGTGACCGCCCAATGTAATTAAAGTTTGGAATCTTGAAAGGCGTAGCCGCCTGTATGTTTTTTTCAAACAGACTCCTTCATTAGGAATCTTATCTACTAGAGAAATCCCAAGCAAACCTAATTTTTCTCATTTACTGACTATTTACTTGGAGAGTATCGATGAATAGACATTAAATACACAATTAAAGACATTAAAAAAAAACATTCTTTATTTTATTTTCCTTGTATAGATTTGATATTTTTTAGTAGAAAAGAATTAAGATTTTTTAACTTCGAAGGTAAGAAATGAGGAGGTATTTTATCAAAATGTATAACAAACAATTTCACATATACTCGGTTTGACTTCGTTCCCGTGTAAAATCATACCGTGTTATTTTTTAGTACGAAAACGTGCATCTAAGACATGGTTATCAATGTATATGGTAAAAACTTCTCACGGAATTGTTGTGAAATATTTTTGACGAAAAACGACGACGTAGAACGAACAAGGCCTCAGAAACGACATTGTCGTAAACATATGTGATATTTAAATAAATTTATTGCTACAAAGGCTCTAACGTGTAAAATTTCCTTAAACTATGTAATAATCAATTGAAATGCTAATCCTAAAGAATTCTTTACATTTCCTAATAATAGAAATATTAAAAGAATTACGGAATGCTTCTATATGCTACAATAGTTGCATACATATGTTTAGTAGTTGATGCGTATTAAATACATTGACCAAATGTTCTTTTGTTTAGTAATAAAGGTACCTTACATTATGAATACAGGCATTCAATTCGTAATTATCATTTGCATATATATCGTAAAATCAACAACACTAAGACCTAATTATTTTAGCGACAAATATAGGAACGTAACTGCATTGTATAATGATAACTTGAATGATATAAAACCTATAAACAGTGGACAAGTACCGAGTTATTTCGACTGGAGACCGAAAGGGAAGGTGTCACCAGTCAAAAATCAATATCAATGTGGCGCTTGCTGGGCCTTCAGTGCAGTTGGTGAGTGCATCGTGCAAAGTAATGAGTCATCTTCTTTTTTAATGATACTAAAATTACCAAAGGATGGAAAATTCCACGTGATGATAAATGCCTACCACAGTCCATGGAGATCTGCAAACAATTTGTTTTTTTTTAATACAAGAAAGTCACTGATGCATTCGCGGACATAGAGTAGTTAGTAAAAGTGGCAGCCCTGTAAGTGCCTACTGCCGGGAATATGCCTCCTTCTCACATATCCGAGAGGGTTTTGGAGCCGAGAAGGACCCGCCACGCTATTCCACTGCGGGTTGGCCGGCTTCACATATCCTCGAAATAATATAAATTATTTTTTTTATTTCTCAGTCATGCAGGTTTTCACACGATGTTCTACTTCACCGCCGAGCAGGATATCAATAAAGCACTATTGCTATTAACAATTTTAGTGATGCCGGCACCAGAGATCGAATCCAGGACACTCGCACTCTTTGTTACTAAAGTGAGCGCCCTGACCACTAGGCTACCACGGCTCTTTGTAAGTACTTAGATGTAACGCTACGTCACCATACTGGCTTAGCTTACCCTTCAACCTGAAACACATCCCTCTCGCTAGGGCAAGAGTGTTGGGCATGCACCGACCAAAAGTGTTATGGTGGTCGTGAACCCTTCGCCGCATGTCGACAGGACCATGGAAACGCTTTCGCACACCTCTAGCCGCTAGACGCGTCGGAACACAGACACCCCGAGTCCGCCAGCCGGACCGGAGACAGCCCGCGACGGATCTGGTCTATGGCTCCCGTCCTCATTTCGCCGGTAGACAGTAGGGAGTACGGCGCATCTTAATAACGACACTGCCCTCGAAAACGTAGTACAGAGTAGCTTAGCAAACTCTTCTCGAGACTAAAATCATCACAAAATGTGAACAGAGCCTTTTCAAGCAATGTGTCATAATTTTTTTTTTATATAATGCTTATTCTATTTTACAGCCAACATAGAAAGTCATCTTCGAATTTATTTAGGGGCAAGTCAAACACTTTCTGAACAATTTCTAATAGATTGCATTACAAGTAGTCAGGGGTGTGGGACTGCATCACTACTCAAAACGTTTGCGTAAGTACACTCTGTTATTCTAATAATTAAACTCCTAATAATTAAACTGTTCACCGTACCTACTGCTGGACATAGTAGCCGTGAGAAGCTTGCATGTCTTTCTTGGAAGATTTTCCTAATCTCACCACGCTTGGCAGGTGGGTTGGTGACTGCACTATTCTCTCCCCCATTAAATATTTCTGTAAATTGAATTCATTAAGTCATCAATGGGTTTTCCGCTTCCATTCGGATGTCAACCTTGTTAGAGAGCTATCATTGTGCACAAAGTGCATGTGAAGTTGACATTTCAAATAGGAAACACTACTAGAATATTTCCACTCGTAAATTTGGTCCAATTGCATTTTCATCATTTGAAATTTTTTCGTTATTTTTTTAGTCGTCTGATTTTAATTGTATCTTAGTCATCTCTTACGGCATCCGTGGGAAGAAGGGGACAGCAAATTTTCTCACGCCACCACCACATCATATAATAAAGAAGTATTACAAGCAAAAAGTATAATTTATTTAAACGTACACGCTTTAACGTTGCACTTGTTCTCATCTCAATATATGAGGATGATGTATTTGGACCCAGATGTACTTTGCATATTTCTCTCGTGAAACTTTTTAACATTTTACAGAAGAAGATCGCAAATAGAGTCTTATAAACTAATGTATACTGTATTTACGTATGTACGTTTGAAAAGATTTAGTAAAGTAGCAGCCTGTAAATGCCTCCTGCTATGCAAAGGCCTTCTTCTCGAATATTTGAGAGGGTTTTGGAGGCGGGTAGGGGCCGCTGCTGCTCTAGTGCGGGTTGGCGGGCTTCACATGTCCTCGAAATAATATACATGGTAAATTTTACACTTAAAATTGATGTTAACAAACAATTTTAGAGGAGCCGGCGAACGCCCTGACCACGTTACCGTGGCTCACGGATTTAACTTAAAAGCAATTTTATTTTCATGGACGGAACCTTTTTCAAAATGTATGATTTCAGAAGTGCTTAAAGGATTGAAGATATTTGAACGAAATTTGGCATATATGACACTTATCCTGATTCAAAGAGTAGCGCACAGTCGCTAGTATAATATGAAACGCCAATTTTCTATCTATATTCATATCTATAATTTTATCACAGCGACATCGTAACGGATCTCGGCGGAGTTCTTCTTGACAGTGACTATTTTCCATACGAGGGTAAAAAAATGCATTGCAGATGGCAACGAACTTCTAAGGCTGTATTGCTACCAGTGGTTGGATTTAAACGGGTTTATCCCAATGAAAATGTAATGCTTCAATATGTATATCGTTACGGTCCATTATCTGCTGGTGAGAAAGAGACTATAATATGATTGGATACTATTTTTAGTACGGATTTCATAGTTTCATTTGTTGAACAATTTTAGGACGCGGTGGAGATATGCATATGTTGCTCGGATGAGCCGGCACGACCGGGGTAGTGTCACGACCTCGCAGAATACCGGCGGGGTGCATATATATAAATGTAGAAGAGGCGTCTTGTACTTCTGCGTTTCGTTCGTTGAGTGAGGTAACCGGAGGCCACTCCCTCCTCCCCAAATATCCTTAAAAACCGGCAATGTACTGGCAGCTCCTCTGGTGTTGCAGATGTACGTAGGCAACAGTAATATTTTACCATCAGGTGAGGACGTTTGCTCCTTAACCCCCTTTCCAATAAAAGAACAGGGGTGTATCACCAACAGAATTGTCAACGGTGATTTGAAGAGCTGAACTTACCCCGTGTTTAGCGTTGAAAGAAAACCTCGTGGGGAAAGACTGAGAAGTAATATGGAAATATTATTTCAATGAAATATGATGTCTTTTTTTTGTTGTTGCTCTTTCGTAAAAACGGTAACATTCAGAAGCGTCAAATTTGGTGTGATTATAGTTCAAACTTTAAAGTAAAACAATGAATAATAAAAACTGACCAAGTGAGAGTCGGTCTCGTGCTGAGGATCCCGAAACGTAATAATGTTTTTTTTTTTTTTTTTTTGGAAATATCTAATACAATATGTTGCCTGGTTGTTGGTATGTTGTGTTATGAGACGGACTCAGAACACTATTATAGTCGTTTCATTAAAAAAATAGTGTTTACACTTTTCGCTTTTATCAAGAAGCTTGCACTGAAGTGTTTAACTTAAATTTCGCATAGTTAATACTTCCGAATGTTGTCTCTAGGTGGTATTTCAGAGTAGAATTTAGTTAGGTAACACAGACACTTTAATTTATCTATTTATACTTTATTCTGTTCGAGCGAACATAAATCAAAAGGCATTCTCTGTCAGTCAACCCAGGGAAGTGAAGAAGTATTGTGATAGGTGCAATAAATTGAAAACTACATATAAATTAACAAACGGAGTAATAATAGTAAAACTAGATAACAAAGACATTTAAATATATGTTTCATTACATAAAATAAATCAGTATAGATACTCCCAGTTATCGCATCATCTTAAAAAGTATAAGAAATCTTATAAAAGGCTTTTCTGATGTCTTCGGGCAACGAGTTCCTGATAAGTGTAGTCTTCACGGTAAAGAAATTACCCACAAAGTCGGTAAAGTGCTGAGGGTTACTAATCTTATGATTAACGATAATATTATCAAGGGCAGAAATAAATAAAAAAACGGTAACCAAGTTAAATCGGATTCAGTTGTTAAGAAGGGGCTTTCTATAGCTTCCAATGAAGATCTTTTGTTCTTACTAGGCATTTTTTAGGATTTACGGAGACCTCAAAAGCGTGTAGATTAGTCATAAACAGATTTTAAGTTAACGAATTTACAATCATATCAACGCCCGTTGCTCATAAATTTAAAGGTCCTCTGTACAAATGGTTCGAGTAATGAATACTTGAGGAAATACGATAGAAAATAATCATAGCAGAAAGTCCATCTTGCGTTACGACAGAATCAATTGCGAAAGTGCGAATCTAAAATGAGATAGTACCTACACCATAGAGGATTTCGTGATCGACTGTTTTAAAAGCATTAGACAAGTCTACAAGCACCATCACTGTAACTTTCTTATTTGCCATGCCTTCTCTTATGTCATTAGTTATTTTAAGTAAGACAGTAGAGGTGCTGTGATCTGGACGAAACTCAGACTGATAAAAACTCAGGAGGTTAGTATTGTAAATGCAACGATTGAGAATTTGCTAATACAGAGGCTTTTAAAACTTTCGACAGGTAAGGCAGAATCGATATAGGGCGGAAATGATTAGGATTTGATATGAGTAGGGTTGGGTACTTTGGGTCGGGGTCGTACAATAGCCTTTTCATGCGGAATTGTGCAAAGTAATTTTTGCCAAAATCGTCGAAAGCCCTTGCTATAGAGGTGGTTATTGACCAGAGTCAAGTTAAAAATTAATGAGGTAAGCCACTGACCGTGTGTTCTTTAGTTAGAACAATCAATTATAATGAGATCATTCCAGAAGTCGTCAGTGTTAGAATTATAGTGAGTTGTGCCTAAAGGAAGAGCGGTCAGAGGGCGGTCAGAAGATAATCAAATTAATGGTTTGGCATAAACTGTAATGTATTCCGAATTTATTTATGTTACTCGCTATGTGTTAAACCTTTGATAATGCCTTTAAAGGTGAAACCTATCAGGTGTTAGCATAAATTATTAAATCCGTGGAATAAGTGTTCACGTTACCCAACTAAAATATTAAATTTCAACGAAAATCTCTGACAGCCTACAATTAGTCTGCACATCTTTCCCAAAAAGTGAATATATGATAATCGTCACTCATGAAAACCTAATAGATAATAGCCGTCCTAGAACCTGGCGAGCAGAGCCTGAGACGGTATAACGGGTCATTTAATTTTGACACATTCTAGATAGGTAATTGGTATTAAATCAAATCAAAACCAATCATTTATTCAACGTAACAAATATACATTTAACTTGTAGAACGTCATTTTTTTAAATCTATCACCGTTTCTCTGACGGAGAAGAAATCGGCGAAAGAAACTCTGTAGGTAAATTAAAGGTATCTGTTCTGAGACTACACGATTTTCATGGCATTTCCATTTTTACACTTTAGTGTAATAACACTAGAAGGTCCAAGAAGTTTATATTTGCATAGTACACTACATATGTGAACACTTGGATTATTGTAGTTTACTATTAAGTTTTTTTTTTTTATAAAACATAGGCTTACGTTTGATTATTGGTGGTACACGATTGTCTAGAAGGTGTCTGTTCACTTTGGCCAATTTCAAATATCTCTTTCAGCTATCAATTCTAAGTCAATGGAAAGCTACAAAGGCGGTATCGACGAACCTACTGACGAGATCTGCTCATCAAAATATTTGAATCACGCCGTCCTTATTGTTGGATATAGTTCATTTGGTACGTATAATGCACTTATATAGAATCAGGCTTTACTTTGCGGAAATCCATGACTAATTGAGAATCCCACATAAAAAATTATAAAATGTCATAATATCTAGTTGGAAGAGAAGAAGATCACCACTCGCATTCGCATAAATGCGTGCACTTCTGCTACTTCTTCATGACTATGCACCTTCACACAATTTCAACAATTATTCAAAAATGTGCTTTATGCAAGCACATTGTCTAAAAGTACATTACTTCTAACTGTCTAAAAGAAAAGGAAAGCCTCTTTCTTAAATATTCGAGAGGGTTTGGAGCCGGGTCCGCCACGCTGCTCCAGTGCGGGTTGGCGGGCTTCACATATCCTCAAAATAATATTTTTTATTATTTCTCAGAAACGCAGGTTTCCTCACATTGTTTTCCTTCACCGCCGAGCACGTGGTTTATACAGCACTTAAAATAATCATTAACAATTTTAGTAGTGCCGGCACCGGGGACCGAGCCCAGGTCGCACGCGCTCTATGAAACTAAAGTGAGCGCCCTAACCACTAGGCTACCACGGCTCAATCATTGCCCAAAGTGTTTTTTTAACGTCTATAATGTGCGCTGTTAGTAAATAATGCCGCCGAGTAAGATCGTCTACGTTTAGTCGAAATAATTTTCAATCTATAAGTATATTCAAGTCTGCTCTTGATTTAGGCTAAGCCCAGTACTCACGGTATATTAACTTATATGTTAAATTGCTATGATTATATTATTAAAACAGTCTATCTCGAGACTTCCTCGTATATTGCTCAGTTTATCCTTTAACGTTCCTGTCTCGTTCAAATCCCAACCTAATCCAATATTTGTTTGAAAGAGCCGGAAGGAGAAGAGAAGGTTTTAGTAATTTTAGAAGTCCGTTTTACCAACACAGCTTTTATCCTTATTTGGAAGCGTTAACTGTTGCCATTTTAAAAATTTCCACAGTTTTAAAGGAGACTGGGAAAGTAACACCCTACTGGATTATAAAGAACTCATGGGGACAGGAATGGGGTGACAACGGATACTATTACTTAATTCGTGGGAGAAACGCGTGTGGCATCAGCAGTGATGTAACGTTTGCCTTTGTAAAATAAAAGAAAATATTTGGAAACTGTTGACTTTTTAATTCTTCATATTTTATTGTTGATAACAGGCACCTTTCTCCTATCCAATAACCTAGTGAGTTCACAATTGAATATAAGTTTTAAACGAGCAACAACTTAAGTTTTCTCAGAGGGTGGGCGAAACTGCTAAAATAAGGAAAGAAAGCGCCATTAGAGGGATACATTTCTTGAAAGTTTTGCCCACACTCACTACGCAGTGTAAGTACCCTCACACTAATGATGTCACTTGTCTTAGAAATATGGCGTGGGCAAAATCCGAAGAATATCCAGTCTCGTTCAATATGGAGAAAAAAAAGATATTGTATACTCCGCTATACCCTATAAACAATTTTTTTCTTTGCTGAGTTTCTCAATGTTTGGTAACGTTTAATGATATGCATATTCTTGTACTCTTAATGCTTTTTGCGAGAAATTCTCGTATGTAATTGGTTTCTCGGAGACGGTTACAATTTGGAAGAAATTTTGGTAAACAGTGTTTTACTTTCGGCGTTTCAAATATCCTTCAATATCCAAAAAAAAGTATAAGTCCAAGGAAACAGACGTGGACTTACAAGTGAAGAATACTATATAGCACTACATAGTTGAGAGCCGTTGTGAACGCGAGTGACCTGGGTTCGATCCCCTGTGCCGGCGCCACTAAAATTGTTAATAGAAATTTTAAGTATTGCATTTACCACGTGCTTGGCAGTGAAGGAAAACATCGTGAGGAAACCTGCATTTCTGAGAAATAATAAAAATATTAATTCGAGGATACGTGAAGCCCGCCAACCTGCACTGTAGCAGCGTGGCGGGTCCTTCCCGGCTCCGAAACCCTCTCCGATATATGAGAATGAGGCCTTTGCCGAACAGTGGGCACTTACAGGCTGCTACTATACTTTTTACTTTCGGCAATATATGATTAGATCTGTAGCATAGTATAATGCTACTTGCACACTAAACATTTCAATTAGTTAAAAATCATAAAATCAAGTAGATGGCTTGAGTTGAGCACATTAGATTGTTGTGTTGCGAAATATTTTCGTATGTTGTTATTTGCTTTGTCCAAGTATGCTCATGTCTCAAACGTCCCATGGAATTCACAATAAAGCAAAACAAACAAACATTGACATTTCGTATAAAGCGTACACAACGCGGCAAAAACTAAATCATTTAGTGAATTGTTGGGGAGGTTAACAAGAAATGTAAGCACTATTCATAGCTTCAGAGTTGCTAGTATATATAATTTTGTTTTTGCTTATGTTCATTCTTTAATTGAAACAAACTTCTTTTTATTGCTGGTGGATTCCATATCTACACGGAATATATTTTTATATATTATGTATATTTAAGCGTGGTAGAGCCAAGCAGCGATTTTGCTGCTGCTCGAATGGGCCGGCTCGACCGGGTTGGTACCATTACCTCGCAGAATACCGGTGTGAAGTAGAGGTAGCTTAAGCTTCTGCGTTTCGTTTGGTGAGTGAAGTAACCTGAGGCCCACTCCCTTTCCCTATCCCCCTCCTCATCCTCCTCCCATCTCCCAAATACCCTTCAAGACCAGCAACGCTAGTGCTCCACCTCTACGTGGGCAACGGTAATCACTTACTATCAGGTGAACCGCTTGCACGTGTGCCGACTTAGCCATAAAAAAAATATTTCTAAATCATGTATTTGCTGACTTTCATCTGTATCATCTAGAAAGTTAAATTAAAATCACAATTAACGGTGCCGGCGCCGTTGGATCTAACCCACGTCACTCTTGTTCTGTGAGATATAAAGTTGGTCCTTAAAGTACCAGCTCTAAAATGTTCCAAAATATGTTATTAAGATAATTGACGGCCTAGTTGGTGGTGACTATGTCTTTAGAAATCAGGTTAGAATCCCGCTGAGGACGAACATGTCCATGATGAATCTTCATCAGCCTATTCAAGTCTCTCCAAAGAAAGTGTTCCTCGGAAGGTACGCCCATATTACCATGCTGGGTATGCGGTTCGGTAAGCACAATGAGGGCCACAATGGCTGCAGTAATGTTGCTCCCCATTACTAATCTACGGAATTAGGGTTTTGACATATTCGTATTGATGTTCCACCATCTTTCGGTCGCCAGAGCTTCATTTGTTAGCCAGCAGTGTGCCCCAGGTGAGTGACAGGGTATGGAATAGATGGTGTATACTTTCCCTTACACTCCATGATGAATATAAATGTTTATACCCGACATGACGCGTTATTATATAGATATATATTTGCCTATGTAAGTATTATGCATATGTAAATTATCACTATCTAATCACCAATACACAGGCGCCTGGATAATTCGTGTGAGTGTTAAATTATTGTATTATTACATACTGTATTATATAATCGGTTAACAATTATAAATTTTTCCAGGTATTTTAAGATGGTTATTTTATTATATGCATTTATTTCAAAAACGAAACCGGTGACTTCATACCGACCAGCAGCACGAAGTTACACCT
This sequence comes from Bhutanitis thaidina, assembly GCA_029286595.1. Classification (NCBI taxonomy): domain Eukaryota; kingdom Metazoa; phylum Arthropoda; class Insecta; order Lepidoptera; family Papilionidae; genus Bhutanitis; species Bhutanitis thaidina. Next base: position 14,472,187 of record JAGSMS010000008.1, on the reverse strand, counting down.
GGGTGGAAGACGATCCCACGTTCGACTGTTTTACACCAATCGCCTACTGGTCTGAACCTTACAGTACGGGTGTGTTCATTCGTAAAAATTTAGTTGCTACTTCAGAAAATCCATTAGACTATTATTTTAAACGTCCGGATTATCATAATATATACGTTCCTGACGGATCGTATAGTAAATCAAAAGAGTTGACGGTCAGACATCACATCGGCGATAAGTGGGGAAAGACTTATTATTGGATAATGATGGCCCAGGATTATCCGAACAATCCACTCCACGATCTCATGTTTCTGCACATTGCAGGCGAAGTTGGTACATCTTCAACTCTCGATCATAGACAACCTTACTATCTTCCAGTTGCAAAGAAATATGCCATAGAAGAATCAAGCGGTTGGCTGACCGGGGCGTTTGCTTTGACAAATCGTAAGCATGTGCAGAACAGTACCATATTAGTGCCAGTATATTACGATGAAAATGTTTTAGTCGACTGTGATGAATGGTTCCCTAAGTTTTGGGGTTACTTTATATGTATATTGAACTTAGATAACTATCCTGCGATACATTCCGGCGCGCCTTTAATACAAAATAAGCATGTGTTTGGTATAGCTTCGTTCTCAATGAGAAAAGGTAAAGAAAGCATTTTTGCTTTTACCGACCTAAGACCTTACAGAGAGATCATTTACAATTTGGAAAAAATGTACACAATGAAATAATCACAGCAGGAATCGGACAATATAAGCCGTAATAATACTATGTAGACATTAATATGTCTTATGAAATGCTTTGCGTCCATTACAACATTTTATTTTGTAAGAGTTTAAGATTGTCTTAAGATAAATGAAAATATTAGACGATCTTAATTAATTTTTTTAATTATAAAAACGTACAGATATAAGAAAGTTTTTTTTTAACATCTCGTTGCCCGATGGATTTTTATTTCTTTATTTATTTATATTCCGAATAATTCGCTTATTCCGTTAACCCTGTCAAGCGGGCGATTTCGGCAAATCATTCCCATTCTTTTCTCACGATGCTGAATGATGATTAGGTTGGAATAAAAATTATAAAAACAAATAGCTAATAATGTTGAATTTAGTTTTTAGTTAACTAACACAATTGGTTAAATTTGGAACATAGGCGATATTAATACTACTCTAGACCCATTTCTCCGGTAAAACTTCTTTTACCGGTGAAATGGGTCTTGAGTAATTTTGGTGAAGTTAAAAGCCTCGTTCTTTACTCAGCACTGATGGTATTCAGGGTTTGTATTCGGAGAATAGTTTTGTATCACCTCAGTTGCAGCAAAATCATTCTTATATATGGTCAACTTCTAGATGTGAGTCTGTTAAGTAAGTAGAAGCTATTCATAGGCTGTAAAGGAGGATTTTTTATTAGATTGAGGTGATAAATAAACGAACTGACAGTCTATCTGATGGCAAACAACTTCAATCGATGAACATTACAGAGGCATTTTCATCCTTGAGAACTAAGAGGGAATGCCTCGAAGCCTGTAATTATACTGGCTCTGTATATCTTTCAACCGGGATTCGGCAGTGATTGAACTGCTGAGTGACGGCAGACTAATGTAAAATTGACTCCTAAGTAGAGAAAGAGTCTAACACGTAGTAAACTAAGTGATTGCAATAACGGCCTAACTTGAACAGTCCTCAGTGATGTCTTTTTAACTTTCTTGTCTCCTGTTCGGTTAAACTTGGAAATTGGCTGAATCTATTTTGACCGAACTTTAACGAGAAGACCGACTTTGTAGGAAGTAATTTAGACTACCTTTGTTTTGGCTTCCGGCGCGAAACGTATGAATCCTTTAAAACTAGTGCTCCTTCCTAAAACCTGGAAGCAGTGAGTAACAACTGCTTATCTTAAATGATTTACAGTTTTATCGAAAGTCATTTTCTCTTACCAAAGCCAACGTTAGATATTCTTTTTGAATGTTAGGTGGATAACAGACGCTCCTATTTTACGCTGCACGCAATTGTAACGTTACAAGTGATTCAAAAAATGCGGAACTTAAAGCATGATTAACGTGACATGCAAAGCCTACTGTGGCTAAATGGGTCGCCGATTTACATATAATTCAATTAAAGGATTTGACAAGTAAACGATAAATCTGTAACAAGTAAATGAGAAGAAGAAATGTGATAGCAGAAAATGGTTTGTACAAAGGTAATGCTTATTTCTTAAGTTTATTTTTGTTTGTTATCCGCAAGAGACATCTCGCGGTGGGGGAAATCAATAATTGCATAGAAATCTCAAGTCTCCGGTAGGGGCTGGTTCAATTACGTTTATACAGCAGGAATTTATGTTCGTCTACCTGTCTACTTCTGCTGTTCCTGGAATAAAAGGCGTTTTTCATTCCAACAGCTGCGCTGCAGCAGTCTGCGGCTCCTCGGCTATATCACCAGGAGGCAGCGTATTGATTTGCGTACGCGCACAGTATCCATCAGTCCATGGTTTCACTTATATATTTTTGACCGACTGTGGGATGCAATAAGAGCATTGCATCCTCTGATGTTGCATATGGTTACAGGTAATCACTTACCATCAGGTGAGCCCCTAAGCCATAAAAAAAAAGTTTCGGCATATTAAGTCTTAATTAAATGGTAGTTTAATAGAAGTAAAATTTTTTTTTTTTAATAAATCATGGTCACCCGGAAACAAACACTACCTAGATAAAACATGTTTTATTTCCCTAAGTAATTATGTGTCGTGACCAGCGACTACGATAGCCATTCATTTAGACAATGTCGGATAACGGTGGTTGGGCGAAGAGCTGGTTGGTATTACCCGAAAACGAATTAGGTATTTATGGAGCAGCTTAAAATTTGCTGAAGTTTATGTTCCTAAGTATTTGCAGAAAAACTAAAAATCAATTATTTAAGTAACAAGTTAAAAGCAACCATTTTCAGCTGCTGGTTAAAGGAAAGAGAGAGATTGAGAGAGAGAGCGGGTTTTGGAGGGTAGAGTCCGCCGCTCTTCTAAAGTCCGAGTTGGCGGATTATTTTTAATAAACAGTTTATTATTAAATTGCTCTAACAACCACCATGTGTAGAACCCAACACTGGCACGAGTCACTTCATAATAGTTAGCGCGATGTGGGAACGAATCTTAGCCTCGGTGACCACGGCACTCCGGAGTGCGAGCGCACGCGCGACGCAACCGAACCGCCAAGCTTCGTCTTGTGCGGCGAACAGGGGCATCCCGCGAATTATCGCGGCTGCAACAGAGCGCCGCGAAAGAGACAGCGTGGCGGCACCCAAAAGAACGGTCGTAGGAAGGGCCCCGGGTCTCCACGGTCCCAACCTCCTGCGCCTGCCAAGCCAGCGCCTGCCAAGCCAGCGCCTGCCAAAACGGCATCTGCCAAACCAGCACCTGCCAAACCAGCGCCTGCCAAGCCAGCTCCTGCCAATCCCACTGCTGAACTGACGCAGAAAGCCAACGCCTGGGCTAAACCCCTAGGTTATACTCAAAAGAGCGCGGTCGCTTCACGACCTGCGGCCTCCACCCCCGCGCCTCAAGGCGCCTCAAACTTCGCCGCCGACTTTTTGTTAGTATGCGGCTTCATCAACAACATCAACGTTGCTGATCTGACAATCCTGGCCCGCAAATTACGCGAGGCAACGACACCACAGGACAAACTCATGGCCACCATTGAGCACATGCCCACTATCGACGCGATCTGGTCGTTTCAATGCGCCTAAACCCGCGTCATGCCCAAATTTAACACACATTAATTATTCCAATGGCTAACGCAGTAGGAAGATTAAAACCGCGCTCTCTGACTGTCGCTGCATTCAACGCAAACGGCCTCAAAACGCAGAAAGACGAAATCGCTACGTTTCTTCGGGATCACAACGTTGACATTATGCTAGTGCAAGAAACCTTCTTGAAGCCTAGCAATCGCGATCCTAAAATAGCAAATTACAATATCATCCGTAATGACAGCTTAACGTCCGCCAAAGGCGGCACCCTGATTTACTTCAAAAGGTCCTTGCATTGCATACCGCTCGACCCTCCCGACCTAATAACAATCGAAGTTTCCGCGTGTAGAATAGCGCTAACCGGCCACAGGCCGCTTGTTCTAGTATCAGCCTACCTGCCGCCAAACAAAACCCTCCATTCGTCAGACATTAGGACGCTAACAGAGCTAGGCCCCTCCGTCATCATAGGCGGCGACCTAAACAGCAAACACATCAGCTGGAACTCGCGCGTCAATAATATAAACGGCAACGTGCTCGCCGACATACGGGACCGCTACTTGTTAGACGTAATCGCACCCGACTCGCCTACGAGATATCCGACGTATCACACTCACGCGGCGGACGTACTCGATATCGCGATTTTCAAAGACGTAAGCCTAGCTATTAACTCGATAGATACGCTTCACGAACTCGACTCAGACCACAGACCGGTCTTACTCAAGCTGGGCCAGCCGCATGGTGAGGTCCCTCAGACCAAAACCATCGTGGACTGGCGTACCCTCGAAGTCAAACTCGAAGCTACGACATCACAGCACCTAGACAAAATACCGGACAAGATTGACTCGCCTGAAATAGCATGTAGGGCAATAAACTCACTCACAGACCATCTCAAGTCAGCCGTCGAAGAATCCAAAAGGACGGTCCCTGAGTCGAATTCTCGACACGTGGAGCTCCCGGCAGGCCTTAGACGCCTAATTAGGAGCTATTAGAAAAACGCAGCTATTAGAGCACATGACCGTTATAGAACGGAACAGAACCGCGAAACCATACGACGCCTACAGAGGCAAGTAAAAGAGCGCATCACGGAATTTAGGAACACTAGGTGGGATTCTCTCCTTGGAGACATCAAGCCATCGCATACTGCCTACTGGCAGCTGGCCCGATCTCTCAAAGTAGAGAACGTGGCAACAATGCCCCCGCTATTACGCCCCGATTTAGACACGCTAGCCTTCGATGACAGCGAAAAGGCCGAATGCCTCGCGGACAGTCTAGAGAGCCAATGCACCCCCTCGCGTGAACCAACGGATCCGGACCACCTGCGGCAGGTGGACGAGGAAGTAACACGTAGGGACGCGTTACCACCAGTGGACGATCCACTAGAGCCAGTGACACCCAAAGAAGTCTCTGAGATAGTAAGCAACCTGAAAAACCGGTCAGAACCCGGAATGGATGGTATAAGCAACAAGGTATTTAAAACTCTCCCAGCCCCACTACTATGCCTACTGGTAAACATCTTCAACGTACTCCTCGCCAGCTGCTCCTTCCCGGATGCCTGGAAAGAGGCAGACGTCATAGGCATTCCTAAACCAGGCAAGCCCCGTAACCTCGCCTCCAGCTATCGCCCTATAAGTCTCCTCAACTCTATGGGGAAAATTTATGAAAGGATAATCCTGAAAAGACTCAGACAATTTGTGTTTGAGAACAACATAATTCCAGACGAGCAATTCGGCTTCCGTTCCGAACACTCGTGCGTCCAACAAGTGCACCGCTTAACGGCGCACATATTAAAAAACCTAAACCGCTAACCCAAGCCCAATAGCACGGGAGCACTATTCTTCGATGTCGCAAAGGCATTCGACAAAGTCTGGCATAACGGTTTAATCTACAAACTGTATAACTTCAATATCACAGACAGGCTCGTGCACATCCTACGAGCCTACTTGTCCAACCGCACCTTTCGCTATCGAGTAGAGGGCACGCGATCCTCAATCCGCCCTCTGAAAGCCGGAGTCCCTCAAGGCTCCTGCCTCTCCCCGATCCTCTTCTCACTTTACACGAGTGACATTCCTAAGGAGCCCCAGGTCAACCTCGCACTATTCGCGGACGACACGGCCCTATACTTCTCCGACCGCCACAAAGGTCGGATCACCTTACGACTCCAAGCCGCTGCCAATCGTCTAGGCGAATGATTCCGGAAATGGAGAATTGAGATCAATCCGGAAAAAAGCGTAGGAGTTCTCTTCACAAGGGGAACGAACACGGCCAATCAAAATTACGAATCTCGTAAATTAGGCACTATCACCCTATTCGACCGACCGATCCCTTGGGAAAGGAAGGCGAAATACTTAGGAGTAACCTTAGACGCGGCGATGACATTCGCCCCCCATATTGGGACAGTCAGGAACAGGGCCGCCTTCGTCGCAGCCCGCCTACATTCAATGATCTGCTCCTCAAGCAAGATGTCACTTAGACACAAAATACTTCTATACAAGGCTTGCATAAGACCTGTCATGGCCTATGCCTCGGTAGCCTTCGCACACGCGGCGAAAACACACATCGCCTCGCTACAGACCGTCCAAAATAAGTTTCTGCGTAGCGCCACCGGTGCAAGCTGGTACCAGCGTAACGACGACTTACACAATGACTGTAAAATACCGACGATCAAAGCATTCTTCAGGAAAACGTTACGGCGCTACTTCGAATCGGCCGCCGTACACCCTAACCCGCTGGTGGTAAACGCCAACAAATATTCCCCGATGTTAAACGCAACGGTGCGTCACCGTCGCCCGCGTAACGTATTAGACGACCCGGAAGACGTATCAGCACCGACAGACCAACAAACTGAACTAGTTTCGGTTAACACTACTCAACCTGAACACACTGTACATTCAGTTAGGAGTAGAGTCACATACAAAATCCCCCGCCGACGCGTAAGAGCGTATCGTGCAAATCAAACACCCGCGTACACACCGTGCACCCGGGATTCAGGGCGATCCTTACCGCCCATTACTACCGAAACACCACGACCGTCCGAGACGAGGCCCGAACCTCCCTCGGACGGTTCTTAGATTGCTTACCATAAAGAGGCAAGCAGTAGATGTACTCCTGTACATCTACTTAAAGCATAAACGCCCGCGGCCTCAAGGACGCAGGCGCAAACCTATGAAGCTGTAAAAGCCAAAACGGCTAATAGCAATAACTTCATCGAATACATATATATGGAACGAATCTTAACGTTGAAAGTATATATGTATATATTCACGCCTTGTTCCCAACGGGGTAGGCAGAGACAATTTTCTTCCACTTGCTACGGTCCTGACATACGTCTTTCGCTTCTCCCAGTTTCATCAATCTTATAGTTATATAAATATCTCTAGTCACATTAATTTAATAAAAAAAACGATTTGATCCAGTTTAATCCAGTAAAGTTGTTATTGAAATTAAGGTAGCGAATTTCGAACCATTTCCCCCCATTCTTTCTTATATTTAGATTTTGTTTAATTCAGGTCTTTTATTATTTGTGTATTAGAAAATATTTAACAGCTTCTACGATAGTTCTAATATGTAATAATAAAAAGTAAAATCGATAAAAAAAACAAAATAATGCAGAAATCTTTCCCTGATTCCCTTACCGACCCTCAAGCTTAAACCGTTATTGTTGTTATAAATCTACATAAATCGCAAACAATAGGCTTTGTTAGCACACCTCAAACAAGCTTTGATATGCGATTTGCTGTTGATAATCCTTGCGATTAGACATAAGCCTATACCTACTGTCCTAACCACTGAAATATTAGCGACTATTACTTATATTTCTGAAGTGATATACTAACTTTTAAACACTCTTAAAGCAGTAATGAATCTAGGTTTCAAATCATCGTAAATTACTAATGAAATTTTAAAAAAAACGATTTGATCCAGTTTAATCCAGTAAAGTTGTTATTGAAATTAAGGTAGCGAATTTCGAACCATTTCCCCCCATTCTTTCTTATATTTAGATTTTGTTTAATTCAGGTCTTTTATTATTTGTGTATTAGAAAATATTTAACAGCTTCTACGATAGTTCTAATATGTAATAATAAAAAGTAAAATCGATAAAAAAAACAAAATAATGCAGAAATCTTTCCCTGATTCCCTTACCGACCCTCAAGCTTAAACCGTTATTGTTGTCATCTTATAAATCTACATAAATCGCAAACAATAGGCTTTGTTAGCACACCTCAAACAAGCTTTGATATGCGATTTGCTGTTGATAATCCTTGCGATTAGACATAAGCCTATACCTACTGTCCTAACCACTGAAATATTAGCGACTATTACTTATATTTCTGAAGTGATATACTAACTTTTAAACACTCTTAAAGCAGTAATGAATCTAGGTTTCAAATCATCGTAAATTACTAATGAAATTTTAAAAAGTTAATTCACAGGACATAGTAATAAGTTTGATATTAATTAAGCGCTTAATAAAAAATTAAGCGTGGTAGAGCCAAGCCGCGGCTTTTGCTGCTGCTCGAATGGGCCGGCTCGACCGGGTTAGTACCACGCCCTCGCAGAATACCGGCGTGAAGTAGAGGCATCTTGTGCTTCTGCGTTTTGTTCGAGTGAGTGGGGTAACCGGAGTCCCATTTCCCCCTGACCCATCCCCCGTCCTCTTCCACTCTCCTATCCCCCAAATGTCCTTCAAGGCCGACAACTCACCTGAAGTTCCGCTGGTGTTGCATATGTATATGGGTGTCGGTAATCACTCACCGCTCACAGATTTAGCAATCGTAAATAGCATAGTTAAGTTTTTATAATATCCTTCTCTATTTGAACGATTCGGGAGCGGTTAATAAAACGCGTTGAACAGTACAACCACCTTTCATTGACTGCCTCATAAACCAGGGGTACTTGTAGAAAGCATTATTAAATCTACCAACATCTCTCCACAATTAAATTAATTTTGTGTTATCAATTTGGTGACAAGGAAACAAACAGTGTATCGACGATACACAGGATAGAAATTAGACACTCTGTTCATATTACAAACATACAACATTATATTAAGTAATATTTTTATAAATGTTGTACATCATATTACTAGCAAATGTTCAGTAATATTCATAAACCAAATACAGTCGTAACATTATTCTAATACTTCTCCACAATAAAGATGAAACAAAGATCCTCATGAACAGGTAATGATATAATTGTAATTATTATAATGATTAAAAAGTAATTAAATTATGAAATAATCTGAAATATAGCTATAAGTGCAAAAACAAATGAACTTACCAAAAATAATCGTTGGCGTTAAAAGGCGGTTGTACGCGATTAGATCGAGTGCGAATACCAGGCTTGGGCAACTGTAGTGCTCATTTTGCAGCACTATATTGCATATCGAACGTGTCTTGGCCCTACCGGATGCCGACACAGAGGACAGCCACCCCACAGAGGACTCCGCCACCCCGCCGCTGTCGTACACAGTAGGGCTCGCTGCGCTGGCACCAGCCGTACCTTCGAGAGGCAGCGGTGCCAGCGAGCTCGATATATCCACGCTCCATCACTATGGTTACCGTAACTTAAAGGCCGGCAGCGCATCTGTAGCTCCTCTGGTGTTGTGGATGTTCGTGGGCGTCGGTGATCACTTACCATCAGGTGACCCGCACGCTCGTTTGCCCCCTTCTTCTATAAAAAAAAAAAACAGACTAATTAAGAGTAATTGATTCGCGTGTCGCCTCCAAACCATGGCGGACCCGACATACATGTGTTACAGTTTCAAACAGACATTTCGATTTTATTAATTCACATACATTTATATGCAATGGAAATTGTTAATAAATCTACTAGTTTTGAGGTACAAACTAATAAAAAGTATTTCCGAACCACCAAGCTCACTACACGAGCACAAGTTTTTATAGATCCATTTAACTTGATCGTTTCACTTTTGAATAGCATTTCGTTTTAATTGTTCCGTTCAGACATATTTAACTAAGTTATTACAATGGCTGTTAACTATGATATCATGCTTTTACTCGAATACTTCTTTAATACTTTTAAACGAATAGCTGTAGAACTTTCGAGATATTGTCTACTAAAGACATTATTTCAAAAGTTTAATATAAATATCAAAGCTTGTTACGCGTATAGCTGTCAAGAAAAACTGATAATTTACTATGGGATGGTATTATGTAGTGAGTTTAATTCCATTATTTACGGATTTTATCGTGTACTTTATAAAGTCTATAGAGTTTACTTTATTAATCTCGACGTTTCGGGTGCTTTACAGCACCCGCGGTCACGAGGTAACATAGGAACTCATTAAATGTAAGATATATATCTTAAAATTACGCATAACCACAAACTATAACACATCCAAAACGGACAATAATGTGAAACACTTTTTACTGTCGTCTGTCGACTGCACCGAGCGAGCGAAAGAGACATCGCATTACCCTCGGCTCCCACTGAGCGGTTAACCCAGCTTCAGTAACTGGACAGTACATAAGTTCTTATTCTATCACAAAATTTCCATTGACACAAATTTATTTAAATTTTAAAAGATATTCTCTATACGTTCTAGAAATTCTGCAATTTAATCTAACGGTGAAAAATGTAATAACAAGGAGTCGATCGGAGTGTTGGTGGCATTGGAAAAAGTGAATACGTTCGCCAATGAGACTAACAATATAATATTAATAATATCGGGATCTGGCTCACGAGGTAACCGACATGTGAGGGTATGCCGACCGAAATTATTCCGATCGTCGTCTCTGCGAATGGGTTAATCACAGTCAGCCTCTCGGAACATCTGAGGCGACTGGGACTCCGTGACGGACCGCTCCGAGCTCAAATGCAGAAGGCAGTGCTACTCGATACCGCTCGCATTGTCCGCCGGTTTCTTTCCATTTCTCCCTAACCCTCGTCCGTCTGGTCTCCCCTGCCGGGGGCTTCCATCTGGTTGGGTTTTAATTATCCATTTAATTTTATTATTTATATAATTTATAAAATATTATTTATATTATGGCATTTATTTATACAACCCAACCAGATGAGTAAACGTACCCAAAAAATATTAATAATAAAGTAACGGCATTGGCTAGAGCAACATAAGCTCCTACAACCCTGGTGGCGCCCGCTGAAAAACCGTCCCCTTTTTGTTCTCGTGGGCCTCTGCCTACGCTCTAACCACGAGGAACCGACACCTCGCACCTCAGACGCTGCCGCCCATCGGTCTTCTCAATTTTGGTCCGGTATTGTTCGAGGTCAACCCGCCATCTGGCGGTTACAATTTTAAGGCTTCTCCCTTAGACGCCTATCACGACACCGTAAAGGTGGTGGCACATTCTGACGCCGATAACATACGTGCATGACTTCATTCCTATGTTATTAAAGCGCGCACAGCCTGCGAGTGACCACGGCATCTGAAAATATAAATTATCTACTAATACTTTATTCGCTGTATGGTTTAATAAATCAGTGTCTCGTAAATCATCTACGTTTGTTGTTGTTATCTGCTTACCGTTAGTATTTGTTATTTTTCAAACCCCCCCTTCGTAATTCGTATTTGTGCACATACAAAAGGAGCAACTCTTTATTTACATGTAGTACGCTCACATTAATTTCACATGGTACGCAAGTGATCCGGGTTCGATACTCAGTGCCGTTACCACAAGTGTTGAATTTATCACGTGCTCGACGGTGAAGTAAAACAGAGTGAACAAATACGGAATGTCTGTAAATTGTTAAAAAAAAATATTGTTTCGGGGACATGTGCAGTACGCCGAGCTGGAGCAGCATGACGGGGCAGAGGAGGCGTTTGCCCAGCAGTGGGCATTTGTAGGCTGTTACTTTACTGTACTAAACGTCATTTGATTGTCGAGATCAGGTTGACATGTACTTTTATTTTATATAATCTTTTCTGAACCTATGCAATTGATGATAAAAATGAAGCGAATTGTTTTTAATCATTTTAACAACAAATTTTCAAATCTACGCTATAGGCTGATTGTATTGTAATAATTAATAGACAATAAAAAGCATTATACTAACACTAAACAAGTCATAGAACGTATTTCGCTTATGGAGCTTTTAAACTATTTCTGTCTTATTTTGATTATATTGATATAGTCGTAACGACTATAATCTTGCTTAACCAATATCTTTATAACTTTTAGAGTATTACATTGCACTGATCTCTCGAGAGGGCTGTTGATTGCAATCCTGGTGTTTTAATTCTCCAATGACCGCATTCATCAAATTCTTAATTTATTTCAATGACCTAAAATGCGGAACGCGCAAAATTAAATCGAACCCTTCTCACTATTGTAAATTAGTTATAGGAATAAAAGAATAGTGTTTCTCATTCTTTAACAATATCTTCACAGATTTGAAAATTAAAAGCTATTATAAAATAATTAAAAAATTAGCCAGCAGCCTTTCAGGGTACAGGGACTATGAAACATGACGTCTTAGGTCCGAACCCACCATTCGACTACAGCCGTGAACCTCAAACATAACTGGGGAAATACCGGACGTGCTCGTGCTCGTGCTCGCCGTGTACATTATGATCGTCTTAAATAAGTATAAATTGAATAGAAAAGTTTTGACTTCGACTTTGAATACGCATAATGCAAAATATACTTTCAATGTTTCACTTTCTAATTTGCCATGAAGTTTCGGTTACCCGAAGTAATTTCTTCTGACGCCAAAACTGAATTTAATGCCTTCCGGGCATTAAGAAGAAATTTCAATAAATGAGCTAAGTTTCAAAACAAATTTGCTACTCCTAAGAGGGCGTATAAAGCCAGGAAAATATTTGATTTTACTCGCGCTACTTGCTATGGTCCAGACTATGGGAAGCCTTATAAAATCTAAAACTAATAAAAATGTGAAGAACAAATTTTTTTGTATTCAGAAAATCAAAAGCTCTCTCTCTTTAGCAGACTTTGAGTTGTGCCACTGTTACACTCTACCTCTTCCAACTGGAGGATAATCCGCAATCGCCACGTTTACCAGCCGGGTCCGCGATCGGCGAGTATAATTAGACCCCTTGCACCACATATAATGTTCTCGTCACAAATATAGACAATTTAAAACTGCCCGATTCTTAGCATGATTGTTCTGCGATATGTCGAAGGTCGTGAGTTTTTCTGATATGTCGACGTGGTTTCGTCAGTGCCCTATCACTATAAAAGCGCACGATAGTATTTGTTCTAACTGGTTGTATTGTTCTAATTGTGATTATATAACCAGTCGTTCCGAAATAAGACCCATAGTTTCGAAATCAGCTTACTATTAGAACGTCAATAGCTTGTTACAGTATTCGAGGTTTGCTTATTCAATTTCTTTAATTAAAACTTTTCCATTTAAAATTATTTCATCTAACTCCTTATTAAGTCTATGTCGAAATAAATTTGATTTTATTATATTCCACACCGCTTTACATTTTGATAATTTATGTGCCTTTAAAATGAACTTTATAAAAAAAATTCATATCGTTTATACGTTGTTTTATTTTTAATTTTGTTGGCGACTGTAAATTGATATTTACAATATAGTATTCTTTTTATTACACTACACTGTTTTGTAATTTTTTTTTTCAATTTTATTAGTTATAATTGGAAACCATAAGTCAAAAAATTACTTATAAAGGTATCGAAAATTCACTGTTGATTGTTTGTTCAGCATAAATTTCATAAAACGAGATTGACTTTATACTTTCTTAAAACTTTGCTATGTTTTCCTTTCCGAGAACTTTATTTTCTTCAAATCATTTGTTTTTCATTTTATTTAGTTTTATAAGAAACTTTAGTAATTGTCCGGTATGATCAGGAAGCCCTATGTTGTAAATGGAACTTTTTTCTTGTAATAAAAAATTAGTTTAAAAATCGAGTTTCTGGCAACACTAAATTTGTTAAAGCAATTTTAAATGCTTAATTTATCACGTGGTCGGCGGTGAAGGAAAACGTCGTCAAAATAAGCAAACCTTCAAGTCCGGACAATAACAATCCCATTGCCATAATCATAATACAGAATTTTATACAATTTTTTTACATAAATTTCAACATTTTTAAATAATTAGTTGAATATTTATGCAAAATTTAAAAGACAGGATATCCATGGAGTATCTTTTGCCTGTTTCTTCTCCTTCGTCAGATGAATCGAAGAATAAAGATTTTGATTTTGATTTCGTTAGAGACTGGAAAAGCATTCGAACCCGAAAACCGAAACATTTGTTTGTCACACAAATATTGTCTCCATATAATCTTAAATAATAAATAGAACAGTACTGACATTCGTGTTTAACGAAATTGTACATTATTAAAGTTTAATAGTATGAATTAAAGTTTTTTTCTCAATTCTTTCTCTTTGTGGTATTAAAGATAAGTTACGAATGTTTTGATTGATGATTGATCATAAATTGATTGATGTGATCATGCAAAATAATAAATGCTATCCGGACGCTCTCAAATCCATGAATTGCGACGTTAAGATTGTAATCCGAATATTGTATGTATGATAATTTTAACATGTTATAGTTTTTCCGGAAAAAAATGTTTCACATTTCCATATAACTATGACCAGTAAAGAAGTTTCTAGTGTCAAAATGTTTAATATTACACCAGTTATCTATTGATGTAGGCATACATTACAGGATTTTCATTTCACACGACTCAGCCAAATGGCCTCCGCAACTGCTGGAGAAAGCTATGATTTTTCAAAGCTTTTTCCTTAGTTAAGAGTCAACAAGGGTTTCCTTTTAAGAGTAGAGTCGACCACGGTATGAAAGGAGGGGGCAGGTTTACTTACGCTGCGGGCAGGCAGTTTAACATGAAGATTATTTTTTAAACTCTACATCGGTGTATAACTTCTTAGCAAAAGATTTAATAGGGATGAAATCTACATGCTTTTATAACTGTATTTAGTAACAGCGATTTCCCTTGGAGTCCTAAGCCAGTTTCGCTGTTAAGCATAATTATAAACTTGAAAATCAAATGTTTGTCGAAACAACAGCATCAACACGGTCCTCGGACTCGTCAGCATCTTATTTAATATTCGCAACTAAGTTACAAAGTTCTCTCATTAGCGAAGACGACAAGCAGCGCTGGTGCAGCTAACAACTTGTTTAGTTCAAATTTATAAATAACTGTATCATCATATATTTAATCGTGAACTTTACAGCTTCTTGCTTCAATTTTAAATTAAAACAAACTTTTCTTTTTTATAATGATCTCTTATTTTTCTTCTTACTTCTTTTCTCTTCCTTCCCAGTCATGTAGTTTCGCGTATCATACAGCCAGCGCACATCATGGTGGTGCTTCAAAGGGCTGTTCCCAACGTAGTAATTTCTTATTAGGCTTTATTTGTAATAAGCTCCTCCAAAATTGCACGTACACTAAATCTGCTGCGAATGTGGGCGTCTGGATTCTATCCTTTCGAGATACGTCACACATCCAATGGAGTATTTTCATTACGGTAACGCTAAGCTGCTGGATGTGTCTATTCGGAGATCATTAATTTCAATTAATTAAATCAATTCCCATTTATTGAACTTTCCTTTCTTTTGTTACCTGTATTAAACAATGAACTAATATCACAGCTTGCACGCACAAAAACTCGTGCGCATCCGCATAATTTTTCGTAGAATAGCATGTATTGGGTAGTAGAATACATTGGGTACCTGAATTGATTAGGATCAATAAATCCACTCAGGGATATCCACGCAAACGGAACGCAATCTAACAACAAACCCGAACTCCAATAATTTGTGTATTGTCCAATAGTGATTCTGAATTGTTGTTCTTGTTGTAAGATTACTGTAATAATAAAGGAATATTTGTTGTCTTGCAGGAACAATCTGTAGTGTTCCTTTATATAGTTTTCAAGTCAAAAGTCTAACGATTATATGAGTCAAAAGATTATTGTAAAAGTTAGCATCAAAAGAAAATAAAGTAAAAAGTTCGATTCCAATTCTCTTAATTACTTTTCAACATTGAAAACTGTATTTGTTAATATCAAATAAGGTATTGAAATTGAAATATACGACTCGAAACATGATGAGAAGTTTAAATGTTATACATTGAATAAAACGTTTAATAACTTATTAAACGGCACGTGTAACGAATGCGTGACATATTTGTTAAAATTATTTTCGTTGCTTATTTGCATTCTATGCTCATGTATACATTGCTTGCTAAAATTATATAAAAAAAGTGTGGTTGTACTTATGTACGCACGTAACAAGTTATACTTCTAAAGCGTAAAAAAAAAAAAAAACTTATAATAATAGAATACTTACCAGTTAAACTCAAATCTATAAAGCCACTTAAAAAATGTATAACATAAAAAACCACTTTTATCACGAATACTGACAATAAATTATCGTTCACCACCATAAATAATTTAAAATCACATACAAATAAACATGTATATTAATGTTTGAATATATATTTTTGTCTCTACTGATATAAACACTTGTTGTAGATTCACATATATTTGAATAACTACCTTGAATATATTTATCAAATCTCACAAAAAGTTGAGAGACAATTACCAACCAACTTCATGGTGTCGTTTTTAGGTGTCGGTGTGCGCGCGCATTGTAAAAGTTCACTCTCATCATTATTCCTAAAACGCGCCAAAAGAAGTATAACTTCAATAATTTCTGTACCATAAAATCTATCTACCATTATAAGCACATCTGATGCTTCTCTGATATACGTACTTACGCCTATTATGTTGTGTTCTGTTACATGAGTGCTTATTTAAAGCACTTACTCCTCCAAGGGATCTAGACTCCTAAGAGAAGTTTCCTTAGTTAGTCTAAGCAAGGATCTAAAGTTATTGACGTTTTATGAAACCTTTTTTGGTACTAGTGGTCATAAGCATTTGTAAAATGGGATTTTTTAGGCGACATAAAAAAAAATTGTTTTCCACAAACTTAAATAGTGTAATAATCCATATAAAACACAACTGCCATTCGTCACGAATAATAGTCTACAGGACCCTGCAGTTTTTTGCCGGCGCATCGACGACTTCTAACGCGGGCAGTGAACGCCGGCGCGGACGGTCGATCACGGGTGTCGTTGTCCTAGTCAACTATTGACGCAATTATATATCATGAGTCAAAATAACCAAAACTAAAGACTATCCTGAGACTTAACTTATATACTTGATTTCTTTTGTCAATCAATCAAAAGTCAATAGTTGACGCAATTATATATCATGAGTCAAAATAACCAAAACAAAAAACTATCCGGAGACTTAACTTATATACTTGATTTCTTTTGTCAATCAATCAAAAGTCAATAGTTGACGCAATTATATATTATGAGTCAAAATAACAAAAACTAAAAACTATCCCGAGACTAAACTATATATATAACTATACTCTTGATATTTGCTTAATGAAATAAAATTAACTGTAAAATATGAGGATAAATTTAATAATGTAACATAGAATCCTACCTCCATATGCCAAGTAAAAATTGGCGGTTAAAATTGGCAACAAAGAATATGCGTGCGATAGATCAGACAATGACGCTGTATCCTTAATAATAATAATCATTTACTTTTCAGAAGGTTTCACAATGGTGTTCAATGTAGGAAGGATATCGCACTTCAGCCATTTGCAACAGCATGCAAATATATTTACAAATTCGATCATTACCGATCACAATAATTACTCTAGCTATTACGTCGTTGACCCCGCTCTCTGCGCCACGTTATGTACTCGCGGACGACCCTACATTTTTGGTAGTAACATGCATCAATACTAAAATAGCAGCCTATAAATGTCCCACAGGCCTCCTCTCATATTTTTTTAAGGTTTTGGAACTGGAAAGAGTCCACCGCGCTGATGGTGGACTTCACATTTCCTCGAAATATATTTTATATTTCACACATGCATATTTTCTTACGATATTTTCCTTGGTCGCTGAGCACGTCTTAAATTCAGTACTTAAAGTTACAATTAAGATTTATTAACGTATTATGAAATTAAAGCGCCTAGTCCCGTGAGCCTAGATAAAGATATTGCTGTCAAAACATTAAACATCGGAATAAACTTCTGCTACCCATTTTTAAAGGGCATTAATCATTCTGACGTTTACATTAAAATGAAGGATTTTGAGCAGATATCATTTTGTTTCGAGGTCAAGCTTTCATTTATGATCGCATAAATATTTTTGATTACGCTATTTATATTCCCTGGCATGAAAGGTGATTTAATTACATTATAAAAAACATAATCACACGTTCTCATGCCCTGGTCGCTTAGAGGATACGAGCTTGTCTCCAGTTAATTGGCCTAGGTTCGATCCTGTTGCCTTGAATGTTTGTTACCGTCAGGCGCTTAACCGAAATAGGCAAGCGGGTTGGTGACCATAAAACCAACTACCTCGATTTGATTTTTTTTTATTTTGGTAGAGGGGGCCAAAGAGCATGCGGCCCACCTGATGGTAAGTGTTTACCGTCGCCCACGAACATCTGCAATACCAGAGGAACCACAGGTGCATTGCTGGCCTTTAAGGGTATTTGAGTGATGGGAGGGAGGATTAGGAGAGGGATTAGGAGAGGGATGGGGCGAAGGAGTGGGTCTCCGGTTACCTCACTCCCCGAACAAAACGCAGAAACACAAGATGTCTCTCTCTACTGTCATCTCTCTCTACTTCACTCCGGTATTCTGAGAGGTCGTAGTACTATCCCGGTCAAGCCGGCCCATTCGAGGAGCAGCTAAAGCCGCTGCTTGGCTCTGCCACGTCCGAAAAGTCGTTTCTGCCCGTTACATGACATCTCACGGATTTTTTGTGAATGTTTTTTATGGCTTAGCGGATATGGTCCATGACCAAAGTAACTTCGCTCTGCTGTATCTGAGATGGTTATTCCTACTTTATTATCTCTACTTCACTCCGGTATTCTGAGAGGTCGTGGTACTATCCCGGTCAAGCCGGCCCATTCGAGGAGCAGCTAAAGCCGCTGCTTGGCTCTGCCACGTCCGAAAAGTCATTTCTGGCCTTCACATGACATCTCGCGGATTTTTTGTGAAATGTTTTTATGGCTTTGCGGATATGGTCCATGACCAAAGTAATTTCGCACTTCTGTATCTGAGACGGTTATTCCTACTTTATTCCACGACCTAAGAAAGATAATTTCGTTTGTCTAATGTCAAATCTCTTTATTATTATTTATTACAACTACCACCATTCCATAATGAGGCTCGTCTGACGGAGAAGAAACAGGCGACAGAAACTCCATAGATATCCTCGTTTTTGATTATATTTGTCAATAATTATAATGTACATCATAAAATAAAAGGTATGGTCCCATATGCAACTGAAAGAATGCCACGAGAATACAGTGATCCATCAAACAAAAGCACAAGTGAACTGCAAACTTGAGCAGACATATAATTTCGATTGTCAAGAACTTCAAATTTTTTTTTCTTTTATGCGATGTAATTACATTCGCAATGACTCTGATACTGCATCTGGCCCTTCCTCCAATCCTGTCGCAAAAGTGTTTCATCCCTTTCTACAATCGGACATGGAAGATAAAGACGAGTTAGTATCCTGTGCAGTTGACTACAGACAACAGTTGCTGGACGTTGATGCCGTGATCGAAAAAGATGTCACCGTGGTCTAAATCGGGCAGGACGACCTCATCATCATCATAAGCATCGTTAATTATTTGAAATGAAACTATTATTTACGGATTTTATCGCAATAAATTTTGCTTTTAATTACCCGACCGTTCGATCGCTTTTCAGCAGCCGTGGTCACAGGCGGACCCAGGTGGTAGACGTCGGCTACCTTCAGCTTATGTTTATTAATTTCGGTCCGATCTACGCAGAATGTGCTCACAGTAGAGGTCGTGCAGTGTTATGCTTAGTTTTAGATTTAGTTTTATTTATTACTGTATCCCAAGCACCCATCGATCTTCTCTATTGAAATAAGGATGTTTTTTTGATTTCAATAGCCTCGCGAATCATCCTTGGCAGGAACCGGTGCTCTTTTGCGGTCGGGGCGATCTAACATGGCACTACATCGCCATTATTTTGAGCATCATTAGGTTGTTGGAAACTAGAGAACGTCTGCTTTTAGTTGGAGAAACAGACAGAACTGTGATCCTCCCACCGTGGGGCGGCGGCCACCGTTC
The DNA here is from genome assembly GCA_029286595.1 of Bhutanitis thaidina. NCBI lineage: Eukaryota > Metazoa > Arthropoda > Insecta > Lepidoptera > Papilionidae > Bhutanitis > Bhutanitis thaidina. The sequence goes on along the minus strand of JAGSMS010000008.1, from coordinate 14,452,331 downwards.
TAAAACGGTGGGAGAATTTATTATAGGCTCTATCTGGTTTTAGAAACTGCACAGTAAGTTTACTTTCTTACATAACGCATTGTCATGTTGCAATCGCCGACCTGTTTCTGGACATCATTGTTTTAAAAAAAATACTATTTGATGGCTAGCAGCTTTCCCGTTTAAAAAATATTTCTTCGTATTCCATTTTCAAACTGCATAATTCGCTGCATTATGCAACATGCTTTTGTTACATAAACACGAGTGATTGCAATAAAAATAAATATGGGCACAATTTACACAAAGCTTATATTTCTGAAGCAGATAGTAACGGTAGAGTGGTTGCCTAAAAATTAAACATTTGCACAAAACAAACAACGTTCTGACTTTTGTTTTAAAGTACCTATAATAAACTGATCTGAATTATTAAGCTATTTAATGCTTTTCTATGCGCGAGTGAGTGTCGACCTGCGCAGTGTTGCGGGAAGTCGATGGATGCAGGTGGCTCAGGACCGTGCTTCGTGGCAATCTTTGGGAGGCCTATGTTCAGCAGTGGACTTCTAATAGGCTGAAATGATGATGATGATGCGTGGGTTGTCACTACCTGGTACGAGTACCACTTTAATTTTGGCGGGTAGATTCCTCGTCGGGTGTAGGTATCCGCTAAGAAAGAATTTTACGAAAATTCATATCCTAATGGGGGAAATGGGGGTCGGTAGGCTGAATAATAGTTCTGTTTCCGAAGTAACATTCAAATCTAGTTTTAGTCAGAAATAATGAAATATTTAAGCGCTGTTGGAAAAACTACCCGTAGGGGTTTCGGATAGAGGATGAAAGTTTGTGAGGGATTATCAATTAATAATAAAAAAAACAATTACTAAGTGAAATCAAAGGTTAAAGATTATCGATTCCAAACAATAATTATATAATAAAAATCAAAGTAATATATATATAATAGCGTGATAGACTGCTCTGATCTCAAATGCTGTGGGCGATGCTTCTTGATACCGCCCGCATCGTCCGCCGATTTCTTACCCTTTTCCCCTAAATCTTGGCCGTCTGGTTTCTTCTACCGTAGGCTTCCATCTGATTGGGTTATAATTTATTTATTTTATTTTACTTAAAGTTTTTTTTATTAATAACATATTTTGAGATTCCTTATTAAGTTTATAGTATTGTAGGTATGTATACATATTTATATATACCACGCAACTAGGATAGAACATATGTAAATAAGACCAAAATAATAATAATTAAAAAAAAATTACGTCCTTCTGTATTTCTAAATAAAGGTTAAATAACTATTCTATTTGTTAGATAAAACACTCCAACACTGGATATCTTTGAAGCGATGCCTGAAGCCGCAATAATTCATTAGAATCCCTTTGACGAAAATTGAATTAAACAGTTAAACGAAAATTTACCAGCTAGCACAACCCTTAACATTATTATTAATAAAAAAAATTAAAAACCCAGCATATATCTAGGGCAAACTTGATCATTTTTCGTGAAGAAGAGGCATCTTGTGCTTCTGCGTTTCGTTCGGTGAGTGAGGTAACCGGAGGCCCACTCCCCGTCCCCCAACCCATGCCCCTCCTCTCTCCCATCTCCTAAATACGCTGGTGATGCAGATGTAAGTGGGCGACTGTAATCACTTACCATCAGGTGAATCGATTGGTCATTTGCCGCCTTACCCATAAAAAAAAACTGTCGTGGTTCGCTGGTGTATTATTTGCGCGGCTCGGTGTACGCTGTCGGCGGGGTATTGTGTCTGTGTTGCTGAAAAAAAAACACATTGACTAGCAAGTTTATAAGGAAGTTAGACCACAATTTAGTAAAGTAGGTGTAACCTGCTTACTAACCACCACAATTTACTAACTACAAAAGATATTCTACAACTACGATGATACTAAACAAGTATATTGAATAAAAATATATATATTTCAATCCTACTGACACTTTTATACCTCTCACCCGTAGAGGTAGACAGATATTTAAGGCATAGCTCTAGAATTCTGTGTTTATTGTATTCTGTATTAACTGATCCTAATTCTCCTTCTTATCTTAAGAATAATTTCCAATATCTTTATTCTGCTCATGACAGAGAGCCTCGTTCCTTAAACCAACTTAAGATTCGCGTTCCACAACATAACAGGATACTATAACTCTTCTTTTACTGTTCAAGCTACACTCCTCTGGAACGCCCTGCCCGATAAGATAAAAGCAGCTCCTAGCAAGAAATTTGTTTAAGAGTCTAGTTCGTAATTACCTAATAGAATTACCTAATAGATCATTGACAATATTCGGCTTATCTATTTTTGATTTTTATTATATATTTATTTATGTATCCTTTAATATACTTGTATACGTATTTGTGTATTTTATGTTATAAATATTTATTTAATTATACAGTTTATTTATATGTACTTATCAACTTATTTTTATTGGAGTTTTTATTTTATTTTATTTTTTATTCTTTGTTTTATACCTGCCAACTACCTTTCACCATAACAAGGGTTGACTGGTAGAGAATGCCACTTGGCATTAAGTCCGCCCATTGTAACCCTAAGCTTAAGGCAATAAAGAATAAATAAATAAATAAATATTTTCTTTTAGCACGACCCAACGTAACTAAACGGATTGTCACAACTCACTTTTCGTTTGAGTGGAAGAGAGAACGTAAAGAGTGACGAGTCGCGGTGCCGAGTTCGGTCCCGGAGATCGCCATAACATTGTATCTCAGAATCGCCACTTACGTTACTCACCATAATCGCCACGCTTCGCGGGTGAGTTGGCGATCGCATAAAGAAGATGCTGAGATGCTGCCTGTTATCGGTCTCTGTATTTTCGGTGTCTGACATTTTTAAAATGGTTGATCCGCTCATCTTTCATACACCATGGGATTTTTAAAATTTTCCCTTTTAATCAGTTGTTACAACACTCAAGAATTATTTACGTGATTCGGTACAATTTAATACATTTTAAAGAGAAACTTTACAAAACAAAAGATATATTTTAATAGCACTGTTGTGTTAGTATTTTATACATTTATTAAGAGATACCAATATTAAGAACCTTAAATAACTTCTATTTAATTTAAGCAATGCAAAACGTAACAACATCACTTTCTCCTCCTTCACGTCTTAAGCTAAATAATAAAGTGAATTCAATTTATTATTTAATGCTATAACATTTTGTACTTAATTTAATAAAGATTCCAAAAATATATAATTCAGTTAGAGAATTTCGAGACGACCCCAATTAAAGGGAAAACAAGAAGCATTGGCGCTTATCCAGCGTGATTTTCCGACAACTTTGAAATCCGCTGACATTTGCCGGGATGAAAGTTACTTCAGGTCGTGACACGTGAAGGATACAGGCATTAAAAATGAATCTCTAAGATTATCTTCAAGGTGCTTAAAAGAGATTAATTCTCTGCGATCCGCGTGAGAAAGTAAATGCTATGGATTACGTAGCTTGATGAAACCCTCCCTTCCACAAGTACGAGAGCTACTTCTCCCACCAAAACCGCCCCTCGACCGCAGATCCTGTCACTAGGTAATTCACTACATTGAAATCGGAAGCTCGATATGTCTTTTGCCTGCAACCAGGCATTATCAAGCGATTAGACTGTGCGATCAACCGCTGAATGAATGGTAAAACATTGAGTATCTCTATACATTAAAATATTTCACAAAAATTCCGTCCATCTTCGATAAAATAATGCAGTGTTATTTTTTAACATCCAATTACCAATAAACGAAACGGTGCGATTTCTTGATCATTACCGTTGGACACAACAGTTAAAGAAAAAAAGGAAAGTTCAGAATTAAGGACAATCTAAAAAAATATACTAGTAGGTGATTTTTTACTTCACAATGTTAGTCACATGAACCTTAAAGCTTTGTTGAAATCAATGGGCAAATCTTCCAATGATTTAACTAATCCCTTTGAAATTACATTTACCTTCCATCGGGACGTAAATTTATTGCCAGAGGCAGTAAAGCTCGAATGTAAAAAGGAATACCGAGATAAAATCAATGATAAAAATAAACGAATTGTTGGACTGTAATTACATTAATTAGTTTTAGAAAGATTCGAGGGTAAAAAATGAAAACAACTAATTTCTTCACAGGTTAAGTTAAAGTCCATGCAGCGTTACCATGCTGGGTAACAGATAGGGCTCTAGAGAACAAATGATGACCGACAATCCATCTGAATATGCCGTACTCAAATCTCACAGTTCAGTGTGGCAACATCTCCAGCCCTGAGATGCTGCTACCGTAACTGCACTCACCAATCCCAAGTGGATCCAATCCCTGCATGCTGAATATGAGCCAAACCTTTCTAGAAGTGCATGCTATCCTTTGATGCTGCTTTCTTGGGCTGTCGAATTAAAAGATTAACAAAAACGTTATATTTTCATTTCCAGACATTTATGGTTTTCTAATAAATTAATGCGGAACCGACAGTGCATAAATAATTTGCACTTGACCGTTCTTGTTTAATTTTATACAACTCAGAGTTGCTGTGGGCATGAGCAGGGGTTTGGTACACGAGTTTACGAATCAAAGGCAGTACAAAGTAATATAAAACCCTAATAATCACCGTTAATAATTCCTTACTTAGTCGAGACCGATAAACGCGATTGTTTCAATTCAACTATAATATTTAGCACATACAACGGCCCATCAACCGTAATGAAATAAATTTAGACAATTCTTAAAGACGTAACTCGAAGTTGACGGTACTTTGAAAGAAAATGTACGTTCTTCATCCAGGTTTTCATTCTTTAGCCTTTTAATTCGCAGTCGCATATTTTTTTTCAGTATTTCTTTTATTAAGTAAATGTCTGAACAATTACCAGGCTCTTTGTGAATGATAGGTTGAGAGGGAAACTAAGTCTCGCCCGCAGCGACGGCTAATGAGACAACCTCGTAATTTATTCCAGACTATTTAATAAGGTGGACGAGAGATAAAGATGCAGCGCTGCTGTTTCGTCAAAATGCTTCTTTGTTATTATTTTAACTTTTGTTAGAACATTTTGAAGCAGTAATAAAAAGGGGGTAAAACACCAGTTGACTTACGCTTATATGTTTAAGTACTTACTCGCTTTACTTATCTGAATCCCCCAAATCACAACAAGAAACGTGGCATCGTTATTTTATTTGCTTATATAATGATCCCCTAATCCTTACCTTAACGTTAACAGCCTGCATCCTCCACATAGGACTTTTGTTTTTACAGGAAAGGCGACAAACGAGCAAGCGGTTCACCTGATGGTAAGTGATTACCGTCGCCCACGGCAACGTAACACCAGGGGTGCTGTAGTTACGTTGCCGGCATTTAAGGGTATTTGGGTGATGGAAGGGAGAATCAGGAAGGGGATGGGGAGGAGGAGGAGGGGACTCCCGTTACCTCATTCACCGAACGAAACGCAGAAACGCAAGGTGCTACTTCACCCCGGTATTCTGCGAGGCCGTGGTACCAAACCGGTCGAGCCGGCCCATTCGAGCAGCAGCAAAAAGCCGCTGCTTGGCTCTACCACGTTGAAAACTTTCTCATATTTTATTACATAACAAAATATAGAAGTCACAATCTCAATTGTATACAGCAATTGAAAACAATGACACTCTATGATAAAGTTCTCCACAGCGGTTAAACTGCAACATGGACTTTTAAGATAATGCCGAGCGGGCGATCGATTTGCCACAACCGATAAGCGGATTGGGGATGGCAGTGCCAGGCCCTTGCACCTTAGACGTCGCATTCCCTAATCACTCGACCACAATTGCCAGATAGGGGTCAAATCTGCTTCCGAATTAGGAGTCGAATTAGATCCACTACGTGAAAGAGTCTCATTCCGAAAATGAGTTTCTCGAAGCGGGGACTGGCTTATCACTTGTCATCTTATCCTAAGTAAACTCTGATGAAACATGGGTCGAAAAGACTAAAAAATCTAGACCTCCCTAATATGCATACGGTGATGAGAGGTAGGTTTTTAAATTTTCTTTACATTACGGAATATTGAATCACTTGTTTGGAATTGAAAGCTATGACACTATGATAAATTGCTCCACAGCGGTTAAACTGCAACATGGACTTTTAAGATAATGCCGAGCGGGCGATCGATTTGCCACAACCGATAAGCGGATTGGGGATGGCAGTGCCAGGCCCTTGCACCTTAGACGTCGCATTCCCTAATCACTCGACCACAATAGCCAGATAGGGGTCAAATCTGCTTCCGAATTAGGAGTCGAATTAGATCCACTACGTGAAAGAGTCTCATTCCGAAAATGAGTTTCTCGAAGCGGGGACTGGCTTATCACTTGTCATCTTATCCTAAGTAAACTCTGATGAAACATGGTTCGAAAAGACTAAAAATCTAGACCTCCCTAATATGCATACGGTGATGAGAGGTAGGTTTTAAATTTTCTTTACATTACGGAATATTGAATCACTTGTTTGGAATTGAAAGCTATGACACTATGATAAATTGCTCCACAGCGGTTAAACTGCAACATGGACTTTTAAGATAATGCCGAGCGGGCGATCGATTTGCCACAACCGATAAGCGGATTGGGGATGGCAGTGCCAGGCCCTTGCACCTTAGACGTCGCATTCCCTAATCACTCGACCACAATTGCCAGATAGGGGTCAAATCTGCTTCCGAATTAGGAGTCGAATTAGATCCACTACGTGAAAGAGTCTCATTCCGAAAATGAGTTTCTCGAAGCGGGGACTGGCTTATCACTTGTCATCTTATCCTAAGTAAACTCTGATGAAACATGGGTCGAAAAGACTAAAAAATCTAGACCTCCCTAATATGCATACGGTGATGAGAGGTAGGTTTTTAAATTTTCTTTACATTACGGAATATTGAATCACTTGTTTGGAATTGAAAGCTATGACACTATGATAAATTGCTCCACAGCGGTTAAACTGCAACATGGACGTCTAAGATAATGCCGTGCGGGCGGTGCGAGAGACCTCTTCTTAAAAGATTGGTTCGGGACAATTTTATAAAGACCATGGATGTTACATGATATTGTTTATTTTACTATCGCTACTAAAAGTATATACGTATGTTTGTTAGTACGTGTATAAGTAATTTTATATAGTATATATTTTATTTTAATGTTTTATGAAACAGTGTGGGATCGACAATTGTCAATGGCAATTGCCAAAGGCAGCATCATCCATTTATTCATTCATATTGTAATAACCCTTTTCATATAGTCTCCGTTTAATAATTTTGCAACTTCCGAATTCATTCTGCAGTGTTAACTACATATGATATGATATGATATCAAAAGTAGCAGCCTCTAAGTGTCCATAGCTGGAAAAAAGTCCTCCTACTCTAATATCCGAGAGCGTTTTGGAGCCGGACAGAGCCAGCCACGCGTGTCAGTGCGGGTTGGCGAGCTTCACATATCGTCGATATAATAGTTTTTATTATTTCTCAGACATGCCGGTTTCCACACGATGTTTTCCTTCACCGCCGAGCACATGCTAAATTGCTATTAACAATTTTAGTAGTGCCGGCACCGTAAATCGAAACCAGGTCACTCGCGCTCTATGAAACTAAACCGAGTACCCTGACCACGAGACCGCAAATAGACTCACAAACACAGAGACTTTCAATCCTATGTACACATTCCTGTACCCAATGTAACATTTTGCGAAACGTGGTATGACATTAGCGTTTCTTATACTAACAGGTGAAAACTCTAATAATTGCCGTCCAATTAACAACTTCCGATAGGAATGTGCTATGTAACTATAATATTGTGGTCACCGTATTCGAAAACAACCATCAAGGAATTATAACTAGCTATACGTTATGCTGTTGTAACTCACCACAATGATGGCATAATACTTAAACAGATATATCTTTGCATAATCTTCTATCATGTCCATAATAAAACGAAACTTAATTGCAATAACTGCGTAAACTATTGAGGTCAGTAAATTAAGGCTTTCCATAGCTTAGCTTGATCGTGAATTAACCCTTTTTGAGAGACTAATTCAGTAATATTTTACTATGACAGATTTAATGAAATTATCTATTATATTTCATAATGGAGAATCCTAAGCCCACTACTAACTAGACTGACATTATTGTTCTCGTTCCCAAACGAAATTGAAAATTATTTCTCTATTGAATACACTTAATTAAAAGCTTCATACTTGTATCTCCAAGATTTGTTGAATAAATACTGCATATAAATGTAAATAGACAAAATAGCAGATAATAATACTAAATATTGATCTTACAAAATGTTCTCAGTTGGTTTCATTCGTTTATTTAATCTGAGTTGTAAATTTTCTTTCATTAAAAATAATTAATTAATGATGCTGTAATCAGATGGCTGATTTAAGAATCCTTTTACGAGAACACTGTAAGAATACAGAGAACTGCACACACAACGGCACTAATTACGATACCGATACATGGGCACATGATTTTATGGAATGACGTCACATGGAATTTTTGTGGCATAGCGAATAAGGATCATGGATACGATTCACGCACGGCAAGAATATTTGTAGAGTCTACAGATAACTATTTCAGGGTCTGGATGTTTATTGCTGTGCAATTTATATCTGTAAAATACATGTAAAACATATTAGAAATTCCCACTCTACAGGCACTTATTAAAAAAAATTGTATTTTAAGTCATGCTTATGTTTTTTTTTTCAGTACTATGTTATTATATTTTTATCGAGTTTACCACAAAGTGCTTCCTTATCTAAGTTTTCTTCCTACGGGTTACCTAAGAATACAATCGGTTCACCAGTTACCTCGCGTACTGGAGCATCGAGGTTTTTGTCGACGGAGCATACTCGGACTCCAAGCTGGTGAAAGCTGGAGTTCCACAGGGCTGTTTGCTGCCTCCTACCCTATTTCTGCAACATATCAATGACATACTGAATATTTGTAGCAAAATTTGCTTTGCAGACGACAGCACGGGTCACGTCAAAGAGTGGAAAAAACTTGTGTCTGAAATCGAGACTTTGTAATAAAGTCTCGAATTCAATTTCGCCTCAAAAAGACACAGGTTGGCGCGTTTATCGCAAAATTAATCCCTTTGCCGTTTCTCCTCTTTTTAAGAGCACTCCCTTGTGCGCCTCAGCCAATATAGTATATCATAGGAACATTATTATTTCATATAAAACGAATGAAAATAGCAGATATCTGAGAGTGCTAAAAGGACATAGTATCTCAATGAATTTAAAATAAAATTGGTCACACGAAAGTATAATCGATTACCGGGAATGATAGATGGATTTTCAGTTTGCAGCTCAGTTTTCTTTGAAAGGAAACTGGTCCAGTATAATATTGATTCATTTTAATTTACCGAAAAAATATGACAATTATATTTACCATAATAATCTAATAATACAAATATTTAACCTATGGGGTACGCCGAATAGTTAACCTATCTTAGCCCTATGTCATAAAAATATCGTGATAGTTTTAACATGTTTTCGTTTATTGGTAACCGCATCTTTGATAAACGAAACTGTATCAAAAAAATTTATTAAGGAATGATGTCACACGAAATAAACTATGATAGTGGATATAATTCCTCAATAAATAGATTCAAGTCTTATGTGAGTCTATTACAATTACTCGGGGGCCTTACGTTCCGTAGAAGAAAAATATTTTGAGGAAGAAAATAAGTGATAGTTTATTAATGTTATACTAGCTACTATCTATTTGTATACTATCACACCTTGTATCACCAACGTTAATTGCATTTTGTAGCCGTGTGTTTGCCTCCAATTTTCTGGGTGTGGTTGGAAATCTCTAGGAACAAACCCAGAGTCGTGACTCGCTGCTCGTCTCGTTTTATCTCCTAGACAGGATAAAATTAGACCGCTGAAGGTCTTTTGGCTACGAAGAGTCGTCCCAAATTCAAGTCTGTAATATCAGCATTATTTTATGTTTATTTTTTTATCCTCCTTTAGTACCTTAGGTATTTCAAGCAAGCTATATTTTCAGTTATCATGTATAAGAAATCTTTATTTAATGATAAACTCGCAATTCCAAAATTACTGACGTCTCTGTAATATTATAACATTTCTTCAAGTTGTAGTGTATATTCGATTATTTTATACAATAATACGATTTGAATGAAATCAAAACAAACAAATGAAATATTTTCAATATTATATCTCATAAGATAAACACAATAAATATGAAATTTAACAAGGACAATTTATGTCTAAAAGTTTAGTCTGTCCCTAATCTTTATTATTAACAATGAACGTAGTTTCAAAGTCCCTAATAAATGTATATTTTAATATCAGAAGTACCTGCGATTTCCTTCGTGTTAAATGTGTATTGAAAATACGGAGTATTTTAGATTAGATTTAGGTCAATTATGTGGCGATAAAAGATAATCATAGTTAATATATTCAATACAAAAAGAACTAATAAGTCGAGGTGAGTAATTCTACTTAGCAAACGAGGCTCTGGCAAACTACTGGTGGTGAAAAATCCACCCGAATCGCGGCATCAACAGGTCAGAGATACTGCTATAAACACCCCGCCTGCTTAACGTGGTCAGTTTAGACAAACCCTCCATGAAAAGTAGGCCGGCCTATGGAAAGCTCTAGTAAGCCGGCCTACATATAGGCCTACAAATAGGCCTCTGCCTATTTTCAGATATTGGCGCATGTAAATGACATGAAGAAGAAAATAAATAATATATAGTGACTGTCGTAAAAATCAATTTTCATATGGAAAAAGCGGCAGACGTACAAGCGGTTTACCTGATGGTAAGTGATTACTGTCGCCCACGTACACCTGCAACACCAGAGATTCTGCAGGTGTGTTGCCGTAATAATAATTAGATGACGTGTAAAACGTTTGATACCTAGAAAAGCAGACATCTCATGCATAGAAGATTTGCCACGCTGACCCCAAGCGGGATGGTTGCTGACGAAATATCGATATCTTCCCACCAGAGTAGCTTCTCCACATCACTAGTCTATTGGATTTGAATTCCGCCATAGTTCAAAGGACTTTCCGCCATCAGTCAAAAGATTCAGCAAGAGCTACGTCCGTTAGTCAACAGATAGAAATTAATGCTATGCATTAAAGTGCCGTTATCCAGAAAATAAATGTCGGCAAATCAGAATTGGTAATTTAGTACGCTTCAGAGATAATAGCCATATTACTCAAGTTCTCTGCATTGCTTTAGCCTTATTAAGCAGCCAGATTAAACATGATATTGTCTATGCGACACTGCGCTTGATTTTTAATCAATGCCGTTATTTACACATTTAATGAATGTCCTTAGTGCGAAAATGGCATGACACTCCAATTAATATATTTTTAATTATATTTCTTAAGGAAATTCAATGTTTGAATTTAGAAAAACTTTTTATCTTTTATACTTTTACTTTTTTTCTTTTATCCCACATTCAAAGAAGGTAATTAATTTATAAGAGACCTGTTTGAGACTGAAATAACGAACTTAAGTTATTCCAATAAAACAAAAGACACCTGGGATTCGATAGTCGATTTTATTGCTTGAATTATTTACGTCGCATACTCGCATATAATATAACTTCAAACGAACATAATATCCCCTCAATTTTGTTCTTTGGCAAACTTATGAATATGAGCTTGGGAATACATCCATCACCTTTAGTAATCGATTGCGTATATATTATTTAGGAATATTGGTAGTGCAAACTTGAAACAATAATGTTTATTCACAATATATATTTAGTTATATATACTTTACAGTCACGATAGTTGTGTGTTAAGGGAGGATGCCTCTGGATTAGGAGACTCGAGTTCGATCCCTATGTGGATGACTCGCACTAATAATGAAAACCGGACCGGTGAGACCTTAAAAAAACTGTCACGGTAATTAAGAGAAAAAAAAATTCTTAATAGGTAATTAAGAAAAAAGTTGGTCAGAAGGTTCATAGGAAGAAAAGGAACCTACCGCTTATTGAATACCTTACCATGGTGATCCACAAGCCTGTTTCTAGCCTCTTACTACAAAACATCGAACCTCGAGATGGTGGTTTTCCCATCTTATTTTCATATAGTGAAAATACCCAAGTACCTAATCGTGACTAACTTGAAACCTATAAGTTAGTTAACACAATATACATAATATATTTACTATCTTTATAGTAAACGTAATATTAAAGAGCCTACGCCGTATGTTTGTTCGTCCGTAACTCCTTTTGTCTGTTCTACGTTTAAATGGCTATATCTTTTGAACTGTAACAGGTTGCAAGTTTCGCAGAATATGTGTTGGTTTTCAAGGTTCTTTTCAAGGTAAGGTAAGGAGTATAATTAAATAGTTTTAATTATTTTAATTATTAATATCTTATTTGATTAATTCGTGTTATATCGCTTGTCACAATGGCCGTCAGAAAGTAATGTTAAATGAGAATGACTTCCTTGGGCTGAAACGACCGACAATTAAGCACAAAAAGTGCTTGAATGGACAATACCGTTTTAAGGTCCTGGTAATTACTCCCTCTGTCGTCTACAGAGAATGCTAATTATTTTAATAAGGCGTTTTTACCACATCATTCTTTTGGCATATAATTTTTTTTTCTGTATTAGCTTTTAAACATACCCTTGCCTTTTAAATAAGTAATTTAATATAAATGATGTTCGAATGGTCTAATTATATGGCCGCGGCATTCCCGCACGGGACAAGTTTTTTTAAAAATCCCACTGCTGGGCAAACGCATCTCAATTCTGGAGAAGGTTTTTGGAGTCGGCAAGGGTTCACCACGTTGCTCCAATGAGGTTTAAAGATCAAGAACTTGTATGGACTACAAAGTATTGTTCCCGATCCGAGTGTTTATTCGAGAGCTATGTATTTCTATAAAACGCTTCTATAACACACTTATAACGCTGAAGAAATTGCTACATTAGGGATAACATTTGAAAATAATGGTGTACTAAATAAAATATTACGCTTTCAAAAGTATTCTTGTTTCTTTTTAATTTTTAAAACTTTATTGAACAATTATTCTACTTTATGAAGGCCGTCATGCACGTTTTAATTTTGTGTACTTTGATAGAAATATTTTGTGTAGTTTTGTTGACTTTTATAGAAATATGTTGAACGATTTATGCATCAGAAACTTTGAGTAATGTAAGCGAAATTATAAAATTTAAATTGCCATAGGAGAAGGGGAATATAGAACGCTCCACTCTTCATGATCTCTCTCCCTCTCTCTCTCTCACTCTCTCTCCCCCTCTCTCTCTCTCTTCTCTCCCTCTCTCATGTTTCGGGCTCAGCCATACGTTATTAAAACTACGCTATCGAATTTCGTCTATCGTGAAACCGAAATGTTTAATATTTTTTATTCGTTTACCCTACAAATTTCTTATTCCACTCAATGAAGCCTCCCGTCTAAAAAGCTTCAAGATTTTTTATGACTATTAATATAAATTACGATACGGCTGCCCCTATGGTGACTAGCAATGGTTTTAAATTATATATGAGCATTGTCGTATTCACCAGCGTGCAAAGTTACAATCCTGGAGAATGTTGCCACGTCGAGCATAAAGTGCTCTACTAAGTGAGCATCTTCAATAAAGGCCTTTCCGAAAATTAGCTTGCAAAACCTGGATTACCTACATGGAAGATCTGTCCATGCTAACCATGCTGGGCAAGCGGGCTGGTGCTCTACACTGCCGGTACCCTGAACTAACACTGCATTTAATATGAAAGTATTACAAGGAATCATTATCTGTTGCATGCATAATAAAGCTTTTTATTTCATATAGGTAGGTATAAAAGATTTTTAAACTCAGACGACATATAATAGCCGTGTTTATGAGCATGGGGGTTTAATCTCGATGCTTTATTTATGTCCAGACAAAGCACCCCCGGTTAGAAGTTTCAAAATGCAATTTTTGGTTACTTCGATAATTGTGTTACTATGAAAAAAAAATTAACAACAGTAACTGAATTTATAAATAAGTACAACAATTTCCACCTCCTGTCTCCGAGACTGTCTGTCTGTAAATACATATATACTACCATTTAACGGAACGTATTACACAAATTTCATCTCAGGGAAGTAATATATCTTTATATATATATAAAAATCCGGACTGAGTATGTTTGTGCACGCTAAACTCGAATAGTAGTCGGTTGATTGAGCACAAACTTATAGGTTAGGTTAGACTCATTATTAGAAAAGTAAACAAATAAAATCAGCTCGTACAAACATGCAAGTAGTTAATGAATTTCCTATTTAGTTATACGTTTCTTGATGTATTATTATTACTTGTATTGTTTAAACTTTTGTCTTCTTTTCTCTTTCTTCTCTTCCTTCTTTTGCCAAAAACCAACAGCTTGCAAGATAGTATCATTACCGTGCACTACCTAAACCGATATAGGCGTATGTATGTAATCTGTTTAAAAAAAATATATGCGTATTATGTGAACCCTTTTCAGTCCGTTGTGTTAGCCCGTAAAAAGGAACAGACAAGGTAGAATCCAACGACCTTCATCAAGCTAAATTAATCTAGGCAGTTGATGACACCGTAACGTTCGAACAGTTAAATGTTATCATTTAAAAATAATAAACAGAATTACAGCATATTAGAAATTTCAATTGTGTCGAATATCTCCTCGGATCAACCTCGCCAGCACGCGTTGCACTCTACCGACGTACGAACGAAGCTCTTGCGAGCGACTCATGGCAGAAAAGAAACCCGAACCCAAATACCACAGACTAGTTATGGTAAGCAGCATCACTAGTGCGGAGTTTCCGGTACTGCGCTCATCAACCCACCAGCCGAGCGTAGCGAGTGACGACAAATCTTCCATACATGGCCGTCCAGCTTATGTAGGCGCTTGCTCATGGAGGGTCATATGATTTACACTAAAAGAAAAAGAAGAGTTGTCCTTCCTGTCGGCGTTCATGTTCTTCTTGGCGGCACGCTTGGTCCTCCTGCGTGGCGCGGTATTGTGCCAGAAGTACCGAGTAGTAAGTAAGTCGAGCTGCACCCTTAGCGATCTGTAGTGAACCACTGGCCTCAGATTCTTCTTGTTCTGCTACTACAGCGTGGGTAGTCACACCTTTTTTGCTTTCTTTGTGCAAGACAACCATTCTCCAATCCCACACCCTTTACAACCCTTTACAAGCTACGGATTATGGGATTGGAGTAGAAGCTTATCTTCTTATAAGCTTCTATTTATTTAATCACGCCGATGCGCTGTCCCTTCTACCCTGCTCGCTTGAAAATATATTCAAAAATAAGCTCATATTACAACCAAATCATTATAAAACCACCTTTATTTACATTTGAAAGAGTTTCGTTAACATCGACTGGCAATTTAGAAAACATTATTTCTCTTGACTTGTCATTGGAAGACGTAAGAGTTGACATGACGTCACCGAGCTTTCGTGACACTATACTTATCTGCCTACCAAAGAGTTTCGTTAGCATCGACTGGCAATTTATAAAAAAATATCTTTAACTTGTCATTCGAAGATGAAAAAGTTTACGAGATGCTATCGAGCATTCGTGACAATATGGAAGCTTTTCGCGACTCACCTATTTACTCACATATTTGGTTATTAGTTTTAATAATTGACAGTTTTACTTGGATATTAATTTACTTTTGCGAAATAATTTGTGCACACAGCTTGGCTCTGCCACGTACAGCGCCTTCATATTATAAAGACTTGTACTCAGTAAGGAAAGATTTAATCACTGTTATTAGCCCAGCCTGCCTGAGATCAATGATCCAATGCTGGACATAGACCCCACCAAGATGACGTCACCAAAAGCTGGCTGGGATGACATGAAATTTTTCACCATGGTCAAAATGGTAGTAGGCGAGTGCAGTGCCAGTTCCCTCGGGTTAGTAAAACGGTGGTAAACCGAAAACAAATCACAATCCTATGGGATTTAACTTCAGCTTAGTTAGTTATTAGTTCATCAATCAATCAATTAATGTTTTAGTTGCATAGAACAAGGTTGTACAGAAGTTGGTAGTAAGTAGTTTACAAGAAAGTTTTTTTTTTTTATGAGAAAGGCGGCAAACGAGCAAGGTTCACCAAATGGTAAGTGATTACCGTCGCCCACGTAAATCTGCAACACCAGAGGTGCTGCGGGTGCGTTGGTGGCCTTCAAGGGTATTTGGGAGATGGGAGGGAGGATGGGGAGGGGGAGTGGAAGTGGGCGTCCGGATACCTCAATCACCGAACGAAACGCAGAGGCACAAGATGGCTCTACTTCACACCGGTATTCTGCGAGGCCGTGGTACCAACCCGGTCGAGCCGGCTCGTTCAAGCAACAGCAAAACCCGCCGCTTGTCTCTACCACGTTTAAAAGTATATCCCAATTAAAATGGCAGTGTTAATATCATTTATCATTTTTAATAATGTTTCTGATTAGTTTTACCCAATTATAATCACTCCTTTATTACTCACACTAATTTGAATATTGTCTATTTGAGGATTGCAATGATAATCTCCGTCAAGAGTATTTCCGTTAACAAAACGAAACAGTATTAAATAATTTCTTGAAAGGGTTCTTAATTCACTACATAATATTTAATTAAATTCCGTGAATTATATATGAAGATAACATTTCTTTATTTTCATTAAGCAATTTTATATACCGGAAGACCCTACTCATTTTTTATTAGTTATAAAGTCTGTATAAAATCGAAAATCGGATCTAAAACCCTTTGAAAAATGAGAGGAGATTGCGACCGTCAGTGAAACATTTAAAAGCTTCTTCTTTACTTTTGTACATTTGAAAAACTAGTCTGTTAATATTTAAAACTTATACGTAAATATCATAATCTTCACGAGTCGAGGGTCCAAATCCACAATGAATGGCTTTAGAAAATAAAGTATCACAGAGTTTTCCAAGAGCTAACACTAAACTACGATGAACTTAGGCAACTTCATGGAAACATTTTTAACTCCAAGGAAAGTATCGAAGCTCTAAGTAGTGTGTCGACTTGATCTAATACGCTACACGCTTTGGAAAATATAGAGTTTTGCATTCAATTGCATAATTTAAATACTTTTGGCCAACCGATCTATTTCCAGACGCGGCAAGATAAAAATTTTGGAAAGGTGAATCGATAATGCCTAAAGGTGCAATTGGTCAGTAAAGGAGATTACAAATAAAAGTTCACACTTCACACTAGCCCAAACTTATACTTTAGAGCGCCCAGACTTAGTATGTGACGAACAGTCTAGGGTACCCAAAGTTTGACAGCGTAAAATGGAGAGCAACACATTAGGTGCTCAAATAGCTGATGTAGCTTGTAAAACCATTAAGAAAAATACCGTTAAACGAATGAATTGCGAGTGGTCCAACAGCTCGTCGGTATCGAAGATCGCGAAAAGGCGGTGTCGCTGGGCCGAGTCGCTGATAGCCGGACCACTTGCATACCATCCATAATGACTAACAGTACTTTGGATAGGGCCGAAGAGATTGGAATAAGTGTGGCTTTTGTACCGAGAATGGTCCAAAGAGGCCTAATTATAAAAAGTACATTGCAGAAATTGACTGTCAATACCCTAGAAGAAACACATATACACAAGTGCAATGTATATAGCAGCCTTTTGCATTTTTTCCAACAAAATTATGGCAAAGATGAGAAAGAAAGTTTTTTCGCACATATATCTTAGTTCGAAATGAAGAAAAGCAACCCTCCCACAAGTGCCCTACCACATAAAGCAACACACTGCACCGATTACTAACAGATGCACAACCTTCATCACTAGGTAATACACACCACCGACGTCGAAAATGTGACACGTGTTTCGCCTCGCTACAAGGCATTATTAAGCATGCAGACTCTGGCATACTCAATGGCTTAGAGTTACATTTCATCATTCTGCTTGCGCAGTCGGATTTGTGCTAAATAACTGTATTATTAATCTTTAAATATAATAGATTTCCGATCTGCAATCCTAACCTCATGTCATGGTCAGCATACCTGCCTCCTAGAGTGAGTGAGTTTGAATGTACTTAATCATGTGCAAATCAAAAATTGTTGGTTTTCAGATTCTTGCATCTCTGACACCGACATCCAGCCCTTCATCAAATCTAATAGCTTAATCGATACATTAAATCTTTTCCATTGCGATATACTTGAAAATAGCAATGTTTCGACGAATGCATGAGTGACACATTCTTAGAGAGGGCTGTGTATTCCCCCTGTATTACACCTAATCTCTAATGTACACTACATTTGATAACGCCTTGTTATGATGCGAAACACGTGTCACTCGATACCGGCGTTGTGTTGTGTTTGTGACTCAAATCAAACGTTTCATTATTCGGTATAGGAATATAAAAGAAATTTCCCTTGTCGAAAGTCATTTGTTTTTCGAATTTTCCACATTTTTGTAATAAAGTTTCACTGATGAAGAAGAAACGGACGAAAAAACTCTACTGTGTAACTCTAGCTATCTTATTTTGGGATAACAATAAAACTTTTTGAAACACTGTGAGCATGTGATCGTTACTATCGTTTCATATGTCATTTTATATTATATTAACCTCTTTTTTAAAGTGTTCGTTAAGAAATTAACATTTACCATAGTGATATTAACGTTTTTTCGTTTAATACAAAATACGATAGTAATAAATCGTAAATATGTAAGCCAGACTAAATTTACCTAGCATGAGCAAATATGAGCTTAGCCTATGCAGGAATTATGACAGTATTTTCCTTGACATAGGTACACTTAGCTGTACATTTTGGTACTGATTTATGTTATCCGGATATTTGCTGTGGATATTACATAACAATACGCGCACGTAATCACACAGTTCCGTGCAGGCGTCCAAAAAATACTTATTCTGTATAAACAATGTGAAATTATACTAATCTTTTATACTAATTTTAGTCCGAAAAAGTTCTGTATAAAAAGTATTTAATAAAGTTACTATTATCCTTAAAACTAATTTCTATTGTAGTATTAGTGACTGTTGTTGTATTAGTGACTCTACAACCATGGTAGATATTAGCCCATTAGGTCAAGACGCCATAGAGCGCGAGTGGAGGCAGCACCTCTAAAATCGTTAAGAGAAATTTTAATGGCTGAATTTATCACCACTCGGCGATAAAGGAAAACATAGTCTGTAGACCTGCGTGTCAGAGAAATAATACAATAATTTTATTTCGGAGACATGTGAAGTCCGTTATGGTCCGCACTGGAGGGGCGTGGCGGACCCTTCTCGGCTCCAAAATCCTGTCAGATATTTGTGGAGTCCTTTTCCCAGGAGTGGACTTTACAGGCAGTTACTTTATTACTTTACTTAATATTTTTTTATTTTATCATAGAAACCGTAAAAATTATAATATAATTTTGGATTATAATTGTGGATATAATGATAACGGGATATCTAAATTAAGTATATATAAGGATATGATATAAGGCGTCCTGTATATATCATAACTTCCTCTGCTACTGAGTCTAAAGAGCGAACTTTTCGTTCGCTAGTTATCCTGCAATCTGCAAATCCTATTCGGAGAAGCATACTTTCGTAATTTAATAATTAAGAATTATGAAAAAGAAGAAATAGCAGGTTAAAGAATGACATGTGTGACAATGACACAATTAACAAATGAAGACATATGAATGTTAAAAGTTTTCACTGCTCCAGTGCAGGTTGGCGAGCGTCGTATGTCCTCGAAATAATATTTTTAATTTATTATCCTTATGTATTAATGCAAGTTTCCTCGCAATGCTTTCCTTCACCGCCGAGCTCGTAGTGAACACAACGCTTAAAATTGCTATAAAAAAATATTTAATTTCAGAACAGCTTTTTAAGAAATTAATTAACTTTACAGTTACAATGGTGTCGCTATTTAAATATAAATGCATTGAATTACTTAATTATTTTTCCTCCGACTACAGACAGCGTAAAAATAATAAACTTCTCATTCTCTATAAACGTATAAGGAATTGTTACGAAATTCTTTATTAACAATAATATCAATATCGTACCTTCAATAACTTGCTTAGCGGTACTTCAAAGAGCTTATGTAAAGTTGAACGTCGCCGGCGAAGTTTCTGATAAAAGTCCCGTAGCCCGAAGCCCGTACTGCTATGACTTTTATCGGAATTCTTTCCATCAAATTACCAGACCCTTCAAAAACATTGATATCGAATACATTTTTAATAATTCTCAAAGTTACGCATAACAAAGTATTTTCAAATATCATTAAATTTATCGAAAAGATACTGTATTCTCGTTTTTTTAATAATTATTATGAACCCAAAATTTTTGGGAAACTAATAAATATGACAGGTACATAAATGTGACAGATTGTGAGTCAATCTGATCAAAGACAATAAAGTATCATACAACCAACAACTATCTCACGCATGTACAATTAAAACGAAACAATTAAGTACTACAGATGGACTTACGCTTGACAAACAAGTAAAGACTTACTTTATATAAAACAAGGAATTTATTTATAAGGATATAAACATATTAAATAAATATTGGTAAAATTAGTCTTAGGAGAAAAAGGTACAATACAAAAGCAGAAAGTAGGCAAGTATGATATTCCATGATACATTTTAAACAAGATGAACATAGTTCGTTAGAAAGTTTTATTTTATTATTGGAAAGGCGGCATATGAACAAGCGATTCACCTGATGGTAAGTGATTACCTTCGCCCACGTACATGTGCAACACCAGAGCTGTTTTCCTTATATATTACTGTACATTTTTTTTACAGATATAAATAATACTCAATTTATTTTTAATTTTTTAACATAGTACGTAAATAAATATGAAATAATTCATACCTGTGAAGCTCTATGTAAGGTGTGACGTATCTAGTTCTGCGAGATATCAGATATCAGTTTACTAAAACACTCGGCGTCACCGCGGGCTTAGCGCTGCGCTCTGTGGTTTCGTTTCCCACACGGAACAATTATTTAAATTACCTACCGATAATTGTTCCGGATCTGAAGTCATGTAAAACTTATCTCAGTAAAATGCCTCCACAACTCAGGAGAAAATGCAACGTAAGGTTGTAATCGAACTACGCACGCCACCAACGTCATAAAAACGGGACACGTGTTTCGCCTCACAACGAGGCATAATCAAGCTATTAGACTCTAAGAGCAATGGGGAACCATCTCGGCGGTTGGCGGTGGTGGCGACAGAAAAGGTTCGCGCACACATGTGATATATTTTTTTATGCAGGTCGTAACAAATTAAACCCTTTAATCAATAATTATCTCATTGTACCTCATTTAAACATCATCAAGCATAATCTAAACATCTTTTTTATTTCCCAAACACTAATACAGTTACGGTAATCCTTTCAACGTACACATGTTGCAGAAAATAATCCCACGCATTTACAGAGGCTAAACTTTTGCTCCTCTTATTTTTAATTCACGAGCTAGATAGGGATTCGTATCATTCTCGTGAAGAATATCTGAGATGTTTTTGAGATGTTTTGCGGTGTAAAGCATCATGTTTTTGTTTCGCAGGTTAGAATGAAAATACGAGTAGAGTCTAAAATTAATATCGTTCCAAATTTTAAATTATGTAACCAGCCTGACTTTGTTCTTAATTTCATGAGCAGTCATTTTGTTACCTTTTTTAATTAATTTCGTTACACAGCGGATATTAATAAATATGCCACTACTTCTTACTACATCGGAGTATTTTAGTCCACAGCTGAACCTAGGAGTCTTTAAAAATACGTCTGCATAAGCCATAATAACTATTTTTTTTTTAATGGAAAAGACGGCAAACGAGCAAGCGGTTCACCTGATGGTAAATGATTACCATCGCCCACATACATCTGCAACACTATAGATGCTGCAGGTGCGTTGCCGGTCTTTATCCTTAAAGAGGGAAGATGGGAGGGAAGAGGAGAGGAATAGGGAGGAGATCATCACATCCCCTATGTTGGCCTCCGGTTACCTCACTCACCGAACGAAACGCAGAAGCACAAGATGCCTCTACATCACGCCGGTATTCTGCGAGGCCGTGGTATCAATCCGGTCGAGCAGCAGCTAAAGCCGCCGCTTGGCTCTACCACGGAGATGACTAATAAACATTTCTTGGAAGGTTTAGCGGCACACTCACCGTTTCTAATAAGCTCACGCCTGGTGAATTCAAAATGGCTTCCACATTGTTTCATTGTTTCGAAGGCGTATTACTGCAGACAGCACGACTCGAGTGCTGTCTGGTATGGTTACGGGTGATATTTAAAATAGCTGATATTTTTAAGAGAGTTGGATGACGTCATGACGCTGACGACCGCTTGGTGCTTAGAGTATATGTCTGTTGAACCACGCATTCTACATACTACTTCGGCCTATTTCAGTCCACTGTTAAATAGAGGTCTCTAAGAAACCGTCTGTATACGTTTCTTGGAAAGTTTGTGGATACTCGACACTCTGAGCAACCGAGTCGGTGAGCGTGGTGCCGGTAGGAGCCCACTGGTGTTGCTGCTTCCCATCATTAGTCTGTGGGTTAGGCGAATTTTAATGGTTGTTTCGCCATCATTCGGTCGCCACAGGCTCGTTTGTTTACAAGCAGGGTGCACCACGTGCAGGTGAGTGAAAACTATAATATTTTTTGGATTCAGTTCATTGTGTTGTATAAACTTGTAATGTTTTTTATATTAAATAAATTGATCAAAAGGTAGCGCTGAATAATTCTTCGAAGGACCTTTGCTACAAAGGTAATTTAAATAACATTGAATTGTTTTTTTTTTATTCTTTATTGTACACATTATGATAACTTTACAATTTTAATAATATACAAGATAAATGCACAAAGGCGAGCTTAACCCTAAGCAGAGTTCTCTTCCAGCAAACCCTTGAGGAAAGAGAAAACTATTATTATTAGACAAGTAGGTAGTTGTGTACTTAATTAATACATTGTTCTAAGTTCTAAATAATAAATCGCCCACTTAATGCAATAAGTAATACTTATTAAAAATATTATAGTTTCGCTTCACATTAACGTAGCAGACAAAATAATTCTAGATATATTAGATTTATGTGGCCCTTATGTTCAGCTACTCTTTCTTATTTATGAGCATATGTAAGACCACTGCTGGACATAAACCTTTACACGTCAACGACACTAACCGGCACTAACTAACACTTAAGATGCTGCTTTCCTTCACTAATCTTTTAGGATTGGGATTCGGTATATTTGGATGGTATTTCTGCCATCTGTCGATCGCTAGTTAAACTTGAACCTTGTATAAATAGTTATGTTATATTCCCTCCCTTACATCAGATTCAGAAAACCGAACTTAGCAAAAACGGTAAATGCTCTTGGCTTAATGTAATGTATATATTATGGCCACCCCTTAGAGAATAACCTTAGTGTCTGACCAGAATGTCGCATGAATTAAGCCTCGGTCTTTTAAACATTTCTCCTTGAACTCCGGCCAACTTGGATCCAAAGCCTTTTCAGTTTCCACGCAACTTATACAGAAATTACAAAGCCGGCGATGAGGTTCGTCACCTTTCACCATTTATGTCCCCGAAAGGAGAAAAGCAGCTTCTAACGTAAAGACATGTTAACCTTTTATATATATGTGTTACCTTGTATATATGTTACTATCTTATCTTCAGTGCGGTTACAGAAATTTAATGTATTCAAAAATCTTCAACTACCCTCCGTCAAATAAGAGTTTTCATCTCTCACGACGACAACTAGACGAACTCGTGTAAAGTTTTCGGAACAAACGGAATAACTTCTTATCTTGGACCCGAATATTAAATAAGGACAAACTTCAACTAAGATTTACATAACCACGCGTATAAATTTCAGTTGGGGAGGTATTCCTAAAAAAAATATTTTAAGAGGCTTTCTTAGAAAAATTACTTACTGCTAAATAATTAATAAATTTAAGAATAATAATATTTAGATTATGGTAGAGCCAAGCGGTGGCTGCTCCAATGGGCCGACTCGACCGGATTCGTACCACGGTCTCATAGAATACCGGCGTGAAATAGAGGCATCTTGTGCTTCTGCGTTTCGTTCGGTGAGTGAGGTATCCGCCCGCCCACTTCCACTCCGCCTCCTCATCTTCCCTCCCATCTCCCAAATACCACATGCAGCCCCTCTAGTGTTGCAGATGTTCGTGGGTGTCGGTAATCACTCACCATCAGGTGAGTCGTTCGCACGTTTGCACCCTTTCCCAAAATAAAAAAAAGTCAGTTTAAAAGTATTGAACTGTCAGGTTATGTCATATTTAGGTAGAAGGTGGACGTAATCTGCATCCTGCGGCAACCAGGGTGAGATGGTGCTGAATGTTCCTCTGACTGGAATGAGACATTAATAAACTGGGCTCAAAAGTAATAATAAGTAAGGGGACATGCTTATAAAATATGGTTAATGGTTACCAGGTTTGAGTTCGCGTTAATACAAGTACTAATATACCTAAGACTTGATTCAAAGAGTATTTCATCTAAAAGTTTTTAATATAACTATAAAGGGAGGGAGTTCAGGTAATTATGTAGCGATCAGTCCAGTCAATAGTGAAAGCGTTTATCGCATGTGCAATGCGTCATCCGGGTATTTATGACATTTAGCGTTAATTCTGCTCGCGCTAAAGTCAATTTCCAGTTGACCATTAAAAGGCATTAAAAGTTATGCTAAACTCATATACCTCCAACTTCCCTTCGATATCAGATAACGCCTCGATTCGGCGTTAACCATAATAACATATTATCTATTGATTTAAAGGTAGTAAGCGGCTAGAAATATTGTACGAGACTTACATCATTACATACATGCTGTAGCAGCAGAGCTCCGAGTGGGCTTAGCGAGCCCACGTCATTGCGGGTTGCGATACCATTCTCCCTACCCTCCGTGGATGAAAGTGGTCGGCGGTGGAGCCCTAGGCTCAATAATATCTATATATATGAACCAGATCAGATCTATGCATTTTTAACAAGGGGAAATGTTCTGAGGAACTGTTCGGATTGATCCCAGTCGCAGAGTTTCACCGTCGTACATTGCGACAGAATTCCAAATTCCATCAATACCACCATGATGGTTGGCATTCTACCACACTGTGTTTCACTCGAAGTTTTCTCCCACGCACTTAGACTATGTGGAATCAGCTATCGCCAGCGGTATTTTCGAACAGTTACGACTTAGGGACCTTCAAGAAAAGTGCCTATTCCCTCCTTAAAGGCCAGCAGCGCATCTGTAGCTCCTCTGGTATTGTGGATGTTCATGGCCGTCGGTGATCACTCACCATCAGGTGAGCCGCATGCTCGTTTGCCCCCCTATAAAAAAAATCAGATCCACTGTAGGGTGACGGACTCGGGAGGTCCATTGCTCACTTGAGTTTGGAGGCCGAGTAGGTATAGCTGTTTGTATTCCGTACGTAGCTAGGCGGAGAGGAAAAGGATGTGGAGAATTCTTGCCCTCCTGAGGCGACCGGCATTGACACGGTCGCGGAAATGTACCGGAGCATTCCCGCGGTCTTATCGATATGCGACGAAGGTGGAACACCATGCCGTTTATATCGTTGCAAACGTGACATAATCCATTCTTGTACCTGCAGTACTTGTGGCAGGTACGTATTTAGTACCCACATAAAGAATCGAAATCAAGACGTGATCCTTCATAACAGACCACATATAAAAGTTCAAAGTACACTCAGCGAGCTATAGAGAGACGTATCCTTTGTATTTTCTTACGAGAAAGAATTAAAATTTTAATCTATTAAGAAGATTATCAGAATACCTTTAAAATTGCTGATATAACTGTAAGTAGTACATTAATACTAGTTTACAAGTCTTCAAAGAGCCAAGTTACTTTCATATTCATTTCATAAACCTAAATAAAACATTTCTTAGTGAAGCCTATATTTTAGACCTCAGCTAAGTTAAAAAAAAGTTAAAAGCACTAAGTGTATTGCGTATTTAAAACTTCAAAAGAACGCTTAACTGTTTTATGGAAGTCACTAGATGGTTTAGATATATGTACAAACGTAAAAAGAACAGTCTCTCCTATATGCTATAATATTTATAACATCACTTGCATGCTCATTATATTCTTAGATTTTAAATACAGACTTCCTAGCTTAGATAAATATATAAGTGTCCAAGTATTATGTATACAAATCAATAACTGCGGTGCCAAGGACTGTGTTATAATTTTTATCAACCTTATGGGAATACAAATAACAAACAAAATTAATTATCACCATTGTCAAACCTGAGCTTGTAACAAGAATTACATAATTCAAAAGGAAGATAGGTGCAAGAAGATCCGCTTTCGGGGAAATAATTTCAAATCTTGTAATAACGTAATGCACATGTTACCTTGTATTGTGTCAAAGCAAAATTAATTATGACACGTAGTTTGTGCAGCTGCAGCAATTACTTGGTAACTGACTAAGGAATATTAAATGAAGCTGGTGAGACGCCCACGGTAATGCTCAGTATAAGACAAAGTTTTTGCTAGGACTTCATTGGTTGTGCCTATTTTAACCAGTGGCATTTTCTATGCTGGTAAAGACTGATGTTAAAAATATGTAGATCGTGCCTATCCATACTAAATTTATAAAGAGAAGGTGTGAGAAGAACTACCAATTTTTTTTTCACTGTTTGAACGGTATGTCATTCCAGAAGTGGTCATGTTTAATACCAAAACACTTAGAATCAGTTAGAAAGCAGGTAGCTGTTACCTGCTTCCTTACCATGTACAAGATCTCTTAACGTTTTCTTTATTTATAAATTCTATCACATCAGTTGTCGACTGTTCGTACCATCTGTATGCTGACGATCTTCAGCTCTATGTTCATTCTAGCATTAAGAATTTAAACAATGCTATTAACACTACACCACTTAATGATAATGTTGATGCCATCAGAGATTGGTCACACAGATACGGAGTCTCTGTCAATCCATCAAAATGTAAAGTGATGGTTATGGGTAGTGCAAGAATGCTCGCAAGGGTGGATTATGGAAGTCTTGCTCCTGTTCTCTACAACGGTCTTATCATCCCATGAAAAACCTTGCTTTACGTTTAGACCATACTATAACTTAGAATTTACACATTGGTGAAACCTGCCGTAAAGTCACTTTGCGCTGTCTTTATCGTCTCAAAAATTTTCTACCTTTGAAAACCAAACTCTTGCTGGTCCATTCACTTATTCTACCCATTATCGACTATGCAGATGTGTGTTACCCAGATCCACCGCAATATCTTCTTACTAAACCGGAGCGCCTTCTCAATAACTGCATAAGATTTATTTTCGGTTTGCGTAAGTATGACCATATTTCCTTCTATCGTTCAAAGATAAAATGGCTTTCTATTCACCAAAGGCGTAGCTCCAGAATCTTATCAGTACTTTATTCCATTTTAAGCGATGCAAACTCTCCTTCCTATCTTAAGGATAACTTCAATTTTCTTTATTCGAGTCATAACCGAGTGCCTCGAACTTCAAACAGCCTGAAGGTTAGTGTTCCACAACATAGTACTGGTTTCTTTTCTTCTTTTTTCACCGTACAAGCTACTCTTCTTTGGAACGCTCTCCCCGATGATACCAAGAAAGCTCCGAATAAAAACTCTCCATATTTAATTTGTTTATGTATGTATCATATGTTTATGTATAGTGTATTATTATAAGTATGTAAGTATATTATAAGGGTTATGTATTTAATATTAATATTCAATTTATATTTATTATTTATTTTAAACTTGCCAACATGCTTTCTTTCTCATCCAGGGTTGACTGGTAGAGAATGCCAAAAGGCATTTAGTCCGCCCATTGTATACCTCATTTTTAGGGACACAATAAAGAATAAATAAATAAATAAAGATCTATCGAAAATAATCTTTATAGATCTGTTGCGAAACCGGTACAGTTCGCTAGTGAGGAAATATAGAGCTACCATACTTGTCTAATAGGATCGAATGAGTATAAATGTTATATTGATCACAATAAAAATAATTTGATCATAAATTATATTTAAAGTATTGTATTTGGAAGCATGAATACAAAAAACGAGTTATTTTTAAAATTAAACAATACTACAGATCAATACAACAATAATTTTGACAATAATACCAATTCAACACTTTAAACTGTCACATGGTCTTATTCGTCGTGGTATAGTACCAAAGAAGCTGGTGGGATTTCCACGATCAAGTTTCATACTTAACCCCTAAGGAAGAAGAGAAGCTAGCCTTCCTGCCATAATCGGCAAAGATCACCACGGGGACGATCGTTACGCTAGAACCCAAAGAATAACGTTTCCTTAGAGATTCATATTTGCGCTTCTTAATCAATTCTGCTGCCTTAGTACCGCCGCGGCTCGGTCAGAGTACTGCAGATATGAGATTATTGTCCAATCTCGACTTTAAAATAAGAATTTCTAAAGATTTGCTATATTTTTTTTTTGCTCTTCAGAAATATTGACTTACAAAAAATTCGTAAATTTTACTAATATTCTTTTATGGTCTTTCCCTTCCGTTTGCCATTGTTATACGAGACTCATTCTAGACTGACAAATGAATTTTTAACATTTAAACAGGTTATAAAGATATTGATGGTTTATGGCACCCCATTACTATAAAGTCTAAAGGACTCACCAGAAGAATAAAACACACCAGAGCTCGTAAGCTCTGGTGTGTTCTCTTCCGTAGAAGAGTATCCTTGCGATAAACTAACCAGCTCAAATCTGTTGTTGGTATATTAGTTCATGGTATAGGTGTTTTACCCGGCTGTCCCAGAGGAAGGAACATCTTTTTCGAATCTATGTACATATGCCGCCATGTATTTTTTTTTATTTATGGGAAAGGCGGCAAACGAGCAAGCGGTTCACCTGATGGTAAGTGATTACCGTCGCCCACTTACATCTGCATTACCAGAGATGCTGCAGGTGCGTTGCCGGCCTATAAGGATATTAAGGAGATGGGAGGAAGGAAAAGGAGGCCTCCGGTTACCTCACTCACCGAACGAAACGCAGAAGCACAATATGCCTCTACTTCACGCCGGTATTCTGCGAGACCGTGGTACCAACTTAATGTATGTCAAGATCTTTGGTACGCTCTGTAGCCTAAACGTTTTGAAGGGTTTCATCAAATACACCTCGATAGATTCGTCTTCATTGTGAAAGAGACATCGGGCATACTATTTAAATGTATCTGGGAATCCAAAAAGAGGGAGGAAATAAAAGATTTACGCAAATGGTTTTTTGGTTCTTTAATAATAAATTAACGCCATCTTCAGGCAGCAGCTTCTCACATAATTAAAATAGTCATAGTTATTATAGTTTATACATTGTTAATATAATAGTTTTAATATTGTAATGTGAGAAAAAAAAATAAAAAAAGTATTAATAATAAATTATAAACATCTGTCGGAGAAGAATGGCTAGACATTATAATCCGAGCAACATCAGCATCTAACAACATCACATGACAACAACGACCGTTCTGCCAAGATCGTAACGACAAAGAAGATCCAAACTGCTTCCGTACTGCCCTTATCAATATGTAACACAATTCGGCTGGCATTCACAGAACATTATTAATAGCACCGGCGTCGAAAACACATCAAAGTGATTGTCTAAATGATAGCTAATTAATTGTCTAAATAGCTGTCATCACTCAAAGCGTAATAGCTTACTGACATTGTTAATAATTAGTAACATTGGCGAATTTGGTACATTTAGGTCAGTGTATGAACACTGATAAGTAACTTCAATCTATTCACAGCAAAGCGCTGGTAAATTAGTTAAATATGTATAAATAACAAGTAAAATTAAAAAGTATAGTAGGAGCTTGTCAGTGCCCACTGCAGGGCAAAGGCCTTTTTCTCAAATAATCTGAGAGGGTTTTGAAGCCGAGAAGGGCCCGCCACGCGGGTCTTCACGGTGGTTTCCTTCACCGTGCAGGTGGTAAATATTGTTTGTATAAGTTTAAAAAAACTAAAACCTGTCTACGAAAAAGCATAATTTTAAAGTTATCTTACGATAACAGATATAGTTGCAATGACATCACATCACTTAGGACACACGAAGCTTTAAGACAATGCTATCAACACTTAATTTGTCAAGACATGATAAGTAGCTTAGGAACTAAACAGAAACAGATGAGCATACTAACATGCATACATATATGTACTACTGAGATCATATTCCAACTCTTAATTAGGAAGTCCTATAATATATAACTTTACTAACGTTATCTGTTACAGGCTAAGCCACTTCTGGGTAAAAACGAAGCACGGTATGGCATAAAATACCTGAAATACCGAACCAGTGTTACAAATGTGACTTGGAGTAGCATTATTTGTGCGGGTACGTCGGTACTTTCATCATAAAACTTCGTGTCCGACATATGAAATGCATACCAGCGAGACAATGACAGAGAATTGAAAAATCCTCCGTTTGCGAGTTGAGCGAGACGCTAGGTTGGAAATGCCGGACACCGAATTCGAAGAATATTCATTGACGAGCACTAGTTATACAATAAATTACTGTAACATTAATGATGAAATTAATGTAAGCCCTCGATTGGCTATTGATATTTGCGGTAAAACATCTACATCAACCCTCACTATGAAACTATGAACTCTATGAAACTCGCGAGCTTTGATGAATAACAATTGCAATTAGAAACCGATTTTAATTTTTCTTTTTTATGGTAAAGGGGGCAAAGGAGCAAACGGCTAACCTGGCGGTAAGTCATTACCGTTGCTCACGTACATCTGCAATAGTAAAGGAGCTGCAGGTTCGACACCAAGCACCAAGACTACTACTAGACACCAAGCACCTTAGACGCTGCTGCCCGTCATCGGTCTTCTAACTTTTGGTATATATACTCTCCTGGTACTCTTCCTTTCGATAACAGTACCATGTAAAGAATAGTATAATTTATAAAAAACTCAATATAAAACAACCCAAAATTATACGCATAAATATAAATATTTCCTCCTTACTTTCGTTTATATTGATGCACAACTATAGAACGTCATAAAATAAAATATATTTAAATAAAAAAATTCAATATATAACAACCCAAAATTATACGCATAAATTTAAATATTTCCTCCATACTTTCGTTTATATCGATGCACAATTTCATACACGAATCTCACAGTGTGCGCCAATATTTGCAGTTCTAAATCGCCTCGCTGCAGGAATAACAACCTCAGCTCAGAATGTTTAATGATACATCGCGCTATAAATAAAGCGGCGTTCACACTGACTTTGCATAGTTTTGGCAAAGGCTGACCGTTGTGTTTGTAAGAGTAGTATGACTAGCAGAGAGCTAAGCCTGTTAACTATACCAGAATAGATACGACTAACTGCGATATATTTTCAGTAAGAATTCAGTTATTAATATAATTTTGGAGTTGAAAAAAGTAATTCGTGAAATTCGGTACGTAAGTTATTAAGCGGTGGAATTTCTTTTCTTTCTAGAAGTCGTTTGGGTAAATTCAAGTCATTTTTGCCTAATTTGCTTATCTTATGGATTCCGGTTTGAAAGGTATAGGGAGCTGACTGGCAAGGCTGTCTGTCAAGCATTGCAGTTAACAATTAAGCAGTAGTTACATAACATCAGGTTGAATGTTAGTTTTTTACTCTAAAGTAATTAAAAATATACAGATTGGATGTGACGTTACGACATTAAATTATACCTCGTATTTAACAGGACATTTGTAGGTCTTACGCCAAATAATAATTAAATATACGGGCGGAATCACAGGATTTCTTAATTTCTGTTATTTCGACTCGAAGTAAATTTATTTAACTAGGCCAACGACACACAGGTCAAAGACTTTATAATTTTTTTGATAATCAACTATTTTTAAAACGTAATATTTTTTAATAAAAAAAGACATAAAAATTGTTCGTAATTTCTTAATAAAAAGTATCTTAATTGTTTAGGAACCTAAAACTTTAACCTATTTTATTTAACCTACGACAACTATTGCATTACTGATTTATAATTATTACTAGTTTAGTAGTTTATAAGGTAGATTTTTCAGTAATGCTCTGAATGAATGAATGTATGAATGACTTTATTTGTTGTGTAATACGAAAACTAGAAATAGTAATAAAACGAATCTTACGGAATTTATCACGTTTTATTTTCAATTCCCGGCGTTTCGGGTGCTTTACAACACCTCCGGTCACAGGGGAACAGAAGTGTCGGACGCCGTGAAATCATAGTAAATTCCGCAAATTTAGTTTCATTTTATGGAAGGTTTTTTTTTCTTCAACGTAAGAAAGATAATTAAAATTTAAATTTTTACAATTTCGTAATGATGTTCCTCTGACGGAAAAGAAACAGTTGAAAGAAATTCCATAGATAACTACATAGTTCTCATCTTTTTTTTTTTAATGATTGTAATGCATACAATGTCATAAAATAAAGGCATGATTCTTAAGGGACCGTGTAACTGAACGCACTTTACAAGAATATTCACAAACTTAAAGAGCACACAAGTGCACTGCTCTTGAATAATAAATTACTCGTATATGCAAATGTTGGCTATACCCACACAGTCACACCACCTGTAATCTGAAAGTTCCAGTTACAAGAGAAGGGAGTAGTCGTTAGAGGTTTCTATCTTGCTTGCATTCCCTGAACATAGTTAACTCTCAGCTAATATAATTACTACATTATATAACTTTCATTGTTATATTAAGTAACTACATATTCGCAGCAACTTCGCTCGCGTTGAATTCGAGTAAACAATATCATTTTACTGCCCCATGAAGTAAAAGAATGGTAGGTCGTTGCCCAGCGGTATGAGACTTTAGAATCTGTTTCCGAAGTTTTATCAAAAATGGCGCCCGTGTGACGGCATTAGGGAATCTGTCGCTCTGTCATCCTGCGAGTGTCGTCTCTCATGACCCCCGAAATTATCATCTCATTTTATTCCTTACCCTAACTTTACCTTTACAGCTTGTCACATGTCCATGACAGGATATAGTCATAACCCAGGAGGAGGAATTGCTATAATCGCCACGCCGGGCATGTGGATTGGCGATCGGAGTATCAGTGGTAGAGCCAAGCGGCGGCTTCTGCTTCTGTCCGAATGGGCCGGCTCGACCGGGTGTGTACCTCGGCCTCGCAGAATACCGGCGTGAAGTTGAGCCATCTTGTGCTTCTGCGTTTCGTTCGGTGAGTGAGGTAACCGGAGGGCCATCGTCCCTCTCCTCATTCTCCCTCCCATCTCCCAAATACCCTAAAAGGCCGGCAACGCACCTGCAGCACCTCCAGTGTTGCAGATGTTGGACGACGGTAACCACTTACCATCAGGTGAACCGCTTGCACGTTTGCAGCCTTTCCCATAAAAAAACCTTTGACGCTGCTGACCTCAACGGTCTGCTTAATTTTGGTCTATACCAGAGTATTTTTCGTGACGCTTATCCCGCCATCTGTCGGTAGCTATTGCTTGCCTATTACAAGCACGAGAAGAAAGAGGGTTCGTAGGTTCGTAGGCAGAAATAAATTTTAAAGAACGGTGACGTTTAAAGCTTTGTAAAACCATTATATCGTACATTATATGACATTATTAATAATTTAACGTTTAGATGCGTTTCGTCTCGCGTTGAACATGCGCTATTAGGATTAAGGTAAAGAAGGAGCTTACCGTATAGAAAATTTCCTTTCGCCGCCATCGTTGAAACATATCAGCAGAACATCATATTTTTCGACTTCTTCATCAGCCTGTCCACCGCCAGTCAAAAGGCTTTCTAAGATAATGCCGACTAAACCTGGAATGCCATATATGCCAGATACTTATGCCATATACGAATGACACTGTTCCTTATCAACAATATAGGATTTGGCTTCGGTGAATTCGGATCGTCTTCGACATTTGGCGGAAAACAACATAAAACGTAAAACAACTTCAAAATAAGCCGATATAATACGCCTATACTAAATGTTTCAACTAGTAGTGACTTTGGGCATTAAATAAAGCGCTTAAAGTTGACGCACAAGAACACAGTGGGGCTCTCGCTTAGACAACGATATCGTGTTTATTCAAAGTAAACCTACAACAATGCCGGTCCTGAGTAATATGGCGTATTAACTTCAAAGAAGAACAGTATTAAACTACAAATTATGCTTTGACGTGGTACAATTTTTGGATTGCTTTAATCAATACTATACATTTTAGTAAGGATAAGCGGTAGATGTGGAAATCACTTCGCAAGATGGCGTTATTCACAAATACATTCTGCGCATAAAATCCATCATCGCGCTATGAACGTTTCTACGGGTCTTTACATATACTAAATAACACGCTGGAGGAGGAGTCGATGGTCCTTTAACATGGCTATCCCAGACGAGGATTCACTTCCCTGATCAAGGCCCTTAGCCCCTCTCCTCATCTTGGAAGTTTTCTTTCGATTTGACGCAGCGCTTCACAGCAGCAGCCCTCGACGCACCCTTTTTCTTCAAAGTGACTTGCGAGGGTGCAGGCGCCGCTCTCGCAAGTCTCTTTCGATGAATCTGTAAAGGGCTCCGGGTTCAACAGCATGGCAACAGGATGGTTTTTAGCCGGTAGGTTTCTCTTTCTGAGAACCGAGTCCGACATAACCCGTTGGGTGGCCTCTCGGCCAGGAATGGGTATGCCCAAAGCATTTTGCATCCACCCAAAAAAAAAAAATTTAAAAAAGGAGGAGGAGACGTCCTCCCCACATTTTTCCATCACACTTTCATCTGCCAAATGTTTTTCTTCATAATAAAACTGGAATTACAATATTTAAATGAAAATGTTTCAAAGGCACGGATCAGGTATTCCTTTCACGAGACTAATTTTTATATTACTTGGACAAGTTCTTTATTATTTTCATATCGAGGCAGCTGAAAACTAATTATAACTTATAATTATTATTTACATTATTTTTAAAATTAAAAAAATACTTATTTTTTTTTAATTGTATCACAGCAAGAAAGATTTAAAATGTAAAACAACCATAAAGTGTTTTGTATGAAAACTTTTTACTACAAAATATATTATCTACCGCAAGTCGCAATTACAACCAATTAATCCCATCTACCAGGTATACAGGACACTCCGAGATTATGCTGATAGAAAATAATGTTACAGCATTAAGTAAGGAAACTGTAACTAGTTTGTCAATGTTACTTTTTCTTTGCTATTTGATTAATTGCATTAAAAAAAACTCTCAAACATCACGCAAATAGCATATTTAGTGGGGTGGTGTTACATAAAATTTTGTATTTGGCTGTCATTTGGCACGAACTTAATCATACACAATTTAAAAAAAATAAGAAATAAAGAAACGCAACTTAATAAAAATGAATATTAAAATAAATACAAAAGCTCCTTATTCAAATGCCAAAGAGACAGAAATACTTTGACGGGTGAATTTTAACGAGAGTAAAGTTGCAAAGTGGCACAGATCGTTTACTTGGGATGAAAAGGGTCGGTGATATTTGTAAAATGCTGAGTGTGGCTATTTGACTTGAGTCAATAGGGCAAAATGGTAAGTATTGTGTATTAATATCTCATTTAAATATAGAAGAGGCACAAGATAAAACTCGTTATTTTACGTAAATAAAACACTTGGAAGTGTGCCGCCTGCGGTTATTTTATAACTGACACCCAAAAATAAAACAGATTTAGCTAGAAGTCTTGACATTTTTTTTTTTATAGAAGAAGGGGGCAAACGAGCGTGCGGCTCACCAGATGGTAAGTGATCACCGAAGCCCACGAACCAGAGGAGCTACAGATGCGCTGCCGGCCTTTAAGACAATTCAACTCAATTATTTTCCCGTGTGGGCATGCTATTTGACCATTGGGGCCGAATGGAGAGGGCATTGTTGTGACTTCGAAGCCCTCGTCAACTGCCAGTAGGCAGCGTGCGAGGACAAGATGTCTTCCAACAGATTGTCCCCCCTTTGGCCCCTAAGTTCGGTCATAAGCTCTTTAACCTCCATCTGGAGGTGCGCACGACTCGGTTGACTTTTAGGTATTGCCCCACGTATACTAAAACGGATACTAAGACTAGATAAAAACATATTTACAATTGTACAGGTCGAGAAATAAAAGTGACATTAAATAACGACAACATAATAAAGCACACTTTTTTAAACAGTATTTATAAGCATTTTTAAATTCAAAACCAAACTATGAACGAAAACCTTTTCTAATTCTTATACGTAAGTATACATCCCGAATAATAAATATCCGTATAACATCTCCGTTTTATCCTTTCTAGCTGTTAACTATAAACAAATCGAAGCTCTGTGCGACTAATGGCTGAAAACTAAAACGCATATGCAGCTACTTCGTTGACTGGTACAGTCAGCGTCGTCCCTAGTTTGCCCCCGACTGCAGATCACTACGTTGACTGGTGAGTTTTAGAAAATGGTCCATTTTAGGCATGTCGGCGATTTATTGACTTAGATAGATTTACTTTAAGATGATTAATGACCTCACATTTTTATAGAAACTGGCAATTAGTCATTGAATGTCACGACATGGTACTACAATCGATGTTGTATTCATACGATATTTAGAAAACGTTTCTGCTAGACCGTTCATATCATATTTTAGCTAACATGAACCTCTTGTAACTGTTGCCATTGAATCTGAGCCAGATCAATTAATCATCATCATCATCATCATCATTTCAGCCTATCACAAGTCCACTGCTTAACATAGGCCTCCCCCAAAGATTGATACGAAGCTCGGTCCTGAGCCACCTGCATCCATCGAATTCCCGCAATTAATGGACATAATTAATTGAAATCTATTCAGTATAATTTCTATATCTAATAATATTGTATTATTAACCGTTTAATAATAAATTAACAATGTGTAAATAATCGATGTGTAAATTCGATTAAATTATGCTTTATAAAGTATTTTTTTTGAAAGCCTTTTAAGTTAATTATAATTTTTAATTAAACCGTTATCAATAGTATTTAATGTATTTTTTTCATTAACAAACAGTACAGGCAGACACTGGATAAAATTTTTAGTGATTTTTGTTTTGCTTCGCTAAAGTAATATAACTTCTCACGTGCGTACATAAGTACACAACATACATTTTTTTATATATTCTTTTACAGAAAATAAACCTAACATAATTCAGCAGTACACTTCTGTTTTTTTTTATACGAAAGGCGGCAAACGAGCAAGCGGCTCACCTGATGGTAAGTGATCACCGTCGCCCACGTACATCTACAACGCCAGGGGTGCTGTAGGTGCGTAGCCGGCATTTAAAGGTATTTGGGTGATGGAAGGGAGGATCAGGAAGGGGACGGGGAGGAGGAGGGGGCCTCCGGTTACCTCACTCACCGAACGAAACGCAGAAGCACAAGGTGCCTCTACTACGCCGGTATTCTGCGAGGCCGTGGTACCAAACCGGTCGAGCCGGCCCATTCGAGCAGCAGCAAAAGCCGCTGCTTGGCTCTACCACGATAAAATAATGTTTTATGTAAGACAAAATTGCAGACGTATTTTTCATAAGACTTGAGCTGGAGCTACTATTATAGAAGAATTATGCGCCCAATTTTTCATTATTCGAGTTATTGCTTGTACTTATAGTAGTATAGTAAGTAGTATAGTATAGTTTCAAACAGGGTTACAAAGTTCCAAAACAGGTTTCATAGTTTAATTGCAGTTGTAATAGAGGTGACATTATACGTCCAATACGTTATGACAAGGGGATTATCCCCTGTGTCGTAATAACATGTTACAGCTGTGAACAATGTCACAATCTCACATCAGATAATGACCCTTGTGTTCAGTTTCTATTTGTTGTACGATATAACAAAGCGACAAACTAAATTTACTTTAGCTTTCGTCTCGTCCGCAAACGTCTGGAAACGCAGACGGCGCGGTGGCGTAGTGGGTAAGCGTTTAGCTGCGGCGCTGTGGGTCGCGGGTTCGATTCCCGCACGGGACCTAGTATTTGTATGGACTACAAATAATAGTTCCCGGTCTGGGTGTTCGTCCATGTGCAATTCATGTATGCAAACTGCCTCAGTGACACAGGAGAAATTCCTACAGCGGAAGGTAACGTTTTATTAACAAAAAGAAAAAAAAAAAATATATCATCATCCTCATTAAAGCCTATCACAAGTCCACGGATGATGATGATGATGATGATGAGACGACCTACGCCTCCCCCAAAGATTTCCACAAATCTCGGTCCTGAGCCACCTGCTTTTTTTTATATTAACGTGGGGGAAAGGTGCCCGCACCTACCCGTCACCGTTACCGGTGACTGGTCGGGATCAGCATTGAAGATGCCGGACCGACTAAAACCCCCACGGTAGATCTGCTGTTGCCCTAGTGGCCTTTACAGCTAGATCGATAGAGACTCGCGAGCAGGAGGCCCGCAAGTTAAAGCCACCTGCATCCTTCGACTTACCGCAACACTGCGCAGGCCGTCACTCCACCTTGTTGGGGGTTTGAACCACACTGCGTTTATCTGTGCGTGGCTGCCAATTGAGAACCTTTTTTTACCCGACAGTTATCAGTGGCTATGCTATATGGCCTATCAATTGCCGCTTCAGCTTGCTTATCCTAAAGGCCATGTCGGTTACCCTAGTTCTGCAGCGGATATCATCTGTGCAGACTCTATCGCGCAGAGAAACACCGAGCACAGCCCTTTCCACAGTGCGCTGATCAGGTTTGAGCTTTCTCATACGGCCTGCAGTAATATATATAATTAAGTAAATATGAATGTACTATATATACAACAACCTTCCTCTAGTTTATAAGCTATAAGATAAGATGCAGACTTAAATATAGAACAGACTCCTAGTCTAGTGATCACGGCGCTCGCTTTAATTTCATATATACGCGAGCGACCAAGGTTCGATTACCGATGTTTATGTCACTTATGTTGTTAATAGAAATGTCAAGTGCTGAATATGTCATTTGTCATGTGCGACGTTGGAGGAAAATGTCGTGAGGAAACGTGCATTTCTGAGAAATAACACAAAACATGTGTATGTATGTATATATATATATATATATATTTAATTAATTACATGTAATCATATTTACTTAATTGTATACATAATATGTATTAGAAATGTACGCACTAAGTTTGCCATTTCAATAAAATTTCCTGTTAGGGTCTGCTGGAAGAATTTTCAATGTATGGAATAAGTAGTGCCTTTGTACAAATACTGTTTTAAGGTTTGCATGCCTTTGTATACACACCATAATAAAGAAAAAAAATTTTTTGATGATGTGTGAAAACCGCCAACCCGCGCTTTGGCGCGAATTACGTCTTTCGTTTCATTCTATTTAAAGATACGTAACTCTCTAATGAAATGGCTTTAGCTAGTGAAAGCAAATAAGTTTTCCATGTGACGTTATTTCATTGGTAACAACTGAATGGTGTTGTTATTCTCCGAAACAAATTATGGCAGTGCTTCTGTTCACGCGAGACACTGGACATCATCCATAAGCCTCTCGTTGCGCAAACATGTCATTTTCACCAAGACAGGTCTCACATCTTACACTCTTCAGTTTGCTACCGTTCTGTCACACACCAGATCTCTTTTCCGCCATCTTTGTTTGCTCTAATATGCTCTCGTCGGCTTTCTGCTATTTGCGTATTATTATATTTTTAATTTTTAATTGCGTATATATATTCATTGTACTAATATGTATTTATGAGCACGCACGTCTATAACCCTGTAAGGGTAGGCAGAGATTAGAGGTTTCCATTCGGCACGACGCAGCGTAGCCAAACGTGTCGGGTAACGAGCGATTCTCTTCTTTCGAACTTCAAGACTTATTCCTTAGGTCATTGGTTGTTATATGATCGTCTCATATAAAAACATAACATAAAAAAGGAAGGTGGTAGCAGATTCTCCCACCGCTGCGACACCTCCATCTTGTCCATTTGATCATTGTTAATAACTAAAATAAAAAGTTACTTAAATGAATAATATTATAACGAACTATGGTTGTACATCAAGGGATGTGATTGCAAAGCAAATATTTAAAGACACTATCACAGTATCCTTAAAGCTCTGAGCCTTATTAAATAGCCGGTACTAAATTACGAAAGCTCATTAGCCGGTGCTACTACCGACGAGCTTTAATTCGCCTCTCAACCAATCAGCACAAAGAACCTGCGACACACCTCTCGTAAATAAATATAACTTGCTTCTTCTTCTCTAGCTATGTAGCTTAATAAAATATTATTTCTTTATTATAATACTAGGGGACTAGTACGGACTGACCTATAATATATAAACTAATTATAAATATATTATACATATGGCCCTTCCTTGTGAAATTTTATAAACGATGGTGAAGACTGAATTGAAACCCACTTCGAAGTTAAGAAGCTATAAGCGAATTCACAGACAGAAATGGATTGCAACCACGATTTGTACTATTTAAAGAAGTGGCAGCTTATAACTTTCCCACTTATGGTCACAACCATGTGGTAGCGGAAATGAGAATCTGCCACAGTGGGGGTATCGTGGTCACCATCTTTACGTGGTTATCGTGCGACTAAGCAAGCCCGGCGAAGAGGTTAGTCACCATTCACGTTCTATCTCTCGGAGACAGCAACAATGGATAGCGTAAGCCCGTTTGGCAGCGCTTAGTCGTGCCAAATCGAAACAATAAAAATTATGTTATAGAGGGAATGAATAATTTAAGATCTTCGTCATGAAAATATTATAGAAACAAATAAGTTGTTCCTTGCACTGGAAAAGTAGTTTACGTTTTCAAAGTTCAAATCATTCTCTAATTAATTTTACTGAGGACCGACAAGTCGTTTCTTTTCATTATTGCCTTTATCTCTGCGTTCCCTTTTACTTTCGAGCTTTACTGCCTACGGTTAATGTACGGCAATAAACTTGAGATCCGTTAGAAGGTCAATATAACTTTAATGGGATTAGTTTAATAGATCATTGTAAGCTTTGCATCCCCTTTGTTTTAGCATAGTATAAATATCAGGCTTAAACTTTGTACTTAAGTGCATGTACAATATCATTATTAAAAAATATATTTACATAACACTTTTCGCAAAACGAACTTAAGATCTGACTGCAGTGGTGATGTTTTCCTAGTTTACTTTTTTGTTTAATGGCGTTTATGAAATGAGGCTTGATCATTTCTTGTTCGAAGGTAAACTAGAACAAGAAAGCTATGAAACGTTGCCAGTGTTCTTGGCTCCATGTCAGAAAACGATCTGCTTTGTTTTGTTATTAAAACTTTTCTTATAGTTAAAAAAATTGTGAAAGTTCATGCAGGAACTGTTTAAATTGTTCATTATAAATATTATATACTGTATGTTTGTAAATTAATTAATTGAATATTATTGTTTTCAACAAAGTAAAGTAAATTAGCCCGTGGTCCTGGTGGCACTGTTCGTCGGTTCGCCTATAATGGACGATTTTCGACGAAACTGTTCAATGCACAAATTTGGTGCATGTCTTGTTTTTTTTTTTATGGGAAAGGCGGCAAACGAGCAAGCGGTTTTCCTGATGGTAAGTGATTACCATCGCCCACGTACATCTGCAACACCAGAAGTGCTGCAGGTCCGTTGCCGGCCTTTAAGGGTATTTGGGTGACGGGAGGGAGGATGGGGAGGGGGATGGGGAGGGGGAGTAGGCCTCCGGTTACTTCATCACCGAACAAAACGCAGAAGCACAAGATGCCTCTACTTCACGCCGGTATTTTGGAAGGCCGTTGTACTAATCCGGTCGAGCAGACCCATTCGAGGAGCAGCAAAAGCCGCCACTTGGCTCTACCAAGTTTATAATTTTAATTAATATTGTGGTGGCAGCTTAAGAGAATCTGCCCACCCTATTTGATTCCTTGATTCTCGTAAAAGCCAACTAATGGAAATATTCTAGATCTATATTATCCAGACCGGTAACGGATAGGAGCGTTCAAAGAGCGAGGAGTCTGATACTGTGATCCCCAAGCATGGCAAGTATGGCAAATCATTGGATTCTTTTTTTTTAAAGCATATTGGCTATGCTATTAACATTACTAATATTCCTGTTAACCATTGCAACTAAACCTAAAAGCTTGTATCTGTACTGTATGTTTATGACAATAGTCGAATGCCGGGCACGAACCCGGCACGTGTTTCGCGAACCGGTCACTAACCCATTGGCGCTTCTAATTGGGATTGGTATAAGCTTGTCAAAAATGATGGAAGAGACTGTTGCTTGCGAACTTGAATCTTTTACAATAACAACTATTAAATTTTAACACTGCTGTTAAAGCGATTCCCACATATAGTCTCGATTTTTAACTAACTGCATCTATCGAATAACCCATCAGTTAAACAGTTCATCAATCACCTAGTGGGATTCATTCCACGGTGCTATCTAACGTATTCTCGAGAACCTATTATGTGCAATATTTATTGATTTCCATTGGTATTTGCTGACCCTTGAGGCTATGTAGGTTACCCTAGTATTGCTGCGGAAATCGTCGTTGCAGATTGTATCTCACCGTGCACAACCCTTTTTATATGTCAATATTCTACTTTATAATGCTACATCTGCATGTCTGAGAAATGATAAAATATATTTTTTTTTTTTTATTAGGACTTTTGAAGTTCGCCAACTCGTACTGGAGAAGCGTAGTGGACCGTTCCCGGCTTCAATCTCTCTCAAAATATATTTGAAAGAGCTCAGTAGTGGTAATTTAGAAGCTGGTACTTTTTTTTTAACAAACAACGCTCTAGTCGAACCTAGGGTGTCATATGGTATAAAGAGTCATGGTCAACATAACATTCGAAACCAATCTAAATAAAAATTTTAACTTGAAATATTAAAATAAACTTTACTAAAGTAAAAAAAACAAGCAAAATAATGATGATATATATAATATATTTAAACTTATAATACTACCTGTGGATATTAAATTCAAATAAGCCCTTTTATTTGTAAACTTTTCTACCTTATCTGTGATCGAACATAATATAAATACGCGAGAAACCTGTGTGACTCGCAATAATATAATAAAAATAAAAAAAATATGCTGACAGAAAAACAAATTATATATTACCAAACATATTTATATAGCAAACTAATTAACATAATGGATAATCTCCCCGACTAACTAAAAAACATCTACTTAAACAGTATCAATAATCAATATATATGTACGTATATGTACTCAAACATAGTTTTTTTATTAATCTTTTAAGCATTCTTATATTGTCGTCGTATGACGGGAGAGTAACCTTATCACCCCCGCTTCGTCCCATGGGTGTCGTAAAATTGAAAAAGCAATTTCTCGATTAACTTTTATTATTTTACTGCATATTGCGTTACGACTAAATTTTAATAAAATAGGTTTTAATAAAAAAAATCTATAGATCTTATCAATTTAATTAACATAACTAATTGAAGTAAATATCAAAAATCAACCCAATTCTTAATTAAATTAAAACGTATAATAAAAATTTACTTTGATCATAACCGTTAACGCGAAAACACTAATACCATAGTGTTGTATACAAATGGTGGGCAATTTTAATATCCTAACCCGAATTATATACAACTATACACCTATCCTCGATCTACAGTGAAGATAGGTTCCCGACAAAACCGTGTAAAAGAAAATCTCTGATTTTGCTATTTAAAACCGTGTAATACGAAATAAAATCCCAATATGTGCTGCTCAATTCAGTCATTTATTGAAGTAAAACATCTTTAAAAACCTACCTAATGAATTTGTCATAGATTAGGAATAAAAATTAAACAAGGAAATCTTCAAGAAACTAAATATCTAATAAGTTTATTCGCTGTCATCACTGTCAGGAACAATCATTTTTTTTTCCTGATTGGTATGATCTCACTTTCATCACTTGAGCGTTTCTGATGCGATCCTGGTTCAACAGTCGACGAATCCGGGAAGATCCCAGATTTTGGGGACTTCGTAATGAAATCTGTAATTAACAGTCGCGTAGATTTTTTCCCTAAATCTTTATAGACCTCTTCATGTTGACTTAAGCATCTGTTAATATCTCGGTAGAAATGAGGAGCTCGTTCAACATTCGTGTCATATTGTAGAAAAATAATTTTTGTTTCTAAAGATATAACTTTTCTTTTCTTTACATTTTTTGTCGATGATTTTGGCAAGAAGCTTGAAAAATTGACAAATATTTCACATAGTCTCCAAAAAAGCTATAAAATTTATTACTTACCAGTTCTAATACATAAACTCGTA
The DNA here is from genome assembly GCA_029286595.1 of Bhutanitis thaidina. Taxonomy (NCBI): domain Eukaryota; kingdom Metazoa; phylum Arthropoda; class Insecta; order Lepidoptera; family Papilionidae; genus Bhutanitis; species Bhutanitis thaidina. Next base: position 14,408,168 of record JAGSMS010000008.1, on the reverse strand, counting down.
GTCAAAAATATGGGCTTATTTCCGCTTGCTTTCACATGAACTACTTTGCGTTTGTATATGTTCATATTCCCTAAATGTTTATTGTATTTCACAATACGGGGAATCCTTCGTTATTGTCATCTGTGTTGGCAAATGAATGAGACCCAAAAATGTTTTTAACGATGTATATGCGAATATGCAACCATATATTTTTTTTTTTTCAAAATTAGTTAATTTATAAACCGTGTGAAAACGGTACCGTGTAAATAGAGGGATAATTATATATCCCTGATTTCCAGCTTAGCCTCAAGAAGAAAGAGACGTAACGCATTGTTTGCTCTAACGCAGATAACCGACGCCAGCGCCACGCCAAGAAAAGTGCAAAATCTCGCGAAGTCAACGTTATTCTTGCTAAATAAATACATTTAATTAATAATATCGATTTGTAGTCATTAATAATACGCTAATCTTGAGTGGGGTCTTCGTCAACGTTCAACAATCGTTCAAAGCAAAGAAGAAAACCCCGCCAGCATCGAGATACAGGAAAACTGCAAGAAAACCTGCCAATCCACGAAGTACGTGTTTCATCATAGTAAACAAGAAGCACCTTAATCCGAATTTTTCGTTGTACTTTTTCCGTTCCTTTTTGGTTTTAGACTAGCACCAGTTTCGCACGAACAGATATCTAATATATGAGCTGAATGTGTATGTGTTTCCAATCCCACGCGGGCAACCGACTTTTTATTGTGACCAAGCTTGTGAGCATGGCATACTTTAAACAACTGCAAAATATAAATCTGTTATGGATTCATAAACAGACAGAACTGGGAACGTTTTTATCAATATACCATGAGCCGGATTATGATTCTGTGCAATGTTTTTATTCTACTAATATCATTGTATTTTTTTTTTCATTGGAATGGCGGCAAACGGGCAAGCGGTTCGCCTGATGGTAAGTGATTACCGTCGTCCATGAACATCTGCAAAACCAGAGGAGCTGCAGGTGCGTTGCCGGCCTTTACGGGTATTTGGGATATGGTAGGGAGGATGAGGATGGTGGTAAGGAGGGGAAGTAGAGTTACCTCACTCACCTAAGGAAACGCAGAAGCACAAGATGCCTCTCCTTCACGTCGGTATTCTGCGAGGCCGTGGTACCGAAATGAGTTTAAAAGAAACATGAATGTTTACTCGAACGGTTTAGCAACCGGGCAGGGTTGACTAAGCATGATCGAAACAAAAGATTTGGCAATAGCGCAACGTAAAGGCACGTGCCCACCACGATAATTCTCTGTTGAGCTTTCTCTCATGAGCTTTCTCTGTCGAGCTTGCTCTGACGAGCTTTCTCTGTCGTGGATTCTCTGATGAGCGTCTGTACAGTGGGCTATCGAGCTCGTAATATACTTAATAGTTTTGTAAATTCTTTTGTTATTTTTTGGATTGAAACAAATGTTTTGACTAACACCGGTGGAAGATTATTGAAAGCCATAACAAATTAGAGAGAGTTATTCACGATGTTACAGCCAAGCCCAACGCAACACGTGCCCAGTCAACCATGCCTAAAGTTTCACTAATGGAATAACCATGTTCAACTCACAAGTTAATCTCTAGCTTTGGTTAAGTCGAGGCAATAAAGTTAACTGGTTCCAAACAAATAAATAAATTTTCGGGACGGTCCAAAGAGAAATCTCATTAAAATTTTCTTAACTTTGATGTGCTATTTCCTATACATATTTTTTATACAACCGTATAATACTCCAGTGTATATTCGTTTCGTCTCTTCTTTCAGCTTCAAGATCTTCTCGCATATACTCAACCAGCGTGCATTATACGTTGCTAGGTCCAGGTGTTAAGGTTGGCAGCAAGATGAGATCGTCTTAAGACGACATTCTCCACCACGACTAGCGTGGCCGCCGAGGACCACGAGTCGTTGCTTTACACCTCTCATATTGTTAAAATAGAATTTTCGACATAATCTTTTTGTGTTTTTGTTTTCTCCATCGACTTTTATTGCACCCGCGGGACTACACGGGATGGCCGATTCTCCTATATCGCACTGAAGTATGCGCATAATGTTGGGCACTTTTACAAATATAGTGTTGATGGTCGGGGTCATCATACGAAGATATAGCATCCCATCTTTTATTAGGTGGAATTATGACACACGATCAGAAAAGCAGTCTTTCGTCTATATAGAGATGGCATCCAAAACTACGAATTCAAGGAGATTATCTCTTATCCAAAAATGGTCTGTCTCCACTCATAATTTTTTACTAGAAAGTTAAAACGAATAACTGGTCTATCCCAGGAGCAGGCAGCATATCTATCGAGGCTGCTCGTCTAGTCCTGATTCTAAGACGCAGTTGAGGCCCAATAGGCGGAGTTGAAGACTGAAATATATTAAATCATCGTGCTTACCGTAAATATTCCCATTCGGTCCTATGTGCCATTGTCATTAAAATAAAATACATTTTGTTCTGTATTATTTAATTCTACGCTTATATTACTAAAATCTTATGTTGTGTTAAGTCAGTCTTTCTCAAAGTAGTCGATAACACCCCCTTGCGGGCGCTTGTGAGCGCTAGAGCCTTTCAGGACGCGGCAGAAGGCTCAAAGAAAATTAGAGGGTGTACAGGCGGTCTGGGGAGGCGGGGGCAATTTAAAAATTATGTTTTCCTGGTACGTATTTTGGTTCGCTTAGTAAAGTTTACGTGGCAACGCTATTTGAGCAATGAATAAAAATCGTCAAGACATGTCAAATACTGGGAATAAAATTATTCGATGTTTCGCTTAGTTTTTATTATTTTTTTATATACTTGGATATGTGGACTATGAGAAAGCCTTTGAATCTGTCGATAAATTCGGCGGTCTCTCCAGCGGTTCCAGATAGACTCTCCGTATATCGGTGCTTGTACAAAAAGGTTATGATATCTATTCGATTACAAAATCAGAGTACGAAGCCTATCCAATTGCAGAAATGTGTAAGACAGGAATATTAGCCATTTGCATCTCAGCTGGAACCTAAATTTCCGAAACGCTAATTTCGCAAATTTCGGAGCTGTATTTTAATGCTGTCCCTTGTCTTCCACATCGTCTCGAACTCTTCCTGCGATCTCACCTCGTAAGCATGACGTCGGATACAAGAAGGTAACTCTAAAATAACAATTAATTTTCAATTTCAATTCATTTCAATTTTCAAAATAATATTTACAATCGTTTTTTTGAATACTATATATAATATACACGTATTATAAAAATATTTAACCTTGCGATTGTATTGTATGATGTAAAACTTAGTTGGATGGTCCTACACTAGATTAAGTTTTTTGGGCTGCAGTAGCTACTTAACCAAGTGGACTGTTAGCTTATTTTAATGAATAAACACCAATCTAATGAAAAACAAAAGAAAAAATTAGTTTTTCCGAGTAAACTTTCCACTTAAGCTAAATTAGCTTCTTAGTTAGATTTCCAATAGTAGGCAGTATGTGTGGGATACATAACTCTTAGAAGAAGGTCGATCTTATTCAGTATTCGGATCTCATTTAGGAAATTTAAAGTTTTGCAAATAAATATTATTATCTACACGTTGTTGTAGGGAATTATCCCTACACCCCATTTTATTTATTTCATTTATTTAAATACTTTAAATAAAAGTATTACAAAGGGCGGACTTATTGCCTCTTGGCATTCTCTGCCAGTCAACCCGGGCCGTGGAGAGATATACTAAGGGTGCCAAACATTAAATTAGTTAAAAAAAAACTAAAATACATGAATAACTTACACTTACAATTAGATACATACTGACGGAATAAATACATATAAACAAATATGAATACATATAAATATATATATATACACATACATACATCATCATAACCATCATCATCATCATTTCAGCCTATCAGAAGTCCACTGCTGAACATAGGCCTCCCCCAAAGATTGCCACGAAGCTCGGTCCTGAGCCACCTGCATCCATCGACTTCCCGCAACACTGAGCAGGTCGTCACTCCATCTTGTCGGGGGTCGTCCTACATACATACAGCATACAAAATATTGTTATAAATACAATGACCGATGTTATCAATTCCACTAAGTGGGAACGTATGTCTTGACACACATTCACAACTGTGTGACTTTTCAATGGAGGATTGATGAGATCTCAACTTTTGATTTTACACATTTTAAAATAATTTATCAGCAGAGTTATATTCACGATAAAAATATAGAAAAATCTCGGAGCCTAGTGAGGGGATGGATGCATGTTGCTCATCACTAGTGCGACTGGTACTGCGCTCAGCAATCTGCCCGAACAGCGTCTGCTGCTGGTGACTTCTAGTGACTTATAATGTAATAGGCGTAGAGTCGTATACCTGTTTTCGTATATTAGGAAACATTGTTAAGAAAAGTTAAAGCGAACATAACATTACTTTTTCAAGATGACAGTTACATTCTGACGAGTTAAAAATTCAATTAGCAATAAATCTCAGTAAGGAAGCCCAGCATATGAATTTCTTAAAAATTTGTCAGCAACATTCGTATAATCTCGCAAGATGTTCAATTGTTTTTAAATTTAGGCCGTGTGGTTTTTTTTTATGGGAAAGCGGCAAACGAGCAAGCGGTTCACCTGATGGTAAGTGATTACCGTCGCCCACATACATCTCCAACACAAGAGGTGCTGCAGGTTGCCAGCCTTTATGGGTCATGGGGACGACGAGAAGGAGGATGAGGGAGTATGCCGGTTACCTCATTCATCGAACGAAACGCAGAAGCACAAGATGCCTCTACTTCACGCGGGTATTCTGCGAGACCGTGGTAGCAACCCGGTCGAGCCGGACCATACGAGCAGCAGCAAAAGCCGCCGCTTGGCTCTAAACGTAAGAATCTGCCGCCTCGTTTCTTCTCGTGGGTGACATAAATGCTACCGACAGATGGGGGAATAACCATTTCGAATAATAAGCAGACCGATGACGGGCAGTAGCGTCTGGGTATGCGAGGCGTCTGGTATTGGGATCCCCAATCCGCCGGTCGAGCAAGGCGATTACTGCATATCTTATTTATGAGAGAGGCCTGTGTCATACAGTGGACTATACAGGATCTTTTCACTGTATTTTTAAAAATGACATAATTTATTTTACTGAAAATGTTAAACAGATTGACTTAAGCTGATCTAGAATGTTTAAAAATCCTAAACTCTGAAGCAACTAAGGAAATATCTGAAAGCATGGAGGTAAACTCTAGACTTAAGTCCTCAAACTGATACCTCAACGAATATCTTGGAAATTCTCAAAGAGAGCGGGACAACTTCCTATCAAACTCTCGAATATTTAATAAGTCTTACGGAACTTCAGCTTTTGCGAACTGCAAATGTTTGTATTGTGTAAACGTGTGCGGCATGAATATGCTACTACGAAGTAAAATTGTATGTGCAGGATGAGTATCATTTTAAGTTCATGATTGTATTTATGCGAATACTTCACATTAAAATTAAAATGTTATATGCAGATTTTATCACGTTTAATTGAATTGTAAGGGCGGAACCCTACGGAGTTCTATTGCTAATCCTCTGCCGTCTGTCATTCTGTCCATCCGTTTTAAAAGGCTGTGTATTTTTAATTATAATAGGTAGGCAGTTGAAAACTTCACAGAATATGTGTTTACAGCAGATGTTCTAACAAAATGCAATATTGCAAAATGTAAAGAAAAATAACGAATATTAAACACCGGGCAAGTGTGCGGCGGGCTCATGCAAATGATCCCGAACTCAAACAAAAACATTTTTTATTGAAAAATGCAGATAGTAATACTATAGTATATGTATAGTATTGTGTGGTTGTATGAAGCTATGGGTGCACGAGTCCGATATTCATTTCTGTGTCCGATCTTAGAAGAAAGAACCTTCAAAATCTGGCAGTAGAAAGAGCAAGAGCCAGGCTTTGATTTTCATTTATTTTTCAATTTTCCAAGCAGGTGGCTTGGCTTGTGGCAACTGTTCATCTTCTTTATTCAAATTGCCTTTGGCAGGAGTTGGTGTTATTTTGCGAGGGTTTGGGGAGATCTAGAATATGATCGCACACCGTAATGTCGACACATTTACGTGTTACGTGGGTTCAGAACAGACTAAAGGATCAACTAACAAATACCGACCACGACTGCACGTGGTGCACCATGTTAGCTAATAAACGAGATTCAGGCCGACCGAATGATAGTACGAAATTCATCCAAATATGCCGAACCCAATTCCCCACAGATTAGTGATAGGAAGCAACAAGCGGTGGGTTTTGCTGATGCTCGAATGGGGTCAGCTCGATCGGGGAAGCACAACGGCTTCGTAGAATACTGGCGTGAAGTAGAGGCACCTTGTGCTTCTGTGTTTCGGTAAGAGAGGTAGAGGTTTACTCTCCCCCCCCCCCCTCCACCCTTCCGCCTCTTCCATCACCAAATATTCCTAAAGGCCGTCAACGCACCTGCTCGCCTTCGTCGCAGCCCGCCTACATTCAATGATCTGCTCCTCAAGCAAGATGTCACTTAGACACAAAATACTCCTATACAAGGCTTGCATAAGACCTATCATGGCCTATGCCTCGGTAGCCTTCGCTCACGCGGCGAAAACACACATCGCCTCGCTACAGACCGTCCAAAATAAGTTTCTGCGTAGCGCCACCGGTGCAAGCTGGTACCAGCTTAACGATGACTTACACAAGGACTGTAAAATACCGACGATCAAAGCATTCTTCAGGGAAACGTCACGGCGCTACTTCGAATCGGCCGCCGTACACCCTAACCCGCTGGTGGTAAACGCCAACAAATATTCCCCGATGTTAAACGCAACGGTGCGTCACCGTCGCCCGCGTAATGTATTAGACGACCCGGAAGACGTAACAGCACTGACAGACCGACAAACTGAACTAGTTTCGGTTAACACTACTCAACCTGAACACACTGTACATACAGTTAGGAGTAGAGTCACATACACAATCCCCCGCCGACGCGTAAGAGCGTATCGTGCAAATCAAACACCCGCGTACACACCGTGCACCCGGGATTCAGGGCGGTCCTTACCGCCCATTACTACCGAAACACCACGACCGTCCGAGACGAGGCCCGAACCTCCCTCGGACGGTCCTTAGATTGCTTACCATAAAGAGGCAAGCAGTAGATGTACTCCTGTACATCTACTTAAAGTATAAACGCCCGCGGCCTCAAGGACGCAGGCGCAAACCTATGAAGCTGTAAAAGCCAAAACGGCTAACAGCAATAACTTCATCGAATACATATAACGCACCTGCAGCTCCTCTAGTGTAGAAGAGTAGCATGTCCCGGCGTCAAAATTCTCACAAGTATTGAAGACTTTAATCCAGTAGTGGGACCTTTCTTTCTGCTTAAGAGTACATTACTTTAAATATTTTTTTTTTATAAATTATCAAATAATTTTGGCCAGTCCTCTTAATTAGAGACGCTATGATCGACGATAAGCCGCTGAGAGACTACGTCCATCAACTACTGCGTGACAACGAAACAGTTCTGAACAGACCGACGACTTCAAAGTACTAGTATATGTTGGTCGTGCACGCCAAAATTGTGTAAAATAATTACCAGTTAGATAATTATGCAATAAATTACAGAATTTCTAAATTACGACTAATATTGTTTACGAGGAATTAGGGCTAGAATTTTTTTTAAACCTTATTGATTAATTAGGGAGTTCATCATCATCATTTCACCCTATTACAAGTCCGCTGCTGAACATAAGCCTCCCCCAAAGATTGCCACGAAGCTAGGTCCTGAGCCACCTGCATCCATCGACTTCCCGCAACACTGCGCAGGTCTGCACTCTATCTTGTGGGGGGTCGTCCTACACTGCGTTTGCCTGTACGCGGCTGCCACTCGAGACCCTTTTTTCCCCAACGGTTATCAGTTTTGCGAGCTATATGGCCAGCCCATTGCCACTTCAGCTTGCTGATCTTTACGCCTATGTCAGTTACCTTAGTTCTGCTGCGGATATCATCGTTGCAGACTCTATCACGCAAAGAAACATCAGTGTTTCTATGAGCATAGCCCTTTCCATAGCGCGCTGAGCAACTTTGAGCTTCCTCATACGGCCTGCAGTGAAGGACCAAGTCTCGGATCCGTATGTCATCACTGGCAACACGCACTGGGGAGTTAGTAATGATAAACTAAAAAACATTTCGTAATTGGCATTCCTTTACACGCTGTTTCACTAATGATGGTGCTCATCAAAGAAAATAGAGAAGATTATACAGGAAAGCCGACCTGGGTTCAAGTCGGGATAAAACTACTAAGACAAAGGAAAAGATTATGCTGATGATTTTGAATTAAAGCTGACTTGGTTAGTACTAATATTTCCTATTAAAGTAAATATACTATTTGTGAAGTCTTGAGTTGATATAACGAGCACTAACGCCTGTAAAGTTTTCCCATAGGGGTACTATGGGAGATTACGAATTTCCATTTTAACAAGCTTCAGCGAAGCCCGAACGGCATTCGTAACCGAAGTGAGAGTTTACTCCGAGAGATAGAACGCGACGAGAGGCGACGCTCGTGGTTGTGTTAGCTGCTGCAGTCATCCATGGAAAACTGCGAATTTTTTTCCATCCCATTAATGGCCTCCCCTCAATATTTGAGAAGTTTTGTATCAATATTTGGTTGATATGCAGGTAGTTTCACCATGTTTTTCCTCACCGTCAAGCGCTTTTCTATAAATAATGTTAGCAGTGCCATCACCGGCCGGAGATCAGTACCGGGCCTCTCGCTGACCAAGCCCCGACGAGGCGGGAACCCGTTTGGTTTCGGAAGGAGATGTTGATTACTCGGGTAGTAATGGGGGATAGTAGTATCACCTATATCGCATCTTATAATACAGACGAATTGATAACCTCCTCCTTTTTTCAAGTCGGTTGAAAATAATTATGATATGTTTTATTTTATTATTTGTGAGAATTCGTATTATATAGTGAACATGTTAAATATTGATGTTATAATTCGATACGGGGAGACTAGTATCCCCCATTACGGGGCGCTTTCACAATATCAAGTGTACGTAAACACCACATAGAGAAGAGAGAAAAGCCTTGAAAGCCGCATCGGATACCGATACATAGCGGATAACCATCTCGAAAAATACCAGACCCATGACGGGCAAAAGCGTATTATGGCTAATCCTAATTAGGGGAGAGGCCTATGTCCTGTAGTGGAGTATTTGCAAACTGTCAAGATAAGGTAAAGTCTAACTTAATTCACATAAACAATATTTTTATTAAAAATATCCTACGAGAATTTTATTCAGAAGCAAAGTTAACAGCGAGAGCTTCGCGGAAGCATTCATCATTTTCAGTAATCGATTTTGCCTTTTTCTATGAATAATTTTGGTGAAATCTTCGAAAAGTAATTTTAATTTGTGGTATGTTATTAAAGTTTATATTTTAATCATATATATAAAACATTAAAATTGTAATGAATAAGATTTTTATTACAAATGTCTATCTTTGAACACAGATAATGGAATTAGTTGCTGGTCGAATGGGTCGGCTCGACCGGGTTGGTACCACAGCCTCGCAGAATACCGGCGTGCAGTAGAGGCATCTTGAGCTTCTGCGTTTCGTTCTTCTAGTGGGGTAACCGGAGGCTCATCCTCCCTCCTTTCTCCCAAATACCGGTAAAAAGCCGGTAAAAGCCGGTACCGCACCTGCAGCACCTCTGGCGTTGCAGATATACGTGGGCAACGGTAATCACTTACCATCAGGTGAACCGCTAGCTCGTTTCCCGCCTTTCTCGTAAAAAAAAAACAATTTTAAGGGAATTCCTTTCTGAATTAAATGGACAGCGTTCCTGTAGTAGCGTTGAATGGAACCCTAGATATGGGGTGACAGGTTGGCAGATTAATGGCTGTGGTCAGCAGAACCTTGTCCATTACGAATATAAAATTAATATTAGGAAAGCAAATTCCTATGGATCTTCATAAACCATAAGAAAAACTCGATAACGAATATTTCGTAATGAATACGTGTGTTTCACAAAAATTAATTTCAACGAAAACGAACCCAGAACCCATTTCACAACAGTCAAGTACGCTAACCACTACGCCACATGGTCGTCAAAATTTTACCGAAGTAATAGCAGGTTAAACTTGGCAACACTATATTCACGTGCCTGACGTAGTGATTTATGCATTTCAGAGCAGACACGGGAAGTAGTTACTAAATTATTCATAATGTTGAAACTTTGCACATAATCCATTTGTTATTTTGCATGTGAAGTTTCAGAATGTGAAAACGTCAATTTGACGTCTTTATAATGCAGCATAATTATTACTTCTACAGAGATTCCTTTAGGAATAACGTCAAGAGAATTAAAACAAAGTTTTAGAGGAACAATCGAATTCATACCCTATTTTTCCACCCTTAGGAATGGATTTTTTTTTTAATTCAAATTTTTCCATCCACAAAGTAAAGCCTATTCAATACAAACGATTTCTCAAAATCATCATACAACACGACAAACACAATCTTCGAAGACATCACGTAACATATACCAAGAAAAATAGGTGCACCTATGAAATAAATAACAATAAACAATCATTTCGGATTCTGATTTTGATTTTGATAATTTCCCCCTTTTCTGAAATCGGGGAAAATGTGATTGAACAGATTTTTTTTCCAACGGGGTAGAGCTATGCGGCAGCTTTTGCTACTGCTCGAATGTGCCGGCTCGACCGGGTTAGGTATCACAGCTTCGCAGAATAACGGCGTGAAGTAGAGGATCGGAGGCCCATACCCCTCCCCATCCCCCTCCTCATTCTCCCTCCCATCTCAAATAACCTTAAAGGCCGGCAACTCACCTACGATGTACGTGGGCGACGGTAATCACTTGCCATCAGATGAACCGCTTGCTCGTATGCCGCCTTCACCATAAAAAATAAATATGTAATCAACGTGATCATTAAACTGTAGAACGTGTAGTTCCGCCATAACATCCGGTCAATCCCTTTCTTCCCGTGGGCGACGTAAAAGGTGACTAAGGGAAAAGCCTAGAAAATCGCAAAGGCTACCGATAGATGGCGCGATAACCAAAGGCAGCAGCGTATGGGGTGCGAGGTGGCTGGTGCTGCAATCACCTAGCCGTTTGCACAGCATGGGGTTTATGGCGAATCCTCCTTTAAGGGGGAGAGCTATGTCCAGCAGTAGACTATTTACAGGCTGTTTTTAATAATAAACTGCTCCAAAGAAGAGGCGATCTGCTATTATCGTCAGATCTATTCCATAACACCATTAACTTATATTTGTTCCAAATGTTTATAGAAACAACCAACTACAATCCCTATTATACCATATTATACCACTGTCAAGGGTGGAACATTTTCTTCGATTTAAAATGGTGCCATGTGGTATAGACTATTCAATGAAAACAGAATCATCAAAACCGGGGATAATATCGCATATCCCACACATACAAATAAAATACAGGCGAATTGATAACCTCCTTTTTTGAAGTCGGTTGAAAATAATTATTATATGCTTTATTTTATTTATTTGTTATAATTCGTTTTATATCACAGCGTTATTGCTTTTTTTTCTGTTTGTGAAGATCGTACAAGTGAACAGTTCGCGGAGTGCTCGCTCATGTTCAATTTTGATATTATTAACTAAACATTATAATTAGATTATTGTGTTCGACATTTTGACGTTCCTAAGTGCTTTGTAAAAGTCTACGTGTACTTTGTAAATGTTTTGATTTGATTGAATCTGAGTGTGGTATAATTTATATTGAATTATTGGACGATATAAATCATAAAATGTCTTAGAAATTATTATCCCATTTCATAATCCTTAACATCCCCTATAAGACAAACAAATGGAAAGCCTTGAAAATCTCATGCCAATCTCCGGTTGCGTAATTAAATATTGATTACGGATTCTCGTTTGGCAATACTGAGTCGTGGTAAATAGAAATTCTCAAATTCTGTCTACCCCTTTAGGTGACTGTATACATATTTAAATACATATAGATATATTTCTATGAGTGTGTGTGTGTATCTGAGTGCGTAAATTATAAAGCATTAATTCTCGTCCTCTTACTAAGAACCAGCTCGAGAATAATTCATAATTTATTTTGTAAAAATCTTGTTGAATATTATCTACGAGCTTAAATTGTATTGAATGAGCGATAGAGCGGAACGAGGGTGGCAAAGCGTTCGCCAAAAGTTGAAGACCGAGAGCTGCGGCATCATTTCCGCTAGACCGGAGATTGTGAATGGAGTCGACAGGTTTCAAAAAAGCCGTACGCTTCAGCTGTGCACCAAAAATCAAAGCCCGTCCAACATTATCCAGAAGACATCCCGAACGTAAATCTGAGTGAGGTTAGAATGGCTCACAGATAACTTAAAAAGTCAAAACCCCGTATACAGCCAAAATTATAGCGAAGATTCTGAAAACACTTGCCACATCCTTATTGAAGCTTGGAAAGAGTGTTTCACATCCGCAATCCCTAATCCAACGAGAAAAAGAGAATCTTGAAACCAAGCTAGATCTTAAAGGGCCGCTGTCATCCTTAATGGATACATTTTGAATAATAGATTATTCTGAAGCTTCTCGGTATGCAACTCTGGTGCTAGCTATATACAAAAGCTGTTGTAAGGTCTAAACGAACTTTACCTCCTTAGCAAGGGGGTAAATATTCCAGGAGACTCCTTTCTTCAATTTAGAGTGCGAAAATAACCCCAATTTTTCCCAATCAGCGAAGTAAGGTTCAGACTGTTCAGAGTACGCAATTTTGTATTTAAACTATCGCAATATGTGTCCTTCTAAGCGAGACTAACAGCATTGCTCTGATTACTTCTGCCGATTCTCTTGGTTTCTGTGCTGTTCAGGTGACAATATATTGTCGTGTTCTGTCGATGCATACAGATCGATGGTCGCTATATTCTGTAGCAGACGCAAGACGCCGACAGTGTAACGCATACGATAAGCAGTCAATTGCATTAGAGTCGGCGTAAACATCTCGGATGCCCGAGACTCTGAGTGGCGCTCGGGATCAGCAGTCAATCGCAATTGAGTCTGATTAAACGTTTCAGAAGGCCGTGCCGCTCGCTCGAGATCGGCAGCCAACCGCAATGAACTGTGCGTAAACTTTTCAGAAGCCCAGGTCTTTGATTGGCTCTCGCAATCAGCAATCAATCGCAGTTGAGTCTAAATAAACGTGAGGCGCTCGCGGGTTAAACGAGACTCGCGTCTCTTTGGTTTCTTGAAACATATTCCATTTTGAGTCTGCGTAACGAATATTGCTACATGTTTGATATTATCCAGGAAGGCATTTTTTCGAAAGGTAATTAATAAATAAGAGGGAATAAAATATTTTACCTATTAAATATCAGTAGACGAATAAAATTGATTTGATGTTACGAATCTATGGTAGATTCATAAAATCAAATCAATTTTATTATAATAAAAATCTCTCTGTTATAATAAAAATGTGATTCCCTTTTCGAGCTCTGTCATAAACCTTGGGTTATTTATTGATAACACTTTTAACTGGAGAAAACATGTTACCCAAGTTAGCCGTAGGGTCACTGCCTCGCTACAAGTGCTCTACCCTCTAAAAAAATTTCTTTCATATGAAACTAAGCTTGTCCAGACACTCATACTTCTCATTATAGATTAAGCAGATGTGTGCTACTCTGTCTTGAAAAAAGATCTTCTTTACAAGCTAGAGCGCCTTGTTAATAACTGTATCAGGTATATTTTCAACCTTCGAAAATGACCATATCTCACAATACCATTCTCGCCTTAAATGGCTCTCTATTCAACGTAGGCCTAACTCTAGAGATTCTGCTTAATCTGTTCTCTATCTTAAATGATGCTACCTCTCCTTCTTACCTTAAGGATAAATTTCAGTTTGTGTTTTCAACTCATGACCTGGTCCTTCGCTCTTCATCTAATCATAAGATTAGCATTCCGCAACACTTGACCCATTTTTATGGCAACTCTTTTACCGTTCAGGCTGCACTACTCTGGAATTCCTTGCATGAAGACATTAGGAAAGGGTTCTGTAAGTTATCGTTCAAAAGACTGGTACGTGAACACCTTTCCAAGACTGTTTTCCGTTCCCACTTAGTGAAATTGATATTATCAGTCATCGCAGTTATAATAATATTGTGTATGATGTAAGTATGTACATATATTTATATGTATTTATTCCGTTAGTATGTATCTAAGTATAAATTCAGAAGTATGTGTTATATAAATTTATATGTTTAGGACATTGAATATCTTTAGATTTTAGTTTAGTTAAGTTATTCGTATTTAAGTTATTTTTTTTTACTACTTTAATGTTTTGCAACTTAACAATTATCTCCCCTCGAGTTGACTGGAAGAGAATGCCATAAAACATTAAGTCCGCCTTTTGTAATACTTTTATAAAGGTATTTAAAAAAATAAATAAAAATGAATCTGCCAACAGTACCAAAATATCAAAATAGACAGTATCAAAATAAAGACTTTTCATCATTGCCAATTACCATTAAATACGATTTCGAGTAACACAGCCAGTATCAACCTAAGATCGTACAGAAACAATATAACTGCTCCGAAAGGGCTTAAGAAAACTACTAGTAATCTAAAAGTATAAGTAAAGTAGCAACGAAAAAGTGGGCACATCAAAGTAGCCTGTAATTGCCCACAGCTGGGCAAAAGGCCTTTTTCTCAAATATCTTAGAGGGTTATGGAGCCGGCAAGAGACCGCCACGCTGCTCCAGTGCGGGTTGTATCCAAAACTTACTTGAACCTAGCAGTACAAGTAACTTTTTCTCTTATGAAAACGTTACTTTTCACAATAGGAATTTCACCTGTGTTCAGTTGATTGTGCAACAAACATCCAAACACCTAAACAGACTTCCACGTTAAAATATTAGGAGAAAATTGGCATGACTACATACGGATAAAATTGACGTCGTAGTAAAATTGAAACATAAAACGGTGGTGCAGCAGGGAATCAAAGTGATAGACAAAACATTTCACTCGTGTTGTAGATAAAACGAAATAAAATTTTCACGAAAATATTTGCGCTTATATCATTAATTTGTCGTTTTTAAATATATATTTGCTAGACGGTTGGATTTCTTTTTTTCCTATGCACAGATACAGTTCCTCTTGAGTTATTTTATTAGTATAGAAGATTTAACAGATTGTCTTTTCGGCGTTAATTTCGAGAGTCATTAGTTATGGTCTCGCATACAAAACAGACAACTTCCACAGTGCTGCTAGTCTATTTCCGATAAGTATTGAGAACCGTATCTCACATACATATCTCTCAGATCATACACATTGGCATTAGAGAATTAAAGGAGAAATCACTAACAGGCATCGAGAACAGGGAAATATCTTTGAAACCGAAACAGCAAAGAACAATGAATATTAAGTCACATAGATAGGTAATAAAACCAGGTTTACTTTCCAAAGAAATGCATATAGGACTTAGCATGGGCGAAGACAATATTTTCTAACTTGTTTTCCCATAGTTAGCTTTATTCGTAAGCTTTCTACTTTCCAACTGTTTCAAATCGGCCAAAAGCTCACCATCAAGCCTTACTAAGCCCACTTTAAGAAACACGTTTGTTTTAGAAAATAATAAGGAGTATTATAAATAGGTACGCCTATTTATAATACTGCTTATTATTTTAGATCTGGCTCTAAAATCTAAAATCATGTCATCACATCATATGCCTCTTATATTCTTATATAGAGAAGAGTAAAAGTAGCTAACTGCCACGTTAGCCGAGTCGGATCTGCCTCCTAACCAGGAGACTCGAATTCGATCCCTATGTGGTTCGATACTATGTGGTGTATGGGCTCGTATCAAATACTGTACATGGTAGAGCTCGCTTCGGCTTTTGCTGCAAGGCCCATGCATTATTTTTTTAATACTTTTAAAACTTTACCATCACAGTAGTAATTGCTCCTGTGTCACGAAGGCAGTTTACATACACTCCTCACCAGTCCTTTACACCCCCCCCCCCCTCTCCCACTCCCGGCATTGCAATTGCATCCTCCCCGTGCAAGTGTGAAACTGCAGTAGCAGGTTTATGACTGACTCACTTGCCGCCTCTTCGGGAGATAAAACTTGGCGGGTAATGAACTTCGATTGCCATATCTGCCATATAACGCGTTTGTATTTGTACTTTATCTTATTGTTGTATTGGTTAATAAATCAGTGTTCTCATAAATCATACGTATGTTGTTTTGTTTGTTTGTATCTGCTTGCCGCTAGTGATTGAAATAAACAAAAGACGACTACTACGCAATACATATTGAATATTTAGGTATTGCTTTAGATACTTTTAAAAAATTACCCAATACTGGGGTGAGCAGGGTTAACTTTTTTTTCAGTCGTTTCGACCCACTCTTCACCGGAGAATATTTGTAAAAACGTGACAGGTGGCTTGTCGCCGTCTTTTAGAAATAGTGCACCGCAGAAGTACGAACCTGTGTCTCATGATTTGGAGACAGATACCCGTTCGGCTATCGAAACTGTAAGACATTCACATTTCGTTTATTTATTTCAGATCTTACTATGCGAAACCGGCACGCTTCGTTAGCGCTTCATTATAAAATACTGGCCAGTACTGGCAATACCGGATTTTTAATGTTAGTAGATACTGCGCTAAGCCGTTTTATTATATTTCCAATTTATTTCAGAAACCGCAGGTTTTTTCTCTAATTCAAAAAATAATGAAAAAATATCTCTGAGCATTAATAATTATTAAAAGTGTTTCATTTTAGTAATTTACACTTACAATTTTTATATGCTATTTAAGTAAAAATATTAAGAAATGAATGAAAATAAACTATCGGACACCAAGTCCTCCGTGTGCGACTATAGAAATTTTTCTTATCTCTGATGGCTTTTATAAGTTTTACTTCAAGCTAAGTTTATACTTTGTACTCCTTACTTACTCAAGTTAATCTTGTAGGACTGTGTTACTTGACTTATGTACTTGTTACAGTTTTTATCTTTAAATAGTATAAAACAAAGTCGCAATCCGCGTTTGACTGTGTATTCACTTGTAACTTAACTAAACTTCTATGTGGATTTCAGTACAGTTTTTGCCATAGTTTCTAACGTTTCATGAGAAAATATTGTATCTATATAACACACACATTGACATTTAGTATATTTATTACAGGTCTGATCATGCGATGCCGGCGCAGTTCTCTGGTGTGTTTGTAAAATACTGGCACCTGTTGGTAATTTTGGATAATTTTATAGGTTACATTAACAGGTAACTAAACTGAAACGTGCTCGATTTCGTATATAAATTAAAAAAAAATTATTTCTTTAATTAAACTAGTAATAGAGCCCCGGTAGCCTGGTGATCAGGGTTCTCGCGTCAGTTCAAAAGAGCGGGTGTGACCTGGATTCGATCTCCGGTGCCGGAACCACTCAAATTGTTAATAGAAATTTTAAATGCTGTATTTACATCGTGGTCGGCGGTGAATAAAAAGATTGCTTAAGGAAATCTGCATATCTGAGAAATAATGAAAAATATTATTTCGAGGATATGTCAAGTGCGCCGGGCCTTTCCCGGCTCCAAAACCCTCTCAGTTATATGTCAAGAAGGCCTTTTCCCAGCAGTGGGCACAGGCTGCTTACAGTATGCTACTTAAATAAGTAATGAAAAGTATTGAAGCATCAATAGTTACTAAACGTGTTTCATTTTAGTAATTTATACTTACAAAAAAAATCTTTTGAAGCATGTTGTTTGGTTCTGTTTTATAAATCGGCTATATTTTTCTACCGTAATACTAATACTTTGTCATGCATATTTTAATTTTAATTTACTTAATAGATAAAAGTATGTACACTCGATAAACAATGTTTCAGATGTACTTTAGTTTATCGTAGGAGTAATAAAGGTGTAGCAAAAGCTAACTATGGTTTGTATAGTTCATATTTTAGCGCCACTCTTATAACTTAAATTAATGTCTGAATAGAACAGTGTAAAACTCTAATCGACATTCTAAAGTGAGACGATCAAGTTAAATTGATCTATGCAAAGTTTTCGCAGACTTAGGGAATTCCAAAGAATAATTTATGAAGCGCTTGCAGCTTGTCTTCTTGGTCCAGTATTACAAACTAGTTTGTTTTATATTTTTGCTCCGAGGATTCAAATTAAACATTGCAATTAAAATCATTCCAAATCTTTAGAGGTGTTTTATTTTTTATTGCGGTCTAAAGTACCCCAACCTATGCCTAATATACCATCTGGATAGTTTTTAACCGTTCAAATGTCATCACAATGTCATTTCTAATGTTTGAATACGTTAACAATCTTTTGTATATATATATAGATGCTTAGAGCGATTCTTAATTCTAAATTTTGTACCACCGTTACGAGTTTCACATAGAGGTTGTTTATCAATTAACAAGCATTTATGCCGTTGTCTTACTTGCATGCTGATATGATCCCGATTTCGAATTGTGATTCGAAATCGGGATCGGTAGCGATCGGTCACTTTATTCCATTTGAGCTTTAAACGGCCTTTATTGTTTATCTTTAGCGCTCTGATCATTGTCTGAAAGGGGTTCCCAATAGAAACATACGTAGTAGAGTCAAGCGACAGCTTTACCCGCTGCTCGAATGTGCCGGCTCGACCTATTTAATACCACGGGCACGCAAAATACCCACTACACATTCCTACATGACCTCCTATCTCACGTGGAAAACCGACAACTCTAAGTCCGCAACCCGGAGGCCATGGGGTCCAAGAAGCATATTAAACAAATAACAATAATTCAAAGTGAATTGTTTGAAAAAACAAAACACAAAAGCATCTGAATTCCCACTGCTGAGAAAAGGCCTCCTCACAAACATAAGAAAGCGTTTTGGAACCACGAATTATAGCAAGTGATTTATTTTGCTACGTTATGTATGTAATTATTATCTTAATATTCTACAAATATATTCTATAAATCTGATTATATTTCTATTACAGAAATGCTTACAATAATAAGCTATTTCTACAATTTATGTATTGGACTGTATCAGATGGAATCGAGAAAAACAAACATCGATTGTTAGTTCTTTATGAACATTGCGTTTGTACAACTAGGAAAGTCTTACAAGATTAGATTGGTCTACTTCAGACAGTACAAACTAAAAACTTCGCCGAAAGACAAACACGTGGAAGCTATACAAGAAAATAAAATTCCATCGCCATGACATGGCATTTCTTTTCGTTTTAATTTGTGGTAGTTGTAAACTTTTTTAATTTTTTTTTTCATTGGCTTCAAGTTGGTTAAAATTATGAGGATGAAAATCGATTTTGAAGCTTCTTACCGTAGCATCGATTTGAATAATTTCAAATACGATATTCTGTGAATCGTAGATGGTTTGGCATCGCATTGCCCCATTAATCTTTATGTCATATTATGATGCATATGCATTATTTGCTTATGTAATTTTTGCGTAATTTATTTTCAATTGTAATTCTTTAAGTTTGAAGTAAATCTCTATTACTTTCTTGTTTTCTTCCTATTCCTTAATATTGTTATCAATCTGTTTGTCCTTTATATATTATTATTGTATTCTGTGTTTCCTTTTATATTTGCTTTGTTATTTATATATCTCAATTTGGTTCGGCCTTGTAATTATTGTATTTTTTTAAAATTTCAATAATAACTTATGTTTACATATTTCTATGTGATCTGGTATTACTTTATTAATAGGTTAATCTTTAAAAATTATCAACGTCGTCTGCTTGTGTTATATATATTGATTACAATAGAAGATAACTTATTCTTTTATTATAAATCAAGGAAGTAAAAGGCAACATTACAATTATTATTACTAATGAAGTATGAATATACGCAATATACAATATTCAACGCACCTGCAGCTCCTCTGGTGTTGCAGATGTACGTGGGCGTCGATAATCACTTACCGTCAGATGATCCGCTAGCACGTTTGCCCCCTTTCCCGTAAAAAAAACAGCATCTTTTTCTCCACTTGCACTTGTGCAGGTGAGGCACATGGTGTATCCAGCAGGCTGCAACAAACGAAGCTCTACCGACCGAATGATGGCGAAAAATCTTTTCGAATTTGCCGAACCCATAAACTTCACGGTCTAGTAACGGGATGCTGCGTTTATCAACACAAATTAATTTTCCTGGACAAACTTTTAAAAAAATGGCCGGCTTTTATTGGCGCTTTCTTGGAAAGGTATATATGAGTTGACTGAGACAGGAATGTTAAACAAGATGAAATAAAACTGAATAAAAAAAAAAAAGAAAAAATTTGAGTACTTAATCAGCGTACAATATCCACGAGTAGAAATGCACAGTTTTGTTCTGTACACAAAATTTCAGCGGTTCATTTCGCGGTATCATGGTGAATTGGCTTCTTTGTGCTTTGTGACACAAGCGCGTTCCATATAACTGTTATAATTGAAGCGGAAACGATTGATTGAAAAGTTAACAACCAATAAATAACAATCGTACATTGCATTGTGAAATAAACTACTTTATGAAAATTTATTAACATTCTCCGTTATGAATATGTTTTCATTGAATTTCTTAATTTAATCACAATAATAGTTCCGTCAAAACCGCGGCTTAGGAATACTTTACTCGACATCTTTGCTTTGAAAATGCTTTTGAATCCCCAATAATCTCTCGAGAATAGTACTAATTGAACTCTGTGGATTTATTGATTCATTCAAACATTATTTGCACTTATAAAAGAGCAAAAAGGCGGATTTAGTACTAAGAGGCATTCTCTACCAGTCTACCCAACAGAATATTATGTTTATAGAGATTTAATTGATATTTTGTTTTTTATTTAACATCTAAAAACGAAAATCATTCTGAGACAGCCTTTATATTACTAAAATAATATTATACTTAGATATAACGGGCACATATACATACCTGTAATTACAGTTGTATATTATATAAAACACATTAATGCTGGTAATAGCTTTCATTTTACACAGACAAAAGGTTTCTTGAGCGTGGATGTGCAAAACTTAGTTTCCTTATCATGAACGTAAGTTTGGTTTAGTTTTCATTAATTTTTACGTGAAATCAATTTTCTATTTTCAGCATCAAAGAGACGCTGTCTGCTCATCTTTCTCCTCCGCATTTCTCAAACGATTGCAGGTAATATGCAAAGTTGTTAAGCAGATTTACTATAATAATTATGTAAAAGCTCCTTGTTAAACTTGGAAAGTCGCACCAATATCGATGTTCTTCAAAAATGGCCGCCATCTTGGATTTTAAAATGGAAGACATTCACGTAATCGGTACCCCGAAAAACTATTGACGTAACCGTTTTATTGTTTTTTAGATAAACATGTTTCCGTAATGTTTTAAAAAAATCATCTCTTTTAATCGATTTAAACTGGTAGTGCTGACTCTGTTTCGAACCTCGGTCACTCGTGTATTATAAATTTCAAAACCATGCGCCCGTTGACTTCTCTCGACTCTTCAAGTGTTACAATTCACTCCGCTCGTGACGTAATTGCGAACATTGTCAAAGCTCTTTTTTGTCTTTTCTACACAACAATGTTGTTCGTTGTCAGAACGATCTCGTCCGTCTCACTGAGATATGGTTATTACTTGGAGTGTGTGATTCGAAACTTTCGGCAGACGTTTATTGTTGTGAACGTGTCTATTACTCTTACAGTGTAACGTATGTTCCGCTGATAGGAGAACTCTGGTGACTATACTCTATACGGAAATGTTCTACAATGTATGTCACTCTTCGTCCCGATATAGTAGAGCTTTTAGATGTTTATAAATAAGCTGTATTCGAATTTACAGAAGCCACTTTACCTTTTTTTCCTTTTTTTTTCTTTTTTATGGGAAAGGCGGGAAACGAGCAATCGGTTCTCCTGATGGTAAGTTATTACCGTCGCCCATATACATCTGTAACACCAGAGGTACTGCAGGTGCGTTGCCGGCCTTTTAGGGTATTTGGGAGATGGGAGGGAGGATGAGGACGGGAAGGGGAAAGGGATGTGGGCCTCCGGTTACCTCACTCACCGAACGAAACACAGAAGCACAAGATGCTTCTACTTCACGCCGATATTCTGCGAGGCCGTGGTACCAATCCGTTCGAGCCGGTCCATTCGAGCTATGCACAAGGTTTAAACGTGATAGAGCCTAGCAGCGGCCTTTGCTGCTGATTTGCAGTTTACTGGTGTGAAGTAGTGATATCTTGTGCTTCTGCGTTTTATTCGGTGGGTGTGGTAAACGGAGGCCCTGTTCCTCCGGGGGCGACTCCCTCGCCGCCCTCTCACTCCCCATTCCCAAATATCTCTGAAAGTCTGCAATGCACCTGCAGCTCCTTTGGTGTTGCAGATGTACGTCGTCGTCAGAAATCAATCATCATCAGAGAAGCCACTTATTAGTTTGCTTCCTTACCCAAAAAAAAAATAACTTTAACAGCTTGTAAGCGATCACAGTATCAGACAACGTCCAACTTTGTCGCTGCTAACCGAGATCGATCTGCTTAATTTCGGTTCGGTATTTTTCGAGATAGTTATCACGCCATCTGTTGGTAGTCATTGTGATTTTTAAAGATTTTTCCTTAGTGTTCTCTTACAGCACCCACTCGAAGAAAAAGAATGGTGAATTTTCACGTTGTATGACATATTATATCTTGTTGTTCAAGCCCGTCCGCTGCACAACATATCCCTTTCCATAAAAGCGCCAACAAAAGCTGCTACTACATACATGGAAGAAAGGAAGGCTTATGAACGCTGTGCCGGTACGCACCAGAGATGGTGCTCCCCATCACTAGTTTGTGGGAATTGGGTTCGGCCTATTCAGATAAATTTTCCGCCATCGGACCATCACCAGAGCTTCGTTCGTTAATCAGCTGAGTGCAACGCACGCAGGTGATGGTGATTGTTAGAGAAAAAAATATTATCCTGCTCTGGCTTGGAGTCGTCTGGGAAGTGGGTGGCATCTTACCCATCGCTGTCGTCAAACAGCAGTACAAATACTGTTGTGTTCCTATTACTATCCCACTCCTTAGTAAAAGTTCCACACGGCTGACAACACTTCTGTAACCTCCTTCGAATGAAGTTGTCAGATGGACTGTTAGCGCGTTTTTCACCACAATGTAGTGAAAAAAAAAATCTTTTAATTTTGCTCCGACATAGATCAATCGTCAGAGTCACGTACGTCGTACATGTACACTACGTACATGTGACATTGACTGTTGGTGAAAAAGATGTTTAATTCCTCCGTACGTTCCATATACTAATATTCAAGTATTCTCTCTCTTTATTCTTTATTGTACACATTATGATAAATTTACAATTTTAATCATAAACAAGATAAATGTACAAAGGCGAGCTTAACCCTAAGCAGAGTTCTCTTCCAGCAAACCCTTGTGGAAAGAGAAAACTATTATTATTATACAAGTAGGTAGTATTATGTATATTCTCTAAAAAAAGTGTGCCCACTTCTGCAATTTTAAATTGCGAAGTTTAATCTTAATAATTAAGATAGTGTCACCAGCTGTACTTCATAGAATAATTAACGGTTGTAATAACATTTATTTCGCAGAGACAAAGGGTCTCTTGAGCGTAGATGAGTAAAACTTTGTTTCGTGGTTGTGAATTCAAAAGTTTTCTGCACTTGGTGAAAATAGATTTACTCTACAGAGAGTTCTAAGGATATTGTGTAATTTAATAAGGTGTCTGTTCTTAAGAGATCTCGGAGATTTTACTCTTGTTTTGTTTAAACTCGGAACTCTTCATCATATACATTATATTTAGATTTAACATTAAATGAAGTATAAAAGGGTGCAAGTGGTACTTTTTTTTTTTGAGGTCGTAAACAAACGAGGCTGTGGCGACCGAGTGATGGGGGAATATCGATCGGGATTCACCGTACCCCGATTCCACAGACTAATGATGGAGAGCAGCATCACTTAAGCGACGTGTACCGGCATTGTATACCGCAAAGCCTTAAAACGAAAGTATACAACCAGTGCGTGTTGCCAGTGATGACATACGGATCCGAGACTTGGTCCTTCACTGCAGCCCGTATGAGGAAGCTCTAAATTGCCCAGCGCGCTATGGAAAGGGCTATGCTCGGTGTTTCTCTGCGTGATAGAGTCTGCAACGATGATATCCGCAGCAGAACTAAGGTAACCGACATAGCCGTAAAGATCAGCAAGCTGAAGTTGCAATGGGCCGACCACATAGCTCGTAGAACTGACAACCGTTGGGGAAAAAAGGTTCTCGAGTGGCAGCCACGTACAGGCAAACGCAGTGTAGGACGACCCCCCACAAGGTGGAGTGACGACCTGCCCAGTGTTGCGGGAAGTCGATGGATGCAGGTGGCTCAGGACCGAGCTTCGTGGCAATCTTTGGGGGAGGCCTATGTTCAGCAGTGGACTTCTGATAGGCTGAAATGATGATGATGATGATGACCGGCATTGTGTTCACCAATTTGCATGCTTAGCGCGGTGAGCATGGGCAAACTATCCAAGAAATAAGTGCCGGCATTTGCTCGTGCTTTTTTATGAGAGGGCAATTCCAAACATTTTTGGATAGAATAAAAATTATATCCGACAATGTTTTGATCGCGCACACTTTAGTTTCGTAGAGGGTGAGTGACCTGGTTTCGATCCCCTTTGCCGGCGCCACTAAAATTATTATTAGCAATTTTAAGTTACGTATTTACTGCGTGCTCTGCGGTGAACGGAAAAATCGTGACAAATAATAAAAAATACTATTTCAATGATATGTGAAACCCGCCAACCAGCACTGGAGCAGCGTGGCGGACCTTTCCCGGCTCTCACTCCCTCTTACTCCCATATTTGAGAACATATTTGCCCAGCTGTGGACACTAACAGGCTGCTGATTAGCAGTTAAAAATATTTTCGTTTGTTACTATTAGTGTAAGTATATAAAAAAAAATTTTTTTTTTTTTATGGAAAATGCGGCAAACGAGCAACTGATTGCCATCTTACCTGATGGTAAGTGATTACCGTCGCCCAAGTACATCTGCAACAACGGGGTATTTGGGAGATTGGAGGGAGGATGCGGAGGGGAAGGAGAGGGGGAGGAGCCTTCGGATACCTCACTCGCCGAACGAAACGCAGAAGCACAAGATGCTTCTATTTCACGCCGGTATTCTGCGAGGCCGTGGTACCAATCCGTTCGAGCCGGTCCATTCGAGCAGCAGCAAAGACCGCAGCTTGGCTCTACCAAGTTTTTAGCTTTTTATTTGTGTTATATATGTACATGTATTTATTAATTATTTACTTTTAGTGTTTTGTAATTTAGTTTTTATGACTAAATTGCGCCTACCATACAATTTCACAACACCATAGGTTGTGTACCACCAATGGTACATAATGCCTATAGGCATTAAGTGCGCCTTTTGTATCCTTCTGTTTAAAGGAATGGCAGTAAATATTAAGTAAATACTACTCTTTTTTATATTTTAAAGAACCAAAAACTTACTATACTAGCTTAGTACTCGTGTGTTTCTAACGATTATAAGACAAATTCCTGGGTACCCGCCAATGTTTGAAACACAACATTCACTAAATGCAAACAATATTATATAACAGTGTGCCAAAACTGGAACTGTAGTACAGTAAAGCCTTTTCCAACGTACCTTGATACCGTTTCTCTAAATAATGACTTGTCCTGACCAACTACTTAATTGCCTATAAATATAGATAAGGTTAGGTATTATGCGGTTTGGCAAAGAGCTAAACGCCATTATCAGAAGGCTAATTAAGTACCTAACAGAGCTAATATAAAAGTCATAATTTCTCCTATTTACGCAAACATTACACATTTGAAATGAAACTATTATTTACGGATTTTATCGCGTTTAATTAGTTTTTTTTAATGTATTTAGGAAGTGTGCGGTCTGTGAACATATTCTAGGTCTCCCCTAACTATAACATTAGATTTGACAGACCACATATCCTCGCAATATAACCCATTTTCCTGCCAAGGATTCGCGAGGCTATTGAAATAAACAAAAACATTCTAATTTCAATAGAGGAGATGGCTGGGCGCTTGGGATCCGGTAATTCATAAAATTCAATTTAGGCATTCCACTGCACGACCTCTATATACCGTGAGTTACATCTGCGTAGAACTGAACAAAAAACTAATAATTATAAAACTGACAGTAGCCGGGGTAACATGACATTAGAACGTCTAACACCTCAGTACCCCCGTGACGACAGGTAAGGCACCCGAAACGTCGAGACTTAAAAAAAAGTGTTTCTGTAAATGCAAAAAATAATTAACAAGTTTTGAATTATTGTATACAATAAACATAAAATCGTTTTTTAATTATATTTATTCAAAAACAATACATAACGATTTTGTTTTCAACCTGAATAATCCCGGAATAATCAGCTATTGGACATATCGAGCGCCCAAGCAGATGTAAGAAGAGATATAGGACGATTTAAGTATTGTTTTAGCAACGCTTTAGTATGCGACTTGTTATCTCGCGGGTTTCACTAAAGTCGAATAAGGGAATTGCCAGAAAAATCTCGTTATTTCTGAGAGGACGCGGAATCAAGAAATAAAAAAAAATCGCCGGGCCTCGCCGTGTTCCATCTTTCCCGCACATCGGTAGAGCTATGGGAACACTTTCGCACACATTCGAGAGAATACACCTCCCCCTCCTGTACAATAAAGAATTACGTAGCGAAGCACGGTCACGGACAGACGATTAAATTATAGATCGAACGTGAAATTAATTAATGACCTAACGTATAATCTTAACTATTTCAACTTCTCTTATTCTTTCTTTCTTCCGAAACCGACAGATTGACGTTTTCATAGTGACTTGTTACAACGAAGTGTTTCTATATGGATTTGTTTAATTGTGGCCAACAGTCCACCTGGTGGTAAGAGGCTCCTGCAGCCCAAGAACAGCTGCACAACTATTTCAATCGAGGAAGGTTACAGATGCGTTATCACTTCTGAGGACTAAGATGAAATGCCTCAGAGCTCGTAATTACTTTCAAACCAAAACCAAAAACACCAAATTTTGCACTGCTGTTTGGTAGCAGGAAAAAGTAAGCGGTTGGTATCTACCCAGGCCTTCTCGGCGGAGAAGGAGCTTAAAATCACCACCTATCAAACTCTGAACATTATTATACTATATATTAACATATCTTCTTCATCGACCTATATATGGTCTCCACGCTGTGCAGGTTAGTAGAACGCAGCGCAATCTCTTTTCGTGTTCAGCATATTCCGATGATTTTCCACTGATTTTCATGTTAAAATGGATATATAACTATGTTATATGACATATATACACCCTATAGCTATCAGGCCTCCCATCAGTCTGATAATCAAGTTGCTTCAAGACACGTAGGAAGTAGGTAATATATACAGCTAAATGTGATTTCAGTTGACGCATGTTAAAATTTAACACAAGTTATTTACCTAGTTACCTTTTACGTACTTTTACGTTCTATCTGGGATTTATGTTATTGCCGTTATGTTCGTCCTTTAAATATTGTTATTGGATTCTATCTATGTTTTTAAATTACCTTACTTATTAATATCCTCTTAAATCGTAATTCATTAATTTATCAATATTAATCTTTCTTTACTTTTTTCTGTAACAGCTAGTATGACTATGTGTTGTGCTTTTAAATTATCAATGTCTTCTGCTAGCTGTAATACCACTGATTAAGTAGTAGGTAACATTAAAAATGAAAATTCGTGTACTGCATGAAGATGGCACATCTTCATGCAGTACACGGATAAGCAAGTATGTAATTGAGACAAGTAGGAATCTGTATTATATAATATATTATAATATTATATGTATTATATTAAAGATTAAATTGTATTTAGTAATAAAGTTATTACAGCTAAGTAATAAACATGCAGTCTTCAACTAAGTTGTGTTAGTCGTCGTCAGCACCGCGTACAACCCAATATGACATGGCGGCCCTGCCGGGATACCGAGAACACCAATGTATGTAAATCATAGTCTTTACTCATCGTAGAGCCAAGCGGCGGCTTTTGCTGCTGCTCGAATGAGATTGCTCCCCCTCCCCATCCCCCTCCTCACCCTCCCTCCTGTCTCCCAAATATCCTTAAAGGCCGGCAAGGCACCTGCAGCACCTCCGGTGTTGCAGATGTTTGTGGGCGACGGTAACCACTTACCATCAGGTGAGCCGCTTGCCCGTTTGCCGCCTTACCTAAAAAAAAACATATAATAAATAAAATTAATACAGTAGACATATTACTCGATAAAAAATTACTGATAATGTTAAAAGATTAGGTAATTTACTATATACACTTTCATACATATTATATATACAGACACAAACACACATTGATTGTAACTAATGATTTTGATACACCTCGAGTAGGCTAAATCTGTTTGCAATAAAAGTAAAATATAAATCCCTTTTTGGCTGTAAGTTACGTACAAAAATGTTTAGTCTTTTAAACTATTGTAGAAAGCTGTGGATTTTGTAAATAAATAAAATCAAATAACATATATATATTGTATCTGGTTCATGTTTTGTTTTCCTGTTGAATATGTATTCATTATTGTAGTCCCTATTGGCAATCCTTTGATATAAAAATAAATAAAACAATAACTAGATATTAAGTGAGTTTTTATTAAATTACTAAATTAATCTTGATTTTTGTATTAACTTATTTTGATTAAGGACGAGTTGCGTTGATGGAAATGAGTATTGGCAAAAGATACCATTGCCACGGAGACTAACGATTAGAAACCGAGGTAAGCACCACAAGCTCCTACAATCCTGGTGGCAGCCGCTGAAACGGTGTCTCCCTATTTGTTCTCGTGGGCCTCTGCTCGCGCTCATGCGACGAGAAACCGGTGGCATCTACCCCTCTGTCTGCTACGGGCTATCTATTCTATTATTTAAAAAAAAACTTCGATAATCTTTGTTACTTTCGTCAACGTTTCATGTTTTTTTTTATCTTTTTCAAATTGTTTTAAACATAATTTGTAATTAATATGTGTAAAGCAGTTTACGGGAAGAATGATTCCTACCTTTGACCTCATCTTACGACACCCACGGGAAAATAATAACGGATGGTAGATTTTCTCACGCCGATATCACACGGCACCGAACATTGCTAAGTTATTCCTTTGAATCGTTGAAATGTTACAAAGGAATAACTTAATGTTAAATAAAGAAAACAGAGTGCTGGATAAATAAAATAAAACGCCAATAAGGGTAAAATAAAGCGCCAATAAGTATTTCGGAGTAAAAAATTTTTGTTTTTTTTTTTTTAGGGCCTTTACCGGAAAAGACTCGCGCGCAGGAGGCTCGTAAGTAAAAAAGAATAAAGAGGCTACTGGCATACTGCGCTCTGACCCCTGTCAACGAAAGGGACTGCCGATAACTAGAGGGGGCTCGCGGTAACCCAAGGGCCCCTCTTAGGGAGGTACGAGACCATGGCTTGCCTTTTACCATCGATAAGTATATAAGTATCTTCCGACATAAATTCAGCCGGATTTATACTCGTATGCGATTCGCGCGTGTAGTTCCGAACATTATTGGTTCGCAAGGTTGCAGTACCGCAAGTGCAAATCCGAGCAAGTGCTGAGGCACTGCCTCGTCTTTACTCTCTAGTATCCCACGACCAGACCTGAAAACCAACAATCTATGTGTTGCACAATTATTAATTAACTTGCGAGCCTCATGCTCGCGAGTCTGTATCGATGTAGCTGTAGAGGCCACTAGGCCAACAGCAGATCTACCGTGGTGGGGGTTTTAGTCGGTCCGGAATCTTCAATGCTAATCCCGACATAACCATTCACCGGAGACGTTGACGAGTAGGTGCGAGTCCTTTCCCCCATGTTAAACTAAAAAAAAAAAAATGCACAATTATTGTCTCCCGGTGAGAATCAAACCTAAGAAACCCATGGCTCGGTAGTCAGCCACCGCTAATCCAGGTGGTCGATAAGAACGTACAACTAATGCCACAGTTTAAAACAGTTACAAGTGGCAGCGGTTTCAACCATGGTTATTAACAATTTTCCAGAAACCTCGCAATTAGTCGAACACGAGATGCGCTCATTTATCACTCGGTTAGTTTAACGTACGGACCGTGGTTCCATTGTCTGACCACGGGGATTTGTTTCGACATTCTACGGAAAGATTTAGTATAGTATTCGTTGTATGTGTTTTTTTTTAAAGGGGCGGTTCACCTGCCTGCCTGCCGGCCTATAAGGATATTTAGGAGATGAAAGGGGTGATAGGAGGGGGGAGGGGATGGGGAATGGGCCTCCGGTTAACCTCAGTCACCGAACGAAATGCAGATGCACAAGATGCTACTTTTTTTTTTTTTTTTTTATGAAAAAATAGGCCTGCGTTTGACCTCAATCTTGCCCGATGGAAAGCGAAGATGAGGCCTAGGATGGTACACGCTTGCCTAGATGTCTGTTCACTTTGGCCTTGAAGATATCCAGGTTATAGGCCTCCGGAAAAACCGACCTCGGCAGAGAGTTCCACTCCTTAGCCGTCCGCACAAAGAAAGAAGAGGCAAACCGCCTCGTGCGTAATGGAGGAATGTCTACAACATAAGGGTGGAACTTCTCGCCGCGTCTAGTCGTTCGGTGATGGAAAGGGGAAGAGGGTATGCAAAACCTCCGCACACTCTCCGAAATGAATTCGATAAAAAACCGAGAGGCAGGCCACTCGCCTACGGTGTTCGAGGCTTTGAAGTTTTGCCTCTACTAGTGAGTCACTGCCTATGATCCTCTTCGCTCGGCGCTCCAACGAGTCCAAAGCATCAAGCTGATGTTTAGCCGAACCATCCCAGAGGTGGGAACAGTATTCCATGCAAGAGCGGACTTGAGCTTTGTATAGATTTAAGAGCTGCTCCGATGTGAAGTACCGTCTCACCCCCGAGAGGATATTAAGTTTTTTGGCGGCAGTGTTTGCTATGGACTCGATGTAACGACCGAAATTTAGGTTAGAAGAGAGATCTAGACCTAAGAGCGCAAGACGGTCATTTACCGGAACGGAGACATTCCGGAAAGTCGGAGTCAGTTGGAATGGACTCCGTTTCGCCGAAAAAAGACAAGCCTGTGTTTTAGAGGGGTTAAACTCGACCAAATTGGCATCACCCCATTGGGAAACAGCCTCCAAAGTCGAGTTCACCCCCTCAATCATCGATTCTCTGAAAGACTGGACTTTTGCCCCAGACTTCGCATCGGACAAGTATCTCCCCGAGACTGTGCTGTCATCTGCATACCCAAAGATATCGGGTGTTACCAGCAGGTCGTTGATGTGCAGCAAAAAGAGTCGCGGAGAGCACAGACCCTGAGGCACACCGGCATTAATATCATGGAGATCGGACGAGGCGCCATTAACGACAACCCGAATCGATCTGTTCCTCAGGAAATCCTCGATCCAGATGCAAAGCTCGGGGGCAATACCATATGCCGGAAGCTTGCCAATGAGACTTGCGTGCCAGACCCTGTCGAAAGCCTTAGAGATATCAAGAGACACGGCAAGAGCTTCACCGTGTCTCTCAATGGCTTCGCTCCAGTGGTGAATAGCATACACAAGAAGATCCCCAGTAGATCGGCCTCGACGAAACCCGAATTGACTGTCACTGAGGAGGTCGTTGTCCTCCAGGTATGCAAGGAGGCGGTTGTATAAAACGCGCTCCATAACCTTACAGAGTATGGAGGTGATTGCGATAGGTCGGTAGTTGGCAGGGTCGGCACGACTTCCTTTCTTAGGTACAGGTTGGACATTGGCAATCTTCCAGGACTTCGGAACTTGACCCGTCCTCAGGGACAAGCGATAGAGGCGAGTCAGAACAGGAGACAACTCAGGCGCACATGACCGCAAGACAATGGCAGGAATGCCGTCAGGCCCACTAGCTTTATTCACATCTAGAGTTCTGAGTATTTTGAGTACCTCTTTTTGCCGAATGTGTACCTCAGGCATTGCAGAGTCACAACGAGGTAGCAAAGGTGGGCAGCTATCAGCTGCATCTAGTTGTGAATTCTTCGCAAATAGAGAGGCAAACATGTCTGCTTTCTCTTTGGCGGTGTAAGCTAATGAGCCATCAGACTTCTGCAATGGCGGGAAAGAAGACCGGCAGAAATTGGCTTCGACCGATTTGGCAAGAGACCAGAAAGCTTTACTCCCGGATGGGTAAGACGCTAGTTTGGCTCCAATACGGCCAATATGGTCGAAGCGGGCCTTGCGGAGAGCACGTTTGCAGGACTTAGCAGCACTATTGTAGGCTCTTTTCAGTTTCGGGACATTCGGTGCTTTGCGGGCTCGAGCATCCGCCCACTCTTGGTAAGCTAAGTGCTTAAGTGCTTCGGCACTATCACACTCAGAGTTGAACCAAGGGCGGGCGGGCTCTCACATGGAGTGAGATATCAGAATATGGCACAAAATATTCCATAGCCTGATATAACACTCCAGAAACAGCATCCGCGCAGCACGCCGGGTCGTCTGAAGAGAAGCATAAGTGCTGCCATGGGTAGGATGCAAAGAAATGCCGCATCTCATCCCAATCAGCTGACTTGTATCGCCATACACGCCTAGTCCCCATGTGTTCGGGTTCAGGTGGCGAGTAGACAGACACAGATTTCACCAGACAGTGGTCGGAGCTACCTAACGGGGAGGAGACTGCAACTTGATATCGGTCTGGATCAGTTGTCATCAGAAGGTCCAAGCAATTGGCCGTGTGGCCATCAATATCAGGTATCCGAGTAGCGCCAGCTACCACTTGGGAGAGACCTAGCTTCTACTTCACGCCAGTATTCCGCCCATTCGAGCAGCAGCAAAAGTCGCTACCTGGCTCTTCCACGTATAAGACGTAGTATTTTTTTTTTTATGGAAAAGACGGCAAACGCGGTTCACCTGATGGTAAGTGATTACCGTCGCCCGCATACATCTGCAACACCATAGATGCTGCAGGTGCGTTGCCGGTCTTCAAGGGTATTTGGGAGATGGGAGGGAAGAGGAGGGGAATAAGGAGGGGATGTGGCCTCCGGTTACCTCACTCACCGAACGAAACGCAGAAGCACAAGATGCCTCTACTTCACGTCGGTATTCTGCGAGGCCGTGTATCAATCCGGTCGAGCCGGCCCATTCGAGCAGCAGCTAAAGCCGCCGCTTGTATTGTAGTATAGAACGTATAAGACGTGTGTTGTATATGAAATTTAACGTAACAGTATACTGAAATAATTTAAATAAAATCTTGTCATAACCGATAATTGTGTAATTTAACGTCTATCGGAATCCATGACGTTTTTCTCGCATGTCCCTTAATCGACGTTCACTTTACCGTCGTGATGAAATATGACTGATTCGCTTGCGCTACCACCACACGGCGTCAAATAATTAATTAAAACGTTGTAATCTCTTTTACCCTTCAAGGCATCAGATAATTAATTAATTAAGACTTTTTTTTCTCACGTGGGGAATAGGTGCACGTCACCTACTAATATAAACTGTCACTGAAGACAGTGACAGTTTATATTGGGATCAGCAATAAGAGCTCACCCACACGGAATTAGATATACGCTGTTGGCCCGGTCGCCTTGACAGCTATGGCGGAAGAGTCCCTCGAGCTGAACACCTGCATGTGAAACAGTTACGAGGGAGTATATCATCTCTTTCTCCAAATACCAACCTCAGGCGCACGTGGTGCAGCCTACTGGCAAACAAACAAAGCTCTGGTAACCGAATGATGGCGGAACATCCGTCTAAGCAGAATCCAAATACCAAAGACTAGTGAACTGAAGCAGCATCACCAGTGCGAATAAACCGCCACTGCGCTCAACACAACCTCTGGCGAGTATGGGCAAATCCTCCAAAAACTGTTGATAATCTCATGGCGTCCGACGGAGGGCGGATTGACCCTAGAAGAGTACCCCTGGCGGATGACAGACAGTAGTACGTGCGAGGGGTCTAGTACTGAACGAACGCCAACACGTCTGCCAAGCGTGATGCTCGTGACATGTCCACAGATGACGTCTTATATCCTGCAGACTATTTACAAGCTACTGATGTAAAGCAAGAAGATTTCTTAACAACATTTCATGTACTCATATGACTATTTCTATTTCGTAAAATGCTTATAGTTATATTAGTTTTTTTTTCTATGAGAAAGGGGGCAAACGACACCATCGCCCAAGTACATCTACAAAACCAGAGTAGCTGCAAGTGCGTTCCCGGCCTTTAAGGGTATTTGGGAGGTGGGAGGGAGGATGAGGAGGAAGTATGAGGAGAAGAGTTGACCTCCGGTTACCTCACTTACCGAATAAAACGCAAGAGCAAAAGATCCATCTACTTCTTGCCGGTATTCTGCGAGGTCGTTGTAATAACCCGGTCACAGTAAATACTTTGTTCGATATTAATCAAAACTATAAATGATAGATTATAAATATTATACTAGTGGATGTGTACAGAGAGTAATAATTTTGACTTATTCGTATAAATTTTACGGATCGTCAACTGTGAATCTGAATTTTAACGGTTGGAAATCGTGATAAATCTGAATATTTTGCGACAGTTTTTTTTTCGCAAATATCACCGTTATTTTGTTCAGCTTAATGGCTTCAATATTTATTCAGACTCTGTTTATCGCATCTGACGTCAACGTCCACTGGTGCAGCTTGCTGCTGCTACGGCACAACTGAAAATCGGGGCTGGTAGGTGCTGTTAACTTTAGTCAGCGCATTCTAGTGAGCGGAAATCTTCTTTAGTACACTCGTAGGCTAGAAAGTTAGGTTTTATTTTGTTTATTTGATTCATTTATTTTTCCTAGGTCACCCTAACCTATTATGAAAAATAAATATCTTTGTTCTTTCCAGTGTGAAGAACATGTTTAGCTAGTGTGGTGGGTAAAGGTAAAATTTACTGGTAATATGCTAGGGGTTGCACCTTCCAGAAAGATCTATTTTTGTCACGGCTATATATTCTGTCAGGCCACGGGTTTTTTTTTATGGGAAAGGTGGAAGCAACTGGCTCACCTGATAGTAAGTGATTACTGTCACCCACGTACACCGGCAACACCAGAGGTGCTGCAGGTGCGTTGCCGGCCTTTGCGGGTATTTGGGAGATTGGAGGGTAGAAAAGGTGGGGGATGGTGAGGGGAAGGGGGCCTCCGGTTACCTACATGCCTCCACTTAATGCCGGTTTTCTGAGAGCTTGTGGTATTAACCCGGTCGAGCCGGCCCATTCGAGCAGCAGCTAAAGCCGCCGCTTGGCTCTACCTGTAACTAAATAGGCTGATAAAGCGAGAAATTACAGTATTGATAATATTGAATGGGGGAATATACGAAGTGGTTCTCCTTATGTTGGGCGCCATCATAGCCTAGTTGGTAATTAACCATGATTTCGAAGCCGTGGGTTGCGGGCCCGAGTATGTATTATCTCCATGTAGTTACCATGACACTGGTAATCCTAGTTAGGGACTGTACGACTTGATATATTGTACACCTACTCGTGGTCGATCCTGCTGACTAACAGACAACACTATGACGATCGACTAATGGCAAATATATCCAAATATGTTGAACCCAAATACCTACAACACCAGTATTAAGGTTCCGGCACTCCGCTCACCGACCCTTTTACCCAGTGAGTTATTGGAGAATCTTTCAGGTAAATTTTAGTTGTCGCTTTCTCGGAAATATCTGTGTTAAGCATCAGCGCTTAAGATGTGATCCGTCTGGTACGGAGGGAACCAAACTGGCTGACGAGCGAAAGCGTGGCGCTTACGTCATATCAACAGTCAAAGTAGCTTTTAAGAAGAGACTTCCCGGTGTTGGAGTTAAGGAATAAGTGCACGGAGTAATTTGGTCTTTTGTGTAACTCAGAAATAATCTTTATTTTTGAAAATGGAAAAGCGACGATGGAACTGCATTAATTAATTGTATAAAATAAATTATTAATTTATTAACTATAACTGTAATTAAGTTTTGTCTTCCACGGCGTATCTTGAATATTATTATGTTACTTTTAGAGACGATTAATTTTTTTAAAAATAGCGTATATTATTAGATGCTCCAACGCCAACGTCTGTAATTTAAGGTAAAGGCATTTAAATCTCTTTTTGCCTATAAAACGGATAAAATATGAATACGGATTGTTACGGATTTGGTAGCACCGACTCCAATTATTTTCGGATTACATTTCAATGTTATGTGTAGACAAGTTTAAAGTAGTCGTTTTGCAATTTTTTTTAATGATTCAGTTTACAGATTTTTTTAATTTTAATTTAAATATTTGAAATTTTTTTAACAGTGAAAACGGATCTGGGTTG
Source organism: Bhutanitis thaidina (assembly GCA_029286595.1). Classification (NCBI taxonomy): domain Eukaryota; kingdom Metazoa; phylum Arthropoda; class Insecta; order Lepidoptera; family Papilionidae; genus Bhutanitis; species Bhutanitis thaidina. The sequence continues at coordinate 14,371,872 of JAGSMS010000008.1, read as the reverse complement.
GGAAGCAATTGCGCAAATGCATTTATTCTGTCCGTTGACAATCAGAATGGTGAACGGTTTTTAGTGTCAGTGTTTAAATAAAATTGAAGGCCAATTAGTAAATAAATTGTAAACTACGTGTACCTTCCTTCTGCTTTTTTAAAGAGTTATTGGCACCCCTATCTACTCCAAAATGTATAACAGTGACAGTGCGAAATAAACCAAAAGAATAATATTAAATATGTTATAAACTAAGTATGTCTTTTTTCAGAATTATTGGCACCTCTGTCTACCATATGGTTGATTACATTGTTTGTGACAAATAAACTAGGAGAACAATTCTTAACTACGTATATCTCCTTCTTCTTCCAGACATATTGGCATCTCTGTCTACCCCGTCATTGGATACAGTCTCAGTGTCAAATAAACTAGGAAAACAATCCATAAATAAATCGATAACAACGTATATCACCTTCATCTTCGAGACATATTGTCATCTCTGTCTACCCCGTGATTGGATACAGTGCCAATGTCAAATAAACTAGGAAAACAATCCATAAATAAATCGATAACAACGTATATCACCTTTTACAACATATTAGCATCTCTGTCTACCCCGTGATTGGTTACAGTGTCAGTGTCAAATAAACTAGGAGAGCAATTAGTAAATAAATTATAAACCGTTCTTCTTCTACAACAGCCTCTTAGTTCACTATTAATCCATATCCAAGAAAGCACCAACCAAATTTGGCCTTTTATGAAAGATTTGCAATACACTTACTGCATGAAGGTTTGTGGTCGCAACGATACCCTCTAGTTATGCTGCTTTTCATCGTTAGTCTGTGGGTTTGGTTTCCAACTGTTACGGATTACGGATTACGGACGGATAAGTGCGCGAGTTGATGAGGTGGACATTAGGAGAAAAAGTTGATACATTAATTACACCACAATCTACGAATATATAAATATATCGATAACAGCCATCCGTTTACTTCCCTTGCGTGTTGTCCGATTCGGTTAAGAAAGACCTTGAAATCTCATGGGTTTCGACTGGTAGCGGATGAATCATTTTTGAAAATCCCAAACTGAAAACACAAAGACCGTTGACGAGCAGCAATGTCTATGGTACGAGGCCCCTGGTAATCGCTAACTAGCTTGCCAATGGTAATTATGGCAAATCCTACAATCGGAAGAGGTGTATACCAGTGGACAGGATGACGAAGAAATAGATAGTTATGGATCACAATGAAACTTGGTTACTTAACACATATTCTTTAAAACGAAATACAATTTAAAACGCATTGCTAAAGGTAAAAAAATCACATATCAGAACGTGCCTCATTAAAATTCACTGACAATGAAATTACATTGTGCCAGTATTTTCAGTGGGAATGAAAGAGTTCTCCGCATTGTGAATAAATAACAGCACGCTTGCAATTTTAAAAGAAAAGGAGAACGTTCGAAAATAGAAATTAGTATTCAAATTCGACGGCCTGATGCCTTTTGTGAGAATTAAAAAAATAAAAGTTTATCATGTACCAGTGTCTTCTTATTTCATCGCTCGTGTTATATTATTCGTTTTGCTTTATCATCGGCTGAAATTTATAAATTCGACTTATCTTTTCTTATCTTATCTTAGACTTATCTTAGACTAAGAAAGCATTTAGTATTTTTCCTTATTATTATTTTTTTAAAGAAAAATTCAACCAGTGCAACTTCGTCTTGAAGTCGACTGTATCTTTTATTATTTTTATATAATTTTCATATCAAAATACAGTGATACATATGAAATAGCATCTGTAAACCACAAAGGTTTGTAATTAATGCTATATTCTATTGTACATCACCCAATATGGATCCGATTAAGGATTTCATTCTCCTAAAAATCTATATTTCTACATAAAAATAATAACTATGTTATCAAACATCTAAAGGCCTGGTAAGTCCTGGGCTAAAAATAAATATTCGTACATAATCGTAAATTTCGAAAAATTCATTGGCGCAAGTACAATATATTATAAAGTACATATAAGTGCCTAATTTGTATATAAAAATTGGAACATAGAGTACAATTGTTCACATGTGCCATTTAATTTGTTCCATCAACCAGGTAGACAATACTTTGAGGCAGTTTAAGATGTTGACAATATAGAAACAAAAATTCTTTACTAAAGCATTTTCGTACATGGGGTTTTCCTAGTAAAATCAAATATGTATTAAAATACTCGCTTTTCTGTTTTTTCGTTGTACTTTTTTTAACTTTTTGTTTATCATAGAAACCTATTTCCCGTTACTTAAACAAATGTTGTCCTTTCTATCAAATAAATAAAAAATATTCAAGCGGAATTCATCAACAAAGCGTATTATGCGTTCTTTTTATATCTACTAACAAATTGAACCAAGAAATAAACGTTATACGTCTCCTACAAGAGTAACATTAAGGTTAATTTAGAAAGGATAAAACAAAGAACTAATACCGCGCACGAGCGGTCAGAGACCGCGAACTCAGATAAACGGATTCCTGGCTCACAACCAACTCACCACCAACTCACTACTAAGCGCATAAAAAGTTCTCCGTGAGTTTAAAAACGAAAATTAAACAAATAATGCAAATTTTTATATACCTTATATTTATGTGAATATGAAATGTGTTTAAAACATTGAATACGTGTTATTATGACGTATATACTTTTTCTAAAAAAAAGAACCATGAAGTAAAAATATATATGATACAAGAGATGGTAAGGATGATACAAGGTATACAAGAAACGTATATTTTTTCAATGTTTCTTTGTTTTTGCTCTATCGTAAAAACGGTAATGCTATTCCGATGGATAAGTGCGAGATAAAGTTGGTGTGATTATAGTGCAAACTATAAACTAAAACAACAAATAACAAAAACCACCCAAGTGTCAGTCGGCCTCGCGCTAAGGATCCAGAACTGAATGAAAGAAAACACATTTTTTTTGTAAATACATCGCACAGATATATTGTGTAGCTGTACGGAACCCTCGTTTCACGAGACTTTGCAGCTTTAATCATTAAAATAAAATGTACTTTATTTCTTTTTGCTATGACGCTGTTTAGAACCGCATGGGACTAGCGGTTAGCGTACCTCAGTTTGAATCCCCATCTGCGCAAAATTATAAAAATCTGCGCACCATACAAATTGTTACCGGAAAGGGATTTGATTGATTAGGGGTATATCCCGTGTCTAAGACTACACGTTGACCCTTACTCCAATCTAATCGCATATGCGTTACATCGGATATGGTATGGTAAAGATGAGCATGGTATATTTTTTAAATCTAAATAAATCATTGTTTTTTTGATTGTATTATTTATTTAAGGTCTATAAACTTAACTGATTTGAATCTCGTGGTCAACCCTTAAATGTCCGATAAACCTAATTTTCACGTAATAAATGTTTATTAAATATGTACGAAGGGTCATCCTTTTGCCGGGATACCTCGGATCCAAATGCCGTACATGCTTCGGTTTTAAAAATGAATACCGATAGGTTGAAAATGGACATGTTTTAACTTAACTCTTAACCATTGATTCATCTAATTGAGTTTTTGTGTCGCGTAAGATATAGTACAGAACACGAAACGCACAAACAAACAAAATACAGTCGAATTGAAAATCTCCTCCTTTTTTGAAGTCGGGTGACAATAAAACATGCCGCTGGACAAAACGCCATTTACCAACAGGCTTTGATAAACTACGTTTTCTAACGCAACATTTTCTGTCATAAAGTTCACGCTAATGGCCAATTATAAATGTTTTCATGGCGACGGACAATGTTAAAGTTATACAATGCATGCAACGTATAACTCTACATAAAATGTCGCAAATATGATAATTCTATGGTTATGACACGCTTGGTGTCATAACAATACAATTTCATCAACACTTGTTACAAATACCGAACTACTACTCTGCTCAGATCAGTACCTTTATTGTGAGTTTTTGAGTCATTTTTTTATTGAACCTAGGCATAGAATTGACAACAATCTCGCCAGATGTGAAATGGGAATGAAGCCTTTGGTGATAGCGGACTAGTAAGAGTAAGAGTCTATTTACTCTAGACTAGACTACTAGATTAGAGTCGGATTTGCGCACCGAGTGTTCTGTGCCTCACGATATATATTATGCAAAAAAAAATATTTTCATTCATTCAGTTCGGGATCCTTAGCGTGATTCCGACTCACACTTGGCCGGTTTCCACTGTTTTATTATTTTCCTTTGTATTATAATTGCACAATATTTGACGCTTGTATGTAGTACCAATTTCACGATGGAGCTGAATACGTTGAAGAAAAAAACATTTCTTTACTACCTTTTCTTGTTGTTTTGGTTTTTATTATTTGTTAAGATATCCGTCACAATAACACATAATGTGTGAAATTTTTAAGTTACCGTCTTTTTAGAGAGGAAGAACAGCCGGACGATCGGGCATACGGCGTAGACTTAGTAATAGGGCTCCGTACGGTACCGTAAGAAAGCATAACGCTTCATCCATATGGACAAATGCTGTCTTCCAAGATTCCGGGACGACGCCTAACGAATAGGAGAGCCGGAAAATACGCATAATAACCGGTGCCAACTCAGAGGCTCACGTCCTCAGCATAATTGGAGGGATTCCGTCCGCCCCACTAGACTTATGGATATCCAGGGAGAGGAGTGCCCTTCGCACTATATCGTCTCTCTAACCTTCTTCGATTGAAGTTGTTGGCCACCGAGTGAGCTGTTAACCCGTTTTTAAAACACTTTAGTGTTATAAAGAAAAACCTGGACCTTGTGGTCTAATGATAAATCATACATAAACGCCAGAACAGTATAACAATCGTGTCAAATACTGCAGAACTAAAAAATCAGAAAACGCAAGGTGGACATATCTTTCTCTTTGTAACGTTTTGATGTAAAAGGTCTCCGTCGGAGCTTTTGAATAAACTAGGCACGTCTTTTTGCAAAATAATAAATTGCTTGCAACATTTTTGCGCTCCGTACGTTTTGCAGAAAGAGTAAGCGTAATTTTGAAACATTTTATAGCAAAACGTGTCGTTATCTATACTTCAAAGTCTTGCTGGTGTAATAGAACTACAACCTTTGTGCTACATCTTTATCTCTTTTCGGAATTGTGTTCCGATTTTAAGGGTATACGCCGGAAAGACAACGGGATTCGAACATAGTTCACCCATGTATTATTAAGATTAAAGCGTACACAGCCTAAATACTACCTACATACTATCACGACTCTTTAAATGATTGAAACCTTATTAAACGAATTTAAGGTACTTCACCGCCGAGCACAAAAAATGTAGGCTTCTGTAGCCCGTGTACACCTGAGGTTACAGATGCGTGATCAGCCCTGAGGGCTAAAATCTCAATATACCCTTTAAACCGGAAGTCACCAATGGTTGTACTGTTTGGCGGCAGAAATAGGTTGGAGAGTGATACCTACCCAGACGACTCCGGCAGAGAAGGAACGCACTGGTCACTGGTGGTTAAGTATAATAAATACGGCTTCATTTACTAAACGAGCCGCGATATACGAAAGTTCAGGCTGCACGCTTCTATTTTAATAATACATGAGTTACCTATGTTCGAATCCCGGTATCTTCAACACTAACATTTTAAGTACTGAATCACTCATTTGCTCGATGGTGATGGGAAATATTTCGAGGACTCTTTAAGTTTGCCAACCCGTATTGGAGCAGCGTGGCGAATCCTTTCCTGCACCAAATCCCAGTTAAGTCTTGAGGAAATGTGTTTCTCTAGCAGTGGGACATTCAGCCTGTAAATGTCCCATTAAAAAAAAACAGCTTTTACCGTGTGGTAGCGGCGAAAGAATCCACCACCCATATTCTTCCTTTGGATGTGGTAAGAGCAAACTGGTAACGAAGCGAAAAGTGGGTTGCGTAAAACCCGTTTACTTAGTCTGAGTCGTGTCAAATGAAAATCTGATATATCTACCTACCCCTAAGTGTCACACGTGTGAGTATTTACACAAAAAAGTTAAAGTTAGAATATTTTTAGTTAAGCTTTGGTAATAATATGATTAATGAATACACACAACATAAAACTGCTGTGAATTGAACCCAGAACAACGTTAAATTGTTTTGACTAATAACATTGCTATTATGTCTAACTTGGCAGACAAATTAAATGAGAATAGTTTCTAAAGTTTCTTGAAATATTTTACTTCATTGTTTTCAACCAGAAGCTTGCACGGAATCCGAATTATCTTTTGGAATTCCACTTGCAGCGTTAGCATGGTAAAGGTAATCAAACTGTATGTAGTCGGCAAATGTGATAACGAAGGATATTCAGACTTGCCAAGATAGATTTATAACAATGATAAACCAACGCGCTTCGCAAGCATATTACAAAACAATGATGATCTCACGTCCGTGTAGCCAATAACGGGGTGGACAGCGTCTAGACATTTCGCTGGAGCTTACCGAAACAACATGACAGTTGATTATTCGATCGCCTAATTAGTTTTCAGGAATATTACAGGCTTTCGCTTAAAAAAATATTACAAAAATCGATTATTATTATTATATATCAAAATTTTTCTGTAATTTGTTAAAATGACATAAAGTCCTATTTCCTAAACGGTTTTCTACATGGTAGAGCCAAGTGGAGGCTTTTGGTGCTGTACTAAGGGCCCGGGTCGACCGTAGTACCCCAGCCACGCAGAATACCGGCGTGAAGTTGAGGCATTTTGGGCTTCTGCGTTTCGTTCGGTGAGTGAGGTAACCGGAAGTAACCCCTTCCCATCCTCCTCCTCGTCCTCCCTCCCATCTCTCAAATACCCTACAAGGCCGGCAAGGCACCTGCAGTACCTCTGGTGTTGCAGATGTACGTGGGCGTCAGTAATCACTTACCATCAGGTGAACCGATTGCTCGTTTGCCCCCTTTCCCATAAAAAAATTAAAAAAAAAACATGTAGCTCATTGAAAATGCCTATTTCCATATTTTGTATTATTAGTTAACAGATTCAGGCGGCGTTACTTCGCGGAAATTATGTTTAAGAATTAATTACTAGCTGCCTTCCGTTACCATTAAACAATTACATAACAGCACAAGAGTTCTCGTGCATTAATTACGTTCGTGCTTCTATCAATTAGCGTTAAAGCTATATTACAGAGATCAGCTCAGTAGCAGTGCTATTATCCAGGGGTGCAACATCTTTTTGCGCCTGAAATATTTATACAGTAAAGTATATTATACATATGTATGTTTGCATGTTTATTTAGTTCAAATAAACCATTCAAAGGATATTGAGAGACGTTGAAATGATTCAGAAATTATACATTGTCTCCTGCATAATGAGCCTTCGACGTTGCGTTTTGCAAACGCTGTGTAGGGCTTACAAAATAATAGAAAAGAAAAGTAATTCCGTATAGTAGCGGTTTAGAAAAAATTATAATTATTGTTGTTGTTGTTTGAGTTGAGTTGCCTGATATCATCATCATCATTTCAGCCTATCACAAGTCCACAGCTGAACATAGGCCTCCCCCAAAGTATGCCATAAAGCTCGGTCCTGATCCACCTGCAGCCGTTAACTCCCCGCAACAATGCGCAGGTCGTCACTCTGTCTGATATATCTATCGCCAATCTTCTTGTTCCCGTCTTGTCATGGTGGGGGTGGGGGCATAAAAGCCGTGCCTCCGCGTGGGCACGCCCTTTACGCCGCTCTTCCTGCCCTTCGCAGCCGAGGTGGACACGCGAGGAAATTAAAGTTTCAGTATTGCGATACGCCTTTTTCACCTTATCCTCAGAAACCGAAAAATAGTCAGTGGCGGACCAGAAAGACTGGTGCTTACGAGCGATCGCCTTCCTGATCGCCCATGGTCTCCGGGTGGCGCTCTCGGAACTCCGTATTCCGGCACTTCTAGCAGGAGGGAGAGAGAGAGCGTACTCTCCCGTACTCTCCGATTTGTGCAAAAGTGCTCCCGTGGTCGTCCTTATATGCGGCGAAGGTTTGGTTTTGGTCTGACGGATATGCCTCACAGCCTGTAATTATACTGGCTGTCGTCACCTTTCAGACCGAAAAACGACAGCGTTGGCAATGCTGATTGGCAGTAGAACTGGGCAAGAAGTGAAGAAGGTGGGTAGACCTACCAAGAAATATGTGGTAGAGCCAAGCGGCGGCTTTTGCTGCTGCTCGAATGCCGGTCAGCTCGACCGGGTTGGTACCACAGCCTCGAAGAATACCGGCGTGAAATAGAGGCATCTTGTGCTTCTGCGTTTCGTTCGGTGAGTGAGATAACCGGAGGCTCACTCCCCTTCCCCATCCCCCATCTCATCCACTCTCCCATCTCCCAAATACTCTTAGAGGTCGGCAACGCGCCTGTAGCTCTTCTGTTGTTGCAGATGTACGTGGGCCACGGTAATCACTTACCATCAGGTGCACCGCTTGCTCGTTAGCCGCCTTTCCCATAAAAAAAAATTACACGACACGTTCTTAACAGATATTATTACAAACGATTTGTTCTACTGAAAAATGTTTGGACGAACCATAAATTGAGTGGGAATTGGATCTCGTCGATATCCACAACCATATTCCACAATTTTGCGGAAAACTCTCTGTTATTGTCATTTATCACTTGTCCGATAAGAACGAATCACTTTAAGTGATTTGCGGTGCAATCGTCTAAACAATCTGATTATTTTGACGTTCATCCTTTCTTTCCATGAGTGTTGAAAAGGCTACTAAAGGGTTAACCATGAAAAGGAAATGCCATGAGCATTATGTGGAAGCAAGCCCGACGACGTGACCAAATGGCGTACCTGACGCGTATTCATATCAAGAACAGAAACACGAATGCTAGGTGGTATTATTTATAAAAAACTTAGAAATTAGATGGTAGGTTAGATAGAATAAAACCCGCTCGTAAATTAATGATTCCTATGAACTACATAGATTATATAATATAGGCTGTAGATATTACGCCATAAGTCAGATATACGTCGTAAAAAGGATGAATGTCATAAAAATATCGAGACGCGTGAAAAATAATATTTTCTTACACACTAAAATAATTCACATATAAATAATCATAGTCTGCATATAAACTGTTAAAGCTCTCTTCTGTCATAATCCTGTGAGCAGTCGTATTAAATTCAACACTGGAGACATGAATTCGAACTCGGATAAATTATAATTAATAATTACTTAATCTTCAATTTTTTTTAACAAAATAGCTGATTTTTTTTTTTCTAATTAAGCTATTGTAATCCAGACATAATCAAACGTGCATCACGTTCAGCTGAGTTTGACGATTGGAGAAAGAGTTAAATTATACCACTTAGAAAAAGGAAATGCCATGAGCATTATGTGTAAGCAAGCCCGACGACGTGACCAAATGGCGTACCTGACGCGTATTCATTTCAAGAACAGAAACACGAATGCTAGGTGGTATTATTTATAAAAAACTTAGAAATTAGATGGTAGGTTAGATAGAATAAAACCCGCTCGTAAATTAATGATTCCTATGAACTACATAGATTATATAATATAGGCTGTAGATATTACGCCATAAGTCAGATATACGTCGTAAAAAGGATGAATGTCATAAAAATATCGAGACGCGTGAAAAATAATATTTTCTTACACACTAAAATAAATATCGTTCACATATAAATAATCATAGTCTGCATATAAACTGTTAAAGCTCTCTTCTGTCATAATCCTGTGAGCAGTCGTATTAAATTCAACACTGGAGACATGAATTCGAACTCGGATAAATTATAATTAATAATTACTTAATCTTCAATTTTTTTAACAAAATAGCTGATTTTTTTTTTCTAATTAAGCTATTGTAATCCAGACATAATCAAACGTGCATCACGTTCAGCTGAGTTTGACGATTGGAGAAAGAGTTAAATTATACCACTTAGAAAAAGGGAAAATGCTGAGTACAATGAATAACGTTAAATATCTGAAGAAATAATTGAACGCGGCATTAGCAGTGGACGGATTGTAAATCCATTAAACAAATTATTTGCGTATTCATTGCTTCTCAGTGCCACTGTTGACTAAAAATTCTACAAACTAACACAAATTATATATAGTTTCCAATGTATAAATAATATACATAACATTATTTATACTTCTTCTAATTTTTAACTGATTTAACGTCAATTGAAGTCGTTCCATCACGCTTAAAATGCTGAATCAATCTCGTTAAAATTTATAAAATAATGCCATGGAATAGAATACCTGGTCTCAATTAAGAGTTCTCTATCAGATGAATAAGACAACTGCAGTAATCAAGACTAAGGTCCTAGGCTAAATACGTACCTGGATATAAAGAAATATAATTAACATTTTATGTGACTAAATGTACATTATATACAGTATTCAGTATATGAAAAGAGAATTAGACATGCCAAAATGGCTGCCTGTGAGTTGTGTCGAATCGACATCAGCGGGAACTGTGTGAACGTATGTGCGCTTCACGTGGCATCGGGAGGGGTTGGGGGGGGGGGAAGGGATTTGGGCCAATAGGCGCAAAAGAACGCACCCGTGATTGTGAACTATTTGCGACTTGATGCATTGCTCTTTGAGCATCCCAAGCGTATGACAAATGCACTGGTGAAACCAAGAACTACTATATTCTATAATACCCTGGTGATGTCGCTGTAGGAGTTGAGATCGCTCTTTCTACCACGTGTGCTAAGAAAAGAGCGCAAGTTAGTTACTGTTTACTCTTTCTCACTGGTCCTTCCATGAAAACCAATCATAATGTATCCATGTAATGAACCAGTCTCTACCGGGGGCCTGAAGTATCATTCGTATTACCCTAGATATATACCACTCGATCTCAATAACAAAATTAGAAGCTTGTAAATGCTGGGAAAAGGTTTTCCCTCAATATATAAAAGGGCTTATGAGCCGGGCAGCGTCCGCCATATGTGCTATTCAGCATTTATTATAGAAATTTATAATTTTAGTAGTGACGCCACCGTGATAAAAACCGACGTATTATGCACATTACTTTTGTATAATGACTTTACAAAATTAGTTACGTTATGAAAAGTAATATTTAAAAAAAATTGTTCTAAAAATAAAAGAATTTCTCAGCACCATTCTACGCCAAATGCCCGTAGAAACTTATCCCTGAATTTTGATATGTTTATCAAACTTCAATCTATTTGGAAGGTTGAGAACAACTACTTAACGGATGCAACAAAACAACTTACACTGCCAAGTAAGAAACAGAAACAGTGATAAACGACTTGGCTGCGTCCCAAGGAGAAACTTTTAAAGGGTAATGAAAAGTATGAAAATAAACCGAGCTTCCATCCAAACAAAAAAATATTATTTATAAAATTTAAATAATACGCGCAAGAATGTGCCATCCCCTTTCTTCACAAGGTGATGGCGACTAAGGGAAGAGCCTTAAAAATCTCAATGGCTACAAACCACTACTTGCAGGTTATTTGGACTATTTACAGGCTTGTAAGGCATATATAACCTTAATAATATTTCCTTTTCTACTAATACAGGTGGATAAATAGCAATCTTTTTAATCCTGTATGAGACCACAGCTGGACGTCGGTGCCGTGCAGATGCCAACAAAATATGGCCTGTCATGAATGGAAGACCATATCCATTTTTCATTTTCTGTGTTCAGTCTCTTATAGGGTTTTTTTTTTTATTTGGAAGTATAGTTTCGACTTTTGGATAGATCTTCCATCACTAGCCGATTCCATTGGTTAACAGGGTGCACGCAGTGCCTCTGCAAGGTTGGCTTTAGGAGAAAAATATGACAATTTTTTTTATAGAATATAGAATCGGAAGTTGAAAAAAATTTCTTTATCCGTGCGACGTTCAACCACGTTTGAACGTCGCAGAGCCTAATCGATTGACAATGCCGAAACACGTGACGCATATTAAAAGTCGTTGGTATATATTACCTTGTATGGGTGATAGTTGTAGTGAGGGAGGGTCCCTTCGGACCTTCGGACTGGGTTACATATGCCATTTTATAATTTTTTTCCAACTTCATTAATATTTTTTTATTTCCTTGGGGGTGACATAAGAACTAACACCTTATATTAAGAGGCTACTGAAGCTCGTGGGAGCCTGCAAACATCGAAGGTAATCGAAGTAGGTTACAGATACATTGTCAGGCTTGAGTACTAAGATGGAATGCCTCAAAACCTGTATTTGTACTAGCTCAGTATTCCCTTCAAACCGAAGCTCAACGGTGGCTGCACTGCCAATGCTTCTCCTGGGCAGAGAAGGAGCCCACCATAAAAATTCTCCCCTAACACCGTACAATATTAAATAGACATGATAATAAAAAGTTTTACGTGGTAGAGCCAAGCGGCGGTTTTTGCTGCTGGTCGAATAGCCCGGCTCGACCGGAACGATATCACGGCCTCGCACAATACCGGCGTGAAGTAGAGGCAGCATCTTTGTGCTTCTGCGCATCGTTCGGTGACCACTCCCCCTCCCCATACCTCTCCACATCCTCCCTCCCATCTCCCAAAAATCCTTAAAGGCCGGTAACGCACCTGCAGCTCCTTTGGTGTTTGCAGATGTACGTGGGCGACGGTAATCACTTACAATCTTTACGTTTGCCGCCTTTCCTATATAAATAAAAGTTTGTGTATGTAAATTTGGCATTTCCTTCGGCCATATTTGAACTTTGGAAACACGTCACATCATAACTGACACACGGGATAGGCAAAACGTATTTGTTATGTGTTTCATAACAAGCCATCCAAAATATATGATCAAACTGCGAAGTTTGCTTTTATGCAAAATTATGTTAAAATCGACATGGTCACTAAAGCCTAGCCAAATGCATCCTTGGTTTGAAATTGCCATTCCGTGTACAAATTATCACTTTATGAAATAATTAGCGTTATAGCTGCATGATAATTAGCAGATTATCGTTTTTGCTAAACGTTTACTGGTTTTTGGCATATGTTATCAAATATAAACCGTTCGCTATTCAAATAGTATTTAATATGCAAAACCTTCGCGATTATATGATGTCTGATTTCATTAAAAAAAATCTCTATCCACAGGAATATAAATTTTACTTGTCATAAGTCATTACTTACAGTACATTTCTTTTTATTATTATGTAGGGTTATTTAGATATATACTCATCTGGTTGGGTGATATATCAATATTTATTATTATTATTTATTGGTTAGGGGGAAAGGGAAAGAAACCGGCGGACGATGCGAGCGGTATCAAGAAGCAACGCCTTCTGCATTTGAGCTCGGAGCGGTCCGTCACGGAGTCCCCGCCGCCTCAGATGTTCCGAGAGGCTGACTGGGATTATCTGCCTCTATAGACCCATTTACAAAGACGACTATAGGAATAATTTCGGTCGGCATTCGGTCAGTCGGTCACCTCGTGAGCCAGGTCCAGATATTTCGTTTTATTATCAGTATTTTTATTATTTCTTTTTGTTTTTTTCATATTGTTTATATACAATATTTGTTTATATTATAGTACGTCAAGTATTAGCACAGACACGGACGCGCTCACTCGTCTTAACCTTCCCGTTCGATGTAACGCAGAATATGCATTGAAATTATAGGACGAGTCAGATGCAGTGTTGGAGACACGGAATGGAACACAATACGACTAAACTCGAAAACCAACATTTAGTGTTTTGGACACAAATATTTGATTCGGCTGCCTGGTACGCTCACCACTAAACAACCATTATTAAATATAGGTAATACATAGAAATATTATGAGAACGTTTGACAACGTTTCATTAACTGTATGAAACACGATCACGACATTTATTTATTTTTTATTGAACCATATACAATATATGATCAAAAGGCTAAAAGCTTTCTCTGCCTGTCAACCTTTGGGAGTGATAAAACATCGAAGGCGGTTAACTAGCTAAAAACAAAATAAATATTTAGTACACAGGATAATATATGTACGCAATATATATAAACACATATGTTATTTATCTATGGACAGTTCCTATTCTCTACTTACATCTATCATCTTGTCCAGAAAGGTGACCATCTCAGCTTCGCTTGATACCATACGAGTGATATTTATATATCGGAGTACTGCATATATCTATTTGCCTCACAATAAAAAATTCTCCATATTATAATAAATGTAACAGACGATAGTATACAACCTTGTGGTAGCTCTTTATTACAGCCCTTCTCGAGTTTGTCTGCGTCAACTTTTCATATGAAGTTGAAGGAATACGAGGGAGAATATTTTCATGCGGTAATTGTTACCTAAGTATATAAATACTAACTAAGATTTATTAATAATTGTCATTATTAAAGTAACTACGAGTTTTGTCTTTATTAATACAAAGGAAACCGCGTAACTTGAAAATTTGTTATATAAAATATGTAATGTGTACGCTACAAAAAATATATTATCATTCTGAAATATATATTATAAAAAGTTTAAATCGTAATTCACGATCAACAGCGATGGATTGGGGATGTACCCGATCGCGGAATATCTAATGGCTGCATATTAAACGTAACATAGCTTCGCCTTCCTTTGAAGCCGAGAATAATTTATCAGAAAAGGGAATTAATTTATTCATTACATCTTTTCCAAATCGCTACTCAATTATTAAGGCTTTCACATTCGTCAATACTTTTAAATTTTCATTTATCAATGGCTGTACCCGCCTACATTATTCTCGTGGACTTTAGCATTTCTCAAGGCTGGTTATAAAAACAATCTTAGTGGAATATAAACATGTGAATGTGAATTATTAGAGAACCTTTGACATATATACGTATATGAAGGATATCATCGGGGTTGTACCACGGCCTTGGTGAATGCCAGGTAGAGGCATCTTGTGCTTCTCCGTTTCATTTGATGATTCAGTTAACGGGAGGCACTCCACCCCTCTGCTCCACACTCTCACCTCTTTCTCCCCAAATATCCTTAAAGGCCGGCTATGGTGTCGGTGATCAATTGTACGTTTGCCCCCTCCCCCCTTACCTTAAAAAAGGGAAATCTTTTTTAATACATGTACATCGTAGATGGGAATCTGTGATAAGGTTTTCTATAGTCATGCATTCTGCAGTATAGGCCAATCGTGGCCTA
The DNA here is from genome assembly GCA_029286595.1 of Bhutanitis thaidina. Taxonomy (NCBI): domain Eukaryota; kingdom Metazoa; phylum Arthropoda; class Insecta; order Lepidoptera; family Papilionidae; genus Bhutanitis; species Bhutanitis thaidina. Next base: position 14,356,799 of record JAGSMS010000008.1, on the reverse strand, counting down.
GATACTCGTGGTGATGACAGAAAATTCTATCAAATTCACCGAATCCAAGCCTCATACAATTGTGAGAAACGCGGGGTGAAAACCGGGAATTGCGCTCACGAATCCATTGGCCCAGCGGAAGGAAATTCTTTTTTTTTTATGAGTTAAGCTAGCTTTAGTTGGATTTTCACCGCACAGAGTCGATAGAATTTGCACGTTTAGAAGCCATGAAGTACATTAAGCGACATGTACAGACATGAAAAGAAACCGGAATCTCAAGTTGTTTATAGGTTTACTTAGCTCTTCTGTTTAGAGCCTTGTTTATTGGAGCCGGGAAGGCTCCGCCACGCTGCCCCAGTACGAACAGGTACGTTCGTATCTGTCCTACCTGCTTATGTTCATAAAATATTTATTTTAATTGTCGGAATGTGCCGTGTGGCATCGGCGAAATAATCCGCCACCCACTTTCTTCCCCTGACAGACCGATGTCGGGGAACAGCGTTCAAGGTTCGAGGTGTCTGATACTGTGATCGCCATTTCAGAGCTTGGCGATTATGCCAAATCCTCCTAATGGGAAAGGGCAGTGAACAATTTACAGGTAGTGAATAGTTTTTTTTTTTTTCAGACATTACCAGTATTTGATATTTTCCTTCACCGTGGAGCACTTGGTAATTACACCACTTAATTGCAGTTAACCACTTTAGTTATGCCGGGCATCGGGGTTCAAACCCAGGTCACCAATAATCATATAATATGTAAAAGCTCACTCACATATACTGGAATTGCGAAGCGCATCCAAATAAAACATTAGAAACAGTATGTAAACCATAAATGAAACTAAATAAATCAGTTTACGTTCTCACACTGTCGTGAAATGTAAAAAAGTAACACTTTAAAGTTAGTGTAATAAAAATGTCAAATTAGCTTGAGAGCACACGGTGGCGCATTGTAGCAATTTAAATGATAATTTTCAGCAGACACGGAAACATTTCTTCTTTATAATTGCTTTTATGAACATAAGAGATGTCATGGTGCAAAATTGCATTTTACCTTTACGTAATAACACCAAAACATACATCAAAAAAAATGACGTATAAAATGTTTCTTCGTGCGATTATTGTATCCACTCTATTAAACTCCTTCACAATGAGAATTATTATTACAACGCGTTTTAATTGTAATAGCCAACACACACGCACTCACATACCCCTAGAATGCACCCATTCAAGAACGCACACACACACACATAGAAGCAGACACGGATGCACAGACACACACTCACAAACATTGAGACACACGCGGATACACACACCCATTAGAACACGCACTCACATACCCAGAGACACAGTCAAGCATGTACGCACTCCCACACACAAAAGACACGCGCGAACGCATACACTCACTTACAAACACACTCAGAGAGAGACACGTATGCACGTATTCAATCACGTAAACACACTCACGTAAACACGCTCTCACATGCCCAGAGACATAGTCAAGCATACACGCAATCACGAACGTGCCTACCCAGCGCAGTGAGTAGTTGCAAATCTTCGATACAAGACATGCCGGTTTGCCTTATATGCAAAGTGCAAGGAAAATAACCAAATTCGCTATCAATTGTCTTCTGTATAAACTGCAATACTTCGGAATCAGGTCACTTATGTAAGGTATTCACAGGTGGTTTCTGAAATGGTTTTAATCTCGATCTCTCCAAAACTGTTAGTACTGTAGTTGATGTGATTTTTGAATTTAACAGTCTTTTATCACAGGGCTCACGCATCGGTCCTGATATATACTTTATTTACATAAGCGGTAAGAGATCATATCGTGTTTTGCCGATTTATGAAGGGTTTTAAAAAATTGCTTTTTCATTCATTCAATTCGAAATGTTTCCTTTAAAATTAAGGTCAAACGTCATCGAGCATGTTAAGTAAATAAATCAGTTACCCTATAATTACATAAGTTCCAATCAAAGAAAAGATTCCTATATTTATTTGACAGCAAGTTCTCATTCAATTATAAATAATTACAACGTAGTATTAGGAAAAAGATATTTAGCCATAAAGTTTATAAAATTACTCATTATTAATATATTATATTTGAATCAAATTAACCAGTAGCCATTGTAGTGGTGGTAGTGGTGGATAAAAGATTGAAGTAAAACTAGCGCCGAGGATTTTTGCGTTTAATTTTATAATTATAATTCCAGACATTTTCAGAGTTAATACTCTTCCATAATTGGAAGGAAGAGCTTTACAACCCATTAGATATTGGGACGATGAGTTCCCTCGTACAATACATACGTAAACTTAGATGATTTCTTATATCATAAAAGAAAAAAAAAATATTCTTCAACTGCACTACTATTGCATCTCTAGGTAATAATCCCAAAGTAAACGCTTGAAAGTGCCTTTACTGGCCACCTTCACTCATATATGCGGCATATAACTTTTAGCTTTCCGAGATGTATTAGTAATTCGGAATCCTGGTATATTTTTTTTTATGTGTTAGACGGCAAACGAGCACGCGGTTCACCTGATGGTAACTTTGTACCGTCGCCCACGTTGATCTGCAACACTATAGGTGCTGCAGGTGCGTTGTCGGCCTTTAAGGGTATTTAAAAGATGGGAGGGAGATCAAAGAGCGGCCAAAGTGAACAGACTCCTTCTAGGCAAACGTGTACCATACTAGGCCTCATCTTCACCTTCCATCAAGCGAGATTAAGGTCAAACGTAAGCCTATTTTATATTTGAAAAAAAACGATATTTCTGTTTTTATTTATAACGATAGACCACGAAACCAAGTGGTTAGGGCCACTGCCTCCGAGGAGACTCGAGTTCGATCGAGCGTAGTGCCGATGAGTTCTTCGAAACTTATTTAGGATTTGTATCGATGGCCTGGACAGTAAGACTGCTGACTCACCACCAATCACGTTGTTCCAATTAAGCGCTGGGGAAAAATGAGTTGTAAGGACTAACTAACAACACAAACATAACATAAAATAACAACACTTTAGCAGGTAATTTCACTATAATTCTTCTTTTAGAACTGTCTCATACTACGCGAAAAATTGCATTCCATAACCGTTTACAAATTAACTTGTAGAAGAATCGTCGAGCGAGTAATAATCTGGTTAGGTTTTGTTAGCTACTTATAGTAAGTTTTAAAGGAGCATATAATTTTGTATAATATTATTATAATGTTACTATAGGTCCAATGCCGTGGTAGCGTAGTGGTCAGCGCCAGTGACCTGGGCCCGGCGCCGGCACAACTCATATTGTTAATAATCATTTTAAATGCTGTATTTACCACGTGCTCGGCGAAGGAAACATCGTGAGGAAACCTAGCGGGCCCTTCCTGGCTCCAAGAACCCTATCAGATATTTGAGAAAACACTCCTATAAAGTGAGCTCCTTTCAGGTTTAGTACATTTTATAAGTTCATTATGAGTATGGTAAAATGCTGGTATTGTCGTGAACCACTCCAGATACAAGCTGTAATGCTTAGTTGGAGGTTTCAACGGGGATATTAGTAGAGTTACTAAATAAATAGAGTTGTTTACTATTTTTTTTTAAACAAAATAACTTTCGGTCGCACAAGGTCAGAGGGTGGCCGCGTGCTCATAATATTACGTAACTAAAAGTGTTTCAGCTTTAGCGATAAACACTGCTAGACCTCTGTCTGGACTTTGAATGTATCTGATCTAGATAGATATGTAGTAAGTTAGTACCCGGGGGAGAATTTCTGTGAACATTTAGTAACGGTTAACTTTCGTTAATTCAATACAGGGAATAATTGCGTTACAAACCTACAAGGTTAAGTTAATTTCGCTGATGTATAATCAATACATTTATGGAGCTCTAGGAACATATTCTATCGGTTATTTCTATAGTAGGATATCTTTTCATATAGATATTTTTGACGTGGTAGAGCTAAGCGGCGGCTTCAGCTGCTGCTCGAATGGGCCGGCTCGACCGGATTAATACCACGACCTCGCAGAATACCGGCGTGAAGTAGAGGCATCTTGTGCTTCTGCGTTTCATTGGGTGAGTGAGGTGACCGGGGGCACGCTCCCCTTCCCCATTCCAGTCCTTATCGTCCCTCCCATCTCACAAATACCTATAAAAGGCCGACAACGCACATGTAGCTCCTCTGGTTTGCAGATGTATGTGGGCGACGGTAATCACTTACCATCAGGTGAACCTATAGCTCGTTTGCCGCCTTTCCCAAAAAAAAAAAATAGTATAATGGCGGGCTCGAACATACTCTTACTACGTCATGGACATGTATACCCTAACCCATTAGACTATTGGCCAATGGCGGATTTACCAGCAGGCTGAGTAAGGCTGGAGCTGGAGTTTTTTGCCTTACAGAAATAAAAAAAAACATTATTATATACACGGAGAAAAAAGGTCTCGAAAAATTACAATATTTTAGTACATAAGTAGAAGATGATTGAACTTTTCTTAGCTCAAAAATATATCCAAAGACAATTTCTTGAGTAAATTTCACTAAATCGTGAGTTGTAAGAATAATCCAAGAACTGTCACAACTTACCATCTGGTGTACCGCTTGCTCGTTTGCCACCTTTCCCATAAATAGAAAAAAAGTTACTAGACCACGACTTGAGTTTCCATAGATAAGGTTGTAATGGGGCGAATTTTAAAACGACCTTGTGCACGAGCAAATCTTGTGTAGACCGTGAGTAAGGGACCACGAGTTCGCCTGTGAATGCGGTAAGGGAGGGCTGTACGCGTTACGCGGTTTGTATGTGTGTGCTGGGCGAATGTGTACGGGGGGCGTGGCCTCGAAAGTATTATTAACATTAGTTATTACATCATCGTCGATAATATCATTCATAAGGCCCCTTTTTTTAACAGGTGGGATATCGCGCGCTCGTGTGTCACGCTCGGTGAGCCTGAATCAAAATAATAAATAATATCTTTCGTGCAACCACTACTATAGCCACTAGATGGCGCTGTAATCTAATTAGCGTGTTTTTAAAATCGGACTGATGGCGCAACCGTAACCTTTCATAAATATAAGAAAAATAAAGTTTTTTCGTAAAAATAATAAAAAAAAAATTTGTGCTTATAGCCGTTTTTGAATCGGATGTTGCACTTGCGTCCTTGAAGTCGCAAGAGTTTTAGTTCTATAAGAAAGGCGTAGAAATGTTAGATAAGAGTTGGAATGAATTTTGATGAGTAAAGTAAAATTTCGGCCCCTAACCCCTAAAAAAAATCCAAACCCTAAAAAACATCACAAATTATTTATTACTGTATTTATCGTTGTTAGTTAGCTAAAATATTTTTATTATACTTAGAATAAAACAAGAATAATATATTTATTTGTGCTACTTTGACACGAAGATTGTTACTTAATTAAAATTATCGTAACTCTCCTGGAAGCAGAAACTAAATAATATAAAATACAATAAAAAAATAAAAATTATTTATTTCTGTAAAAATATACAGTAACACACAAGGAAAAAGGATACTTAATATAAGGTTTTCACAAAGTCTTATTAGTTCTCTACTTCCTAAAAAAGGCCAAAACCCTGTAAGCTTAGGTTAAGTAGATAGCTCAACCCATTGTAGTGACATAAAAACATATTAATTTAATTTGAAGGGTCAATTTCTATATGTAGTTTTTTTATGAGAATCAATGTTGGGAATATTGTTTAAAGTATATTATTCATGCTATCACGGGCTTTATATCCATTATGCATACCACGCGAGTGACATGGTTACAAATCGTGGTGCCAGTGTCACTAAAATTGTTAATTACAAGTGATTAGAAAAATAAATGTACTTCGTTGAAACTTCATCCTCCGAAAGGCGACACAATACGTAGTTTATTTCTTTCTAGATACGAGTATTAAATGAAACGGCAACCCGTTTATAACAAAATGTTCGAACAAAACTAGTTAACTAAATCCGTGTTCCAATTAGCATAAATCGCAAATACAGAACAAATGAAAAAGAATGATCTGGAAATTCTGTAAAGGTACTGTATACATTCGGCTCTGTATACATTCGGTGCAGAATATATAACGATGTAACGAACCATAACGAATCGTTATGGTGGGGAGAAGTAGTGACCTACCTCGTGTGTTTAATTAATTAATGTTACCCTTAACTAATTCGTCGAATAAATAAATAAATATTAGCGAAAACAAATTCATATCCAGCTCATTATTTCTAGAAGCATTGTTTAAATACGAAAGCCATTGCCATTAAAACCGAGCAAAATACTTTGCTAACTGCCTCGACTATTAGTTTTACCGTAGATCAAATTCAAACTTTTGAAATTCCTACAATAAAAATATTAAGAAACTTATGTTTTTACTAACAAGGTATTTCACATTTTGTAGTCAAAATAATCAAATCTACCTTTAAATTGAGTATTTTATCTTGCAGAGCTTATTTTTTTTTAACAATTTCAAAACTTTGAAGAACACCTATTTAGGTACTGTAAAAGTTTGCCGTCAAGGAATGCTTTCACAAAAAAATTTCAATAAGAAAGGAGTTCAATTTATTCGATAACTTTAGTATAACAAATACGCTCTATTAATTATTCTAATATTTACTTGGAGGTAGGCTCCTTCTCCACCTAGGAGAGTATTTTTTATCCAGAATAAAGCGCTGCAACTAGGGTTGTCAACTTTTCGGTTGTCGGTTGATAATAGAATTTTTCAGAATAAGCTATGAAAAATATAGTATTTAGAGGAGAGAATAAAAAAAATTATTCGCTTGTCATTTATTTATTCCTTTACAGAGTAGGGTATTATTTTTTTATAATTTATCCGACCAACTGAAATATTATAGTATTTTTACTAATACGTACGTTATATTTCTTCAACGGTATACAGTACGCAGACTCACAATTTTTTAATTTTTTTTAGAGAAATGACGGCAAACGAGCAAGCGGTTCACCTGATGGTAAGTGATTACCGTCGCCCACATACATCTGCAACACCATAGATGCTGCAGGTGCGTTGCCGGACTTTAAGGATATTTGGGAGATGGGAGGGAAGAGGATGGGAATAGGGAAGGGGAGTGGGCCTCCGGTTACCTCACTCACAGATCGAAACGCAGAAGCACAAGATGCCTCTACTTCACGTCGGTATTCTGCGAGGCCGTGGTACCAACCCGGTCGAGCTGGCCCATTCGAGCAGCAGCAAAAGCCGCCGCTTGGCTCTACCACGCTTAAAACGGCATGATACTATATATAATAGTACGTTCGACAACCCTAATTGCAACCATTGATGAGTTCCCGTTTGAAAGGTTTACTGAGCCAGGATAATTACAGGCTGTGAGACATTACATCGTACTCCACAGGGGTGACGATACATCTCCAACCTCCTTCAATTGAAGCAGTTGCAAGCGATTATTCGCAGGTGCCTTTGGGCTTCAGTAGCCACTTCCCACCAGAAGGACTATAGGTTCGTTTGACAACGAAAAACGAATTAAAAAAAAAGTTCCTTCAATAAAATTTTTAAAAATAAGTTAAGTGTAAACGTCGCAAGGCAAATGCTAGGGGTCATATGTACTGCGTTTGGCAATTTGCCAAACTTTATTAGTAAGGTTGATCCACTTAAGTAATATTGGCCTATTGCCGACCTTGAAGGGTATTTGGGAGATGGGAGGGAAGAGGATGGGAATAGGGAAGGGGAGTGGGCCTCCGGTTACCTCACTCACAGATCGAAACGCAGAAGCACAAGATGCCTCTACTTCACGTCGGTATTCTGCGAGGCCGTGGTACCAACCCGGTCGAGCTGGCCCATTCGAGCAGCAGCAAAAGCCGCCGCTTGGCTCTACCACGCTTAAAACGGCATGATACTATATATAATAGTACGTTCGACAACCCTAATTGCAACCATTGATGAGTTCCCGTTTGAAAGGTTTACTGAGCCAGGATAATTACAGGCTGTGAGACATTACATCGTACTCCACAGGGGTGACGATACATCTCCAACCTCCTTCAATTGAAGCAGTTGCAAGCGATTATTCGCAGGTGCCTTTGGGCTTCAGTAGCCACTTCCCACCAGAAGGACTATAGGTTCGTTTGACAACGAAAACGAATTAAAAAAAAAAAATTTCAATAAGAAAGGAGTTCAATTTATTCGATAACTTTAGTATAACAAATACGCTCTATTAATTATTCTAATATTTACTTGAGGTAGGCTCCTTCTCCACCTAGGAGAGTATTTTTATCCAGAATAAAGCGCTGCAACTAGGGTTGTCAACTTTTCGGTTGTCGGTTGATAATAGAATTTTTCAGAATAAGCTATGAAAAATATAGTATTTAGAGGAGAGAATAAAAAAAATTTGTGCTTATAGCCGTTTTTGAATCGATGTTGCACTTGCGTCCTTGAAGTCGCAAGAGTTTTAGTTCTATAAGAAAGGCATAGAAATGTTAGATAAGAGTTAGAATGAACTTTGATGAGTAAAGTAAAATTTCGGCCCCTAACACCTAAAAATCCAATCCCTAAAAAACATCACAAATTATTTATTACTGTATTTATCGTTGTTAGTTGGCTAAAATATTTTATTATACTTAGAATAAAACAAGAATAATATATTTATTTGTGCTACTTTGACACGAAGATTGTTACTTAATTAAAATTATCGTAACTCCTGGAAGCAGAAACTAAATAATATAAAATACAATAAAAAATAAAATTATTTATTTCTGTAAAAATATACAGTAACACACAAGGAAAAAGGATACTTAATATAAGGTTTTCACAAAGTCTTATTAGTTCTCTACTTCCTAAAAAGGCCAAAACCCTGTGTTTAGGTTAAGTAGATAGCTCAACCCATTGTAGTGACATAAAAACATATTAATTTAATTTGAAGGGTCAATTTCTATATGTAGTTTTTTTATGAGAATCAATGTTGGGAATATTGTTTAAAGTATATTATTCATGCTATCACGGGCTTTATATCCATTATGCATACCACGCGAGTGACATGGTTACAAATCGTGGTGCCAGTGTCACTAAAATTGTTAATTACAAGTGATTAGAAAATAAATGTACTTCGTTGAAACTTCATCCTCCGAAAGGCGACACAATACGTAGTTTATTTCTTTCTAGATACGAGTATTAAAATGAAACGGCAACCCGTTTATAACAAAATGTTCGAACAAAACTAGTTAACTAAATCCGTGTTCCAATTAGCATAAATCGCAAATACAGAACAAATGAAAAGAATGTTCTGGAAATTCTGTAAAGGTACTGTATACATTCGGCTCTGTATACATTCGGTGCAGAATATATAACGATGTAACGAACCATACCGAATCGTTATGGTGGGGAGAAGTAGTGACCTACCTCGTGTGTTTAATTAATTAATGTTACCCTTAACTAATTCGTCGAATAAATAAATAAATATTAGCGAAAACAAATTCATATCCAGCTCATTATTTCTAGAAGCAATGTTTAAATACGAAAGCCATTGCTATTAAACCGAGCAAAATACTTTGCTTACTGCCTCGACTATTAGTTTTACTGTAGATCAAATTCAAACTTGAAATTCCTACAATAAAATATTAAGAAACTTATGTTTTACTAACAAGGTATTTCACATTTTGTAGTCAAAATAATCAAATCTACCTTTAAATTGAGTATTTTATCTTGCAGAGCTTTTTTTTTTTTTAACAATTTCAAAACTTTGAAGAACACCTATTTAGGTACTGTAAAAGTTTGCCGACAAGGAATGCTTTCACAAAAATTTCAATAAGAAAGGAGTTAAATTTATTCGATAACTTTAGTATAACAAATACGCTCTATTAATTATTCTAATATTTACTTAGAGGTAGGCTCCTTCTCCACCTAGGAGAGTATTTTTATCCAGAATAAAAGCGCTGCAACTAGGGTTGTCAACTTTCGGTTGTCGGTTGATAATAGAATTTTTCAGAATAAGCTATGAAAAATATAGTATTTAGAGGAGAGAATAAAAAATTATTCGCTTGTCATTTATTTATTCCTTTACAGAGTAGGGTATTATTTTTTATAATTTATCCGTCCAACTGAAATATTATATTATTTTTACTAATACGTACGTTATATTTCTTCAACGGTATACAGTACGCAGACTCACAATTTTTATTTTTTTTTAGAGAAATGACGGCAAACGAGCAAGCGGTTCACCTGATGGTAGTGATTACTGTCGCCCATATACATCTGGTGCAGAATATATAACGATGTAACGAACCATACCGAATCGTTATGGTGGGGAGAAGTAGTGACCTACCTCGTGTGTTTAATTAATTAATGTTACCCTTAACTAATTCGTCGAATAAATAAATAAATATTAGCGAAAACAAATTCATATCCAGCTCATTATTTCTAGAAGCAATGTTTAAATGAAAGCCATTGCTATTAAACCGAGCAAAATACTTTGCTTACTGCCTCGACTATTAGTTTTACTGTAGATCAAATTCAAACTTGAAATTCCTACAATAAAATATTAAGAAACTTATGTTTTACTAACAAGGTATTTCACATTTTGTAGTCAAAATAATCAAATCTACCTTTAAATTGAGTATTTTATCTTGCAGAGCTTTTTTTTTAACAATTTCAAAACTTTGAAGAACACCTATTTAGGTACTGTAAAAGTTTGCCGACAAGGAATGCTTTCACAAAAATTTCAATAAGAAAGGAGTTAAATTTATTCGATAACTTTAGTATAACAAATACGCTCTATTAATTATTCTAATATTTACTTAGAGGTAGGCCTTTCTCCACCTAGGAGAGTATTTTTATCCAGAATAAAGCGCTGCAACTAGGGTTGTCAACTTTCGGTTGTCGGTTGATAATAGAATTTTTCAGAATAAGCTATGAAAAATATAGTATTTAGAGGAGAGAATAAAAAATTATTTATTACTGTATTTATCGTTGTTAGTTGGCTAAAATATTTTTATTACTGCCTGACTATTAGTTTTACTGTAGATCAAATTCAAACTTGAAATTCCTACAATAAAAAATAAAAAATTATTTATTACTGTATTTATCGTTGTTAGTTGGCTAAAATATTTTTATTACTGCCTGACTATTAGTTTTACTGTAGATCAAATTCAAACTTGAAATTCCTACAATAAAATATTAAGAAACTTATGTTTTACTAACAAGGTATTTCACATTTTGTAGTCAAAATAATCAAATCTACCTTTAAATTGAGTATTTTATCTTGCAGAGCTTTTTTTTTAACAATTTCAAAACTTTGAAGAACACCTATTTAGGTACTGTAAAAGTTTGCCGACAAGGAATGCTTTCACAAAAATTTCAATAAGAAAGGAGTTAAATTTATTCGATAACTTTAGTATAACAAATACGCTCTATTAATTATTCTAATATTTACTTAGAGGTAGGCCTTTCTCCACCTAGGAGAGTATTTTTATCCAGAATAAAGCGCTGCAACTAGGGTTGTCAACTTTCGGTTGTCGGTTGATAATAGAATTTTTCAGAATAAGCTATGAAAAATATAGTATTTAGAGGAGAGAATAAAAAATTATCGTAACTCCTGGAAGCAGAAACTAAATAATATAAAATACAATAAAAAATAAAACATGTAATATAACACATAATAAATATAATATATATATATATGTGTATATTCACAGGCAACACCGGGTAGAACAGCTAATTAATGTATTAAGACAATATATTGGATTTTGTCGGAACTTTGCCAAACTTTATTAGTAAGATTGATCCACTTAAGTAATATTGGCCTATTGCCGACCTTTGAAGGGTATTTGGGAGATGGGAGGAAGAGGATAGGAAGGGGAGGGCCTCCGGTTACCTCACCACAGATCGAAACGCAGAAGCACAAGATGCCTCTACTTCACGTCGGTATTCTGCGAGGCCGTGGTACCAACCCGGTCGAGCTGGCCCATTCGAGCAGCAGCAAAGCCGCCGCTTGGCTCTACCACGCTTAAAACGGCATGATACTATATATAATAGTACGTTCGACAACCCTAATTGCAACCATTGATGAGTTCCCGTTTGAAAGGTATACTGAGCCAGGATAATTACAGGCTGTGAGACATTACATCGTACTCAACAGGGTGACGATACATCTCCAACCTCCTTCAATTGAAGCAGTTGCAAGCGATTATTCGCAGGTGCCTTTTGGGCTTCAGTAGCCACTTCCCACCAGAAGGACTATTGGTTCGTTTGACAACGAAAACGAATTAAAAAAAAGTTCCTTCAATCAAATTTTTAAAAATAAGTTCAGTGTAATCGTCGCAAGGCAAATGCTTTGGGTCATATACTGCGTTTGGCAATTTGCCAAACTTTATTAGTAAGATTGATCCACTTAAGTAATATTGGCCTATTGCCGACCTTTGAAGGGTATTTGGGAGATGGGAGGAAGAGGATAGGAAGGAGTGGGCCTCCGGTTACCTCACTCACAGATCGAAACGCAGAAGCACAAGATGCCTCTACTTCACGTCGGTATTCTGCGAGGCCGTGGTACCAACCCGGTCGAGCTGGCCCATTCGAGCAGCAGCAAAGCCGCCGCTTGGCTCTACCACGCTTAAAACGGCATGATACTATATATAATAGTACGTTCGACAACCCTAATTGCAACCATTGATGAGTTCCTGTTTGAAAGGTTTACTGAGCCAGGATAATTACAGGCTGTGAGACATTACATCGTACTCAACAGGGTGACGATACATCTCCAACCTCCTTCAATTGAAGCAGTTGCAAGCGATTATTCGCAGGTGCCTTTTGGGCTTCAGTAGCCACTTCCCACCAGAAGGACTATTGGTTCGTTTGACAACGAAAACGAATTAAAAAAAAGTTCCTTCAATCAAATTTTTAAAAATAAGTTCAGTGTAATCGTCGCAAGGCAAATGCTTTGGGTCATATACTGCGTTTGGCAATTTGCCAAACTTTATTAGTAAGATTGATCCACTTAAGTAATATTGGCCTATTGCCGACCTTTGAAGGGTATTTGGGAGATGGGAGGAAGAGGATAGGAAGGGGAGGGCCTCCGGTTACCTCACCACAGATCGAAACGCAGAAGCACAAGATGCCTCTACTTCACGTCGGTATTCTGCGAGGCCGTGGTACCAACCCGGTCGAGCTGGCCCATTCGAGCAGCAGCAAAGCCGCCGCTTGGCTCTACCACGCTTAAAACGGCATGATACTATATATAATAGTACGTTCGACAACCCTAATTGCAACCATTGATGAGTTCCTGTTTGAAAGGTTTACTGAGCCAGGATAATTACAGGCTGTGAGACATTACATCGTACTCAACAGGGTGACGATACATCTCCAACCTCCTTCAATTGAAGCAGTTGCAAGCGATTATTCGCAGGTGCCTTTTGGGCTTCAGTAGCCACTTCCCACCAGAAGGACTATTGGTTCGTTTGACAACGAAAACGAATTAAAAAAAAAAAGTTATGACATCTCACTGAGATTATATAATTTCATACGTTATTAGAACTTTTCAAAATTACCCACATCCTACAAAATAGTAATGGTCGAGTTAAAATAGGCTGTTGCAATAGTAGTAGTAATAACTATTAGTGGTGATAAATCACAAATTTCATAATGAACATAGAGAGATGCTTCAAATATTAATATTTGAAGCATCTCTATGTTCATTATGAAATTTGTGATTTATCACCACTAATAGTTATTACTACTACTATTGCAACAGCCTATTTTAACTCGACCATTACTATTTTGTAGGATGTGGGTAATTTTTATATATTTATTTTATTTTACTTTAAGTATAATATATTTAAAGACAATTTACTTATTTTATGTATGTATACATATTTATATATATCACCCAACCAGACGAGTATATCTATATAACCCCAGAATAATAATAATTAGCTAAAAATAACAAATATATGAGGCGAGTGTAAAAGGTAGAGTCGGGAGAGGAAGACCAAGGCGAACATTTTACGATCAAATCGGAGACGGTCTGAAAAAACGCCAGGTCAATAGTACTCTAAACCAACGAGCATGCATGCGAAGATTGATGAAAGTGGGAGCAGCGAATGACATATGTCAGGACCGTAGCAAGTGGAAGAAGATTGTCTCTGCCTACCCCGTTGGGAACAAGGCGTGTCTATATATATATATATATATATATATATATATATATATATATATATATATATATATATATATATATATATATATATATATATATATATATATATATATATATATATATATATATATATATATATATATATATATATATATATATATATATATATATATATATATATATATATATATATATATATATATATATATATATATATATATATATATATATATATATATATATATATATATATATATATATATATATATATATATATATATATATATATATATATATATATATATATATATATATATATATATATATATATATATATATATATATATATATATATATATATATATATATATATATATATATATATATATATATATATATATATATATATATATATATATATATATATATATATATATATATATATATATATATATATATATATATATATATATATATATATATATATATATATATATATATATATATATATATATATATATATATATATATATATATATATATATATATATATATATATATATATATATATATATATATATATATATATATATATATATATATATATATATATATATATATATATATATATATATATATATATATATATATATATATATATATATATATATATATATATATATATATATATATATATATATATATATATATATATATATATATATATATATATATATATATATATATATATATATATATATATATATATATATATATATATATATATATATATATATATATATATATATATATATATATATATATATATATATATATATATATATATATATATATATATATATATATATATATATATATATATATATATATATATATATATATATATATATATATATATATATATATATATATATATATATATATATATATATATATATATATATATATATGTCTATATATATATATATATAAAAAATTACCCACATCCTACAAAATAGTAATGGTCGAGTTAAAATAGGCTGTTGCAATAGTAGTAGTAATAACTATTAGTGGTGATAAATCACAAATTTCATAATGAACATAGAGAGATGCTTCAAATATTAATATTTGAAGCATCTCTATGTTCATTATGAAATTTGTGATTTATCACCACTAATAGTTATTACTACTACTATTGCAACAGCCTATTTTAACTCGACCATTACTATTTTGTAGGATGTGGGTAATTTTTTTATATATTTATTTTATTTTACTTTAAGTATAATATATTTAAAGACAATTTATTTTATTTTATTTTACTTTAAGTATAATATATTTAAAGACAATTTATTTTATTTTATTTTACTTTAAGTATAATATATTTAAAGACAATTTATTTTATTTTATTTTACTTTAAGTATAATATATTTAAAGACAATTTATTTTATTTTATTTTACTTTAAGTATAATATATTTAAAGACAATTTATTTTATTTTATTTTACTTTAAGTATAATATATTTAAAGACAATTTATTTTATTTTATTTTACTTTAAGTATAATATATTTAAAGACAATTTATTTTATTTTATTTTACTTTAAGTATAATATATTTAAAGACAATTTATTTTATTTTATTTTACTTTAAGTATAATATATTTAAAGACAATTTACTTATTTTATGTATGTATACATATTTATATATATCACCCAACCAGACGAGTATATCTATATAACCCCAGAATAATAATAATTAGCTAAAAATAACAAATATATGAGGCGAGTGTAAAAGGTAGAGTCGGGAGAGGAAGACCAAGGCGAACATTTTACGATCAAATCGGAGACGGTCTGAAAAAACGCCAGGTCAATAGTACTCTAAACCAACGAGCATGCATGCGAAGATTGATGAAAGTGGGAGCAGCGAATGACATATGTCAGGACCGTAGCAAGTGGAAGAAGATTGTCTCTGCCTACCCCGTTGGGAACAAGGCGTGACTATATATATATAAAAAAAGTTACCCACATCCTACAAAATAGTGATGGTCGAGTTAAAATAGGCTGTTGCAATAGTAGTAGTAATAACTATTAGTGGTGATAAATTACAAATTTCATAATGAACATAGAGAGATGCTTCAAATATTAATATTTCAAAAAATGTGGAACGCTTCACGATTTTGCGTGTCATCCTTGCGCAGGGGCCATGCTAATCTTCTCTGTATCGTTCCAATTTTAGTATATGTACTGCCGAAGCAAGTACATCAGATGTTGAGCATTGATTGTATATATACAAATCTAATACAAAAATGTTAAAACCGAGATTATCAATTCCATACATTTCCTATCAAAATTACCAAAATCATAACAGCGCCATCTGTGGACACAAAGCTAAAGACTGCTTTCATCTTCTACATCTATACAATGTTTAACTCTACTAATTACGTTGACGGGAGACCGTTATAATTTGTTTTTAAAATTTTATAATACTGTTTGTAATTTAAAAAAAAATATACAATTATATCATGTAGTTATATATTAAATTACTATATTGCCATTTTATATTAAAAGATATCATTGTGCAGAAGAAATACATATGCAGTTATCTGTAATATACTATAATAAAACACTAAGAGGATTAGTTTTGCATATTGAATATTTTTTGTAACTTTAATTGGGGTGCTTTTTGTCTATTTGTCTGTCTGATCGCACATCATACAAAAACCTGATGACCGATTTAGATGCGACTTTCACTACAGTGTTACTTAGGGGTTAGGGAATTGTAATATATTTACATTATCATGCTATCTACTATAGGAGCTGAGCAGTAGGTGTAATTGTTATGACACGTATTACAAAGAATCATCTCGACAAATTTGAAATATCGTCACGCTATTCACAAAAACATACATAATCATACCACAGACACCAATAGACGTAAATTGACACGTCTTTCATTACAGCGTTTCTAGGCGTCGAGTGGTTATAGAAAAATACGTACCTAAATTTTAATTATTTTTGTAATTCTCTGAAATATTTTACTTGCTTAAAAAATTAAAGAAAAATTGTATTATACACATACTATTATTAATTATATTTAAGTTAAAATACGGAACAAAACTTTTAAATATCACAGCTTCTGAAATGGCAAACCGACTAATTTTTTTTATGAAACAACATTTATCTTTACTTTTAAATTGTCATTCTGTTTTATGATTGAATAATAAATAAATTTCGTGTTACAATCTTCATCTCTAAACTTCAAACCCGTTCAGTCAGCATGATTGAACGACAAACAAAGAAACTATACATCCAATATATTGTTTTTATATATTAACTAGCTGTTCTACCGGGTTAAAAATTAAAAAAGTATAAGAGAAAAAAAAATATGAAATTGCTTTTAAGTCAAATCCTTCAAATTAATATACATACATACGTATAAAAACTGTTATACATACCTATAGCTAGCTTGTCGATGAAAATTTAAATCGAGGTTACTTAATAGGATCTTACCTAGAGGAACATGATAGGATCCATTAAAGCGGAAGGTCTAGCCCGAGGGAAGTACATCGAAGAAAGTATGCAACCTAATATTTTCTCATAACTTTACCGTACAAGAAGTAGCAGCAACTTAAAATAGAATGCAGGTTAATTCATTTTAGATGATATAATATCTACACTTATAAGGAAACGCTATGTAGGGTTTATTTGTGGGGTTTCTTACGGAACCCTATTACTATCCGTCCCTCTGTCTGTTTGTTCTACCTCAGAAGGCAAGAAACGTGTTTTTTTCTGCGTTTATTTATTTTTGCTCTTTCGCAAAAACGGTATAAGCTGAGTTGCGTACGTGAAAACGATTCAGCTGATGGTAAGTGATCACCGGCGCCCGCGTACATCAGCAACACCAGAGGTGCTGCAGGTGCGTTGCCGGCCTTTAAGGGTATTTGGGTGAAGGGAGGGAGGACCCGGAGGGGGCTCGGGAGGGGGAGAGTGGGCCTCCGGTTACCTCTCTCACCAAACGAAAAGCAGAAGCACAAGATGCCTCTACTTCACGCCGGTATTCCAAGAGTCCGTGGTGAGACCTTATCGACTAAGGTCATTAAACAATTAGTCACGACGTGTACGCGAACGTTATGAGGATGCTTAATTTGTTTGGAAATTTTTTTTATATCTTAAGTAAACCCTTTTTTTCTCTATGTCCAAATAATTTTGTCTTCTGGTACTAATATGTTTTTTAATAAATTCAATAAGTTCGCATCTAACCTATATATAACTATGATTAAAAATACATGTGCACTAAATACATTTTCATTACTCTGTGCTACTTACGCAGATTCATTATCTTAAAACTACACTTGAATACACCAGTAAATTCATATTTGCGTCAGAACAATGCAGCTTTTATTTAATGTCTGAACAATGTGGCTAAATATAAAACTAAGCCTGTCTAAACATATCATAACGGACAGGGGAAGACATGAAAGAAAAGACTGCAATCTTGTCACCATTACTTTACAATGTTCTTGAAAGGACTTTTATATGCGTAATTGTTCATAGTGGATCAATATATGTAAAAGTATAAAGTAAAGTAGCAGCATGGAAGATCCCACATCTGGGAAAAAACCTCCCCTCAAATATCTGAGAGGGTTTTGGCGGTTGGCTCATTGCGAGTGGGCAGGATTAACATATCCTCCAAATATTTTTTTTTGGGAGTTCTCAGCCATGCAGGTTTCCTTGCGTTGTATTTTCCTTCACCGCCGAGCACATGGTAAGTACAGCAGTTAATAAGGCTATTTAACAATTTCAGTGAATGCATATATGCTTACGGATTATTCATTTCTTTATTTACTATAAGCATACTTAATACCACTAAACACAAATTAATCATTATTGAAATGAAACTGTTATTTACGAATTTTTTCGCTTTTAATTTTGTTTTTATATATCCGCCGTTTCAATTGCTCTACAGCAGCCGTGGTCAAGGTGGGACTGAGATGTTACACGTCCAGATGTCATAGTTAACTCGGGCTACCATCAGCTTTTATTAATTAATTTTGGTCCGATCTACGCAGAATAGTTTTAGATTTAATTTTGTTTATTACTGAAAAGGCGGTAAACGAGCAAGCGGTTCACCTCATGGTAAGTGATTACCGTCGCCGACGTACATCTGCATATGATGGTGCGTTGCCGGCCTTTAAGGGTATATGGGAGATGGGAGGGAGGATAAGGAGAGGGATGGGGCAGTGGGCCTCCGGTTACCTCACTCACCGAACGAAACGCAGAAGCACAAGAGGCCTCTACTTCACGCCGGTATTCTGCGAGGCAGTGGTACCAACCCGGTGGAGCCGGCCCATTCGAGCAGCAGCAAAAGCCGCCGCTTGGCTCTACCACGTCCTTTTTATGATCTGTGGCAGCAGCGTCATCCGGCTTAACAACAGTAATAATAACATTAATATTCTTTAGTTTTAAGTGCTTTTAATTTGCGCTATATTGTGCTTTGCGACCGCTTGTTGTTCCAAATAAATAAATAAACATTGTACGTGTCATGACTTGGAAACAATTAAAATTCTATTGTTATGATGCACTATAGAAGTACTAAAGGCATTCAAGAAAATATCGATAACATTGTCTTATATTAAAATATGTTCACACTTACTCGCATTGTCGTGTACAGTCCTTTTCATTTGTGTTAGGTGTCTAACAGACCGACAAACCCACCCAGTTTCGGTTAACGCTACTCAACCACACACTGTACATACAGTTAGGAGTAGAAACACTTTCACAATCCCCCGCCGACGCATAAGAGCGTATCGTGCTAACAAAACACCCGCGTACACTCGGCATTCAGGGCGGTTCTTACCGCCCACTTCTATCGAAACACCTCGACCATCCGAGACGAGGCCCGAACCGCCCTCGGACGGTCCATAGATAGCTTACTGTAAAGAGGTAAGCAGTAAACGTACACTTGTACATTTACTTAAAACATAACGCCCTTAAGGCCGCTGGCGCAAACCTATGATGCTGTAAAAGCCAAAACGGCTAACGGCAATAACTTCATCGAATACATAGAGTAACCTATATTAGCTGAACTCATTTCGCTCATGGTAAATTATTCATCGGTATTACAATAAGATAATTATTATTATTCTTTTTTTTTACAACGTTTTTATAAAATCTCTTTCTTGTCCGTCTGTTCGTTCGGTTCAAATTTTGCAATTTCGATTTCAAGCTAACTTCCCTGATGTGCTCGACCTAGGCCGAAGTGCAAGACTTGAAACTTTAAACATAGCTCTGAACTGGAGGACAAATAATAATAAATAATTAGTAATGTAGCAGACTATAAATGCCCACAGATGGGCGAATGCTTTCTCACAAATATTTGAAAGTGCTTTGTAGCCGGGAAGGGTCCGCCAGGCTACTCCTGGGTGGGTTGGTGGACTGCGCACGTTCTCGAAATAATATTTTCGTTATTTCCCAGAAAAGATGTTTTCCTCCACTCCGAGCACATGATACATACAGCACTTAAAATTACTATAAACAATATTAAAAATTACTAATTGCGCCGTCAACCCTAATTATACTAATTTTAGGGTTGACGGTGCTGTTAGGGAGCTAAGGTTTAAATTTTAATTTAAACCTTAGCTCTAACCACTAGGCTAAATAATAAAAAAGATGTTCTTTATTGTGTGCAACAACATAAATTGTTGAGTTTCGAGTCTCCCTATCCTGTCTAGCTTCCTTTGTCCCTGAAACTGCATCTCCCCCTTACCCCGTACTAACTGGAAGGTTAAGATAAGTGAATACTATTGTGTATACACGTATTTGCGGTACTGTAATAATTATATTCAGGGTAAGTGCTTACATCTGTCACCCAGAGACTCAGGGGTGAATAGAGATCATGGATTACCATTTGGAACCGTGTTCAACGTAGCCAAATGGGCTTACGTAAAACACTTTGATAAAATGATTTCGTGTTTGTTTTCTTAAGTATTGACTACAGCTGGGATATTTGTCTAGGCCCTAGGGTTTGACCTAAACTCCACAGACTTTTTGTACGTGATAGAGCTGAGGTAACCTGAGGATCCTTAATTCCACCTACTCATTTATCCCCAACCGCCGGCAACGCCCAAGCAGCTCCTCGGGTGCTACAAATGCACGTGGGCGTCGTCAACCAGGTTTGCCGCGCAGCATCACCGGTGTCTGCATACCGCCACTGTGCCTAAGACCCGCTGACCCAGTGCGGTGAGTGTGGGCAAGTCTTTCAAGAAGACTTTGAAAAATATCTGCTGTTTCAAATATCACCCACACCCATGCACGCGGCACACGAGTCGTGCCGAGCGCTCTAGTACGCCTACGATGCAATGAAACAGCGTGCAATCCATTGTAAATTCACCAGGCGTGAGCTAAGCGTATGCAGGATTCATAGCAATATGTGATCCGTAAACTGATTTGTCAAATTTGGTCTTTTGAGTTAGCACCTCCCAGAAAAACCAGAAACACCAGAAAACAAAAAAAAACATCTGTCATAATCACAAGGACCGTATTGTTTGTTTGTTTGTATTTTTTGTTTTAGAAAGAATACTAGCAATGCTATGAATTAAGTAGCATTACTAATCCTGTTAAACCTCCAACTAAACATTAAAGCCTGCATCTGGAGTGTTTCACGACTATAGTCGAATGGCGGCCTAGAACTTACGACGTCATGTTTCGTAGTCCCTAACCCGTTTGGCTATTGGCGCTATATTATTATTCATTAATTTTATTATACCTATTTATTACCCTTTAACGTGGTAGAGCCAAGCGGCGGCTTTTGCTGTCGCAGGAATGGGCCGGCTCGTCCGGATAAGTACCACGGCCTCGCAGAATACCGGCGTGAAGTAGAGGCATCTTGTGCTTCTGCGTTTCGTGCGGTGAGTGAGGTAACCGGAGGCCCTCTCCCTCCCTCCCCAAATATGGTAGCGGTATATAATTTTAAGCTACCCCAGGAGGGTACCAGTACCTACGGTTCTGGAGAATCCCTCACTGAACATCCACGTTCAGGCTTTCCTACGCTACCTAATCGTGGATGCTCAGTCTGCCCCGCGTATTCTGGGGCAATATTCCGCTCTCTTTCTTTCCTACTCGAGGCAAACGCAGCAAGGAAACTATGGCATCCCCTACCGCGCTCGCCGTGGATTTCTGCAATATCAGGGGTCTCCACTCGAACCTTAGTGCCGTTCATTACCATCTTGAAACGGCGAAGCCGGCCTTGCTTTTTCTTACAGAGACTCAGATATCGTCTCCGGCTGATACCTCTTATCTCCATTACCCGGGGTACAAACTGAACACTCCTTTGTGCCCCGTGCCGGAGTTTGCGTATACGTCAGAGATGATATCTGTTCTCGACGCCTCGGTAGTCTTGAAGGTTTGACCTATCTACCTTTGGCTGCGCATCGACAGCGACGACCATCCGCGCGTCTATGCGTGCCTTTACAGGTCCCATAGCGGTAATACCGTAACTGACCGACTTATCGACCACATCCAAATGGCTACAGATTCCGTGCTACAACAGATCCCATCCGCAGAGATCGTGATTCTCGGCGATTTTAATGCCCACCACACCGATTGGCTCGGTTCTCGCATAACCGATCATGCGGGGAGATCTGTTCACGACTTTGCATTAGCATATGGCCTGACACAACTGGTAACCTCGCCGACGCGGATTCCAGACGTTGAAGGTCATACACCTTCCTGTTGGACCTTTTGCTGACCTCACACCCGGACGGATATTTGGTCTCAGTCGATGCCCCTCTTGGCTCGTCGGACCACTGTCTGATCCGGAGGTAGTGTTTATCGCGCGCCGATCCCGAACGCGATCTGCGGGCTTCCGCCGTGTGTGGCACTATAGGTCGGCAGATTGGGATGGAATGCGGTCTTTCTTTGCTTCCTACCCATGGAGGCAGGTTTGCTTCTCGCTGGATGATCCCAACGCCGTTGCAGATTCTGTCACCGATGTGGTACTTCAGGAATGGAACTTTTATTCCGTTCTCTGCAGTGCCTTTCGGAGGTAAATCCCAGCCTTGGTTTGGTCGCACCTGCAAAATAGCGTCACGCCGAAAGCGGAAGTGCTACCAGGCCTAGGCCGATGCATCGGCGTCTCGGGATGCAAAAACCAGTGCTCTTAAAAACGAGTACAACTCTGCCTCCAGGTCCTTCAAAAGAGTTATCGCTGCGGCAAAGTTAAAGCACATTGGCAGAAATAGCGAGAGACTAGTTCGCCTCCCATCGGGAACCCGCGCATTCTGGTCTCTCGCCAAGGCTGTCCAGGGAATTTCTGTCAGCCATCTCTCCCATCTCTACTCAAGGAGGAGGATTCGCTGGCCCAAAGTGCAAAAGAGAAAGCCGATCTCTTGGGCTCTCTTTGCATCCAACTCGACTCTTGATGACCGGGGAAACTCTCCACCTACCATCCCGTGGTGTAAGTGCTCCATGCCGGAAATTCAGTTTCTGCAGAGCTCAGTGCGAAAGGCACTCCGCCCCTGGACATTCATAAGTCGAGTGGGCCGGACGGAATCCTCCAATTGTGCTGAGGATGTGTGCCCCTGAGTTGGCACCGGTTCTCACGCGTCTTTCCGGCACTCCTACTCTTCAGGCGTCGTCCCGGAATCTTGAAGACAGCATTTGTGCATCCAATACCCAAAAAGGCGACCGCTCTGATCCGTCCAACTACAGGCCTACCTGGTACCTGGAGGAACACCAGCTGATCAGTGACCGACAGTACGGTTTCCGTCGCGGACGATCAGCTGGTGATCTTCTAGTTTACCTGACTCAGCGATGGGCAGTAGCAGTTGAGTCTAAGGGGAGGCTTTGGCGGTTAGTCTGGACGTAGCGAAAGCATTTGATAGGGTTTGGCATAAAGCGCTTCTTTCAAAGCTTTCATCTTACGGGGTTCCTGAGAGATTGTGCAACTGGGTCACCAGCTTCCTCACGGATCGGAGCATCAAGGTTGTTGTCGACGGTGCATGCTCGGACCCCAAACCCGTGAATGCTGGTGTTCCACAAGGCTGTGTGCTATCTCCCACTCTGTTCCTTCTGCATATCAACGACATGCTACAAATCAGTAGCATTCATTGCTATGCAGACGACAGCACGGGTGATGCCCTATATACAGGCCGTGCGAATATTTCTCGGGAACACGTCAACGAGTGCCGGAACAAACTTTTGTCTGAAGTCAAGACATTGTTATTCAAAGTCTCGGATTGGGGTCGACGTAATTTGGTCCTATTTAACCCCAAAAGACACAGGTTTGCGCGTTCACCGCTAAAAGAATCCCTTTGTCGTTTCTCCTCTTTTGAGAACATTCCCTTATTGCCTCAGCCAGTATCAGAATCCTTGGCGTTGACATATCGAGCGGCGTTCAGTTCCGTGGTCACTTGGAGGAAAGGCCAAATTGGCGTCCAAAAAGCTTGGTGTGCTCTGTAGAGTGGGACAGTATTTCATGCCGGTCCACCGTTTGCAACTTTATAAGGCACAAGTTCGGCCCCACATGCAATACTGTTCTCATCTCTGGGCAGGGCACCCCAGTACCAACTCCTTTCATTTGACCGCATCCAACGTCGAGCGGCTCGAATTGTCGGCGACCAAGCTCTCTCTGATCGGCTTGATCCTTTGGCCTTGCGAAGAGATGTTGCTTCTCTTTGCATTTTTTTCAAAATTTTCCACGGGGAATGTTCTGAGGAACTGTTCGGATTAATTCCACCTACTCATTTATCCCCAACCGCCGGCAACGCCCAAGCAGCTCCTCGGGTGCTACAAATGCACGTGGGCGTCGTCAACCAGGTTTGCCGCGCAGCATCACCGGTGTCTGCATACCGCCACTGTGCCTAAGACCCGCTGACCCAGTGCGGTGAGTGTGGGCAAGTCTTTCAAGAAGACTTTGAAAAATATCTGCTGTTTCAAATATCACCCACACCCATGCACGCGGCACACGAGTCGTGCCGAGCGCTCTAGTACGCCTACGATGCAATGAAACAGCGTGCAATCCATTGTAAATTCACCAGGCGTGAGCTAAGCGTATGCAGGATTCATAGCAATATGTGATCCGTAAACTGATTTGTCAAATTTGGTCTTTTGAGTTAGCACCTCCCAGAAAAACCAGAAACACCAGAAAACAAAAAAAAACATCTGTCATAATCACAAGGACCGTATTGTTTGTTTGTTTGTATTTTTTTTGTTTTAGAAAAGAATACTAGCAATGCTATTTATTAAGTAGCATTACTAATCCTGTTAAACCTCCAACTAAACATTAAAGCCTGCATCTGGAGTGTTTCACGACTATAGTCGAATGGCGGCCTAGAACTGACGACGTCATGTTTCGTAGTCCCTAACACGTTTGGCTATTGGCGCTATATTATATTATTCATTAATTTTATTATACCTATTTATATTTGTTTATAGTTATTTTAAAATCATTTTAATACTTAATTAATATAATAAATGAATACACCTGCTACGGCTATCTCACCAACCCACGGGTTGACAGGCAGAGAATGCCAATAGGCATTAAGTCCGCCCTTTGTAACCTCAAATTGGGGTGTATGCAATAAAGTATTTTAAATAAAAAAATTAAATAAAATATATTACGTGATATAGCCACTGCGTTTATACCCAATAATGTAGCAGACTGTAAAATATTTTACAGTTACGTATACTTAAAATGTTCAACAGTGTACTCGATTTAGTTTTAATACGTGTCTATAAGAAATGATAACATTGTTAAAGATTTCAAAAAAAGCAGAATGTTTAAATCAAAAACTTTACGAGCTCCACTGAGTACTGAGTAATTTAAATAAAGTAAATAAGCTGGGATTTGATAGGGAGCTGTATTTCCCCGTTTTGCAATTCATTTTACGGTTTTTCTAACGTGGGAATATCCATTATTGATAGCCGGATTGGGTCTAACTATTCGTCATCAGCGCTGGCGAGAGGTCACAGGATCTCCGAGTCCAGTCTCCCCCCTCCCCCTTTTAACGAAGATAAACTCGTCCCAGGGGCAGTAAACCCTGCCCCCAGTACTTTTGCGGTCCTATTGTGTATGTGGTTTCCTAAAGGACGTCTATGTCGACATGGATAAAGAGTGGTTCTTTCTTATAAAAGAAAGTGTAGGGGTATTCACGTCTCCATTTTACAACTGCAGATTATAAAATACGCATCTCCTTTTTTATGTTTCCTTGTTTGAGCTACGTTAATAAACAATACTGTTATTTTTACTTGTACAACATCAATAATAAACTCTCTGCTCCAATTTAAGAAGAAGTTTCTTTTTCCTTTAATCTTCATTGAATAAATGTCCGCAGAATAATAAAGTAACAAAAACAGCAACTAGAAACTTCTTTGTTGGTAACAAGGAGCTCGCAAGGATTTTCTGCAATGAATGAGGAGACGAGATAAAGAAACAGAATGTAGTTATCGTGTTCAATTACTTCCGGTATGAACGATGCTTTTGCTCTAAAATAAAAGCTCGGGGAATTTCGAGATGTATGAGTCGCCATCTGTCCACTGCTGGAGTAAGATTTTACAGGCTTTTTCTTTATACCCACAAGGAAGAATAGCTCCAAAGGCAACTGAAGATCGTACTTCATACTGGTTTCTTTCTAGTATATACAAAGATATATAGCCCGTCACCCATGTGGGGTTTCAGACAGAGCTTATGGATTTGGGTCCGTGGTCTTCTGTACTTCGAGTCTGTGTATGTCTTATTTTCAATGGTGCCCAG
Organism: Bhutanitis thaidina; assembly: GCA_029286595.1. NCBI lineage: Eukaryota > Metazoa > Arthropoda > Insecta > Lepidoptera > Papilionidae > Bhutanitis > Bhutanitis thaidina. The sequence goes on along the minus strand of JAGSMS010000008.1, from coordinate 14,329,987 downwards.
ATTTTCTCTTGGTAGCCTAGTGGTTAGGGTGCTCGCTTTAGTTTCGTAGAGTGACCTGGGTTCGAAACCCGGTGCCGGCACCACTAAAATTGTTAATAGAAACGGTGGTAGATAGTACGAAATAAGAATTAATTATTATTGTTTAATTTCTTTCTCTTAATTTATTTACTCTTCTTTCTCTGGTTTTCATATAAGTTTAATATAGCAATAAAATTATAAAGGGTTTATTTGACATGCATTCCGATAAAAGCATTCGAGAGCTTTCCATGAAACGTACAATATTATTTGCTTTACTATACTAGTATATTTATCAAACGGTCCCGGCCATGCAATCGTAGTATATACGTAAGTATATGAGTGTGGTGTGGGAGTGTGGTGTGAGAGTGTGTGAGTAAGACGAGTGGTTGCACTATTTTTCTTTTTATTGACAAAGGCGGCAAACGAGCAAGCGATTCACCTGGTACGTGATTACCGTCGGCCACGTACATCTGGAACACCAGAGGTGCTGCAGACCCGGCCGTCCTCTAAGGATATTTGAGAGATGGGAGGAAGGATGAGGAGGGGGATTGGGCCTCCGGTTACCTCACTCACCGAACGAAACGCAGAAGCACAATATACCTCTACGTCACGCCGCTATTCTTCGAGGCTGTGGTACCAACCTGGTCGAGTCGGCCCATTCGAGCTTCACCAAAAGGCGCCGCTTGGTTTTGCCACTTATACCACCACTTGTAATGCATAAAAAAACCTTAACTCTATAGGTTCAGAGATACATATCGACTTCCAAGTCCCTGTCACATTTGGTTGGAAGTTTGAGGGTGGAAATTTTTTGTTTATAGACTTGTTATCAGAAAACTATTTTTCTTTTGTAATTTGTGCCGTAAATTTGAACGGCTATAATATTCAATGTATGTGAGATTGGCTTTTATAGAAGATCTGTGAGACATTTTATTTTCTTATAGATGACAATACCTAAAGCAATAAATTTATAATAACGTAAATTTTCGCCACAGCATTTTAAAATATATAAATTATTTGATTACATCGTAACTTAAAAAAATGCGTTTAGTACTTTATTTTACTTGACTACAAGCTGTGGACAATTCACACGCTGGTATAGGAGAAAAAGGAGAAACCGTTTTAAAAAATATTAAGTACTTGTTTGAACAAGTCCATCCCGGTTGAGCTAACTGGGCACCTGGGTCTGATGACGTCACATGCATGCTCTAGTACAAATTGCACATTGGGTAACTTGTTTTCACAGCTTTTATCATCAATCTTTAGAGGTATCTAACCACACAAATACCTCTATCTGTTTCGGTTATTGATGTAAGTGTGGTGGAAAACCCCCAAAATATCTAGATGATATACATTGATAGATATTTATGAAAAAAATATGTTCCTGGTACGTAAAGGTACAAAATAAATCTTTTATCATAAACCAGCACTAATCAAAGACAAAGAATAACGAAATAGACGAGGATCTACCGTTATTGTTTGTTTAGGTCACCAAACAAGGTGACAAAAATCAAGACAGGCAGTGACAACCTTATTTATGTTTTCATTTTTATCTTGTTAAAAAAGGTCTTCAATATAATGAAGCGTTTTATAAAGTAAAGAATTAATTTAATATTAAATGAATGTAGACAAAATTATTTTGTATTAAAACATTTCGGTTCACTAGTTGGTAAGCTCTTTATCAGGAGTCGTCTGAGTAGGTACCACAGAGTAACTTATATAGACTGGGATAGAGGCATCACTTAAATATGCAGAGCAAAGCCATCTGACGTAACCCACGGTCTACACGAGATTTACTCGTGCACAATGCCGCTTCTAAAAATCGACCCACCGATTCATCTAAACCGAGTCACGTACTTCCTTACGAGTGGCCCCAGGGTCGCCGCCTGCCCCCTTCTTGAGTGGGGCAACAACTAGTTGTTGCACAGCAGCAGCCAGCGTCGCACCAACAATGCAGCGTCGTTGCTCTTCAAATTTTCTTTCACTCACGAGCCTCCCGTAAAGGCCATCGGGCCAACAGCGTATATCAAAACCGTGGGGGTTTTAGTCGGTCCGGCATCTTCAATGTCACAACCAGTCACCCCCTTCGATGACTGGTAGGCTGGCACTGGTACCTTTTCCCCACGTGATAATAAAAAAAAACTGACGTCATATGATTTATAAAGAACTGGGCAAGCGGGAGCTCTTGCATATTATAAGAATATTAAATATTTGGCTTTTCTACATCCTCTTATTTATTTCTGCAGCTAATCAGCTGGGCAACTACTGATGTATTCCGATTTGATGGTCATAGAGATCCAGTATTATTACAGGTTTTAATGTATAACTCATCTGTAAGCCTTTTCTATTGAAATTGTTTACTACAGTATCCACTTATCAGCAGGTTCACAGTTACACCGTTTATGTCTCCAATGTTGCTTCATTACACGACGAAATAATATAAATAAATGAATAGTTTTTCTGCTAAAACAACTAGAAACAAATTAGATTCTCTGTGGACTACGCGAGCAGTAATAACAAGGACTGTATAAACGGTACCGTCCATTCCAGCACTTTTTTATTCATAATTGTCGGTCTTCTTTATTCAAGCGAGTGCAATGGGACCGCCATTTAGCGTGGTTATTCTCGAACGGTTATTATGAGGGACGATATAACACGACGAGGTTTTATTAAGTAAACTTATTTAATAACTTAATTTTACTTTTAACGTATTATCATTGACGTCATCAATCGTAAGTAGACAAAAAATTTGGACAAGCCTCTAACAACCTTTCCCAATCGCAATATTAGAAAGGTTCTTTTTAAAATTACGGTTGTAATATTATCTTTTCGTTCGACTTTGACTTCCTTGTTATTCTTGATAACAACCTGTATATATGATCCATTATATCACCCAGAACTCCATCAGATTGATTATCACCTGTAATACGGATCGGAACACTACACTAGCTAGACCCGAAAACCAATCATTATTGTACCTACTGCATCCGGTTATCCACGAGTCGATAGAGGCTATTCGGGGATAACCGAGTTGATAGAGGCAACTAGGTCCTTCTTATTGGTATCGTTGGCTCACCTCGGACCACCCTGTGTGCTGTGATGTGTTGTATAATTATTGGCTTCTTCTTTATATCAGAGAATATTCAACAATCAATAATCAGACAAGCCTACCGTTAAATCAGACTATAAAAGCAAGGCTCAATTACAATTTTAGAGACAGAATAATCATGTATGTTGCACGTATATCTATGGTTCCACGTCTCATTTATTATTTCAAACCTTTACTCACATGATGATAGATGATGATGGGGTACATCACTAGTGGGTGGGTGTCGGCATGGTGTTAAGCAACACACTTACCCAGGGCGATGAGTATGGGCAGAAAGCAGGTATTTCCTGGGTCCAATAAAGGAGAGGGCTGTGTTCTGCAGTGAACATAAATAGGCTGATGAGGAAGAAGCTATGTTCGGTATTGAAAGAAAAATGCAGAAATTGATGGTGATTAATGTATTAATAAAACACTTCTTTTTTTCCCCTATAGGCTCTTTATTCTTTTAAATGATGATCGAAGACTGGCAGCAGTATCTCAGGTGCCAAACATCTGGCACGCGTCTGCTATGAACCGCGAACTCACATGCCGACCGTGGCAATTATAACAAAACTAACCTATTGGAGAAGGCCAATTTCCAGTAGTGGGCTAACAGGCTGGTTAACAAGAAATGTCGCAGGTGCAGAAAAAAAAATAAAACGATATTAGACAAATTATTATATATCGTTTTAATATCGTTCCTCAAATTCAACCTACCTACAATTAAGCGAGATTAAACCAAACAAGCAGGTACAAAGTACGCAGAGATTACTCCGCGGAGAGACAAATTTACAAGTGTCATAATACTAACTTACAAATTATTGCCTCCATGTTTGTGGTTGCTTCTCTTACAGCTCGTTCTTTTTAATAATGTATTTTTTTCTGATAGAAACTTTTCCTGTTTACTCGCGCTACGAACCATTACAAAAAATATGTTAGAAAAAATGGTTTTCTTTTTCCTTACCAGACTGTAAACAGTTCACAGCAGGACATAGGCCTCTCTCCTGAAGAAGATTTGGTGGAAACGCCACCAGAGCTCCGTTCGAGGTTACAAAGCCTGCAGGTGTGGTTGGCATTTGATGAAATACATGATGCATTCCCCATACTCAAATAGTCTCAATAAAAGCATTTAACACAATTTAATAAACGGATCTTGGTTAATTTTCTACCAAGAAAATTAAAATACACTTTCATTTAAAACTTTAGTCATGAAAACCATACCAATACATATTGAACGTGTTCACACAAAACGCTGAAAAAGTCGCAGGCAAAAGCTAGTTTAACATAAATTGAAGTTACTTCAGTAGTAATATATAGGTAACATTAGAACTTTGCTAACCTATCTTTGATTTTATGTTAAAGTTTGAAATGTTAGATTCCAGTTTCCTAAATGGTTAACTTAAAGCTTCAGGTGTGTAACGACGCAAATCCTAATAAATGAGGAAAGTTCGCAGACGCCTTTTGCTAATTTCCAAAACAATTCATCATCGTCTGTCACAAGTATTTCTTCGTCGGAATCCTTATATTTAATTTGATTGTTATATTTGTACTCTCAATTTATACCTTAAAGATAATAATTCTAATTAGCTACATGAAACGATTCGGTTTTAATGCAAAGTGTCTGCAATTCAACCGGTTACCTATTACGGTTCAAAGATACACCCTCTTAAATGTATTGCAGAAAACCGGCGTAGGCTTAGCAGCGAGGCTCCGTACGGTTAGATACCCTTAAAATGTTTGCGGAAATCTGTTTGTCTACGCTGAGTCGTGCGAAATGTAAATACGTAATCTCTGCTTACCCCTTTGGATGACGGGCTCGTGTGCTTATATATTCGTTACCGCTACACTAATAAGCTAAGTAGATCAGTCTCCGGGATAAATATATATTAGAAAGTTAGTAAAATTTTATCATTCATGATCATAAATATTAGGGGTAAAGTGTGAAAATGCCGATTTATATCGAAAAATTCAACATCTTTTTTTTGTAAATTTTTTTTTTTTTTTGTTTTAATACTCGTATTTACACTCACCATCTATACATGTCTGCCATTTAGAGGGAAGATCATATATGCGTTAGCGGTAGAGCTCTGGGATCTGGAAAAAATATTTTTCCTTCCTCCAGAAAATTGTCCAAATTGTGGAAAAATTGGTAATCGGTTGGGACAAGATTTGGCGAGTACGGAGGATGAAGTATGGTTTCTAAGTACAGGTCTTGTTATGTTGAAACGGTTTGACGAGCAGTGTGAGGCATTGCGTTTTTTTTTATAGAAGAAGGGGGCAAACGAGCGTGCGGCTCACCTGATGGTAAGTGATCACCGACGCCCACGAACATCCACAACACCAGAGGAGCTACAGATGCGCTGCCGGCTTTTAAGGAAGGAATAAGCTCTTTTCTTGAAGGTCCCTAAGTCGTAATTGTTCGGAAATACTGCTGGCGACAGCTGATTCCACAAAGTCGAAGTGCGTGGCAGAAAACCTCGATTAAAACGCACTGTGGTGGAATGCCAACCATCTAGGTGGTATCCATGGAACTTCGAATTCTGTCGCGATGTACGATGGTGAAACTCAGCAGCTGGGATCAATCCGAACAGTTGTAATACCAACTACGTTCAATAATTAAACAATTACTGCAATATTTTTATGGAGGCCCGCGACGGCGTAGTTGGTTGTGAATATGATTTAAAGCTGGGAGAGGCGGCGAGCAAATATTCATATGATGAATATATTTGTTTCAAAAAACCTAAATCAAATACTTTATTCTTCGACATAAGTTTTACTTGGATAAAGTCATTATTTTTTTTAATCTACCACCATTTCGTAATGAGGTTCCTCCGACGGAGAGGAAACAGCTGAAAGAAACTCCTGTTTTTCAAATGTTTAAATATCTTCTTCATATTTCCATCGGTCTGTTAATAGTCTACTACTTGGCATTCATCATCATTACAGCCTGTCGCAAGTCCACTGCTGAACATAAACCTCCCCCAAAGCTTACCACAAAGCACGGTCCTGAGCCACCTGCATCCACCGAAATCCCGCAACACTGTGCAGGTCGTCACTGCTTCTTGTGTGGTCGCCTGAACGAAATTATCCCAAGCTTGGCGATGGGTTGCTTATCTCAGTACCAGACGCCCCGCCTGCCCCGACCCCCGAGCGACCACGGCTCTCATCTTTGCAATAATATTTATATTTATATAATATTTATATTTTATTTTAATATTTACAATTATTTGCATATCACATACATACAAAGAATTATAATATACTATAATAAATTGATATGTGTTTAACTTATATGCATTTTGTCGGATGTCAATGGGCTTACTTTTAAATGTTTCTTACGATTCCAGTAATGCTATAGGGTTTGTTTTATCTGACGCGGGTAACGTTTCATGAAACAAATAAAACTATATTACAAATGTAAGTGGATGTACCTATGATTGTTTTTCAATCACGTTAGAACAATTAATTTGATCATTTAATTTTAATTTCATGGACATTAACAACTAAAATTTGGCTATGATGAATATTATGAAAAAGTTTTCTGTATCCAGAATACTTTTATCTCAATTAAGAGTTCTCTTGTGTGTGATTGTAGCCGCGGGTACCCCGCTAGTTATGAATAAAATAATACATTTGTAATTACATAAAAAAAAAACTTATTCAAATCGTTTATAAAAATAAACCCCTGCTAGTGTTTATGACAATTATATAAGTTTCCCTACTTATGAATATTTCCACCGACAATAATTACAATACGTCGTATACAGCCACGGGCCATGCCGCCTTCTAATAAACTCTTTTGTTTGATGTCACGACCACCTTCAGAGGGTATAATTTCATTAGTCCTTCCTATCTATTGTAACCAATCTTTTTCAGAAATATTTAAGATTTTCTTTTGTATAACACAATTATTGTTTGCACTTAGTGAAGTATTTAACATTCAACTTTTTGAGACCGTTTGGAAAATGAAAAATAACGCTTATAATAAAAAAAAAATGTCAATAATTCTAAGGGAGTCTGTTAAAATTTTAACAATAAAGTCTTTAGATGCTATCAGTACAATTAAGATTTCGTATTTTTCCAAATCTCTTATGAGAGTTATAATATAAGATATAAATTAAATAATAACAGAAATCACTAGTACTAGCCAGGTATAGATTTTTGCTGCTGGCCGAATGTGCCGGCTCCGCCGAGGTAGTACAACGGCCTCTAAGAATACCGGCGTGAAGTAGAGCACCTCATGCTTCTGCTCGAGATAACCGGAGTGAGGTAGCCGAAGGTCCTCCATAAATATCCATAAAGGCGGGCAACGCACCTGTCGCTCCTCTGGCGTTCCAGATGCAAGTGGCCATCGGTAATCATTTACCATCCGGTTTACACACTTTTTCATAAAAGTAAAGATTACCAGTTGGCATTTGGAACGACCCAGCGTACATACTTAAAGTGTACTGCCGCCTAAACTACAAACCAATTTTCGCATCACCCGAATATAGAACGTCGATGAAAAGTAAAATGTTGTTACGAAATTTGTTTGATGGAACGACTTGTTTTCGTTTGTTGGATGCTTTTTATTACGTCACTTTTGTTAAAGTCACCGACACCGACACACGCCCTAGAGATACTTGCTCCCAATCACAATTCTGTGAGATTGGATTTCGACGAATTCGGCAGGAAAATTGTCATAGTGCCAAATACTTAAAACCAGCAAAGTATGTTAAGGACGAAATAAATTTTCTCAATTTCTTTCAATTCTGGGATTCCAACACGGAACCCACGGCTGAGCGGTCTGGCACGCTAACCACATCCGCTAACAGTAGTAGAGAGAGATAGAGAAGCTGCTAAATAGGAAGAAACGGGAACAATAACCGAACAAGCTTTGATGGCTGATAGTCTCACTTACTCGTACTCAACTCAAACAATTTTAGTTGTTTTGTTGTTGCACCGGGTACCGAACCCGGGCCACTCGTGTGCTATGAAATTTCAACGAGCGCCTTGACCATTCGACCACCACCACGGCTCTGACTTCCCTTCTTTTCTTTCTTTAACAGACTCTAAAGTCCACTGCAGGTAACCGGCCACTCCAATAATGAACCATAATTTACCATAAGCGGAACTCGGATTTGAGATCGCAGTACCAGACACCTCACCATAGACGCTAATGCCCGTCATCACTGCCTATTTATGGTCTGGTAATGTTTCGAGATGGTTATGACGCCATCTGTCGGTAGCCATGAGAATTTCAAGGCCTTTAGTCTTACAACACCGACGGGAAGAGTTGGAAGTAGTTAAACGGCTATTTTGACACTGAACGCCTATTAATTTGTCGGTGAATTATTAATATTAATGATTACACTAAGACTATGACTAATGTAATTTATTTTGCGTTTAATTTTCCATAAACCAAAAATTACTTAGTAAATTATTATTAGCCAGAACGGTTTAAAAAGTAATAAAGAAAAAAATATTTTCGAACAAATTGCACTTAAGCATTGAAAACGCAATGAAACCGAATGCGCTCATGACAATTTCAAGCGACCATTAAATGGAATGGCTCCTCTTTATATTTTTATTTTCCTTAATTCCGAATCGTCATTCAAATTCTTCGGATTTATATTTATCTAACGAGATGTTTTATTTGCAACGATAAATGATCCACCGGTGGAATGGGAGTGACGGGTTTCCCCTAACTCCTAAATAATTACAGTGATTTATACATAAGCATATCAGCCTGTCTCCGCCCGACCCCAGTACTACAGAAATAAACAATTGAAAGACAATAAAAAAAGTCTTATTTATATCAAATATACTTTATCTCTGCTGATTGTTCAGATAAGGAGCGTTGAAAGTTTTTATGACACTTTCATAATTATTTATAGATTGATATGAAAAAAAAGTTTTCATAGATATTGAGAATAATATATTTAAGGCCTTTATACTTTTTTTATACATATTAAAGTTTTTTTTAAATTTCCACTTGTAAATGTATCACTTTTTTCTTATTTAGTTTACGGACCGCCTTTAAGTCGGTCGGTAACTTGAAGTGCCATAAGAAAGTTGCGATTGCATAGACAAGATTAAAAAAGTAGTGTTTATAAACATGGACCCCAATTATCACATATGATAATCCCACTTCTGGGTAGAGAGAGATCGGTTTGTATATTGTGTACGAAGTGCCCATAAAAAAAGGTATCCTGGGCGTCAGGAGCAAATGAAATTAAAAGAAAAATATTTATCTGACGTAGAAATTCAGATGTCGTTGGTCACTTCTCATTTTTTTTTAAATCTACCACTGTTTCGTAATGCAGTTCCTCTGACGGAGAAGTAACCGGCGAAAGAAGCTCCGTAGGTACATCGCACCTGCAGCTCTTCTGGTGTTGCAGATATACATAGCCGACGGTAATACCTTACCATCAGGAGAGCCGCTGGCTCGCTTGCACCGTCATTTTAACTTTTACTCCAGGATTTTAATCCGCAGACTTTGAAAGAGGAGAATTCTCGCACCACCGTTTTCTTTCATTCCAAATGCCTAGCTCACTTGCTCAAGGTGGCTGACAAACGACGATTCTGGCGGTTTTGTGTGGCTGTCGAAATAGAAGAATAGCTTCACCCGTCGTGTGATAGAATTTTCGAATTTGGTATGAAGGTTCGCCACAGCAATATAACAGCTCGCGCCTGTATTCCGTTCCGAGGGAAGGCAGAGGTGAATGTCTCCCCTTACATCATTGGAGCTCTCGCAGAACTCTTGGCCAAAAGGAAATGTAATGTAAGTGTGTTAATACTCTGACTCTGAATTTATTGTTACCAGAAATAGCATAAAGATAGCAGACCAAAATAAAGCCGACCGATGTCGGGTAGCAGCGTTTATAGTGAGAGGTATCTGGTACTACGACCGTCAATCCGCTTGCCGAGCGTTGCGATTACGTCAAATATTGCTTAAGGGAGAGTCCAAATTCCCGCAGTGGACTGATTGCAGGCTGTTATAAAATAGTGTAGTATCATAACACAAAAAAAAATCGAGTTTGGTTTTGTTGTATTGCGTCCTGTATCTCTGACTCTTCTTACAACCTCCTCGTGCCTTGATTTCCAATAATCTGTCCTTAAACTACAAACTGTTACTTTCATGATTTCGAGCCTTCAAAGTAAAAACGATATTTGAAGTTTATTGAGCATAGTCACTGTTTTAACTTGCGCGTTTGGGTTGAATCACAAAATTGCGTGGATGATGGTATATTTTTTTTGATTGGAGGAAAAGATGAATAGAAATATTTTAAGATACAGTATCTAATGATTACTTTCTATTCTGTATATTTATAAAAAGGTTGAAGTTGATTGTAATATAAAGACTCTTAAACAATTAGATTGTGAGTATATGGAGTCTCTGTTATAAATGTAAATAGTGATGATTACAATATAAGTAAAATTTAATTTTTGTTTTTCTTATTATTTGTTAGGATTTTGTTTCTGAGCAAACTTTAACCGGCTACCTATAACGATTCAAAAGATATAAGCCTTTAAGGTAAGAAAGACGGATTTATTTAAGATGTTGTTGCTTAAAAAAAATAGTCACGTTTGTTTATAGGCTTACGAATAGTGAATGTATCATTAAAACCGTTCTGTTCTGTAGTTTTGGTCTACAGATCCCATTCTGATCAATCTCGGTATTATCGCAGTTTTTAATTTGAGTTATAAGGTGTCAATAATAAAAGACACTATAGGTGAACCGAAGACATAATAATATATAGAGACATCTAGTAGCAAAGTAAAGAACTAAATGCATTTAATGTTGCCATAACTAAAATGAGGATGTGTATTTTTAATAATTATGTCTATTTAGGTAATTTATATTACTATAACCATTTTTCAAACATTTAACAAACATTTCATTTAAATTCAAACCATATTTCTAAATTCCAATCTTGCACAAAATATCGATGTAATTTATAAGTTCATAAATATAATGTGGATTATGCCGTCGTTTAATAAAAACATATAGTAGTATTTTACTTTTTTACTAATGGTATAGTACTGTGAAAACATGTTGCATCCTTTCTGGTGTGCATTATTTTATGTGTCGCAATAAAAATTAATTTAGTTACAATTCATTATCTGCGCTAACATCTTTGTATTTATACTACTGTGTATTTATTCAACATTACACAAGGATCATATAAGTGATTTGTTTACTAGTTTACTAGATGCTTATAAAAATATTTATTTTTACTTATGGCAATTTTGTCAAAGTGAGACATCGCCCTGCCTAACGGTGTCATGGCGGTTTGACTTGGTTAAAGGTTTTTTTGCAATAACTTACTAGTTAATGTGCTTTTTAGCGATTGCATCTTTGATTTCATTGAATCAAATCACGTGTTACTAAATAGTTAATTATGCGTGAATATAAAATAGTTGTGTTAGGCAGTGGAGGCGTGGGAAAGTCTGCCCTGACAGTACAATTTGTACAAGGCATCTTTGTGGAGAAATACGACCCGACCATAGAGGACAGCTATCGGAAACAAGTGGAGGTGGATGGGCAACAATGCATGCTGGAAATTCTTGACACGGCTGGCACAGAGCAATTTACCGCAATGAGAGATTTATACATGAAGAATGGACAAGGTTTCGTATTAGTGTACTCGATCACCGCACAGTCAACATTTAATGATTTGCAGGATCTTCGGGAGCAAATTCTTCGAGTGAAAGACAAAGACGATGTGCCAATGGTCCTTGTCGGCAACAAGTGCGACCTAGAAGCGGAGCGCGTGGTTGGCAAGCAACAGGGCTCCAACCTTGCCAACCACTTTAATTGCGCTTTCATGGAGACCTCCGCGAAGGCCAAAGTAAACGTAAACGATGTGTTTTACGATCTGGTACGACAGATTAACAAGAAGTCGCCAAAAGAGGATAAGAAACCCTCAAAGGGACCTGTTAAATGTGTCCTCCTGTAAGTGTGGAAGGCTGCAATGCATCTAGGTATAGAATATTTAATAATTTGAAAGACTTCTCGTACCCGGATTTGGCTCACAATGGTTCCAAAAGTTAAATAGGTCGGGTGAGCATTGTTGCTTGTCGAATATCTTTAGCATTTCGAGAATGTGCATATGTTGAGCTACACGTTCCAGCGCCGAGGCGCGAGTGGAAAATGCACAGGCATCATGGGTCAGCATTTATCTGTATTCTCTAAAAGGAAATATCTTTGGTGCATTAATTTGAATTTAGTATTGAGAATAGATTCATAGACTGTGCATCTTTCACTCTTAAATTTCCAGTTGTAATGTATGGATGTTGCTAGGTTCAGAAGTTCACTGGTAATCAATTATCCGCTGTTATTTGGAGTCTTATGATGTAAATTATTTGCCTTAAGTAAAGCTCCTAAGTTATATTGTTAACTAACGAGAATTTTAAATAGATTCATTTTAACTCTGAATAGCAATATATAAAAATTTGCTATTAATAATACTTAAATATATCTTAGCATTCTCTCAAAGTAAGAAAACTAAATGCAGACAGCTCTATGTCAATTAGGATAATCATGCAATTGATGTTCAACCATATTTTCCTTGAAATCATGTAAGATATAATTTTTTTAATATTGTATAGACACAAAATCTCATATTCAAGACCTGCTATCCATTAACATGGTTCGTTTTTGTATTCCTTTGTTTGAACTCTGTAACAGAATGAGTTGTATAAAGACAAGTGCCTTTTCACAGATAAGTACTCTGCTGTATAGGGACACATTAAGAATCAATGTGTACCAACTGTTTTGCTTTGTAGGTTATCTTCAGGCCAATGTGAATGTAGCATAAATTAAGGCAACTTCTTCGATTATTGATTGCCAGTTATATTTATCAACATTGCCTTACTGTCTGCATTTAGCACAAAATTAGAATTAATTATTATTTTTATTTTCAAACTTCTGAACTTTTAGTATGAGAGTAGGACAGTACAGGTTCTGTGGAAGCCGGAAGAGTATGTGCCAGCAGGCCTGAACCAGTGTATAATGTTTAATAATTAAGAATACATTAAATTTTTCAGATATATTATTGTCTTGTTATATAATTCAAATGTATCGAAGGAAAGTTGATTCTACCATACTATTTAGGTCTCGGTAACTTTGAACAAATATTAGTGAGCCTTAGGTGAGTGCACCCCACCAAATGTAGTGTCTCCATTGTCTACCCAGTGGTGTTGCCCTGCATCGTGTACACTATGTGCCACTCATAACAGACTGTAACCCCTTATGTATTAAAAAAAAATATAAAAAAAATTTATCGTTATTGTAAATGAATTAAAGTTCTATGATTACTGGCTAATTTTAATGTAAATTGAACATCATAATTATATTTTGCTGCTAAGGACACTTTGTTAAAAAATAATTATTATAATAGGTGTTCCAATATTGTTATGGGATTAGATGTTTCCTTCATATTAATTTCTGTTAACATGTAAGATTTACTGCACAAGGATATTGGTAATGTCTTGATCTGAGTTGAATTATATTTTTATATATATCATGCAAATTAAGAACTTGTATATTTTTATCTTTTCAATTATTAATCGACATGTACAATAACTATTTTCCTTTTTTTTTGCAAATTTATCAATAAAACCAATTTTAAATATTCATGTTTTGGAAGTTAGTTTTCCTCGCTGTGGGTTTTTTTTTTAACACAAAGCGCGTCGCACATCGCAATGAGTCATGTCCCGACCCGCACGCCCGCACCGCACGCCCAACTACAATTGGAACGGAATTTTAATGGAATTAAATTAATTGAAACAACCATTACCATCTACAATTACTTTATTGACTTCACAGTGTACAAAAGTTTCGAAAAACGTGTTACACAATGCAGTATACTTAACTATGATATATTGTATACATTATAAATACAGGCAGTGTGATGTGGCGGTCATATGTCCATATTCTAGTAACATAAGAATTGACACAGTCCAATGAAAATGAACACAATACGCCATAAAGCGTACTAAGCGATCTAAATTATGCAAACAAATTGTACTATCGCCTAAAATTACATTGCTTTAGATATTATTCACGTACCCCATAATGTGAAACAAGGTCTCATACATAGATCGAGCTCACTATGAGGTGTGTAACGAACAACAAAATTTAATCAACACTTCGTAAATGAATATTGAAAATACCATTCGCAGCTCGCGGGAGACTTAATCTACATACAATTCACTAAACAAAAAGTTAATAACGCTAGTCCCAAAGCACAATGCACGAGTTAATATTAGTAATTGAAAAACTGAGAAATAACTTACAAGTGCATGCATTATCAGCTCAATTATTTGATAAGTAAGTGTACCCATTCTCTGATAAATGTTAACCGTACATTTATTTACTTTTGGGTACCGGACATTGATATCTAGGATAGTATGAATAGATAAAAGTGTAAAGGAACAATATATATATAAAGTATCTTTTACTACAGTGAAATATCTTGAATAGTGTCAAATATTACGTAGGGAATATCCAATTACAATGATGAAAGATGTTGAATTAATCTTGCTTTTTTTTAAGCAACTTTAACGTTCTGTAAGTCTGGGAAATGGAAATTTTAATTTTGATTGATTTCATAAGCATTGTAATTTTTATTCTTACAGTCTTTAAAGTCGTGTTAAGGTAAACAATTAAAAAAATAATCTTTGAACGGAGGTCATAGGATAAGGAATCTTCTAAAAATGAAACTTCAAATCGACCTGAATAGGTTAGGAAATTTGGAATGAACCAATTGAATATACGAGGGAACATTTATGCGTTGTATTTTGACTCGAGCGGTTAAATTCAGGGAATATACCATTGTTAGTTGTTTTCCTTATGGTTAACATGTTGACGTCATAAACTTAAAAACTGAAAATGGCTAATAATACAGTTGATTTGAAGGAATATCGTGCCTTGTACAGAATAATACTTATATATTATTGTTTATGACTAAATCTATATGTTTTGTAGTAATCTACTTCACATGTACAACATTAACTTATGTACTAGTCTCTAGACTCTAGTCATCAGATACTCTAGTATCTGCCATGACTACGATGGGACGGAAAATATCTTAGTGACTAACTAGCTTAGCTACGTAAATGAATACAGTTTCCAATACAAAATCAGAAACGAAACATTCATTCTATATCAGGTTCAAAAAGTCGATGCTTCAGACATTTTTAGTTTTTAGTAACATTGAGGTTATTATTTTTATTAGAGCTTTTAGGTTAAAAAGAAGTACAGTTTGGTCCCGAAGATACATTCAGTTACATGATGAAGGAGCGACGCGGTGCAGCCGAAGCCGATTACATTCTTAGCGAATCTTCACGAGACAACCGTCGTCTGCAGCTTTAATAAATTAAGCACAATTCACAACTTGGTTGGTGCAATGGGTAATCCATCGCGCGGATGGAACACTTCGGGCCGCGAGTTCTATTCCTGTACAATACTATATACTATTAAAGATATTTGCACTTAGTCTGGGTGCTATGGAAGTAGTAGTAAGGTTTTTCAAAGTTTCAAAAAAATTATTCTTTGAAAAAAAAATGTATAATGACGTAATAACCGAACATGGTGGCTTCGCCTTAACTGGTCGTATAGGACATTTTTTTTCCCTTTTCGAGCTAATGTATCTTAATGCATATGCGATAGGTTCAGCAGATGCGGTCCGGACTGGGGTCGTATTCAACATATGCAGATTAAGGACACGAGAACCCAAAATATGCGTTCGCTACATAAATATTAGCATCGGCGAAGACTCGAACCCACAGTTAAGCGGTCAGGGTACGCCGACAACAGAATATAGAGGCATAAGGGTCGTTCCACACACGCTTAATCCTAATACAACGTCTGGGATAATCAAGTCTGCTCTGTTTTA
Source organism: Bhutanitis thaidina (assembly GCA_029286595.1). Taxonomy (NCBI): domain Eukaryota; kingdom Metazoa; phylum Arthropoda; class Insecta; order Lepidoptera; family Papilionidae; genus Bhutanitis; species Bhutanitis thaidina. The sequence continues at coordinate 14,314,000 of JAGSMS010000008.1, read as the reverse complement.
TGTTATCGTTGCTTCGTCCGTACGACACATTTCGCAATTCGCAGAACTGTGACGCAACTTTATGTTCCACCGGTGACCAGCATCAATGGCCATGAACAATACAATCACACGTTTGAGCTGTCGCTGACGACATAACATACTCTATATAGACAACATATGTAGGTAACTGTAATAAGCATGAATGTTATGGGGGTAAGTAGATACCTTGGAGATTTCCTATAGGGTTGTTTGAAATATACATGCATTATTCATTCAGACATAAGAATGAATGGTCAGAATAATATTGATCTTTAAAATGCAACAACTATTAAAATGAACAAATAATTGTTCTAGTCTGGGTCAATGTGCAAAGCGTCGGTAAAAAATAAATCTCACCACAACGCTGAAGCAGGGGAACAATAGACATTTCTGTTTGTTTGTATTTCATAGCGACGTCCCACAACTCCATCCGAAACGTAAGTCGCAGAGACTGGGAACGTTTTCAGTGTGTGTTTCCGTTAATGGAATGTGCAAAGATAAAGGTGCATTCATTGTGACACGGCACGTCAGAAAGTGTAACCTTGAGGCGGGCGACGTTGATAACTATATTTAATGTGAAACGATAACGAAAAGAGTAGGCGACATGGTGATAGATGAAGATGCCATACGAAAAATTACAATCAATGGAAATAAAGTAGAAATAGACAGGTGAACACCGTGAGAGGCGACTAAAGGAAAATCCTTGGAAATCTCTGCACAATCTCCGGGTGATGAGACACGCCATCCCTCTCGTTCCACGACTAAAGTGATAAGTGAGGAAGCCCGTTTGGCTTTGCCGAGTCGTGCCAAATGGAAATACGCGATGTCTGCCTTCGCCCTACAGGTGACAGGCGCCATAAGTGATTATAAGTTTACTTACTTCACAAAAATTATTAATCGTTTCGAACGTATTGGACTACGGAAACATGAAAGTACATTAAATCATAGATAGTAAAACTGTTATACGGATTCGGAACGGAAGATCTACGTGAACAAAGGCAAGGGTACAGTTTATCTGAATTAATACAAATATTCGAAGGTCTATGATTCGAACTTTTAATAAAAGGAATGCAATATGTTCCACATGTTTTTTTTAAAAGGGAAAGGAGCAATCGAGCTTGCGTCTCACCTGATCTAAAGTTATTACCGTACCATGTACATCTGCAACACCATAGGAGCTTGCAGGCCTCAGGATATTTGAGGGATGCGATGAGTGGGGATGAGGAGAGGGATAGGGGAATTCACCCTTCTCCTTTCCCCCTCCTCACCACAGATTGTAAGTTTTCATTAGTAACATATAAATGCAATTATCTCCTTTGTAACTAGACAAAACATCGCGAGGAAACCTACATATCTGAAACATATTATTTCATGTTTTAACGGGCTCTTTCCGGTTCCAAAACCCTCTCAAGTATTTGCGAAGGAGGCCTTTGCCCAGCAGCGGGCACTTAAAGACCGCTACTTTACTACTTTTATACATAAATATATAGATATTTAATTGTTCATTATATGTAACATTGCATAACCATACATATACGTGACAGGAATGTTAGCTCCTAGCGGAAGACGAATCCGCGCGAACCCTTTGAAGGCAGGGTCACTTCAAGGATCATATTCAACTCGTTATCGTAGCCAGTTATGATCATGTAGAATAAAATATACAGCACTCACGATATGTGTAAATAACTAGTAGATAAGAGACCACAACGACAAATAACATACATGTTATAGAGAATGACGATTCACTGATTAAAATTCTTAAACTTTAGCACTTATTAAAGAACAATAAGGCGACCAGGCTACCATTAGGATGAGTCGAGAGAATGTAAAAGGGTGCAGATTGCAGAGGGGATGTCTTTAAGCTACGATAGAATAGTAATATCCGTCATGTATTATATAGCACTTAGTCATACATACATGTAATTATAGTTATATATGTATATTAAACACCTTTCAAACTAAGAATACTTTCATATAAATATATAAATATTTTTACATACTAAAGTATGTAAAAATATTTATATATTTTTACATACCGAAGTTAACGGATACTTTGTAATTTGTAATTGATTTTGTCTGTGCTTACAGATAAAATCAATTACAAATTACAAAGTATCCGTTAACTTCGATTCTCATTTCTTATTAATTTAAACTGTAAGAAAATGGCTTTTGTATTTACAACAGACTAATCGTTACTCTAAAACTCAACAAGTACCTTGTCGAGACTCATTACGTCAGAGGTCGGAGTCGGCTGACTCACTCGCAAAAAAAAAAAAACGAAACCACTTCCTGCGCACTTCCGATCGCTCCTCCGACCTCACCTCGGCGGCCGTGACTCACCGCACGACTGCGAACTCGTACGTCATCGTCGCGACACAACGCGGCGTCTCGTCGCTGGAGCCTAATGTACGTAGATGCGAAATGTTGTTCGCTAGATATGGCAACACGTTCGTACCGGTTATTGCAAACATGAAAAAGAGAAGCCCCCGCCATGGTGGATCGCAACTTTATTACACAAATTTGGAAAAATTTCCATTTTAGGTAAGGTTTACATTTAGGGAAATTCGAAAATATTAGATGTTTTCGAATTGCTGAAAATAACTTTCTTTTTTTTATGTGTAAGGCGGCAAACGAGCAATATCACCTGATCGTAAGTGATTACCGTCATTAGGTCATTACACAGGTGCGTTGCCGGTCTCTAAGGGTATTTGGGACATGGGAGGGAAGACAAAGAGGGGAATGGGGTGTGGGCCTCCGGTTACTTCACTCACCGAACGAAACGCAGAAGCTCAAGATGGCTCTACTTCACGCCGGTATTCTGCAAGATCGTGGTATTAATCCAGTCGAGCAGCAGCTAAAGCCGCCGCTTGGCTCTACCACGTTAAAAACTTCAATTAACTAAAAATAATCTTTCGAGATAAAACAATAATAGTTTGAATGTAATAACATTACTATTCTGTTTATTGTAAGAATACTGGGATTCTAACACCTGGCCCGTTATATCAGTGAGATATTAAATTCGACGTAGCTAACATTTTACCAGACGAATTATAAGCAGATTTTTTTTATGTAAAGGACTTTCTAGTGGTAAAGTAACAGCCTGTAAGTGCCCACTGCTGGGTAAAGGCCTCCTTCTCAAATATTACTATCAGAGAGGGTTTAGGAGCCGGGAAGGGCCCGCCCGCTGCTCCAATGCGGGTTGGCGAGCTTCACATATCCTCGAAATAATATTTTTATTATTTCTCAGACATGCAGGTTTCCTCACGATGTTTTCCTTCACCGTTGAGCACGTGGTAAATACAGCACTTAAAATTGTTAATAAAATGTTTCTAGTGGTGACGTAACTATATACCTATAATAATAATAATAAACTATTCCTATAGTCGTCTTTGCAAATGGGTTAATCCCAGTCAGCCTCTCGGAACATCTGAGGCGGCTGGGACTCCGTGACGGACCGCTCCGAGCTCAAATGCAGAACGGTGATTCTTGATACGCTCGCATCGTCCGCCGGTTTCTTTCCCTTTCCCCCTAACCTTCGGCCGTCTGGTCTCCCCTCCTAATTTATTTATTTATTTCACTGTATTTTATGTATGTATACATATTTATATATATCTCCCAAAAAGACGAGTATATCTAAATAACCCCGCATAATAATAACAATAAATTTATAGGGCATAAACTATGAATTGATCACAACTCAACAGGGACGCTGCGAACGTCAGGCGGTCTTGAAAGTTTGATAAATAAGTAAGTGAAGCGAGCAGAGAGATGTTAGTTAATATTTCATAAACAATAGTTGCTTCTTCGCTCGTATGGTAGGCGTATTGAATGTGTGGGTATAGAGTATAGACGAACCGTATGGCCGATGAGATAGGGGCAGAGCGGCGGGATGTTTGTGACGCAAAGTGCGCGATAGTATAATGACAAAAGAGAGGCGGATTAGCCGCGGTAGCGCCCAGTGAACCGCGGTAGCCTAGTGGTCCGGGCGTTCGCTTTATTTTCACAGAGCGCGAGTGATTTGGCTTCGAATCTGCGTGTCTGGGAGACAAGAAAAAAAATAGGATTGGAGCAGCGCGGTGGACCCACCCTACCTGGTTTCCAAATCCTCTCTGATTGAGAGGGGGGAGGCCTTTGCCCAACTATGGGTACTTACAGGCCGCTATTGTACTTTAGTTTTGTTATACATATAGTATGCTTAAATGGATCGACGTTAATTGTACCTAAGGATAATAAATGTAAATTTTTTAGATAAGTTACAAGAGCACCGAGAGATTTAGTAGTGGTAATATTACTTATACACGTCGCAATTCGGGGTTTACGGGGGAATATACCAACTTTATGTCCAAAATTCAACATCACCAGCACCCGGTGCAGCCTACTGGTTAACGGAAAATCCTTCCGAATATGCCCTAACCAAATCCCGCAGACTAGTGGCGGGGAGCAGCGCCTAGCGCGAGGGCACCCGCACCGCGCCCACCTCTCCCCCTGCACAGCGCGGTGAGTGTGGGCAAATCTTCCATCACTGCAATATCGGCTTTTGTTGGCGCTATACGCTAATACCCACGTTCTGCAGTGGACTTGTACTTGCCTAAAAATATGTGTAATTTATGATAAATAAAAGATCAAATACACATTATTAAAAACAAAAACTCCCGGGCTAAAAGTAAGCCCACTTCGGCGATTCTCAACTCTACTCAGTACCTATCTCTAAATATGGATCCTCCATGAAATTACACTCTTAATAAAAAGAAAAAAATAACCGGAAACCGGTACATAACCTTGAATTTTTGAAACAATGGATACGGTTCATTCCGGTTAATTTACGAACTTTTTGTATATGTAGTAGAAGAGATAGCATTGTGTCTGAACATTAGGTGGACGTATTAAATCTTAATTTTTTTTTTTTTAGAAAGCGGCCTTCTTACAAGCCACTGCTGGACGTATGCCTCTGAACCGGAGAAGTTTCCGTAAAGGTTAATTTTTATTGGACGATAACTCGGTCAATGTCCAGCATGCGTGCGGACAGGCGTATTTGCGAGGTAGGCAGAAGCTAAAAGCTAGAGAAATAACTGTTCCTTTCAACCGATTGTCAAATTACAAAACTGGCAGAAATAAATATACCGTTGTTCCCTATAGACTAGAAATCTCCCGCACCCTGAACGCGTTACATATCGATCAATGAAAATTATACCTAAAAACCACGCATTACGGACGTTTATTGCAAATCCTGCCAACGAGAGAAGTCAATGGCCTGCAGTGAACTTTTAACAGATTGATAAATAATATGTGTGCATCAATGATATTAAAAGTAAAAAGGTGTAGATAGGTTACCTACTCTATGACCTTGAAAAATGACACACTAAGCACACATAGACAATATAATATAGTAATGTCACACTATGTTAGATGACACGCGGAAGTAGGACGGCATTCCTTATTTATCAGGAGCAAAAACGAGATAGACAGAGAGGTGAGCTAATTAGCAGTTTTAACGTTTCACTCGCGGAGCAAATTTTTTATTAGACTAATTAACGCGAACTATTAATAATCAAACACTGAATAGTATACGTAATTTAGTCGTTATTATAATTGCACATCGAAAACTCGAAATATTACAAATAATACAAATATTATAATAACCACGTGAAATTTAAGTGACATTGTTACCTTTTACAAATTGTTTTTACGACGAAGCGAGCATATGAACTTACCCACGGCTTCGTCCGCGTAACGGTTATTGTATACGTTTACCAATGATTATTTGAAAAAAAAATGTAAGAATTTTCATGCCGGAATCTTAAATCTTTTTCAGATAACAATTTTGCTTGATTAAAGCCAACAAACGTCCTCGACCATCTCATAGGAAGACTGTCAAAATAGGTCCAACCGTTTCCAAGATTAACCCGTACAAACAGATTATTTTTAATTAAATATTGTTCCGGTATCGCGCAAATACAACTTAAGCTCTAAGCAGGCAGTAATTTCAAAATCGGACAGACAATAAAATTTTATTTATATGTATCGATATTCAAGCTGTTATCTATACGATAGGATCGACCAAGAATTTAACTAACTTAAACGCACGCGCAATAAAACCGGTCCGTTCATGCCCTTTGCAAATATTTACAACGGAACATCTGTGCTGACGTCACGCGGGTACGAATTATTGCTACAGCCGCTTGCGCATGCGCTGGTCTATAGTCCAGCAGCTATCGACATCGCATCCGGGTCGCGATGGAGACAACGATGTGGGGAATATACAATAAATGTTTATCTATAATATAGTATTGATACAGTCTAGACTCTAGCACTATTCGATCCTTAGTCAAGGAATATCGTTAAGTAAACCTGAAGAGTAATGAAAAGCAAGAAGGAAACTAATAGTCAAGACTGAGAGGTCTTGGGAAGAGAACGAAACTGGTTGCATCTAAATTCAAGGGCTTTACACAAAGACCAGGAATTGATATTAGGAACAGACTTGGACACCTTCAGTTACTTTAAACCTAATTCGAGTGTATGGTAGATGAAGAAGGCCTAAGATTTAGAAGCTACGAAAAAGTAGTATGTGTATATTACTTATGTAAGCAGCTTCCCAATTCCGGGCCGTACGATACAAATCGTACGCAAGTCTCGATAAACCCATTGGCACGAGCCCTCCACGTACGCGATCGAACTGGTGCCTCCCCCGATTCGGAGGTAGATCCTCTAACCAATCCAATTGTTTTAATTAAATAATATAAATGTTTAATTAAAACAAATCATTCATCTAATGTGATTGCTTGAGTAATATTGCGAAACAATATATGTATAGTAGTGACAATCTGCTCTCTGCAGGTGCTCTACAGTTGATTCATCTCTTCAATCGGCAGCTCAAATATACAAAGAGATTTTAAATAAAAATCTTTAGACAAAAGGCTCTGAGCAGCCGAAGTCTAACATAATCATCCGAACGGTGAAAGTTATCAGTAAGGATTTACATAAATTTAAATATCTGTTCTTATTTTAAAAATCGGACTACAAAAGATAGAATAATAAAAGATTGTATTTATGATACCATTAACTACCAAAAAAATGTTGTTTTCTACCAATCAGATCGGAATTCTTAGCGCGTGCCAGACTCACACATGGCCGGTTATTATCATTTGTTGTATTACTTTGGGAGTTTGAACCATTAGAACACCAAGTTTTAACGGCAGACAAAAAAAACGCGTTTCTCGTATTATCTTTTTTTTTAATTTATGATATCCGCCATATTAACAAATATTCTGAGAAAAATTTCAACGGTACTACTACCATTAGGCAGTCGTAGAGTAATTTTCAGGAAGAACACAGACAGCATAGGTTTAGAACGACGCAATCGTACGGGTTAAAGTACTAGATGTAAGTTGATTCGTCATAGTCATTGTCCTACTATAAAATTATAAATGTAAAAGTATTTTTGATGGTTTGTTTGTCTTTCAAACAAGCATAAATTTTATGGAGCCTGGAAAATATTTTTTTCCACGGAAGCCTCAGGAAGATACTCCTTGCGGACTGAAGTTAGTTAATTACAAAGTTATACGTTTATTTAAGTTATAAATGAAACATTTAAAAACTAACGAAGACATCTATAGGACAGTCGCGTGGCGTGGCATCGGTTACCAAACAATTGCACAGTCACCGGATATTAAACAGTGTATCGAATTTCATTTCAAGTAAAATAAATATGTATTCTATGACAGAGATCCCTGCACCAATTAGGGTGATCTTCAATCGGTTAAACAGATTTTCATCAAACACAACTAACAATCAAATCGATAAAATAAGTCGTTAACTTAAAAGAAAAACCGCATTGAAATCCGAACATACGTTGGGGATGGACAGACACAGAAGTCAAACCTATATCTGGATTCTATCCCCGGCGCCGGCACCACTAAATTGTTAATAGCAATTTTAAGTGCTCTATTTACCACGTGTTCGGCGGTGATGGCAAACATCGTGAAGAAAAATGGGAAATAATTTAAAATTTTATTTCGAGTATATGTGAAGCCCGCCAACCCGCACTGGAGTAGCGTGGCGGCTCCAAACCCCGCTCAGATATTTAAGGAGGCCTTTGCCCAGCAGTGGACACTTACAGGCTGTTACTTTACTTTACTTCCATCTAAATGTAGATAATCCGATGATCATAGAATCTAAAATTTCGCTTAAACCTAAGTATATTTTAATTACGTCTTGAATAAATATTCATTCCAAAAATCGTATCTAAGTGCGCAACAATGCATGACTAGAGATTAAGTCTAAAGTTAAAATGACGTCCCATTGTTAAAGTTTGCCAATAAAAAAAATCTGATTTATTGGGAAATGTAAAAACGTCGCATCTCAAAAATGTCTTATTGTATTCTAACGTATTTTTTAACAACGGACTCTTAATAAAAAATAATAGAAAGAGAGGGAGAGAAAGAGAAAGAGAGAGCCATACACATTAACAACAACATACCACTACTTCTTTACCTTACAAGAAATGGGCGTTGCAGACGTTACTCGGCCTAATCTTTCTTCGTAATAATAGATATAGATTAGGGAGAGAGACTTGTTGATAAATAATTATTAATTATACTTCTTCATTTCCGCTTATACGCTTATACAGATCTCTCACTTTACAGCCCCACATTATGACATAATTTAAAATTATTTACAAATTACACCCCACGAAGGAACGTTATGTTCTTTACTTATTTAGAAGAATCATAGCTGTCGTTTAGGGGCGGGAGACTGTGGGTAAGTGTGCTGTCCAACTTTCTTGCTTCGTGCTCCAAAGTGTAAGAGTCCAGCGCTGGGTCCTAGAACATAAGAATACACTTAATGTTGTAATATGGACATGTGGTATAGTAATAGTATATCGGCAACTAGGCTAGCCGTCCGTCATGTTATCTTCCGGAGAGGCGAAAGGTTACGCAAGGCCGTCTGGCTAATTTGTATCAGACCAAATTGAAATCCGTAGTCTCTGCCTACCCCTAAGGGTCATAGGTTTGAATGCTAATATAGTTTATTGTGGAATATTCCCTTTTTTGGCCTCAGAACACATCGGGAATCATAACTGAAGTCAATATTTGTGCAAACCGCATAGTTTTGATTTTTGGTTCGATATTGAATTTGAATTGTGACTCTTCTAGTGTAAACAAGCAACTAAAACTACAATCAATCGTAGAGTTGTCGACTCTTCATGATCAGAGAGGTGTTCACTTACTACCTAGTCTACACTATCACAGCGGTATACACTACATTATCTTTGACTACAAGAGTACTTCATTAAAGTATGCACACTAAATCACCTACCCACATAGTAAAAGCGATGCAGCGATCTCAGTACACAAGGAGTGATGCTAACTATGTCACTGCACCATTAGAACGGTACACAACCTCCACGAAACATAGTTTCAGTAAAATATTCAATGTACCGCCTACAAATTCTTCAAATGGTTGTATGTATCCCTGTTTAATACTAATATCTACCAGAACTAAACCATGTGATTGCAATAAATATATTGAGCACAACAGCACATACTACACCATCATAGCAGTTTACACTACATCATTATTGAAGTTTACACTACATCATCATAGCAGTTAAACTACTTCACCATATCAGTTCATGCTACATCACCAGAGCAAGTAAAGCAGTACCTGCGCGACCGCCCGCAGGGAGTCCCCGAGCGCCGAGCGCAGCCGCTGCACGTCGCGAGCGGCGCGCCCGCTCCGCGCGACGTACGCCTGCCTGCGCCGCAGTTCCGCCGCCATTTGCGCACGCAGCTGTGCCGCCTGGTAACACATATTTGGACATGGTAACAACGGAATTTCGACCATAATACGGTCGCAAGAGCTTCGTTTATTAACAACTAGCAGGATGCAAATACGTGGTGAGATTGGCGTTTTAAAAAAATTATAGTATATTCACCCTTAACCTCGTTACATTTCATTACTTCACTTGCAATCTGTGACTAAATAGCTTCTTAAGCAGTAAAGTCGAATACGTAATAAATACACCGAACTCGGCGGACGATATGTTTCACGGAGCTTCTGTTTCCTAAACATGAATTACAGATAAGCATAGAACGGCGGTTTCATCTAGGATCATACCTGATTCTCGAGACGAACAATTTGCTGTCGATGGCTGGCTTCCCTCGCTTCGAGCAACCGCTCGGCCTGCACGGCGGCCTGCCTGTAGTGCTCCACGTCGTCGCGCCGCGAGGGACCGCCCGACGATAGATCGCTTAGGAAGCGGTTTCGGGCTACTGACAGCTCTGCTTCCTGAGTTATATAAAGAAAATTGTTTATTATAAAAATCAACATTAAACTACTATGTGTATATAAACCGTTTGAAAGGGTTAATATAGATGGTGCAAGGACATTTTTTTGTTTGTTTTAATTCCCATTCAACATGCCGGTATAGTGGAGAACAACACACGTAGTCACTTTTCGTACGTAGTGAAGATGTACTTCCCTAGCGGTTCGAACCTTTCGTATTATAAGAATCATAGCATAGAAGACATTTCATTACATGAAGTAGGAAATTTATAGAATATCTATATCCCGTATTGGGGTCCAAAGTTTACCTGGCAGCCACCTGACACACTGATCACCAATGTAACAAAAATATATTGCACAAACAGTTGTTCAACAAGGAGAAATATAGAAAGTATCTTTGGATCGAGAAGAGGGCCGAGAAATTCTGAGTGATGTTTTTTCCAAAAAGGCTGTAGAGTAACATGATTATTTTTTATTTGTACAAGAAAATACCATCTAAATGTTGTCTTTAATACTTTGCATAACTATATCGCCCTGAATAGGTCAATATTTAGGAACAATAACAATTAGATATTTATTAAGCCACGAACCAATTCGCAGAAACGGAAAGCATCCTCTATCATATTCCAATCAGGGGCCTTATCGACTATGAAACAAAAAAAATCCACGTAACGTCATTCTTCGATAAAATCATACCGTGTTTGTTTTCACATCCAAGATACGGCTTCGTTTATTAGTGAACATGAATTGGATAAACGAATTCATGTTAAAAAAAACACACAGAATTTATGTGATTTTATGTGGCAAAGCGGACATGGCCCCAAAAATAATACATACCTGCCCAATTTTATTCACAGCCGTTCAGTCCTTATAGTGTGTTTGAACGACAAACATGAAAACTTATTTTTAATATTAAGTACGATAAAAGATAGCTTATAGCACTTCTTGAAGAACACTTAAAAATTTCTACAAACTCCGTGAAATTGTATATATACATACAAATACTTTTATATATTAGTAAACCTGTATGTACTACCTTATCGGAAAGCTCCTTTTCCAAGCGTCTGATTTTCATCCGAAGCTCTCTGTTCTCCAATTCTAGGAGACTGAACTCAGCGTTGAAACCTCTACCCTTGCAGGTGCACGGGGCGCTTTTGAGTTCGCGGATCGACTCTTTATTTGAATCCGCACCTGCGAAAAATCATTTTTTGTCTATACATGTTATAAACTAATAACGCATCGCCCTTTTCAAGAGTTTGCAGGAATTTTGAACAGTATTAGACACCACTTACCTTCAAGCGCTGCTGCCGTTGTCTGGATATGATTCTATTCTTTTTTTTTATTTCAATATTTGGGTGGGCTAACCGGCCAGGGTACTGCATTTCACAGTACGCAAGTGAAGCTGATCCCAATCGTAGGGATTATTGATGATTTATAGGCCAGCATCATTTTATAATTTTAGTATAATTACAAATTCAAATGCTAAGTTCATCACGAGCTCAGCGGGGAAGGCGATAAGAGTGCGGAAAACAGCATAGCCGAGTAATGAAACAATACATTTCGAAGACATGTGAAGTCCAACAATCCGAACTGGTGCAGCGTGGTGTATTCTTGCAGACTTCAAAACCCTCTGAAACATTGAGAGACCAATGTCTAGCAATGAAGCATTAAGAGGCTGCTGCGTAATTTTTAAGAGCCAGTATGGCTTTCCACTTTGCAGGGACTCCTTCAGCGCCCCACGTACACATGCACACCTGAGTCCGTGTCGCAGCAGTATCGCGGCACCTCGCGCTCGTGGCTCTTGCTGCGCAGCGCGGGCTGCGGCGGCCTGCGCTCCGCGGCCATGCGGCGCACGGACTCCTGCAGCGCGTCGTTCTGCGCGCGCAGCTCCGCGCGCTCCCGCTGCAACGCGTGCAAGTCGCGCTCCAGCTCGCTGTCGCCGCTCTCCTTGCCGTCCCACGTCGTCATACGCAGCTGCGACTCCAGGCCCGATCTGTTAAATCGTTCCCAATTGTTTATAGCCCATCCATTCACAGTCCGCTTTGTCGTTATGTCAAATGCCGTAGGCAGGAGCGATCAATCGACGAGACATACATACATAAGTTACAAGTGCAGTGCTGAACGTTGGCCTACCCAAAGATTACCACAAAGCTACTCCGTACGGGTCGTAACTCTATTTTGTCGGAGGTTGAGGACAACGTAAAGTAAACGCAGCGTAGGAACACTGCGTTTACCTGTACGAGGTTACCACTAGAGAAACCTTTGTCCCCAAAGGTTGGCCGTTCTGCGGGCTATGTGAGCGGACCGTGACACAGTCCTGCTGCGAAAATCACCGTTGCATATTTCACTGCGCAGAGAAAACCCGGGCATTACAACGTGGTGTTTTTCTTCAGGCCGCATGGGGAACCTAGCACCTTAGAGCTTCCTACGGCCTGCAGTAAAAGACAACGATCCCGCAAGTAATCACTGGCAACACACATTGGTTGTATACTTACGTCTTTTAGTTTTGAAGTGTACTTGATGAGAAAAGATATGACGTAGTTTCCCTAACGCTCTACAGCCGAGTTGAATTGGACCCAGTTGAGAAATTTGTCCCAGGTATATGTGCTCGTCAACAATTTCGAACATCAACATGATATTCATCTTAAGCCCAACCTATTGGGTGTCAATAGTGTCCTGTACCATACAGGATGTAGGTCATGGACCGTAGTGCCAAAATCCTCCAGGAATTATTCCACAACTATTATAGACTATTTCATTGGTATATGGAAGGTGAATGGTGTATTTGAAATTTTATATTAATACCGAATCCGTTATCCGTTTGGTATTAAACAGCATCTTGATATTCCAACGCAGCGGCCAGAGTCACGGGCGCGGCTAGTTATAATCAAACAACGAGCACACACACCTCTGCACTTCGAGATTCGCCAGCTGATTGGTCAGTCTGTGCACTTGGTCCTCTAGTGTTGAATTCACACGTTTCAGTTCACTCAAAGCTGTCTTGGCACTATCCAACTTTTCCGACAGCACGCGCCGCTCGTTTTCACAGCAGGCTGTTGAACAACGAGCATTTCTTTTTTTATGAAGCTTTCAACTATGCAGATGGTGTATTACATGTAACAGGTTAATACTAAAGCGTTACAAGTTTAATTATTAATAATACCTTAAGAGATGTATGTACCTTAAAAATTGTGTTCACATTTGAGAAAATTCAAAACAAGTTTATGTTTGTAATAGGTATATGTAATAATTATTGTAATCTTTATTAGATTACAATAATTATTATTCTTGTTTATAGTGAATTAAAAATTTATTTAATAAACGAGATCTATATGCTCAATTCATATATCATCTATTCTCACATAATTTTAGTCAGAAGATGAAATAGATCAAAAAATAGAAATTAGAAAATGACAAAAAGGTTACGCTGAAAAGCCATTGTACGTTTCTCCGCCTGGCCCATATTAATGCTTTAGAAACGATTCCCTTATAATATAATTTTTTTAAGGGAAAGGCGGCAAACGAGCAAGCGGTTCACCTGATGATAAGTGATTACCGTCGCCCACGTACATCCGCAACACCAGAGGTGCTGCAGGTGCGTTGCCGGCCTTTAAGGGTATTCGGCTGATGGAAGGCAGGGTGAGGACGGGGTTGGGGAGGGGGAGTGGGCCTCCGGATACCTCACTCACCGAACGAAACGCAGAAGCATAAGATGCCTCTACTTCACGCCGGTATTCTGCGAGGTAGTGGTACCAACCCGGTCGAGCCGGCCCATTCGAGCAGCAGCAAAAGCCGCCGCTTGGCTCCACCACGTTTGAACACGTTTTAAATTACGGTACAAAGCACACCGAAATAAATCTCCGATTAAGAGTTCGAGAAAGATATTTGGAGCACTCTTACCAACGTTCTTCTGCATCTGCCTAAGTTTGTCGAGCGCATTCTGCTCGTGGTTCTTGGCCTCGTTGAGCATTCGCTGAGTCTTGCTCAGCTCAGCGCGCAGCTCGCTCTCGGCAGTGGCGGCTTTCTGCAGTGACGTGGATAGTTGCTCCACCGTCCCCTTGAGCGACGTGCAGCGGTCTTCTAGCGACGCGATCGTTCGCTGGTAGCCTTCGCAACGTTCTTGCAGTTTCTGAATTACAAAGGGCAAGTGTGAGTAGGTCCCTTTTATTTTGTATTTTATATTCATTACAACATACAGCGCGCCCAGCACAGATGCACATCCATAGCCGCACACGCACATATACACGTGCAGTAACAATAGCCCGCTCCACGTAGCCCACAAACTGCGCACGCACACACGGACACAAACAAAGTGACCCTGCGCCCGGCGCCATCGCGCAGTCACGGCGATGCGCCGCACGTCGCCCTCTAGCTACACACACACACACACACACTCCACACATGCAGACATGCAGTTAGTGACCTTGAGCGCGGCGTCCCGATCTCGCGCGGCAGCGGCGGCACGCTGCACGTCGCCCTCCAGTTGCGCACGCCGCACGTCCAGCCGCGCCGCGCGCCCTGCACACACGGTCACGCATAATATAGTCATGTCATCGGCACTAGACGTTTTGGAGCCGGATTGTTGTGGATGATTTGTTTTTTTTTTTGTTAGGGCGCAAACGTGAATAATAATTACCCTCAACATTAGTATTTTGCTCTAACTTGTGGCATACAACTGTACACATTTTACTTTATTTTATCACAACTAAGCATCAGGTATGTGGTAGAGGCAGGGGGCGGCTTTTGTTGCTGCTCGAAGGGGCTTGCTCGACCGGGGTAGTACCACGGCCTCGCAGAATACCGGCGTGAGGTAAAGGCATCTTTTGCTTCTGCGTTTCGTTCGTCGAGTGAGGCAACCGGAAGCCTCCCCTCTCCTCACTCCAAACTCTCTTCCCATAATCCCTTCCATCCTCCACATATCCTTAAATACCGGCAATGCACCTGGAGCTCCTCTAGTGTTGCAGATGTACGTGGGTGCCCGTAATCACGTACCATGCCGGTTGGTTGTTCCGATTTCAATTAAAAAATTTTTTTTTTGATAAATTGAATTCGTAAATTAGTATAAAAATAAGTTTTTACTATAAATGGCATCTTACAAAAGTTGCTCTCCCTTTCCAAGAGAAGCGTGTTGTTATACGTCCTCGACGTTGTGGAAAATATAATGTACAGGTAGACGAGGTGCGCATGTGATGAAATATCTCACCTTCAGCAGCTGCCAAAGCCTCTCTCAATTGACCGACCTCTTGAACACGCTCAGCTAACTGCGCCCGTAAGCTCTCCGATTTATTCTGCAAGTTATAGAATAATAAACTCACGCCAAAATCGGCGATACAGCTTCAATTTAATTATTGTCTCAAAATACCTCATTTTGTACTTTATCTTCAGTGACCGTGCTCATAGTTGCCTCCATGCTGGTTATCTTGTCTCTCAAGTTGCTGATCTCTACTGTCTTTGCTTGTACTGATTCGTTCTGCAAAGTAAAACACTTCACTTTAACACTGATGAAAAGAAATATCATCATCGTTAATAAAAAAAAAAAAAAAAATTTTGGGACTATATCTGTGAGTGATTTGGAGTAAGTCTTCATGCTTAACAGACGGATAAGGGATATCAGAACTCATAAATAATAAACAATTTGAAGAAATTTACATTACTATCGTAATTGAGTAATATGATAAATTTCGTAATGTAAGTAATATTTTTTTTTTATAAATAATAGGTTTACGTTTGACCTTAATCTTGCCCGATGGAAGGCGAAGATGAGGCCTAGGATGGTACACGTTTTGCCTAGAAGGTGTTTGGCCTTAAAGATAAAATGTATTGACAGTCTCCTCTATTGACCTTTGGCTCCACCACGTAAGAAACAGGCATTTGAGCTTTGTAGAGTCCGTACTTACCAGTGCATTGAGCTGCGCCTCCTTCTGGCCGACGGCGCTCTGCAGCCGCGCGCGCTCCTCCTGCAGCCCGCGCAGATTGCTGCTCAGCGACTGCAGCTTCCCTTCGCCTTTACCCTGCTGCTCCGTCGCCTCTTTAAGCTGCTTCTTGAGCGTTTGCATTTGAGCCTTGTAGTCGTCCTGTAATTAATACAGTAAATCAATAAGGACAAATAATTGTTTATTTGTATGTCTAAATGGATAGCGCGAGAACACATCAGAAAAATTATGATACCACTTGCGCATACGACATACGCATCCTACAAAAACTAAATTATATTAAGAATAAGAAATACACAAAAAAATATTCAGAAATAATCAGGACATACGAATACAAACAATGTTTCAGTGCTGCCAGTATTAAAATTTAACATACCTCACACATTCCTGTTTTAAGCCCATTGTCTTATCTCAACATAGATTATAGACATTTCTCAATTACAAACCAAAGAGTTTTTCCTTGCAACAAAATCTAAATTGTAGTTTCAGTTAGATAGTATTCGTAGCTTTATATTTAATTTTATGTAGTATTATTTATAATGTACTACATCTGTTTTAATAAACAGGATAGCTCCGGCGTTTCTTTCGCTGGTTCCTTCTCCGGAGGAACCTAATTACGAGACGATAGATTTAAAAAATGATAACAATTGACGAACGAAATCTGAAGTTTAGACGTCAAGCAAAGATTTTACATTTTCATTTGACTTTGAACTTAAAAGATTAATTTGTGAAGACAATTTTGTACCCCTAAAGTTGAAGGTCAGCTCGTGCAATTAGAAATTGCCGAGTTTGGACTAAAACGTTTAGTTTCGCGAAGGAGAGTTAACGCCAACAACATCGAAGGTCTAACAATGACCTTAAATATGTATTTGACAATTAGTACACTAGAAAAATAAAAATTGTCACCTTCTCGCGCTCCATTTGACAAACTTCGTGCATCAAATTGCGAACACCCTTCTTGATGAGCTCAGGATCGACGTCTATGATTTCGTTGCGATCTTCCGATTGGTCCCGAGCTTCAAAAAAATATTATTTAAGAGACATTATATCACAACAAACCGTTCGTTTGCTTGTTCGACGCATGACGCATATTACTTGTTCTCTACAGGATCTAACTATAGTACGAGTTTCTTTGCGAACGTTCCTCGGGGTGACAGAAGTTGGTGGGAACGAGACATTCTAGACGTTAGCGGTGGAGGATGTAGGATGTAGGGGATGTAGGGGGTGTAGTGGGAAAGGGAAGCGTGTGCGTTATGCCGGTCGGCACATTACAAATACCGCGGGCACACGTCTCTTTATGTATAGCCGCGTTGCCACTTCTATTGACTGGCTTCCGCAGCTGCCTCCGCTAACATTCTAGATGTTTGGATAGATGCAGACAATTTTGGGCAGGAGACCCCTTTTCCAAAATTAACTAATACCACAGACCCCCATAGCCAAATTACTTTAAAAATCCTATCTGTAGTTTTTTTTCCTTTTGATACAAATTTAAAAACTTTGCGGTTGGTTAAGTGAGTAAACTTGACATAATTTTCTCATCAAAAGTTAAACAAAATAAATAGACAAAATTCAAGAAATATCAAGTGTAATAATCGTTAATAATTATTACAGTATTTGTTTTTGAAAGTACAAAATTGATACTTCCTACTAAAACATTAATCATTCTTATAACAAGTTGGTACACGTACGACAACTTATGCAGCATCTTGAAAGTTTTAAATATGAACTTGTGTTAATTAGGACGCGATTTTCAAACCTCATAGACCCCCTAAAAACAGTGTTTGTTTACGTGTCGACGTAATCTTTGTAACTTCGTTTATTTAGACAGTTCTTTTATATTTGTATTGATTTAGTCTATTTATGTATATGTATACGTATATAGTAATTATTTTTAAAATGTGTATGTATTTCTATAATATGTGTATATTAGTTTTTATATACTTAATTCTTTGTATATCCTTTGCTTTTATGCAACTTCAAAATTAATTTATAACAATCCTGTCCGTCCAAAGGATGTCTGGAAGAGATCGCTTTTATCGATAAGACCGCCCATTGTTCCACCTCTCATGTCTAATTACGTTTTTGTACTATTATATTATTTTCCTGTCTTTGGTGTGCAATAAAGCGTATTCTATCTATCTAACCCTAGGAAACCGATATCGACCAGCGTGAGAATCCCCGATCTAGAGCAACCAGCCTCTGTGGCGCAACGGGATGGTCGCGTACCTCTGTGCGGGCTGTAGCGGCGCGCCGGGCTGGCGAGGCGGCGGCGCGCGGGCGCCACGCTGCCGTCGGGCTGCACGCCGCACACCCGCCGCAGCGTGTGCGCTACAGACGACAGCCTCGCCTCGGCCTCGCGCCGCGCCGCTTCGCTCTGGGACAGCGACGCCTCCACTGCTCGAGAGCGACTCTCGCACGCCGATAGACGCGTCTGTTCGACAATTCGATAAATGCAAAATTTTAAACATCTGAATCAAGCTATTCTTTCACAAAAAAAAATACATTTTAGGACATGCTTATTTCATAAATGAATATGGTGCTAATAGCAAATAGTATCACTGCGTCAGTCAATTATAGGCCTCTGCAACAAAGTGTTGCACTTGTGATGCTGCTCCCCATCACTTATGTATGGGAGTTGAGTTCGGAAAATTTGGATGGATATTCCGCCATCATTCGGATGCCAGAGATTGTCGGGCAGCAGGGAGCGCTACGTGGAGGTGAGTTTGGTATTAGTTGGAGAAAGAGATGGTATATTCCCCAATCAAATACATACAATACATAAAATTACACGCATTCGAATGCGCACACACGTTAAATATACATTTAAAGTTATTTATCATCACGAAATGTATGCTGGGATTTAAGTTTTTTTTTCTTATTGTATGTATTTCTGCTAGTCCAGTAATGACCTTGAAAATCCTGTTGAAAAAGGAGAACAATGAAGTACCTTGAGCTCCTGTATCTGCTGCGTTGCGTCGGCGAGGCACACCTCCAAGTTATGCTTGAGTTCTTCCAATCGACGCTCCTTGGAACGGCAGTCCTCTAAGCGCAGCACGAGTTCCTTGAAAATGCGTAAATTGCTGTATTATTTATTATAGCATTAATGTATATATTTTGGTTGCAGGTTGTCAGTTTTTGATTTATATATCCTATATATATTCGTCTAGTCTGCGACATAGAAACAACGATAGCTCCTAGACGAACCAATGAAATATATATTTCTCAGAACAGTGGCGTGCATTCCATACAGGTATCGGAGCGCGCCGACCCTAGCTAAGACTGCTTTGTGATATAGATACTTTGCTTTTTATACGTACTCCGCACCCAGATACAAAATCCCAGTGCTGCTTGCAGGCGGCATGGTCGTACCCGCGCGTGTAGCCCACTGCTGCATACGTACCTGGTCTCTAGCGCGGCAGGCCTCCTCTAGCTCGGCGCAGCGTTGCCTGCAGGCGGCCAGGTCGGCCCGGGCGGCCTGCAGCAGCGCGTCCAGCTCCACGCCGCGACGTCTCGCCGCCGCTGCTTCACCGGTGCAACGCTCGCGTTCTTCGCTCTCATTCTGCAGCCTTTAATGAAAAAGAATTTTTAATTTCTGTAGTTTCAACTTTTTTTTCTCAATGCATCCATAATGCATAATAATGATATCTACTAGCAGCTACAATAAGCTTGTCACATATCACAAAGAATTCGTTGTTTCCAGTTTCATAGGAGCTATGCACAGAGTAACCTTAGGGCAGTGGGCGTACCGACCTGCACTGCAGTTCCTTCAGGTCGTGCTGCGCCTGGTCGAGCGCGGCGCGCTCGCGCTTTAGCTGCGCCTCCGCGGCCCGGAGCGAGCGCGCGCCCGCCGCGCCGCCGCACTCCGCCTCCTTCAGCAGCGCCTGCACGCGGGACAGTTCCGCCTCCACGGCCGAGCGGGACTCCTCCAGGCCTGCGGGTCGAACGATAGGGTGAACACAGACATTTAAATACATTCACACGTACAAGACAAATCCTCCTTACGAGAGAGGCCTATGGACTGCCATCGACTTTTTAGTCAGCAGTATTATAGTAGGATGTAAAAACATAAAAAAATATAATGCTGCAGCCCTTGGACACCAACCAACAACTTCAATCGAAGAAGTTTACAGATAAGATGTCACCCCTGTGGACTAAAGCGGAATGACTCACACCCTTTTATTATACTGAATCCTTCAGTATCAAACCGGAGCACAACTAGAGCTTGAACTGCTGATGACACTGATGATACCAGAAATGGGTATGAGAGGGTATAAAAAACCCACACAGACGACTCCTAGGCGGAGGAGTCTTCCACGTAGTCACCTTATCGCTGATCCAGTAATCCTAACTACAGCTTACAAGGACGTGTGCCGACCTGCGATCTTGTGGTAGGCGTCGTCACGGGCGCGCGCGGCGTCGCGGCGCTCGTGCTCGGCGCGCTTCACGTGCTCGCGCAGGTCGCGCGCCGCCGCGCTCAGCTTGTCGCGCTCGGCCGTGCAGGCGCCCAGCTGCCGCCGCGTGTCCGTCAGCTCCTTGCGCAGGCCCTCGGACTCGTTCTCCACTGCGGACGGACGCGCACATACACAATAGTTTCACCATCACGTCAAGCTCCAACAGTATAGTTCACTTACATTGGCATGGCTACACTTTACAGACGGATTGATAATGGAAGAGCCGGAGAGATGACCAGTAATTGTGATGTCGCGCCCCAGAAACAGGAGAGGGGAAACAGAGAACAGGGACGGAATAAAGAAATTGGTAATGCAGGTAGTACCACGGAAGGTGGTGGGAACCAGACACTGATCTTAAACGCAGCTGTTGGGCATCAAGTATTCTACCTCAAGCTTTAGATATACGGTGTTTAAATCAACTGCCAATATAACAAACTTTTTTTCCATTGAAATCAAAATCACCAATTTCCTGAAGATAGACCTTTAACCGACCGAGACCGTGGGCTTAAAATCCAACAATGCCGAATCCAAAATCTCACAGACTAGTGACGTGACAGAGGCACTTTTCTGTGAAGGGAGTAAAACGTATCTGTACTGGAGCATGTCAAATTATTATTACTAAAGACACTCCATTAGCATCTAAAACGCAATACAGGCGCACTCACAGTCCTTCAACTTGCGCAGAGCATCCTGCAGCTGCGCGTGCGCCGCGTCGTACTTGTCCTCCACGAGCGCGAGCTGCGCGCGCACGTCCTGGCACTCGCGTCCCGCTGCTTCCTTCTCCAGGTGCAGCTCCTTGATGCGGCTCTCGAGACGCGCGCACTCGTCTTCGGCCGACGCCCTGTTAAATCGAATGGTTCAATGGCCGTTGGGGGGTTCAAAATATGGATCGCTGCCGAAGCCATTGTGAAAAACTCGAATTGTTTTATGTTAGGGTCAAATTCTTCACGACAAAAGCGAATGAATGAAATGAGAAAGTCTGACGTATGTGCATCTGACGCTTGAGAAAAGATAAATTTTAGTGCCCCTTTGAACTTTGGCGACTCGCGTTAGTGTAGTGGTAGAGTTTTTGCGTTAGTGTCAGAATGTCATGCGGGCGAAGGTCCGTAAATGCATGCGCGGGTGCGTGCGAACAATATCTAATCGTTTCATTGTTTAAGCTGAACCGTAAAAGCACCAACTTAGCCTCCTCTAGCCGGGTCTTGAGCGCGGCCAGCTCGTCCTTGAGCTGATTGAGTTGCGCCCGGTCCTGTTCGGCGCGCGCATGCGCCTCGCGCCGCGCCCGCTCCAGTTTGTTCTGCTCGCAGGCCAGCGAGCGCTTAGCTTCTTCCAGACGTTCCAGCAGAGCCTGCTGTTCTTGGTGGGCTGCAGAGAAAGGATTTTTTTTAAATTTACTTTACCGTTTCGACAAAAACACATTGGCACTGTAAAACCAAATTTAGTTGCTTGAATTTTAATCAAAAAACAAACCAGCTTTCGCTCACGACGACATCGTCCACGCGGAAAATTTTAAAGCTTACCTTCGATATTAGTAGCATATATAATGTCCTCCCTAACTATGTTTATTTTCACGGTTAAACATCTAAACCGAATTTGATGAAATTTGCTATGGAGATACTTTGAATCCAGACAAACTACTACTTTGATCCTACTTTAAATCCAGAGAATCATGAACTAAAAATTTCCATGCGGCCGCAGTCTCGAGCGGAAGCAAGTTGACAACAAATTTGCTAACAGTCAGTAAATTTGTTATTCTGCGACCCATTTATATTTAATGAATAGTAATTTAATATATTTAAGCGAATAAATCATCTCACCCATCAATAATGCCTGCTGCTTATCGTTCTCTGCGCGAAGCATGGCTTCATCGTGCTGCAGCATCAGTTGGTCCCTGATCGCCAGTAGCTTTTTCTCTCGTTCCCTCGCACCGGCTTCCGATGCCTCCTTCTCACTCGTCAACGAAGCCATAGTTTGGCTCAATTTGTGTTCTAGAGCTTGACGTAATTGTTCCTGGAAACATGCGCATGTGTGAAATAAATATTATAGGATTTTAGGTATTTAACATCAGGTCAAACTTTTATAACTTTTACATTTCTAATACGCTTAGCGAGAGCCGAACACTTTAGTGGCACACCAGTATAACCAAGAGCTCTTCATACCAGGAGAGTAGAGAGATTTTTTTTAGAGTAGAGAAAAAATTATCTTACTTTCTCCTCTTTAAGCTTGGTGATGTTCTCGGTGGTGGTGCGGTTGATGTTGGTAATGATCTGTTGGTACTCAGCCTCCTTCTTGCCGGACTGCTGCTGCATACTGTTCCTGGTCTCGCGGAGCTTCTTCTCGCTGCTCTCAAAGTCTTTGGTAAGGCGCGTTATTTGACCTGGTGATGAAAGTTAATACCAACAGAATTGGTTCTAATGTCTTGTGTGAAGAACATCGTGCGATATCAAATATTATTATTATCAAACTAAGGTTGGATTATCATAAAGTAGCTAATCGACATAATTTGCTTGATAATTCATACACCGGAATCCCTCTTCTGAATATTTTTTGTATACGAAACTCGAATCGCCAAACGATCGCCACGTCCTGTGACGGTAAATTGTCAAATTGTCATTCCAAGTGTTGATTCTACCATGTTCTATGATAACGTGGTATGTCCGCGACAAAGGAACGCAAATTTTTTTTGTACTGCATTTTTAGTCGTTTTGTTAATTCCTAACCCTAATACCTAATGCGTTCAATTTAAAGTTACTCCACACGGGAAGGTTCGACAGAGTAAGTCGTAGAGACTTGTCTAGTTTAGTGGAATATTGTTTCCGAGAGGATTTTTTTTATTCCTTTATTAACGTAGTCGGATCGAGTCCCAGTAATATGATTTAACATTGTACGTGTATTATAGCACTTGTTAAAATATAATAGTTTATTTAGAATTTAGACGTTCGAACTGTACTCTAATATAATGTAGACACAAAAGCGCCAATAGCCTAATGGGTTAGGGTGCGGACTGCGAAACATGACGTCGCAGGTTCGAGCCCACCATTCGACTATTGTCGTGAACCACTCCAAATAAGCTCTAATGCTTAGTTTTAAATTATGTATACTTGATCTCTATGCCTTGCAAACCTTACGATATTGCTGCACCTTTTATTGGAGGCTAAAATTATGGTCTCTACCCGGACGCCTCCTAGGCTGAGTAGGAGCTAACTGCGTTACTCTGTGTGCTTATAAAAGCACACTGCAGGTCATAGGCCTTTCTATGAAAGCGCCAACGAAAGACATGCATGGAAGACTTGACCATATTCACCACGCTGGGCAGGCGGGTTGGTGGAGTGCAGTGCTGAAACCCTCACGCCATTGACATGCTCCCCATCACCAGATGTTCGGCCATCAGACTGTCGCCAGAGCTTCGTTCGTTAATCAGGAGAGTGCACCGCGTGCAGGTAAGGTTGACTATATGACTATGAGGTGGTATAAAAGTCCAATACAATAACATCGTTGAATACATCGGAGCGTACCTTTGCTGGCCTCCAGCTGCACGCGCAGGTCACGCAACTCGCGCTCGAGCGCGTCGCGGCGCGCGTCCGCGTCGTCGAGCGCGCTGCTCGCGTCGAACAGCCCGGCCTCCAGCGCGTCCCGCTCCGAGCGCGCGCCCGCCAGCTGCTCCAGCACCTGCTGCTTGTCCCTCTCCAGGCCCTCTATCGCTATCTGTGCCACGTGTCAACTGGTTGAATGGAGGTTATTACCTTTGCCTATCCTTTCTAGCGAATAAGATTATTAATTTATGGCGAACTTTTGGCGCAAACTCATAGTGATTTAGGAAAAAATATAAGCTCCCCCGAGATTATACCGGATCTAGGTCTAGACTAGACTCTAGGTCTTTCTTCCCGTGGGCGGGTAAGAGGGGTAACTTAAAAATCG
This sequence comes from Bhutanitis thaidina, assembly GCA_029286595.1. Lineage (NCBI taxonomy): Eukaryota > Metazoa > Arthropoda > Insecta > Lepidoptera > Papilionidae > Bhutanitis > Bhutanitis thaidina. The sequence continues at coordinate 14,289,396 of JAGSMS010000008.1, read as the reverse complement.
TAATGGCTATCGACAGATAGAAGGATAACCATCCCAAAAAATACCAGATCAAAAGTAAGCAAGCCGGCGCCGGGCAGCAGCGTCTAAGGTGTGACGTGTCTGGTACTGCGATCGCCAATCAACTTGCTCAGCGTGGCGATTATGGCCAGCCTTACCAAATAGATAGGGGAAGGCCATAGGTTTATATCCGATGTGAGGTACGGGAAGATCGTCCAGGCGGTCGAAGCCGAGGGCGGAAGCTAGTCATGTATAATTAACCCTATTTATACTGCAATGGGAGAGGCCGGTGGAGATGGACATCATATTTCTTTAGAAGAGCTAATAAAACCTAAAAAAAAAATGATCCTCACCTGCTTCTCTTCCCCGTCTTTCACGTGATCGTCAATGGTGCGGTTGAGCCGGCCGATGGTCTCGTTGGCCTGCTCCAGCCTCTGCTGCAGTCTGATGATCTCCTCGTTCAGCGCCTCCTTCTTGCCGGACTGCTGCTGCATACTGTTCCTGGTCTCGCGGAGCTTCTTCTCGCTGCTCTCAAAGTCTTTGGTAAGGCGCGTTATTTGACCTGGTGATGAAAGTTAATACCAACAGAATTGGTTCTAATGTCTTGTGTGAAGAACATCGTGCGATATCAAATATTATTATTATCAAACTAAGGTTGGATTATCATAAAGTAGCTAATCGACATAATTTGCTTGATAATTCATACACCGGAATCCTCTTCTGAATATTTTTGTATACGAAACTCGAATCGCCAAACGATCGCCACGTCCTGTGACGGTAAATTGTCAAATTGTCATTCCAAGTGTTGATTCTACCATGTTCTATGATAACGTGGTATGTCCGCGACAAAGGAACGCAAATTTTTTTTGTACTGCATTTTTAGTCGTTTCGTTAATTCCTAACCCTAATACCTAATGCGTTCAATTTAAAGTTACTCCACACGGGAAGGTTCGACAGAGTAAGTCGTAGAGACTTGTCTAGTTTAGTGGAATATTGTTTCCGAGAGGATTTTTTTTATTCCTTTATTAACGTAGTCGGATCGAGTCCCAGTAATATGATTTAACATTGTACGTGTATTATAGCACTTGTTAAAATATAATAGTTTATTTAGAATTTAGACGTTCGAACTGTACTCTAATATAATGTAGACACAAAAGCGCCAATAGCCTAATGGGTTAGGGTGCGGACTGCGAAACATGACGTCGCAGGTTCGAGCCCACCATTCGACTATTGTCGTGAACCACTCCAAATAAGCTCTAATGCTTAGTTTTAAATTATGTATACTTGATCTCTATGCCTTGCAAACCTTAAGATATTGCTGCACCTTTTATTGGAGGCTAAAATTATGGTCTCTACCCGGACGCCTCCTAGGCTGAGTAGGAGCTAACTGCGTTACTCTGTGTGCTTATAAAAGCACACTGCAGGTCATAGGCCTTTCTATGAAAGCGCCAACGAAAGACATGCATGGAAGACTTGACCATATTCACCACGCTGGGCAGGCGGGTTGGTGGAGTGCAGTGCTGAAACCCTCACGCCATTGACATGCTCCCCATCACCAGATGTTCGGCCATCAGACTGTCGCCAGAGCTTCGTTCGTTAATCAGGAGAGTGCACCGCGTGCAGGTAAGGTTGACTATATGACTATGAGGTGGTATAAAAGTCCAATACAATAACATCGTTGAATACATCGGAGCGTACCTTTGCTGGCCTCCAGCTGCACGCGCAGGTCACGCAACTCGCGCTCGAGCGCGCGCCCGCCAGCTGCTCCAGCACCTGCTGCTTGTCCCTCTCCAGGCCCTCTATCGCTATCTGTGCCACGTGTCAACTGGTTGATCGGAGGTTATTACCTTTGCCTATCCTTTCTAGCGAATAAGATTATTAATTTATGGCGAACTTTTGGCGCAAACTCATAGTGATTTAGGAAAAAATATAAGCTCCCCCGAGATTATACCGGATCTAGGTCTAGACTAGACTCTAGGTCTTTCTTCCCGTGGGCGGGTAAGAGGGGTAACTTAAAAATCGTAATGGCTATCGACAGATAGAAGGATAACCATCCCAAAAAATACCAGATCAAAAGTAAGCAAGCCGGCGCCGGGCAGCAGCGTCTAAGGTGTGACGTGTCTGGTACTGCGATCGCCAATCAACTTGCTCAGCGTGGCGATTATGGCCAGCCTTACCAAATAGATAGGGGAAGGCCATAGGTTTATATCCGATGTGAGGTACGGGAAGATCGTCCAGGCGGTCGAAGCCGAGGGCGGAAGCTAGTCATGTATAATTAACCCTATTTATACTGCAATGGGAGAGGCCGGTGGAGATGGACATCATATTTCTTTAGAAGAGCTAATAAAACCTAAAAAAAAAATGATCCTCACCTGCTTCTCTTCCCCGTCTTTCACGTGATCGTCAATGGTGCGGTTGAGCCGGCCGATGGTCTCGTTGGCCTGCTCCAGCCTCTGCTGCAGTCTGATGATCTCCTCGTTCAGCGCCTCCTTCTTACGAGCCGTGGCGGTGAGCTGCGAGCTGAGTTCACTGCGCTCTCTAAATTGAACAGACGATATAGTTTTAAAAAAAGAGGCAATATAATTTATCAGGAGCTTTATCGGTCGCCACATCTCATGCCATGGAATTGTCAGTAATGCTAGAAATCCATCGTCAGCAGGTTCGTCATGCATGTCAATTATAGTAAATACTTCGATTGAAAAAAAAAAAACAATCAAGCGCAACTAATTCACCGATGGTCTTGTACCTTAAGTGTTGTAATATTAATAATTGCAGGATAAAATTAATTACTAAAACCTGCAATTTTCAATATAATTTTTCATTTTCTACTAAAAGTCTGAAGTCTTAATTACTAAAACCTAAAATTACCAGAATTTTCGATAGAATTTTTCATTAGACTACTAGTTAGTCTGTATGAATATAAAGTGATTTTTTTTCTTTTCTTTGTGACAGAGAACAGAAATTTTATAAAAATAACATGTTTATACAACTTACCAAAGTAAATAAAATATTACAAATCCTAAATCCTTATATGTTTCTTATATGTTTGGTTCAATTGTTTTAGACCTATCTTTCTTAGTTTTTTCATTAATGCATCGTACATTATGACATCTAATTACTATATTAAGTATTATGGATATATTTAAAAAGTAAACTATACTTCGATGTTTGTCCATCTGCGAGAGTATGGAGTCGGTCTCGAGCTTCTGCTGGTCCAGCAGGTCCCGTGCCAGCGCGGCCTTGTTCAGTTCCTCGCGCACTGTGACCAGCTCGGAACGGAGACGTGAGGAGCGCTCCTCTTCCGCCCTGCGTACGAGTGCCACAGATATCGTATTTTTTTATCGAACTTCATCATTATACAAATGGCATACTCATAAAGGCAAACTTGGAGTAACAAATAAAACCCGCGAACACTACAAAGATGTCGCAAGTCTGTACTAGTGTTACTGATAGTCATTGGGTCGTTTTACTTGTTTGTCCTGACATACATATTTGTTTATATTTTAGTATTAAAATGTATGATTCTATGTGTATATGGTATCTATGTAAGTATATATTTTACATTTATTTCTTTTTACTTCTTTCATTTTGCTCACCTGTATCACCTCTATTGTATGTTTGTCTCTGCTTAGCCTAGTGGTTGACTGGGAGAGAATGCCTCTTGGCATTAAGTTCGTCATGTGTAGCAATTTGGCGGAGACCTATGTTCAGCAGTGGATTTATGTCGTTCCGTCACGTTGTCCCAACTAAAAAAAAAAGCTCTGATGTGAAGTGTGTTGAAGACTAAATATGTCAAGAGATGTGATGTGAGGTGTGACATCACATCTCTATTTTTAACTAATAATTAAAGGATTTTGTTACTAAAAAAATCAAAATAGCACTAAACTTCTTCGTACCTTCCTATGCAGTTACGGATCCTGAGTTCGTCTTTAATTCGCCTGACTAATGATTGACTTTCGTGGTTTATTTATTCCTGTCTATAAAAGACTGAAGACTATTATTTTAAAATGTTTCACATTCAATTGTTAGTTGTAACTGAATTGTACATTCACGGCATACAAACGGATCCACGTACTTGCTTAACATCTTCCAGTAATTTTTTCTTATCGCCTTCGATGTTCCTGAGCGCCGACTGCAGCTTCTCCACCAAGTCCTGTAGATCGCCGCGCTCCATCATAGTTCTCTCCAGTTCTATTTCCAGTTCACCTACAATAATACTAAAATCATACATCTCTTTCTTGTGCTTTCATTTTCATCCGTCGAGGTTTCATCACCGATGGTCTTGTACCTTAAGTGTTGTAATATTAATAATTGCAGGATAAAATTAATTACTAAAAACCTGCAATTTTCAATATAATTTTTCATTTTTCTACTAAAAGTCTGAAGTCTTAATTACTAAAAACCTAAAAATTACCAGAATTTTCGATAGAATTTTTCATTAGACTACTTGTTAGTCTGTATGAATATAAAGTGATTTTTTTTCTTTTCTTTGTGACAGAGAACAGAAATTTTATAAAAAAATAACATGTTTATACAACTTACCAAAGTAAGTAAAATATTACAAATCCTAAATCCTTATATGTTTCTTATATGTTTGGTTCAATTGTTTTAGACCTATCTTTCTTAGTTTTTTCATTAATGCATCGTACATTATGACATCTAATTACTATATTAAGTATTATGGATATATTTAAAAAGTAAACTATACTTCGATGTTTGTCCATCTGCGAGAGTATGGAGTCGGTCTCGAGCTTCTGCTGGTCCAGCAGGTCCCGTGCCAGCGCGGCCTTGTTCAGTTCCTCGCGCACTGTGACCAGCTCGGAACGGAGACGTGAGGAGCGCTCCTCTTCCGCCCTGCGTACGAGTGCCACAGATATCGTATTTTTTTTTATCGAACTTCATCATTATACAAATGGCATACACAGAAAAGCATTAAAGTAAAATTCAGATCAAAAGAACTACTATTTATGGATTTTATCGCCTTTAATTTTCTTTTTATATTCCCGACGTTTCGAATGCTTTACAGCAGCCGTGGTCACGGGTTAGACTGAGGTGTTAGACGTCCAGGTGTCACAGAAAGCTCGGGCTACCATCGGCTTTTATTTATTAATTTTGGTCCGATTTTCATTCAGAAGTTTCATTTCAAATGTTTAGTGTTCGCGTAAATACAAGAAATCATTAAAAGAAATTGAATTAGACAAGAATATAATTACAATGAAATTAGCAGGAATAGATGAACAGTATAATAACAGGCTGTGATTTATTCCATACGAGTTACAACGCATCTGTGGCCTTCTTTGAGTTAAGTTATTTGAAGGTGCAGTAGCTACTTACCATCAGATAGACTCACAGGTCGTTTGTTACCAGAATCAAATAAATGTAAGAAAAGTCACCAAAGATACATAAATTAAATTTTGAATCTAATACTCTTGTGCGCATATCTACGATCATTCCATCCTCGTAGATATGCGCACAATAGTTTACTTCAACTGAGATTCAGAGGTAAGCAAGTTGATTGCCGAGCTTAAACAGCAGCATTACTACAGCCTATCAGGAGGCCACTGCTGAACATAGACCTGCCATAAAGATCGCCATAAATCACCTGCAACCATCAACTTCCCGCAACACTGTGCAGGTCTTCGCTTTATCTCGGGTTTGTGTCCTTCGCTGTGATTTGCCTGTATGAAGTTGCCACTACAGAACCTTCCTTCTCCAACGGTTATCGTATCCCCATCAAAAGAAAACAATTAGAGGAGGATTAGCAATGAGACATTGATAGGCTACCTTAAAACTGATTCTTTGTTAGTTGCTTCGCGATGCAAGCGATCCACTTCGGAGTTTAGAGTTCGCTTCTCGTTCTCCAGCGCTTCTATATTCTTCTCCAATCGCGAATTTATCTTTTGCAGCTTCTCGTAGTCCGACGTCAGAGATTCAACCTGGGGAGGATGTTAATTTTACTCTAAGATACGTATCAAAGAAACAACTGCACCTAATATTTAATTTAAAGAGTATAGATAAATAGTTGTGATGGCATGCGTATAGTGCAGTGCGTAGCTTTTAACTTTACCCCTACGAAGTTTGCAGCTGATAGGGTCGCAGTAGTCATTTTTAAAAGTTCTCGTTATATTACACAGCAGATAAATTAAGTATACGAGTACTTACAAAAAGTTACAACACATAGTTGAAAAAATATAGCTTAAGCAGTCTGGTCTTTATATTTACCGGGGTCTGTTATTCGCGCTGTCTCAATTGTATGTTTTATGAATAAAGCTTGATCGACTGCATATACAATTATGGTATCACAGATCTATTTTGTTTCGTTGGATGATCAAGAGATGTCGTTCGCTTTGACACTAATATCTAACTTTTTTCTATTGAAATAAGGTCGAATATCAAATGTATATTTTTCGACAATATTTTAGGTTGTTCCGACCTGCTGTGTGCTACCTATGCCGAAGCAGATCAAAATGACAGAATGATTCGCAGTTCGCTGTTTGCTGCTGCGATAAGCTCGCGTGTCTAACGAGAGGACAGCGGTACGTTCTGAGTCGCGCAAAGTTCGAACATAACATTACAGCAGAAAAAAAATTGTGAGCTTTAAATAGAGCGCTTCGTTCTTTGTTTGGAGCCGTCGTGAGCACGAGTACTAACATCTGAGTCGGACGAATGCGCGCAGTGGCAGCTGCCCATCCCACTGGCGCTCGTATAAGATTCATTAGTAAGCGGGGTGGAGCCGAGCGGCAGCTTTTGCTGCTGACAGAATGGGCTGACTCCTCCTGGTTGGTACCAAGGCCTCGCAGAATACCGGCGTGATGTATCTTGTGCTTCTACGTTTCGTTCGGTGAGTGAGGTGACCGGAGACCCACTCCCCTTCCCATATCCTCCTCATCCTGCCTCCCAGTCGGTAACGCACCGGCAGCACCTCTGCTGTTGCGGATATACGTGCGCGACAGTAATCACTTACCATCAGGCGAACCGCTCGCTCGCCGCCTTTCCCATAAAACGCTCATGTCCCGCTCGCTCCGTGCTGTAGACAGTCGATGTAAAAAGTGTTTCACACTCTTGAACTTTTTGGTTGGCAAGGCATATCGTCTTCAACATCACTTCTTTTTAATCTTACTATCACTATCGATATGTTATGTCCCCCATGAGCTTTTACGTCACCGTACCGGCGCGACCTCTCCGAGAGACTGGTACCCTCATAGCGGCAAAGTCATAATATGAGTATGTGTACTATAGACAGACTAAAAAAGATATAAAAATGTGCTTATATTGTAATTATACAAAACTGTCAAATGGTTATAATTACCATGGCGTTGATCTCTACTCTATTCCTCTCTAGGTTGTTCTTGTCCATTCTGAGTGTTTCGACAGTCTTCTGCAGCGATTCCTTTTCTTGAATCGCCTGGTTTAGATCAGCATTCGATTGATCTAATTTGCCTGTGAAAAATCATAATATTTAGATATGAATTAAGTTGAACATAATGAATTCTAATATTTACTCAAATATTAAACTCTTATTTATGAATTTGATGGGGTTTTATTTTACTTTTTTTAATATCCGACGTTTCGGGTGCTTTATACCATCTGCGGTCGCAAGGAGACCTGCGCCAACTTTAAAATTATTAATTTTGGTCCGAACTTCGCAGAAAATCTTTACAGTATCTTAAGGTGTACGCTTGGCACAATTTTTTTGTGGCACAGTAGAACACCAGCCATCTCTATTGGAATTAGGAAGTATTTATTTTTTTATTTTAACGGCCTCGCTAATCATTCTTGTTGAATCGTTGTTCCTTTACGAAGATTTGTGGTATATTAAATCTGTATGATGCTGACATGCTTCTTAGAGCATCGATGTTCTAAATAGAGCTGAAAACAGCATTGAAATGCACTTAGAAATTATAAACGAATACACAGACGGATTGTGACTTTGACACACCCCTAACCGAATGAAACATACATACATATATATATACATATATATATATATATATATCTTACCTTGTAGGTCATGAACTTTACTTTCAAGCGAAGCAATATTCGTATCGGCCGCTTCGCAATGCTTCCTGCTCGTTGCCAACTGTTCTCTTGTGTTTTGTAGTTTCACCTGCAGACATTTGAGATTGTACACATACGATACGAGATGCCACGACCGGGTCGCAATTACTCTCCTTTCACAAAGTTATATCTGACAGAAAACTAGCATTTTTTGTGAGAGAAAATTAAAACGATTAATAAAATAGGAGAAATATGTTTTTTTTACATATTGAAATGATTTATAATTATATGTATATAAGTTAACTACAACGGTCACCTGCAATTCGTGTATTTGTATCTGGTACTTGTGCAGAGCGGCCTGCACTGCTGATATCGCGCTTTCGGCGAATGCTGTGGCGTTGGCCGATTGGGGAACTCCGCGCTTCGGTGATCTTTTGAGATTAAAAAAAAAATATAATATTGGTTTCGAACAATTAATATCATATAGAAAGATATGATCGTTTATTAAATTTGTCGGTATTACAACACAGAAGAACGGAACGCGGAGGAGCGGCCTCATGGCGACGCACGATTCGATTGACTTTCCTTCTCTATAATATATTATTATCTACGCATCGACTGGTTAGGTTAGGTTAGGTTAGTCAGTGCGCACGCGCAGCCGAACATTTCCGAAGATCGTTTAATGCGTCTTTTGCAGCAACACGGAAGATTCGCGTTCGGCGATGATTATATTAAATGATGAAGAACATCCTGACAACTGAGTAAGCTTATGTGTTCATTTACGGAGCATTGAAATTAAAAGCTCTAGAAATAAAGTGTTGATTTATGAATAAGTAAGTAATTTGTCACACTTGTCACATAAGTTACTTTGTTAATAACATTCGTTCTTGCAGCCCATGACTTGACTTCCAATTACTTGAGTTCCAATTACCTTAAAGGGACTGAGCTGGAAGACATCAGATGTTATATGTTAAAATAATTTTGTCGGACATCGAAACGAATTTTCACGAAGTGTCAGAAGAGGGTCAGTCAGAAGATTTTTTTTAGCATGGGGAAACGCCTAACGCAAACCTCTCGGGGGCAAGGACAGGTTACGTCGAGCTTGCACCGACCAACCACATTTCGGCCACGGATGGTAGGGCGAACGGCTTATCGTAATACCGACACTCTAGGGAGAATGGCGAAACGCCAATATCAAAACTCCTCTTCCCGCTAAGCTACGATAACACTCTCCCCCCCCCCCCACAGCCCTCCACGCGCATCCGAAGTGGGACGCCAAGCCCACTGGGAGCTCACGAAGAGACCTAATCTAAAATAAATTCGACAAACAATAATTTCACCTTAAAAAACAGGATCTACGAGTATGTCGTTTTCTTTTGTACCTTAATGAATATTATTAATGTTATAGTCGTCAACTGGCGAACCTGTCAGACGTCAAGTGCATGTGCGAGGGCACGGTGTCGGCCTCGGAGTCCTGTATGAGTGCCCGGGCGACTTCCTCCAAGGCCGAGCGCATCACGTTAGCCTCGGAGCAGAGCGCCTCCGCGCAGTCGCAGCGCTCCTCCTGCAGCACACACCGACCGACAGAACTATGTACTAATGACGAACTGCTCTATCCGTCAATGTATGACGAGTGGCGTAGGTTGACGTTTATATTACATAAACGTCAACCTACATCGACAAATTGATTCAGACAGACACAGATTCTGTGGACATTTACATGTCTAATGTTATTTTATTATATTGTTCGCCTCCGCCGACTCCTGATCGATTGCGACAGTTTCTGATCACTATCGTACACACTGCATAGAGTAAATTAAAGTACCACAATTGTAGGTATCATCATCATGCCCGCCTATCACTGGCCCACCCCTGTTTCACTGTACGAGGTTGCCACTCGAGATCTCTCCTTCCCCAATGATTGTCAGTTCTGCGAACTATGTGGCCGGCCCATTGAAACTTCAGCTTACTGATCCTTACGGCTATGTCGGTTAACCTAGTTCTGATATCAGATAGTAATCGGAATGATCACGGTGTGGCCTTCACACATAACATTTGTCTCTGTCGTTGGGGTTGCCAACAGTAAGGTCTACTTACCAAGGTGTGCAGCTCGGCCAGCAGTCGCTGTATGCGTGTGTCCCTGTCGCGCAGCTCGGTGGCTGCAGCGTCGCGCTGTGACGTCACGGCACGCAGCTCCGCACGCAGCGACTCCGCACCGACTTCTGCACTTGCCGTCGAAGCGGGCACGTGGCTCTCCGACTGTTGGAAAAAACATTCGGTTAGGTCACAGATGTATAAAACTAGCGGGATGCCTGCGGCTTCGGCCGCCTGGTCAAGTCAAAGACAAAACGTTTTTTTTTAATTTGATTTATGCTTATTTAAAAACTCTTATGAACGTCAAAATCTAAACCGGTTCTCAAAACATAAAAACCTTATCAGAGAAGAACCGACAAGAATCGCAGAGGACTTTTTTTTTAATGTCATGTTACAATGTCATTTAATAAAATCAACATGTATCAAATGTGAAATATATTTTTTTTAATGTGAATTTGTATGACATCAGAAGCCAGTAGTAGTCATTACAACACCATCCTTGTCCTGTATTGATCTATTTTACAGTAAGTCTTTTTTTAACAAAGTTTCTCTAACTAGTTTTTTGAATTTTATGTTTGACTTCATATAACTTGGTCCTAAGAGAACTATTAATTAACATGAAAGTATCCGATAATCTTTTCTATTGCATATTATACATATCTGTTCAGTCAGTCAAGCATCCCTGAATAAGCAATTACACAATTTGTAATATTGTACAGGATAAAACATAGCTTATAGCACTTTGTGTATTTATTTATTATTTATTGTCGATCTTAAGCTAAATGTTACAATCTACCAGTCAACCCTTGTCATGGCGAAAAGTAGTTGTCAGGTGCCAAACAAAGAATACAAAACTATAATAGGTATCATAAGTCTTGACATGTAGAAACAATTAAAATTCTATTGTCATGGCACTAGAAAGGTTATGGAACATAATGATTTTCTGTATACCAAATACTACACATTTGAAATAAAACTATTATTTATGGATTTCATCACATTTAATTTTTACTTTACAACACCTATGGTCGACTAAGATGTTTGACATCCTGATGTCATAGTTAATCTGGTTACCGTCAGCTCTCTAATTGTGCTGAAAGCACCCGAAAAGTCGGAAATACAAAAATTAAAAATAATGATGGTTCCTCTACCTAGGAACCGTCTGGGTATGTTCCACTCTCCATTTTTGTCGACAAGCAGCAGTGCTCCTGTGTTGTTATGTTCCTGTTTGAAAGGTATAGAGAGCCAGGATAATTATGAGCTGTGAGGCATTCTATCTTAGTCCTCAGGGATGACAATGCATCTATAACCTATTTCAAATGAAGTGAAGTATGCAGATGTCTATGGGCTGCTGTAGCCACTTACCATCAGGTGGACTGATAGCTTGACACAACCCTAAAAAGATACTAGAGAAAAATCTATAAAAATCTCTAATGTTGCTTTAAACTTAAATATGAGCTTTAATATTAGTTTATGTGTCTGGTTTGGAAGTGTTGTGTTTGTCCTGTATCTGTGACGTCCGTTGCGTCCTGTTCGAAATCGGTAAGGTGATGACCCTAACCGATCAACATCATCATCACCAGTGGCAATTTAATATTATGCCAGTTTTCAAGTTTTTTGAATTGCATTATATCTGTGAAAATGGCTATGGCAGATGAACTGACACACAATAAATTTAATAACCGTTTAAATTTTTACTCTATAGGACTACAACTCTTTTACTCTAGAGCAACCCCACAAACACCTACCTTGACATTCTGCCCAGCGTATGCATTAATAGCGTATCCGCTTAAAGTCCCGACTAGGTCCCTCGTGACAGAGTCGAATTCATTCTTCACTTTGTAGAGGTCCCGCTCAGTGCTAGTCTGCAGGTCGGAGAAGAAGCGCTTCACTGCCACCACTTCGCGCCACAGGTTAAGCACACGGTTGTGCTCGCTGGAGTAGTAATCATTGAAAGCCTGGAAGAATTTTTTTTTTAAATAGACCTCACAAATAGTCACAGAAACGAGGAGGGTTTCATATGCTCAGTGTCAAAGTCATAAACAAGGTCAAAGATCTTATCAACCGCGTCGTCGATGCACCGACACTAAAATCCTGCGAGGTTGCCGCTCTCACCGAGGTCAGTAAACTATAAGTCAATGGAATTGTGCTTGCATTTTATTAGGACTATTAAGCTAATTAATTAGTTAATAAAAATATTTTTTTTATGTCTTTCGTAATTATTTTTTTCACTATTTCCAGATAATTATTTATTTATGTATTTATCTATTTACTTAGATAGGTACAATAAAAAGACCACAGATCAGCTTTTACAAATGATATCATTATGATGTTACATTGATAAATCTTAAGCCCAATTACAAATTGTACACATTCACTTTACAAAAATTTAACAAAAGTATACAAAATAATATTTAAAAGCAAACTGCATGCTGCTACGGTTTCATTAAACTATACTTTTAACTGAGGTTTTAAAAGTTTTTAAGGATGTATTAAGAATGTCTTGGCAAGAACATAAGCAATTGTTATACAATTTACACATCCTTATAATAGGATTATTCTGTGACAACTTATTAGTAGTGGTTGGTAGGCTAACAACTGAGGAATGTAAACAAAATTATGATCACTTGTACTAACAAATTTTTCATTGAATGTCAATAAGGTCGCTTTCATCCTATAAATCAGCATCATATGTGTCAGGTGTCTAGTACAGTGATTGTCAATCTATCTACCAAGCATGGCGATCTGGAAATCCTCCCTACAGTTAAGGACCTTACACAACAATGGACTCTTAACACATTTCTTAAAAATCCGAATAAATATACTTTATAAGAATGTATCATCATCATGAATCATAAGTTTTCAAAGCATCAAAATACGTTATTACAAATTTTCAGATTTCTGAGTTGCTCCGAAGTTGAATTCTCATTTGACTGAACTACTCAATACCTCTTCTCAATGTAGAAAATTAAGTCAATTTTCGAAATTGTAAGATATGCTCAAATGAGTTACTATTATCTGAAATTATAAACAAGCTGTGCTTACCTGTTCCTCATCTTTCCATTCATCTTCCTTAATTGACATTTCATCACGGAGAGCCTCCCAATCATTAGTCAATTTCTGCAGATCATTGCTAAGAGCTTCATTGAGCTGGTGAGACTCCTCAAGTTGTTCACGGAGTAAATTGTTTTGTGACACAAGTTTTTCACACCTGGAAACAATGTATTCATTTTTTGTACACATACTAAAAACAAATGTGAATATGTCATTAAGGTATATTTATAATATGCAGAAAATTGTTAACTTATAAAATAAAATATTGACATTACAAATGTTTTTTGGCATGCAAGGTTAATAAATAGCATCAAATTATATAGGTACCTCCGAATACTTTTAAATGTAATTTAATCATAAACATTAATATGTAAGAAATAAAAATATGAAAAATTTATGTTGACAGAGTAAAACTGTACTATAACTAAAAATAAATAAAAAAACGCACTTGCGTTTCTCCTCATCCAACCGTCGCAGTGCTGTCTCCAAGTCGTTAATCCTCTCATCTCTACGACTGTCCGAGGTGGATGGGGAGGGCAGAGCGGCCGGCGCCGGGAGCGCGATACTGGCTTTACTAGGCTGGCGATACGAAAGCGGTTCGCTGCGTGGTGTCGTCTCCACCATTTGATTCTCCAGTTCAGCGCAGCGCTGCTTGTATTGTAGCACCTACGTTACAAATCCTTTGTAATTATTCCAGGATGTAATAATAATGCAGTGTTTTGAAACACACTCAGCGTCAATTAAACATAAAAAGATCATAGTTCTATTACTGATATTGAGTAGATAATAAATAATGACTTGCTATTTGTATATTCGAGTAACAATGTAATAAATTGTAAAAGTATTAAAAATAAATTAAATAGTGGCGCCCAAAATCTAATTCTATTGCAGATATTTTGACACTTATCATTGACATTTACAGATATATAAAGTAAACGGAATGACCAACTTGAAGTTCGTAAAACTGCCATAAACTATCATAACCAATGAAAATGTCTTATCATTTATTGCACAATTGTATAAATATAACGGTAAAATTAGATATCATTCAAAAGAGTTCGAAGGAAACGAGTAAACCTTTCAAGAAATTAATCCTGACTTTTGTCGGTGCTTTTTTTTTGACCACCTGTGTTCAGCATTACATTTACGTAAATAGAGTAATGAAAAATAAAAATTCTTGATGAGATGATGATGATGTTATTAATTTATCCCTAATGGGAAAGGCAAAGGACTTTATTCCATACAGCCAGGTCTGATACACGTCGACTCTGTTCGAGTTGCAAAATGCGACTCTCTCGATGAGACTTATAACAGGCTGTAATGACGGTGAAGAAAAAAACGAAGTATACACATATAAGGACTCACGCTGCACCCATAGGTGTAAACAGAGATTAAGGATTTCAATTCAGCACGAATCAGCGTAACCAAAGTAAGTATACAAAATACCTTAACTCCAGAAATTTACAATACATTTTCTTAAGCTGGATTTATAAATATTAAAACCTCTAAAGAAGATGAACCTAGGTAATAAATTTCAACTATTTAGGTATTTTGGATTTGGAAACTTCTATGTATTTTTTATTGCTATTTGTCTATCTGGTTTGTCCCTGTAACTAAATTTAAAAATCAATGACAAAAAATTATAATTTTGGACGTACTGATTTTTAACTCACTTGAGGTCGGTAAGCCTTTAAAGCATCAGCAACAAATAATTTAAGCTTTGATTTGAAGTTAATTCGAAGGCATGCAAGATTATCTAACAATGGAACCATGTATGTGTTTTGCGACATATTCGACAATCACAAAGACACGGGACACATCACCAATCAACACAACCTGACCCGAAAACTGTGCTTTATGTGTTACACAATTATTTGCTTAGGCTGGAACTCGAATCTGGGACTCATGGCACATTAGTCAGATACGATAACCATGCAACCAAGCCACGCGGTGATAAAACGTTAACGTTTAACATTCTCGGGTAATAAAAGGGTCTTACTACTACCATAAGAATTACTAATTATTACTTTTTGTTACTAGTACTACTACATACAACTACACAGCTTAAAATACATTATTTCATAGCAATAATGAAGTCCAATTAGGAATCCAAATTACATCCAAATTGTAATTTCTTAACAATGTAATAAATTGTAAAAGTATTAAAAATAAATTAAATAGTGGCGCCCAAAATCTAATTCTATTGCAGATATTTTGACACTTATCATTGACATTTACAGATATATAAAGTAAACGGAATGACCAACTTGAAGTTCGTAAAACTGCCATAAACTATCATAACCAATGAAAATGTCTTATCATTTATTGCACAATTGTATAAATATAACGGTAAAATTAGATATCATTCAAAAGAGTTCGAAGGAAACGAGTAAACCTTTCAAGAAATTAATCCTGACTTTTGTCGGTGCTTTTTTTGACCACCTGTGTTCAGCATTACATTTACGTAAATAGAGTAATGAAAAATAAAAATTCTTGATGAGATGATGATGATGTTATTAATTTATCCCTAATGGGAAAGGCAAAGGACTTTATTCCATACAGCCAGGTCTGATACACGTCGACTCTGTTCGAGTTGCAAAATGCGACTCTCTCGATGAGACTTATAACAGGCTGTAATGACGGTGAAGAAAAAAACGAAGTATACACATATAAGGACTCACGCTGCACCCATAGGTGTAAACAGAGATTAAGGATTTCAATTCAGCACGAATCAGCGTAACCAAAGTAAGTATACAAAATACCTTAACTCCAGAAATTTACAATACATTTTCTTAAGCTGGATTTATAAATATTAAAACCTCTAAAGAAGATGAACCTAGGTAATAAATTTCAACTATTTAGGTATTTTGGATTTGGAAACTTCTATGTATTTTTTATTGCTATTTGTCTATCTGGTTTGTCCCTGTAACTAAATTTAAAAATCAATGACAAAAATTATAATTTTGGACGTACTGATTTTTAACTCACTTGAGGTCGGTAAGCCTTTAAAGCATCAGCAACAAATAATTTAAGCTTTGATTTGAAGTTAATTCGAAGGCATGCAAGATTATCTAACAATGGAACCATGTATGTGTTTTGCGACATATTCGACAATCACAAAGACACGGGACACATCACCAATCAACACAACCTGACCCGAAAACTGTGCTTTATGTGTTACACAATTATTTGCTTAGGCTGGAACTCGAATCTGGGACTCATGGCACATTAGTCAGATACGATAACCATGCAACCAAGCCACGCGGTGATAAAACGTTAACGTTTAACATTCTCGGGTAATAAAAGGGTCTTACTACTACCATAAGAATTACTAATTATTACTTTTTGTTACTAGTACTACTACATACAACTACACAGCTTAAAATACATTATTTCATAGCAATAATGAAGTCCAATTAGGAATCCAAATTACATCCAAATTGTAATTTCTTAACAATGTAATACTACGTAGTAAGTAAATATTTTTGTGAGGAAATAAGTTTCCTACAATAGTGGGAAAATGTTTCATATAAATTTGTGACTTCCTATTTATAAGTGTTGCAAATCATGACGTTTTTTAATTTTCGAAACTTTATCGGTGTTACTAAGATATGCAGATAGGAAAAGGTCTCGCATCTGGATAAACACTAAAACGGCTGCCTCTACCTAGGTACGCCTAAGGGACCTTACCTTGGATTGAAGCCTCGACACCAAAGCAGCCTGGCCCTGCTGGGCCCTGCGGTAAGCATCGAGCCTGCGCTTATGATCCGCAGCTTCGCCCGCCAGACGTGCGCGAAGCTCCTCGTTTTGCCGGCGCAGGTCGCTGCTACCGCTTCCCGGCGAATCCATTTCGGGTGGACTCTCAGGAGCCTTCTAGTAATTTAAAAAGGTACACACAACCGTATTATCCAGAATGTTTAAATGCGACCCTTGTATGTTTTTGTGTATCTAATGTAATGTAGTTTCAATCGAATTTTTTCGCGTATTATTTTTACGTTTCAATTCCCGAAGTTTCTAATAGTTAATATATACCTACAAGTATATGCATTAAAGTCCGTTAAAATAGTTCAATGTATAGTATTCGGGTAAATATAAGACATCATCATAATTGTAGTGTCGCTCCACTCACCTTTACCTCGCATGATTCTATGTAACACTTAAGCAATAACCAGACCTCCTATTCCATAAGTCTAATCGAACCTAATACCGATGAATCAACAGACACTGACATATGCAGTCTTCGATTCATAGCGTTTTTTATGGGATACGAGACATACGAGCAGTCGGCTTCCCTGATGATAAGTGATTACCATCGCCCACGTACACCTGCAAGAGCAGAGGAGCTGCAGGTGCGTTACCGACCTTTAAGGATATTTGGGAGATGGGAGGGAGGATGGGGAGGGGGGCGATGGGGAGAGGGAGTGGGCCTCCGGTTATCTCAATCACAGAACGAAACGCAGAAACACAAGATGCCTCTACTTTACGCCGGTATTCTGTGTGGTCGTGGTATTACCCCGGTCGAGCCGGACCATTCGAGTAGTGGCTAAAGTCGCTGCTGGGCTCTACCACTTTATGTAATTTTTAATTATTAATCAGTTTCAAAAAATCACTTACCTCCTTCTTCACACGCTGATGTGGTAGCGTAGTAGGTCTACGGCCTACAGAAGCGCGAGCGCTCCTCGGCGTCGTCAACCCTTCCCTCGTAGGCAACTGAAACAAAAAAGAAATGATCCAATGGGTAAAAGGGACAACATGATAATAAGCTAATAATCACTCTAAAAGCAGAATACGTGAGAAAAAAAAATTAAATGCATGAGAAACTAATAGTTGACCTTAAAAGTCACTTTCTTTTTAACATTTTTTTTATGTTCCACTTGATAATAATGATATGAGTATTTAAATTCCGTGCACATTACAATGTAACAATTTTAAATGCTTTCAGTGTTATACTATCATAGATTATCTGCTGAATGTTGAAGACGAAAAAGGCGGGAAACTTGCAAAGCTTAAAGAAAAATAGATTGCACTTTTTTTTATTAAAAGGAACCCGATGCAAATGCACCGAGTTGCACCACAAACAAGCGGCGTAGGCTTCCGTAGGGTGGTAGAGAATGGCTATCTGCCTAGGCATCTAATTATTACAACCTAGCTATACGGTAGGCGGTAAGGTAGTTATAGGCACAAGTGTAAAATATGGGGCTGGGGTAAATAAAATTATTAGGTACGTGAAAGTTCTGAGGCAAACGAAAGCTTTTAGAACAAATTCGTACCATTTTGTGTTAGCTTAACTATACCAATGATATTACCGATTTTTCTGCTATTACATTTTCAATATTATTGAAATCCAACGCTATTAAAAGTTAAAGCAAAAATAGTGGTGATACTTATTTATTTTGAGATACCAACTTATTAATGACCACGCATTTGACATTGAATTGTATATTTTTAACTCCTTTTTTTTATACAACGCAATCTTTGTAGGACCACATTCACATGCCGAGTAACGGTAAAATAGAGCTATAATACATAACTAAATATGAAATACCTAAGATCAGTGTAATACCCTATTTATTACGGCCTATTTATTATCATTATTTTATATATATCCTTTTAATTTTCAAACATGTTTCTTCAAAGTGTTTGTCTTTACAGCCGAGAATGTGGTTGTTGAGTACACAAAATTTGATTCAACCATTTTAATCACGCCGGCAACGGGGATACTTTTTCGGGTACTATGCAATTGAAGGCGAGCATCGGATCTCGTGATCTTAGTTATCTCAAATGATCTGAGAGAACTCGTGTTAAAACATAATGCATGAGAGTAAATTTTCTGAAAATTTTAATGATGATTCACGTTAGAATACTTTAATACCTACCCTTCGCATATTTTGATAATCCGTATCCTAGCAACGCAATCAGTACAACAAAGTGATTGCAAAATATACAATATTCAATTCAATTTAAATGAGATAAAATAAAGTTAAATCGAGATTCGCTTTTAGGAATCTTTTAGAAGTCTAGAATGGAAAAAGGTACCCACAAATTTTATTATTTATAATTTTAACCAATCGCAAACATTTTTTGGTATTGTTTCAAAGAAATCGAGAAAAATTTATAAAATGTCATTGGAGTGGAACATATTGTAATAATTACTGTTAAACTTCTATTTTGTTTCATTTGCGTTTTTTCTTAATTTTAAAATAGTATTTTAAATTAATACCTACAGAATTTTAAATTACTTCTTAGATATGATCTTATCATATAATTTTTGACGGTAATAGTGAATAAAAAAAAACATCTTACCCAAACTAAAATAACAGTACGCTTAGATTTCTACATAACGTTGCACAATACTCCGAAACGCACTGTTAAATGTTCAGCGCCTAGTACATTAAGTATAGCAGCATTTTGTTTAATCGATATTAGTTGTTATTTTTTGTCTACGTCACGAAATATTTACAAAAAAAACCGGGACTATGTGTGATGCCAAGGAGAGGGGTTGTTATACTGATCAAAAGTTTATGCTTTTCATGTACTTCATTTTAGGGTAGTGATTATAGGTACACGCGTCTCGCTCGACCGATCACCCTCGTACTGCACTTGTGAGCTGATAACTGTTATCAATAACACCCAACCTATGAGTACCTAGTAGATCAGCATTAGTTATAAATTTTGTTTTGGAACGTTTGAATTTGGATATTGTATCCCGTGGTAGGAGAATATTACATGAGTCATGTTAAAAACGTCTTTTAAAAAGACTAATTAAATTAATTTAATGTATGTGTTTTCATAACAATAGAAATAATTATCATTCCGGATTGACCGGCTCAGTGACTGAGGGTCGTCAGTTCGATTACCGCACGGAAAAGGAAAGAAAAGAACAAATATATACTGTTCTGGGGCTGGTTGTTTGTCCATGTGCAAAATGTATAAAACAGTACTTAAAAGAATATTCCTCTGTGATTATTTTGTCGTAGAAAGTGACATATAAGGTCAAACCTGCATCAAGTTTACATACTCTGTGCAGTATCAGCGATCAGGCAAACGATGAAATGAACCATCAGCGTCGGGCTGAGAATCTGACATTTCCCCCTTTTTTTTGTAGTTTATTTGGACACTGTTTACAAAAAATTAATATCGAGAGTGGGCACCAACCGTAATAAAACCTACACCTGAAATATGAACGTAGAAAATTCCTTCTACGTTCTAATTTCAACGAACAATGCTGACCGTTAGCAGTTGAACCTATTGGCATCAACTCTGACTCCCGGGGTAAGAAGTATAGAATATATCTTTAAAAAAACCTTCCTTTGTATATTATGGACTCAACAAGCTTAATCGAGACTATGGACTGATCGTTTTTTTATCAAAACATATTAGGGTAACACACGCAGTTCAGTTGGTTCGTGGGGGCATGTTGTTGCTGTGGCCTAAATTTTTTTAAATTTTTGTATCAAAATCATTGGTCAAAAACATATCCTCTCTGTAGGAATTTCTCCGGAGTTCATTAGGCGGTTTATATATATAAATTACAAATGGACAAACACCCGGACCCGGAACAAATATTTGTAGTTCATACAACTTGTCCCGTGCGGGAATCGTACCTGGAATCGGGTCGCATCAGGGCCGAAGCCAAATGCTTAACCACCGGTTTAGGTGGTATTGTAGGTGGTAGACTCTTTCTCTGCCTATGAGTCGTCTGGGTAGGTACTCTTACTCATTTCTGCCGTCAAACAGCAGTGTAATTACTGCTGAGTTCCGGTTTGAAAAGAAAGCCTGTATAATTACGTGCTGTCAAGCATTCCATCTGAATACTCAGGAGTGACCTTCTGCAACTGTGACCTTCTTCACATACCACTGTAGACACAGTAGACACAGTATCTACTCGCGCAGTAGCCTATAGAGTTTTGGAAACATATTGAGCCACGGCAGTCTAGTGATCAGGGGTTACTTTAATTTCACAGTTTACTACCTGGGTTCGAGAACCGATACCGGCGCCATTAAAATTGTCAATATTACTTTTAGGTGCAGAATTTACCATGTGCTCGGCGGTAAAGGAAGACGTCGCGTGGAAACTCAAGCGTCATCAAAAGCCGGCATGCATCTCTTGGATGGCTTGCCCGTACTCGCCATGCTGACCTAGCGGGTCAGTGAGCGCAATCCCGGCACCCTCGCACTGGTGAGGTCGCTCCCTACCACTAGTCTGTGGGATTTAGTTTGGCTAATTCCGCCAGCGTTCGGTCGCCAGAGCCCAGTTTTACACCACGTGCATTTCAGGTTGACATTCGGAGAAAGAGATGGTTATATTCCCCCTAACATCCAATGATTTATGTATGTTTGACCGGATTTCACTTGAAAACTATCAGACGAAATTTGAAAGAGCATTTTAAAATGTTACTTATAATTTCAGAAGTGCTTTAGTACTTAACTGATCATGCAATTGGGAAAGTTTGTTTGTTTGTCGTTTAAACCACGAATTTACCACGTGATCGGCGGTAAAGGACAAACCTGCATACCTGAGTAATATTATATCGAGAACATGTGAAGTGTGTTGGACCTTTCCCGGCTCCAAAAACCCTCTCAGATATTTGAGAAGGAAGCAATTGTCCAGAAGTGGGCATTTTCAGGCTGCTACTTTTAAGTGTACAGGTTTTTTAATGAAGGGTGGCTCAAATCTCATAATTGTTGAACGTTTTAATGTTGGTATATTGATTTTAATTTAATCTATTGCCTCCCTATTTGACTAACGATATCACATAGAAACATATATCAAATATGCTTGTGGTTAATAAAGTTCTAGTAGCATTGTTTACAGTTAGAGTCCGGATCTTATCTAGTCCCACAACATTGTGCGAAATACCCAGCGCTAAATCAGTTAAAAAAAAAGCAAATGACGCAATCACGCCCAGCGGTCAATGACTGCATTCTTATCTTATCGCATTCCATGTGATTGATTTTGTGCTGCTAATGTGTTTGAAAAAACTAATTATCATAGACTATAATTTATGTTTTGAATTTGCCAAATGAACGCTTTTCTTGTTTCACAGTATTCCCTGTGTAATAGAAGAATAAGCATATATGTAATTATTTTAGTTATTTCAAACCAGAGCTTATTTACTGCGTAGCCTGTCACCGCCACGGTGTCCAGGCCAGTCACATAAAACGTAAATAATTTTTGAAACATTCATTGAAGGGAATGGACTCGTGTCTTCTGATTTGGAGACATCATTGTCATCTGCTATCATGGCTTGTATATTAAAAAAATCTTAGATTGAGTTCATAACAGGGTTAATAAAATATTCGATTCGAATCGATTTCGGCATGGCATTGATCCAGTGAATCGGATAAACCGGGTACCAGCATTAGTTCCTCGAAAAAAAAGTTACATACACCTACATATTGTTATACACATTACAATCTTATCTGTTTGGTAAAATGGAAAACTAGATAAGTCATAATTTCTTTTGACAAATCAATCCATCACAATGTTAGGAAATTCCGAACTAGGCGGTTGCCATGTTTTCGAACGAACTAGAAGTTTGATTAGACTTATTTGTCTGACTTATCTGACTTGTTTGTTCTTATGACCTATCAATATTCATCTACTGTTATATGTTGTTATATCGAGTCAAATGAATTTTCCAAAACTTAACCCAAAAAGTGTGACTAAGAAATTACTGCTCTTATCAATGTCTGCCTACCTTTAGATCAGGTTGTCTTGAAAATATTTAATTACTTGTATTAATTACATGCTCAAATAACCCTTATTAGACACTTCAGCTGTTGCTATCTAAATTGATATAAGAAAAATAACTGCCAAAGTACCGAAATGTGGTAGGCGGCGGAACCAGACCACACCAAAGACCAGTGCCGGCTTGGTGCCTGGGTTGGTACTAAAGAGCGCTCCCCTTCCTGATCCCCGTGGCCTCCGGGTGGCTGACTCGAAGCATGTTTCCCACGTGGTATAGGAGCTAGAATACCGAAGCGAAGCGAAGGTAGAATACCGAGGGGTTTTAGTCGGTGCGAGCTCGACGTAACATGTCTTTGGCCTATGAGACATTTTCCCAAGTATACAAAAAGTAGACGTCTTTAATCTCACTAATGAACTTGCAGTATTATTTACAAGTTGCAGAAGGCAAAGGAACAGAAGGAACTATGCCCATCAGTGGATTACCTATAGGCCCATTGATAATGATAGGGAAGAACAAATGCACAAGATAGAAGTTTTAATAACATAACTTTCTTATCTGTGGCGCCATAAAAGCCAATGTCGGTACCTACATTGTTACATCACAATTTAAGTTGGAATTAGTTTGCCGAAATTCGAAAGAACGTTGTTTATGCCTTCCCAGTGTCTTGCGTGACGTTACGACCGGGAACAGAGAACTGGGTCACCGATGCCGTTTCATCATTTACGGGTAAATGATAAAGGTAAATTATTAAAACGGCCATGTGGAAACGTCGCTCGTAAAACGCAAATTAGATAGGGAAGCAACGCAAATTGCAACGCGCTCCACGCAACGCAAAATCGAACAGAATTACGTCTGATTTAGTCTGACAAGTCTCTTCCTTTAATTACGAATATTCTATCTATTGCCTTTTCTTTAATTCGATTGAGGTGAAAAACGAACTAACAGTCCACCGTATGGTAACTTGCCACATATACACAGCTCATGCAAACAACTTAAGTAGGTTACAGCTGCTTGTACTAATTAGGTATACTGGCTTACTATGTCTTTCAAACTTGAACATAATAGTAATCGCACTGCCGTTCGGCGGCTGAAACGGGTAAGAGTGTGGTACCTACCCAGACGACTACTAGACAGAGAAGGAATTCCACCACCTGTAAAGAAAATTGTTTGGCTTCGAATACTTCACCGCCGCACATAGGACCGAGCATGAATCTCGGAGAGTGGGAGATGCGATGCTCCCGCTTCGACCTTTAGTTTAACGTACAGTTACCTACTGATCTGCGTATTTACCCGAACACTACACATTTGTAATGAAACCACTAATGCTTTACAGCTGTACAGCACTTACAACTTTACAGCAGCAGCAGAATCGTCGGGAATAAAAAAAATTTGAACGCGATAAAATCCGTAAATGGCGGTATCATTTCAAATTCATTTACCTATTCGTAACACGCGGGACTTATCTCGGAGATAGATTTTCTGCGAGAGAGACATTTTCATAATAATTACACCACTCCCATACCTCCTGAGTAAAACCTAAATTCATTTGATGATTTAAATATTTTCTAATTATTTCTATTGACAAATTGATTTTCTAACGATTCGATTTAACTAACTAGTGTGGCCGGTGATAAGAAATTACTGGTCACTTACCGTATAACCTTCGACAAATAAATTGTTTACATTTACAGCAGATAGCTATTATGTCTATGAGGTATAGATTATAGACGAGAAAATTCTACGCTATCTATCTATCTGTAATTATATATTATATATAATTACAGATAGAGATTTTCTTTTCAATGTAACAGGGACTGTAAATATGGATCATAGCTAAATGATTACATATAAACAGACAGAGACAGGTTAAGGCAGGAGTGAAGGGAGAATATACAACCGTTTTCTCCAAATATCAACGTCGTGTATCAACGTGATTATTTCGTAATAAATTAAAAGATATATGAGTGTTGTAAGAGACGATTAAGGGAAAAATAAATCTTCTTTTCTTTAAAAATCTCGTAGAGAATAATCTTTATAAATCTCATAAATCTCGGAGATAGATTCTCCGATGCCGATGGAAAAGCATACATATTAATACACAAGTGATTTGGGATAGTTTTGCCAGTTTAAAAAAAAACAAAACCGGACTCGTTATATGTTGGCCGCACATACTGCACTGAAAGGCGAATTACCAATTATAAACATTAAAATTATTCGGTTAGGAAATTTGTATCGTTCATTAATAATTAGTTTTGGTAATTAATTTTTGCGAGATCTACCTGAAACATGCTTAAACTTAAAAGCGCATTAAATGTCTACTGCTGGGCAAAGGCCTCCTTCTCAAATATCTGAGAGGGTGTAGGAGCCGGGTATGTCTCGCAACGCTGCTCCATTGCGGGTTGGGGTGCTTCACATATCCTCGAATTTTAATTTTTTTATTATTTCTCAGATATGCAGGTTTCCTCACGATGTTTTCTTTCACCGCCGAGCACGTGGTAAAGCACTTACTAAAAAGTAATGTTCTTTGCTTCAACCCTACCAATTTTTAGTCTCGGCACATGATATTAAAGTATTTATGGAACTTAGAGACTTCTTCGTCTCTGTTCTCTCTATAGGAGAGAACGGGGCATTTTATCTGGGCTCTGCCCTCTTCAATTTCTTCGGTACAGTGCACATCAATATGTGCACGTCCTTGGGTTGCTTATTGCCAAGGCTCGTGGCCAGCGGATAGGCCGCGCGTGAGTTCTCTCTTCTTTGCCCTTCGTGTCGCGCTTGGTGCTGTCCGCCTGCCCGGTCTCCTCCCGTTAATTGGGAAGCGCCTTGGCCTCGGGAGGTCGGGCATGTAAAGGCGCTAAGTTTCTGGAGATGAGTGCTGGGAAACGTGCGTGCGCTCGAACATTCTTGTAGCGAGTCGTTGCACGAATGTTTCCAGGTTCTCGTGTTTAACTAAAGTTGCCGCCTATGAATATTTAACATAACAAAGACTTAATATTTATGGGATTATCTTAAGATAATTGCTATTCAGAAGGAATAAAAAATCATGCTACTTTAAAAGCGTACCGGTTAAAAAATTTTTACTGGGACACGTTGGAAGATATGCTTTTTTCAATGTTTATAAGTTCAATTGTTTGTGTGGCCGTGAGTTTATCAACCGACTTCAAAAAAGGAGAAGGTTATCAACTCGTCTTTATTTCTTTTTGTATGTATGATACGCGCCGTCTTCGCCGATTTTGAACCGACGTTGATGATTCTTTTTATTTTCAATATGTATAGAAAGAAAGAAGAAAGTCTCGAAGTCGAAAGCGAATAGAAAGAATTGATCTAATTATAACTTGTTTTATTCATTCCTTTCTTTTAAAAAAACAAAAATTATACATGGACAATTACTCAGACCCGGGACAATTGCTTGTAATCCAATCAGATACCTGTCCCGTGAGGGAATCAGAAACAGCACCATTGAGCCGACAAATTACTTCCGAGCCGGAACCAAGTTTTATAATTATACACAGTTTTTAATAATAAAGAGCTTCTACGTTTTCTCTTTTAGGTATATCAAGTATATAAATATTTGTAATGAGATTCTCAAGAGCGCATCAATCCAAACTAACAAACCCAATACGTTTGAACGTATATTTACGTTCCCATGAATACAAATTACACTTTAAATCCATACGTTTCCGCGGTTCGTGACACTCTCGCATGTCCTATCCGCTCGCGAACTTCCCGATCGTAAATAACGTTTTATGTCACCTGTCAAAGCCGCCATCTTGACTTACGTTACGTCTGCCTAAACAAACTTACAACTTAAACGCACAATTCTAAATCCAACAGCGTTATCTTCTTGAAATAAAGTCCAAAATCTCGCACTAGCAATTTTATGCGTTAGCAAAATATAGGTAACGTATCTACCCGTTTAAAAAAAAGGGAGTCGTCTCCATATCGATTGTGCCAACTGGTGCTTACCGCCAATCTTGATTCGTCAGCAATTGTTCGGTAATCGAAGTCTCGATTACTCGAAATGTTTAATAAAGTGATAAGTTACACGCGTGCATTATTAAAAATCGCGTACATTTTACGCTAAATATACGCGATTTTTAATATCCGTCCTAAAATTTCTAACTTTAAAACATACTCTTATTGTCTCGAATCGCTTCCATCTTAAGTAAAATTCAAGTTTCAATCTACTTGCCCAGCTTCGCTAGACTATATAATAGACTAAATGAGAATGTGTTACAAGTAGATAAACTACTTCCAAGTCAAATGGTCTAAAATAGTAGGAAGTATCATTGTTGTACTTTTAAAAAAAAAAAATTAATTACACTTGATATTTACTGAATTTTATCTCTATTTATTTTATTAAATTTTCGTGAGAAAACGATGTCAAGTTTACTCACTTAACAAACAGCAAAGTTTTTAAATTGCTAAGTATTTTGTATCAATAGAAAAAAACTATAGATAGGATGTTTAAAGTAATTTTGCTATGGGGGTCTGTAGTCTCAGTTCATTTTAGAAAAGGGCTCAAAATAGTTTGGGAATCCCTGGTCTAAATGATGGTGAAAACCGTATCAAAATCGGAAAATAAATACAAATACCAGCAAGCGAAAACGGCTTAGTAAAGTAAATTACGCCTATTTATGAAGATTTTGACCACAGCAACAACTTCCGATTACTGTTGGCACTTGACAACTGCGCAGGAGATATATTAGTGCCGTAAGTGTATGCACAGACACAAAGGTACTCAAACACAGAGGCACTCACACGTCTTTACCTTCCCCTATCCGATTTAACGCTTATGCAATAAGATCAGAGACAGGGGACATAAATTGTGTTTTTGCACAAATATTGACTTCGGCAGGGATTCGAACCAAGGACTCATGTCTCAGCAGACTAGTATGCTAAACAGTAACCCATGTTGGCCTAATTATAATATTACAATAGTTGTAATACATATACAGGGAATTCTAGTTAAGGACTGGCCGTTGTCCAAAATAAAAAAAAAGTAAAGATATTTCTATGGATTCTGTAAATATTGATACAATTACACACGAAACACAAAACGCCAGAGGGCAAAAACCCGATAAAATTCGGAAACGATTTAAGTAAAATTACTTTCGGGTTTTTTTTTTCTAATTTCACGAAATGGCTCTACGATATTACTTTTAGGCCTATCGAGCACTGCAATGACGTAGCAAAAATTGATTTCAATGCGAATTTTACGTAGTTTGATTTTCCCGGGCACGCATTGTGAATCTAATCAAATCAACCATAAACTTCACTTGTCAATAAAGGTAGCTTTTTTGTTAAATCTTCCTTTCGTAATGCGGTTCCTGTGGCGAAGAACAAACAGGCAAAAGAATTTTTTTTTGTAATTTTTTTAAAAAATAATTATGTAACTTTAATTATAATAACCCATTTTTATAGTCTTTTTTAACCGTGGTAGAGCTAAGCGGCGGCTTTTGCTGCTGCTCGAATGGGCCGGCTCGACCGGATTGGTACCACGGCCTCGCAGAACACCGGCGTGCAGTGGTGGAATCTTGTGTTTCTGGGTTTCGCTCGGTGAGTGAGGTAACCGGAGGTAACCCCTTCCCATCCTCCACCTCGTCCTCCCTCCCATCTCACAAATACCTTAAAAGGCCGGCAACTCACCTCCAGCACCTCTGGTGTTGCAGATGTACGTGGGCGATGCTAATCAGGTGAACCGCTTGCTCTTTTGGTGCCTTTCCCATAAAAAAAATCACTTGAACCAATTTTAAACCAATTGATAGGAAGAGTTTTAAGCACATTCCAAATGCTAGGATAGTCCAAAGTAGGGGGTAAAAACTATCGGTAAATTTTTCTTAAATGGAAAACAATTTATCTATATTTCAAGTCTGTAACCAGTCCGTCTACGAGCTATAGATACGTGATATACAGACGGACAGACATTTAGCAGAGTGACATTAATAGAGCTCCATTTTACCCTTTGAGTACGGAACCCTAAAAAGGACGCTAAATTAAGATACGTCAAGCTTTTAGCGACGGCATGTGTCTGTGGATGCGACCTGAAATTGTATTTTTTTTCGTGTTAACTTCACGATTGATTAACGCTGCTTATCATAGGTCAGTTCCACGTGGCAGAGCGAAGGTTGCTATGATATCTGCACATGATGGCTGCGCGTGAGGTGTTGCGTTAAGAGGCAATAAGCTGTTTTTTTTTTAATTTGTTACCTTAGATAAACAGATAGAAAACGCTTTCTTGCATAACAAAAAAAAAAAACCAAATCGTAATTAGACAAGAGATGTAGTACAAAAACACAAGCGATCTCTTCCAGGCAACATTTGGATGGACAGGATTGTTATAAATTATTTTGGAAGTTGCATAAACGCAATCGATATACAATGAAAAATATATATATAATAATAATAATCACATATTATAGAAATACATAGATATAAATACACTAAATGAACATATGTATATAATACAATAGAATTGTCTAAATCAACAAAGTTACAAAGTAAGATACTGGGCATTGACAAGATTTTGAAAAACTGGTAATGATCGGACGCGTCTCACCGATAATCCATTGACGTGAGGCTTGACTTGGGCTAGTACGCAGATGAGGATAGTAGAGAGAGATTATCTACTTGCGCTAAAGAAAGTTGGATGAATAAAGATAAACAGTAGAGGTACATTACTACACCTACTTGAAAAAACGATCTATCGACTTAAACAACAACCGACGAAGCTGTAAAAGCCGAAAACGGCTAAAAACTGTAGCTTCACCGAATACATAGATAAAGAAAGTTGGAAGTTTTCTGAAGTGATATTTCTTAACTTTCAAAACGACTCTACACACGACACTAGGTAATCTACAGCATCATCATTTAAAACAATTGGCGTTTGTAACAGTATTAAGTCTTCCCCACTATCTGTGGAAGCCAAAATATTTACAAGTCACTGTGTGACGAAACTCCTTTATTGACAATTAAACAAAGGTGAAAGTGCACGGTGTGAAAGAAGTAGAGCACGCATTTGTGGAAGGAAGGGTGTTGATCTTCTCTTCGAAATAGGTAATATATGTCATTTGATTGATATAGCATGCGGAATTGTAGCAAACTCTCCCTCCCCATCATCCCTTCCGACTCCCAAATATCCTTTAAGGCCGGCAACCCACCTGCAGCTCCTCTGATGTTGCAGATGTACGTGGGCGACGGTAATCACTTCCCATCATGTGAGCCGCTTGCTCGTTCGTTACCTTTACCATACCAAAAAAAAATAACCCTATCGTTTAACTGACTTGTTAGACAGATTACAGGGTGCACCGCGTACAGGTAAGGTTCGTTTGTGTGGTTGTGATTTGTGTCACCCATAGGGGGGAGGCAGAGATTACGGGCTTCCGCAACCCACTTTTCCTTTCCGGGATATGAAGCACGACGGGTGATGTGTCTCGTCGCCGGTGATGCTCCCGGAAATCGCCATGGCATTTTCAAGGTTTTTCCGTTAATCTTCCGGTGCGATAACCACGGAAAAATTGGAAGTAGCATATTCTAACGACGTTACCAAACGCCAAACGATGACACTGTTCGTTGACAAATTGAAATTCTTAACACTTCTGCTTACGCTATAATTGACTCGACCTGATTGTTACCAGTGTAATTTGTGTTGTTGTTGAATTCATTGTTTTGTTCATAATTTAGTATGAGAACCAAAGTCCAATGACATTAAAAACTAAACACGGCTAGAGGTCAATTGTGAATCTGATCTTATAATTACGAAGTTATTGTTTTTGTTAGAGTCGTCGTTTTTTAACCATAAACACATAATATAACTATGTGAAAAAAAATATAATGAAATATACTCATAGTGATAAATATATATAATTGATTCCGTAATAGTTTGGCTGTGTTATGGATTAGCTTAATAGTCGTGGTACCTTTGTAGGAACCTGCCTTGCCTTTAATTTCACTAAAACACAACTAAGGGATAACCTTGAAAATCTTGCATATAGATGGTAAGAGTCCCACCACCTAAAGTAAAAGAGTTTTAAGAATTAAGTTAAAGTAAAAAAACAGTTTAGAAGCTGTTTGTGTTTTATCCTCCTAAATCAAACGAAAAACCTAGAGAAAGGAAAGTATGTATGTTTGTCATTCAATCACGCTAAAACTACTAAATGAATATGAACGAAATTTGGCAAAGTTGTAGATTATGCGATGGAATAGAATATAGGATACTTTTTTTATCTCTGTTAAGAGAGATTCTCTTGGGACAAAAAATAGTCTGATCACGGCAGATGATACCGACAGCGGCGTCTAAGATGCAAGACGTCTGTGTCCTGCGATGGCCAACTCGCCTGCCAAGCGTAATTTTTTTTTATGGGAAATTCGGGAAACGAGCAAACGGCCAGTAGTCTATTAGCTAAATGATTTCCTTCTGAAGAAGAAGTTTCAAGGCTGTGCAACATACTACCAATGAACTCTGAAGAATCCAAAAAAGCACGCCCCGAACGCTCATGATAATTATTAATTTAAATTATTATGAACAAACTAGAAGGGTTAGAGCAGTGATGTGCAAAAGGTTTCTTGTCTACATGAATCTGAAGTTAATGGGGAAAAAAGAGTCGACGCGCGGATGCAATCGTACAGACAGACCAATTATTGACGCCAATTAATTTTTTTTAACGATAAATTTATGTTAATTGTACAGTTTTCTTAATAATGGTACATTTTTAACATAGGTCTTTCCCACAGATTGTGACAGATACTCCCATACGCCGATACGTCGTTAAAAATATAAGTGTTTAAAAAAAAAGAAGAATATGTTAAATAATTTGTTATACAAATGTCTGAATATGCCTCCCATTTCTTCCCGTGACTAAAATAAGAGAGGTCAAAGGAAAATACAAATTCAAAATTGCATGGCAAACTCCGAGAGAAAAACCAGCGACGCAAGTAGTTTATAAAATGGTGTACTTAAAAATTAGGCAAAACGGTATTAGGAAAATGATAAGGATTAGATAAATTAAAGCAATAGATTTAATATTAAGCACATACATGTGTAGTTTAAGAATAATCACAATAGAAAAGATTTACAAAAATTATATTTCTTTGTCTGTTTGTCCCTCATAGACGCAAACTACTCTATCGATTGAGCACATATTTATGGGTTCTGTAGATTTGTACCCAGCGGCGGCTTTTACTGCTACACTCGAATGGGCCGGCTCGTCCGGGGTAGTTCCACG
This sequence comes from Bhutanitis thaidina, assembly GCA_029286595.1. NCBI lineage: Eukaryota > Metazoa > Arthropoda > Insecta > Lepidoptera > Papilionidae > Bhutanitis > Bhutanitis thaidina. The sequence goes on along the minus strand of JAGSMS010000008.1, from coordinate 14,257,340 downwards.
CTCTCAAAGAATACCGGCGTGAAATAGAGGCATCTTGTGCTTCTGCGTTGCGTTCGCTGAGAGAAGTCACCGGAGGTCCACACAGATAAGTGTGTTCAGAAACAAAATTAATGAATAAGGATAAAACAAGAAAAAAATCTATAAGTTAACTCGTGAAGTTTGTCACGTTCTTTCATCCAGGGAGTCAAAAAGTTGGCTGCGGAAGCCCGTCTACACTATATGTGTCATGAAAAATGGATATCCTACCCTTATGGGTCATGTCCATTTGACATTTGCCACCCATTGGGGTAGCAGGCGTAAAGGCTAATGGATGGATTGGATGCAACCTTACGACATTAAATTTAACCTCATTTTTTACAGGCCATTTCTGGGTCATGAACCAAATCTCAGTTACATAAGTACAGCAGTTCATTCACAGATTTTGGTTTTTTCTTTATTTTTTTGTTATTTTGTCTCAAGATATATTTGTGCTAATAGTTGATTAGACCAACGAAACTAAGGTCTAAGACGTTATCAACCGCCCGCGCCGGTATCCACTACGCGCGTTCGAAGTCGCCGTCGAGCCGACAAAGAAATTACTACCAATCATTCATGACGAATAGATTTCGTTTTTTTAGTTAAAGCGAAAAAAGGTTTCTGAGGTTTAAAGGTTCTTTAATACTAATTTATTTAAATAAAAAGATTGCGTATATTTTTCGTCTATACGGCGTATAACTTCTCTCTTTTTTAAAAGTTGAGGCTATTTTTTAAGAACGCAATGGTCTGAAAGTTATGTGACAATGCCACGGGCACAGCTTATAGTTACAAATACAGGCTTGCCCTTAACATCACGCATCGAGCGCGTGCCGTTTCCATCGGCGGTGCAAAGTTTCACCAGTTAGCGGGACGATTACGTACATTTGTACATTTTTCTTATCTGTTTTAATGTTCAGGCGATAAGTTAATTGTCGCAACTCTCGTTCATTAATTACGGCCGCGGTGCCCCCGAGATTTCCTTTTAGGTTAACTAAATTAAATAGAATATACCATCTTTCTCTCCGAATGCTAACCTCACGTGCACGTGATGCATTCTGCTCTGGTGACTGAATTATGGCGGAATATCCATTCGAATTTGCCGAACTCAAATACCACGAACTAGTGACGGGGAGTAGCGTCAATAGTGCCAGCGTACTAGGCCAGTACGCCCACCAAACCGCTAGCTGAGCATAATCTTGGCCAAAGCTTCCAAGAAATATATGTTGCTGGTTTTTGCTGGCACTGTCGTAGAGCGTCCTATGTTCAGCAAAGGACTAAAATAGGCCGATAATTTTAAACTATTTATGGAATTTTTTTTTGTCTACGACTTATGAAAATCATACACGTTTTCTTTTCACGACTCTTCTCGGCCAGCAGTGGGACGTACTGATTACAGTTTTTTACGCATTGTTCATCAATCATGAAAACTGAAGAGTGTCAAAGAAAAATCTCATCGCTGTTTAATTAACAACATTCATTGAACGCAAGATAATTCATGAATCGGTTTTCTTTTGATAAGGCGTAAGGCTTTTAGACATTTCTTTCGTTCGTCTTTTTTTTCGTGATTTCGTCACGCCTGGAGGCTGGTTGCCGATCGCAGTACTACGCCTCTTGACCTTGCCGCCCGTCATAGGTCTGTGTAATTCAGTCACCCCTTTTTAAGAGTGAAAGTGATAGTTAATCCTACATGTGACGGCCACAATGAATTAATTTTCCATTAATCGTCTCTTACAACACGCACGGAAGAAAAGGAGGTAGATGGGAGGGGGGTAGATGTTCTTATATCGCCACCGTATGGTGAACAATTGTTGTAGTTACTCGTAAGTGCCATTTGTAGCAAGCGAATTGCTACAGTATAGAATTCGTATAAATAATCATAATATAATATATCGGACAGTCACCCACGTCATCCAGGCCCAAACTGGGATTCCCCGTGTTGGTGACTGGATGGTGACTGATATACATGTACCTACATAGATTAATAATCTAAACATCCTTAACTCTAAAACAAACATTTAGGTTCATCATGAAAAATGTTTGCTCTTAACGTGATTCGAACCAGCAACACACAACTTCGAAAGCTGACTATCAACTAGGCGGTTGGGCCGTCTACGAGTATAACATGACGGGCGAATGAAAATAATCTAGTAATTATTATGATTATATTATTATTTATTATGTAGTAATTATAATATAATTAGAGACAAATAACTTTAGCTAAATAAAGCCGATTTTTTAAATGTTAGTTCAATTCCGTCAATTCGCAGGGTTCAAATTATCTGCATAGGAAATTTCATCAAAATCGGTTCAGAAGTTTAGCCGTGAAAACCTAACTGACAGAAGAGCAGACTTACTTTCGCGTTTATGTTATTGTACAGATTGGACTAGAAAACGGAGAGATCGTGATCTGTTAAAAATGTTACTTTGATCTCTGTACCAAGTACCAAATGATAAAGAAAAACGGATACAAATATTTTTTTACTACAATATTATCTAAGCCCAAAGACACGCAATTAAGGATAGGAGTTTTGTATACATATTATGGATAATAAGAAATATTTGTTACTAATAACAGTTTGTCTTGACTCTTAATTCTGGCCTTGAAAGTTCTTGGTATATATCGGTCATTACTTGACCAAATGCCAGAAACAGAGCTTATATATATATCTGGCACTATATATATACACATATTTACTTTAAGCTATAAGTACTACCTGGTGTCACTCCCATGACTGGCATGAGATGCCATATACTAAAGGAAAAAGAAGAACCACCATTTAAGCAGCTATATATATATATATATATAAAATAAAATTTACTTTAAGCTATAAGTACCACCTGGTGTCACTCCCATGACTGGCATGAGATGCAATATACTAAAGGAAGAAGAAGAACCACCATTTAAGCAGATCCCAAATAAATACAGTACTAGTGCTTTGGTTTCGTCAACCGCGGTGCGAGAGTGACAGTTTTTTTTTATTTAAAAACAAAAAAATATGCAAATCATTGTTTTTTTTAATTTTGGTAACCTTTCGAATTTTTCAAATATTACAACGGATACAAATTTTTGTTATCGTCATTAACATTAGCATCTGTTATCGGCAGGCGCATAGGGTAGGTATTTAGCTCAAGATTACTACAAATTTATATTTTCAGTGTACGCTGTCATGACCAAAGGAGATAAGGTTCTAGATACTTTGTTCAGTATTGAATTATTGTTGCTTTTCTATCAGCAGACAGGATACGATAGATAGGATAGAATAAATTCCATTCGTTATTTCAGTGCAATGTCCTATATAATTATGTAATATCTAGCTGAAAAATCAGTTCAAATATTATTTAGATTATTATCTGATCTAAATATATCAGATATTGTTAGAAACAAAAGTAAAAAAGTAAAGAGGAGGAGAGTCCGCCGCGCTGCTCCAATGTGGTTTTGAATGACCTGTTTTCTTTTCTATATTTCATCAGTCTATTTAATTATACTGCTGAACTGTGCCTCTTAAATAAATAGCCAGTAAGCCGGCATACATTTCTTTATCCCATACTGACCACGCAGGACAGAAAGGTTAGTAAGAGCAGTACCGTAAGCTGCAAGATCTGAGTTTTCAGGTGAGCCTCATTTGGCAGCGAGCATTGACAAAGGAGCTTACAATCCACCTGATGATAAGTGCCCATTAACACCTTTGATAGAGCCAACCAGTAGCTTTTAGTTGCTGCTCGAATGGGGCTAGGTCTCGCAGAATACCGGCGTGAAGTAGAGGCATCTTATGCTTCTGCGTTTCGTTCGGTGAGTGAGGTAACCGGAGGCCCTCACCCTCCCCCATCCTCATCTTCCCTCCCATCACCCAAGTATTCTTAAAGACCGGCAACGCACCGGCAGCCCTTCTGGTGTTGCAAATGTACGTGGTTTGTCCCCTATACCATAAAAAAACAACTTGCAATCAATGTCAATCGCAGGAGGTTACTGATGCGTCATTACCGCTGAAGACTAGGATGCAATACCCCACAATGTGTAATTTAGTACAGGCTCAGTACACCGCCTAAGCAGCAGTACAGCCACTGTACTGCTGCTTAGACGGCAGATATGAATACGAGTACAAAACGGATCATTTATAAAAAGGTGCTTATACCAATACTGAACAAAGTCGCGCAGACACATGTGTTCTTCACGGTCGACGATAATGCCTATCATAACACTTTCGCTCCTACTATAATGATAAAACATAATAAAAAGACGATATGAATTATCCTCGCAATCTACACCAGTATCACATCCAAGTGTAATTAAATAAATAAATTATAATAATTTTAGTCGTTACTATGCACTTTTTACCTGTACTAATTTGGTACATGGTAGGTTTGGTGTTGACACCGTCTTAACGCTCAGGCCAACGATAAAAATCGTACATACGTTCCGAAAAGTCATTGGTACGAACTCTCGTAGACCGATCCTGTAACCAGTGGACTACCGCGGCTATATGTTGTCATATGCCAGTAAAATTATTTAAGTACTTGTCAATGCTTACACTTATTAGGCCACTTTACGGAAAAAAGCTTGCTTAATCAAGCACATGAAAGGTTTGACAGATCCATGACCACGCTCTGATATCCAGAGACAGATTTGGGTTCTCCTGAGTGGTCAGGGATTAACAAAAATATCTACGTAATGTTTTGCTGCAGCTAGAAGGACTTTAGATTGGTTAATTAGTAAACTACTAGTGCCTTCTTTTCCATAAAAAAAAACTATGTTTATTGTATGTCAAAAAATCGACATTTATTGTAGTTGTATACATTATCGATATATATCGATGTTTAAAACCGGTCACATAAGCTGTTTAACTCGACCGAGTTGTTTTGTTATAGTTTGATCTATTTAAAAAAATATGAATTGAACACAGGGTTCTTATGTTAATACGTTAAGTATTATTGATTAAACTTTACGGATTACAAGTGAGTTCACGACAAATTTAAATAAGCGGCTAATTTTTTTTATTAGGTATACAGAGGCTTATTACTTCATAAATCATATTCACACGCGGCAACTGCCATTGTAGGTATTATTAACAGATAAAAAAAATGTAACCGATTATGCTTAATACTCATATAAGAGATTCAACTTTAAATTTTTAGTGGAGATGTCAGATATATTGCATTTTTAATAACTGATAAACTTTAACATAATTAAGCTACTGAAACATTCCGCATTATACGTTTTTAAAATCAAATAGAAGTATACAAGTACAGCAATTGTCCAAAAATTTATCTTCAGCTAAGATATTTGAAATGAAAATGTCTGTACGCTCAATAAGCGAAGTTCTACCAACATGTGGGGAATAGAATGGAAAAGTTACTTACCGGCATAACTTCAGTCACGTTCCCGCGTAATCCGCCCTCCGCGCCCGCCGCCCTACTGCCGTGAGGAGCGAGCCTCCACTGCGCCAGCTCACCACCTGGCCCCATCTGAAGTTTCCTCGCGTGACCGACCACCTCATCGACCACATTGCCATTGTTAACTTTAAAACTATCAGGCTCACGTTCAAAATTCGCTTGCACCGCCGAATCGCGATTTACATTCAAATTTGACGTATCTTCGACGTCCTCAGTTATTACGATGGCTGGAATACTTTTATGAATATAATCTTTATTACCATCCACGAAAGTATCTAAATTTGCCTGTCGTTGTTTACCCCTAAATTTTTCTTTCAGTGAATTAATGAAAACTCTTCTTGCTCGTTCGTGTTTAGCTTCGGCTTGGCGTTCCCTCCATTTGTCAAGGACCGCAAATTTCGGGTCTTTTTTCGCATCACTCGTAACGGCGTTTTTGTCTATTGCCAATTGAATTTTTGCATTTGTTAAGTTAGTACTTGTTGATTTGTGTTGGAATGTTTTGGATGCACAAGTTAAACTTCTTATATTGTTTTCAGAGATGTCTTTTTGAATAGACATAGTCGCATATTTGTTATCACAAAGCTTCCATAATCTGACACCGGCTTCATTAATTGGTACTCTTGAACGAGGAGCAAGTATTGGGTAATCAGTCATTTTACTCAAAATGTTGGGTGTTTATTTAAAGTTATATAATTCATACGATTGAAATCGCATGTCTTTAATGTATAATCTGACTTAACAGCCATGCTTTGACCTTCTTGCAGTTCATATTTTCTTTGAACCAATTTTTCACGTTTGCGTTTCACACAATCTCAAGTTAAACTGCGTTCGGGGATTACGTTCCGAGTACATATACACATGGAGACTATGAAAGTGCAAGTCACTTAAATTTTTCATAATAACGAAGAAACTACGTTCATCCCTGTCATTCACTTGAAAATAGTAGCGAAAGTTAATACGTTTTCCATTTTAGTGGGAAAATTATTCGATCCCTATAAGCCTCGATATCAAACAAAGATGGAACCTTTTGTGTACGCCACGTTATTGTTGCTGTATTTTCGTTAGTAGGTCAGCACATAAAATGTAAATGCAAGTCACTACAACATTATTACTTAAAGCTATATTCTACAACTTCATTAACGGCGTCCATGGCAGAAGCACGCTGTAGCCCATAGATGATCCGGCTCTATCGGGGAAGCGCCATGGTCTCAAACGTTAGGTAGCAGCTTGATAACGTAAAAGTAAAGAGAGCCTTCAACAGATATTTAGCAACTGTAATCCCTTAGAGGGTGACAACGTATCATCATTGTCATTCATCGAAGATTGCATAAAGAGATTAATGAAAGTAGTCGCTGCGAAAGAGTTGTATGAAGATCGCGAAAAGTGAAAATCCATATCCTCTGCCTTCCATGGGAAACAGACGATAATTGATACTTCAATATATATATGATTGATATATTGATGTATCAATCATAGCATCGGACCATCCATTGGTACAAGAAATTTTAGATTTTCCGACTTACAAAGTTAAGTATTAAAAAAAACGAATGTATCAATTCAAAATAAAAAATTGAGCCCTTTTTAATGATACGTCACTCACACGATTCATAAATATTTTTATGATAATTTATAATATAATTATAATAATTTCTTTAAGGATAATTGTATGTATGCAAATCTAAAGCACAATCAAAAAAATGTACGTTCAGAATTAGAACCATAAGTAAGACTGTAAAGCTTATTGTTGAAAATGTTTTGTTATAAATAATATCAGAAAAAAAATTTAAATTATGGAAAATCATCGGAACTAAACTTTTAGACAATGTGATTGTGATTCGCGATTATTGCAATTGACAAAAATAGTTTTATCTGTTATATGTGTCTATTAATTCTGTCGAAATTAGTAGTCGCAACTTTTGCGAATGTGTCCACTTCATAACACAAAGATTACCAGTGTTCCGTAAGTGTAGTACCTCGACCTCGCAGAATACCGTCGTGAAGTAGAAACATCTTGTGCTTCTGCGTTTCGTTCGACGAGTGAGGTAACGGGGGGTCCTATCCCCCTTCCCTCTTCTCTTTCCCCTTCTCCAAATATCCCTAAGGCCTGCAGCACCTCCGGTGTTGCAGAAGTAGGAGGGCGTCGGTAATCACTTAGCATCAGCCTTTTCTATAACAAAAATTCTTCAGTATTCATTCGTACTAAAACACATTAAAACTCGGGTTAAATATATTTTCATGTATAAACGTCCGTAAAATATTACCTAACAACATTCATTTAAGGTAATTGCCAAGTAGATTGCACTGATTTACGGTAGGTTACTTCATGACCCCGCACGTCTAGACTCTGCATCCGTTGAACCTTTCACGCCTTCTGTACATGATTTCCTCTTATTATAGGAAGACATCACTGCCCCGTTTCGAAAGGGATACAGTTATTTTAGTATTCAAAGCTATAGTGAAAGCAAACAGGTGTTCTTTTCTTCCATAGTAGCTACAAAATAGCCCCCTACTGAACATTAAGCCATTCTAATTAAGAGGATTTGCCGCAGTTAGCGGATAAGCGATCGTGGTTCACGACAGCGAGGATACCCGTCCTGCCGCCCGATACCCGTCTGCATATTGCCGTCTTTGACAACACCCACGTGATAAGGTGGAGTGACAGATTTTTTTACACCGCTGCATACCAGATTTATAGAAATTAATCAATATCTCTTGATTGGCCATATACCATATTATATTGGCCATATACTATATTTTGTACTTTGTAGAGCCAAGAGACGGCTTTTGCTGCTGCTCGACTGGGCCGTCACGACCTCGCAGAATACCGGCGTGAAGTAGAGGCATCATGTACTTTTCTTTTCTTTCGTCTTCTTCGTTCTCCTTTCATCTTGTGTTTCGTTCAGTGAGTGACGTATCTCGCCCTCTCCCTACGCCTCCCTCACCATCATCCCTCCCATCTCCAATTATTCATAAGCTCTTCTGGTGTTGCATATGCACGCGGGCGACGCTAATCACTTACCATCAGGTGAGGCGCTAGCTCCTTTGCCGCCTTTCCAATTAATTAAAAAAAAACTACAGAGATAAAGAACACTCTTAATTCAAAAAAGTAAAATAGCAGCCTGTAAATATCCCAAAGCCTGCTCTTAATTATTGAGATGATTTTAGCTTTTTAGAGCAAGTGATGGACTGTAGCGCTGCTGCAATGCGGTTTAGTAAACTTGAGAAGCCTTTGTAATGTATTTATTAATTCTCATATATCCTGTTTTTCTCAAGATGAGTGTGTATGAAACATCACCGAGTACGTGGTACGAAAAATTAGTTTTAACAGTTTTAGTTGTCCCGCCACCGGGGATCGAACTCACTCACGTCACTCGCGTTCAACGAGACTTAAAGCGTGCGCGCGCTACCTAGGTTCTCCCTTAAAAAAAACTGATTTTAAAACATCACTTTTTTTTAATTAAACCGCAAAATGCAGCACTGACTTATCTGACATTCAGGCTAGCTAATTATAATTGTACTTCTCAACCGAATCATTATAATACAAATGTACGTGTTGTTTTGAGGTCAGTAATTAGAAATCTTTTTCATTATTTTTCGACATTTTAAAATAGACTTTCAAAAAAAAAAGGTAATTACAGAACGTCAGATGTTTTAATATTTTGATGTACCTAACCTAAATACACGCAAAGAATTTCGCTTTAAGAATCAAGTATATAAATATATTTGAATGCAATACAAAGTTACGTACCTAAAACATCATTTTTAATATTATTGACATTATTGTTGTGGTCTGAAAAAAATACGATTTGAGTCAAAACAACATCATCATTGTTGTACACAGGTGCTGGATTCGAATCACAAACTGAAGCCTATATAACGGAGAATATTTGAGAGAACCAATCGTTCAAAATGTATCCCGTATCCAAATGAGAATTTCTTGCAGGGACTCTGTAAAACACACAAACTAACGCCTACGCCCAAACTCACACTTCGCACTATGGATTTCAGGCGCGACCTGAAGTGCCTAACAATACTAAACATTTCAAACTTAACGCCATAACAATAACGATGTGCTTTATAGTAACCGATAATAATTACAGTAACAGAAACAACAATCGAAACGGACAAGAATGTGAAACACTTTTTCCATCGACTGTCTACTGCACGGAGCGAGCGGGACATGTGGATTAATGAATCGTATACGAGCGACAGAGAGATCGTATTACGCCCAGTATTCCCGCACCTAAATATGGCTACTGCGACGCCATTAGTTTTAAAACTTCGTAGAGGCAAAGTGCACTTACTAGTGTAATATAGCGGTAGTATGGTAGTAGTGGTAGATAGTAAGTGCCAGGTGGTAGACGCCTTCTCTGTCAAGGAAGCGTTTGAGTAGGTACCATCCTCTTACCTATTTCTACCTCCAAATCCGCAGTACATCCACTGTTATCTTCCGGTCTGAAAGGTATAAAGATCCAGGATAATTACAGGCTGTAAGGTTCCTCTGCGTGATAGAGTCTGTAACGATGATATCTGCAGCAGAACTAAGGTACCGACATAGCCGTAAGGATCAGCAAGCTGAAGCGGCAATGGGCCAGCCACATAGCTCGCAGAACTGACAACCGTTGGGGGAAAAAAGGTTCCCGAGTGGCAACCACGTACAGGCAAACGCAGTATAGGACGACCCCCCACGAGATGGAGTGACGACCTGCGCAGTGTTGCGGGAAATCGATGGATGCAGGTGGCTCAAGCTCCGAGCTTCGTGGCAAGCTTTGGGCTCCCCCCTATGCCTAGGCCTATGTTCAGCAGTGGACTTGTGATAGGCTGAACCACCGGGTCAACAGCGTATCTACCGTGGGGGGTTTTATTCGGTAGTAATGCTGATCCCGACATAACCATTCACCGTCTTGAAAATAAAAAGGCTATGAGGCATTTCATCGTAGTCTTACGGTTAACAACGCATCTGTAATCTTCTTCGATTGTAGTTGTTTGCAGGTGTCCACGAGCCACTCACCATCAGGTAGACTGTTAGCGCCTTTGTCACTAATTTAATATGTGACATTACTATGATAGTTATATATCACGGTGTAAAAAAATTCATGTCTAAACGTAGACAAATTGCTGAAATGACTTATTTAAATAAAATAGCGAATGTCACCGTAGACTATCCAGATTAGCTAAGTATGTTAAGTTAGAACTAATTACATGAAGTACAATATTAAGGAAGCCTTGTTTAATCTATGTACCGAGTGTCAGGACCACATATACACCAAATTCTTTTATGATATACGTGCATGAAGGACATTCAACGAGGTCTCCGGAATAGTTGACGAGGACTGGTTTCATACCAGTGTTTCTAATCGCAAAAATATTTTGGTGAAAAAATTATTTTATTATCTTTAAAAGTCATTTCTACCAACTAAATGCCTTGATTATTAATAATTTTCATTAATCATAGCTGTAAGTTATCCCATTAAATTAAATTTATTGTAAAATGTAAAGGGCTTCTATAAGCCCACCTCGATGAAGAATCGGTAAGAATTTAAGAAACATTTTTTGTCGTTTATGACTGTAGCTCATACTTTGCAAGCTACATTTTTTAAGTCTCATGTAAGAAGACAATCGTGGTCACCGTCGCAGCAGACGGAGCTGAGATAAACATGAACTGTTCCACAAGTCATCTCAGACGAGGACGGTAAAAATCACTAATTGCATCGCAGGACGCCACTAATTAGCGTCGACACTATCTAAATATATTATCTGACCCGCCCTGACATCGAAATAAATACTTCTTGGTAAATTTTAGTAATGATTGCGAGAAGTCTAAAGTTCTGTTTTTTTCTTACGTCGTCGAGTCTTTATATAACGTAACATATTCTATGATAGAGTTTTTTTTTAATGACAGTTGATTGAGTTTGAAAATAATATGCGTCTAGTGAATGACTAGTAGTAATGGAGAGCAGCATCTCTAGTGCGAGCATCGCATTGAGCTCACTAAACTGTTAAAAACCTCTGAATAATGTAATACGAAGATTGTTGTTAAAGCACATAATGATCTTATTTATCGGTAAGTAATATCTATTGTTTCTCCAAAAGCCAACCTCACCTTGCACCCATGATGGCAGAATCCATTCGAATGTATCGAACCCGAATCACTCAGACTAGTGATGGGAGAGCGGTACCACAAACAAGTACGAGGATAGAGGCGATGCGCTCACCGACCCGCTTGCCCAGCGTGGTACGGGTGAAACTTTCAAGAAATGCATCCCTGCTTTTGCTAGCGTTTACTTGCAGACATCTGTGTTCAGCAGTGGACTTGTGATAGGCTGAACCACCGGGTCAACAGCGTATCTACTGTGGGGGGTTTTATTCGGTAGTAATGCTGATCCCGACATAACCATTCACCGTCTTGAAAATAAAAAGGCTATGAGGCATTTCATCGTAGTCTTACGGTTAACAACGCATCTGTAATCTTCTTCGATTGTAGTTGTTTGCAGGTGTCCACGAGCCACTCACCATCAGGTAGACTGTTAGCGCCTTTGTCACTAATTTAATATGTGACATTACTATGATAGTTATATATCACGGTGTAAAAAAATTCATGTCTAAACGTAGACAAATTGCTGAAATGACTTATTTAAATAAAATAGCGAATGTCACCGTAGACTATCCAGATTAGCTAAGTATGTTAAGTTAGAACTAATTACATGAAGTACAATATTAAGGAAGCCTTGTTTAATCTATGTACCGAGTGTCAGGACCACATATACACCAAATTCTTTTATGATATACGTGCATGAAGGACATTCAACGAGGTCTCCGGAATAGTTGACGAGGACTGGTTTCATACCAGTGTTTCTAATCGCAAAAATATTTTGGTGAAAAAATTATTTTATTATCTTTAAAAGTCATTTCTACCAACTAAATGCCTTGATTATTAATAATTTTCATTAATCATAGCTGTAAGTTATCCCATTAAATTAAATTTATTGTAAAATGTAAAGGGCTTCTATAAGCCCACCTCGATGAAGAATCGGTAAGAATTTAAGAAACATTTTTTGTCGTTTATGACTGTAGCTCATACTTTGCAAGCTACATTTTTTAAGTCTCATGTAAGAAGACAATCGTGGTCACCGTCGCAGCAGACGGAGCTGAGATAAACATGAACTGTTCCACAAGTCATCTCAGACGAGGACGGTAAAAATCACTAATTGCATCGCAGGACGCCACTAATTAGCGTCGACACTATCTAAATATATTATCTGACCCGCCCTGACATCGAAATAAATACTTCTTGGTAAATTTTAGTAATGATTGCGAGAAGTCTAAAGTTCTGTTTTTTTCTTACGTCGTCGAGTCTTTATATAACGTAACATATTCTATGATAGAGTTTTTTTTTAATGACAGTTGATTGAGTTTGAAAATAATATGCGTCTAGTGAATGACTAGTAGTAATGGAGAGCAGCATCTCTAGTGCGAGCATCGCATTGAGCTCACTAAACTGTTAAAAACCTCTGAATAATGTAATACGAAGATTGTTGTTAAAGCACATAATGATCTTATTTATCGGTAAGTAATATCTATTGTTTCTCCAAAAGCCAACCTCACCTTGCACCCATGATGGCAGAATCCATTCGAATGTATCGAACCCGAATCACTCAGACTAGTGATGGGAGAGCGGTACCACAAACAAGTACGAGGATAGAGGCGATGCGCTCACCGACCCGCTTGCCCAGCGTGGTACGGGTGAAACTTTCAAGAAATGCATCCCTGCTTTTGCTAGCGTTTACTTGCAGACATCTGTGTTCAGCAGTGGACTCAAATATAATAAAGTAGAAAAAGTATTGGAAATTTTGAGCCCTGGGAGCCTCGTTTTAAATTCACAGTTCGCCAAAATATAACTATACTAAAATTTTGTTTTTTTTTTCTTTCTGCGTGAATATCTTATAAAGTACGTCAACTCGCATTGGAGCAACGTAGCGGACCATTCCCGGCACAAAAAACCTCTCAGATATCAAAAGGAGGACTTTCCTCGGTAGTGGAACGTTAATTTTACATTTATTATTGCTAATATGCTTACTTTTTTTTTTTTTTTTATAGAAGAAGGCGGCAAACGACCGTACGGCTCACCTGATGGTAAGTGATCACCGACGCCCACGAACATCCACAACACCAGTGGAAGGAGTTGGTACTGGGGTGCCCCTGTCCAGAGATGAGAACAGTATTTAAGAGCACTGGTTTTTGCATCCCGAGACGCCGATGCATCGGCCCAGGCCTGGTAGCACTTCCGCTTTCGGCGTGACGCTATTTTGCAGGTGCGACCAAACCAAGGCTGGGATTTACCTCCGACAGGCACTGCAGAGAACGGAATAAAAAGTTCCATTCCCTGAAGTACCACATCGGTGACAGAATCTGCAACGACGTTGGGATCATCCAGCGAGAAGCAAACCTGCCTCCATGGGTAGGAAGCAAAGAAAGACCGCATTCCATCCCAATCTGCCGACCTATAGTGCCACACACGGCGGAAGCCCGCAGATCGCGTTCGGGATCGGCGCGCGATAGGCACTACACTCCGGATCAGACAGTGGTCCGACGAGCCAAGAGGGGCATCGACTGAGACCAAATATCCGTCCGGGTGTGAGGTCAGCAAAAGGTCCAACAGGGAAGGTGTATGACCTTCCACGTCCGGGATCCGCGTCGGCGAGGTTACCAGTTGTGTCAGGCCATATGCTAATGCAAAGTCGTGAACAGATCTCCCCGCATGATCGGTTATGCGAGAACCGTGCCAATCGGTGTGGTGGGCATTAAAATCGCCGAGAATCACGATCTCTGCGGATGGGATCTGTTGTAGCACGGAATCTGTAGCCATTTGGATGTGGTCGATGAGTCGGTCAGTTACGGTATTACCGCTATGGGATGCCATAGTTTCCTTGCTGCGTTTGCCTCGAGTAGGAAAGAAAGAGAGCGGAATATTGCCCCCCCCAGAATACGCGGGGCAGACTGAGCATCCTCGATTAGGTAGCGTAGGAAAGCCTGAACGTGGATGCTCAGTGAGGGATTCTCCAGAACCGTAGGTACTGGTACCCTCCTGGGGTAGCTCAAAATTATATACCGCTACCATATTTGGGGAGGGGGGAGGGGGGAGAGGGCCTCCGGTTACCTCACTCACCGCACGAAACGCAGAAGCACAAGATGCCTCTACTTCACGCCGGTATTCTGCGAGGCCGTGGTACTTATCCGGACGAGCCGGCCCATTCCTGCGACAGCAAAAGGCGCCGCTTGGCTCTACCACGTTAAAAACTTACTTTAATTGAAAAATTACGTTAGGTAATAAAAATCGGCTGAGTGCGAGTCGAGCCTCACTTTATTAGCGTTCCGTACATAGTATTACAAATATATTTTTTAACTAGAAATGTTAAAGGGTCTATGAAATGTTTTGTTTCCGAACATGATTTTTTTTATTGAAAAAATTGTTATTTGTTTTGGTCGCAGTATACAAACTACAAAATTAATCGATGTTTTCAGTATTTGATATTTAAATACAATGTACCATACATAATACACAGAAATTTAGAATTCCTAACTAGTTTAGTGTTTGTGGTAGACTCTGTAGCGTAAAAGGAATTTCTAATTCAATATTCGGTTTCTAATTAAATTCGAAACCCAAGCCGAGGTTTTACTTTCTTATGAGCCTTGTGTTACTGTTGGCCAGTTGGAAGCCTTTTTGCCAGAAGTCTGAAAATAATTATATAGCTCAATTAGAAAGTAAATTTATCTGTCTTCTATAATTATTTTCATAATTCAACCTGAAACAAACAAAATCTTCCTGCCATTCACTTTACTTTCACCAGTTATATAACTATAAGAGAAATATAGGTCGAGCCGTCTGAGCGCGTCGCACTTTGGCCGTCTGGTTATTACAATGTATCGGCAATTATAGGACTTTCCGTATTTATTAGTTTATTTACCTCGCAGATAATATTTACATACGCAGCAAACAAATAATTCCACTTATTGAAATTAATCTATTCATTGCTCCTCGATTCTCATTATGATTCTTCCAATCACGGAAGAAATCGATTTTAGTAAAAAATTTAATGTCTTACTAAATCGTTTGCATTATCATTACAGCCTGTCAAGAGTCCACCGCTAAACATAGGCATCCCCCAAATATTGCTATAAAGCACGGTTCTGAGCGTCCACCAGCTGTCGAGATCACTCCGTCTCGTCGCTCCTTTCTGCGAGCTATGTTGCCGGCCCGCTGCCACTTCAGCTTGCTGATCCTTACGGCTATATCGTTTGCTTATTATGAAGATCGAAAATCGAAGTAGCTTTTTTATTATTTATTATATATACAAAAAATGTAGAAAAAATATAAAAGTATAGAGGACAGAAACTTACATGATTATACAAAACGTTCTAAACGGTACGCGGCAACTTTCCTCTTTGCCTCTCTTTCCTCATAGCGTTCCGGTAAAGAATGGTCGAATTTAGACCACAGACGATACTAGTATTATTTAAAATGTGATGGAATCAACTAAGTATTCGTGCATTTTGGGTCATATGACTAGGTCAGTTTGAGGTGTGGTGTTGGTTGTCGGCGTTAAACACACATCTGCTATAGGATAAATCTCTTCATAGGAATTTTGTGAAGGTCGATCTTTTCAACCTTTCGATTTACAAACCAAAACAATAGTCCACATAATGGGAAGTCACTGCTGCAGCCCATAGCCCACAAGCAACTTCAATAGAAGAGGGAGGGACATATGCGTTATCACCCCCCGACCGAGACTGATTAACGAACAAGCGAAATAGCTGTAAAATCTCGACTCACGAGACCGCGGACAGATGGATACCCATACCATATACAACATACCAGGTGCAAGGTTACTGGTACTGTGATCACTAACCTTGTTTACCTTGTCCGCTATGTCACCGAAAATTCCATGAGACATTATCCCCAATAAACCGTAACGTGTTATTTTTATGATGGTTTGGTTTTTATGAAACAATTTCTCTGATGTGAAAAATGACAATGTACGGTTTCATCGACGAATTATTTCTTGTGAAATATTTTTGTTGCATGTAAGGCCCTGTGTGTCAAGTATGGCGATTTCGGAAAATTATTTGTTTAAAACTTATATAAATGAAGAAGAAAGTATAAGATGATTAAGATTGAAGACGTCGTAGAATTGTATTGTTATTATAAATAAGTTTTAAGTAATTAAGTCCACGTGTTTCGCCGCAGTGATAAGCGTGAAGTATTTTTGCGCAGGTCCTACTTTTGTCGTCTGTTGATAGGACAGCAGGCATTGATAAGCTCGTAGGTGTCTGGAACTGTCGATGTTTACGATTTTCCTATATCTATACTATATTATGTCTTCTTCCTCAGTCTGTTTAAATCCACATTTGGACATATAACTTTTCAAGATGGCGCCGGCACGTCTCCCACGGATGATTGGCCTGGTGGGCAGACTGTTTAAAAGGCGTTGTCGTTACCTTCGCACTGGCAACTCATTACTAGTCTGTGGAATTTGGGTTGGACATAGTAGTTAATAGTCTAACTTTTTTTTTTTACTTTTTATTATTGTAGACGTGTCTACTTTCTTCTCTTTTTTTTAGCAGTTTTATCTGCTTTGTTATTATCATTGTTTTTTTTATTTATTAAAATATTCCATTGAATTTTTCACTACAAGTCAGGCGCCAGAGCCTCGTTTGTCAGCCAGCAGGGTGCACTTGCAGATGCGGTTGACATTTTGAGAAACAGTTGTCCACCTTGCATCACATGTTATTGTCATGTTATGGCACAAACAACGAAGAATCGAAACTGTCAATATTGACATTGGTATATGTCAATATTAGGTACTACACACTGTTTGCAGGTATAGATTTTCGTTATACTTGGTAACCGGATATGGTACAAGACGACGTTACGTTGTCCAGATTCAAAGCGAAAGCTTATTTTTGTGAAACACAATCAAATACAACTACGCCGTCTGCATTAAATTTAAAAGGCAGAATCTTTTAAACCGTTTTAAGTAGCTTGTAGAAATTTTTACAGATTATGTGTGGTTACGGCGGATATCTTAAGATATATAAAAAAAGAAAAAGTTCCCCCTTAATTTACAAGATAGGTTTATTTTGAACGTGTTTTTTTGTTTTTGGTTTATAATAAAAAGCATATAAACTGTTATTATGTGTCAACTCCAAAGTAAAACAACAAATAATGAAAATCGGCCAAGTGTGAGTCGGGTTCGCTCTAAGGATCCCGAGCTGAACGAAAGAGAACAATTGGCCGGTTTTATTGTTTTAAGAAATTAAATATTCACTATTCTTTTGAGTTTCGAATACGAGACGATGAAGACGAAAAAGTCTCTAGAACTAAGTAAAGCCTACATTTGTGCAAGAGAAAATGATTGGTTATCAGGTCAGGTTGTGTTGTGTTGAAACGAGTAGGCGAAGACTGTGTTTGCACGTTCACTTGTGGCATCAACTTGCTCAGTTGGCAACTTAACAACCGATAGTATACGGAAAATGTTGTCACGGTCAAAATTTCATCCAACAAAGATTCCAAACCCCCTCACACTTGTCGCTCACAGGGGTGGGCTGAGAATATAGGTTTCCATTTGGTGCTGCTGAGCGTAAAAAACGGGTTTCCGAAACCCACTTTTCGCCATTCCCGAACATACACGGTAAGGAACGGCGAGCATCACCGCCGGGTCTAGCATCGGAAATAACCACGAGATTTTAAAAGCTTTCTTTTCGTCACCTTATACGACATCCTCGGGAAGAAAGAGGGTGGCAGACTCTTACGCCGATACAACATGGCAACTATTTGTAAGTCTCTGGATATAATAAGTTTACTAAGTGGTAGACGCCTTGCGATGTCGCCGCCACTAAAATTGTTAATAGAAATCTTGAGTGCTGTATTTACCATGTGCTCGGCGATGAAGGAAAACATCGTGAAGGAAACCAGCATGTCTCCGAAATATTAACATATTTCGAGGATATGTGAAGCCCACCAACCAGCACTGAAGAAGCGTAGCATGCCCTTCCCGGCTCCAAAACCCTCTTAAATATTTGTGAATGTGACCCAGCTATGGGCACTTACATGTAGACTCCTCCTCTGCCTAGGAGTCGTCTGGGTTCTTCTTACACATTTCTGCTATCAAACATCAGTTTAAAAACTGTAACAGGCATTCCATCTTAGTCCTCAGTGGTATCAACGCCATCTGTAAACTTCATGAGTTCTTTGCTGGAGTCAAGGCTGCAGAATCCACTTATCATCAGGGGGACTGTTAGCTCGTTTGTCCCCAATCCAATTTTAAAAGGTAATAAATATTCAGAAGATTTCGATGTTTCCAATCCCGTAACTTAAAACTGCCAGCTTAAGGTATTTAATGTTAACCAATGATTTAAAATCACTGCGACACTGCGCTCACCAAGCATACCCTGTTGTGTTGGTTAGTTAATCTGTGCCATAAATCTTCCATAGCCTACTTTTTGTTGGCGCGTAATAAAAACACCCATACATGCATGCGCAGGCCGATAAAAAAAAATAAAGAAGATATCAAATCATACACATGTTGTTGAAAATTAAAATACTATTCTTTTGTGACGAATACTACTGTTACAGTCAATTTTCTATTGATCGGCTATCGATAAAAAATACCTATTATTTACTTTGATAACATAATCTTTGTTTGCGATGCGTCTGACCTACAATATACCAACCTTGGACGATGGAGTTCTTTATTTCCACTACGAAGTTTCCGTCGTCTACTTTATTTTGTTTACATATTTCCAAGCATATTCAACGACCGCGTGGCTCATCAGTAAGATGTCTTGTGATGTGTTTAGGTTCGAATCTAGCCGACCCAATACAAGATTAGTATATTTACTAATCTGATGATGTCATCGTGGCCGATTTCGACCACGGTGACAACTTCCGAATTCTATCGGCAGTTGTCACCTGCGCGAGAGATATTAAAGTGCCACAAGTGTGCGAACACAAGCACTAACTCGTCTTTACCTCCCCGTATCCAATGCAAAGCATAACCGATAAGATCGGGGGAAGGATGCAGTGCCAGAGATGCCACACAACACAACCAGACCCGAAAACTAATCATTTGTGATATTCCACAAATATTGGCTTCGGCTGCGATTCGAACTTAGTACCCGTGGCTAGGAAATCAGGTATTGTAACCACTAAGTAGATGCCGCGCGGTGTTACTAATCTGAATTACCATAGCCTTGGTTATGGAATCAGGTAACAGCACTTATATACGATTTATATCGAAGGGCTCAAATATTAGGGGTTAAAGTATGAAATTGCTGTTTTAATAGAGTCCACTTTGAGTTCAAATTAAACATGCATGGTCTAAGATTCGTAATTACACTTTTTTTACACAATAGCTATCATATATTCTGAATTTAAAAAATCCATAACGTTCAACGGTTTTTACATTCTTTTTTCACTGTGCGTTTTTGATATATTCGTTTTCGTACACCTCAAGAGATTGTGAGTGCCTTCGGCGTAGATCGGATCAAAATTAATGATCTAATGCAGACGGTATCCGGGATTAACTATGACATCAGGATGTCCATCACCTGACCACGGTTGCTGTAAAGCACTCTAATAGTCGTCACATTATTCTAATCTTATATTGCAATAAAGTTTAATATTTACATTTGAATACGTTTCGTACGTAAGGACTAGAGCAACGTGCTCCGATAGCCCGATATATACATTATGACTCCGACGTAATATCAAAGCTTAGAAATTAGTCGGAAACGTCGGAAAAATCCAGGCGCGGACGTCACGCGGTAGGATCCGCACCGGCCCCTCGTTACCCAATTCGTCGCGGACGTTTCCAATGTGATAGCACCGCGTCCAGGCGCGCGGCGCACCCACAACACGGAACTATTGGGGTCAAGACTCCGAGTTCTGATAAAAGCCGGCAAGATTAGTTACCCATTATATTACGTTTGCATATTTAAAGATTAAAATTATTTATGTGATAGAAATGGTACATGTAGTACCTAAATTGAATAAAAACGTAAGTATTTACAATAAGGAAATAATGTTTATTTTTTTTTAATTCGCAGACTTACCGGTTTTGTCACGTTTTATTTTACATTTAACAGTGCGGGCACAGAAGATCGGTCATGCGCGTACTATTAAATTAAAGCGAGCACTTTGACCACTAGGCTATTATGGTTCTCAGGTTGTATGCAATTACTCTTAGTACTTTTCTTTTTTTTTTGGACTAACGAGCAAGCGGCTCACCTGATGGCAAGTGATTACCGTCGCGCCCACGTATGTCTGCAACACCTGAAGGGGTGCAGGTGCGTTAACGGCCTTGAATGATATTTGTGAGATGGGAGAGATGATAAGGAGGGCGATGGGTTAAAGGGAGTTGGCCTCCGGTTACTTCTCTCACCGAACGAAACGCAGAAGCACAAGTTGCCTCTACTTCACGCCGTTATTCTGCGAGGTCCTGGTACTACCTCGGTCGAGCTGGCCCATTCGAGCAGCAGCTAAAGCCGCTACATAGCTCTACCACGTCAAAAATACTAAATTGTTACAAGTCAATTGTCCTGTATATATATATTCTCGCCTTGTTTCCAACAGGGTAGGCAGAGACAATCTTCTTCCACTTGCTACGGTCCTGACATACGTCTTTCGCTTCTTCCACTTTCATCAAACTTCGCATGCATGCTCGTTGGTTTAGAGTACTCTTGACCTGGCCTTTTTTCAGAATGTCTCCGATTTTATCGTGAAATGTTCGCCTAGGTCTTCCTCTCCCGACTCTACCATTTACATTCGCCTCATATATTTGTTTCGTCAACCTACTTTCATTCATCCTCTCCACATGTCCAATCCAGCTCAGCATCCTTTTCTCAATTCGTGTCACTACATCGTCTTTCTATCTACCTGAGTATTTCCTATTTATACTAACCGTTGAGCTTTGTGTAAACACAATAAGTTCACTCTCTACTCATTTTCTCGGGACCTATTGTTTAATTCATTTATATATTAATAATATCAATAAGATAACAAAATAAATGTATAAATGTGTTGCCTATGTATTTCATTATGTATAAATAAAACCTATAATTAATCTAGGGATGACGTCGTCAGATAAATATAACTTCTGATTTACGTATCCTGATCTCTTATCATCTAGTATATACAAACAAAAACAACACAACAGACACAAGTGTCCGTGTGACTAAAATTACTCTCAAACATACAGAAATATCGAAGGACCAAGGCCACGTAAAGATACTTAGCAATAACGATTTCTTGTATTAAGACAAATACAAATAAAATAAGTTGATTTTGACGCGATAAAATCAGTTCATAATAGGTGAGTTTTAAACGAAATAAAAAAAAACTTAGAATAGACCCTAGTATTATTGAATTAATTACATATTCTTCATCAAACGACATTATTTAAACTATTGCATCAACTGAACAACGTAATTAGCTTGTTTGATTCGATTCTGTCAAAAGTCGTTACCGAAACATTATCGATTTTCGATATAAAAATAACGAACAGACGGTCAGGCGTCTGCCGCGTGTCTGCCAAAGTCTGCTCGTGCGCGTACTTCCATGCACGTGATAAGGGAGCCTGTTCCATCCAATTCTTCGGGATATGTCCTCGTTTACCGTTTTGTTTCGATGGATGGGTAAACATTGTAACTCACGTAAGGTTAAATGCAGATTTAATATTATAAGACGACCGCGTGGCACCGTGCTATCGGTCGGTTTTGATTAGGTCTTTGGTTCGAATCACTGCCGAAGCAACGAGTCTATAATATAAATTATGTATCTACGTACGTTTTTATAGCAGGCATTACACGAGATACGTTTAAATTAAGTTGAGTAAGTGCCCTGTCTGTGATTAAACTAATAATTCTTATTATTCTCTTCCAGCAGTCTCTAAATATATTGAAAATTGGAGTCTCGCTATGGGATTTTAAGACGCCACACTCGACGACTAGATGCCATAGATAGACTCGCATCTCAGCCGCTGCTGCCCGTCAAAGATCTGGATAACAAAGAACAAGCATATTTCAAATGATTATTCCGCTACATGTCGAAGGCTCGGAGGGCGCGTTATATTTCTGGTCATATACCAAATTCGTCGTTTACGACACTCCTCCTTATGAGATGACAAGTATGTATAATGAAATATGTTTATGAATTATAAAAGGTGGAAGAAAATGCAGTGATCACAATTGGCGAGGGAATCAATACAATTAAGTATCTAACACAGTTAAATATACGTTGACTCACTATAATTTAATTTAATAAGTTAACACAATAAAGAACTAATAAACTTGAAAAAAAGTACTGTTCTAGATTTTAATCGCCAATATATTATCAAATAATATATTATATTATTTCGCATATCTAAAAATCGTCTTCAAAGCTGTCCCCAATTTTTAAAAACCAAAATGGCGGCCCCACAATTGTACAACAGATAAGGTATCAGGGAATGAATGACTAAGAGAAAATATTTCATGGAAGTTATTGAAACGTTTATAACTCTGCGACGCATTTATAAATGTTCTCGATGTGAGAATATAATCGAGTGTAGGATCTCGGACAATCAGTTTGGCTTCACGCCTTGTTACGGCACAATTGAACGCATATTCTTTTTTTTTATGGTAAAGAGGGCAAACGAGCAAACTGCTCACCTGATGGTAAGTGAAAACTAGACGTCAGCGACACCAGAGGAGCCGTGGCAAGTGAAAATCCGTAATCTCTGCCTACCCCCATGAGTGACAAGTGTGAGTCCTTATCCTTGAGCCAGGATTGTCTCGATTATGGTTTGGAGGGTAGAGCCAAGCGACGGCTTTTGCTGCGGCTCGACCGGGGCCGTATCACAACCTCGCAGAATACAGGCGTGAAGTAGAGGTATCACGTGCTTCAGTGTTTCGTTCTGTGAGTGTGGTAACTGGAGCCCACTGCTTCTACCGATCCTCCCTCCCCATCCTCGCTCCCGCCACCCAAATATCTTTAAAGGCCGGCAACGCACCTGCGTCTTGCAGGTGCTGCTGCTGATGTTGTAAATGTTTTTCTCACAAAAGATTTTTGTTATCGAAAAAACTAAAGTTTTCCATAATAAACTTTCTTTACATACGATAATGTGTTTGTAACGTACATTATCATTACCAAGTTAATGATAATTATATATCGTACAACAATAAGTCTCTATCTGCAGTCTTGATATTTTAACAAAATAATTAGATAATTATGTGGACTAAAAGGCAGTAAGACAGGTTGCTGACATTTTGTAACGATTGTTTATTTTATACAGATATTCTTTACATTAAATATTGTGACTACTAATTACAATTTAAAATAATAATCATAATAAAAACTATATTTTTCTTTGGTACCCTCTGGCCTGAATATACATTTCGGAATTAATTGGCAATGAGGTCGAAGGCGATAATTCTTTCATTCAAAAATACCATGGAGTGCTCCGTATCGTTAGTTATGAACTGAGAGAGTCGATGCCAGCAGAGTTCTATTCGCTTGCGACAGTAAGGATATTGCCCACGGCGAATATAAGGGTACGTGCAGGGCTGAAGCGCAGAAGAAACGACAAAACAAAGCCCTTTGGCATTATTATTTGAAGACCCTATAATAAGTGATAAGGATAAGTATTAAGTGGAGACTTGTAATTAGCAACTTCCTTCAGATACATTGATATTTAAAAATTTCATTTGTCTTTTTTAAGTGAAAGTCAGCAAACTAGCTTTTTTTTAGTTTATCGTGGGGGAAAGGTGCACCTACCCGTCACCGTCTCCGGTGACTGGTTATGTCGGGATCAGCATTGAAGATGCCGGACCGACTAAAACCCCCACGGTAGATCTGCTGTTGGCCCAGTGGCCTTTACAGCTACGAAGGCAAACGAGCATGCGGTTCACCTGATGGTAAGTAATTATCGTTGCCCACGTACATCTGCAACACCTAAGGTGCTGCAAGTGCGTTGCCAGCCTTTAAGGGCATTGGGGAGATGGAAGGAAAGATGAGGAGGGGAAGGGGAAAGGAATGTCGGCCTCCGGATATCTAACTCACCGAACGAAACGCAAAAACATAAAATGCCTCTACTTCATTCAGTATTCTGCGAGGGCGTGATAATAACCCGGTCGAGCCGGCCCATTCGAGCAGCAGCAAAAGCCGCCGCTTGGCTCTACCACGTTTAAAACGTCTGTCTGTAAGTCTTCTCGATAAATTAATAAATAGATATGTCGCATCGTTATATCTACAATAAGCAGCACGGATTATGAATGACAGTAGAGAACGGCAAGTATCGGGAATCATTTACGGATCGCGTGCGTATTGCAGTGCGTGACAGCTTCGGTCGATTTGTGCAGATGCGCCGGTATTTGATCAAGATAAAGATACTAGTACATGCAGTACACGATACGATATTGGTTTAATATCGTACTCGCTGCTGCTTTTCATATAATTTTAATTGAAAACTACAATTACATATTAAAAGGTGGATATTAGATGAAAAATATTGAAGATATCGTAAAATATCAATGTTACATTAAATGCTAGAGAGTTATCTATAGATAAAATGACATGAGCTTTAATAATAAAGTAACAGGCTATACAAAAGCTTCTTCTTAGGTTTCTAATTCCGAAAAAGGTTTTGGAGTTCTGCTGTAGGTATGCCGACTTTAAATGTCCCGTTTTTGTTAAACACGTTGATTTCGTTATAAGTCTGTACTTAAATCACAATCAACACTTTTAGTACCGGCATCGGAGATCGAACTTTGGTTGTTAGCGTACATTGAGATTTAAGGGAAACATTCACTGAAATACCATGGCATTTTACAGTATAACTTAACTTAATCTGTCCATTGATGATAAAGTACTGCTGTACAGTAACACTTCAAATTAAACTATTATTCACGCAAACTCTTTATAATATTTTGTCCACTCTGATCACATGGTGATTTACTAGGTGGATCCTTCTCTGCCTAAGAGTTGACTGGGTAGATGTAGGTAAATTCCGTAACGCCTACAATGGCCCATACATCGGAACCCTTGTTGCACCAATCTATTAAAGTAATCATGTATGTCCGTCCTGCTGGTATCGTATTACAGGCGGTAGACACCTTCTCTGCTTAGGTGTTGTCTTAGTTGGCACCCCACCCATTACGGTTTACCCATTTCTGCTGCCTAACAGCAGTTCAATGTAGGCATTCCGTCTGCAGTAGCCATTTACCAATTAGGTGATCTCTTAGCTAGTTTTCACTCCAATCTAAGAATAAAAAAATATAAATAAAGCAATTCAAATAATTAACTTATTACGTAAGCAATATCTCGTTGAGTGTCCGGCAGATGGCATGAAAACCATCTGAAATATGCCAGACCCAGTTAATCTAAGACTGTGACGATAAGCGTCTATCGCAGTCCCTGCCTGCTGAGTGAAGCCATAAGAGCATATAGCGTGGTCTGCCGACAAAGGCTAAGGAGATAGGCCTTTTAATTTGCAGAGATAAATTGGTAGGCTTTTTTTTTCTTTTTGGAAAGTCGGCAAACGAGCAAGCGGTTGACCTGTAAGTGATTACGGTCGCAACATCTGCAACACCAGAGGCGCTACAGGTGCGTTGCTGGCCTTTAAGAATATTTGGGGGATTGGAGGGAGGATGAGGAGAGGGATGGACGAGGAGTGGGTCTCCGGTTTCCTCGCTCACCAAACGAAACGCAGAATTACAAGATGCCTCTACTTCACGCCGGTATTCTGCGAGGCCGTGATACTAACCCGGTCGAGCCGGCCCGATCGAGCAGCAGCAAAAGCCGCCGCATGGGTCTACCATATTTCGGTGGGTAGTCGTTAGGCTGTAGTGATTGTTGATATTATTTGTAAGTATCAAAATATGTTAAATTGTAAATATTTGATTACAACAAAAAAGATCTCGAAATTTTTATTTACTTTCAAAATTATTATAGTACAGTTTTAATTATTATAGTTACTATTTATTGTAACAGTGTAATAGAAGAACTTAAAAAATCTAAGAATCTTCATATAAGTTTATTCTTATATAACATTTTGTATGTTCATTTTGTACACAATGTATATATGTATATATATTATAAACGTATTTATGGCCGCTGCTCCTGGGGCACAGCAATGTTTTTTTTTCCAGTAAACCGAGAAAGGTGCGATCTTTGTCCGGTCGCGTCTCTGACCCGGACGAGATAGCGCTATCGCTCAAGTGCAGTTGTAACAACACTCCTCAGTACGCTATCGCTGTATTGACAAACGGCCAGACGGAGCGTGTGATACGTGCGGTTTGTAATGAAATAAAAATGCAACACGAACGCCTCTTGCCCAGCGTGGTACCGCGGGCAAAACTTCCATGCATCTAAGGTTTTGTCGCGCTTTTATGGTGAGGTCTATGCCCACCACAACTGATATAGAAGAAAAAAAACCGTGCGGTGGCGGTGTAAGAGCATCTGTCGCCTCATTTTATACCGTGGATGTTATAAAAGTGTACTAAGGGAAATGTGGTTTAAAATGAATATACCACCTCTTTGTAACCCAACCTCACTTGTATGTTACAAGATGCTGGCTAACAAACTAGGCTCTAGTGACCGCACAATGGCGGAAATTCCATCCGAATTTGCTGAACCCAAATCCCAAAGACTAGTGACGACAAGTGGCATCATTAGTACAGCGGGCACTGTGCTCACCCAATCGGGCTTTGATATCTCGGGGGATGGAATGATATCCAAATGTCAGTTTTATTGTTTTATGGTCTTCGACAGAGGAGTTGTAAGTAGTACACCAAAGTACATACACAATAGGTGCAATACACAAACGTCTGGCTGATGCTTAGCTTTTTATCTGGGAAGGCCTTCTCGAGCTCTCACTCGCAGATCGAATCTGTAAGCGACAAACATTCGAAGCGATACGTTTATTAGCGGATGAAATAACGAAATAGAAAAAATGTTTGTTTTTAAGGAATATCTTCTTGAATTTTGGCACAGTAATTGCCCGTAACAAGATTCGACTTGTGCCAAGCATTATGCGATCAAGACACTAAGACGAAATTAACTAATGGTAATAGATCATATAGTTATGTAGTTTAGTAACTAAGGCTACCAGTCCTTGTTGCTTCTTTTTCTAACTAGTCCGCGTATTCGTTGCCATGAAAACCACAATGGCTTGGGATCCAAGCTAAAACAACATGTAATCTTTTTTTTTATTACAGTTAAATCCAGCATTTACGATATTAACTGTAATTTGACATCTCATATTAGAACGGAAAGGGTATTTGTATGATATAACATGAATTTACCGCGAAAATTTAAAAACTTTTCAAATATAAGCGTAAACTTCTACAGTGCAGCTGCCAGCGCTCTTAGCTAACGTTTTAGAGGCCTTATTTAACTTGTAAAGCTATTTGACGGATTTTGGTAAAAGTTTTTTTAAAAAGGCGAAGGCTATGGAATTGCACAAAATTTGTGACGTCTCACTCATCGCTAGTCTTAAACATTTTTATATTTATTGTTATATATGTATAATGTTGTAATGCCTGTCTGTAATTACGAAATAAATGCCTTTTTCGTAAAGCAAAAAAAAAATCACTTTTACACTGCGTTTGTTTGCACTAGTAATGAATTTTGAAGTATATTTCACCAAATTAACCTATTTACGAATTATAAAGTTAATGCGGACGAAGTCGCGGGTACAACTAGTAAGTATATTAAATTGTTCGAATGTATTGTGCGGAATTAACTGGAAAACAAATTTACAGATCTTGATGCTATTTTGAATGATTTTTTATGATTCTCGAAATGCTGTAAGCTTCGTTTGACCATACTTAATATCTAAAAGGTAAAAGTTTGTATGTTTGCCGTTCATTCACTACAGAATTTTGGGAAAAATGTAGATTACGCCACGTAATAGGGTTTACTCGACTGCCCCTAAGGGTAATGTTTTTCAATTGAATGTATTTTATGATTTTTCACTGCTACCAGTAATTTACATTTACGCCAATTATCGTCGTAAGGGATATTGTTTGATTGAAGCCATTCTTTTATAACAGCAATACGGTCGGCTTGTGTAGGCGGTTTGTTTAATTGTACAGAATGGTACATGTCTATTTCTTTAGCACGTTCTGTATCCTAAATGGCTTGGCTGATTTTATCATATTATGAGATGTCGTTAGATTAGTCTTCGTTGTGGGAGTGACATGGAGAATAATATATAAATATGGCGTCTGCGAATCAAATAAGAGATTGGTCGAATAAACATTTTCAAGCAATCGGGTTTTTTTATTTAATTGCTACTTGTTATCTCAATTTTCTAATTGTTTTCACAACAAGTTTGTGACCACGCGTGCGTTGCCGCGGGCTGTTTTAGATATTTTCTTGTCAAGCTCCAACTGCAAGCCGATGTCACTCTTAGTAAACAGCTGCAAGTTTTATCTCTTGCCTGTGCCTCTGCCCACCCCGTCAACTATTTCAGTTTTGTGTAGTGTTGATAGTCCTTTCTGAATCACACCGACTAACCGACCCAGTCTCGGTTAATCCTACTCAAGCACACGCTGTACATACAGTTAGGAGTAGTAACAAATGCACAATCCCCCGCCGACGTATAAGAGCGTATCGAGCCAACAGAACACCCGCGTTCAGACCAATCAAATCTATCGAAACACCTCGACCGTTCGAGACGAGGTCCGAACCTCCCTTGGACGGTCCATAGATAGCTTACTGTAAAGAGGTAAGCAGTAAACGTACACTTGTACATTTACTTAAAACATAACGCCCTTAAGGCCGCAGGCGCAAACCTATGAAGCTGTAAAAGCTAAAACGGCTAACAGCAATAACACATACACACAACAAAATATACACATGTATATTTATGTTCATTTTGTTTATTCAGTTTTGCGACCACTTTTCGCAGACAAATGAACTATAGTAAGTACATATAGGACATTAATAATGTTGATATCTTTAGGCCTAATTTATTTATAAAAACGAAACTAATCAGATTTATGTATGTACCTTGCGAGGGCTCCGATCCCGTAACCGGGTGCATATTGTTTTGAACCTTTAGATATGTTAATTGAGTAAATTACTATATAAATAACAGACAGTGCGTCACTAATGTATATTTACAATTACTAGTAAATACTATTCAAGTATTAAGTAAACTTTAATGGCATAACGGGTGCCTTTCCAAGTCATAGGTTTACCGCGTTGGTTGGTCATGTATACATACCGATTATTATTGATTTCATTTTGACGTGGTAGGGCCAAGCAGCGACTTTAGCTGCTGCTCGAATGGCCTGGGTCAACCGTGGTAGTACCACAACCTTGCAGAATACCGGCGTGGAGTAGGGGCATCTTGTGCTTCTGCGTTTCGTTCCGACCTCATCCTCCCTCCCATCTCACAGACATCCGGAAAGGCCGGCAACGCTCCTGCAGCTCCTCTGTTGTTGCAGATGTATATGAGCGACGGTAATCACTTAGCAGGTGAGTAGTTGCACGTTTGCCCCCTTCCTATAAAAAAAAATACTCGCGGAAATGACGCTAATTTTGATGTAAAAGAATCATCATTCCACAGAATATTTGTGATCAAAATATGTATATTGAAGGTCCAGTTGACTCCAACTCCAACGTTCATTCGATAAAGAATCGAGATACAAGTGCATTTTGATCTCAGTCGTACTAAAACACATTGGTATATCGGAGATATTGTATTGAGATTGGTATGAGAGAGCACGCACACGAACTACAATGGTAGGAGATGATATTGAGTTCATTAAAAAAAAAACGTGTGGTAAGAGTGAATGAAGAGAGAGTGGAAAAGCATCAGCAATGAGTGGCAGAGTCGATAAGGAACGCTACAGACGGACGTACAAGTATATCAGGCGACCAAATTGGTGACACTGTGGAAGGGCCACATCGGTACTATCAAAAGGTGTGTCACGATTGAAGCAAATCGAAATATCTCTGCGCCTCCGAGTGCTCATGTATAACACATGTGCATCGGTGCTTAAATGTATTCCCGATACGATTAAACCCTTTCTCATATAGTGTGTGAAATCAAAAAAATTGTATTCGCGACCGCGTGTCCGCCGCGCTTTCATATTAAGTACTTATTAATAAGAAAACTATGTTCTTCTCTATGGTATCTTCAAAATTCGCACAGATAACAAAGCGCGTGCTATCTCAAATAGGTAGTTTTGCATTTTCAAAAAGTGGCCACCGTTCTTTCGTATCTTAACTTGCCACGGTTCGGATTAGAAAATCGAATTACATGTAGGTATAATTACTGACATATCACGTCAAAGCAAGAGAATCACTTTCCATTCAAATAAATCCCTACTTAAAAGTAGCGGAATCGGTACATATTTCAAACTAAAAAATAAATACGTGTTTAGATATAGTTATGTAAAAGAAAAACAAGTATACAACTTTATCTGTACTAGTATCGCTTTTGGTCAAAATTTGACCATTCTTACCTGAATGATCTGAGGAAAGAATGGGAGAGGGCTGAGGAAGTTCACTTTATTTTACCTACCTTAACGACCTTAACACATATGATTTTCTTTTTATGCACATCCATGGCTCATCGCCTATCGTATGGACATAAGTCTCATTCCTCTCCTTTAATAGTATATACTAAAGAAAAAATAATACTACAATTTCGTAATTCACGTATTAATATAATGATTCGTGTTACTAGGTAGATGATATTGAGTACTCAATTAAGCCGTTTCGAAGCGAAACAAATGAACCATTTTACGACGATAACAATATTTGATCCGAGTGGACAGCAACAAAGTAATCAAGTACCTACCGCCGCTACAATTACAAATCTAGACTGAACACAGCAACTAAAATCATTTAATAGGAAGTGTGAAAACTATAAAGCCATACTTACAGAATTTAGTCAAACTTCTCAAAAACGTTAAGCTATGTTAGAAGAGTGATAAAGTAAACCAGAATTTAGATAAACTTTTTAATAATAACGCTATGGTGACAGACATAAATCTACTACATAAACATAGCAAAACATAATATGGTATCCCTTATCCGCCATATTGGCGGGCTACTAACCGTCAAACAGGTCACACCCGAGGTGAAAGGAAAATAACCGAAAGCTATTGTTTTACATAAATTATTTTATTACTAGTTAATATCATTCGTTTATTATTAATAAAAGTATACATTAATAGACTTATCTAACAATAATAAGAAAGTCTTAAATTATTATTCGCGACTTATATGGGTATCTACTTAGTAGTTACAAACTTCATATCGTCCCTCGACCCCGTGACATTCGCACTGTTATCCGTCAGAGCGAGAAGACAACATAGTGAGAGCGTGCCGAACGATTCGGTTGCCACCGAAGAGTTTTCACTCACGCGCTCATCAGGTACTTGAGTGTTTTAAATAATCCAAAGACTATGTTAATTCAGAGAGGCACATTGGGCGGTGTCTTGCAGGGCTCTGGGGGCGGCGGCCGACGTTCCTCGGGCAAACGTGATTGGTAGTAGGCACAGTATGGCAACGGATCCCAGTAGGTGAACAAAGCTTCGCGTGTGTCTAATACCGTATTCAGAAGCTTCCCCACCGTCGCTGTGTGGCCGCAGCAGGGTTGCCCTTGACACAAATAGGGTAGAGACACACCAACTCGGGCTCCAATAGCAACCAACCTATTACCTTGGCCGTTACTTATATTTTCTTCACGTACTAATCTGAATGATACATGCCCCGTCATGGGTCTTGATGGTGACAGTCGCGATACGAATCTCTGTACCCAAGCATTAGCTTCTTCGTCTTTTTGTGGCACCAAACCTTTCTTAGAAGAGTCAACGCGGCAGGTCACGTTATTGACCGCGCGAGACTCCTTCAAGGTGGTACAAGTTATGATCTTCTCCCCCCTCGGTTCTCTAACAATGACCCATGGCTTTTCAGCGCTAATTTCACGTGGAAACCTGAAGTGAGTTCTCTCTTCTGGTATGATAAATCGCAGACGGTCCCTGGCGCCGCGGGCACCGGCGCTTGCAATGAAATGTCTTCCTTCCTTCGAGGCTCCGCTTTCGTACCAGGCCCGAACATCGTCCTCGCTGGTGACTACCCAGAATTGCGGCGTAGCAAGACCCGCGGCCCGGCTCACTCGAATTAATTCCAGTGGATCGTCCAATACGACAGCATCACGAGCACATGGCACGAAGCACTGGCATCCTATCACTTCTAGATGCGGCTTAGCCAGAGCATCGTAGTAGGCCGGCGTAGTTGAGCTCACTGGTACGTAGAACACCACCGATTCCCTTTCAACGATTTCCTTTAGGGCGCGAGCGTACGCAAGCGGATCCGCTGGATTCGGACGAGGCACTGTGTAGAATCGGTTCACGGCTGCTGAATATTTCAACAAGGCAAATTGTCCTTCTATTTCAAAAGCGACAACCCTCGCTCCGGCCGAATGAAAGTTTCTCGCTAAATGCAAGGCCTGTATCGAACTGCCACCACTAATCAATACGGTGCGTGGTTTTATCGAATCTTTGGAGATCGCCCGTCCGATCATTTTAAGAACTCCAATAGGGCACTGAACGCACTTCCAGAAGATGAACAGCGAGGCGGCGATCCACAGCGTGGGTAGGACTACGAGGATTTGCTTCCATGCGGGATGGGCGATTAGACTGAGTAGGGCGAACAGCGGTCGTAGGCACTGTCGAGGGAACCAAGTAATAATGCGTAGGAGCCTGGGCAGCGGTGGAGGCCTCTCGGGGGACACGGCGCGTTCTTCCGGTATCAGAGAGAATGTCGAAGAAAACGAGCGCCTGAGGGTCGTGAACGGAGGCGGTTGATGGGAGCATCGTTTGACACGAGGTGAGAACACGAGCTCGGTGTGCGATCGCGCGAGGCGGCTGTACTCTGGCGCGCAGGCCGGCATGGCGGTAAACTGACGCGCGCGCTTCCCGCCGCCGCATATAAACGCCTGCTTATCACCAACGCCGGCGCCGCGCTCCCCGGGAAACATCTTTGCACCCAATTAACTATTGCCTATTTAAAAAGTAAACAAATGCGGGAAGCAAATTATTGGCTATTAATAATCCGACACTTAGTTAATTGAATCTACAATTAGTACAATTACCTAATGATCCAAGGACTGTCATTACAGAAGTTGTAGGAAGGAAAGTAACATAGTTTTAGAACTATAAGGTTGGTATTAATTATTTGACTATTAAAGTAAGATAAAAATATAAGTAGTAGCCTTCAAATATCCCACAGCTGGACGAATTCTGCCCCTCCATATTTTGAGAAAGTAAGATAAGTAGTACGTTGTTATTAATATTGTTTTCATTAGTTATTACATAAACTATATCAAAATTGAAATACTCTTTAACAGGAATTAATTAAAAGATAGTTTATCAGGAAACGATTGTAATTCAATAATCAACAACGTAACCACTAGTTGTATTCAATAAATTACAATCAAAGACTATTAACTACTACATTTCAATACTTTATTAACCTTTACCGTGCTTTATTGTACACCAATTCCGTCTGACCACCAAATATTAACAACGTATACTTGACGGGCATCCAAACATACGCAAAGAAACTAAAACTTAAATATACATAATACGTAATCGCGAAAAATGAATACCTTGAAAAAATATACATATATCGCCACTCGCTTATACAGCGTGACGGGTGACGGCAAAACCTCCAAACAAAACCGCCAGCAATGGCCCTTCTACGGAGGGTCCACTGATATACGAATAATAGAACAACAAAGAATATAGATGAGCTTCTAAATGTTAAACACTTAATGGTTTAATGAAAAAAATATAATACATTAGAGAAAAAAAAAAGTACAAAATGGACAGACAGAAAAGTACCTAATAGATATATAGACATATTTGGTGATAAGGTTTCTATATCTTATTATAATACATTTTTTATAATGACTATTAAAATTTATCGGTACAATTTACTAGAGGGCCTGCCCGAAGTCATCGTTTCCAATTGCTCTACAAGACAACACGCAAGTATAAAATTAAATATTAAATTAAGTATACGTCGGCTCTAGTCACGACTACTAATTGATACAAAATACGGATAATAATTTTGAACATTTATTTAATCTATCGCCTATAAAACTACATTCAATACAAGACTAGTAATCTATATCACAAAGAAATAGTAACAGACATCTAGGAACTTGAGTCGTCAAAGTAAATAAAATGTTTCGCGGTAACACTAGATAAGCTTAAATAAAAAAATCATGATACAAAGCTTTTCAGTAGTTCTAACCTCAAATTAACAGGTAAACGGATAGAGTAATACAAACATGTAAATGCGCTTAATATGAATTTTTAAAAAAACAGAGTGTTTACTCACTTTTTTCTTATCAAGAAAGCAGGCATTTTACAGGAATTCTTACTCAGTACTCAGCATATTGATCAATAATCAAATTATTGGTTTTCAAGGATCGACCCTCCTAGCGACATTATTCCTGATGTGACTTATAACAATAGAATTTCTATTGTTTCTAAATGATGACTCTCTTGTCTCTAAAACTGCATCTGCAGTCTTTAGATCTTATCATATGAGCAAGTTTTAGTGATGTAAGCAATTTACTCAAGAAAAGAATAAATCTCAACACTACACACAACAATCTCACAACTGTATACCCAAAGGGGTGGTCAGAGGTCTAGACATTTTAGTTCTTTCCACTTTCACCAAGGCTAATTAGGGACAATGGGACAGGAAGTTACTGTCCAAGCTGACAATATAAATCCTACGAAAGTTTCGAACAACTCATTGTCTCATCGGGGATTACATTGGCTCATTACATAAATCCGAAAAATTATTTGTAGATACATAGTAGGTTTGCATACTGTAATGGAACCTCCAATCTGAACAACTGCAGCCTATTGCTCAGCCACTGCGTGAACCAAGCAGACCCCTTTACACTTAATACTTCATGTGATCTTATCACGTAAAAGTTACATTGCTCATTACCAAGAAGAGATAAGACACAGAGGCACCTGTGTTAGTGCTAATTAGAAAGCTGCAAAATTTGTTAAATTCAATACTTGAATATGTAACTAAAACTTTATATATTTTTTCCATTAAAATAATCTGTATTTTAAAATACAGCACCACTATTTGCCTAAACAAACTGCAAGAAAATTTACAGTTTTACAATTTAAATCATTACTATTTTATTATGTCTGTAATAATTTTTCTAAGATATAATATTTGCAAAGGCAAAAAAAATGGACATACAATGTACAATAGTTACTTTATTCATAAACCATAAGTTACTTCTTTTTAAAATTAAAGTGATATTTTACAATGCTCATGTAATATTGCACTATAGAGTCATCCATCCATCCTTCTTGGTAAACTTTATCTATCACACATCATGGCCAATTTTTGTATCTATAAGTACAAGAAATTGAGTATAAAAATGTGTTCACTATTAATTATATATTGTTTTCATTCAAATTCCTAATTAAGAAGGTATTAACATTTAATTTTGGCATGTGTCAAATATTTTAATTACTAAAGTTGTTTACAATAATTGTTCAGTATTATACACAACATCTGATTCAAGATGTATTCTAATTTAATATATTGTTGATGGTATGTGGAAGACACAACATGATAATAGCTAATATATAACTATGTTGATTTACAAATACAGTAATAACAACATGTTTATAAAATATTATATCTGTCAAAATATTAAATCTTTAGGTTTATTTAAGGCGATTCAACAAAGATAATGCAGCGAGAAGATTTGTAACATATTTACAGGAAGTATATTCCAACTAATTAAATATTGCTTCCTTATCATTGCATGTTAATAACTCTTAAGGGTGGGGCAACCACTTCTTAACAATAGAATTTTCATTGTTGGAACATATCTTGAGATACTGTAATTTGACAATAGGAGAGAGTTTTTCCCAATAATGAATCTATAATATAAAAATAATTATACATATAAATTTCTAATAAAAAGGAGGTACATTCCCAGTGTTGGGCATAAGCCTCCAAAGATTTTTAAGATAAAGGAAAAAACACCAAGAGGAAAGAACAAGGCAAAATTGCAAGTTATAATTTTAGTGGTGCTGACACCTGGAATTAAACCCATATTACTTCGAGATAAGAAACCCAGCCCCTGAGCTCTTCCTGAGCCACCTCTTTAGCAAATATTAAAATTATTTATCACACAAATAAATGCATTTACACCTGTATAGCATTATCCTTATATAGTTTTAATAATGTAATGAGATATTGCAATAGTACATAGTCTAAAACTTGAATTTTAAATTAAATTAACTTTGTTAATTTGATAATTTCATGCTACTAAGATGATTTTTTGGTCTTCAAGGCAATTGTGTTGAAATAAAAACAATCAGTTACAATTTATACATCAACAAATCATAAAATTGCACTTATATTATGAAAACAATATAATTAATAATACCTGATTAAACTATAAAAGGTAAATTTGTGTCCTTCAAGTCAATGGAACCATTCTTACAGACTATGTGCAACTCATTCTGAGGCTCTTTTTCAAATCTGAATCTTTTTGGGTGCGAGTCATCCATGAACCTCCCAAGTTTCATTATCTTCTCATCAACTGTTATGTTTTCAGCTATTAAATTTGTGGCTGGTAAATTATTAACAATATCGGGTATAAGCAACTCAACTTTACCTTTTTCATGTATAAAAATACTGCTTTTTTCAGTCAATTGTGATGCATGCATAAACACATCGCCACTTTTTAATGATGCTTGTAAATTTCCAGAGAAACCTGTTATATGTAGATTGCCCTGCTTAATAACATCTATT
This sequence comes from Bhutanitis thaidina, assembly GCA_029286595.1. Classification (NCBI taxonomy): domain Eukaryota; kingdom Metazoa; phylum Arthropoda; class Insecta; order Lepidoptera; family Papilionidae; genus Bhutanitis; species Bhutanitis thaidina. The sequence continues at coordinate 14,220,064 of JAGSMS010000008.1, read as the reverse complement.
GTTACTGATCTATGCAAGTGGTCCAGACGAATATTCCCCATAAGTGTTGTAAAATGAGATTTATCACTGTAACATGACTTCACTGTTATTGACCCTGCATGTGTTGTTACCATAAAAGAGTTAGCCATAATGTTGTGGCACTTTATGGCTGAATTTAAGCCCGTTTTTAATTCAATATTTGAAGCCTGAAGTCTTCCACCTGTTTCTACTTCTCCTTCCATGCTATCTACTTTAATATTATCCGCCTTAACGTCTGCAACATTCACTGATCCTTTTTGGGTCTTAACAACAAATTCCGCTCCCTCCAATTTTGCTAAATGCACTGAGGCACTTTCAGTTGTAGTGACCTGAACATTCAACTTATATGGTACTTGTATGACACAGACATCGTTCCTATCTGAAGAGGTATTTTTATTTAGTAGTTCCAAGCGTTTAGAGGTTTGTTTTACTTGAAAAACACTTGCGTCTTTGCCTTGACTATACAAAGTCATAGTAAGTTTGTTATGTGCTTTAATATCATTTACATCGATGGGCTGTACCTTAACATGAATTGGGCTCTCTATAAAAATGCTCGTATTATTATCGATTGTCTTCTCTACCGTTCTGACAATGTTTAAATTCTTAATATCAGGTAAGCTACTGAAATTTACAATAGTTAACCTCAAAATTTTGAGGCACTTATGTAAGACTCGCTGTCCAGCTAATGAAAACATAATTGCTTGATTATCACTTCCTTTGCTTACACCAACATTATTTTCTTGAAAATACCTCAATTATTCGAATTGATTTTAAAAGTTTGAGGGATTTAATTTGACACTTACTATTCATTACAGACTATACATAAATTGACATTTTTTTGAGACTGAGACAGCTGATCCATTTAACATATGTCAAATACATTCTTTTTTCAATTTTATGTTAACTCGTTAATAATACGTCTAATGTCTGTACTGTCTAATGAAAAACGTAAAAATATCATCAAAATAGTTTAATCATGTACTTTCTAAAAATGTACTCTGTGTCCCTTTCTCTACAACGGCAGCCATGTTTGAACTTCTGCGAGATCATCGATCTGTGAAAAATTGGATCATTCAAGTTACGATGAAGATGAAAAAAGGATTTAAACTAAAGGGTAATTGTATTCGACTAGGTTAGTGATTAAAAAAATAAATAAACTTATCGAGTTTTTAATCATAATTTCTGATTTGTAGAATAGTTTAATTTGTAATGAAATAGAGAGATCAATGTGTGCTCATTTTATCGATATCGATGGATAATTTTTATTTGTATTTATTGTCTAGGTGCAAACAGTGTATATGAATGACCAGAAAGGGAAATATCATCATCATCATTTCAGCCTATCACAAGTCCAATGCTGAACATAGGCCTCCCCCAAAGATTGCCACGAAGCTCGGTCCTGAGCCACCTGCATCCATCGACTTCCCGCAACACTGCGCAGGTCGTCACTCCATCTTGTGGGGGGTCGTCCTACACTGCGTTTGCCTGTACGTGGCTGGCACTCGAGAACCTTTTTCCCCAACGGTTGTAAGTTCTGCGAGCTATGTGGCCGGCCCATTGCCACTTCAGCTTGCTGATCTTTATGGCTATGTCGGTTACCTTAGTTCTGCTGCGGATATCATCGTTGCCGACTCTATCACGCAGAGAAACACCGTATTTAGAGCGCACAAATTATTAAAGTAGATTAGGAACAACGTCGGTCTTAAGATGCTGGTCTGAGGGACACCCTAATACTAAGTTATATCGTTGCTCACATATTCCCCTATTCTAACACACCGTTTTCTGCTAGATGAAAGTTTGAGAGACCACGAATTCCCATATTTTCTAATTTATTTAAAAGATAAGGAATAGAGACTGTTTCGAGGGCTTGGCTTAAGATGTTGGACCCACTAAAACCTCCACGGCAGATGCGCTATTAGCTCCGTCGCTTTGACAGCTACAGCTCAGCCTTAAGCACTAAAAACCAAGTGTTATATACTATATACTGAGCACTTGTCACACTAGCTCATAGAATATGAACTTATATTTCTGTTATTCTATGCAACTGTCATTGGCAAGTTTTGCAAGAAAATTGTTGGTTTTTGGTTCTCTTTCCTAGGGAAAAGGCAATGGATTATAATCCATACAGCCTGTAATCTGTTTCAATCTGTTTATGTCAAAAAAAAAATATCTTTGACTTCACTGTAATTGTTATTGATTGACACAGTTGACAGATAGACATAGTTCCAAGGGATATTCTACTCTCTGATTAGAGTTAATATGCTTTTATATTTTCAATGGTTCAATATTTTTCAATTTCAAGGCAAAATATAACAAATCAAAAATAAAATACATTGTTGAACACATCACACCATTGTAATAAATATACCTTATGACTAAAAGTTCGTTCGTGGTTAATAAGACTTCAGTGTTCATCTAAATAATATATTGTTTACTTCAATAAAAATGTTAAGATTTGGGAAAATGAATTTGCATTTAAAAGAGACTTTTACTCGTATGAAACCAATATGCGATATGGTTATGGTATGCCCGTCTCCGGAAAATATAGCCAATTTTGTATCTATCGTGTCTGAGTTGAGGAATGAAGATGTGCAAGAATTGCAGCAGTACTTTCTGTTTCCATTCATCACACATCTAAGATCTTCAGAGACTAAGTATGTTGTAATTTATATTTCTCTTGATAGCCAATAAAAAAGTTAATAAACACATGTACTTCTAGCTATAGCCTTTTACAAAGCTTTAAGAAATATAAAATTAATAGAATCGTTTACTTGTTATTTATGTTCCTTAATATAATATAATAAATTGTATCGTTGTGAAACAAATAATGTCAAACATAAAAAAACAATATGGAACATTTGGAGGAAAGTAGTAAATTTTTGTACTTTTGGCATATATTAAAAGAACTGCATTTAGTATGAAAATTGTTTTCAGCCAGTCAAATTAGTAGCCAGGAGCCAGTAAATTGACCATATTTTTTTTTCAGAAACAAATATGAGCAGCTAAGAACTGTTATTGATGCAATGAAAATGGTATTGGAAAAAGTGACCATAAGCAGCTTTGAAATGTGTATGAAAATTGAGACTGGTCTTCTATGTCTGATATTTGATAAAACTAAGCCTGGAATGAGTAGGTTCTGTTTCTGTTAAGTTTAGTAGTAGTTATGAGTAAGTTGTTTCAGTAAAAAATATAATAATAATAAAGTAAGTTTATGGGCTGTAAAATGGGTTTTGAAACCCATTTTAAATTGGAATGAAGAAGGATCGCCCATACATCCATCATATCCATCATATTAAGTCATACATGAAGTTATTTCTCACAATGTTTTTCTTCCTTACCAAGTAAAATGTAGATTAATATTTAAAATATTTGCAAATAATGGTATTACTGCTCTGATTTTATAATTCAACAACTATAAAATAATTTGTGCAACAAACAAAAACAATATGTTTCAGTTGCGGATGTACCAGAGGAGTTAAAATTAAGTATAATGAGATGCCTCACTGCCCTGATACTGAATATTGATTCCGCCATCAGGGTGAAACTTTTCAAGACCCAAGTCCCTTTACTAGCCCAGACCATTTTTGTATCTGTACATATTGCTAAACTTGAAAAACTACGAGCTTTAAGGTAAGTTTTGCACTATTGTATTGCTTTATTGTAAATTTATCAATCACCAAGATTGTTTTAAATATACCAGGTAAACATTAAGTCTGTTTGCTCTTGTTTTTTATAATTTTAGAGCTAATGGACCACATTAGCTCTAAAATTATAAAAAACAAGACTTTTACATGTCACCTATGTATAGATTAATATCTAGTAAATCCAATAGTTTAACAACTCATTCAAAGGGAAAGGATATTGTACAAATTTAATTGTAAAGTATGCCAAAAAAAGCCACAAGTGATTTTTAAGGGTTTAATTTTTCCTATTGCAGAAAGCGGCCCTAAAAGTATTAATAGTAATATATTATTAGTACTAAAAAAATATCATGACTTTTCTAACATTGTGTCAATAGTAGTAAGTAGAGGGTAGTAAATGTGGTGATCATAAAATCATGTAAGGTTTATAATTTGTTTCAATGTGAACTAAATTGTGGAATTTTATTTTGCATAAATTACATTTATTTACAAAATATTATATTCACAGATTGGCTGCAATTAACAATGTGACTGCACACACTGGAACACATGAATTACTTACAAATGAAGAATATCAAATAAAAGGCAGTGATCTTGAAAGTCTGGTAGTAGACATGCTTTCCAGTATTCTGCCTGGTGTACTGGCAGCTCTACAGGATGTCGCGATGTGTAAAGAAAATCCAGGCCATGCTGTAATTGTGGTAATTTAAACTCTGTTTGACAAGACTATATCTTGATTTGTTTAGATCCATTCGCAAGTACACTTGAATGCACACTTGCAAGTATGCTAGCATGCAGGCTGGCTCACACGCACGCTCGCATACACTCACACACCCACATGCACCGAAACACACACCCAAACACACACTTCGAAATATTTGAAGGGAAAATCATGTCACTTGTGCACAGTTAAATAATAAAATAATGGCTATATAATCTTTTAAAGCACCCGAATGTCAGGAGATATTACACTAACACTATTAGGCAATTAAATACCATATTTTATTCTTTTTATATGTTTTATTTTTTATAATAGGCTGCAGTCCCCAATAAGCAGATAGGAGCTGCGTGTTACAAAAATTATATAACTTATTTAAAAGAATAGGAAGTAGCAGTCCAATGTGTTGAATGTACTTCAATATTTTTCATTCAGTTTATCTTAAACTTATGGCACATTGTTTGTGAAAGGTTCATTGTTTGGGTTATTTCGAGGATTGCAATGAACGAACAAGATGGTTGAGGAAGTTGAAAAAATTTCTTTTGTTCTAAACAATGCAATTCCGAGTGTGTCAAAGTCTTGTTACATCACTATTGCTCTTTACAAACAGCAGTGTGTAAGTATTTATTTATATTTCTAGGCAGCGCTAAATGCGACCCACTGTGTACTTTGCATAACGATGCACGACAAGCACTTAAAGAAGAAGGGCAATGTGACTGCACAGGACTTTGCCAACATGATAGCGGTAAAAACAAAGCCTGTAGACAATGATGTAAGCAGTAAGGGTAATTAATTTTGAACCTTTTTTAATTGTATGCATGCTCAATGGACTTTTGATGTATGCATGTTCTGTGGCTCATTTCTTCTTTGAAAATGGTTCAATGAAATATGTAAACTGTAGATGTGGATCTACATTTCTTTATTATCAGCTCACTGCTGAACACAGGTTGTTGGCAACAAAATGAATGTTTGCAACAATCTTGCACTAGTGATGTTACTCCCTAACACTCGTCTGTGATTGTGCTTCGACAAATTCTAATAGTTCTTAGTCTGGTGCGGGGTTCACCGCATGCAAGCGAGGTTGGCGTTAAGAAAAGAAAAACTGAAATTCATGTTTATCAGTAAATAAGTTATTAACAGTGAGGGTTGTAATATCTATGCTGTAAAATTTATAATGTACCTCAATAGTACAAAGTATTAGGAATACATGAAATTACAAGAAAAGCTTAGCTTCTGGCTGTCGGTTAAAAACTGGAGTTGAAGTTGAAATAACTTTACAACTCCTTATGCTCATATATGTAGACATCAATAATAATGTATTTTCCGAACATAATTTTCTTTTCTCATTAATATTTACGATAAGAATTGTAGAGTAAGTAGTCTCTAGTTTTAGCAGCGGCATAAATCGCGGGAAAGGAGACACTCCTTGTCAGATATGGACGGTGAAATCGCCTGTGCCACGTTTATCACTCTGTTCATCACATGCAGGTGAAATTGGCTATTGGAGTAGAAAAAATGGTAAATTCTCCCTTTCACCCCCAGGCCCATTCAAAACCTTTTAAAATGTAGTAATGGACTTGGAGATTCAGGTAGTAAACCGGGACGATTTTAGTACCTATTTTCAGTACATATTTATTGAGTTTGGGGACCGTCACAAATATTTTAAGAAGAGGGTAGAACATGTGTGCGTGTGTAGTAGGAATAAAGTATTTAGAAAACAGATTGGATCTATGTTATCTCTGTAATCTGTTAAATGTGAAAATCTTTGCGTATCTCGAAAAAGTCAATTCTTTGATCCTTCTAGTACAGAGTTATATCCGACCATGTGACACGTGAGTGTAATTTTTTTTTATTTGTTGTCCAATTAATTAATTAAACGTCTGACGTGAACACTGTTGATAGAAATAATAATTTAAGCCACGGTAGCTGTAGGGTTAGGGGATCTACATCTGAATCAGAATGCCTGAGTTGGATCCTCTATGTGGAGTTGGATCCTCAAACGATTCGTATCTCAACGGCAACAGACTCACCACTGGTCACTTTGTTCTATATAATCTCCGGTGAAAAGTGAGTTGAAAGGATTAAAATGTCGCTGAAAGCCTATTATAAAGATAATACATTTTTATAGATGTTAAGGATTTTGTGCGGAGATCACCGGAATGGTATACCATGGCCGGGGAGAAGCTGACGCTGGTGGTCAAAAGTCTCGTCTTGCTGAGTACGCACGAGCATGTCAAGGTCAGGAAGGAACTCGCCGTGCTCTGCTCTCGGATACTAAAGGAGTGCAACGCGTGAGTCCACCGTATATATATACTGGTGCCACCGCACCGTATGACATTGTGAGAGAATGTGCCGCTCCATATATTCGTGAGCGTTGTGGAAGATCGATGTCGACAAAGAACTAAGATTTCTATAAGTACCATTGTCAAACGACGCCTTTGACATACCATTCTCACTTAGTCAAACACATAGCAGAATAGCAACGTAACAACTCTCTTATTAAAATAATAATGGCATGGCTCATGAATCTTTTTCCTTGTGATTAGTAGAATAGGCTGTATGACCGTAAGATAGTCAAAAAAAATTTGATTTCTAGTATTAGATAAAAGTTGAGCTAAGGAGAGATAAATAATTTTTAAAAATTACGCCATTGCTCATGTAACATAGAACCCTGATTTTTTTAATGAGAAAGGTGTCAATCGAACAAGCGGGTCACCTGATGGTAAATGATCACCGACGCCCACGTACAACTGCAACACCAGAGGAGCTACAGGTGCGTTGCCGGGCTTTAAAAATATTTGAGAGATGGGAGGGTGGATGAGGAGGAGGATATGGGAGGGGGAGTGGGTCTCCGGTTACCTCACTCACCGAGCGAAACCCAAAAGAACAAGATGCCTCTACTTCACGCCGATATTCTGCGAGGTCGTGGTACTATGTGGTACCCCGGCAGAGCCGGCCTACTCGAGCAGTAGCAAAAGCCACAGCTGCACTAAGTACAATATTATAAAGCGCGTGGTGTTAGTCATTCCAATTTTGAAGTTTAATGTCTGTGGTCCGATTAAATTTAAAAATTAGCGTAAGTGCAAGATATTTGTACAGTTCGGTACAAGCTGTAGCGTGTAAAGGGTATCTGGGAAGATACTAGGTATAAAAGGCTAAGTATAAGTAACAACAAAAACTGAGGTACCTTTTCTCAAGTAATTTGCTAGCGTCGGCAAAGATGCACATCACTGTGTACAAGCATTACTGTGTCGGTTTCCATCTTTTAGATCAATGTACCCGTCCTTACCGCTGGTTCTTGACGTATTGATATCACTGGCGAAGGACGAGTACCCCGAAGTAGCCGAGTACAGCGCGTGCGCGGTGAACTCGTACTTCGCGGCGGCCTCGGAGGAAAGGAGGGTGGACACTATGGATTGTCTGTCCGAAAACTTTCTCACTACTTTGAGAAATTTACCCAGAATATTGAACAATATTGGTCAGTATTATTTTTTTAAAACTTGTTGTGGTAAAACTTTTCCGTTGATGGCAGACTTGTGTTCCATTTGCGCAAGAGATATGTGTTGGGGTCCACAATTCTCAGATTGCCAGGCCGTGATTGGCGCACAAACAATACGTTTTCTACCGTACTTATGGTACAAAATGCATCTTGGTAACAATCCCCTTTACATTCTCACAGCACTCAAGTACCGTATTGATAATGTATCAAATAACGTACGATACAGACTCGAGTCGTAAACTCGCGGCTTTGAACCTCGTGCACGGGTACGTGCGTGTGCTGAGCGACGGCGCGCGGCCGCAGCGGCTGACGGCGGTGCTGACGTCACGCGGCGCGATGCAGTCGCTCTGCGACGCGCTGCGCCACGCCGCCGCGCTCGCCACCGACCTCACGCTGCTCGCCACGCACGCGGCCAGAGGTGCGTGACGTCAAGCGAGGCCGTGCAGTCGCTCGCCACCGACCTCACGCTGCTCGCCACGCACGCGGCCAGAGGTGCGTGACGTCAAGCGGGGCCGTGCAGTAGCTCGCCACCGACCTCACGCTGCTCGCCACGCACGCGGCCAGAGGTGCGTGACGTCAAGCGAGGCCGTGCAGTCGCTCGCCACCGACCTCACGCTGCTCGCCCCGCACGCGGCCAGAGGTGCGTGACGTCAAGCGAGGCCGTGCAGTCGCTCGCCACCGACCTCACGCTGCTCGCCCCGCACGCGGCCAGAGGTGCGTGACGTCAAGCGAGGCCGTGCAGTCGCTCGCCACCGACCACGCTGCTCGCCCGCACGCGGCCAGAGTGCGTGACGTCAAGCGAGGCCGCAGTCGCTCGCCACCGACCTCACGCGCTGCTCGCCACGCACGCGGCCAGGAGGTGCGTGACGTCAGCGAGGCCGTGCAGTCGCTCGCCACCGACCTCACGCTGCTCGCCCGCACGCGGCCAGAGGTGTGACGTCAAGCGAGGCCGTGCAGTCGCTCGCCACCGACCTCACGCTGCTCGCCCCGCACGCGGCCAGAGGTGCGTGACGTCAAGCGAGGCCGTGCAGTCGCTCGCCACCGACCTCACGCTGCTCACCACGCACGCGGCCAGCGGTGCGTGACGACAAGCGAGGCCGTGCAGTAGCTCGCCACCGACCTCACGCTGCTCGCTAGGCATTCATTGTATACCTATAATATTGTTCCACTTGTGTTTACTCTATCGTCATGTCATATTATTAACCTGACACCAAACCTTATTTCTGGCTTCAGAATTAACAGCACCGCCACCGACAACATCCCCGTGGTGTAACCTACGTCACTTGGACAACAAGGAGAGCGAGCAACGACTGCTGGACATCTGCGAGCAGCTCGCGGAAGCAGAATGCGCAGAACTCCTGCTCGACCACCTGCTGCAGCTGTTGCAGCAGAGAGACTGCGAGGTGGCCTACATCATGAACTGTTTCGGTTCTGGTAAGTTTCTAATAGTCATGATATTAGAAGAAAACTGTAAACTGCTTGATTATTTTTCTCCAGTAGTTGCAGATCAAGTTCTACTGCAATATTAGTGCTTTTTAGTTCTGCTGTTAAGCCTGTGTTGCGGCAACCACGCAGGCGGCCATCGCTGCGACCCGCGGCAAAAGCAACACGTCGCTGTATACTATCGCGGCAGACGGACTCGTTACTAAGATTTTTTCATTCTCTGCCTGGGAGACGTCTGGAAGCGGTGCCACCATATTATCTCTTTCTGTCCCCAAACAGCGGTGTAGTAACAGTTGTGTTCCGGTTTAAAAGGTATAGAGGGCCAGGATTATTATGGACATTCCATCTCAGTCCTCAGGAGTGTCTATCTGTTAAGTGTCCCTTACCATCAGGTAGGCTGTTGGCTCGTTTGTCACCCCAATCCAAAAGAAAAAAACTCTCATCTACCTATATGTACCAACTTATATAGCTATACCAGTGACCTATGGCTTTTACTCATATCTTGGTCACCTAGAGCGCGAACAGTCTGTGTTCGTATTAAACCAGTTCGAAAATATTTTCAGTCCTTGGCGAACTTCTTCCAACATGTGTTTCCTGAAAATACTATTGCAGTGTCAAATGCATAGCATAAAATGTGTCCATATTCTGTACCTTGATTACATAAATCGTTTTTGTAAATTAGGAAAAGTGTAGGATGAAGAACGCTGCCTTGTGTTACGCTATAAGTTATATTAATATCATAGCTAATTTATTTTAAGTCTTTGTTTGCGGTTGATTAAATAATCATGTGAAAGCACCAGGTTGCTTGTGAACAAGAACGGATACCGAGACAGTGCCAAATGCACTTTAAGGTCCAAGAATGCTGTTAAACAGCGAGGTAAGACCGGATCAGCGTCCTCTGTAGATAATTGTTTACGGAAGCCATATTGTGTTTTAACGAGAATGTTGAACTTACTAAGGAATCAAGGGGGCCAAATACGTGTTACAACATTATAAAAAAGTTACTATTCGTTCTAGACCCATAAGTCCTAATATGACACGTGAGATTGAAAATGCTTAAGAACACATTTTTATTTTTAATTATTAAAAAATGATATGTTTTAAAAACAAAAATGTAATTTCGACATATACAATTTTCTTATTTTTTTTTAACATAGTCGACTATTCAATATTCTTATCGTATTACCTGACAGCGTTACAGTAGCCTATATTCTGTTATTTATTAACTTTTTGTTTCAGCGCCAAATTCTTCACCGACTATTGCCAGGCGTATTCTGGACTCGTATTTAGAGGAGGACGTGTGGTATTTGCCGCTGGAGGTCGACAGCGGGGAGACTCCTGTCAGCCAGGAGGAGACGTTAGACGTCGAGGTGTACAATCCCAGGGCCTGGGTGAAGGAGAGTGTGCCAGGTCAATGAAGTAAAAATTGTTTTTATTTCTATCAATATACAGGAAGAGTTGTGGTGAATAGAAGCACTTAGTTTGTCATCGAAAAATAAGGATCCAAATTGTCCTTATTTTTCGATGATACTTTGAAAAACTGTACTGTTTCTGTTTCATATAAAAATCTACTAAAATATTATAAATATATCAGTTTCGATTTGGGATTTTTGTCGTTCAATCAAATATAAGCGGCTAAACCGATTTTGATGAAATTTGCAAAGGTGATCCTTTCAACCCTGTGGAAGGACAATGACTATTTTTTATCCCAGCAAGACTGCGTAGCCGCGGGTGCAAGCTAGGTAATAAATATTTCGAAATTTGTTTAATTCTGTGATGGGTACCAAAAGAAACTCGCAAAATGCGCATTGCTACATCGTTCTTATCAGTTAAGTAACGCGCAGTGTGAAGAATAATGAATACCATATTTTGTGGCTCCCGGGCTGGCGCTAAATTCTGTAGTACTAAATTTACCACTTCCTCTGTGGTGGAAAAAAACGAAAGGAAAAATCCATTGCGAATCGACACGCACATTCTATTAAATTTAAGAAATTTAAAATTCGCATCTTTACTTGTGTGATTATCATAGACTATTAAAGTCACATCTGTTTGCCACACAGTGTATTACCACATTAGATTCCGATTATCGTAGAAATATGGATTTTATAAAAATGACAGGTTTTCATCTTTGCCATGGAATTGACGACTTGTGAAGTCGACTATTAGCATCATCATTATCATCACCAGCCTATCACAAGTCCACTGCTGAACATAGGCCTCCTCCAAAGATACATCATGGGAGGGGGGGTGCTATAGTTGCCACGCCTGGCGAGGGGGTTGGCAACCGAAGATGCTGCAGTCGACTAACCCGCACTGAAACAGCGTTGTGTTACCTTCCCCGCTCCAAAAGTATCTTAAATATTGAGCCCAGCACTGCCTTTGCCTGAATGTGGGACATTTATATAGGCGGGTTAAGGGATATTGACACACGAAAGAGGCAGGTCTGTTCATATGATCTGTGCTGAACTACGTCAGGGCTCTACGAGGGCGCTACGGAGATTCGCTACACGGGCGTGAGCTACGAGCGCGCTCGCGACGCCGGCAGCGCGCCGGACCGCGGGCGCCTGGCGCGCGCGCAGCGCAACGTCGCCCTGAGCTGCCTGCTCACCGAGGGGGTCGGAGCAATGGCCGCCCGCCTGCGAGAACACTTCCAGCCCTATTTGCTGAAGACTCTGTGCCTGCTATTGGAGAGAGTCGGTGAGGTTCAGTTATGTGCATTAGTATTTTTTTTTATTCGGACACTTGCTTAGCATCGATAGAGCACATTAATTTATTTTTCTGAGTTTCAAAAAAGAAAGAAAAATAATTTTGGCAAATAACAAAAATTTATAGATCTGTTTGTGATTTTCGTATTCACGAATGACAATACGGCTTAAATGATAAAAATGTAAACCCTCATAAACACCAATTTTCGTGTTGTTGCTCGCGAAAATTGCTTTAACCGGAGTTCCTAACCAGTTCCGTCATAACGTAACCATTCCAGCGCGAAAATCATAAGGGGGCTTGAATACAAGCGATTTATATAAATTAATATAATCCTGTATTTAATATTTAAATAATAAATACAGGAGAAATCTTTGGAAACGATATTTAAAATAACAACTTAAGATGGTTTTTCTTTTTCAATCTTCGCCGTCCATCGCATACTTCATGGAGGGTTTTTTATACCCTCCACGCAAGGCCAGCGGGTTGGCGAGCGCAAAATCGGTACACTCGCTCTAGTGATGCTGGTGATGCTGCTCACCATCACTAGTCTATGGGGATTTGGGTGCGGCATATTCTGATGATTTATTTGGCATCTGTCAGTCGTCAGAGCCACCTCAATTAGTGAGCAGGGTGCCGTCCGCACGCGGTGCGGCTTCGGCTCACTAGCCGAAGTTCACATCGGTGCACGAAGTAAGCCGATCATCACAAGTATCATTTCTTTACATGGTAGAGCCAAGCGGCGGCTTTTGTTGCTGGTCCAGTGGGCCGGCTCTACACCGGGTTGCTACCACGGCCTCGCAGAATACCGGCGTGAAGTAGAGGCATCTTGTGCCTCTGCGTTTCGTTCGTTGAGTGTGGTAACCGGAAGCGGCTAAACCGATTTTGATGAAATTTGCAAAGGTGATCCTTTCAACCCTGTGGAAAGACAATGACTATTTTTTATCCCAGGAAGACTGCGTAGCCGCGGGTGCAAGCTAGGTAATAAATATTTCGAAATTTGTTTAATTCTGTGATGGGTACCAAAAGAAACTCGCAAAATGCGCATTGCTACATCGTTCTTATCAGTTAAGTAACGCGCAGTGTGAAGAATAATGAATGCCATAATTTGTGGCTCCCGGGCTGGCGCTAAATTCTGTAGTACTAAATTTACCACTTCCTCTGTGGTGGAAAAAAACGAAAGGAAAAATCCATTGCGAATCGACACGCACATTCTATTAAATTTAAGAAATTTAAAATTCGCATCTTTACTTGTGTGATTATCATAGACTATTAAAGTCACATCTGTTTGCCACACAGTGTGTTACCACATTAGATTCCGATTATCGTAGAAATATGGATTTTATAAAAATGACAGGTTTTCATCTTTGCCATGGAATTGACGACTTGTGAAGTCGACTATTAGCATCATCATTATCATCACCAGCCTATCACAAGTCCACTGCTGAACATAGGCCTCCTCCAAAGATACATCATGGGAGGGGGGGTGCTATAGTTGCCACGCCTGGCGAGGGGGTTGGCAACCGAAGATGCTGCAGTCGACTAACCCGCACTGAAACAGCGTTGTGTTACCTTCCCCGCTCCAAAAGTATCTTAAATATTGAGCCCAGCACTGCCTTTGCCTGAATGTGGGACATTTATATAGGCGGGTTAAGGGATATTGACACACGAAAGAGGCAGGTCTGTTCATATGATCTGTGCTGAACTACGTCAGGGCTCTACGAGGGCGCTACGGAGATTCGCTACACGGGCGTGAGCTACGAGCGCGCTCGCGACGCCGGCAGCGCGCCGGACCGCGGGCGCCTGGCGCGCGCGCAGCGCAACGTCGCCCTGAGCTGCCTGCTCACCGAGGGGGTCGGAGCAATGGCCGCCCGCCTGCGAGAACACTTCCAGCCCTATTTGCTGAAGACTCTGTGCCTGCTATTGGAGAGAGTCGGTGAGGTTCAGTTATGTGCATTAGTATTTTTTTTTATTCGGACACTTGCTTAGCATCGAAAGAGCACATTAATTTATTTTTCTGAGTGTCAAAAAAGAAAGAAAAATAATTTTGGCAATAACAAAAATTTATAGATCTGTTTGTGATTTTCGTATTCACGAATGACAATAAGGCTTAAATGATAAAAATGTAAACCCTCATAAACACCAATTTTCGTGTTGTTGCTCGCGAAAATTGCTTTAACCGGAGTTCCTAACCAGTTCCGTCATAACGTAACCATTCCAGCGCGAAAATCATAAGGGGGCTTGAATACAAGCGATTTATATAAATTAATATAATCCTGTATTTAATATTTAAATAATAAATACATGAGAAATCATAATAAAGACGGTTATCACTTACCATCAGGCGAACAGCTTGCTCGTTTGCCGCGTTCGCCATAAAAAAAACATCCAAGTAACCATTACAATAAAAGCTATTGGTACGGTCCGCGCGGCATCGCTGCAGGCAGCCGCTACGAGCTGCTCCACCTGGCGGGGCTGAAGGCGCTGCACGCGGCGGCGCTGGCCTGCGGGCACCGCGGCGTGGCCGAGCTGATCGCCGCCAACGCGGACTACTTCACCAGTCAGATCACCAATAAACTCAAAAAGGTACGTGCAACGGGGGTTTTTTTCTTTTATTGGAATAGGAGCATCACGGGGGGTCGTCCCACACTTTAATCAATAACAATACACATTCTTTGTATATTATGTACCATATACTGTATTTAAACAACTAATACTGACTCATAATGTAGATTATGAGCTGTGTTAGTGTTTTTGTCTTTGACGGGTTCATATTATGTATTTGTACGGTACGCTCGGTACGCTTGACCGACTCGCGCTTGGCCGGTTTTTTTTTACATTGTTAATTATTTGATTGGAAATCAATTGGGGCTGTCCAAATGCTCATAGAATGGAACTGTTTTACTTAACAATTATTTCATTCCAGGTCTGGAACATTCAATCCGCCCTCGAAATATTGTCTGTGGTCATGGAGTACAGCGATACGTCTATACTGGATTACTTGTTCGGAATAGTGGATGACGTAAGTATGAAAAACATATCAATCAATATAATATATCAGATACGAATACCTAAAATAAGATAATGAGTTTTTAAAAAACAAAATTCTAAGTTATTATTGTCAAGTGAACCGCGGAGCATTGGGCTTAGACAGACCTCACTCGGCTTAATGCTGCAGTTAAGCTACAGCCATGATTCTCAGTGCGCCTGGGCAGTGGCTTAACTAATTATTTTTATACGCGGTTGAGCCAAGCGAACCAAGCAGCACGAAAGGGCGGCACATCCGGGGCAGTACCATGACCTAGCAGAATATCAGCGACAAGTAGGGGCATCAAGCTGAAGTAGCTTTTCGTTCGATGAGTGAGGTAACCGGAGGCACACTCCCTTCTCATCTATCCTCTTTCCTATCTCCTCAAATATCTCTGAAGGCGGGCAACGCATCTGCAGCTCCTCCGGTGTTTCAGATGCACGTGGGCGACGTTGAACACGTACCATCATTCAACTATACTAGAATTAGCTGAGTATATATAAGCTTAAGCCCAGTATTTGGGTTTGGAAAATCAATCATCAATCTGGCATACAACTTTGGATACAATTTAAGCAAAGTAGAAGTTGGTGAACGTCCCACTGTCAAACGTAGGGCTCCTCTCAATCTCTCTCTCACCGCTGTCCGTCGCTCATCTATATATCTAAGCTTTAGTTGGAAAATTAACATTTGTATCTAACAGGTTCTAGTCCAAAGCTGCGACAAATACCATGAGAAGGATTTATACGCGTACCTGCAAGTCTTTCTGACCTTCGTCACTTGCATTCGAAAGTGGTTTCGTATTGAAGATGATTCTAGAACAACGACAGATAACGTAGAAGATGTAGACATACTGAAAGATGTCGTTGAATTTATCAAGAACAAAGAAGAAGCGGAAAGGTTACTAAGCATTGAGGAGTTTGAGAATGACAGCGGGAAGAGTGTAGAGGACATGTACAGAGACGATTTGAAGAATAAAGAAGAAAACGTTTTAGATTACGATGACAGAGTCACAAGTGAGTACCGTGTGTTCTTTATACGACCTAATTTAATATTGCGGCCTTTTTTAGGACACTTTAGAAGGTGATTGAAATAATATCTATATTGGGGTTAATTTCCTCCATCGGTGTTGTGTATGACAATACACCTAGACATTTCACTTTAAGACTCATATTGTTTCATAATTATACAGTGGCTCTTTTAGATCATAGAGCATAAATAACACAGATAATATATTCATAAGACCCTTTGTCTAATGATTTTTTTGCCAGATAATTAATGTTAAACTATTTAAAATGTTCAAACGGTAAATTTTTACGATTAAAAAGCAGTAGGTTCTTTCATTTTATATTCTACCTCGAATGAAGCGTGTACTCGAGGATTATGGTACGAACACAAAACCTTGTTTCCAGCCGAAACTCAGCCGCCGCCTCGGCACATTACCGTGACCGTGTCGATTCTAAAACGTTGCATCAATTTCGTGACGTCCGAGCGACGCAACGACGCAATTCTGGCCTTGAAGGTCCTCACCCAGGGATTCTCTGTATTGAGGCACTACGACGACGAACTGCTGCCTCTAGTGCACGCCGCCTGGGCTCCGCTCTGCAGCAAGGTGGGCGCGGAACCGCCTGTGGCGAGGGCGGCTCTCGATCTGTTGGTCACCATGGCAACTCTTTCTAAGGACTTCATAAGGAGTCGCGCTATGAAGTGAGTGATGCTTTCTTTGTTTCTAGGTTATACTTAAGCCTTAGACGCAGAAGATTGTTTTTCTCTTTGTCGCCTATTACGACACACACGGACATAAAGGGAATGGCAGATTCTTACGCGCGCATATGTGTATAGATGCAGGAGGCTCGGGGCCGTGTTCTGTGTCAGTCTTTGGCGGAGGCCTATGTTCAGTAGTGTACTTATGATAGTCTGTAATGAATGTATGTAATATATTTGCGACTAATGGCCTTCTACGTCACCGACGACGATGCAGTTCAATTCGGAAGGACCAAAGCCGCGTTCCTCGGATCTAAATGTGACTTTCTTTTCCTTTCAAACCGGAGCACAACAGTGATGGCGCTGTTGGTTCGCGGCAGAAACAAAAATGTCCAATGTGAATTATTCGATAACCGCCCACAGAGACGTCCTGCCCCACGTGTATAAATACTTAAGAAGCAGCTCGCACGACAGTCTACTGAAGGACAAAGGCTCCGCGTACCGCCTGAGCGCCGCGTACCGACTGCAGGAGGCGATGCTGAAGGCTCTGCCATGTCTCGCTGTGGACTTGCGCTTGGACGAGTCGGGGCTGGAAGAAGCAATGTGCTGTGTCGATGTTTACCTGTGCAGGAAGCAGCCGAGACCCTTGCAGGTGAGTTTAGAAACTAATCGAAGTGACGTTCCAGGACCGGTCGGCGCGTTCGTGGTGGTTCGGTCGGTCCCACATGGCCGCGCGCACCGACCCTCGCAAGGGCCGCTCGAGCATGACGCTTTCAGTCAATACTAAAAAACAATGGTGTGATTAATTTTTAAGTGTCTATACCCACTTATTTTACATTTATGGGCTATATTTAGTTTAATATTGCTGATTCAAGACAAACTGTCATAAATGGCCTTGCTATCAGAGCGTGGGCGTTGTGCACGGGTATACATTAACTATCGGTTTTTATATGTTTACTTCATCTGTTGTGTGCACTGCAGTGCACTGCTGCAACAGTGAATGTAAAGTAGTCCCACTGCTGGGTAGAGCACTCCTTATAATATTTGAGAGGGCTTTGGAACCGGGAAGGGTCCGTCGCGCTGGTCCAATGCTGGTCGGCGGACTTAACATGCCTTGAAATATATATATATTTTTTATCATTTCTCAGACGTGTCGGTTTCTTCACGATGTTTCCGTATAACGCCGAGCTAACTCGAACCTGCGAGCGGTAACTCCGGGCTACCACGCGTCAGTGCTCACAACAAAAATGATCATCATTACAGCCTGTCCCAGGTCCACAGCTGGGCATAAGTCACTGACAAAGATTGCCACATAGCACGGTCCTGAGCCACCTGCATCCATCGACTTCCCGCAACACTGTGCAGGGCTTCACTCCATCTCGTGAGATCGCCCCACACTGCGTTTGCGTGCACGATGTCGCCATATGAGAACCTTTCTTCCCCGGTTGTCAGTTCTGCTATGTGGCCGGCCCATTGCCCCTTAAGCTTGCTGATCCTTACGGTTATATCGGCTACACTACTTCAGCTGTGGATGTCTTCGATGCATCACGAAAACTATTTAAAAACATGTATGATAATATAAAATAGAAATTGGGGTATGCTAGACCTAAATAATTTTAGATACGGCTGTTGACGCCATGACACCAAAATCATGGCAAGCACCAAAAAAAATAGTTTGCGTTAAATTGTCCAAAACGTATTTTGGAGTGACGTGTTCCTAGCGAGATATTAAATAAATGTTCGCGAGTTATATTCCTACTGACTTACTACCTACTGACTTGATTGGTATATATGTAAATTAGAAAGAAAGAAAGAAAGAAAGAAAGAAACATTTATTGCACAAATACGCCACTTGATAACAAAACAAACATTGCAACACATTTAAACAGTTATTTACACAAACAATGTTTAACGTTGCCTCCTCTAGATGCGTTGCGTGGCGCATGGGGCAAACAGACCACACTCAGCTTAATGCTGCAGTTGAGACTACAGCGCTGGTTTTCAGTGGGCCTGTGTGTCGGGTGATGTACGGACATTCGTATACATACGGGGAAAGTTATTTTCAACTATATTGTACATAGCTTAAGAAGTATCAGTAACAATAATCAAATGAAAACTAACTTAACTAACTAATCAAGGATAAATAGATTTAATAAATACAGCTTTACAAAATTGTGTCTATGAGCTATGGGAGCTGTACTCTGTTCTGGAACTATACCACACTAATTTTAAAACACAATTAAAACGTCTCGTCGTTCCGGTAACAAGAACCTTTTCCTTATCTTTCCAGGAGCTGGCAGTGAATTTCTTCAAGCACATCCTGGCAAAGAACTACGGCGCCGGCTGGTGCCACCTGAGACGCCTCTGCGATAACGAAGACGTGCTGGAACCGCCCCCAATGAAGTACGTCGCGCTGCAGGCGGTCACCGGAACTCCTAACAGAGCCACTGATGTAGATTACGATAAAAATATTAAATTAATATTCGTAACAGATTAAATGATGTGAAATTAAAGATGATTTTAAAATGTATTTTTAGTTTTTTTATTACAGGGGCACTTCCCCCTCGATATACCATGTTGTTCTTTTAATAGGGATTTTTTCTACTAGTTCTACTATCGTCTCTACTACAGGTAACGTTGTACTTACTTAACCTATTTTTAACAAAATTAATCCAAATTTAAATCAGCTTGTTTAAAATAATTTAAACTAGCGTTTATGTACCGGGACAGATTTATTCTATATCCATTTTTTTTTGTATCACGTGGGGGGAAAGGTAACACCTACCTGTCTCGTAAAGTCGTCCCGATCCATATTGCTGATGATTCCATCATGACATAAGCGAACACTGGATCGGGATCGCTAACTGCCGGACCGAATTAAACTCGCCCTCGCGGACTAGATGTGCTGTGTGCCCGGCGGCACAGTTTCGGCGGAAGGCGCGCGCAGAGCGCCGGACGTCAGTCGAATGATATGCCGTGCATAGTATCGGAGATCGCCGCAGTCAGCCCCTCAGAGAGTATATAACCAGCCCATTCCACGTGCCGCTAGGGTTGCCACTCGTCTCCTTTTGTACCGCAGTGCGTTGTGTTGTACCTCCTTAACGGCCCGAACTTTTCGAATCTATCTTTATCACAAGGAGCGCGGACGATTTTTAACGTAATAAAAATATATATGATATTAGCTTATATTCCTATTACTAGTAACCTTTTACTGGGTAAGTGTTGGAACTTGTCATTTCATTGTTGTATATTACGTAGTAGGCTTTGTAAAATGCTTTGGCTTTCATATTACTCATTAGTGCTGCTCATTTTTAATGTTTTTTTTATTAAGTACAGATTTTATATTAATAGTAAAATATGATATTATTGTTTAAATCAAATGATATAATAATAAATAATTCCAGCTTATAATTATTTTTATTTCGTAGTTTAAAATTCATGTTCCCATCCGACTGTGCTTTCCTTAGCCGCCACCTCACATTCTACATTTCGATTCAGTTTTCGGTCTACATTTGTGCGAAATCACAAATTATTGGTTTACGGGACTGGTTGTGTTGTGTTCGTCTCGTGTCTCTGGCACTGCATCTAACCCTTCCTCCGATCTTATCGCATAAGTTTTACATCGGATATGGCAAGGTAAAGTCGAGTGCGCGCACACAGAGGCGGTTTTACCTATGACGCAGGCAGTGCGTTGCACACCAGCGCAGCGACGTCATGGGCGCCGGCCGCGGCACTTCCAATGAAAGTACTTCCTAGAGGGCGCTAGGGTAATGATTGCACACGGGCGCTCTATGGACTAGAGACGCGTCTTACTTTGCGCGTACACTCACAGCACTATAATATCTCCTTCGCAGTTGACAACTGTCGATATTATACCGAAGTTGTCGCCGTGGTCGAATAAGGCCAGGGGTCCCCGGTCTATCGTCACATATAGACATACATTTTTATCGATTTTCCGCCCTCGGTTAGGACTGGGGACGTTTTTCCGCCATCTGTCAGATCGCTGCTTGGATACAGAGTTAGGTTTCCTAATACTCAAGAAATTGTAATATGTTCAGTTTTGATGGTCAGTTGTGGCCACCGGCCAGGTACTTAGCAGTCATTAGCGTGAGCGGCACGGCGTAATAAAAAAAATTTCACACAATTAGCAATTAGAGAAAATGCTATATGGTTGTCATAGAGCTTAGTAAATTAAAGACCAGTGTAGATAGACCTCTAATAGCCGAGTATGCGTACACAGTAACTGCAGTTTTTTTTACTCTAAGAAAATCGGAAATTTCTATACGTTGTAGTTCACTTTGCAACTGTTAACTACAGCTTGAATGTGTAGAGTCGAGTCATTTTTTTGGAAGGAGGATTTTCCGTTTCAGTCCTCAGGGATCTTTACAACTTTTCATGTGGGCTGTGCTTGCTTGCTACGTGCCGATGACGACCGCGTGGCATAGTAGCAAGCGTACTAGACTGTTAGGCCGTTCGAATTCTATATTTGTGCAGCACAATGTCAATGGGTAGTTGAAATTTATAAAAAAAAACCAATCTCTCACTGAAAACAAATATTTATTATTTTACAGTAGTATTATATAATATTGCAGCCGCACCTCACACCATTGCCCAGTCGAACATTGAGTTATTCGATAAGACTTTAAACCTCTATGGCACGAACGTACCCATACTGCGGCTAAGAAATTCACTTCTATAAAATTTTTATAATTATTAGCGTCTTTTTACATCGAGGAAATTAAATGAAATGCTGGCATGTATACGTAATAAATATTTATGTACGACAAGAAATTAAAAGAAACGAAATGAAATATGTAAAATGTCCGACAAAGTATATTTTCCCATTCGCTTGTACACATGCCATTCATAAATATGAAAGAGTTGTATATGAAAATTTATTCATTTAACTACAAGTTTAAATACTTTTCAAGAAAAAATGCACTTATTTAGTGAAACGTTATTTAGACATTAAAATAAATTTTAGAAATAGTAACTTTTCTTCAATATTAAATAATCAAACCTAAAAGAAATCACAGTTTAAGATAGAAAAGAGAATCAGACGTTACAAAGCGAAAATCCATCGTTTCAAAGACGTTAGAAAAAAATTATTTGACATCGGTTTATAATGAATAAATTTATTTTTGAGGGGAACGCAAATACAATCAATGTTTAGGGGATATTTTCAACGAATTCTAGAAGTATTAACAATAAAATGATTCTTCCAGGCGCATCTCACCTTCTTACAAAGTCACCAATGCTTAGGCCTTGGAATCGGTGTTAAATATAAGCTTATCAGAGTACGGACTGACATTTACGTGTCAAATTATATAATAACCGGCAATAAGTCAGAGTAAGCATCATCTCTGTTGCTGCAGTTGTACAGGGTGAATATCTGCCATCGGGTAAACCATTTCCACGCCCATTTACCATCTGTAAAAATTAAGTAACAGCCTGTAAATGTCCCACTGCTGGGCAAAGGACTCCCTATCGAGGGTCAAGGATTCTCCATTGCGGCGGACTTCACACGTCCATAAATATTTCTCACGATGTTTCCCTTCGCAGTGGACGCGGTAAATTCAGCACTTACAAGTTAGCCAGTCAAAACTTCAGCGCTTGTACTTCAAAGAAATTGCAACATTTAATCATTCATCCATGTAAATTATTAGATGGTCCGTCTGATTTTGCACAGAGAAATGCAATAAAGAGCAATGACAATAAAAAGCATGAGCATCTACATAAATGTACAACCAACAGACAATAGGTATTAAATTAAACAAACATCACTATAATACTTTGACCTTAAACGCTAAGTAACAATCTTAGGACGTGCGTGAAATATATTCCACTCGCGACAAGTCGCTGGCAACATTTTTTTACTGTGTACTGTAATATATAATGTGTGTAACATATTCCTTCATTTGTCTAATACCACTAATCTGATGCAATATCTACAGTTATAATAATTTAGTAGGCCACCTTTGACCTCATCTCGATATTAGTGTTTTCACATAAATACATTCAAATTATCGCTCAATGTAAGAGCACGACTCTTCGTACTTTATTATTTACATGCCTTGCTGACATTATTTTGAATTCTCATAGAGCAGCAATAAGACACAATTTTGAAAAAGCTTAATGAGATGTCAGAAGGGGCCTATTAAATAATTATTAGTAAAATCATTACCTATATAATCTATAAGATATTTGAATACAAACTAGAAATTAACGGATAAAATCTAAATCTAGCTCGCAAGTAAAATCACGCAAAACTCGAAATGAGTCAAATAAATCAGATATAATGAACACAATATTTTTTTCATGTTTATTTTACACTGCAAGGTCGAAGAAGGAAATAAATGCCAATTCAGATTATGCTTTCACCTGTATATTGAAGCTGCTTTAAGGAAACAGAACATTACGCCAAGTAACATACAGGGATGCCATAAATTATTACATAGATCAATAATACAGATAGTAAAAAATACACGAAATATATACGCTGCTGCGCGCTATTGTAGTTTAATATACTATTATATTATAGTACAATCACCTAGTTTAGAACGATTTACTCTTCATATACATGATATTCGAAACATCTGAATGCGAGTCGTCTAACGAAATTACAAGTACGATGTCGTACCAAGAAAAAAAAAACACGACAATTGATATTGTTATAATCTGTTACAAGCAATGACGAATTGCGGAATGGTTCTGTTCCAATATAAACACACATACAAACCACCCTTAAATATTAAATATACTAAATTGAACTAACTAAAGTTATCAAATATTGTTTAGATGTTACAGCTTTGTTGCAAGCCGACTGTTGGCATTTTATGTCGCGTTCTTTTTTATATTTCGGCTCTTGATATTATTGATTTGTAACTTTGGTAGCCCCTTAAAAATCGCTCCCCCTTATATTGCCACGTGGGTGTCGTAGACTAAAAAAAAGCGTTGAAATCACTTGGCAATCTCTGCGGGCACAGCCAGCGACGAGGCTCGTCATTAGTCACGCTCTATCTCCCAGTGTGGAGAGCAGTGGGCTGCGGGGATAGCGATAGTCCGCTTAGGTATTTTCTTAAACTAAAATGAAAATGCGTACCTTTTTCCCATCGCTGTGGGGAGTAAATGCTTATATGTGATTTTGTTTTAACATACTTGTACATCAAAATCATAATGGCGTAATAGTAATTACTTTCTTTTTGACAACATACCAACATAAACGCAGCAATAACTTTACAAAGTGTAATGTTCATCTGACATTCGTTTTTTAATCATACTATTCTGAATTACAATGTAGGACAAGTTCAACAATATTTGGCCTTTCAACGACATAACAATGTCAACTGTCAGTTTGCAGTAAACAAGGCCAACCGCCGAAATTACATTTTTTTTTAAAAAACATCTTAGCCATCGACAGTTATGTATACACTAGTTCTGAAAACGATGACTTACATTTATTACTCAATAACCAACAAAATAGGTCTCCTGGATCGACCAAACCTAAAGGGACTTGCCACCAGGAGACCCAAAAGTGGGTGGACGAAGCCAATTGCGCTACGCTGAGTCGTGCCGAATAGCAATTCCTTATCTCTGCCTGCCCCTATGGGTGACAGGCGTAAGTGCGTATATACAGGATTACCTATAAAAGATTACCACAAACCTCTTCCTTAAGTTACACAAAAGAATAATATATCTTTGTTTCTTGTTGAAGTTTTCTTAAGGTTACAACTTTACATATATATAAGGGCATGAGTTTTGTCTAGTTTCGAAATGTTTTTAACTTTTTTTTCATATGGCCTCTACCACTGGATACTGCCATCATCGAGTCAGCCATAAAAATCCCACGATAAAAGTAATTGTAAAAAGTAAAGTAGCAACCTGTAAGTCCACAGCTGGACACTGGCCTCTTCTTAATATTTCAGAGGGTAATCTCATTATTAAAATCAAATTTAAATAATCAAATGTACGTCATCGCTCCATAGAACATTACATTACGACAATAGTGTATTTTTGAACACTTACACAATGCACGAGCACAAAACTATATTAAATAAATTATCTAAAGTCAATTCGATTAGCTTTCGGACTGTATTGCGCAGACTGCAGTGTATTTAATCAATTAAAAAGCGACCTGATTCTCATTGTAAAATATTCTTTTATTTTTTACTGATTTTAGTATATTTAACATAATATATTACTTGAACCTTAAACAACCCGTTCGTTGAATTACACTGTTGTTGAATTATCATTTGATGGCTTTTCTTTTAAAATTTTTAATTCATACTATTGCAGTAATATACAGTGCAATAAATGCCCACAATTGCCATATATAATTATAATTACATGCTAGTTTTAATTGGTGTTCACTATATATCTTTTATGTCTATAATTATATACACACTCTCTCTACAGACGATGGTAAAGCCTCGATGTGTCATTACAATAGAATTTAAATTGTAACAACACGTCGAGAATATAATTTGGGTATGTCGTTTAAATTCATAATCACTTCTGAGGCTCTCACTTCTAAAACAGCACACCTTCACCACTAACAATATTCACTCCTCGTGCATCTATAACGATATAACATAACTTTCAAAGTTTGGCGGATATGGGGTGTAAAGTTTAAAAGTAGTCGGTTGAAATGAACTCTAATATCGACGCGATACAGTCCGAAGTATCTTAGCGTAACTGGCTCATTAAAATCACTTCCACGCCATCTTGAGCATCTTGCGCGCTGCGAAATATTTGGTACTGTATGAGGCAACAATAAGCGCCACAAGGACGATGCTTATTAAGTGGTAATCGAAGTCGTCTTTGAGGAGATCAAAAGTTTTCGAAGGCGCCACACGCGTGTAATACAGATCTGTGGATGGAGAAGTTGTTAATGAGAGAAACTGTATATAAAAATAAATACAAAAAAAAAATATTTGCGGGGGTGCATTAACGTGGGCAAGGACAGGTCGTCACAGGCTTGCACCGACCAAAATGTTAGAGCTTCACCGCAGCAGGGACACGGGAAAGTTCGCACACATCCGCGACCCCACCAGCACCGGCCACCCTAAGCAGTCCCATTTTGGTATAGGACACGTCCCCTCACTCTCCCCTCCTGCGAAGGCGCGCCGGGACACGGACGCTTGTTGCCTCGCAGTTTCAAAATATTTACAGTATGTGAGTTTTTTTAACAATGTTATTATAAACAATAATATAAACAAATTAGAACAAGACAATTGCAAATTATTCTAATATTAATTGTATTTCCCCGCAAATCCAACTGGGCTGTGTTGCGCGCACGGATATCGGTGCAAACATTCCCTCCACAATCTAACAACCCGCATCCCAAGTGGACTCGCCTGGCCCACTCGGAGCGTCCGCCCCGGAGGTAACTGTGCACGCGGTGCAGCTGAGCACGGATCAAGGCACGACACAGAGATGCACTCACCGAGGCCGGTGGCCAGCACCAGGCTCGTGGACTCGATGCCGGCGGGGTGGGTGTGGATGGCGCGCACGCGGTGCAGCGTACGGTTGTAGTTGAGCACGCTCTCGGCGGGCAGCGGCAGCTCGGGCGCGTAGGGCAGCAGGCCCTCCTCGCGCTGCTCGGCCGTGGGCGCCGCGGGTCGCCGCGGGTCCAGTAATGTCCACGGGATCTCCACTAAAGCACCCGTTGACAGCGCCACTGCAAGAGTAAGTAGTATTAACATCAGCTAGCTATTGCAGTATGTCAAAAGTTCACAACTGAACTGAACATGGGTGCTTGAATCTTTGTTGGAACCTGGAGCCACGAGAATCAAAAGATCTTAAGCCGCTGCGGTGAATGGAGTTGTAAGTGAAGATCTAATTGCATTTACTTATGATTTACGCACACACGTACATAAATTCATGACTTTATGTACTTCATAATATAATGTGAAGGATGCAAAGGGAGGCTGTCTCGCTGTACATCACAACAAAGGTAGCTCGGATCAGTAATACGCACAAATGACGTGTCGGTCGGTGAGCGAGCGCTCGGTGACGGTGACGGCGGCGGCGGCGGCGGCGGCGGCCGGCACGATGTAGGCCTGCCGCTCGACGGCCGGCGCGCGCTCCGACGCGAACGAGCTGAACGCCGCGCCGGCCGGCAGCCAGCGCTCCTTGCCTTCATACAGCTCCATTGTCGCTGAGTTCAACATACACAGTCATTTAATGTTAAGTTTTAGCACTCGTTTTCAAGTCAAGTCTTACTTGATCGACTGCATTAAGTAGTTCATTAAACGTGGTAGAGCCAAGCGGCGGCTTTTGTTGCTGCTGCAATGGGCCGGGTCGACCGGATTGGTACCACGGCCTCGCAGAATACCGGCGTGAAGTAGAGGCTTCTTGTGCCTCTGCGTTTCTTGTGCCCCATTCCCCTCCTCATCCTCCCTCCTATCTCCCAAATACCCTTAAAACCCAGCAACACACCTCCAGCACCTCTGGTGTTGCCAGATGCAATCACTATTGAATTTCTGTGAATCACTGTTATACAGCCAGTATAATTACAGGCCAAGAGGCGTTCCGTCTTAGATTTCAGGGGTAACAAATCAACTGTAACCTTCTTCAGTTGGAGTTGTTTGCAGGCTGCTTACTATCGGGTGACTCGTTTATCACTCAAAAGCCATGAAAACAGTTTAACCCGTTGTATTCGGTAACACGGCAGAAGTATATTTAAGTTTATAACGAATGTAGCACTCAAGAGCGAGACAGCGGCGAGCAGCGAGCGGCACTCACCTATCTCGAGGCGGCGGTGCTTGTCGCTGCGGTAGAGGTAGGCGAGGCAGTGGTCCGCGTGCACGGCGAGCGGCAGCGCGCGCGCTCCGACGCGAACGAGTTGAACGCCGCGCCGGCCGGCAGCCAGCGCTCCTTGCCTTCATACAGCTCCATTGTCGCTGAGTTCAACATACACAGTCATTTAATGTTAAGTTTTAGCACTCGTTTTCAAGTCAAGTCTTACTTGATCGACTGCATTAAGTAGTTCATTAAACGTGGTAGAGCCAAGCGGCGGCTTTTGTTGCTGCTGCAATGGGCCGGGTCGACCGGATTGGTACCACGGCCTCGCAGAATACCGGCGTGAAGTAGAGGCTTCTTGTGCCTCTGCGTTTCTTGTGCCCCATTCCTCCTCATCCTCCCTCCTATCTCCCAAATACCCTTAAAACCCAGCAACACACCTCCAGCACCTCTGGTGTTGCCAGATGCAATCACTATTGAATTTCTGTGAATCACTGTTATACAGCCAGTATAATTACAGGCCAAGAGGCGTTCCGTCTTAGATTTCAGGGTAACAAATCAACTGTAACCTTCTTCAGTTGGAGTTGTTTGCAGGCTGCTTACTATCGGGTGACTCGTTTATCACTCAAAAGCCATGAAAACAGTTTAACCCGTTGTATTCGGTAACACGGCAGAAGTATATTTAAGTTTATAACGAATGTAGCACTCAAGAGCGAGACAGCGGCGAGCAGCGAGCGGCACTCACCTATCTCGAGGCGGCGGCGGCGGCGGCGGCGGCGGCGGCGGCGGCGGCGGCGGCGGCGGCGGCGGCGGCGGCGGCGGCGGCGGCGGCGGCGGCGGCGGCGGCGGCGGCGCGCACGCGGTGCAGCTGAGCACGGATCAAGGCACGACACAGAGATGCACTCACCGAGGCCGGTGGCCAGCACCAGGCTCGTGGACTCGATGCCGGCGGGGTGGGTGTGGATGGCGCGCACGCGGTGCAGCTGAGCACGGATCAAGGCACGACACAGAGATGCACTCACCGAGGCCGGTGGCCAGCACCAGGCTCGTGGACTCGATGCCGGCGGGGTGGGTGTGGATGGCGCGCACGCGGTGCAGCGTACGGTTGTAGTTGAGCACGCTCTCGGCGGGCAGCGGCAGCTCGGGCGCGTAGGGCAGCAGGCCCTCCTCGCGCTGCTCGGCCGTGGGCGCCGCGGGTCGCCGCGGGTCCAGTAATGTCCACGGGATCTCCACTAAAGCACCCGTTGACAGCGCCACTGCAAGAGTAAGTAGTATTAACATCAGCTAGCTATTGCAGTATGTCAAAAGTTCACAACTGAACTGAACATGGGTGCTTGAATCTTTGTTGGAACCTGGAGCCACGAGAATCAAAAGATCTTAAGCCGCTGCGGTGAATGGAGTTGTAAGTGAAGATCTAATTGCATTTACTTATGATTTACGCACACACGTACATAAATTCATGACTTTATGTACTTCATAATATAATGTGAAGGATGCAAAGGAGGCTGTCTCGCTGTACATCACAACAAAGGTAGCTCGGATCAGTAATACGCACAAATGACGTGTCGGTCGGTGAGCGAGCGCTCGGTGACGGTGACGGCGGCGGCGGCGGCGGCGGCCGGCACGATGTAGGCCTGCCGCTCGACGGCCGGCGCGCGCTCCGACGCGAACGAGTTGAACGCCGCGCCGGCCGGCAGCCAGCGCTCCTTGCCTTCATACAGCTCCATTGTCGCTGAGTTCAACATACACAGTCATTTAATGTTAAGTTTTAGCACTCGTTTTCAAGTCAAGTCTTACTTGATCGACTGCATTAAGTAGTTCATTAAACGTGGTAGAGCCAAGCGGCGGCTTTTGTTGCTGCTGCAATGGGCCGGGTCGACCGGATTGGTACCACGGCCTCGCAGAATACCGGCGTGAAGTAGAGGCTTCTTGTGCCTCTGCGTTTCTTGTGCCCCATTCCCCCTCCTCATCCTCCCTCCTATCTCCCAAATACCCTTAAAACCCAGCAACACACCTCCAGCACCTCTGGTGTTGCCAGATGCAATCACTATTGAATTTCTGTGAATCACTGTTATACAGCCAGTATAATTACAGGCCAAGAGGCGTTCCGTCTTAGATTTCAGGGGTAACAAATCAACTGTAACCTTCTTCAGTTGGAGTTGTTTGCAGGCTGCTTACTATCGGGTGACTCGTTTATCACTCAAAAGCCATGAAAACAGTTTAACCCGTTGTATTCGGTAACACGGCAGAAGTATATTTAAGTTTATAACGAATGTAGCACTCAAGAGCGAGACAGCGGCGAGCAGCGAGCGGCACTCACCTATCTCGAGGCGGCGGTGCTTGTCGCTGCGGTAGAGGTAGGCGAGGCAGTGGTCCGCGTGCACGGCGAGCGGCAGCGCGCGCGCGCGGCGGTGCACCGCGGCCGCTGCCACCGCGCCCGACGCCACGTCCACTGCCACCGCGCCCGACGCCACGTCCACTGCCACCGCGCCCGACGCCACGTCCACTGCCACCGCGCCCGACGCCACGTCCACTGCCACCGCGCCCGACGCCACGTCCACTGCCACCGCGCCCGACGCCACGTCCACTGCCACCGCGCCCGACGCCACGTCCACTGCCACCGCGCGCACTACTTCTGCACGGGCCAACAAAGACATTACACATTAATAAATAATTTGCTTTCTCTGATCATGATCCACATACCAAAGGAATTTTGCATGGCTTTGCTTCGAGAACTTCTGTCTACTTAACCGCAGTACCTAAAATGAGATTAGGAATACAAGGAGTTTATAACTTTGGTGTCTGATCTTGTTAAACACTATTTAATCCCGCCCCCTGGCCGCGTAGGCTGGACCATAAGAATAACCAATAATACAAGTATAGGAGCGGGACTCTCGCGCCATACGCCTTCAAGCTCGCTATACTGCATGCGTCGGTAGGCTCGCTTTTGCACGCATATACAGAGATATATATACAGATAGATACAAAACAGTTTTGGTTTACTGAGGGAAATTGTTAACATATGTCATAAGAAACTAATTATTAGGCATACTTACGTGCGTTGATTAAAAAAAGTTAATTTAGTATAACGTGGCTATTCTTTTTTTATACATTTATTTGAGCTTTCCAAAGGCATTACAGTTGACGAGAAAAATATGGTAAAAAAATTGTTGAATATGTCAATATTCCTTTCAATATAATGACAATTAATTGTTAAAACGACAAAGTGATTATTTACGATTCTAGTTAAATACAATAATGCAATTGCACCTTGAATTATTATATTATAAATCAGCCATGAAGTATGATTTAACAGTAAATTTTACTTTTCTTTTAAATAAGTGTTTTTACATATTTCTGATCCAATAGATAAAGTAAAAAAAAAGTTATATTAGTAACCGCAGGACGAGAGCGGAGCGTTGCGACGCAGCGTTCGGGGAACGCACAAAGGAATTTCTATTCTATACTTGTATTATTGGTCATATTGTATCAATGGCTGTAACATATAGGGCCGTAGTAAATCTCATCAAAGAGTGGTAGAAACCTGAAAAAACAGTGAAACAAAAGTTGGGTATGGATTGTTTGACTCATGTAATGTGGACGTACCTTTATGCAGCGGGTCGGGTCCTTCGGTGATGAAAAGCACGAGATTGGGGTTGGTGTACTTGTACAGCACGCTGCGGTCGGCGAGCGCGCGGCCCGGCGAGTGCGTGCGCTCGAGGCGCGCGCGCGGCGCCTCACGCACTATGCGGTGGCCCGTCGCGCCCGCGCCGCCCAGCTGCAGCGACCAGATCTTCTGCGTAGACGCCGACTGCACAGCAACGGTCACACCGTTTTACTATATGGAAGATGTCTCTGGCCAATAACTGTTTGTGTTACGGTTTTACAGATATAGGAGAGCCAGTATAATAACAGGCCGTGAGGTCCATCTAAGATGGATCCCCATCATCCTCTGGGGGTGACAATGTTGTAGTGTAGTAGCCACTAACGAACAGGTAACAAACAGAAAAAATTCTATCTATGCACCCCAACCTGTAAATGAGTATTATATCTATTGACAAAATATTCTTTGTCATTGAACAATGTTCAATGTTCATGATACTGCAGACGCACCTTTATAAACAGTAATTTAAATTAATAACATTTCTGTATTACAAAATGTATATTTCCTTTTTAATAGTACAA
Source organism: Bhutanitis thaidina (assembly GCA_029286595.1). Taxonomy (NCBI): domain Eukaryota; kingdom Metazoa; phylum Arthropoda; class Insecta; order Lepidoptera; family Papilionidae; genus Bhutanitis; species Bhutanitis thaidina. Next base: position 14,188,385 of record JAGSMS010000008.1, on the reverse strand, counting down.
AATACACTTACTTTGCCATCGTACTTCAACGCGTAACCGTGCACTTTGGCCGTTTCCCTCTCCGCTACGTACATATACATGTCCTTTACTAAAGGCTCCGACGACATTGGGAACACCTGTAAAGTAAAACAAAAATATATGTAACCAAATTGAAACCAAAAATGAGTAAATAAACACAGTTGAAAGCATTTAATGTGTTGTTGTTGTTGTGTTGTTGCCATCATTTGCTCAATAAACAATTTATTTGTAAGCGTATTCGGGAGCAAATGTAAGAATAAGAACGATAAGACTGGCCTCTGTTAATATCTTCTCAGGACTGCAAAGGGCTTTTAGCTCAGCTGATTCGTGCCTAATCAAAATTCATAACCTCTGCCTACCCGTATAGGTGACAGTTATGCGTGCTTATATTATTCGTGTAAACAGTATACAATGAATACCTGCGCAGTCTCATCTTCGTACAGCACCACTAGACCGTGTAACTTCTCCACGTCCGCACGGTGCAACATTGTGCACTGTAGCAACCGTGCGTCTAAATGGAGGAGGCGCTCGCCCACAAGCTCGCCATTTATGGGGTTCAAGCTTATAATGAGGCCATTGCCCGTGTCCTGAAACAAGAAATGCTATCGTTGAAAACTGCGACAATATTTACTGTACTAGTCCAAATATGTGGGGTGGAATACTTAACGTGAAACGTCTATGTCAGCGAAGCGATTTTAGCGTATTGGATTGAAATGAAAACGAAACATTTTTCATGATGTCAACGGAGTGACGTGAGGTGATGCTCTTCATCCCTTTAAAAATAGTTAATATTTGCCATTTTATTGTTTTTGTAAGCGGAATTGTCCAATTTTTTTTATCTAACGTCGTTAAACATAATTTTTGAAACAATCTTTTTGAAACTTTTGTAGCAATTTGTTTTATAATTATGTCTAAATACTTTTTCAATTAAAAAACCAGCTGACTTCTTTCAATTTCCTTTTGTATTGGGTTATTAACTGAGGTTTAATGTCAAAAGATTCAGTTGAGTGAGGACTTGAGATGTATGGTAATGTCACTTGCCACGTGTCTCCCCACGACAGTGAGGTACGCGTCGGACGGCGGGTGCCAGGCAGTCCTCCGCGTAAACACGGCCACGGACTCCGCGTCCAAGTTGGGCTCGTACAACTGCCATAGTATATCTCCCGACAAATTGTCCATGCCGAAAATCTGTAAGAAATCATACGTAATTTTTTTTTAAAATATGTATAACACATGAGTTCGATTTTTAAAATTATGTATTATTTTCTTCTCAAGTTATCTTTGTAATAATAAAGATTCGATATATGCTCAAAAACCAACTGAAAAAGATTGAGTGATGACCTACAGTTTTACGGAGTCTATGGATGTAGATGGTATGTCTACATCCATAGACTCCGTAAATATGTAAGTAATTTATGTAAATTTATTTTATGTCCGTAAGTATGTAAACCATAAATTACATATAACACTTTTTTTTTCATACAAGTTAAATAGCTTAATAATCCAGATGAAACGCAAATGAACTACCAACATCGGCGAGCGTGGCGACATCGCAGGATATTTACTTAAAACGAACGCCGGCGAGGTTCAGCCAATGAGAACTTTGGTTTCGTAGGCTAGTTAACCATTTGTCAAAGTAACAAAAACTAGAAAGTATCCTGTGAATGAATCACTGTTATTTATGTAATTGATATTTGGTGTATGAACTGGAAATGGCCAGTAAAATATGAGGTTAAATTTAATATGGATGCGACGTGCCTCCAACTCGCACCATAATTTAGGTATTTTTTGAAAATTACTAGAAATAAAACCAAGCTGGACAAATGCATCTCACTAAAACTCACCTTTCCAACATCAGTCACCAACACGATCACTTTATGAAGATTGAAGTAGTCGCGCACTAGGTTGTTGCTAATCGAGCTCTCGACAGCACGATCTGCGTGCTGGAAACTGTGTATCAGATTCTGCAGCTGCTGGAACTGACTCTGCAGGCGCCTGGAGAATGCGGCCCAAATCGAACCTGGAGATAAATATAAGTGTGTCGGTATAACACCTCTGGAAATTAGCTGACTCTGATCTGATGGATTGGCTAATGTACGAACTTCAGTTATACAACAACTACGTTTAATATATCCGGACAAACACACACGCTTCAACCAAATTAAAAAAAAATCCGTGAGACACCATATCCCGATAAAATCGTACCATGTTATTTTTAAAATTCCTTTATTCAAGACATGATTAAAAATAAACGAAACCAGGACTTGCATGTTCAAAATAACTAGGTATGAATTTGTCGTCGATTGTCTTCGGACGGAATTATTGTGAAATATTTCTAAGGATCTTGGTCACTGTATAAGGTATACATAAACCTGCATAAGCAGCAAACAATGAATCATACCAAAATCAAATCAAATTCCATGAATCTTTTACAAACCATTATATTGATCATACAAATGTATATACTTCTCAAAAATATTTGAGAGAAGGTCCATGCCCAGCACTGGGTATTTACAGGCTGCTACTTATCTTTTTACTTATACAAATGTTTGCCTCAAGAGGTACACAGACCCGTGACATCGAAGGAAGGGTGAATTAAAAATAGAAAAGTGAAAGGAGACGACGCTGCTTCTGAACACGAAGCTTCTATAATTTTTTTTTATATTTTTTTTGTGTTCGGTTGTCTGAAACAACTTGCTACGAGAGGCAATTAGACCGCCTCTTCCTATCCTTTTGTATTTTACGCTTGGTTTTTCTTTTATTTTACTTAGTGCGCAAAAAAGAAGTAGAACCTTTCACCATACGGTCACCGTGGATGTTAGTGCGATGTAAACTATTATTAAATGTTAAGAATTAACATTCACACAAAAATGTTTGCTTTAGAGAAAGTTGTAAGTTCATATATATAAATAAAGTGCCAGTGATTTCTAAATAACTGGCTTTCGCTAACTTCTTATACTGACTTCATGATACGAAAACTAAAAATTCCGTCTTTTTTTCTACCGGTTTGTCTGTTTGTCTGATCTAATATTAGAAATAGCTAAACCTAGAAATATTTTATTTAGGGCCTACATTAAATATGAATCTTAAAAATCAACATATACAGGGGAATATCAGTGATAGAAAGAAATTAATAATTATCAAATGTTATTGGTCCACAATATCATTAAATTGGCAACATTTCATATATTTATCATGTTTTTATTTTGAGCAAGATTTGTTCTTGGCGAGAAGGATATATTTACAATCGCAGTATACCGAGGTGAAGTTGAGGCATCTTGTGCTTCTGCGTTTCATTCGGCGAAGGAGATAACTGGAGGCCGACTCCCTCTCCCGTCCTCTCTCCTATGTCCCAAATATCCTTAAATGCCGGCAACGCACCTGCAGCTCCTCTGGTGTTGCAGACGTACGTGGGCGACGGTAATCACTTACCATCAGAAGAGCCGCATGCACGTTTGCCCCCATTTCCATAAAAAAAGTGAAGGTTATTTAACCGTATAAGTGACACGGAGTATAAGTGAAGTGAGTTTGTGATAGCACATTTAAGAGTTTTAATTAAATTTCATCAGAATTAAGTATTTAAAAAATTGTTGAAATCAGGATGGGGATATAAAGAAACTACTACTATAGTTACCGGTAAAAGGAATATATATGGCCACATTTATAAGTCCTATTGTTGTTTCAGTTAAATAGTTAGAAACATATTTGACAGCTGTTTTATTTTCTTCTTTATGGTTTGTTTCTAATATTATTGAGTTCTAATATCTTTTTAAAGGGATAAAGATTCGTAAGACGTGCTGTTAAAGCCTGTTTCATGCTCTTATGCCAACACTCAACTATTCTGTTTCTCTGTGGACGACAAGGACTACTTCCACTCTTTTCTACCAACTTCAAAAAAGGAGGACGTTATCAATTCGTCTATACTTTTTGTATGCATTACGATTGTGAACCGATTTTGATGATTACTTTTCATTAAATAAATTTGAAAAAAGTATTCCTCCAGCAAGGGTGAGAAAATAGGAATTGAATAAAATTTAATTATATTTACTTGTTTCTAAGATTTTAATCGAAGTCTTAATCTCTGTCTTAAAAAAAACAGAACCATAAAAAACTTAAAAGATAAATCCAGGTAATGCATAATCTATTCCCCGAAAGTTAAATAGCAATAATGTAATTTCCACATTTCCTATGACCAAATAATGCTTTGCGATGCAATTATTATATTTGTGAATAAGCAACAGGAAACTAATAAAAAAAATTAAGTATTTGCTAATACCGAAACGGTCTAATAGAACAGTCAAGAGCATTGCCATGTAAATGCTTTAGAAAACTTTTAACCTTATCACAGTAGCATAAAGTTCAAGTTTTCATATTATATAGATAAGATTGTGCAATGCTCGTCCATTAGAGATTTTTCTGCATCTATAACACACGGTCTACAAGATACTTACTGTACATCTTGGCAGCTAGAGGACAACAGACAAATGACATCAATAATTTTAAAAGAAAACAAATATTATAAACATACATTCAGAAATAATTAATAAGACAGAAAAATAAATGTCATCGACATAATATTTTTATTCACGGCAATTATAATAGTTTATTATAACCACCCAAGGGGCCAAAAAAGACCATAAAATCAGATTAAAACTTGTTCTGGTCTATTACCTTCTTTTTGGTCAAATTCAGTCTCAATAGCTGCATCAGTTTCGGAAACTGGTAGGTCAACGAATTCGGCCGCAACAACGTTGGCAAGGGCTTCTTCACGAGTCCATAACACCCGGCCTGGAAATAAATAATTAATGACCATTAAATTAATTGCCTCCCCCTTCATAAAACAGCCTAAAAATTGTCATTGCTTCCAAAAAGCCATATAATACTATAATACTCAGATAATTATGATAGTTATATTAACAATAAACTATTGCTTGGATGGCTAACTGATTAAATATACAAAAAACACTCATTTAATTTCAATAAACTAATACTTTAACTAACACAAGGTAAATATTTTAAATAACCTTAATTTAAGTTACACATTACAGAATCTCGTAATATTTAGAATTATCTCATTTCTTACCTCCTTGCTGCATGAGATGAATGGCATCATCAGCTCCATTTATAAGAATTCTACATGTGTGTTGCTCCTTTGCTGTCTTAGTGCACATGACCGCTGCAAGCTCTGCTTCAGGGATACGAAGATTTTTGTCCGAGCATTTGATCTCAGACACTTCCTTGCCTGTGCTTACACTGTGTGCTATAAGAGAGAAACCCTGAAAAAAATATTGTGTGACTAATAAAAAAAATTCTAGTTTATATATTGGTCTTGGTTACCATACTTGACTGTTGGGTCTTGGATTTGAATCACATGAATTATTTGTTTTCTGGATTTGGCCTTACCTCTAATCATATTGCCTATCACCTTAACCTACATGCATAAAATACCAAACCAAAAATTAGCAGGTAGTAGTATGTAGTACTGCAGTAGTGACAAAAGAAACAGAGACAGAGGTTGCAACTCAATACAATCAGACATGAAGACATAGTTTGTGTAATTCAAACTCAGGACTCAGGGTCCATGGCTTAAAAGTTAGCCATGCAGTCACTAAATAATAATATAAATTTTAAGTCACAAATCTGTAAAACTCAACTTTAATCATTTATGTAACATACCATTGTGCTATCAGTCCATGCTTGCAGTAACAACTGTCCATTTGAACCATCAACAATAGTTGCACTAGCAGATGGATCAGCAAGTTGGACATCTAGCAGTTGAAAATCATTATCCTTGATCTGTAGAATCTTCTTATCGTCAATGACGATCCCAGGCACAGTACTCTTTGCATCTAGAGGTCTCAGATTGCCATCAAACACATCTAAACTAATATAGTCAAACAATGGTTTGCTGATGATCTGCACAACATTAGACGTAACATCTACAGAGAGTAAGCGTTGAGCTCCCACACTACCAGATACACAAGTGTAATATGGAGGGCTTAAGACACATCTGAAATTTAAAGGCACAAATGAGTTATTTTCCCAAACTGTTCCCTCAAACTTCATTTCTATTGTTCAATTTTCTCAATCACCATCACACAAAAGAAATAAGCACAGGAAGAAATGCCTTACTCAATCTGTGCATGTAATTGCTTTATTATAGTTATAGGTCCTTCTTAGTTTTATCTTTTTCTGATGCATCATTATCTCCTAGTGTGAAGGAATCAATACTGCATTCATCAACCAACTTGCCCGAGGTGATGAGTACGAGCAAATATTTCTTTCATGGCATGCCAGATATTATTAGTGCTTTCAAATGCCTATGTTCAGCAATGGACTTCTGCAGACTGATGAGGAAACAATCATAGTTCTAGTTTCGTAAGTTGATGGCTTAAATATATAAAAACTCAAAACTATAACTATAAGAACATGGCACTTGCAGGATTTTAAATGAACAGTGTAAAAGGTATCTATAACCTGGGTCCTATTAAATAATTAATTACTATTTAATTAGCACTAACTATTGCTTGATCTTGAGTCAAAGTACAAAACAACTAAAGATATATTCTGTGACTAAACTACTACTTATATTATTGATATTGGCCTTGAAATGACCTAGAAATCGCCTGTAAAATATGAGATTAAATTTCATGTTGCAACATTGCATCTAGCATCATATCCATAACTTATGCTATGATTCTCTCAAAAACACCATTACAATATGCTGGCTATGTTTAATATATGGTATTGTTTGACTTTACTTTTGAGTAATAATAATGAAATACTTAAAAAATAAACTAAAAGTTGTATTATAATGAATTTATTTTATTGACCAATGACAGCAACAAGCCACCTATTTGTCAGGTTGTCCTTTGATAGCTCTCTTCCAAGTAATACTATTCTTTGTCTTTAGATACCATTTTCCAATTTTTTTAAGGTAAAAATTTTGTTGTCTTTTTCTACTCCATTTTCTATACACTACTTCTACATCATTCTTGGTACATCAATTAATAATAATAAAATATGAATAATTCAAAACTCACCCTTCATTGACCCAAGGGGCAGACAATTTTGATGTTGCACCACGGTTGTCTCCTGTGATCAAGTTGTACATCGTAATTTCTATATGGGAGTTGAAAGCTGGTAGCATATGTACAAGCGAATTCTGGTATACCCACCACTCGGAGAAGTCAGCACGTTCATTATCTTGAAGGGTCAATGACCACTCCCAAAGCAGTACTCCTGAAATGTAAACATCAATTAAAGGCCTATGCAGATTTAAAACACTAAAACCAATATGTTATACATTGAAGTATTTTATTTCAGGATTTAATAAAACTAAACAAAAGAATCTTTGTTTAAAAAACAAAGTATACAATAATATGATAAAATGGACAATACAAATACGGTTGCCAACCTTTCCAAAATATATAGTTAGCAAAATACTATTTTTCAGTAAGACAAATCAACATCTTTCTTTTGTGCAATACCAAATCTTATAATAAACAAATTCCTCACTTTGTAAGCACATAAAAACAAGAAACACACATTTGGTTTTTTCACACTTACCGTAGAATACTATATTTCTTACAGCTATTTTTATTTTTTACAGGATAATCCATCAAAAAAATGTTGGTAACCCTTAATAAAAAAGAACTTACCAGTACTTTTTTCCCATGCTCTTACAAGGTAAGGGTTAGACCCAGACACTGTGATCACTTTCTCACTAACATGCAAAAGTTGTATATTGCCTGTTGCAGCACTCTCAAATACATGTCGCCACACAACCTGGCCTATAAATGAGGACAAGTCAATTGTTATTATTAATGTATTAAAAGGTGTAATATGTGTAAATATAAGCAAATCTGTTGTCTAAGGGAAATATTTGAAAAATTTCAAGGCTTCCAATGTTGGCAGAATGTACATCTCAAAAAAACAGCATATGTGTACAGAAAGGCAACAGTGTTTATTAGTTTTAAAAACAATTAGTTCTTCGGGGTAAAACAGGAAATGAAGTAATATATATTGTGTAGAAAAATGTTCCTTTAGGTAAATGAAATCCTGATCCATATTGGCTGATTGATGTAGAAAAGAATATAGCATTACAAACCTTTACGTTTACGATTTACCATTATAGTTTACGAATGCTATTTCATATTTATCAATGTATTTCAGTATTAAAATGATAAGAAAATAATTAAAAAATTACTACACCAGTTTTCAAATGCAGGGCAGCTAGTACATTTTCTTCCGTGGCTACTATGAGTTTCTTAGCAGTTGATACAGTGTCAAACTGTGCGAACTTTATTTTTCCAACATAAGTTTGACGCCTGAAAACGTTTAATTAGTTATTCACAGAACTTCGAAAACCAATGAATATTATAACCTATCACAGAAATTTACCAATCAAATTTGCCTATTTGATCTTCATAGATGCACATAGAAAGATTTATTAAGCTAAAAAATACTATAAACCAATTCATACTGTTTAAACATTTTAATAAACCTAAAAAATTGGGTTTTAAATAAATTGACAGCGGCCCCATTTCTGAATGACTCAATTTTTATAATTTATTTTTGTCACAGACTAGACTAGACAGACAGCTAAAATATAGCGTTCGAAAATGTAGAAAAGTAGAAGTATCTTTATACAAAAATACTTTATAAAAATGACTATCTCCTGTAGATGGAGGCGATGCACATGAGGTTCCTAAATTTATATTAACCAAAACTTATTTGTATAAATGCCTAAAATTTAACAATTAAATCTTTAAAACATAGTGCAACAAACAGACACAATTTTTAAGTAACTTGTTAAAGAAAGTTTATTATAATAATTTATAGTACAGTAGTTGTAACTCCATAAATAAATAAACAAATAAATAAATATAAAACAAAGTAAAAGTAAAAGTAAGTAAGTAAATTTATAAAAACATAACAAACAGGAGATTCCGCTACTCCATAATTAAAATAAAGGTTATAACAGTTCGAACAAAAATAAACATTTATAAATAAATTGTTTTTGTTCATAAAAAACAACAGAAATAAAAATAGGAAAAGAGACTATTATTATTAATTTAATGTTTAAAACTGTCCTACAGTTGTTCTGCATATGTGAGCGCGCGTTTGAGTATGTGTTATTGTTATGCAGTGTGTGTTTCATGTAAAAACTATTCAGTAATATGTATTAATAAATACATTATTTACGGATTTTAGCGCATATAATTTTTTTTATATTCCCGTCGTTTCGAGTGCTTTCTCGTCACAAGTCACGAGGAGCACAGACAATTCCCAAAAAATTAGAAAAAAAATTTAAAAATTAAATACCAAAATAAACGCGATAAAATCCGTTAATAATAGTTTCATTTTAAATGAGTATGGTCGCGTAAATATTAGAAATCATTATATATTATTTATAAATTTTTCTGTTTGTTAGATGTGAATCTACGTAACAAATTATCTAAGAGCTTCTACCTCGTGAAATTTTTGAGCTATTAGCCATTAGTTTTATATATATATAACTATATTTATACGCATGATTTCACTCTCTTAATGGGAACTTTTTTAGTCTTATTGTGAGATAAGAAGATTTTATGACTACTGCTGCGTTGTACTTCCAGATTCATCCATTAAAAAATGGTTGTTATAACTAATTATGATAATTATTTTTATAACATTTAAGATGAATCTTCTAAGATGGACTTGGGTCACCGTCACGAGTAAATTATTTTATCGTAACAACTATAGAGTGTAGGAGGAGTAGGAGTATAAGGAGTAGTAGGGTATTCAACCGGAAAGTGTCATGATCACTAAAATGTATGAAATAAGGGTGCAATAAATGACCAGAATGACGCTATTACAGCTATGAGGGTATGACTTGCAATTAACGGTTGTCGATGAAGTGAAGTATGCTAAGAAAGAAACAGCCCAAAATATATATAATTCCTATGAATAAAGTAGTTAAAAGAGCACCGTAAATAAATGGCAAATTGTAACGTCCTCAGTCACATAAATGTTACCCTCTGGTGACAGCAGCGCCCTCTTAATTTCCACAGGCATTTAATAATTTCATAGATATTTGTGGACACTTTTTATACACGTAGAGGAGGAGTAAAAATACTCCATACAAACGACGAAATACAACTAAAGAGATAACTTACATACAAAATAAAAAAAATGTGCGTGAAATTTTTACTTGTTTGACTTTTTAAATAATCTTCTCAAATTATATTTTAATCTTCAAACAATGGAAATAAACGATAAATTAAATTGCATCTTTTACGACGTATCGCGAAGCACTATTTAAAAAGTAAACAGTACGAACGTCAAGTAATTAATATAATTGTATGGCTTTCATATAATTGTTCCGAGTGAGTTCTAAATATTGCAATTTATGTAATTAAAGACACCGGTAATCAAACTTTGGTCGCGTTTTATGAAATAAAAGACCGTCCGGTTCTTGTTTACTTTTGAGTTCTAATATATAAAGGAGTTTTGGTATGGTGTAAATAAACATAATTTATAATGTACTTTATCTCTCTTCCCAAGGTTTCGGGTACTGTAACGTATTTTTTTTTTAAAGAAAAAAGTGTCTTGGTAACTAGATGGCGATAAGTTAGACACACGGATACCTACATAGATACATAATCATAGACATTTAAAAAATATTTGTAGCTGACAAACTTTCATCACAGAAATTTTTGCTTCTAGCGGGATTCGAACCCGCAAACCTCGGTATCGAAGTCAAAGTGAAAACTGTTTAATTCAATTTAAGCTTGCTTAAAGCTCTTATGAACGTCAAAATCTACACCGGTTCGGAAAACAAGACCTTCACAGAGAAGAACTGGCAAGAAATTGGGCGATTTTTTTTAAAGTCCATGTTACGATGTCTTTTATAATTTATAATAAAATCAATATAATAATATTCTAAAATGACAATTTTGACAATATATCAGTAGTCAGGGGACGTGCAAGTGCAGAGTAAGAGCTATTTCCACACATCCTCTTGTCCTCTATATATTCATCAATTTTATAGTAGGCTTCCTTATAAGAAAGTTTCTTTTACAAGTATCTTAAATATTGTGTCTATTTGTCGCACTATATTTTGATTAATATAACACTATAGTTTATTGAAGTTAGAGCCACTACCAGCTAGGCTATCCTGGTACAATAGTTTACCCTGGCTACCGTTAGCTTTTTAATTATTACTATTGGTTCAATCTACACAAAAATAGTATTTTGAAGTTGCAGTGGTTCGCTAGGATTTAACTACCGACGATAATTTATCTCAAACCAGTGTAGAACCCAGCCATATTCCCTGTTGAAATTAGAATGTTATTTTAATGAAATTATAGAAAATAAGCCACGCGCGTCTTCCTTGGCAGGAATGCACACTTCCCAGGAGCGTCGATGTTACACGTCAGGTACCTATATGTTAAAAGACGTTTAGTACTTTAGTTTTCATGACAAATAAAGATGGTAAACCTGAATGTTTTTCGTTCATTCATAACATTAGTAGTATGGATAACACAAATGGTGTTAGAAAGGTTAGAGCTTTTTAACTACTTAGTTGATACCAAGTGGGTATCGCTAGATGGCGACAGTGGTTTAATTAAGTTGCGGAACTTGCATCATTGCTCGACTTTGCGCTAAATTCAATACCTATCATGCTTATACTTGTTAGAGAAAATCGTATGTCAATGCTTGCGATCAGCGAACCTATCCGCTCTTTAGTTACGTACCCTATAGTTATAGCGTAGCTTACGAATTCCAACATAATATGGCATATCAACTGTCCCAACAAGTATCATATCCCTAATACCTATGTTAGTAGTTCATAGTCGTAGACAGCAGTTTTGTTCTTTATTCTAAGCAATACAAAAATTAAAGAGTAAATTTATCGATTGTAACGTAGAAAAGAAATCTAAATATTTTTAAACTTTCTTTAGACTATTTATTCTATTCAAAAGTTTACCTATCTACGATCTCCCTAAAACAATATAGGTACTCGATAAGGTTCTGTTTATTCCTTTTAACGGAGGTTTATCGAAAACCGAAAGACGTGATTTTTGGGTAATAATTTAATGTAATAAATACTATACGCATGTATTATTTTAGGCTCTACGGCCCCAGAAACTTATTTTTTATTACACATATTATACTACTACACTTATTATATGATATCATTCTGAACACATTCCATTTTTATCCCAACGTATTTGATTCGCATATTTTATTTTGAACGCATGACCAGTTTTACTTCCTTTAATTTCGTCGACAAATAGAACAACAATGCCTAGGCCAAAGAATCATTCATTCGAACTTCAAAAACAACCCTCGGCCGTTTCCTCTATATTGTAACGAGTGAAGCTTTCACAATTTCATATCGAATTCCCGCGGGAGACGTGGAATAAAAAAAAAGCGGAGCGGAAGGCTAGTTATTAATAAATAAAATCCAGTTATTATAAAGGCATTATAACTGGTATATCAAGGGCCGCGTGCTAGGCTAGACCGCTTTCTCCCCAGGTGCATGGCGACCTCTTACCGAGTCTGCAATCCGTATGTTATGTACCGCGCACTTTAGCTCGCCCGACCTATTGCATCCGGCTCGCAATAAAGCGGGTACTCCTTTTTTTGTACATTTTATAAAGAAATTTTATGTAACATGACGCCTGAATATTTTTTTGCCATACGATAGGTTTTTAAATTGCTGCTTAAAAAGAAAGTAATAAAAGACAACATTCACACCTTTAGTGTGCGTCGCACAAACGTTTATTGCCTTGAGTTTAGCAGGTTCATTTGTGTAGTATTGATGTTTCAGGATATATTAGGGGAATATAAAAAAAAAATTATTACCTTGCACTAGCTGGCTAACGTAGGACGTTTCTGGCGACCGACTAACGACGAAAAAGGCGTTACCAATGAGGTGGTAGGGGGATGGCGCATGATCACTGCGCTCACCAACTTGCCTGCCCTGTACGTCGTGGTTATAATCGGAAAACCTTCTTACCCAGCTATTTCCGAGAATTCAGCAGCGGATTAATAAACAATGATAATGGTGATTGTGGTTTCTTTAACTGTTATCTTGGAATGTTTCTAAGATATTCAATACAAATGCGTGTCTCTGCATATTTGTTTAGATCTACTGCACTTTATATTTTGTAATAGCCTGTGTATTATTTCTGATATGATATATTCTGGTATCCAACCTGTTACCTAAGGAATACTTTCTGGAATTAATGACCTTAAAATAAGTAGGTTAGTGGTCAGGGCGCTCGCTTTAATTTACATAGCACGTGAGTGATCTGGCTTCGAATCCCCGTGCCGGCACCACTAACATTGTTAATAGTAATATTAAGTGATGAATTTACCACTTGCACCGCAATGAAGAAAGCACCATGAGGAAACGCGTACCTGATAAATAATAAAAAAAATATATTTCGAGGACATGATTATGAAGTCCGGCAACTGGAGCAGCGAACAAATCGCTCTCTCAAATACACATAAAAATACTTTTATTTACATATATAGGTAAATTTAATTTACAGAAACATTTACTGACTGGCCACAAAGTATATATAGCCCACGATCACCGGATACACGTTAATGATGGCACGTTGAAGTTAAGTCGGAAGCCATATAGCCCAGTGAAAACTATTAGTGTCAGGTTTAAAACTTTCCCGCCTAGCACCCATGGGATATCTAAGGGTTCCTGTCCGCATTGCATTGAATCGGGTTGTAGTCGTTTGAAAGTCACAGAGCAAAGAAACAAGGTGATTCTGTGGCGATGCTTTTTTTTTATTTGTGAAAGAAGGCAAACGAGCAAGCGGTTCAACTGATTACGTTACGTATGTGATTACCATCGCCCACGTACATCTGAAATACCAAAGGAGCTGCAGGTGCGTTGTCGGTCGTTAAGGATATTTGGAGGATGGGGGGATGCAGAGGACTATTGGGTATCCGGCTCTATTTACCACGTGCTCGACGGTGAAGGAAAACATCGTGAGGAAACCTGAATGTCTGAGATATAATAAAAAATATTAATTCGCGGATATGTCACGCCCGCCAACCTGCACTGGAGCTGCGTGGCCGACCCGTCCCGGCTCTAATAACCCTCTCAGATATTTGAGAAGGAGGCCTTTGTCCAATTGTGGTCACTTACAGGCTGCTATATTACATTAATGTAAATAGTCCACTGCAAGATTTGTCACAATCATCACCTTAGTAGATGCTGCCCCCCATCGTTCAATTTGACTTACGTCGCCTCTTAAGATAAGCACGGGAAGAAAGGGGGTGGCCAGATTCTCACGCCGATAACACAGGATTATGAATATGCTGTAAAATTTATAGTTGGAAATATGATTTGCATCAATGATTCTATAAAAATAAGTTAAGTATTTTTTTGATTTGAAGTAGATAATTAAGTAACGCCCCAAATCCCTTATCTCAAAACGTCCGTAAAAAATAAATTAACATCTAGATCCAATAATTTCCAAGATAGTAAATATCCATGTTGGGGGTATCCGTTTGGTATCTGTTATACGTTTGGTGTAGGTCAATCGAGCAAGAATTTTTAAAGTTAGAACATCATCATCATCATAAATCTCACATGTTGGAAAACAACAGATAAAGAAGGCGATGTTAACATGAGAAAAATAAAAGTAAGTATGATTTCGGTCTTTTCTGTCCGGTCTCCGGTCTCGCAAGTCTCTTTAGATGAAGCTGTAAAGACCTCTGGACCAACAGCAACGTGGATGGTTTTTAGTCGGTATGTTTCTCCTCGCGAGATCCGAGTCCGACATAACCCGTTCGGTGGCCTACCGACCAGCAACGGGTATCCTTAAACCAATTTAAAAAAAAAGTATGGTTTCGGTGATACCAGTGCCTGTTGACTTTTACAGCTTTATCGAATTATGATCCCGGGTCCTTGAGGCCACAAGCAAATATTAAATAAACCGGACTTATCCACTATGCCACAAACGATTTCACAAAAAAACCCGTGTGACGTCTTTCCCATATAAAATTATAGCGTGTTAATTTGCAACATGGTTTCGCTTATCCAAGACATATTTACCAATAAACCATGCCATGAATGTGAAAAATTACACGGTACAATTTTATGGCGGTATAATTTCGCGAGGAATTGTTGCGAAATATAACCGATAAGACTCTATAGTCATAAGGGATAAGTACTCTATGGACTATCGAAGGGAGCTTCGGATCTGAGCGATCGAGTTGTGTCGATCGGTCTAGAAGTGCAAATGTACGTTCTAATACAAATTTATTCACCCGTCTATTCCTTCTCATATCCGATGCTACATCAGAAACACTCACAGCCACTGTGTGTAGCGCAAATATTAGATTCGGACCCAGGACCCATATCTTACCTTACCAGTCGAGTACGCTTACAGCTAAGCCACACAGGTTGTGTAACAATACAAATTATATTATCGAAAGTTAAATTCTTAAAGTATCATAAATGCGAAAAGTAACTCAGTTAGCCGCTGAACCGATTTTGATGTTATTTGTTATGGATGTACCTTAAACCCAGGAAGAACAATAAAGGAAAAGAATGTCCATAGGCTACTTTCCATACCGGGAAAACCGCGGGAAAATTGTCCACGAGGACCTAGTCGCGGTCGGAAGCCAGTAGGTACTATCATAAAAGTTAATTAACTTCATTAACACGTCGTAATTATTACAGTTTGTCTTCGCGTAGTTCTCTAAATAAGTGGAAACAATAGGTACTAGAGTGATCGGTCCCACTTAACCAACGGAACTTTCTTTAGCTTTTACAATAGCAGCCCGAGTGAGGTTGAGTTCAGATGGCGCCTTTCCAAAGTGATTGTACGTGCTCAATATCTTTTAATCAGCTGGGTCCATTGTTTGCGAGCTGCCTATTAAATACTTATGCTGATTTATTAATTTTTTTCGTAGAACGATGATACGTTTATGGATCTGGTAGACTATAGCATCAACGGTGCCCATGCAAACAAATACATTAAATTCTAAACGCATTTATCGCCTCCTTGTCAATCCAGCGCGAGGACGGGAGGATTGTGCCGCCACTTAGCAGCCTGCTGGCTACTGTACTCTTTTTATTTTTTTTCTATACACAGTTTACATATTTTCCGCATTGATTGATTCACTAGAATACACAACAAACGGCTTATAGACGTATTGACGATACGCTCAAGAATGCGGAACATCGTTACACTTGACCATGTGAGCTCACGTGTAAAATAAATTACAAATTATAAAACGAGCTGTCGCGCGTGAAATTAAAAAAGAATAAATAAGATTTATACAATTTTTGCTAAAAGACCACCTTAGTTTGTCCAGTAGGAGTCCAGTGTGGCGGAATAATAACGATTCTGAAATGTATTTTGTTTTATTGGATTAGAGTGAAAAACGAGCTATCAGTCCATCCATCACCCATTGTGATCCTTGGCAAATTTCGAAACAATTAGTACAAATACAAATCCTTTGGAATTTGGCAAACTCAAATATCAATGAGTTGTGATGGGGAGCTTTTTCAGAGACCTACGTTCATCAGATTACTTAAACAGGTGAAGAAGGGGGAGAAGAGATGATCGCATTTCATGATTCAAAACCCCATTTTGCTAATAAATAATTTTGCATTTGTTTCACACAATGGCCGTTGCACAAGATACTTGTACATCAAGTTATCTCGCTGCAGTCCGCAATTCGCATACGCGACAATGTACAAAGCATAAAATTATTGTTAAACTAGTTTTGAATCCCTTAATGCTGAGATTAATTTTCGAATGATTGTGCGTTAATAAACCGGTCACGTGTGAACTGATCTCGGCTGTCTAAAACTAGAAAAAGTGTGTATATTTAAAAATGCGATGTTACATGGTTTATTTGAACACTGCATATCTGAGAAATAATTAAAAGACATTTCGAGTGTTGAGAGGAGATTGCCCTGCAGTGAGACATTTACAGTCTCCTTTACATCATTATTTAGTGGGCAAGTGACCCGGGTTCGGTTCCTAGTTACACGCGTAAATTAATTTACTATCTTAAATATAACATTCAGAGGACAGGTGACTTACGCTAACCGGCATTGGAGCATCATGGCGAACCCTTTACTGCTCCAAATCTCAAAAATTAGTGAAGACTTTTGTACAACAGAGGCATATTTTAATTCCATCCATCCAAATTATGGAATTTCCACTTATATGTATAATATATCCTGGTCAAACATACATTATAGGTTTTCGGTTCGGGTTATGTTGTATTGCGTCTCGTGATTCTTTCACTGCAGCTGACCCTTTCTTCGATCTTTTCGTATAAGCGTTACGAAGGGTACGGGAAGATAAAGTGGAATGAGTGCCATTGTATACACTTGCAACACTGTAATATTGCGAATGATATTCAGTACAATTATCAATAATTTGGCATTTACCGCAAACTATTCAGTAAGCATTGGCAATTATCCAGAACGTCCACCCTGTAGAAAACTACACGGAGTTTTTAATAAAATTATAACAACAGAGTACTCTTCTATTACCTTGTTGCGTGCTCGCTAATTTAATAAATGCTGCTCCACATTACACTCGTTTAATCATTACACCTGTGCTGTTTTATACCAGGTTGGGTTTTTAGGTGACATCTTGGCATGTTACTTGACGCCAGTAACTACGGTCCTGTGCCAGTCTGTTTTTGTTTTCTTTTAAATAAGCGGGGAATTAAATTCATAACATGATTCAATAATTTGTCTATGCTCACACGATCCCCGTTCTTCTACAAATCCATATTTATTCTTGAGAAATTAACCAGCCCAAATGGTGTTTAAGGTGTTTGTGGTAATATGGCTTGCATGAGGTGTAAGAGTCTATATATATTGTAAATAAGGCTCGAATAAAGGTTTTCTTCGTATTCGAATAATTAGTAATCACCATCTGTTTAACCCACGATGAGTCCTTGGGTGTGAGTTTAGTGGAGGATGAAATTCAGAGGAAATTTTTATGGAGTAGCACGACTTGGTAAACCTTCTTTTAGAGTGGTGCCTACCTAGATGTTCGGGCGCTCTCCGTTAGATGTCCAACGCACCTAAGAAAGAGCTAAATCGAAAAATCATTTTAAAATACTAACTCGATAAGTGAAAGAGAACTTGTATTGTAGTTAGAATCAAGGTACGTCGTGAGGACAAAGAATACCCACGGGCTAATGTGAGGAGGTTAAATGAACCACACTACCAAATATACCAGACCATTGTTATCCGCCGGCGGACAGCATCGAATATATGAAGTAGTATTGTGATCGCCAATCCGCCTGCCAGAGCTTGACCATTACGGCAAATGCCTCTATTGGGACAGCAGTCGATAGGAGATTATCACTGGGATTTCACTCGTACAGCAATCTTGATCATCTGATCTTATCTCTCATCGTATCTAATGGTCGCATAGAGAAGTTAACTTCGACGTCTCGGTGGCTAAGCGTGAGGCTGCGCTGCTCCGGGTCGCGCGTTCGATTCCCGCACTGGCCATGTATTTGTATGGAACACAAGGAACGTGTTCCGGGTCTGGGTTTTTGTCCGAATGTAATCATTTTAATAAATACTTTAGGAACTGGCGCTACATTGTATCTATGCAATACGTCTAAATCTCAACAACAAAAAATACATATAACATTTACAAAACAATCGAAGCTGATGAACCAGTTATTCACATGCCTCTCCTAATTCAGAGGAATAATTTCAATAATTTATGAGACAAAAAAAAAATTATCCAACGCCGAACAAAGCCACATCAATTAAAACCCACAGGGCAATGACCGTGAGGTTTTTCGAGGCAAATTTACAAATCATCAAAATATATTTTATCTCTCAGACGTGATGGATACTTCACGATTCTTCACCTCTGCGCATGTGTGTGAAGCAGCACTTAATATGCAAGTTAACAACTACTGTATATTGCATTGTACATGCATGCCTGAGATGAATATAACCCACAAAAGCTGGTATGCGAAATATGGAAGATTCGCTCAGACTCATAACCTCCACGCCGGACTGGCGAGGTGTTAAACGCAGTGCCCATTCTAGGGTTGGCAATTTTATTTTTGATTTTTTGTCCAAAAAAGAGTTTTACTTCTCTGTTTCATTTTTCAACAGACTCCAAAAAATGTTGGAGATTTTCATTTCGTCTTTATTTTATGTTAGGCGATATCTTCGAAGATTGAGAACCGATTTTGAGCATTCCGTTTTTATTTAATACCCTATTGAAATGAATATGTTCTATAGGGGTTGAAGTTGGTAGTAATTTTTGCGGTACAATATTGGCGAAAGACTAAATGTAAATATAATATTTTAGTCTACTTTGTTAGTGTTATAGACCTTAAAGTCATAATCAAGAGCCTCCTACATTTATGTATTATTTTTTAAAACAATTCTCAATTTTAGAGTACGGTTGACAACCTTAGCCAGTACCGTCGACATAGGGATGTTAGTATCTACCATTAGTCTGTGGAATACGGATTCGTCCTAATCTCATGGATTTTTCACCCTAAATAGTCAACACGGACCTTGTCGTTTCGTATGCAGATAAGGTTGACCTTCAGAGAAAAATATGGTATTAATTTCCCATTTACGCATCTAATATCATTTATAAATATCGCATAGGCGTTCCAATGAATGACAAGATGTGAATACGCCTTAATGTATTCATTGAGTGTACGAACGTATTTAGAAAAACCACAGGCTGTGGACAGATGGTCTGATACCCGTGCAGTCTTGTGTGCTGCAACGGAATTCCGTTCCAAGGCTTCTATTTTTCTGAAGAGCTGCCATACAATTTGTTCAGTGCAGGATTCAATAGAAAAAACTATCAGGGCTCACCTGTTATCTTCATTAACGGTTAAAGAAATATCGTATAAACGTCACGTAAAGGGACGTTAGTAAAACGTTATGTCTTGTCTTCATTTCATTAATGGATATTTCCTAAGAGTCTACGTCATTATGTCTTATTTATTTATATAAAATAACACCACCACCAGGACACCAGAAGTGCGTAAATTTTACATACGAGTTCAATTAGTATGTGATGTATGTACACTTATATGTATTAGTGCCGTGTTACAGTATAAATGCATATTATGTATACTTTAGTCAAGATAAACATACAAAAAACATTAAATAGCAAAGTTTTCCTTAATAATTAAAAAAAAAAGTAACCTGTTAACTAATGTCAGAGTTTCTGATAGTGTTATTAAAAAGAGAAATGCGTTTAAAACAAAACATTGTCATTGTAAATTCATTGCCTACATATTAAAACGCCTTGATATACAGGCAGTGCGTGTATACAATTCACGCCAACGTGGCCACAACAGGAAATAAAATGCTTATCTCTATTTAATTTAATTAACTAAAATAAAACGCCAAAGTTGGATGCAGTTTGTGACACATTAATAAAATATTTTTACGGTCAAACTATAGGTACATATCATCTCAAGGGTAACTACACTTATGCGTGCAGTCTTTAGGGTTGAGTCAATATTTAATCTTCCGACGCATAAAACGTTAAAACGTTTCATGATACATTCCTGAACGAATTCAACAACAATACTATCAGCAGTTCCCAACTTCTTCTTCATCTGCCTAATCTAGACCACTGCTGAACGTAGGAATCTCAATCGTCAAATACATTTTTTTAATAGGTTTGCCCACTCTTACCGTGGGTTGGTGGGCATAGGATACGGTCCCTAGCACAAATGATGCTCCCCGCATTCAATAATCGGTGCGATTTTGGTTCGACAAATTCGAATGGATTTTCCACCATCTTTAGTTTTTTAGCTGGCGTAGGCTATATAGCTAGGGTGCAATACGAGCAGGTGTGGTTGGCATTCGGAGAACGCAATGGGGGGTATATACATCCCATAGTTGTTAGCTGCGTTGCGTGGGGTGTTTACCATAGTGCCGCAAGTTTCCGCCCACACCCGCACCTCTCTCGTCTTCAACTCCTCGCATCCGATGTTATACTTGTGCTGCAACGGTGTCAGGTGCAGTGTCAGCGACACGGAACGTAAACCAACCGACCTGACGTAAAATCCAATAATTGGCCCTTAATATCGGCGCCGTCTAGAATATCAACCACATCCTTATGGCACAGCAGTCGAGTATGCTCATCACTGAGCCACACGGTTCGCGTTATGATATTTTATAGTTAGCAAGAAGCATAACCAAATATGTTCGAATTAATTATTAATGTGCTTAAATTCGCGTAGAAAAAAAAGTTAAGTAGCTGCTTGTAAATGGCTAATACCGGACAGAGGGGCCTCCTGTAAATATTTGAGACAGTTTTGGAGGCAAAAGAATCCGCCACGCTGCTTCATTGTGGGATGGCGGACTTCACATGTACCCGAAATAATGTTCATTATTATTTCACAGACTTGCGGGTGTCCTTACGATGTTTCCTTCATCGCCGAGCACGTGGAAGGTTCATCACAAAAAAAAATCTATTAAGCATTTCTGCGGTGCACGCACCGGCTGTTCTGTGAAATTAAACAGTGCGCCCTTCCCATTTGACTACTACGGCTCTTTTAAATTCAGGTCTGATGATTATATCTATTTATATATATTACTTAGGTAATAATAAATAGGGACTAAACGACTTATTATGTGATTCAATAAAACCTGTAAAGGTTAAAGCGAAAATACATTATTGACATCAAATACCTTTATTATTTAAATTAAAGTCGAACTATACTAATTTTATCATGTTTAAGTCGTGAAAGTTCAGAGACTGCTCGGTTCTGCTAGGATTTTATTATACATATCGGGTTCGATCCCCAGTGCCGGAACCGACGAAATTGTTGTTTTAAAATGTGCGGTGAAGGAACACTCGCGAGAAACCTGCATCTCTAAGAAGTTAAAATGGTTCGACACCGTGTGAGGTCCGCCAACCTGCACTGGACCAGAAGCAGAGAGAGGGGCCTTTCCCCAGCAGAGAGACATTGATCTCTCGAGCCCTATTACTAAACCTACGCCGTCTGGCCGTGTGTCTGTCCTACTTTTAAAGGGGTAATCTTTTGAATCATAATAGGTAGAAGGTTAGAGTTTTCACAGAATATGTCCTTATATCCTTAGGGCGGATATCCTAATAAGTGATAATAAAAAACAACAATTAAGAGAGAATTGAAAAAAGTGTTGTTAACGTTTTTTTCTGAACCTATATCATAAAAACATATACGCCTCAATCTCGGTGTAATTATAGTAAATATAGTAAGAACTATATTAAAACAACAAATAATAAAAACCGGCCAAGTGAGAGTCGGGCTCCCGCTATGGATCGCAAATTAAATGAAAGAAAACCACATTTTTTTGGTAAATACACAATATTTTTACTTGTACTTGGCCGATTTTTCATGTTGAATAAGACCTTTGACATATATAGAAAATGTACATAATCAATTCGAAATAAATTCATTTCATTGAATCGGACAGAAGTACTTTCAACAACGTTACTTCAATGTGCAATTATTTACCGCCATAACTGCACTCGACCTTTTATAGCGAGGGAATTCGTGTATTGCGCCCGTTATAAAGTTCTCACAGATCTAGGCGCTGGTAGACCTAGTCGGTGTGTTGCGTTATTGAAGCCCAGTCTAGACTGGTGTGAAATTCGCATCGGCCGTCGCTTTCGAGAGTTTGATTTAGAACCGGTCGGTCGGACGCGACGCGACCCGACGCTGTCACCCGTGATTCATTCGGGTAGCGTTGCGCAAACTTATATTTTAACGCTTTGATTGCACGTCCTCGCCGAGTAACTAATTCACTTGAGAAATTGTATGTTTCACATTTTTTTTTTTCGGTTCAGCTTACTTCTAAGTATGTTAGGAACGATTTTGAGAAAATTTTCTATAGCCGCAAAGATTCTAATCCTGATTTTAGTTCGTTAAACAGAGATCGGAGATAAAGTAATATAATGGTCGAAAGAAGTAGGCATACGTATTGAAGTATTGCATTATATAGACGGGCTTCCGTTCAGCTGAAATGGAATGCACCGTCTCGAGATATGGTAGTTTAATTTCGCAATAATTGAAGACGGAGGCGCGAAAATTATTGCATCTGCTGGACCATACGTCGGAGAGGCCGGCTGGTGCGGCGGCCGAGGCGAGGGGGCGCCGACCGGATCTCAGACCCTAAAATAAAAACATCTACCGAAATAATAATACGCACTGCTTACCCGAGACAAGTACGCGGGACGAATGGCGTTGACCCCCTGAACATTCCCATGCTAACTCGCCTTCCAACTGGATTTTTCTTAATGGTAGGGTGGTACTACGCTTTTAGAACTGAATAGGCCATTGAAATATGTGTTCGGACTTATTAGCTTTTATTTCTAAGACTAGCTTTCATGGGAGCATCGAAGCGGCTGTGATCGCGCATCGCAAAAATTTGACATTGTGTATCAGTCGTGCCACGTAAATGAAAAATGACTTACGATTATATTTTAAAACGTTTCGATATTATTAGTGGCATATTATTGTGAATCGTGAGTATTTACTTTTCTTTTTTCGTTTCAAACTTTTACAACGCACATAATATTGGTATATTAATCAATCGGGCGTTACAAGTATAAAAAGAAATACTAGGTTACATAACAAAGTATGTGAACAGGAATAACTGTTTTTTTTATGTGGGTTTTGTTTGTATTATATGTTATTCCGAAGCATTACTACTACAGCTTGGAGGTGGCGAATCAACGAACAATGAGTGTGATGACATAGATGTCGCCATATTGAGTGTGGAGCCGTGTGTCCTTAGTTCGAATCCCAGGCAAAGTAATTTTTTCATCTGACCCTTCCTCCGATCTTATTGTATGAACCCTAATTTAGAAATATACGAGAAGATATATGCATAGAAGGGCCTCTTTACATCCCGGTATCTAGCGCAGTTGACATATTATGATTATTAAGTAACCTCAAGAAGTCGCAAAGAACTAATATTCGGCCATGATCATCATTATGTGTATATCTCAAAGGCTCTTAAGTTTCCAAAAGCTTGAAACATGCCTAGATAGACTTTAACTTTAATGTATTTACGTAGGTAATTATTCGTGACGGCTGGAAGTGGCTTATGGTTTTGTTCACACTTCACAAATTAAAACTATAATGGTGTCTATGTGTGCGTTGTGTGTTTGTATAAGTGTTAGGCTTGCAACCTGTCGTAATTTAACTTTATGACTTACACAGGAAAACACCTGAGCTCCGGGAAACTAAAAAAATTAAGGAAGTTGCGGATGCCTTTTTTGGTTTTGATACTTATATGCAATTTTATAATAAAATGGCCCGATAGCCAAGTTGCTTGTGACTCTGGTTTTGAAACAGTGACTCGCGGGTTCGAATCCCGCTAGTTGCGAACGTGTCAATTGCAAAGCACTATTCACTGCCTACCCCTAGCGCGAGTACAAGTATTTATGATTATTATTATGAATGATTAGTATAAATATTCGTATCGAAGTCATGGACATGTATTTTATATATGAATATATGATTATTTACCAATGAAGGTATATGCATATTTTATTACGATCCTGTTACTGGGACACGGAGACCCGTAGTTTGGGACTGGATGACTAATTTGTGTCCTAAAATAAAAATCAAAATTCGAACACATTTATTTTTAAAGAAGTATCAGTAGATGACATGATGTATACCCAGCCTTCGTAATAGAAAGCATTTGAGGGAGATTATGGCATCTCCAACCCTCCTCGATCACAAATCAATTATAGATGTGTTGACTCGGCGTAATTGTTGATTCACCCGAATTAAATACGCACTAACGAGCGAATCGACACTTTTAAATCTCGATATTTTTTTAGAAGCCAATCCGCACGAATGTAGCACGCCTGTTGCTAATCGTCAATTTCAGAAATACGCTGTAGGCTCAATAGCTAGCGTTGTATTTATGGAACAAATTTAAGAAAAAAAACACTGTACAGTAGTGCACAATAGTTATAAGAGTAAACTCTTTTTTAATGAAGTATGGGACACAAATTATTCAAAAGAATGTTTTCGATGACAATGTTAAAAAGTTCTTAAAATTAGTTGTGACAGGATTTAGACTACAAGATTAACTAGGAGAAATCATAATTAATGCATTAGGAAATAAAATATTAAATTTAATAAATAATTAAATTACTTCTTTAAAAACAATTTGCAAACATAACAAAAATAACATCATAAAATTTTAAATATACTACTAAAAAATATTAATATGTTGTGGTTATGCCGCTACTGGACGGTTGAATGACGCATGAAGTACGGTAGTAATACCTTACCTAGTAAAAACAATAAGCTCTCACGAACTTATACCCAATTTTAGTCGTTTCTGCCCAAGAGCTTAGTTCGGGTAACGTGACAGGTGGTGAGCCTATCGCCGTGTTAGTGTCCAGGCCAACGGCACAAAGCGTACATACGTTTCGAAAAACTCATTCATACGAGCCCTTCTCAAAGCTGATCGAACTCGAATCTCCTGCATTCGGATAACCCCTAACCACTCGGCTATCGTGGCTTATACGTTTTTTTTTAGTAATTTTATATTTAAAAAAAATCGCCAAATACGCACGGTCCTTTCCTACAAAATTTTATTTAACACGTTTGACGATGTTGTGCCTGAGTTTCTACCTACAGCTGCAGACATACATAAATTATGTGGAATGATGAATGGAATTTTCTACGAAGATATAAAGCCAATAAAGAAATGATTCAGGCATGCGGTCGAGCTAGTTAAGCTCGCCTATCGGTTCCGTCAACGGAATACGCCTATAGTTTCTAATTGCAATGTGACCTGCAGTCTTGTTCTGTCAGTATTAAACGTATATTGTTACAATGAGCGTTGCTAGAACAGTGCCATCTATGTTCATATTATGAACTAGATTGACACAATATGAAATAGCGTAAATTATATGGTTAAGTTTTACATAGCTTAAATTGTTAATAGCAATTTTATAGAGCTCAGTTTACCACATGCTCAGCGATGAAGGAAAACATCGTGAGGAAACCGGTATGTCTGAGATATAAAGTAAGTGCCCACAGCTGGACAGAGGTGTCCTACTCAAAAGTCGGAAAGGGTTTTGGAGCCGGGAATTTGCTCCAGGCCGGATTGGCGGGATTCACATGTCCTCAAAATATATTTTTTTTATTATTTCTTAACCATGCAGTTTTTCGTAACCATGATATTTATTTAGTAACCATGATGTTTTCCTTCACCGCCGCGCACGTGGTAAATACAGTACCTAAAATTGCTATTAACAATTTTAGTGCTGCCGGTACCGGAGATCGGACCCACGTCACTCGCTCACTATGAAATTAAAGTGAGCACCCTGACCATTAGTCTACCACGGCTCTAAGATATAATAAAAAATATTATTTCGTGGACATGTGCAGTCCTTATTCGCTCTACCACAAAAATTCCGTGTGAAATCATTAATTCGATAAAATCATACCGTATTATTAATTTCACATCCAAGACATGGTTCCTTTTATTGGTAACCATGTCTTGGATTAATGAAGTTTTGAGATTTTTTTCTGACGTAGCGGATAAGGCTCCTGCTAAAGCTGCGTGGCTGCGTGGTGGAAAGGTCCGTCGCCCATCGCACAAAAAAAAATTGTATTTCTATTACTTTTCTTTATGTGGTAGAGCCCCACAACAGTCGTAAAAAGTCGCACTACAGTGGGAAAATTGGGGTTGAAGACTGTTTCTCTCTCAAACTCTCCTTTAAAATTCACTTATAATATTTTGTTTACTTGGCCACATCATTTAAATTTCTAGTTGGAATTGACGTATATTTCGTAAGACAAAAGGTGCGTAATAAAGGTCTTATTCTATGCAGATTGAATTCTAAATGCATTAAAATGACAAATATAATGTGTAGTAATTATTTGACAGTAAAGACCAGTAAAAAAAAAGCGAGCAATTTTTTAAAATAGGTCTGTAACCTACACCTCTGATTATCTTTTGACCCTTAAATCGCGTTTTCTCCTTGCCATGCTTATATAGAGACGATATCTGTATGAACACTTTAGCGTGCCACCTTTTCATCCATTCTTCTTTTGTCCGGCGAGGGCACAAACCCGTTGCTGTCGTGCAAAGAAATAAAAATATTTAATGGATGTCCTAACAATGGGGTGAAATTGTGATAGGTGAGAGTAATCTTTTACGGCCAGTGACAAATCTTGTTCTTTTTTCTTTTTTTAAATACACGATTGTTAACTTCGAAGGGGTCACCATTCCCCGATCCGATTCCGATTTATGAATTGTTAATTTTAATTTTACGTTATCATTGCGCTGCCCTTTTTGATATTAAAATAGAATTGTTGGAAAAGTGTCCTGTTATTAAAGCATTATGTCGGCTTTGTTGGTAATAATTGTGTTTTTCTACGCAAGAATTCATAGAATAACTTTAAGCGATCGATTATGTATTGAATAAGTTAAATTAAGTATGCACTAGATGCTCCGGTGTGTTTTTTTTTAATTTCTCAAACATGCACTTCTTCCTCGCGATGTTTTTCTTCACCGCCGAGCACAAGTGGTAAATTCAACACTTTAAATTGCGATTAAATATTTTAGCGATGCGGGCTCCGGGGATCGTACCTTGGACCGTCCGTGTCACCTGTAACCCGAGGCTATCACGCCTAAATAAAATAGCTAATATTACTGTATAAAATACTTTCAAGAAACTAAATTATTTACATCAAAATATATGTATATTTATTTTTCATGCATACGCGTAAAAGAGTAAAGCCTAGTTTAAATGCACGCTGCACTCGTTGTGTTAACTGCATTGCCGTAGTGGGGGAGGGCTGGGGGGACCCTCTCGCCTCCCTAGGGTTTAGTGCTTCACCTAGAAACAAAAATAAACGTTCTCGTTTCCTTTACACAAAAACGCTTTCATAAATTCTTTTGTAATAAAACATTTTTCTTTTAATTGGGATTTCCTACACAGTTAACGGACAAGTAAACAATTTTCATACTTTCCAATTAAATTCCGTAGTCCACTAATGAAAATGAACCCAAAATATTGGGAACTGGCGTAGTTGTCACTCTTGGCAGGCAGTTTGGCATCCGCAGTTTTTTTTTTCAACGATGTATCAGGAAACTGGCCCATAAAAAACCTTCATATTTCATATAATTTTATAATACTAGCAGCGTCCCCAAGTTTCACACCTGTGCTTATAAATTTTAGAACTCTTAATTGAGATTGAATGTGACTTATATTATACTCCAATATACGATTATGGTCCTACTACATCTCTGCCAAATTTGGTTCAGTCCCTTAAACATTGTCGTTCAAACATTCAAACGTTTACATTTGTAGTATTAAGATGTAATTATAACCAACATTTAAAAAAAGCTCAATCAAAATCCCTGAAATTGCTTTAAGTTAAATCCCTTCGAACATGTTATAACATACTCTTACCACACGGCAACCCACATAAGATCATCCAGTCTGTCCGTTCGTCCCAGTCTGCCACTTTTATGAAATAAAATGCTTGAAAAAGCAAATTTATTTAATATGAAAAGATTAACCGGTAGTTTTTTTTGAACTTTAAACTTTAGGCGCTATGAGCGTAACATTTCATGGTAGAATTTGAGTGCAACGTTTTCATGCAACGTTTCGGTTAGCTCTGAGGGCCTTGCATTATGAATTGGAAGTGTGTAATATTAATTTCATTCAATTTCAACAGTGAGCAATTATGATTGTTAATTAGTATTTAATGATTAATTAATAATTGTTTATATACTAAGTAGTTATTTTCAAATGGGTAGAGGTTTCACATGTGTCACGCACACACACACGCTCTTTTTTTTTAATATGTAAAAACGTTTCGCTGTGCTGCTGCGGGTTGCACGTTCGATTCCCGCACGAGATAATTATTTGTATGGACTGTACATAATTTTTGCTGGTCTGAGCCAAAAAGGACAAACCCTTGTGCAATCTATAGCAAATTTGGTGTTTCTAATTGCCTCCGCGACACATGAGAAACCTACCTTCCTACAGCGGGTAATAGAAAGAAAGCGGGTAAACGAACCATTTTCTAAAAGAAAATTAAAGAAATTAAAGTTTGCTAAGTTTAGGCCACGGCCTCGCAGAATACCGGCGTGAAGTAGAGGCATATTGTGCTTCTGCGTTTCGTTCAACCCTGAGGACGGAATGTTTCACAGCCCGTAATTATACTGGCTCTCAATGCCTATCAAACCGGAAGAAGAAGATGAAGAAGAAGAGT
Organism: Bhutanitis thaidina; assembly: GCA_029286595.1. Lineage (NCBI taxonomy): Eukaryota > Metazoa > Arthropoda > Insecta > Lepidoptera > Papilionidae > Bhutanitis > Bhutanitis thaidina. The sequence goes on along the minus strand of JAGSMS010000008.1, from coordinate 14,159,114 downwards.
TTTTGCACTCCTGTTCGGCCGCAGAAATAGATAACCATCGGTTAACGTCTCACGTCACTTTACATTTACTTTTCGCTATCATAAAAACAGAAATACAAAAATGCAAGTTCAAACTTGGTATCTATGAATATAGTATCTATGTATGTGGTATATAGTATCGTGGAAACTATGTAAAACAACAGACACTAACACTACACTACAGTGAGCGTGGTAGAGCCAAGTGGCGACTTTTGCTGACCGGGTTGGTACCACGGCCTCGCAGAATACCGGCGTGAAGTAGAGGTGTATTGTGCTTCTGCGTTTCGTTCGGTGAGTGAGGTAACCGGAGGCCCACACCCCTTCTCATCCCCCTCCTCATCCTCCCTCCCATCTCCCTAATACCCTTAAAGGCCGACAACGCACCTGCAGTACCTCTGGTGTTGCGGGTGTACGTGGGCGACGGTAATCACTTACCATCAGGTGAACCGCATGCTCGTTTGCCGCTATTCCCATAAAAAAAAGTGCCAGTTATAACTGGCACGTAACACTTATGTAATGGAGTCTCAACGAAAATTATTTCGGTAAGTATGTAAATCTGTTTCTGACGTAACAGGAGGTCACTTTATTTATAATAGTACTCGCGTTCGAATCCCGCTGCCAGTACCACAAGTAGGTACCTACATGTTTAATATACCGAGGAAACTCGCAGGTCTAAAAAAAAACCTCAAAAATGCTGAGGCTGAATGTTTTTACCCACCTGTGGGACATTTCGAGACTACTACTTCACTTTCATATATGCATAAATTTTATATAAAGTGTACACAGTGTGTAAAGAAATATTGAAGCAATCTGTGGCTGTGAAAATTAAGCTCCTAATCTAGTTAATAAAAAAAAAAAACGTTTATATGCAATAGTGTTGATCGAATACTTAAAAAATCATCAAGCACAACTGTAGCTACTTGAAAACAAGAATGCGAAATATAAAGTCAAGGTCAGGGCGCCTTTGGCAACGACTTCGGCAATAAGTGCTACTCGTGACTCGTGGGACGTTACAAATTGGAGACTGTTTTACTTCATTGTTCGCTTCTCAGATATTCTTGTTAATTATAGCCTACTTTCTCTGTCGAATTGCGTTGTCCAATTCGCATTCAACTGAAAAGTAAAAGTGGTTTTTATCTTTTATTAAAATGTAATGGTTATTTTATCAAAATGTAATACCAAATTAAGTATAAAAGATCGAGAAATTATACATGTGGTAAAGGAGTAGGTTAGGTCAGGATAGGTTAGGTCCTATTTCAACCTCGGCGACGACTTTCGAACATTATCGCCAGTTTGTCGACTGCGCGAGAAATATTATAGTGCCGTAAGTGTATGCCTAAGTATAGAGGCCCTCACTTTCTCCGTACCCGATATGACACGTGTGTGATAAGATCGGAGGTCAGATGCAGTGTCGTTGACATGGGAACACATCGGGACTCGGAGACAGGTTCGGCGGGGATTCAAACCCAGGACCCATGGCTCAGTTGTCGCAATAACCCGCGCGGTCTTTGTTGCGTATGGAATAGCTGTGTTGCGTCCAGTGCATTGGACCCTTGTCTCATCAGCGTTATATCGGATACGGGAAGGTGAAGGCAGGCCTGTGTTTTCCGCGTACACTCACGGTACTATGTCTGCACAATCAACAACTGTAGATTGTATTCAAAGGTTGGCACCGTGGTCGAAATCAGCCAAGGAAACATAATTTATCGATTTTATAGAACCAACCGGTTTCGTCTCATACAATCAATAAATGTGAAACAAGTAAATGTGATTTATAATAATTTCAAGTCCAAGTGACAACAATCGCAACTATTAATTTTTTTTTTAATTATTAAGTCTTGGTCTATGACATAGATAATTTGTTTAATTTTTTTTAAAGCAAATGAAACAGACACATGAGTAAATCTTGTAAAAATTAAAGCATGATGTAAATTATGGCCCTATCTTCACCATAAGTCGTATCAACATGAATGTTTATCTCATCTGATAGTAAGTGATTCGGTACGTCCTCGTACATCTGCAACACCAGAGGAGCTGCAGGTGCGATGCCGGCATTTAAGAATATTTGGTGAGGGGCTGCGGTTACCTCACTCACCGAACGAAACACGGAAGCACAAGATGCTTCTACTTCACGCCGGTATTTTGCGAGGCGTGTTACTACCCCGGACGAGCTGCCCCTTTCGAGCTGCAGCAAAGGCCGCCGCTTGACTCTATACTGTACAATTATCTATTTTTTAATATAATATCTATTTTCAACCGACTTCAATAAAGGAGGACGTTCAATAGCGTCTGCTTTTTTTTTGTTTGTTATCGAATATCTTCACCGTTTATAAACCGATTTTGATGATTCTCTTTTTATAAAACCAAGAGGATTCATTTTTAAAAAATATATTCCACTTCAGTGTGCTAAGCCACATGCTTATTGGCAAACTGGCATGCAATCGAAACATTACTATGATAAACTTTTTTTTTCGGACATGCCAGTTTCCCAGTGTTTTTTTTTTATATCAAAGCAGAAACATAATCAAGAAGTGCTAACATAAACATAGTTTTTGTTTCATTATAAAGTAAATGCCGGAACAGATGGAACTATTGTCAAGCCTAGCTCGGCTTAAAGTGTGATAATAATTCTTAAGTCCACGGTCTACGCGGATGCAGAGTTTCAAACAATAAACGACGCATACATACACGCTACGGCAGCATTGTGCTGTGGGCATTCTACCTATGTCTTGAACCCGATTCTACTCGATACCATGGCTCGTGTTACGTAGTGTTACGTTACACCTTTGCGTGATATCCACGATTTACCGAACTTACTGTAATTTACTGTCACGGTTATGTTGTTACTGACCTACGTCCTTGAGTTGAGATTATGACCTGAGATTCTGACTATAAACATTTTGAATAACACATGGAAACTAGTTGCAACCCGCGGCTTCGTCCACTTGGTGACATAATTGTTATCATTGTGAGGTATGTATGCATATTTTAAAAGTAATTAGAACATTTATTTTGTATATTAAAGGAATGAGGGAATCTAATAAGATTTGGGATTGGATGTATCCGAAATCCTATTAGATTCCCTCAAAATAATTTCTTTTGGAATAACCACTAAGGCTCCATGGCACAAATAATATAATAGTTACTCTAGGATATGTGCTCTGGTTAGCGAGAAGCGTTATCGACTGTCCAGTGTGTATTGCTTTCGAATCCCAGCGTCACACATAAATTATTAGACTTCGGGTCGAGATGTATCGTGGTTGAAATTAAGGTGTTTATCTTTCATTTAGAAATAACTGCCTTTTTCTAAGCCTATATCCTTATTTGCACGACACTAATACTCAAAATAAATTTCTGTATGCTCGTCTGTCTAAACTGTCTAATCTTGGAAACGACTACATCGATTTGGACGGGAATTGGACAGGTAGATAGAGGACTTTGTGGGGTGTAGAATGGCTTACTTTATTATGAAATATTTTTTTTTTATTATCAGCGCTAATCATAAAAAAACTTTTACTTGAGCGACGTCACTTGCAATAATTATAATATCTATATCCCGCAATGTCACACAACTACTTCTTGTTATGTCCGCTATATAACGATGTGGTGGAAGTTGGTAATCATACGGTTTAATTAAGTATTTATAAAGGAATCGAACACAGAAATGTCCATTTTCAATTGGTTATTTGTTGTGGCGTAGTGACACACTTCAGATAGCATTATATTACAGTGACTCATTTCTGAAATATGCTAATGAAACGATTTGTCATCACCGCCACGATTTAATAGGCTTGGTGATCCCACTAGCGGATCGAACAAAAGACAATCAATCCGTCAACGAACAGGATAACTTACGGTCTGACATGTTTGTGATGGTTATTCTGCCATTCGTCGAAAGCTTTTTCGGGAAGAGATGCCGTGGCAGTTTCTCTTACGTCGCCACCACAAGGCGTTCCATTTGGCATCACCTTAAAGAGAGTCCCTTACGGCGAAGATAATTTATCTTATAGCGTGTGAGTTTATAACATATATTAGATTAATCGACCACACACGGCTAAAATACGACGCAATCGCCGAGCCGTTGGTCTTATTTGTGCACCTACTGTTTACTGGGTTACACAGTTCCTGTTTTTGCAATGAAATGCATGTGGCATATCCTGAAAGTAAAAATCGAAGGATCTGGATATTATATATATGTATCGAGGAATCATATTAAAAATAACAAACTTGAATTTAACATTTATAAGCATCTCTCAGAGAAGTTCCTTTAACATTTATTTTAATAATATTTATATCACGTAGTGGACATTTTAACTAATATGTTAACTTGAGAAACGGACTTGAAATTATAATAACATATAGCAACTAAAATTATTTTTACCAAAGTATATAATACATTTTATAATATAATAGACATCTAATAATAGTAATAGTACAAATTTTATGATAACACCCTTGTGATATGAAAATCAATATCGCATGCTATCTTAATATATCTTAACATTTCACTCGCATATCGGTAGTTGCATAAGACATAATATATTAAAGCGAACGTGACTACCACGGCACTTCAAAGTAAAATTGAGAGGTGGTATTTGCCCTACCAGTGGGAATTTACTATTTACAAGCTGGTACTTTATTTTTTTTACTTTTATAAGACTCTGATATACGATATTACAGTGTCTACATCATGTGTGCTCTGCTATTGAATAATTCGTTGTGCGATATGTTAGAATCTGCTCTTGAATAAGACATATCTTATACTATCTTCGTCGTGTGTGACGTCCATTACACTGCACATAATTCAAACCGCTCGCATAGCTAGCTCGACGTAGGTACCTCTTTGCGTTGTGGTTTGTGGTTAGAATTTCAACTTCATTTTGTTAATAAAGTATATTTTATTGTTTTTTTTAAATGACTAATTGAAAATCCTATCATTTGGAAGTAATTGATTCAGTTGAAATCAGTAGGAAGTAATTTTACAAGGGCTTATTAAATCTGCATTGATGATGGATGCAGGTTATGAAAATTATACAACGATAAAAGTCCTTAAATTAGTTTTTTCTTATTGTCTCTTTGGAGTAGTTTTATTTTACCATTACATCTAAGTCTAACTCTTCCTCCGATGTTAACGTGTTCGCGCGTACACTTGCGTACATGTTATCATGGGATATATTACAGCTCTAACGCCTTGGCGATAAAGCCGTGGTCCAAGGCGTTAGAGCACATCATATACCAACTTTTACTCCAAATCTCAACCCAACCTGCACGCGGGTGTCCCTGCTAATTGACAGATAAAGCTCTGGTAACCAGCTCGTGAGAAATACATTCGATAGGAAGTCAGAAGACCGTCTAGGCACCACGGTAATGTCGATTACTAGCCGTCATAAACTCACCACTACTGCTCGCGTTGTCGGTAGATAAGCATCATGTTTTTTTCAGTTTGATAGCCACTTAAGCTATGGACATAATATAACTAGTGAGGCTTAATAAGTGCAGTTACAGGGCAAGCATGGTGCAATGCCACTGTTATGGACAGACGACTCAGTATCACATGAAATAATTCGCACGTCTCGTTACAGAGAACTATGAAAAAAAAAACTCTAATATTTTTAAAAATGTAAGCGTTATCATTTGATAACAAAATTTAACGAAATTAAAATTAGTATTTAACCCACAGACATTGCGGACAGACACGGACATAAAAAAAACAAATTGTGTTCTATTGAGTATGCGACGCCGCGCTCTTCGCAAAGGTCGAGAACCTCGTCGACAATGGCTTGAGATGGTCACGATGCGGCTTAAAATCCCATGTTAGCTACCTAATTATTGCAAAGATTGTATATACCTTGATTCTTGGCTGTGTTTTAATCCACCAGACATTAATGTTATTATTTATATATAAGCACTCACGCATTTCTGTATAGGGATAGGCAGAGGTTATAGATTCGCAAATTATTTTCGCCTCTCTAGAAGATAGAATGTGACGAATGGCGACCATCGTCGCCGGATATTTATATTCATTATATTTATAGTTAGCCTTTCTTGTTCTAAGTACGAAAACTTAAATACTAATCAATCTAAAATTCTTTTTAAAGATGCATGAAATATGCGACAAACATAAATAGAACTGCCCTTGAATTGTCAAAAACAGCAAATAGCAACGACCTCGACACACTGAGGCCACTATTAACTTACTATTCAATAGGCAGGTTAGATTAGGGCAGTGTTATTATGCGTAGTACGCGTTTTATGAATACATTATTAATATAAGTAGAATAAGAATCACCAGCTAGTTTGTTTGATAAGGTGACGTCATCATCATCTGGGCCCCCAATATAAGGTCAGATAGAGTAGTGAGCCACGATGCCGACCCACAAATCTACAGACACAATAAATTCGACAACGTACGGTGCGAAACGGCGGGGGTCAGTGAACTGTTGACGTATTTAAAATACGCACTAAGTGCCTTATCGTGAATGTAGTACGGCGCGCGGCGAGCAGACCGAGCTTGCTGTACTACGTATGTTTGCAAAAATGGATATTTATAGATGTGTCCGTGACGGATGATTCTTGCTTCTTCTTAGGTCCCTATGTGCATCGCTGTGATTAATGTAAAGATTTTGAGAATACGCAACCGTTCGTTAGATCGCCCCGGACATGTTACAACCTATTCCTACTAAAAAGTTTTGAATATTTTTTGAAAGTTACTACCTACTTGGTAACGAAGTAGCCATTAATTCTAAAAGAAAAAGTTATAAAAGGGTATGTGTCAATGTTAAAACAATAGTGATGTGTCTAAATCCATTTTTACCGATTTGAAAACACATTTTGTTAAAATCAACTATGTATTCCAATAAATTTTAAAAGTCTGATACCACTGCCGCCACCGGAAACGTGGTGAGAGTTGGTTTTACTGTTTGTACTTTAACGCTATTGATATCAAGAAAATGTGAGAAAGGAAATGTGTCTGTCGTCCCGCTACACATAATATACTAGGTATGCTTCTTTGTGCAGTAAGATTCAAAGTTGGATATAAAGCGATTTTCGACACGACTCCAGAATCGTGTAAGATTCATATTCGCAGTGAAAGGGCCGCTTTGGAACCTTGTCCACACAAAGCGAGGCACCCGCAGTAGCCGCTCTACCTATCTACCCACATATGCACGGCGGATACAGGCCCGAGTTTCTTACACATACATGTAAAGTACGAAGGCCAGTTTTGTGTATGTGTCGCGAATACATACGGCTTCAGCAGGTGAAGCGAACTATAGTAAAGGGTTATTGCGATTAACTCTTTTATCCCTTCGTTTCCATATCAAAGAGTAATGAACCTTGTCTTACATTATTGGACATTGTCGACTGGTGACCGTGTGATCATTTCATTTTAGTTTTAGGTACATTATTGCGGTAATAAATTCTTCCAATTGCAATTTGATTTTATACGCGTTGTTAAGTTCCTATTTACCTAAATTTATAATTTATTTATTATAAAAAAAATGTATTGTGTGGAAAGGTTTGTCAAAATACCTATAGTAATAAAAAGGTCTAATTAGATACTTAACTGATAAGTTAACTCATTAGTTGGTGTGACATTTATATTATACCTACATAGGTATAGGTATTAAGATTGCAGTTGCCATATCATGTTTTATTTGGCTATTTAATTAAACATATTTTAACTTTTAGAACTTTAATTGTTGTTGAACAAAGACTGGGACTGTCAGTGAATCGATTACGAGTAACGAAGGTCAGAGAGGGTTTGCAAGTGTGAGTGCGTATGCAAGTATGCAAGCGAGCTCGGTGCGGCGTCGTTGCTGCTGCACGCCTGCACCGCCGGTTGCAACACCCTCCCCCCTTCGCTCTCAGCTTCTCGCTCGCCGCCGTCTTGCCGCTAGCCTGTCTCACCTCGCGGCCGGCAGCCTTGCGCGACGCGCCGCGCTCTTTCACATTCAAAATTATTCGCAACCATTGCAAAAACTCTCTGTGCAATAAAATATCTTATCATTTGCTGCTGTCGCAATAAGTTTTTAAACAGAGAGAATTTTTAACTTTACAATCAAATTAAGTGCCTTTGAAAGTTTGAATGCACTCCTCGTTGCATCGAGTCCCGCGCGCGTCGTTATGAGAACCCCGTACTGGCGGTCACGTTGACGTCGCGCGGTGCCGCCATATCTGTCTCGGCCACCAAGTAGCAAAATTAATAGGTAATTATTTTAGTGTACAGTGCCCCAGGTTAATTTAATTCCTCAGTGATTTCGTGCTGCAGTGTTTTCAGCCCATAGATTAACTCTATGCTAATTCCAATTGGATTCTTTTTGGAAAATAAGGTGCGCGCCGGCCGGTTCTTATCGGGTGCAATGCAGTTGCACTCTCAACTTATTGCAGTTTCGCATTCGGCAAAGTTTCATGCGCGGAAAGTTACTAGTGTTTGTTTTCCGATGCAGATGGATTGTAAAAGTGTTTTAAAGTGAATTATTTTTGAAAAGTGGCATGTGTTATAGTTTGTAAGGAACTTCACTGTGTATCTGTGTTATTTCGGTCATTGACCGCCGGATTTCGCATCACTTATTTTGTTAGTGTCGCTTTTATTTTGAAGATGGAGATATAATTCCGATTTTTGGTTTTAGGCTCAAAAATTGTTTCACCTCTCTAGAGGAATACAATGACCCGCGTATTCGCTTTTTGAAATTTTACGTTCACCCGGATGGAATGAGGAGTGCACAGTCCTATTGTTTCATAATTTCATATGTTTGAACATCATTTGTTTTTTTGTTTTTCGGACAATTAGAGTTGTCAATTTCTTCCAAAATTACAAAAATTGCAAAATAAGGTAAATATTATTTCTTTCCTTCGTTATGTAGTGCATTAAATTTTAACAAGCTATCACTGCATATATAAAAAACTTAAATAGCTCTCACGGCTCGCTTTCGATATTATTATAATGTATGACGTCATCTATAGGCGAGCCATGGAAGGCTTGTTATTAAACTTTGTTTAAAAGTTTAAAATGTGTGATGTATGTGGGGCAAAGTCAGTCCAGTGAGTGTAGCAATATTTCATAATTGTCCAGAATGGCGGAGGGCAATGGAGAGATATCTGTTGAAGAGGTCCCCGGGAAGGACTCTGATGTTGGCCGTACACCAGACTACTGCAAACTCATTGAATATGGCTTGGATCCTAAGGTATGCAAGTCAAACACAATCTACAATTTCTACTGAATTTTAATTTTGTATATCTATGAAAAAATGAAACATCACTTAAATAAAATAAAACAATGTGGTATTAGTATTTTGCCGGGGTAAACTTTTTGTGATTTCTCTGTTAACAACCGTTTTATGGTACCTTATAACACCACATGCTTACATATTATTTAAATTGTATTTTCTAGAAACTCAAAGAAAAATAATTATATTTAAACCCTTACATTTACCAATGCTATATTTTTTCAACTGAAGACTTTCCATTCCAAAAGCATCAGGACATAATAGGGGCCAATTGCTGTTAACCTTAGAACTATCAGTGTTTTATGAAAGTTTTACTGTCTTATTAGAATGTAGGAGTATTCATAAATGATTGTACCGTCTGTAGAATAGATTCCAATAAGATTCTTGTTAGAGTATTTATATTCAATTTCCTCAAGTAATTTTATACATTTTATTAGTAACACAAATTTTATTATATACTCTTTAAAATAAAAATTGTTAGTATTAGCAATATATATTTTAAATTTGAGTCCAAAAAGATAATGTTTATCTAATTTCTGGGATTCAATCTTATCATGTAGCATTGACCAACTTCTGAGAAGTGTTGGGAATCATACTATCAGGACATTTGTGTTCTCATTTACAAAAAAAAACACTTATCATTTAATAGCATTTTTATATTCAAATATAAAAATATTTTAGTGCAATATTGTGTTTGAATACAGAGATATTGCATTTTCTGTATGCTCTGATTATGCACTGACCTCCACCTTTATTATCTATCTTAATTGAGTTTTTGCAAGAAAGTTTGTATCTAAATATATCACTGTTGTCATAAGCAAAAATGTCATTGTAAAATACCTACTTGTAACATTTATGCTTACATAAATTCATGCTACTTCAAACACAACTTTAATGCATTGAGTGGTTTTCCCCATACCACTTTAAAGTTTTGAAAATAATATTAAGTGGGCATATTTTAAGTTGTGTTTAAAAAGAAATTAAAATTGCTATATTGTAAATAGTATTCAGATTCATACTGTGGCAATAGTGTCACAATCACAATGGATATAGTGTTGCTATTGGTTTTAAAATATATTTATATAATTGTTGCCATATGATGAAAAATAAATATACAGAGGTTACTGTCCAGGAAATCTAAATAAATATTTAATTAATATATTATCAAAGAATAATGTAAAAAAAAATATTAAAGAATTTTTGCTAACTATTATGCAATACTACTCTGGACAGAGTGTTTTTGTGTACATTTGGTGTATGAAATTTGTTGTAATTTTCAGGTGGCTGCCAAGCTCGACGATATTTATAAGACTGGAAAGCTAGCGCATGCAGAGTTGGACGAGCGTGCGTTAGATGCCTTAAAAGAATTTCCATCCGACGGTGCTTTAAGTGTTCTTGGACAATTTTTAGATTCAAATCTTGAGCATGTATCTAATAAAAGTGCTTATTTATGTGGGGTTATGAAGACCTATAGGTGAGTATGGTGTAAAATTAAAATTTTTATTTTCAACTTTGCAACTCTATGCAAAATACTGAACATAGTCCAGTTCACTTGTCAGTTAAGTAGGATGCTTCGAAAGTCTATTTGACATTGCTGAAAATGAAAATGCTGGCCAGTTTGTATGATAATAAAATTTGATGCAAGTGGCGCCATCTTGCGTAATATCGTGGAATTAATGTAACTGGTTTTTCAATGTATTAACGCTCCGAAATTTATGTAGTTCAAGGGTAATGATAATTTTACGTACGGTGTGCATAAATGCGAAACTAACGCACTTATTATATTACATCAACATTGTATGAACAGAGTTCAGCTGTATTTACTTTTACATTATTGTTACTTAATAGTTTAAATCTAAAAGTCTGGGTCATGTTGTTAGACTGGAACGTTTGACATTTCGAAATACACATATAATCTCGGTACATAACGCACCGGGTGCGTGTTTCGCCGAGACTTGTACTTACAAGAGCTGCAATTTTCATTATTATTTTCCATTCGGCGGCGCAACTTTAGAACTCGCACCCATAATGGCAATCATCTTGAGGCAGGTTTTGCCTGATGAGGAATAATAATTAAAAGGAAAGAATGACGTGTGTATACATTCGATTAACCTGTCAGTAATTGTTTTTATTTTAAATTTATGGAGAGAGACTAATTGCAAACGTTGCGTACTTTTTATTGTTTAAATTCTAAAATTTGCAGGTTTCGTTTATTGGTGATATTTACTTACTTAAAACGAGTACTCGGTCTGCTCGGCTGTCATGTTTCCTAAAAAAATAATAGTAATAAATATATTCGCATAATATCTATTCGTCCTGTTTATCAGCGTATTAATGTAATACTTTAATTGCTTGAGATTTTGAAATTAATAATATACGAGTGCGTATCAAAATCTCATGAAGTGTGCGCGGGTGACGCAGGCGGCCGCCGAGCGCGGTGTCTCTTACCAGAGGGAACTCCAGTCCGCGTGTCGAGCGTGACGATTACAGCAACACCGCCGAACCCTAGACTGCCACAGGACAGGACCTCGGCTGTTTACAGGCTGATCAAGATCGCTTATAATATTTTTTTTAGAATATACCTTTCCTCCTCAGGATTATTCATAGTATTTACGGGACTCGGAACTATCATCTGCAGGCGATAGAAGTAGTTGTTCCGCGCGGGAATCGAACACGTGACCCGTGGCGTTGCACCTAGTCGCATAGAGCAACGGCGCCAAACGAACCGATGTATTTATAAGTTGTTTGTTCGTCTTTCAGACAGAAAAGCAGAGCGGGCGTGCAGGGCGCGCCGGCTCTGTCCGCCGCTGTCCAGGTCAAGGGCCCCGACGAGGAGAAAATTAAACAAATTCTAGCTAGGACCGGCTACTCATTAGATGTGACCACGGGTGAGTGTAAAAGTAAAGTAGCCTCCTGTGAATGTCCCGCTGCTGGCCTCCTTTCAATATCTGCGAGGGTTTTGGAACCAGGCAGAGTCCGCCACGCTGCCTCAGTGCGAGTTGGACCACTTCATGTCCTCGAAGTAATGTTGTTTATTGTTTCTTATTATACTCGCATACTGTGACATTAAAGCGAGCGCACCTCGATACAATTCATGAGAACTATATTCAAGAAGAAAATGTGTATTTCCATTTTTCATCCCCAGCGTGTATGTAACCTACTTTTCTATCTTGAATGTCAGTAGTGCATAGAGAAGTCAGCTGTATTTATTTAAAAAAAATCGCTCTTGTTGGTTTTTTCGATTCGGGCAGTACTTCAAAGAGTTTATTGCGTCTATTTTAATAAATATAATTTTTAAATTCACATCGATTTTGTCTTTTTTGTTGTTATTGATCACTTAGAGGGAACGCTTTCGCCGTTCTCGTGCAGCTCGTGTGTGGTTCGTATCGAGCTCGTACAGACAGACAGCGTCAAGATTTGATTATGATAAAGCGCTTTATTAATAATATCTACATTTTCGTTCGTTCATAAAAGATTCTAATAAGATTAATCCTTAATTTTCTTTGTTCTTTTCCTTTTGAATTCTAATTGAGTTTTGTGCAAATTTCATCGTTTTCGTATTCATATAAGATTCTAATAAGAGATTAAACCTTGATAAATCATTTTCATTATAAAAATAGGAAAGTAACTGCCTATAAATATCCCACAGCCGTGTCTCCCTCTCGGCTCCAAAAAATTCTCATAAAAATCAAAGGAGAACCGCTGCTCCAAAAAGACGGAGTTCGTGTTCTTGAATTTTTTATTTTCATTTTTCCTCGCGATTTTTTTCTCACTGTTTAACACGTGGTATTTGTGGCACTTAGAGAGAAATGTCTCGGTGCTACGCATCGGTCCGCGTAACGTGCTTCGGATGACGTCACAAAACAACTAACACCGAATATATGTAAATTCATTTTACACTAACACAGACAATCTTCCACCGACGATATAGAGCGCGTCGCGCAAACAGTATACCCGCGTACCAAGACGGTTCTCTCTGTCCAGAGAGATCGACACAACTCGATTATTCGAGACGGGGTCGGAACCTCTCTTGGACGGTTCATAGATAGCTTATCAAATGAAGATAAACGGTAGAGGTTTCATTTAAAACGCAGGCGTACCTGAGGCCGCCACATCATTTGATTAAGCTTTTAAAACATCACACTACCTGCACCGTTTTAAGTGCTACATAGTATATAAATAGCATATAGCAACAATTTCAGTTTTGCTGATCCCGGGAATCAAACTCAGGACACTAAGTGTACTATGAAATTTAATCGAGTGTCCTGACCTACCTGATTTACCTCGGGTTTCATTAAAGAAAAACAAATGTAGATCATAGAACGTCAAATAGATTTGTCTGATGTAGAATATACTTTTATGAAGAAACGAACGGATATTATTATTATCCAATTTTTTCTTTTATACACATTTATTTGTTAAAGTACTATATTTTGAATAGAATAAATTGAATAGAATAGTTAAAGAAAATATTTGAACACTCTTAAAAAAAAATCATGTAGCAATTTTCTGATCACCTTTGGCGCGAGATTGAAAACGTTCGGTTGTGTATTTCGTCCAATATATTGGATAGGGTATTATGCCACATACACTATTGTTTTAATGTATGTGTACATACATTAATATATTAATCAGGAAATTCAATTAAAGATCATAATGTAATGGTCACAAATCTTGAGTAAAAGTTAACCTAATTTTGATTATGATATGAAACTGGAAATTGTTTAATAATTCATATCAGAACTTATGACACGAAAAGGGTCAAACTTTAACACAGGTAAAAAGTGTGTGTCCATAATGGGGCTCCTAGCCGACGTGAAGAACCTCCTGGTCAATTTAGACGTTATTCGAAAGAGTAAAGAAGTAAACGACATCGCCAGGTGCTTCCGATTTATTTAGATAACGTTATTTTTGAAGAAATAGTTGAAGTATGCATTTTAATTAATAATTTGCAGGTCAACGTAAGTATGGCGGGCCTCCGCCCGGTTGGGAAGGCGGCACACCAGGCGCCGGCTGCGAGGTGTTTTGCGGCAAGATCCCCAAGGACATGTATGAGGACGAATTGATCCCGCTATTCGAAAGATGCGGGACCATCTGGGACCTCCGCCTCATGATGGACCCCATGACGGGAACCAATCGCGGCTACGCCTTCGTCACCTTCACCACCCGGGAGGCCACGCAGCGAGCCGTGCATGAGGTTGGTCTACGATTTTATTCCATCTACCCTCCATTCGATGTGGCCATTACGTCGTGATTCCTTTGCGCGAACTTAAATTGTCAAGTGTTTTCGCGGGATAAGCATTCGGGTTATGAAATATCTTGTATTGGCGTTGTATGTAGTTGTACTGGTTTGTAGAGTTGTATAAAGTCTATGGCCGAGTCGGATTGGGCACACGATGATGATTCACGGCTCAGATATCGGCAATGCGTAATAGCTATTTATGAATGCATCAAAAAATGTCGGATTCGCCCGACGACTTACGTCACTTGCTAACGATAAATATTGAATGTTTTTTTAATGTAATACTGCGAGTATTGCAAGTTGTTTGACATTTCAACTTCGCGAAAAGGACACTGGGTGTTGTTCATTGTCTGGAGTGTGGTAAACGTTTTTCATCTATTGTCATCAGACACTTCCTTGTTCATTGTGGCTAATTATCATTTATTTTGATATCTAAAAATCTTAATTGAAAAACTAGTTTGTTCTTCGGTCTATCTCATTATGTCACTTCACACATTTGGCTCAGCCTGTAAAACGAAAGAAATTACCACCCTCTTAGATACTTTATCGATTTTGTTGCAAAAATATTATCAAATAAAGAATGATGTCATCTACTTTTAACAAGTTTTAAAAACAGATGAGAAGTATATAAAATCGCTTTGGTTATATTACAACCTACAATGTTAGATAAATCAACAATTTAAAACAGATTCTGAATTTGCAAATGCCAGTATTTGAAGCTAAAATATGCTTCGAACAAAATGATTACATTTTATCAGTTGGGTAGATGGCATTAATCTTTGTCCAAGATGGATGTTGAGCACATCTCTATTAATACGCAGTGTATTGATAAGCACAATCGCTAATATATATGAGATCGTCTAACAGACATAATTGGTAATACCAAATTGTATCAAAACATCAAAATGACTTTATTTCACTGTATAATTGGTGCCTATGAATCTGAAAACAAAATTCTAATTTGACATCTACTTTCCAGGTGACTCGCCGAATGTTTAAGTATATAAATCCCTTGAACAATAACTAATTCACAACACAATAGTCGGCCAATGGTTTGGCGACTTCACTTGTACATTTACCTAATATTCGGATGAAATCATTATTATTGTCTCCTTAAGTAGTATTGACTGTACCAAAGTGATCCTTATTCCTAAACATTTAATATGCAAAGTTATGTGCAATAATGATTTCAATCAATCCCTTGAAGTTGCCAAACATATTATGTGCATCATTATTGTAAAACTACTGCAATATTAGCCAGAAGTTTTGCAAGTCCCGATAATTTGCCTGTTGAATATGTATTCACAGTCACATTTGGGAGATTTAGTCTTAAGCTTTTTTCATTTATAAAGCATGACATTAATATCCCACCGACGGCGGCCATTTGCATCTACGTCGGCCATTTTGTTGTTTTTTTTTGTTAATTCGCTATTTGAATACAATTATTTAGCGATGTGTGAAATTTTAATTTTGCATGCTATAGATGTAACGTTTAGTATTCACAATCGTAGCGCACCCGTGCCTGCAGTAATTCGATAATTTCACCATATTCCGGTAATGAATTGTATTTGTAACATTGTCTCGATGCATACGGCCGCCGTTTTAATGTAATCACTGATATTGTGTAAATGTGCAAACATAACACCTATAAACTGATCTAGCCTCGCTTGTCCTGAGATATTATCCCGATCTATTTGCACCTCGTTCAATTTTGAGTTGCTTTAATTTTTTTTTGTTACCATCACAACTTGTTCTTGCTTTTTTTATTTTCACTTCATCAAACGGTCCACTTACAGGGTTAACTTTCAATTGGCTTCAAAATGTTCTCCGGCTGAGAATTTAATATATCTCAGGCTCTCCTCTTTGCTCCGTACAACACTTTTGGCTTATCATCCAAAGTACAGTTAACTCATCACGATTGGCTCTAACCGTTCATCACTCACGAGGCCCGCGCGGGAGATCCATCACGACTCGTCGGCGCACCGACGCGAACCGATCGAAACGACCGTCGGCCCGAACGAATCCAAAATTGATTCCTATTTTTTTTTTTCAAAATTTTTCCCTTGTTATTTTTCCCACAGCTCGATAATCACGAAATAAAACCTGGGAAGACTCTGAGAATTAAGATTAGCGTACCGAATCTGCGACTTTTCGTCGGCAACATTCCCAAGTCTAAAGGCAAAGAGGAGATACTGGAAGAGTTTGGTAAATTAACAGGTAAAGTGTCAAACGAATGAATTAAGGAGTTAGTTTTTTGGGTTGAGTGCGTGGGGCTTGGTGTGGACCGCTGAGAGTGCCCCGCTTGCGTCCCGCTTGTCCCCGGCCGTCCTCCCTCCCACTCCTTCAGCTCCCCGCCGTCCCCACTTTCCCGCGTCTCCAGTCTGCGGGCCCGGGCGCACGTCCCGGCTCCGCCCATTGGCTATTCTCCCTCGAATTGTTCTTGCAGCTGAATGATTATGAAATTCGAAAGGGGAAAAAGATTGGCGTTACGGTTTCCTTTAACAATCACCGTTTATTCGTGGGGAATATCCCTAAGACTCGAGATCGGGACGATTTGTTTGAGGAGTTTACTAGGCACGCACGTAAGTCCTTGTCGAATTCATAATATGTGCTATTCAGTTCGTACGGGGACGAGCCGGGGGGCCGTGTGGGGGGGCCCGGGAGGCCGCGCACGCTTCACGTGCACGTGGCGCGCCGCGCTCGCCCCCGCGGCCCCCCGGCCGTTCATCGCTTTCTCAAGTAGATTTGAAAAAAAAAACCGAGTGTTAACCGATATTGGCCTCCGCCTCGAGAATGCTCACTGGTAATGACTGGAGAATCTTGCTGTTGTTCTCTAGTATTAGACTTCTTCAGTATATGTTCTCCTGAAATATCGTTTGATTTGCTTCATATTTTCGTAGCGTTGAAGGAATGAAATTAAGCCGAGGGGAGGGAAGCTTTTATGTTATGATTATTTCCCAGCTCGCTTGCCCGTTCACGGCGCTATATAAGCTTTATATGATTGCAGCCGGACTCGTAGAAGTAATAATATATAGTTCGCCCGATGACAAGAAGAAAAATAGAGGATTTTGTTTTTTGGAATACGAGTCTCACAAAGCGGCATCGTTAGCTAAGCGCAGACTGGGAACTGGTAGGATAAAGGTACGTATCACTTTGCTAATACAAGTTTTTTTAATTATCGAGAAATTAACTTTTATGTATGATGGCTAGTGAAGATGTGAAGGTGTGAACGAGGGGTCAGGACTGTTTATTCTCCAACTTCTATTCTTCAGTCTTCAAGCTAGCGTACTCACAATCTAGAGACCACATCACCACTTAACATCAAGTGGGTCTGCAGTCAAACATTAACTAAAATGAAACTTTCCTTTTCCGGTTTTTTTTATTGAGCTACTCTTTCTCCAATTCCAATTTTCTTTTACTCGCAAAGTAAGAACACTTCGATTACTTTAGCACTTACGGGTCTCACAGAAACGCAACTTTAAAGAGCGTATAGCTGCTGCATGCGATTTGTCTACATTTCGTAAAACAAATGGTTTAGCGGCGCGCCACAAGTGCGAAAGTAATCTTACTACTTTTATAACTTTGAAATGGTTATGAAAAGGTGTGCCCCGTATGCGTTGCGCATTCGTTACGTGAGCCTTCTTCACATGGATGGTAAAATTAGTTAAAAAGTTGCAGTGTCTGATTGCGTGCGAAGCATTGCCCTCGCCGCGAGCATTCGTTTCCACGTAAACCAGAGTGTGAGCAAATAGTCGCGAGCCGATCGGACGGTTTTCGTTCGTGCCTTGCGTACTCACATCGAAATTTCATGCTAGCGTGCAAGCTTTGTAGCGTTCCGGGTAGCGTGACCTATTGCTCGTATTGAAGAACCGGTACCGGATACCGGACCGGAAGTCGTTGGGGACGCGCCTTTGAGATATTTGATGTGCGTTTTATTTTGAATGCGAGTATGCATCTTATTCGCTAAACAACAGTTAACGCACAAAAATGACATGTTGTTGATTGTTGTTCGCAGTAGACAGTTTTCTGATGGTACCATTAATAACGATCACCTTCATGGATCTGCAACAATGAACAATGTATTCAAAATTCCTGTTCCTTTGGTTATTTTGGATTAAGCACGAATAACAGACATATTATGCCCTACGGGAGAATTTGAATCCCTATAATATCCTTTAGACGCTTTTTGCGTAGCTGCTGAATCTGATTAAGGTGACGTCTTCTGATCAACGCTCGGTAACGATTTATATTAATGCGCTGTGGGGTGTAAAGGATAGAGTATCTTTTTCTCCAATGCTCAACTTCACTTGCAAGCGGTGTGCACCCTGTTGATTAATTAACGAGGCTCTGGCGATCGACCGATAGCGGAATATCCAACCAAATATGTCAAACCCAAATACCACATACTAATGATGAGGAGCAGCATCTTTTGTGCGACGGTACAGGCACTGCTCTCACCAACTAACCTGTCCAGTGTGCCTAGAATGGACAAATCCATTCATGGCATGCTAGCTTATTTCGGCGCATCAAGGAAAGGTCTGAGTCCAGCATTAGACTTATACAGGCCTTTCCGTGCCTGTTGGAAAACCAAATCGATATGATCAGAGGAATGTATTACGGAAACATACGCAAAAATTCGTTCAAATGCGACTTCGAAATCCTACTTTGTGTGTTGCATAAATGTTGGTTTCGGCTGGGACTTTCTTAATCGTTACATTAATACGTGAATATCGAAATTGTTGTACCTTAATAAAGGTAAATATTTATTATAAAAGGAGAGGATTAATCATGTGCGTAAAGTTGCCGTTAAGGCAGGTAAAGCAAAGTAGTAGCTCCCTCTGCCCTTCCCGCTCTTTCCTTCAGCACAGCGTTCAGGTAAGAATGTTCAAATTTTGACCACAAGCTTTACTAGTTACCATAAAACTTATGGATGTCTCTTGACAGCAATAATAAGAAATGTGATGTTTATTTTTGTGTTTTTCACATCACTACCGTCTTTCTTAGGTATGGGGCTGTGATATTATAGTCGATTGGGCCGACCCTCAAGAGGAGCCTGATGAGCAGACAATGAGCAAAGTAAGTTTTGTTCATAGCTTCTTAAGCTTATAGAAGTTATGATTTGGTTATTTATATTCTATTCATCATCATCATCATCATTTCAGCCTATTAGAAGTCCACTGCTGAACATAGGCCTCCCCCAAAGATTGCCACGAAGCACGGTCCTGAGCCACCTGCATCCATCGACTTCCCGCAACACTGCGCAGGTCGTCATTCTATTATAAAGAAAAATAAATCGAAAGTCGTTCGTAATATTATTGTTTAAAAACAGGTCTTAATTTAATTCATTATCGTTAAAAAGGACATTTGGTGTTAGTAACGCGCCTTTCACTTTCCTGATACAATTTCTAATATATTTTGTAAACTGACGATTAGTTTGATATACTTTTACACTTTTAATTGTTCTCATATATAAATTTTTTTTGTATGTATATATGTTTAGACATTTGAAATTTAACTTAAACGCTATTTGTCTGATTTTGATGGAACGTTTTAAAATTTCGAAAACGCTGTTTTAATATGAAAGTCTGTATGTTTGTCGTTCTATCACGCTTAAAGGACTAAACGGGTATGAACAAAATTTAGCAGAAACAGATTATGTTATGCCTTAGGATGCAGGATAGTTTTTATCTCAGTTAAGAGTTCTCTTGAGACTTAATTTCTGATCACGCGGGCGAAACTGCGGGCAGCTGCTAGTTGACTAATTTGAAAGTGAATACCAAATCTTTATTATTTTCTTTTATGTATATTGGATCACAGCATAAGAAAGGTTAGTTACGTTTTCATTATGGTTCCGGAGATATTTATAGCTGTTTAAAGTTGCACATAGCTCGCAGTTAAATGACAAATTGGTTTAGGTGAAGGTGTTATACGTGCGGAACTTAACGCAAGAGATTACTGAAGAGGCGCTCAAGGAAGAGTTTGAACGTTACGGAACCGTGGAACGTGTTAAGAAGATTAAGGATTACGCTTTCGTGCATTTTGAAGACCGGGACTGCGCTGTTAAGGTATGAAGTCTTGTAGAGCTATGTGCTTCCGGACAGAAAGTTATCATCATGCACCTATAATTTTTTTACTGCAGGAAAAATTCCCGAGTTTTAAGAATTTGCCGTAACCACCCCAATTTGCATCGCAACAAGACGGGAAGGGGTCTCAATATTTTTAACCTAATGCCGACCTCACTAGCACGGTGGTGCATCCTGCAAGCTAAGCAGTTGTTCGTGAACTGTCGGCGTGCAATCCATTTGTTGAATCCAAATCAAACAGGCTAATGTCAGGGAGCGGTATCGCGGCGGGAGCCTGCCCTCACTACCACAACCTAGCGTGACGAGTATGTAAACTCTTTCAAGAAATCCACGCCTGCTTTAGTTCCCACTTTCTTGGACAGATAGACAGACAGACAGACAGGTCTCTTGGACTGGGCTGATCACTGGACTTAAGCTAATATGAAGAAACAGAAGAGGTCGCAATACAAGAGATATCTTTTATTATTGACTATTTTTGCCTTTTCGGTTTTAGTTTTTTTTAAATAATTGATTTGCTTCTTGTTTATTGATTTTTTTTTTGCCTTTCTTTCACTACGCATTAGCACGGGAAAGGACTCGCTAATTGCGCACTCGCGATATTATAATTTTAAGCGGCCGTTCGTCCCTTATTCCTTATTATCTACTTAATACTTATATTTACAAACATACATTTGACTTGAAATGTATTTGAATTTTGAGTTTATGATATGTAATGATCGTAAATAACTTTTTCGTAGGCAATGCAAGAGTTAGATGGCAAAGATATGGGCGGTGCGAGGTTAGAGGTATCTTTAGCAAAGCCTCCCTCCGATAAGAAAAAGAAAGAAGAGATATTACGCGCCCGGGAGCGTCGCATGACACAGATGATTTATGGCCGCGGAGGGTGAGTGAATCAATCAAATATTCTCATGAACATTGCGTTACAGAAACAGTTAAGTTTTTAGAAAAGAAGAAAAGAAAATTTCACAGATATGTTTAGTATTTATTTATTTATTCTTTATAGAACCATGTACAAAATAAACAAAGTATAGAAATAAACAAAAAATAAGTCGAAGCGGTTGCGTTTTCGAATCTGTGCACTACTTATCTTGGTATCACTTGCACAGATATAATGATTTAATCATTTTATGTTTCGATTAACAGTATTATATATTAACAGTTGTAGTCGTTTGACAGTTTCCACGTCAATTTTTTACTATATTTTTTATTTTCTTATCAGTAGCGGCGAAGCGTTTTGCAATAGGTATAAAATTGCGTGACGTCATCAACAAATCCTCCGGTCCATGAAGTAACCATGGACGTGCTAATCAAAATGTGTAAAAAAAAATAGAATTAAAAACATTCTAATAATGTTTTTTCTTTTTTGAGAAGTGTAATACAATGTGGTGGATTAATTGAATTACATCTAGATTAAAAATAGTTAGCATCAAAGAAGATATGTATTCAAATAAGTCGTGTAGGTTAATTTTTATACTATATATTTCTATACGCGGTAGAGCCAAACAACGGCTTTTGATACTGCTCGAATAGACCTCGGTCTCGCGGAATACCGGCGTGAAGTAGAGGCATCGAGTGCTTCTGCGTTTCGTTCGGTGAGTGAGCTAACCGGAGGCTGCGTAGTTTTAGCCTAGTCTTTCGCACAATCATAAGAAACATCTAAAAAAAATCCGATCAAAATCGGTCCAGAGTATTTGAAGATTAGCCTGCATAACGAAATAAAGTTACTTTATGTATTAGTAAAAATAATATATATTGTGGTGGCGTAAGAAAATCTGTGGTGGGCGTACCACGGGATGAGATGGAATGTAAGTCAATTTAAGTGAAATGCCTTCCAACTGAGGGCGGAATACTTATCTCAATGCCCAGGCCAAAGCTATGCAGATCCGTGAAGGACAGCCGCGTTTGGACTGCGCAAATTTTAATCTATTATTGGGGTCGCTGTACAACCAATGCAATGCAAAGCTGATTAAGCATATATTTAAGACATAGGACAATTCACAAGATGCCTGCCTTGGGCGTCTTTAGGGATCTCTCCTTTGATTGTGTGCACCATGAAACACTTGTCAGGAAACTACATCATAGGGGAATAAGGAGTACAGCGCTTTAATTTATTATCTTATATTTGAGTAATAGAATTCATAATGCTGTAATGGATGGTGCGAGTTCGTCTGGGTCGACGGCAACAATAGGCGTCACGCAGGGCTCGATTCTCGTTCCCTTCCTTTTCATACTAACGTTAAGTAGTTAAAAAACGAAATACGATTAAAAAAGTGAGTCGCTCTTATAGGGGTTACGTACCCACCAAATATTAACTATATTGTATTTTACGCAGGTATGTATTGTGCTTCGATTGTTTATCATATTAAGCTCTAACAAATTATGTTATTTTCTTTAAATATTGTTAAGATAATGCTCGTGTGTATATTTTAGGTAAACAATATGTAATTAAAATGTTACGGACAGTAAGTTTTAAATAACGACGAGTTTCAGCGATGTCACGTTCAATAAAAATATGTTTGTTGCGTTTTGTCTTGTAAAAAAAGACAGCTTTGCATACATTCAACCCTTAAAACGCAAGACACATCTTACATAAAGATGCTAGAGCGAGATGCACATACCAGGGGCAGTGATTTATAACAGCTAGCTAACGTCCATGTCCCGCGAGGGGGCGTGTGTGTCTGGGAGGCGTGTGGGTAACTCGTCGCTGTGTAACATTCAGATTTGATTGGTGCAGCTGCTCGCCGGTGCATGGCGCGATGCGCGGCCGCACGCCGCAGCCGCAGCCGCGCCCGCCCGCCGCGCGCGGTGACTACGGTCAGTACGCACGCGCACGGACACACGCACACACACAAACGCGAACACACACGCTGCCACGAGTACACATGCACGTGCACCTGTGATAGTGCATCGACGCAGGGACCTTATGCGCGCTGCTGTGCAACGAAATATTTTTATTATTTGTTGTTTCTTGTTCGTAGTTTCGTTTATTGGTAAACGTATCTTGAATTTTTCAAATAACACGGTATGATTTCATGATGTAAGATGTGACAAATTGTTTTTATGAAATAGTACATAAGGTTCCTGGATTGGTATCGGCACAGGCATACGTACACGTGCACGTTATACACGCCTAAACACGCATTTACTGGTACACTTTTACTAGTTTGCGTTGACGCTGGATCGACTTAAACTGTCGTTGTTTTTTTACGTACTTTACTTTTTCTACTTACTACTTATAATTTTTATTATTGTTTGTGACGATACAACTACGATTCTTTGTTTTCTGGCTCAAAAATATGATAAATCAGAAAAAAATACTCAATGATGTTATTTTCAATTCTGGTCTTTGGATGAATGATGCAGATGATAAATTAGAGAGACCTCCAAATCAGAGAGAACTCATCGCATTTTTATGCATTTACTCGAAACCAGTCTATCCAGGCGCCCCAAAGGCATTGACAAAAATCACTATTTGGCACCCGAGTGAGGTTAAGTGACGTAACAAACGTGTAATGCTTTAAGCCTATTGCAATTCTTCACCTCGCTCTCTGTGAATAATACTGTTTTGTCACATCTACACACAAATATCTGAACAATATTTTCTACACGGTGTGGTTTCCACGCGCACATTCGCAAACTTTGGCTACTGATCCCATACTAACAAAGTGGTTGCAACTATACAATATACAGGTTGTTTAAAAAAACACAAAAATTTTTTGTAACTCCTTGTTATATTAATTTAAGTTTTGGTTAATTTTTTGTGTGTCGTTGCAGCCAAGATACATGTATCACTAACGCTATTTTCTAGGCTAGAGAATAATAAAGAGCTAGGCTTAGGACACTGCATGGTTTCGGACTAAAGACTGTAGAAACAGACAAGACGATTTCTGCGATGTGAGCTGAGATAACGGAAGGGGCAACACAAATGTATTACGTAATAACAAATTTAACCGACCACCCAGTGCATGCTTCATGAGTTTTATTCATTCTCATCAGTGTTGGAAGTCTGTTGCTGACTGAATATGACTGTATCACATTGCTTTCGAGTAGGTTACGGTGGAGGGATGACCATGCACACACATTTGGAGTACAATCGGAGAGTCTAAATTCGAAATTTTGAAAATTGGAGAGGATGTGACGTAGCCAATATTTGGAGATGCATGTTGTTGCCGTGTGTCTGATATTTTGTCTACGCTTCAGGCCGTACAGGTGTGTGACTAAGCTAAGGAATCAGGTGGAGTCCCCCGTGTGTACTGCACCATACGGCGACCTAAATCATACGCATGTTTTAATTATTAACGCGGTACGAGCCCCGGAGGTTTCGTGTACCGTCAGCCTCAGGTAGCTTGTAAGTTAGCGTTAGTTTAGCTTAGCCTCTAAAAGGCCTGTGTTGTGTGTTTATAGATTATGATTACGACTATTACGGGTACGGGGATTACCGAGGTGGCTACAATGAGCCATTTTACCGGTACGATGAGTTCTATTTTGATTACGCGGGGCCACCGCAACCGTCCGCCGTCCGCCAGCCTCCCAACAGAGCGCAACCGGTGGGTCCCACACACACTAACTAATGTTATCATATTATTTTACTAGTCACTAGACGCTGTACTCATCATTTATACCTTTCGAATTTTGAGTTGCGAAATTTTTTTCATCTGTTCACAAAATTTATTTTTTCTTTATATATTTTTTTTTTGGTTGAAACCCATCCTAGAATGGAGTCAGTGACTCGGTAAAGAACGGTAGTGTGTAGGCCTGACGGTGGTGATCGATAGCGGCGGCGGGGGCGCGCTGCGCACTCGCGGCGTTCGCTTCGCACGCGCCGCTAGTGCGCAGCGCGCTCGCTCTTAGCTGTCGAGTTTGCGAGTCGGTAGGGCGCGGGGTGGCCGGTCGGCGATCTCACCATCAGGTCTGCATGGCCGGAGGCCACTCCCGACTAACGAGCCCGTAACCAACTTTCTGTTATCACTTTGCCATTTCACGTTTGCTTCGCTTAGATTCATGTCACGCTCATTATTTCGCCTCATGTAGCGCTTCGCTTTCGCTTCGTCACTAACCTATTGTAACACGCTTGGAGCTTTGCCAACCTTGCACAGCCCATGCGAGGAATGTAAAACTCGGAGCGTACGAATAAATTGCAATATTTGTCGTTGTTGTAACGAGGTAGAGAATATGTTAAGAAGACTTACTGATCCGCTTGGTAAATGCCTCACTCAGGAAGACGAGCTCGCTCTCGGGCCCAACTCGCTTTACTACGATCTAACCGGAGGCATTCAGGTACCGGACTTCAATATGTAATGGTATATGTACCCCCTGCAAAAATGAACCTACTGTTCCCATGATATTATTGATTACATAGACATAAATGTTGTCGTAGTATTTTTTAATTTTTATAGTTTCTTCAACTCAATAGAGTCGCATCTTTAATAGTAGCTTCAGTATCTAGGTACCTGATTGTTTCATCATAATTTTTTGATTACGAACATTTTTTAGCAGATTGATTACTATTTGGCGTTGAATTATTT
Organism: Bhutanitis thaidina; assembly: GCA_029286595.1. NCBI lineage: Eukaryota > Metazoa > Arthropoda > Insecta > Lepidoptera > Papilionidae > Bhutanitis > Bhutanitis thaidina. The sequence continues at coordinate 14,133,019 of JAGSMS010000008.1, read as the reverse complement.
TACAGCATGATATTTTAAGTTGTTTTAATTATTTAGATGACAATCGCTAATTTTTATCGACGTAAATTTTTAAGTATGTACTTTAAGAATGTGTTATTGGAACCTCATAGTGTAGCTGTAATAGACTAAATTGTTTTTGTTTTTATCTATTGAAACGTTCTATTATTTGCTACAGAGTTAATATAATTCCTCTGTTAAAATTATCGTTATTAAAATTCATAAATACATATTTACTTATCTCCACTTTGCGATAATGAATGCTCAAACCTTTTATTTGTTACGTTCCAAATTACTCATTATTTTTTAAAAAAAAAGTTTTCGCGTATGCGTTGAATCATGTTTAATTTGTATGCGCATAAGATTTAAAAAATATGGAGCCGTATTGTTGTCTGATAGCGGTGTAAGCTGCCACCCATTTTCCTCCCGTGGGCGACGTAAAGGGTTCACTAAGTGAATACCCTGAAATTAATCTAATGACGATTTCCGTGAGCTATCCCGGCGACGAGGCTCGTTACACTATGTTTCATCTCCCAGAAATACGAAATGTGGGTTGCGGCGAAGATGTACGTTCGTACGATATTTTTTCCATGATTTTCCAGAATTTCCTTTCCCATAAAAAAAAAATTATCGATAACACCACCTATTTTACAACGCACGCACATATTCGTAATGACCGTTTCGCACAAGGGCAGAGCAACGAGGCGGATTGAGTGAACAGAACAGTACTGCAACTATTTGATAGCGTGTGCTGCAACAGAACAGTGACCTACATATATGTTCGGTGAAGCGAGTTCTGTTAGTCTTTTTGGCTTTTCCAGCTTCATCAAATGATGCTCTTATGTTACGTGTACTAATGTACCTTTACTGCTTATCCTTATTAGATAAGCTATCTATGGACTGTCCAAGATTGTTTCGGACCTCGGACCTCAGACGGTCGAGTTTTAACGATATCTTCGGGCGGAACCACCCTGGTGCTGGTGCACGGGTGTGTTTGCGAGACGCGCTGTAAGGCGTCGGCGCCGAGAGCAGTATCCAGAGCAGCAATACTCTACACATTTTTTTTTTAGTTTTTCATGGGGGAAGCTGGGAATAAGTAGGCGCTAACACCTATCAATAACCGAAGGCGGTGACTAGTTATGACGTGATCAACATTTAAGATGTTGAAGCGACTACAACCCCCACGGAAGGTGCCGCCGCGTTGGCCTGGTGGCCTTGACGAGTTCGGCGGAAGTGACACACTGTAACTTTAGTCGCCGAACATTTTTTTATTACTTTATAGCAGTCCCTTTCCATCACCAACTTTCGCTCTCTGCTCCCAGTGCCCCGGTCATCCGGTCGGACGTGAACACGAGGGCATTGTAGCATGGCGCAGGACAATAGTTATTAATTAAAATCGACCTCAGTTGTCAAATCACAATATCTTATTAAAATAGCAAAGGGTCTTATTTTTTCGTACATTAACTGATTAGTCTCTGTCTGTCTGTGGTCTTGCCATTCCATTTCACACTAAAAGTTATACTCTGTTATTGATTTCCGACAAAAATCAGAATTAGTTATTCCAGAACCTATTGAGCAGCCAAATAGGAAGGCATATGAAATGTTCGTTTCGTGTACGCTCCGTCGATTGTCCGTCGATTGCGGGCACAGCGGGCTTTAACTGTGCTGTCCCCGCTTGAAGTTGGAACGTTTACTGTTCTGCTCACCCGCTGCTCCGCTCCTGGTGATACGGCTATTAGGCACGAAGGTGTTAGACTCGGACGTAGTAGTAAACAGCAAGCGTGAAAGTGAAAACCTCGCTTACCCTACAAACAAACGGTATCTTAGTCATATAAAAAATTGCTTTGAAAAATAACCCGGTATGGAGTTATAAACATTAATGCGCATGCGTGAAAATTTTTTTTTTTACAATGTAAACTGTCTTTATGGTTAGTTACGTTGCATGAAATAATATTTCGTTAATTGATACGATTACGTTTTGAGTTGTATCGCAATGTGTAGATTTTTCTTGTGGCCCAATAAACAGCACGATTGTTTCTTTGCCATTGCTTGTTATTAAAAAATAATGTGCCATTTTATGTTTCTTATGTTTAATTTGGAAACTATTTGAGCTGTTTATTATTATTTTATTTTTTTCCATCGGTATATTAATACTTGCAGCTGACGCATTAATACTGGCGGCACTTTTCAATAATTATATTATTTTTGTCTGCGTCTGCAAGTGTTAACTTACTGTTATAAGTAAATTTCTCGCGACATAACTTCACCACCACCGTACTCATCGCTCGGGCCGCGTGACCCTTTGTTCCTTGTCATCTATGAAATGGGATTTTAAATTAAAAAAATATATGATTAAAAAATGGGATTTAAAATTGGAAACTGGAAATAATGAACAGATTTCAAACTGTATCATAGTTTCAGTTTTTTCTTTTCGGCCGTATTAAGATTATTAATGTTGAAATGCGAATTGTGAATGTCTAATGTAATATTTCTATTTCAACTTATGTAATGAAAACAGTTTATTGGCGTGAAAATAGATTAAGAGGAAGAGTGCCTGATTGGCGTCTGTGTTAGCAATTAAAAGAAAACTTTGAACTAGACCCCTGAATAATCATGAAATTTCTAAATACACAAGACCTAGAGAGGCTTGGATTTAATATGTACATGTTCATTATAGTCCGATGTCTAAAAATTATAATATTTTAAATTCGGCTTTTGAATTTTTAAAAATACCTAAAATAGGATAGTTTGAGGTATGATTATATTCGTAAAACATCGAGTAAATTAAGCAAGAGCAGGGGGCTGGGGGTGGGTATAGGAAAGTGAGCGATGGGTAGCGGTAGTGGTGGCAGTGGTGTCGCGGGCTGACTGTGGCGGCGCGTGGTGCAGGGTGGGTCATGTGGGACGGGCGCGCGATGGGCGCGGCGCGCGGCGGCGGGCGCGGCTGGGGCCCGTGGTGGTGCACGGCGCGCCGCTCGTGGCCGCCGCACGCCCAGCGCCATGCGTGGCAACCCGCGCGCCAAGCCAAGTTTACCAGGTCAGTGCAAGCTCGTGAATACTAACAGATATTTTGATACTCCGGGGTGTAAGGAATATACTATATAACCGCCCAGCTTTATTCGCTAAGCCACAAAGAAATTCGTGAAAATAAATTCCGTGTGACGTCATTCCCTGATAAAATCATACTGTATTGTATTTAGCATGGTTTTATATATCCAAGACATAGTTACCAATAAACGAAACCTTGTCTTGGATGTGAAAAAGACCACGGTATTATTATATCGAGGTATAACTTCACACGGAATTTTTGTGGCAGAGCGGATAAGGCTCCTGTATGGAACACTGCTACAGGCTGCTCTCTGCTACTTTAAATTTCGAATCTCGTTGAGCCGGGGGAAGACCGTCTGCGCCTTCACAAACGTACTCGGATGAATATACCATTACGGGAATCGCAGTATTAAAATAAATTGACAGTTATGGTGGCGGCGAGATTCGAACCCAAGTCACTAATCATTTTTTATTATATTATTAAAATATTAAAATGTTGTAAACACCTCCTATATAATATACACATGTTGTTTTAATTTTACACATTCTTTGTTCAAAGGTCCAACTATGGAGCTATTTTTTTTTCTTTACAGGACAATTGTATACAATTACATTTCTTATAAAGTATTTACGTATTTTTCATAATGTTTGAAAATTTCGTCGTCGACAACATTCTACATATCTTGAACCAGTTCGTTGTGTTGAAGGACACGCTCGGTTCACATGTACAACTAAAGTTCAGACAGAAGAAAACGTAACTACTTAGTGTAGTTTAGTAGAAAAACTGTTTCAATCTAGCGTTGTTACTATTTAAAGTATTCAACTTAAAACCTACATATATTGAAAAATACAAAATATTTGCCTACCAGACAACTATTCACAATGGCCTATGGCACTGGTATATATGAATGAACGAAAATTCTAAGAAAGATTATTTCGTTTGTCAAATTAGTATTATTTACAATCTACTATGGTCCTTCGAGCCCCATACTCAAGGGCGGTCCTAAAGCCTCGATTAAGCCATGAAAAGGCGACTGACGTGTGATCAGCGGCAACGAGTGGTTCTTAAACCGATGACGATATTTTTTATCGATATAGTGTGTATAGTGTTTTATAAGCATAACAATGTGAGATTTCATGTGTAGCAAGAGTTACTGTTGATCTCTCAATACCCCGTCAAAAGACAAAGCATGCAGTAAAAAATGTATGTCTAATTCCCAATATAAATAGTTTTATCACAGATTTCGGTGGCAGCCTTGAGTTTTTGTTACACGAAACATTTTTGTTGGCGTTCGGTAGGGCTCGCAAAGAGTTCGTCTGGGTCGGCAATGCCTGATATTCTGCCACCGATTTTGCCCTTCGCAATGGAATCTGGGAAATTAGGGAAAATGAGGGTGGCCGGCGTAACACATGGCATCAAGTGGACGTCCGGTTCGTTCCGACATTCAGAATATTGAAAAAAAAAAATACTTCTGGAGTTGTTGTTAAATAAAAAGTTAGCTTTTTAAAACTTTTATTTGTGTAATTTAGTTTCATAAATGTTGCGTTAAAAGTTTAATTATCCCTGTTTTGTGGCTATTTTGTTTTCAAAGTTCAAACACTTCACCTTTAAGGTGTCATAACAATATGTTTCTATTTTAACAACTCTTCATAAATTATGTGGTTACCATCTAATTGTTAAAATGTTTGTTGTTCAAGTTGAGATGTCGCTCGTTTAGTATTATAACATAATGTAACTTGTTGTCCAAACGTCTGTGCTTCCGACCACGTTGCGCTGCGACGAACGCCGATGCCTGTGAGCCGTTAAACAAAACTCTAGCCCAGCGATCGTCGCTGTGCCAAAAACTGATCCAGAGAACTGGCTGTTGTTATCCACATTAAATACGCAATGAGTTTCACTGTGCTGGAAAACTGTCCAACATTTTCACATTGAGCGAATTAATGTATGAAGTATAAAAAGTACATAAACCTAATAGAAATACTTAATGTGAATAATGTGAATTGACATTATTTTAATTTGGTAATAATCGTAAAATAACTTCTTACAAAAGATTCCCCGTTTATTAAAAAAAATGAAGCGCAAATGTGCGAAAAAGCTGTTTAAAATTTTCTTTTGTGTAATAAATATTGCATGATCCACATTATTACGTGATCAAAACTGTGTTTACAAGATCAACGATATTAATGTGCTATCCGATTTTTTTACTAAAAATTTGATGGGATTTGTGTGGAGTTTCGATCAAATATCTATCTTTTGTAAGCTAATCGGGTAAAAGATAGGATATTTAAGTCGGTCGATATACGTATACACGACGACCCATCTGGTCGTGTTGTCTCAAAATTGGGATACGCAATTATGGTCCCGTTTTTTTTCCGAATCGCTTGTTTGTTCAAAATCATTAAGTTTGAACCGATAGGCCTGTCAATAAATAGACCGAAATTATGAATTATTTCCGAAACATTGTCCTCTCATTCTCGGACGATTTGCCTTCGTGCTCTCACGCCTTTTTATTTTTTTTCAGCTTGTTTGATGGTTTGCGTCTAGTATGGATTATTTTTGGTATATCGGTAATTATCCTTCCCTTTCATTCTTCCTTACCAGGCTCTTCCACAAACTTTACATAAAACAAACTTAAACACTCGATCGAGTGGGGCTGTGTCTGGTGTTGATATGGAGTAAAGTTTGTGGAAGAACTTTCCATAATAAATATGATTGTGTAGTTTCGATCCTTTTCTCTTATTATTTATGTTTATTTGAATTATATTAGAAAATTAGACGTTCAAAAGTAGACCATCCTTCTCATCCTTTATCATCTCTTCCTCAATCCTAATTGTACCACAAATATTTAGATTTTGAGCGTCATTTTCCCATTTTCTTGAATTAATATCTAATTTTAGCATTGGGGTGGTTAAAATATTGATAAAATTTTACCAAAAATTAGGACTACAATATGTAATTACTTTAGTATTTGCATATACGGGACGTATAATATTTAATCGATTTTCAATACCATGTCTTAGAAAACCGAATCGTAATGTATCCCGAATTTAGTGTAGTAAGTAGTGTAGTAAGTAGATTATAATTAGATCGTCGTGTGATAAGCTGTTGGAGTAGGAGTGATTCCGGGCCGTTTGCAGGTAAACGTAAATTCGACGGGGGCCACCAGAACCAAGGGGGGGAGACGAAGCGGCGACTGGGCGCGGCGGCGGCGGCGGCGTGCGGCTGGGGCGGCGAGCTGGGGCCGGCGGGCCGCTGGCACAGCAGCCGCTGGGCAGCTAGCCGCCGCCGCAGCATCCGAAGCATTCGAAGCAGCCGCAGCAGCCGCAGCCGCCGCAGCCGCAGCCGCAGCCGCCGGAGCGGGCGCGCGAGCCCCTGTCTGGAGACACTACAAGCTGCGCAGGGGAGCACTCGCGCGCCGCAGCCTCGCTCGCGGTTCAAGGTTACGTTCACGCCCGATCCTCGCCCTGTAATTGAGGATCGTTCCACTTTATTTTTCTATATATGTGTTTTTTTATTTGATTTTCACGTTTTCAATTTTGTATCGCATCGATTCCGTAAAAATCTTAAAGTAGGACGTTATGAAATGTTTCGAATGTAAGTTTCCCGTTATGCTTATGTTTTTCTCTGTCGTATTAGCCGTATATATTTAATATATACTTTATATGTTTTGTGAGGGCGCGCGGCCGCGGTTGCCTGTTTGCGGCCGCGCGCCGGGTCCCGGACCCGTCGACTGTCTGTTTTTTTTAATACATGTTATTCAATATATTTTATTCCTGCGAACGCATTTTGCGATGTGATGTGTATTTTAGCAGTAATTATTATATTATAAGGAGTTTGACTGTTGTTTTTTTGACATACTTACAACTTAGGTTACATGAGAATGATTTAATGGAATGAAATGAACTCAACGACTAGCAATTACGGCTAAAATAAAACACCCTGTAATCGATAACATTTCCCAACTGTGTTCCTGCTTTAGTTTTTTGCTTTATTATTACATATTTCCATTTAAAATACATTAGTGTGAAGAATTAGTATTGTAAAGTTCAGGATATCTGTAATGTTTATTATCGCTGTACTAAACTTTTTTTGTACTCGAACCCACATAGCATGCTCATACTGTTAGAACTCTGACTTGTATCAATCTTGTATCAGTTCATGTGGAATAAATTTGCAAAACTGTGTTTGCCTTATTACAAAATTTGTTTTTATTCTGTTCCTCAATTTGTTCCTCAAATGTCAACCTCATCTGCATGCGGCGCATCCAAAGACCGAACCAAGATTCCACAAATAGGTTATTATGGGGCCAGCATCACTGATGCTAAGTATGCCTTTTTGTTGGCGCTTTCATGGAAAAAGGTATTTCCAGTAGTAGACTTATAGGCTGTTTATGGATCCATGAGTGAAAAGTAAACATACTCCTTGTTTGTAGTATACAAATGCCCAGTTCCTTTTTAAGCAAACCAACTCCTAGTTTGTGTTCAGCAAACACGTAGTTAATTTCCAGCAGATAAACGCCGATTGTGTTTCCTGCGTACCAAGGCCTAGTTCGTTTTTTACAAAAACGCCTAGTTCTTTTCCACCAAAAAAAGGCCTAGTTCGGTACCAGCAAATAAAAGCTATGTTCCTAAAACTGACCCCTGTAACCCCTGTTTTGTTTCCAGCAAACGCCTAGTTTGTATAATCAGCTGAGCGGCGTCCGCGTAGCGCAGCGGCAGTGTTGCCACCTCAGCGCGTTCGGGGCAAAGTCTTGACGCTTTTTAAGGTCGCCCTTATTTTACTTAATAACTCCCTTTTTTTTAGAGCCGATTTAGCGCTCACGTTATATAGTCTCTAATAGAAATGCAAGAAAAATCTATGTGGTGGTAGTAGGTATAGTTAAGCTTTAGTAGAAAGTTTGTAACGCCTGATGGAAAGTTTAGGGCAATGTTACAGATTGGAGATAGTATCATGATTTAATTTATTTCGGGTAGTCCATGGATTGTTTTTGATTATTATTAACACCCGGTGATAGGCTCCTCCTGTGTCTACAAGTCGTCCGGGTAGGTCCCGTCCTCTTACCTATATCTGTCTGTTCCGGTTTAAAAGGTAAAGAGAGCCAGCATAATAACGGGGGTGATTAACAATACCACTTACCATGAGATACAACAAACTTTTCACCTCCATAACAAAAAAAAAACAATGATCATCTAATCGAGTCCTTAGCTTTGTAATGTCTCATAAAACTATTCCCTGTTGGCGAGATATACGATAATAAAACAAGTGTACACTCAAACAGACCATCACTCATCTTTAGCTTCCTTTATCCGACGTTATTGGTTATGCAATGAAATCTGAGGTAGGGTCGGTGGTAATGTTCGAGACACGGGCCACGACACGATCGGATCAAAGAGAAAACCAATAACGTTTAGTGGTGACGCATGCCAACTGGGCAATACACGCGATCGTTGTCAGAAAAGCGACGGCGTCGCATTTCGAACCTATATCTATACATTATTTTTGGTCAAGAGGGGGACGTTGGTCGACGTATAACAACTCTGTAGTGACAGAGATCGAAGTACGTGCCTAGTGAAGGAGTTGAGGCCCAGGTCAATATGGTACTACACCAAATTTCATTTAAATATAGTTCAGTCTTCGTTTTTTTCAACAGTACATAGACAGACCGACAGAGGGGCAGTCAAAAATGACTAATTTTGTATCATTATCACGTTCATATCAGTTGAGTTTTGAAAACTGCATTAAAATTCTTTTCGTGTAATGTCTGAACAAACAATTAGTAAAAAGAGTTGTTGGGTACGAAGTGAGATTTTTGGAATATCGTCCTTCTATAGATACAGCTCGTTTACAGTTTTATAGTACATATAATAGAACCAGTATTATAAAACTCATTCCGTCATTAAGGGGGAGGGGGGAAACACCAACACGTGCAGGTGAGGTTGTCATTTGGAGAAAGAAATGGTAATTCAGAGGGAATATGTAAAAAATGCCTCATATTTTACAGGATTATATTAAATACTGTACATATAGTATTTTTAAGCATAAGCAAAGACTAAAAAATAAAAAAAAATACTATGTTCATCTGATGATAAACTGTCAACCGGTGAAAAGTAGTCCTGGACAATTTTGAATAAATTATATTACATTGTTATACTTACGCCTGTTACACATGTAGGAGTAGGCAGAGATCACGGCATTGCCATTTGGCATTTCTCAGTGTCGACTACACTCAGAAGTTTACTTACAAAGTTTCTATTTGAGGTGAATAATGGACAGAATGTGTGGTGTACGGCGACGAGGCTCGTCTTCGGGTTTTCACTTCGTTATCTCTTACAACACCCACGGGAAGAAAGGGGGTTGGGCAGATAGCTACGTCAGAGGCAGAGACAGATGTTATTCTTTAAAATAATAAACTCGATGGCGTTGAGACGCTAGCTATTTTTTAGAAATAAAATCTCATGATTTACGGTGATAGAAGTTCTTTAGTTAGCGAATAACTAGCTTTGCCTAGCCCGCTATTCCATCCGCGTATAATATAAAAGTACGGAATAGTTTTATTTTTAATGTTGTTTCTTAGTAAATATATAAAAATCCAAAAAATTACAAAAATTGAGTTCGAAGTTTGTATATCTTGTACCAAAAGGACTTTGTTATATCTTTAATTTGCAGACTGCTTTTTAACACTTTTCGAGTTGACTTCAAAAAGGGCTTACTTTACTCGCACATTAAGATTTTATAGTAAACCTATAGGTACAAAAGGGATTACTAGCTTATTGTGGTAAGACCTAGAAGAAACACTAGATTATTCCATAAATCGTTGTATATTTGCTACATCTTAGTACACAATATGATATGGGTTCGCAAATGAAACACGCGTGTACGTTAAAGTGTTGTATTGTGTCGTCGGGCGTGGACGTGGGCGCGGGCCTCGCTCACACGGTGTCGTGCGGCGCGGGGTCGGCGAGGCGCGCGGCGAGAGCGCGCGGCGGGGGGCGCGGCGGCGGCGGCGGTCCGCGGGGCGCGCGGGCACGGCGCCGCCACGCGCACGCCGCCAGCACGGCCGCGCCGCCGCCGCCCGCCGCCGCCGCGGCCCACCACGCCGCGCTCACGTGCGACGCCGCCGACGCATCGCCGTCGCCTGCGCACACTCCACCTCTAGCACGAGACTTCGCCCCACGCGCGCTCCCGTTCTCGATCATCACGGCTGATTTCGACCAAATCGACTTTTTGTTATCTAGCGACTTCAAAAGATTATCAATTCGTCTGTAGGTTGTTACGCGATTTCTTCGCCGATTGTGAACAGTTTTTGATGATTCTTGTTTTATTTAATGGGGTAAACCTCTAGGGGAGGCCCACCCATTTAAATTTGAATAGGATATGAATTCGGTTTCTTCTCTAAAACTATGTTAAAAGTTCACTTCTAATGTCGTTTGTGCACGTTATATTATAGTGCCTGATAAATCACGAGGCGCACTTGTCCTCGCTTCTGCACACGTCCAGATCACATGACCCGATAACCAAATGTCAATGAGTTTAAAAGTTGTTCGCTTCGGTTTTTAACGTACAGCTAGTAGCGTTTCCTTACTTCTAATTTTTTTAAAATCCCCATCTAAATAATAAGATTTTAGGTTGATACCAACTTGCAATTCTCTTCCACATTCAACTTACGTGACAACGGATTAATTTACAGTTCAATTGATCCGTTGTCACGTAAATCATTACCTTCTTTCGCGATTCTAGAGGATGACTCTATGATTTCCTAGTCAAGTGGTCACTTCTCACTAAGAAAAACACAATATGTAATCATTTAGTGTTCCTTGAGATGCACTCCCCTCTTTATTTTATTGTAACAAAGATATACTCAAACGTTATTGTCTCTTGTGCAAGCCTACGTCTAATATAAACCTGGTATTAAAACTTGAATTGTTGAACTAGGCTTTTGAAAATATATTAAATGTCTTACCCCACCTTTATTCTAAAATTTTATGTATCTAATCTTTACTTATAATTACAACTATATGTAAGAGACATCGTAATTAGCGTTAGAAGTAGGTAAGAGTAAGAGTGAAAAGAGTAATAGAAAGGTATTTGAAACTGTCGATGTGCTCGAAATCAGCCGGTAGTTTTGCATCCACATTCGTACATAGAAAAATAAGCAAAGGCTTGATAATTATTCCAGAAGGTATTCGTTAAGTCTTCTGCACACTGTTGCTCATTATCATAAATTATTCGACATTTTAGCCCAAATTCCTTCTCTTAAAAATCAAACCGAACGTAAATTCATAACTTTACATTCAAATTTTCTTTGTTCCCATCCAAGGCCTGAATGACTTATAACCTAGAAAGGAATAAAATGATAAAATATAATTTTGTAACTAGCTGTAAATAAAAAAGGGTAATAGATTTAAGACCTTTTTATATCCAGGATGATTTAAGTTGTAGTTGTTTAGAAATATATTTAATTTAATGCGTAAAGCATTTAATTCTAAGTGAAAGCGAAAAATGAAGCGTGAACAAGCTGTGAAGGCTGTGCATAACTATCTAAATGTGCATAAAGTGTCATAAATCTCCTTTCATAATAAAACTTCTCTCAAAAGTTTTATAATTCTGTACGGCATACGGTTAAAACGGTTATCAGTCAACTGTACAATAATACCAATATATGTAGTTAGAAATTAAGGAGATTTATGGAACGTGTGGCATGGAATTTAGAAAGATTAAAGAGAAGCAAGCACTGCATTAAACATAGTTAGTATACGTCAGACAATGACCATGAGTCATATTCTAGGTTGGTCCTTCGAGTCCGACAAATCACACAATTGAAAGAAATTCTTAGTTGCCAGTTTTCTTCGATTTTCTAACAGTAATAATAATTTTAATCGTAACGGAATAAACTTAAAGACCCAGACTAAGAAGCAAGATGAGGATGGACAGCAGGGCGGGCGATGAGGCTGAGGGCGAGGCTTGGGTGTCATATATAAACTCACGTGTGCAGCGCCCGGTCAGTGCGGGGCGGCGAGCACAAGCGAGAGGACGACGAGAGCGGTGCGCGGCGCGGCCCGGCCCGCCGCCGCAGCGCCTGCGCACACCGCTGCGTCAGCCCGCGATCCGGCACAGAGCTACTCTGATCCCTCATTCTACCCCTTTACGACACCAGTCCAACTAACATTCATTTTTAATCTGTCATGAACATTAGTTGGCCCCGCAGAAAGGAAAAAGTGCAGAATATGAGCGAAGAGGTGGTGGTATTTCAAGTAATAACCAACTGGATGCAGTTAATGTAATCGTTTTACGAAGTTGGTACCCGCTTCTGTAATACCACCAAGCTTTCCTAGAATGAGCTTGTAAGCGTCGTCAACTGCTAGATTTTACAGTGCTCATGCTAGGAATCGTGCAATCTGCGCTCGACATTGAAAATACACGTCTCAATTTATATCCAATGAATAATGAATACTAATTTTGCTTCCGAAATGTGCAAATGCGGAGAAAATAGAAATATAAGTATTTTCAATGGCAGAGGCAGTACTCCCGGTCCCATAGTGCGATGACTCAATGCAAGCTTCGTCCCATCGGATTTCGGATACTCTGACCTAGATTTATTGAAATCGACAAAGAACATTCTATTGTACGCAACAAAATTTAGTTCTAACCTGAGTCATCACAGTATTTAAAGAATCAGAACGAATATAAAGAACTATTTAGAGGTTTAAAATTTATGAATGTAGAATGAATTTTAGATGTGAACGTTTAGAATGTAATTAAAAGGGTTGCTGTCCGTAAATAAAAGAGTCAATAATCTTGCAACATCGTTATATATTCTGCTAATTCACCAACATTTTATCTTTCGAAGTCTTCTAAACCTACTAAACTAGATTACATTCATGGATCCTCCGAGACAAAGATTGCATTGAACCGTCAAGACTGAGAAATTTTTAAAATACACGTAACAGTATTAGTTATTGTTTAAGAATTATCGTTTAACATTTCTAATGTGATTAGATATAATCTCTTATTACAATAGAAGAAACAAGCGGGAGTAAGCAGCTTTTAAAGCGTTTCATAGCATGGGGGAATTATTGGTGCTTTAAGGCAATATTCGAATTGTGAGAATTTCTGAGTTATAGCAAGCCGACATTGGAACGCTCTAATATTTTTTGGAAACAACAGAATAAGGAGTTTGATTATAGAATGAATTAATTTAATATGTACAAAATAACATATTTTATCTTGGGCGATATTGACATTGAGGTGATTTTAGAAAAAAACTTTCAAAAACATTAATAGCTGTCGTAACGAAAATTAAGGCCTGAATCACATCTAAAATCGTCTTGATTTATAAGTATTTTTTTTTAAAAAGCAATAATTTGTTAATTAAAAGTAACCGAGATTAGAAATTATATTTTTCTTATGGAAACATTATAAACTATATACATCGGAATAAGTATTTCAATTTATAAATGCTGTTTTTTTTAAATAAATTCTTTCTATAATACAGCCCGTATTCTTTAATGAAAATAACACCGATGTAATTGACAACTGCTTACTCCGCAAAACAAGCTATAATCAATTTTATTACTTACATAATTTTAAAATTACTAGAATATCGATTAAGTCCTTTAAAATGCGACAACAAAATGCAAGTGGCTATACAATAGGTTTGAACGTGGGATTTGCACAGCGCGGTGCCACAATAGTGATTCATTAATACTATTCAATTCAATACAGTTGCTGAAATAAAAGAGCTTTAAGTGGTTACTTTGAAAAAATATATATATACCTATTTCAACGTATTATATAAAGTAATATTTGTACAAAATGAAGACTTTCTTCACAACTAAGTAACTTTTCATTATTTTCTTATTCTACATTAAGTGAACAATAGATTATATTCTAATAATTTCACAGATAATGTTCATTATATCAAACACAATAATTTATTTTTATGTTACGTTCATAATATATGCATGATTTTAGGATTTTATGTATAGTAATTATCTGGTGTCGTACCTGGTGGGTGTTGCCACGTGTGCAACACAAGAAATTGGTCAAGCAACGTGCGTTAAAAATTGTGCATATTATGTGTTCTAAAGCAATGGATAAGTATATTGTGTTGTATATGTAACTTCGATAATATGTTGCTAATATACAAAGTTAGTACGCTCATTCCGTTATGCTGTTTAAAGCTGATAAAGTTATTGAAATGCTACAAAGTTGTGCAAAGTAAATGAGTATGCTATTTTATGTAAGATTTTTAGTTGACATCATTTTGATTGTATATCTATTTCATGTTATAGTTAATTTTACTTGGCTTTTATTCTCTGACACTTTTCGAATGAACGAATAATGAATCGTCTAAACAGAAATGAACAATGAACGATAATAATATTATTAGGCAAGGCGTTGATTCCGCCTTCACATCATACATATCATACGGGACGTTCCATTGGAGATGAACGCTAAAACTACCGGTTTACGGTCTTTGAAGGTACTACTGTCTTTAAAGGTCTTCTTGTCGATTTAAATTTACTTGTAATAGTGATCAATACTTGCAAACTGTTGCAAACTTTACTATGTATATGTTTTGTTAATACTGATAAATACTTTAGAATATTTTAGGAACAATTTTTTAAAGTTTCTTTATTAAGGATGTGATATTTTTTTAACTAAGCCCAAAAGCTTGTATCGTGTGTGCTTCACGACAATAGCCGAATGACGGACTCGAAGCTGCGACGTCATGTTTCGCAGTACACCCTCTAACCCATTCGGCCTTTGGCGCTTGGTGTTTACTACACATCTATGGAGACACGCAACAAAAAAGATGTGAAATAATAAATCAACCTTTTGAATGTAAGGTGTTTTTGACAGTTTTTGTACAGCGATTGATGAAAAAAAAAATTATAATTTATTTTTTAAAATCTGTATGATTTTTATGTTTCAACTTTCATTAAATAAATCATAAAATACTGACTAGCCTCTATTTTATTGAAGAAAAAAAAATCTATATTTATTGAAATCGACAAAGAACTAAACGTAAGGATTCTTGATCTGTTTCCGAAGCTTCTTTTGGTTTACGCATCACTTTTTAAAAGGAATGTACCTACTGGTTGTTTTGTATTAGAAATGAGCTACATGGACTTTAAAATTCGTGTAAATTTAGAACTTTTCGGAATTATGTCAAAATGTACCATTGTATAATTTTTTTTTGTTATAATATAATCCGTTCAGTCAGACAGACAGAAGTCTCATCTATATTTTTTCCCTGTATTATGGTATTACCGACAAGTTATTTTTGAGAATGCCAACGTAATCAGAGTAACGTTTTTATAACCTGATTTAGTAATTTAATTGCCTGCAAAATGATATTTTAAATGCATTATTATGACTCCTTGGATATTCGATCCGTTATCTAACGAGCGGTTAAATCCTAGTTTGTGTTGTCAAAGAGAAAGGATTACTTTGATGTATAGAGATTAAAAACCCAACGTAATAGTCATGAGCGCATCAAGATGTCTGGCGGCATGTGACGAGGCGTTGGTGTGTAGCAGACCTTGCCAGTGCATACTAACAGTGCGCGGGCTTGTCGACGGGCGCGCCTGCGCAGTGCTGCAGGCCGGAGCAGGCGGCGGAGGGCGGCAGGCACGCGCCGGCGCACTCGCTCGTGCAGCCTTCCGCCTCCGCGCTCACCTCCGTCCAGATCGCGCGCCACCCCGCCGCACCCACCGACTTATCCGCTATTATAAACCTGCGGAATCCCATGCGCCCCTAGTAACTGAGATGCGGCTAACACCATACGGGGATGGTCGTGGACCATTTAGGGAGAGTGGATGGGAATTTTTACCAATGTATTTAAATATTATAGTTAATTTTACTTGGCTTTTATTCTCTGACACTTTTCGAATGAACGAATAATGAATCGTCTAAACAGAAATGAACAATGAACGATAATAATATTATTAGGCAAGGCGTTGATTCCGCCTTCACATCATACATATCATACGGGACGTTCCATTGGAGATGAACGCTAAAACTACCGGTTTACGGTCTTTTAACGTACTACTGTCTTTAAAGGTCTTCTTGTCGATTTAAATTTACTTGTAATAGTGATCAATACTTGCAAACTGTTGCAAACTTTACTATGTATATGTTTTGTTAATACTGATAAATACTTCAGAATATTTTAGGAACAATTTTTTAAAGTTTCTTTATTAAGGATGTGATATTTTTTTAACTAAGCCCAAAAGCTTGTATCGTGTGTGCTTCACGACAATAGCCGAATGACGGGCTCGAACCTGCGACGTCATGTTTCGCAGTACACCCTCTAACCCATTAGGCCTTTGGCGCTTGGTGTTTACTACACATTTATGGAGACACGCAACAAAAAGATGTGAAATAATAAATCAACCTTTGAATGTAAGGTGTTTTTGACAGTTTTGTACAGCGATTGATGAAAAAAAAATCTATATTTATTGAAATCGACAAAGAACTAAACGTAAGGATTCTTGATCTGTTTCCGAAGCTTCTTTTGGTTTACGCATCACTTTTTAAAAGGAATGTACCAACTGGTTGTTTTGTATTAGAAACGAGCTACATGGACTTTAAAATTCGTGTAAATTTAGAATTTTTCGGAATTATGTCAAAATGTACCATTGTATAATTCTTTTTTTGTTATATAAATCCGTTCAGTCAGACAGACAGTTAGAAGGCTCATCTATATTTTTTCCCTGTATTATGGTATTACCGACAAGTTATTTTTGAGAATGCCAACGTAATCAGAGTAACGTTTTTATAACCTGATTTAGTAATTTTATTGCCTGCAAAATGATATTTTAAATGCATTATTATGACTCCTTGGATATTCGATCCGTTATCTAACGAGCGGTTAAATCCTAGTTTGTGTTGTCAAAGAGAAAGCATTACTTTGATGTATAGAGATTAAAAACCCAACGTAATAGTCATGAGCGCATCAAGATGTCTGGCGGCATGTGACGAGGCGTTGGTGTGTAGCAGACCTAGCCAGTGCATACTAACAGTGCGCGGGCTTGTTGACGGGCGCGCCTGCGCAGTGCTGCAGGCCGGAGCAGGCGGCGGAGGGCGGCAGGCACGCGCTGGCGCACTCGCTCGCGCAGCCTTCCGCCTCCGCGCTCACCTCCGTCCAGATCGCGCGCCACCCCGCCGCGCCCACCGACTTATCCGCTATTATAAACCTGCGGAATCCCATGCGCCCCTAGTAACTGAGATGCGGCTAACACCATACGGGGATGGTCGTGGACCATTTAGGGAGAGTGGATGGGAATTTTTACCAATGTATTTAAATATTATACCATCCATACATCCATTTGTTATGTCCAGAAAGAAAAGACGCAAGACGTTGCACGAAGCTTTATACTTGATACGTACTGCAAAAGATTTGAATAATGACTAGTTTCGTGTCTCTGCTACTTGGGCCCTTCTTCCGTTCTTATTACATAAGTTAAAACGAGTTAGTGCTTATTGGTTTTTTATTGGCTTGGTGTGAAAAACGTGCTAACTAGATAAAAGTAAACGTGTCTACTGCAGCCAATGAACACCTGTACATATCTTCAATCGAAGAAGGTTACAGATGCGTTATCTTGAGGACTGAGAAGGAATGCCTTACAACCCCTAATTATATTTGCTTTCAATACCTTTCAGACCGGAACACGACAGTGATTGCACTGCAGTCTGGCTGTGGTCAGGGCGCTCCCTTTAGAGTAATAGAGCGTGAGTGACCCGGGTTCGATCTCCGGTGCCGGCACCACTAAAATTGTTAATAACAATTTTAAGTGCTGTATTTACCACGTACTCAACGGTGAAGGAAAATATGGAGGAAACCTGCCAGTCTGAGATATAATAATAATTTTTTCGAGGATATGTGAAGCCCGCAAAGCTGCACTGGAGCAGCGTGGCGGGTCATTCCCGGCTCCTAAACCCTCTTTGATACTAGTATTTGAGAAGGAGGCCTTTGCCCAGCAGTGTAACAGAAATAGGTAAGAGTGTGGTACCAACCCGGACGACTCCTAGACAGAGAAGGACTCTACCATCTGTTCCTTGCCTGTTTGCGCCTACACCAAAGCATATCGCTTATAAATTACTAATAGTAGATATTCGAAAGTTGCAGCGGTGGTCGAAATTGACCAGTAGGGCATCAGTAATTACTAACAAACCAGAAATTAAAACTGATGGTGGGCTCCTCTGCCTAGGTACCACCCTCTTACTTATTTCTATGACCATTGAGCAGTGTAACCATTACCGTGTTCCAGTATGAAGAGTATAGAGAGCCTTTATTATCACAGGCTGTGAAGCATTATCTCAGTCCTCACGCGTCACTCGATTGAGTTGTATGCAGATCCATGGGTTCCGGTAGCCAATTACCATCAGGTGGACTGTTAGCTCGTTGAACACTACTAGTGTAATAAAACTATGTCATCTGTACTGTACCATGAATAGTGTAATACTCACGACAGACGTATAGAGTTGGAAGAGGAGAGGTACTGCCAGCGGTCGCTGGGCGCCTTCTCGCCGCACAGCTCCAGCGGCGGGCCCGGGCTCTCGTACCACAGCCGAAGCACCGCCGCCGGACACCCTCGGTCTGTTGCCACAGTGTATTAAGTCAACTGTACCTCTTAAGGCCAACTGTTTGCTGGACATCCACTGTGTCTTTAACATTGGGTCATACATTTATTGTAAATAACTATAAATGAGTAATTAAGCACAGTAAATAATACGTAAAACGGTTTATTACCCCAGTGTATTTGCCAGCCCAACGTGGCGATTAATTAAAAAAAAATGGAATGTTAGTGATGAAGATGTCCCTCGACAATTTCATTCAATTACTGTCAAAGTGTTGGCAAATTTGAGCAGAACGATATTTAATCGCCGGTACGATGACCTTCGATTGCAAGTCGGTTGAGTAGTACGCAATTTAATTAACGCTAAGATCATGTTGAGGGTAAGTTGGGGCGAGCAGTGCCAGTGTAATTACCGGTGAGATGTCCCTCCACCGCGAAGCTCTGGAAGTTGAGCAGCAGCCGCTTGCCGGGGCGCGCGGTCACGAACCAGTTGCAGACGCGCGACGCGTCGCCCCGTGCCGGCGCCGCGTACGGCAGCGGGTAGTGCGGCGACGTGATCACGCCGAACTCCGCGCCCGACATGTTGCCACCGCAGTCGCCGAATATCGACTTCGCGGGCTACGGTGACGTCCAATTTATCGGAGGCAGTTTACATACATAAATTGCACATAGACAAACACCCAGACCGGGAACTATTATTTGTAGTCCATACAAATACTAGTCCCGTGCGGGAATCGAACCCTCGACCCACAGCGCCGCAGTTAAGCGCTTAGCCACTACGCCACCGAGCCGTCGATATCAGGAGTCTACCTGTCGTTTGTAGAGGGCGCTGGTACAATTGTTAATCGCGGTGTTAAGTTACACGTTCAAAATCATAAGCCGCGAGTCGATTTAAAATCTTGTCCTTAAAACAAGGATTAATATTAACTTGCGGGCTTCCTGTTCGCTAGTCTCTATCGATGTGTAGCTGTGAAGGCCACTAGGCCAACTGCAGTTCGATCTACCGTGGGTTGGGGGTTTTTAATTTTGTGATGTCTTCGAACCCCTCGATCATATCGTATCATTGGATTAGAGCAATACGAGTAGGTATGTCATGGGCGTAGGTGTAAAGGCGATCTAAGCAAATACTATTTAATTAACACTGATTAGAGGAGAAATTTTAAATAAAATATACGTTTTAATAGTAAAGCGGCGTTGCTGTGACTATTTTAGACATAAAACATTGTTAATCAAACATGTTCATCGACAATACAACAAGACAAGACAAAACCACACACAAAGGGTATTGGTATAGGGCTTGTAACAGTCTTTACAACCTATGTGTGTGTGACTAACATAGTGTGATTGAATCAATCTATTGATAAATAACTGTTAAGTCACATTGCATTAGGCGTTAAGACTCCTTTTCTTGTCTAATACCCAGTACGTACTCTAGTGCAACTACTGTTGTGTTCCAGATTGAAGAATATGGAGAGCCAGTATAATTACAGACTACGACATTTCATGTTAGTCCTCATATGCGACGCACCTGTAGCCTTCTTTGTTAAATGTTGGTTGCAGGTGTCCATGAGCTGGAGTAACCACTTATTATCAAGTCGACAGTTAGCTTATTTTTTACTCTCAAATCCCTATGGGTGGCTTACGTACCGCACCCTCCTCGTCCGAAGACGTTACGAGAATAGAACGCTGGCTGGAGTAGCCGTGGGTTTTTATCGTGTTGTATGAATATATACATAATTGAGCTAGCTCGCTGCTTTTATGAGGAGTTGGCTACCTACCACCCGAACAGATGTTAAAAAAATACGACACAAAAAGTCACAAAAGGTTAGGTATGTCACCTCGAAGATGTAGCGCGCCTTGAATCCGGAGGCGACGGCCTCGTCGTTGGTGTGCAGCGCGAGCAGCAGGCCGAGCGCGCCGCGCGGCGACTGCAGCGGGCCGGGCGTGGCGGGCCCGCACCAGCGGCCCAGCGGCACGCGCGAGCCCTCGCGCCCCGTCCACCACGCCTCCACCCAGTCCTCGCTGCACGTCGCGCCGCTGCCGACACACGCACTCACTACTGAACGCCGTAGATGCATTGGCTACCCCCGCGCCCTTACCGCCCCGAGCACCGTATCGAACATTTTGACCCATACTTATCAGCAAAACAGAATGACCTTTATGGTTTGTAGGAACTAACAACTACTACATTAGTCTATTTTACTACTATATTGAACATAGGCCGATTCAAGAAAGTGGCAGCCATAGCCGGCATTCATTTCTTGGAAAAGTGGGCCGGTGAGTGCAGTGCTGGCACCCTCGCATTAGTGGTGCTGCAGCCCACTGACTCGCTGGTATGTGTGACTTGGATTCAGATGGATTTTTTGCCAGTCGGCAGTTCCGTTAGTCATCAGAGTGAACGACAATTGTCATCAATCTGAGATGTATCCAATAAAAACGCGAGCTTTAGGACAGGAGTGAATGGATTTGCAAGTGATACTTCGCGAGGATCCGAGAAAGTAAAGTTAACCGCTAAGTTTAAGAAGTCGGACAGTACCGTCAAGGAGACTTACCCATATAAGCCAGCGGTAGCATTCCACGCGTCCGCTTTCACCTTGAAGTGGTCGAACACAACGGTGACCTGCTCGTTGGGGGACGCTACAAGCGTGTAGGTGCAGTTGGTTCGCGACGGGTAGTTGGAAGGGTAACGCGGAGAGTTGAAGTCGCCGCGCTTCTTCGCCTCGGAGCGGTAAGTGAAGGCGCACTCGCCGCCCGGTGCTGCTGTGCCCGGCACGCGGTATTCTGCGCGCGCGTACATGAACGTTATTACATATTTGATGTGATTGTAAACATTTCGCTACTGGACGAAGGCATTGGCATTGGACGATTTTTTTTTTAATGGAAAAGATGGCAAACGAGCAAGCGGTTGACCTGATGGTAAGTGATTACCGTCGCCCACATACATCAGCAACACCATAGATGCTGCAGGTGCGTTGCCGGTTTTTAAGGGTATTTGGGAGATGGGAGGGAAGAGGAGGGGAATAGGGAGGGAATGTGGGCCTCCGGTTACCTCACTCACCGAACGAAACGCAGAAGCACAAGATGCCTCTACTTCACGCCGATATTCTGCGAGGCCGTGGTATCAATCCGGTCGAGCCGGCCCGTTCGAGCAGCAGCTGAAGCCGCCGCTTGGCTCTACCACGGTTAAACGATTTGTCGTTGTTGCCGCGCATGGTATTGGGCTTTCTGTTTAATACTTGCAGTTTTATCAACGTTATTAATATTCCAATCAACCACTCCAACTAAGCATTAAAGCTTTTATTTGATGTGGTTCACAATAGTCGAAGGATAAGCTGGAACTCGGCATGGTGCGCCAGTTCGCACCCTAACCTATCGGGCAGTATTAATTAGTGGGTGTTGAGTTTGGATTGTAGCCGAAACCAATATTTGGATACGTCCCGGGGCAATGTGACTGTGACTCCGATCTTATGACTTAAGCGTTGTTACATCAGGTATATTACATCTAGCGCCTCGACCAGAGGCCAGACCACGGGAAGGCGCGGCCCGTCCGGTGGCGGCGGGAAGGCCTGTTCGGTGAGCTCTAAAGCCTGGCTTGAAATTAAGCTGATCTGGAGACCTATTGGTCCCGCCATGAGACAAGCACAATGTATTATTTTTCTTTAATTGTGAAGTCTGACGTTACTTTTGATTTATTTTGTACTTTTTGATTAACATGTTATTTGTGTGTTGTCTCTATATGCTGTACCAACAAACATTTTTCTTAATATCTTTCTTTCTTCCTTCCTATAAAAAGGTGCATTTTCCGCTTAATCAATTATCAAATAAAAGCTTGTATGGTCTAAAACCGTACAGGTGTAACATGTTAGCTGTTACTGACCAGTCTCGAAGGTGTATTTGGCCTTGAAGCCGCGGCCCTGCAGCTCGCCGGAGCTGAAGACCATGACGAGGCGCGGCCCGTCCGACAGCAGCGGCGGCGGGAAGACGAGCGGGTCGGCGGCGCCCTCTCCGCACAGCTCGGCGTCGTGTTTGTCGTACGAGTCCGTCGCCTCCTGCCCGCGCAGGTACACCTTCAGGTAACCATCCGGGCATGTACTGGAATGGATGATTTCATAATGTTCATCATTGTAAAACCTTTATAAAGGATAATTGTATATTACCGGGTTATTTTAACCTGGTTCTGGTCGAAGGAAACTAATGCAGCTTGGTTTAGAGAATCTATTGAGAATATCAGTTTTCAAGAAAAAGTTAAAAAAACAATTTAATTTTACAAAATAATCAATTTTCGAATTGTAGGTAGAATCGAAGCTTCTCTTCAAGAGTTCGTCGGTTGTAAAATAAAAAAATATGTACTCACAATCGAAAGTAATATTTTTAAATTTTCTTTCCAATGTTTTGAATTTTCGAATCGTGTTAAAAATATTCTTGGTAATTTTAAATAACCAATAAAATCTTAATCGTCCTTCGATGTCGTCGAATACTCGCAACCTGCAGCCCTGTCGTACATACCGCAACTGATCCGGCGCGAACCGGTTCTTACCCCGGCGGAGTGTACGTGAACCCGTCACGTAAGGATAGTAAGTGTCGGTGAGAGGTACACTTACACATCGCCGAGCCATGTGTGAGTGTACCTGCAGCGGGACGCTTGTATGCAGCATGTACTCTGCAGGGATATTTACTCGTGTGCTTTTAATAAATTCCAGCGGCCTAGGATTTAGCTTCATCAAGAGCGCAGAAAATTTGTGAGACATGGAAATGTTATTGCAAGGAGGTTCACGAATAATTTAAAAGAGCAATCGTCAATATTATTTAGGTGCTTAGACAAATAGGTTTCGACAAGATATTTTCATTCATATTATTATTAAAAAAAACCGTGGTAGCCTAGTGGTCAGCGCGCTCACTTTAGTTTCATAGAGCGCGAGTGACCTGGGTACGGTCCCAGGTGCCGGCACCACTAAAATTGTTAATAGCAACTTTAAGTGCTGTATTTACCACGTGCTCAGCGGTGAAGGAAAACATCGCGAGGAAACCTGCATGTCTGAGAAATAATAAAAAAAATATAATTTAAGTCCGAACAAAATAATAAAAAAAAAATATAATTGAAGTCCGCCAACCCGCACTGGAGCAGCGTGGCGGGGCTTTTCCGGCTCCTAAACCCTCTCTGATACTCGTATTTGAGAACTGCCTTTGCCCAGCAGTGGGCACTTACAGGCTGCTACTATTAAGATATTTTCGCCACTTCAGGTGATAGAACGAGTGGGTTTGCATCCGGGAGATTGTCATGTGATTTTCAAGGTTTTTAATGTTCGCTTTTTGCGACACCCACGGGAAGGAAAATGGGTGGTAGATTCTCACGCCGATACCACACGGTAACCCGCGAGGACCACCAGTGTATTGTCTTCTGTGGTGAGTACGGCATGGGAACTGCTCGCAATACGATGTGGGTATTTAAATGTATACTTACTCGGGTTTAGGATTTTCGCCCTTTGGTATAGAAAAGTTTTGAAATTCGAGACGGACTCTTTCCAAATTCTGCGAGTCTTGCATACCGTATATAAAATATCTGTAAAATGATAAACGAATATGAACACATCAGCAATCGTATATAATTATTTAAGTCCAAAAGAGTAGTATTTTTTTAATTTATTAGTTTATAAATAATTATAATTATAAATAGTTAATATACCTTACTCAGTTTCAGTAACAGTTATTTTTCAAATTTTTTTACGAATTATTAATTAAAAAAATATTTGAATAGCTCTAGTCTTTCATTACTCTATACACGATAGAACGAGAACTGCTAATTTGATAATACTATCCAAACGCGCAGTGCTCGTACTTATTGTAAAATTAAATTCGATACAATAGGAGCATATTAATCGTTTCATATTTTAAAATATAATCACGTAACTATGTGGAACTGTTTTAGTGTAAATATTTTCCTTTATTGGTCGCTTACCTACAAACAACTTTTTGTATATAGGGGAATGGATAATTTGGATGGTACACGAAACCGGTAGATTCCTTTTTGCTTAGAATTTTCTGGTCGCACTCGGAGCCCCTGATGTGCTCGGCGTCGTGTTTGCTTATAAAATCTGCAAACAGAATAAGACAACCTATGCTGTTACTATACACTTTTACGATTACATAAGTTTTTTTTTAAATTAAATTTTTCATGGACATAGTTACAATCACGATGTTCCCCACTATCTTTTTTTCTGGGAAAGGGGCAAACGGGCAAGCGCTTCGCCTTGTGGTAATTGATTACCGTCCCCCACGTTCATCTGCAACACCGTAGGAGCTCCAGATGCATTACCGTCCTTTAAGGATATTTGGGTGATGGGATGGTTGATAGGATGATGGGACGGGAGTAGGGGGAAGGAGGAAGTGGGCTGAAGCACAAGATGCTTTTATTTTACGATCACGATGATTCCATGCACGAGGTAAATAGATTTTAGTGATAAATGCAAGTTACGATCCCGATGAACACTCGTTTAAAAAAATAATGATTAATTCAGAATAACGTTAGCAGGGAGTCTTATCTTTCAGCAATATTTAATTAGTCCACAGCTGGTCATAAGCCTTTCCCAATTCCGATTGTTCTCGACACTTAAATGGCTGATTCGCGATTTCAGAACTTTGAACGCTGCTGCTAGTCACTGGTATGGTTGATTTAAGTTTAATATATTAGTAACCAAGTGATAATCCATTGTCTGATAGTAGGACAGCCACTGAATGAGAGGTTCTCTTATTCTCTCGTTCTTAATTCTCCATCTCGCCTACTTCTATACCTAAGAGTCATCTGGGTAGGTACCACCCTCTTACCCATTTCTGCCGTCAATAAGCAGTTCAATCACTGTTGTGTTCCGGTTTGAAAGGTATACAGAGCCTGTATAATTACAGGGCTGTGAGTCATTCCACCTTCGTCCTCAGGGGTGACGGCGCATCTGTATCTTTAGCGGCGTTACAATTTGCCGCGTCCTTTCTTTACGTATGTGTCGGAAGAGGCGACTAAAGGTATTGAAAAATTCTCACGGTAATCTACGCACCCAAAACTTTCCAGCACTTACTGTCTCCCAGAGAATCGAAAATTCGATTGCGGAAGTCTGTTTGGCTACTCTAAGTCGTGCCGAATGGTGATCCGTGATCTCTGCCGCTGTAAGTATCAAGCGTGAGGCGTCTTGCAATTATTCAGTGGCAGTGCTTACCTATATATACTCACCTAACTTAACAAAACTCTCGGAGAACTCGAAGATGCCTTTAAATCCGCGATTCTGTGTGTTGGCGGCGCGCGGCAGCGTGTAGAAGGTGACGAGCAGGCGCTCCTCGCTGGAGTACAGGACGAGGTTGCGCTGCTGCCCGCAGTACGTGCCGATGACCGCTGAGGAGTTGTCGGGCCCGTCGTACACGCGCACCCAGTCGAAAGGGCAGCTGCACCAGATTCGTTATGCTTTAGTGATGCCAATGATTGACGCAACACCTAAACTTGAAAGTACCGACAGTCGAAACGGTAGTTATACAACTCGTGTCATGTTTTAGTGACACAAATGATGGACGCCTCTCTTAACGTTGAAAGAGGCGACAGTCCAAACGGTAGTTCCATAACTAGTGTCATGTTTTAGTGACACAAATGATGGAGGCGTCACTAAACGTTGAAAGAGGCGACAGTCGAAACGGTAGTTATACAACTAGTGTCATGTTTTAGTGACACAAATGATGGACGCGTCACTAAACGTCAAATCTCTACTATCAAATAATACGAAACAGAAAACTTGAGTTATGTAATAATTTAAATTTAAGCTCTAAGTCTGATAACATCCGAGGGGAGTTATATTTACATTATGTATTGATGGCATTACACGCTATAATCAGAAAATTTATTAGTGATTGCGAAATAATCACGGAGTTATCCTTTTAACAGTAACGATATTATTTCTCTTGTTTCAACATGTCAAGTATTATCTTTACAAATACAAAGAATTCTATTTAAAAGTGATAAAATAAAATTAGGGACTAGAATTACTAGAATCTGTCGGATATAACTGCTAAATATTTGCAATAGACTTACTGAGGACCGCCGAAAAATAGATCGAAGTCGCGGAATTCGAGGCGGATTCGTTGCCCTGGTTGCCCAATGAATTGATAATTGCAGCTGATATCCTTCGGGTAGATCCCGGGGTATGTGGGCGACAATAGCAGGCCCGTTTTGCGCTTGGTTACTTCGATCACGAATGAGCACAACGTGTTCGGCACTGGGGTTCCCACTTCGAATTCCGCTGGAATGTTAAATTGTAAAAATCGACTCGTATCCTGTATCTGTATTATTATTTATTCTTATTATTACATAGATCTATATATATATTCTGTAAATATCTCATTTATACCTATTATGCACTAAATTTGTCGATCATCGTTATGCCTTGATAATGTGCTATGGTAAAAGAATGCCAGAGAAACATTTTAATTGCACTTTTTTTAGAGCACACATTATGTGTTTATATTAATTTTCAAAATGAAATCAAGGCAAAACAATCAGAGGGAAAGCAGAAAATAATCACAATACAATCATTGCTGCCTTTTAATATTATGTTCACGTAAATACAAGAAATAATCAAATTGATTAGAATCTTCAATATATCCTGCAAAATACACGAATATTTGACATTGATATATAAATAATTCATCACTTAAAACTTAGAGTAACGGTTAATGTATTGGTTGCCATCGATATCATCCTCAGGGTAGGAGAGTGACTTACATGAGTTGATGAAGCGATAGGTGCCAGTGAAGAGGGTGGGGGCCGTGTACTGTTTGTCGGTGTAGAAGGCAAGGGCGACGGCGCGGTGCAGCGACACCCTCCTCCGCGGTGGGATGGGGCCGCAGTAGCGACCCCCGAAAGCGGAGTTCACCAACTCGCTGGCCTCCAGCGACGTCATCTCCGAGTAGATGTCCATGTGCTCGTGCATACATCTGTACACATGTTTATTGCATTTTATTTTTTATAATTATTTTGGCTTAGGGGAGCAACGTTCTGTCTACTGAGTCGAAGTCCAGGGTTCGTATCCGAGTCATATATAATATCATAATTATCATTACAGTCATCCACAAGTCCAGTGTTGAACATAGGCCTCTAAGATTGCTCATTAAATGCGGTTTTGCCATATTTACGCCAGGCCCGTGAAGGTGTGGCAACCAGCATACAATAGCTTTCAACGTTGATCGCTGGTCAACCCAACTTCGTGGGAAATAATAAGCAGTAACTTTCCATTTCTTTTTTTTGTTTTTCTTCTACAAAATATTTTCAAACTTTCTTCCATCTCCATTAGAATTATTAAGTTGGCTAACGCTCTACAAATATCAGTTCGGGGAAGGCGATAAATTTATAAATAATGTAAGTGAGCTCCAGTCAAGGAATAGGAATAGTTTGACCTTATTTCTATTCACATTTAACGGGAACTTTTCCTGTTAGTATAGGTATTTGTAGGTTGACACACTTACTTGAATTAATATATTTTTATAGACTCAAGTGATAGATGCCTACTTTGTACCAGCTCGTACGAGAAAACATTACCAAGGGTACATTAAATTCAGATTGTAGTAACACAAATAATTATTTTGTTTCATTGATGTAGTTATTTAATTACCTTCTTCTTTACCTATTTTTCTTAAATGAAGGGTAAATTAAATGGGGTATCTATGTCCTGGATACGAGAACTGCTTACTATGCATCGTGGGAGTTTTCCAACTATCTGAATGAATGAACCTCTTCAATAAATATCGATCAATAAATGGCTATCTAATAGTTGTTTCTCTACAGGCAGGCTATATTTAATCCCTAATGTTACAACGTGTAATTAACTTTAAGTTTCACTTACGCTGGGAGTTCCCCAACCGCTGCGCCACTGCAAAAGTGAGAAAATTACAATTAGTGAAGAAAAACATAATGTTACTTGGATTTATAGGCTGTATTTTCAAAATATTTTTTTTTGTTAATTATATGAAATGCATAGAAATAGGACGTAAACGTAAATTTCTTTACCTATATAAGATTGGAATAACAGATTGGACCGGGCGACCGGGCGTCCGGGCGTCCATATAAATTTTTGTAGTACCACCAATTATTGTTGATTGCAGTTTTAAGCGCTGAACTTGCCACGGGCTCCGTAAAGGAAAACATCGATACCGGCTGATGAATGTCTCAGAAATGTTAAAAATTCGTGCTAATGTGAAGTTCGCCAACTCACAAACAAGCAATGAGGCGAACTCTACGCTGCTCCAATAACCTCTGAGAAACGAATAAAAATATTATTTCGTGGACGTGTGAAGTCAGCCATCTCGCCAGACAGACGAAGAAACGTGACAGACAGCGTCCCTTCCCGGCTCCAAAACTCTCAAATGTTCGAGAGGAGCCCTTTGCAGCTGTGACCATTTACATGCTGCTAATTTATTTAACTTTTAATTGCTAAATTCCGGTAAATTATGTTTTGCTAATTAAGTTAGTGCGAGTAGTATCGGTTAAATTTATTCATCAGTCTAGTGTATACTCTATACGAATTCTTAAAATGTAATCGCTTTACATAAGCAACCTAAAACTGACCCAATATTCACCAATTCAGCCTGCGTACCAGCATGTCCAGCTACTGCTGAAATCGAATGGTTTGGAAAGGTTAAGTAAGGGTGTTAAACACACTCTGGCGGTTTCCCGCGGAGGTTGAACGTGCGGAACTCGACGAGCACCCGTTGGCCCGGCGCCGCGATGAACGTGTAGAGGCACTGCCGGCTGATGTTGTTCGGATTGAGCAGCTCCGGTGCCTGGAACGCGCCGCTCAGCGCGCCGCCGCGGCTCACGAAAGACTCGTCGCACTCTGTGGAAACGACGGTCATAGTTAAAAAGAAATATTGCTCTCACGAGCGCGTAGACAATGCTGGTGTGACCAGAGAGTATAAGAGGTAAACGTATTATAACACGTACATAAGTTTCTAGAAACTACGAGGTTCGAGCCCAGAGGATCGACATCGGGTGCCCTGATACAGAGGCAGGTCCCTTTACCTCTATATTGTGGCTCATTATTTGGCATATCGTCCATAATTAACGTAAATGTATTGTGCGATTGTACGGGATCGCGATCTACATTTAATATTCAAAAAACTATTAGATTTAGTTTACTTATTGGTTTACCCCTGCACGACATGACTGACTGACGTCATATTCATACAATATATTTACTTTGTCTAGCCGTTGTTCATAGCTATGCTACTATCCGATAGGTGGTGCTGCAGTCAAGTTATTAACATATTCTCTATTTATGAACCAAAATCACTCACATTCACAATATTTATGTTGGTTTAGTGCCAAAAAGAAAATCATAAATCTCAACCTATAGGTAGCGCTATATATAGGTAGCGCTGTGGTCGAATTATTAAGTAATAAAGAAATCAAACTCATCGCGCCACGGCAAGGGCAGTACAACGTCTGCCGGGTCAACTAGTAGTTTTATAGAAATACGTAAGCTGTATAGTTTTTTAGAGATGATATATTATTATATACTACCTATCTGCGAAAGGCGAAAGTACCCAATGCGAGAGTATCATTGTGTCAGTTGTGATCTGCTAATAGGCAGATGCTTGTGTGACGTTTATTTGATCGTCTATTGTGATCATGGCAACATTTCCAATTCTGACTGCTAAGTAATTCGTTATTATTGTTTTATGAAAGTAACGGCGTTATCGTACTGTGTTTATCCTCTTTTTGTAATCCGTTAGCTCGTGTAAAATAAATCTTTCGTGATTACGAATAAGACAAGACGTACTTAAAAAATACAGCTTTCAATATTATATTTTTATCGACAAAAAATGCCCTTCTCCTTCCGCAGCAACGAAAAATCACGGCCTTAAGTGGGTCAACTTTGACAAAGGCCACTATATTGAATGTTACATACCGACCTTTTTTTTTGTAATTACATTTAACACATTTGTATCATATAAATATAGCAACATTATATGTTGGCTGTACAAGAAAAGCACCTAACTACCTACGCGTGTCGTTTTATAACAACTTTTGCTTTTAGTTCAAACTTAGTATTCTAAATATATTAATTTTCAAAAATAGGCAATAGTAATGGATTGAACTTTTAGAAAGAAAGAACTTTTGTGTATTTTTGTGGAGACGCGAAAAGACAGACATAATAAGAATATTTGAAATTAATTTATTATTTACGGATTTTATCGCGTTTAAGTTTTGAGGTGGTGTAAAGTATTTTAGTTTCGAGGGGTTTACAGTTTTCTACTCACCCATATAAAATGCGATAAAATCCATAAATAATAATTTATTTTCAAATGTGTAGTGTTCGCTTAAATATATAATAAGAATAAGTTGTTTTAAATCCTTTTGCATATTAATTGTTAAAGCATGTAAAATATCAGTTAATAGAAACTGGAAAAAGATGGCAAACAATCAGAGGACCGTCGAGATTTTACAAAACCAATTGAATCCAAAGAAAACTAAGTTTATTTTATTTATAATGGATTGCGAATATTTTTTTTAATAACAGTCGCTTGGTATAAAGGTCGTGTTTCGAAAGAACTGAATTTTCCTAAGCTAATGAAGTACATGTTTGCACGTTTTATACTTACAACGCAGTTTTTAATATTTTTGTGTTTTTATTTCGGGATAATCTAAGAAACGGTCGAACCAATTTTGTCAGTACTTTTACGGAAAAGCGGATTCTACGCGGAAAATATACATTGCATCCACCCGGAATCAGTCGCTGATAACAGCTTGTTACTATAAGCATACATACATGATCATTGAAGTTATAAATGGCAGACGGCTTATGAAATTCTCTATTTTAAACGCCTCCAACTTTCAAACGTTCAAAATTAAAAACATGAGAACGTCCGCTAAGGTTTTATGCAGGAAAATAAAATAGAACGCAGAACTGGGCTCTCTTCAGAAACAACTGCGGATATCTCTATTGTTTCATTTTTTAATGTTGCCAGCTGAAAAATTGCGATAAAATAAAGGCATATGAGTTTTAAAAACTTTTTCCATAAAAGTGTGTGCACTATGTTTACATCACATCTTTCACAATGTTAATTTTTTGCCGCATTATTTATAAAAAAATAATTTCAGTAAATGTACTGCTCGCGATGAGAAAATGCCCCTAAAGCTGTAACTTTAGTTACGTATTACTTTTAAGAGATTGGGATAACCTGTCGGAAGGAGGTTATAAATGCGTTGTCAAGCCGGAGGACTAAAATGGAATGGCCTCTCAGCCAGTAATTATACTGGCTCTCTATACTTTTTAAATCAGAAGACAACAGTAGTTGCACAGCTCACTGGCGCTAGAAATAGGTAACTGGGTGAAGCTATCTAGACGGCTCCTAGGCGGAAAAAGAGTGTAGTGTATTGTAGATACATATTACATACAGTAGAGATTTATGTCCGCAACGCATGTTATGAGATGCGAGTAGAATTGCGTCCTGATCTCGGTCTGGTTCCATGACAATTGAATTGACTTGAACGTAATAGCTAAAGTCCAAACGTCTATCCACGTTCAACCTAAGGCAAATGTATATCTCTACGTCTGTTTACAATGAATTAGTACAAAGAATGTTAAGACAAAAGTAAGACTTCTACTGTACCGCTTGCTTTACGTAATAAAGAATTCACCGAAACCAATAAATACATGTAATGAAAATATATGTAAATAATAATCATGTCCAGACTAATATATATTCTCGCTAAAATTCTGTGGTGTATAATTAAAAAACATATTTTAGACCCTTTAGAATGCGTATGGTAATATGTAGTTAAGATAAAGTTTGTTATTTGATACAGAGTGTTTATGTGCTCTGTGGTTGTAACTCCATAGTTTAGACGAGACGATAATGAGTCGAAGCTTCTTGCACCATTAAAAGTTTTTCCCGCTCTCCACTTTAGCGCTTTACGTCGCGGCTTACTCTATTAAGAACTTTTAAGAGGTATTTTTCGCTACGTTACATTGTGGCGAGTTTCCGCAAACTTTCTGCTTAGTACTTGAAACTTTATTATGAATAAACTTTAATGAAAATAAGAGAATAAGTCTTTGGGGTTGAAGTTAAAAATAATTAAACTGTTAAATCTTTTATTTATTTAGTTGTAACTAAAAGTCATTCCAAAACATGTATCACCATAGATAAATGGGAATGGGTAGACATATCGTGCACAAATTGTCAAAGAGGGCATAGATTATTACGTGCAAGGATCTCATACATCATGTTGATTCCAAATAAATTATTAAGAAGCTATTGTACGCTTGTTCAAAT
The DNA here is from genome assembly GCA_029286595.1 of Bhutanitis thaidina. NCBI lineage: Eukaryota > Metazoa > Arthropoda > Insecta > Lepidoptera > Papilionidae > Bhutanitis > Bhutanitis thaidina. The sequence goes on along the minus strand of JAGSMS010000008.1, from coordinate 14,100,085 downwards.
GTTTTGTTGAAAAGAACAGACCGAAGAATAAAATCACATGAAATTTAATTATACCTACAACTTCAGTATATTCTAATAATTACTAAAATATTTCTTATTAAATCAGGAGACCGAGTGGATCGTACTCGTGTGAAACAAAGCGGCGAAAGACTTAAGTGCTATTTAGTTTTAGATAGTTATTCGTTTCGAGAAACGTAATTTACACAATTTAAATGTTTAATAATTCCTTTGTTAAAATGTTACGCTGATAATATAATCTAGGTATTATTAATATTCTCTAGTTGAAGGTACCGCGGGAAAGATATTTAATTTAGTTTATTTAATTCTTGTTAGTAGCGCGGGAAAACCGCAAAATTTTTTAAACGTGCCATAAACAATACATTTTAAAACAATAAAAAACTAAAGCTATCGAATTTTTATTCAAATTTTGTATCTACTAGCGTAACAAAAATATCATATTTTTCATTGCTTTTATTACATTTTTATTGTACTTTTAGATATGCATTTACGCTTGTCTCCCCACCTTTCCCCTCTCGGGGAGTATTTTCTGATTTTAAGAAACATAGTAAAGTCATAACTTAATTTAAATCGGGTAGTACTTTGAACTTCTCTATCTCAAGACCTATTTCTGTACTACCAACACTTAGTAAAATCTAAAAAATTCTACAACAACAATTGTTAACATTTTGATTAAAATAAACCGCTACACCATAATCAATTTGGTCTTACAAGGGGTTGCTCTGCAACGCTACAATGGCGCGAGTTCTATCGGATCGACGGTAACAATAGGCGTTCCGCAGGGCTCGATTCTCAGCCCATTTCTTTTTCTTACTTATAATAATGACTTACCTTACTTAGAAGAGGATAAACATGATAATGTATTATTTGTTAAAACTTCATTCATTTTTACATAATAATATAATGTTATGTCAAAAACATTTCATTTAGCGTTAACGCTAATAAGCTGTGTTAAATGACTATGAAACTAAGTTAATAACATTCTTAACAACCAATGCTAAATATTTAGGCACCCATGTAATTATTATTGGGGAATAGTTAGGCCTTGTGGATACCACAGTTTTTCTTGGAATAACTCGAGTAAGCTTGGATATATTGGCTCCCATATATGTAAGCTTAATGGACTAAGCTCTGCAGCATATGCTATAAGGAAAATAAGAAGTGCGACGGATGTCTAAAAAGCTAGAATATTTTATGATGGGTATTCCCATAAGATATTGGTTTGGTGGTATGGTATTTCGTTGTGGGGACACGCAGCTGAAATAATAACAATATTCGTCCTGCAAAAGAGGTACATGAGAATTATTTATAATCCAGAGATTTATCTAGAGAATTATCTCTTAGCTATAAATTTAAAGTAGTTGTTGTTTACTTGGTCTCTGATAATATATATTAAAATGTAGTCTATGTAAATTTAATAATAATTTTGATGTATATAATGTAATTACTAGAATAAGACACAAGCTTAAAATGACAGTTTCTAGACTCCATATAGTCAGTGACTCGTTTATGGTGCAATGTATACGTTTCTAAAACACAGTCCCAGTAACAAATACTTTATAAAAAGGATTATAATAATATTAAAGGAATACATGGATGATAACCTCTGGGAGTGGGTTTATCGCTGCATGCTGTTGCTAAATGGTGTATTGTTGTAATAATTATTAAAAAAATATATTTAAAATATTAAATGAGAGGATACATTCCAGACGACTCGGTGGCGAAGTGTTTAAGCTTTTAGCTGCCGCGCTGTGGTTTGTGGGTTCGATTCCCGCACGGGAGTAACATTTCTATGGACTACAAATAATACTTCCAGGTCGAAGTGTTTGTCCATGTGCAATTTAAGTATGTAAACTGCCTCCGCGACACGGGAGAATTCCTACTGGAAGGTAACGTTTTTTAATAAAAATAAAATAAAAAATTCCAGAGTTCCTTTCGCTTTTTTTTTCTCGTCACAAGAATTTTAATGCGAAGCAGTGGTAGATTAAAAATAAAGAATGACATTTGACCAGTAAATTTATGTCCCTATGTCGTGTGCCGATACAACTAGAATTGTAAAACGTAATTTTAAGTACTGGATTTACTGAATGTTGGATTAAAAAAAATATTATTTTGACGATCTGTGAAGTCCGCCAACAGATATTCGGACATCTCCGAATATTTGTACGGGTTGTATTCCGTACCCCGGAGGCCTTTGCCCAACACTAGGAAATTTTGTTCATTGATTTTTTTACTTTAATTACAGGGTAATAATTTTACATTCTGACCGGTATTATTATTATTAAGTCTTAAATCACGTTTTCGCAATTCTGCTGAAACTGCAAATTTAAAAACTTCAATGTGTGCCCACAATCCGCACTCAACCGGGGGCTACAACGGGCCATTAAAAGTTTTTGTCGAACGCCTCTCCAAGGCTTTGTCAGAGGGGTTACCCGTTTAAAATTATGCCACAAAAGAATATTTAAAGACCTTTTTTTATGCAATTTCATTAAGGCCGCCAAATTTGCGTCGATCGATGTGGTGTGGAAAAACGGTCACAGTTTTCAACAGTCTTTTAACGGATTTGTTCGATTAATTCCATCACTATTGTTAATTGCTATATTTAAAACATACTACAGCATAGTGCCATCTATACAGCGACAATAATGATTGCTACGATCTACCTACACACAATTTAGGTGTCAACTAAAAGATGAACAAAAATCCAACAAACTAATAGGCATCATTTTATTGCGGACTGTTCAGAGGCTTACCATTATGGCAAAGAAAGGGGAAAAAAAAACGTCAGAATATACAATCTTTTTTTCTCCTTTTCGTCCTTGGTCCAATTTCGTCCTTACCTGCACGTGGTAGCTAAAAAATGAGACTCTGGTGACCGACTGATGGCGTAAAATCATCTGTACTTGCGGAGCCTAAATCCCACAGATTAATGACGGTCACAAGGGCACTGCGTACACCAACCCCCTCAGCGTGGTGAGTATGGGTTAAACTGTCGAAACATGTCGGCTTACTAGCGCTTTCTTGGAGAGGCCTACGTTCAGTAGGAAACTTATAGAGGCCGTGCTGAAGATGATGGTGATTAAACTTTATATATAAGATTAAAAACTATTAAACTTTTGTCGGCCGGTTCTTTGGTAATCTTAAAATAAGAATATCCAAAAAGACACGAGTAAAATATGTTCGCGGGGACGTGTCGACGATGCCCTATAATGAAACTTAAGTCTCGAACATCGAACTTTTAACCAAAAGGCAGTCAAGCGTAAAATAGAGAAATTGATATCATCCTTGTTTGTAATTGGTTATCAGTACAGCCAATTTTTTTAACTTTAGCGTACATACGACACAGATATTTTTTTTATCTTCGACAAATAGCGCAACACCAACCTCAAGAATGCCAAACCTAAATACAGGATTCCCACCGGTGGCATCGTATTAAAAGTGAGTTGTCCCGTCCTGCGATCGCCAACTCGGCTGCCGAGCGTGACGATTATAACAAACGATTCATTGGGAGACGCCTCTATATACAGCGGGCTAAGAAAGAAGAGAAAAGTGAAATAACTTGGCGCATATGTGTTGTCCTGCGATCGCCAACTCGCCTGCCGAGCGTGACGATTATAACAAACGATTCATTGGGAGACGCCTCTATATACAGCGGGCTAAGAAAGAAGAGAAAACTGAAATAACTTGGCGCATATGTGTTGTCCTGCGGTCGCCAACTCGCCTGCCGAGCGTGACTATTATAACAAACGATTCATTGGGCGACGCCTCTATATACAGCGGGCTAAGAAAGAAGAGAAAAGTGAAATAACTTGGCGCATATGTGTTGTCCTGCGGTCGCCAGCTCGCCTGCCGAGCGTGACGATTATAACAAATCATTCATTGGGAGACGCCTCTGTATACAGGGGGCTAAGGAAGAAGAGAAAAGTTAAATAACTTGGCGCATATGTGTTGTCCTGCGGTCGCCAACTCGCCTGCCGAGCGTGACGATTATAACAAATCATTCATTGGGAGACGCCGCTGTATACAGCGGGCTAAGAAATAAGAGAAAAGTTGAATAACTTGGCGCATATGTGTTGTCCTGCGATCGCCAACTCGCCTGCCGAGCGTGACGATTATGACAAATCATTTATTGGGAGAGATTAGGCATACGACTCAATTGTCTCGTTACTTCTCTTCCTTCTTCAGCTGGACCTCTTTTAATGGGGTGATTTGCTATAATCGCAACGCACGACAAACTGTTTAGCGATCATAGTACAAGACTTTACAAATTAGATGATGCAACTCGTAAACGATCTGGATAATTTAGGTCGGGCATATGTAAGACTAACGCCTTCTAACGTAAGGCTAGTCCAATTTCGGTTCTATCGTTCTCTATATGTTTTTTCTTTGATTAAAAAGCGGCGAAAAACGAGCTAACAGCCCACCTGATAGTAAGTTGTTACTGTAGACCGTGGACACCTGCAAATAAACTCAATCGAAGACCTTCAGATGCGTTGTCAACTCTCAGGGCTAAAATGGAATGTCCCTCAGCCCGTACATATACTGGCTCTTTATACCTGTATAATCGGAACAGAACAGTACTTGCACTACTTTTACTGTTCCTAGTCAGGGAAGGATTCCACCACTAGTTAGATAATTCTTTTATATATTTTTCTTTTCTTTAGTTAAGTATATAGTATTTAGTTTATTATATTTAACATTTCGAATTGAAATCAACTCGTTTCAGACAAGGGTACATGTTATAATAAACAAAACGGTTACAAAACTAAGTTACAACGGCTATTGTAATATCTTGCAGGAGGGTTTAGGCCGGGTACATTTATGAAGCACAAGGGTTGCGGTCAGCTAGCTTCGGAATTGCTGTGACATGCCCCACGTTAATTTACGAGTAATTGTGCTAGAATGAAATGCGGCGTGATGGTGAAGGCTCTAAATTTTAGCTAAAACAAGATCTCTTATCATGCTTAAATACCATAAATATTAAACAACGTAAGTATATTTTAATTGAATTTCTGCAATAATGGCGTCAGTGATGGTGGAAAGTTAATTGTAACGCCATTTATTTATAGCAAAAAATGGCGGGAATTGTTTTGCTAAACGTCAGATTTGAATATGACAAAGCGATAAAGTATCACTTCGAAACTTTGACAGTGACAAACAGTTAAAAACATTAACGACGAAAAAAGTACGTTTTGCATCTCTTTTTTTTATTTATGAAAAGTTTAGTTGCCTGCTACAAAGCTGTTGCAGAGATCTTGTACTAGCGTTGGTTGGTATTTTACATAGACGTACTTGGAAGCTTAGTAGGCGAGGGTTCAGCAAGCGAAGCCAGGCTTGAGAGCTCCGTGCCCTCTCCCGCGATCGCTGCACAAAAACAACAACTCGTTACAGCTTGGATTTACTTACGAATTAACGGTGATTTAGCTAAGGCTTGAAAGCCCTTTACAATATAGAAACTAAACATTTTTCTTCGGAACTTTTACAATAATTTCTTAGCTATAATTGGTTTTACAAGTTTTATAATTCCATTATGACAAACTGTACGAAACTTGTTAATTGTTAATAATAATAAAAAAACACGACTTATAATATGAGTTAAAGTATGAAGTTGCCGTTTTAATGGAGAGACCACTTTGAATTAAAATTAAATCCCCATGGTCCATCATTCGCGATTAAAACGTTTTTTTTAACATTAAAACTATAACATTCTAATTTCAAAAAAATTGTGACGGTGGTTTGACTTGCAATTGTTTTTACATTCAGTAACAGAATTAAAAATTTCAGAAAGAGTTTTTTTCGAATACAAGTTCCAACATGATTTTAGCCCAATAGGCAGCTCGAAATATCAACACTGCCGTTGTAGAGGATGGGACTAACGAACGAGGAAGACCAGTCACTAAGGTAAATAACGATCAGTTAAAAATAATGGTGGAACCCAATCCCTTTCAAACAACCAAGGAATTAGCGTCATGGTTTGACGTTAGTTTACTAAAAATATTGACTAATTTCCACTAAATTGGTAAAATAAAAATATTCGAGCAATGGGTGCCTCGTGAATTAACTGATGTGAATAATGAATAGGTACAGAAATAAAGGCATTTTGGATAGAATTTAAACGTGTACTGAAAAGTGGACTCTCTACGATAATCGCAAGTGAAAAATGCAATGACTGAACCCAGGTTAAATAGCGGAACCTAAAACAAAACTCACCCATATAAAATGAATGTTAAGTTTGTTGTAATTCACTATAGTTTTTTGAGATTCGGTGGCTTCGAACAAAGATGACGAAACTCGGAGAAACGACCTCGACCGGAGACAGCGCTTTCCGTTTTCGTTCGATAAGTCAATAATACTTTTAGAAAAAAGTTCACTATCATTTCACTAATGATATTTACAAGCTTTTGGAAATGTGATTCCAACAATCCTATAAAGCAGCAAATGAATTGTTTTTTGTATTAGGTAGATTAGGTACATAACATACTGCCCAATAGTTAATAGCTGTTGCTGTAAGGGATCTCCGAGCATGTAGCTTTATGCGCTATGCCACAAAAATATTTCACGGTAGCAATGTCTTGTATAAACGATATCATATTAAAAATAACATGATGTGGTTTTATCGAGAAATTACATCACACGGAATTTATGAGAAATTGTTGTAGCATAACGGATAAGGCCCACTAGAAAAGAGAATAACTTAACAAATGTTAAAACATGACACGGTTTCTAATATTACTGACTATGGGAACAAACAGGTACATAATGAACTTTAAGAGGAAATTTAGAAAAAAAAAATAGCAGAACTTTTAGTTAATAACAGTCAATATTTTCATGCGATGCTACTAAACTTTGTTTAATGCTATAGTTCACGTCATTGTTAACACTTTTAATTAAAATATTCACGATGTGCCGTTGCATTATTCACATAACTCTGTGAAATGTCGCAGGAAATTTTCCAGAGACTGTGGCAACTTTAGCGAAGTTGAAAGACTCCATTATAGGAAACGAACTTAGAAGTGTGTCTGAACGAACAGTGTCTACGAATTTCTCGAAGGCTTCCGACGTTGTTCGGATGATGTTGAAATTGATAAATATTCATTAACTTCGTTCAGTTTGACATTATATTTTGAAGTGGGCCGAGATAGTGAAGTGTTTTAAATCATTTATTATTAATAGAATTTATGGTTCGTAGTAACGAAAGGAGATGGCAACTTTCTGCAGTGTATGTGTGATAAGCTATAATGATGCTCTTCTTTATTTTTAAAATTAAGCACAACTTTGTAAAATAGCTCATTTCTTTTTCACTGGACATTTCAATAAACTGATTCTATGAGGAAATTGTTTTTTGCTAACTTCTATTAAAAAGGTAAAGGCTTAAAACCATACAGTCATTTAATGTATGTCCACGTGAAACATTTTCTCATCAAATTAGGTTAAACAATTAAGCCGTGAAAACGTTGTTACGTTGTCTGTTGACAGACACTTACTACGTTATAATATTATTACTTATTTATACTATTTATTATTATTTACTTATACAACTAAAACAGTACTATAATTATGGATATTGTAAATAATATGTGTATTGAGTACCTATTTAGGTCACGAACAAAAAAAAACAAACGACATCTCTATTAATTGGATAGACACGAGTAGTCTTTGTAATAAATGACAATAAAAATCAACGGCCAGTGCCGCGGAGTTCCACTTGTGTTTTCCAATATAAACCAACCAGTATTAGTATTTATTGTACTGGAAAGTGACCGCTTAACCGCTTAGCTCGGTCGTGTAGCATCCGCTCACTTTTTTATTAGCCGCGACCGATGCGACCACAGATCTATATAAATAAATGGCTTGACGTTCAGTTTATTGTGTTGCTGTATGTTATTACCATAAGACGTACTCAGTTCCTGACCTTATCAATAATACTCGAATATTTAATAAATTCAGTTACTGTACAATTTTATGCAGTTTTTAATAATAATTACGAGTCATGCAGCTCAGTGACGTTTGAGTGAGAGACATTTTCTTTAGCATTGTGGAAACGCGCATACGAGAAAACATCGTCTAGTAGATTTTGCACGGGACGTAAACGTACAGACAAAAAAAAATCAAAAACATTAGAATTACTGATACCAATTTCTTATAGCCCTGAATTGTATTTGTTGTATTTTATAGGACGATATACAGCCTAGTCTCGAAGTCAGAGCGCAGGCTTTATTTTCATTGGACGCGAGTGATCGGGATTTTATTCCCGGTGCCAGCACCCCTGAAATTGTTAATAGCACTTCTAAGTGTTTAATTTACGTCGGCGCTCGGCGGTGAGGGATGGCATAGAGAGGACACCTGCATAGGTCTACAAAGCAGAGAAAATAAAAAAAATCGTGGACATGTGAAGTCCGCCAATGATAATTCTCTTAACTTTTACTCGCTTAATTCGGAGCACATCAAATAAAACCTCCCTAAATTTTTGTCAGTTCTGCGAACTATATGGCCATCGAAGTGGGACTTCACCTTGCTGGTCTTCAGGGCTATGTCGGCGAGTCGGCAGATCGGCAGCTAACATAACCGACATAGCCGAGTTGGATTCGTCGCTGGTCCTCTGGGTCGAAGTTAGACTTACCTAATCGGACAATTTGTCCCAGGTACTTACTCGTCGACAACGTCGAGCTTATTGTTCCCAACAACAACCGGTATGGGTGTGATATGGACGTTAGATATGATCAGCGTCTTGTCCATGTGCATTTTAAGACATACCTGTTACACTGTTCAGGTCTGCCACAAAGACTATTACGTCAGCAAATCGAAGATGAGTAATGATATGCCATTGATAATGATACCAAGTCTTTTCCAGTTCAGCAGCTTGAAAACATCTTCCAATGCATCGGTAAAGAGTTTCGGTGATATCAAATCGCCCTGTCTTACATCTCTCTCCAATTGGATGGGTTACGTACTCTGGTTATGTACTCGGATAGACATCGTAGCCTCATTGTATAAACATCTCAGCACTTCGATATACCAGGAGTCCATCTCGCATTGAAAAAAAAAAGAAAAAGGTTTCCGACAGAATACCAGCGCTGTAGTTGTGGTTATTGATTTAGCATTGCTACAGCATTTCGCCGAGTCACCGTTTTGTTGCTGCAACTCAATAACATACTATTATTAATATTTTATTTTGTTATGTTAATTAAGTTTTCATTATGTGTTACTTGAGTTGTGGCAATGAATAAAGTACATTCTTCTTCTTCATTGCTGAAGAGATTGTAGCATCGCCGCACCAAATTTCGACTCAATCGAAGGCTTTCTTAAAGTCCACATACATGACGGTGAATTGAACTCCTCGGTCTTTAGAACAATCTGTAGTGAAGAGTATGTCTATGGTCTATGGCTATAATAAGTCTTTTCAGAATCCGGCTTATTCGGGAGGCAGAGACTCTAGTGATTAGGTTTCCTTGCTTAACGATTCATGATGACTTTCGAAAAATTTGTCATTTAAAGTACTATTATTTGTTTACACCATGCCATTCTGCCATTTATTAAATTTATTTGACAATGATGCCATACGGATATTAAAATGCTTACTTTTGTAAATACTGAAATCATATTAAAAATTAAACATTAGACTTCTTTCTGGAATAAAACGAAACTCAATTAATATCAATTTTCACGTTCGTTACAGAATTTGTGTAACGCAATTAAATTTTCCGTTACACGGATTCTGGAAAATCACAATTGCAGCTTGACAACATTTACAGCCTTTGCCGGATGTTCAGCCATCTTGATTATCTCGACCGGATATTGGGTGTGCGCGGTGCTCGGGCTTGGTGATATTACATTCATTTATTTACAGGTGATATTATATGTACATCCCTGGCCAAATATTTTAAGTGTAGACACGTTATTACCATTGTTATTAACTTGATGTATAGTTTATTCTGCCTGAAAATTTACCGAAAACACAATTTTCAACATTACATAACATAAAAAAAATATTTTTGATTTTTTTTGTATTTTGGTTTTCAATTTTACAATAACTTTGTAATAATTAAACAGTTCGTTACTTAACAAGTTTTAAAAATATTGATTCGTTTCTATGTTCAGGATTGGTCTATCGTAAATTTGTTACGATGCACTTGGTTTTTTATTAGCCGCTTATACTCACGGCACTATAATATCTCCTGCGCAGTTGTCATCTGCCGTATGAATTCGTAAGTTGTCAAAATCAAACCGGAAGATATTCTCATCATAGTCCCTATACGAAACGTTTTATCTGGTATTCTTTGAAAGCGCGGTCCTCCTTGGCAAAACCATCCTATATTATTGATAATAGCTATCAGCTATCTAACGCAGCGTGAAAAACATTTGTATCTTTCATCCGGATAACAATTTAATTAACATTTCATAAATAATGATATGAAATACTAGGTGGTAGTTTCCTTCTCTTTCTAGGAGTCGTGTAGGTAGGTACCACTCTCTTAACCATTTCTGCCACCAATCGACAGTGGAATTACTGTTGTGTTCCGGTTTGAAAGTTACAGAGAGCCAATATAATTACGGGCTGTTCGCCATTTTAGGGGTGATGACGCATCAGTAAACTTCTTCGATTGAAGTTATTTGCAGCTGTCCATGGGCTACAGGAGCCACTTACCATCAGGTAGAGTGTTAGCTTGTTTATTATCCCAATCCAATAAAAAAAATTAATGTAATAAAGTAAATAGTATAAACAGTATAAATAGACGATGAAAAAGGATTCGTCTATTATATATTCACATAACGTCTATTATAACATCTTTCACGGTTTCCCGAAATAGATTTTAATTAAAAAATGTGTACGCTCAAGAACGAAAAGTTAACAAGCATCCGAAATTATGAATGTTTCGTACTGTATATTTCAGGCTACAAATTCAGAAGTGATAAAAGAAAATAGTCCATTGTCGGCCAGACGAAGCGAGCGCAATTTTATGTTTTAAATTTATTACGGAATACTTTTTGTCTTGAATAGTTTCAAGTGTTTTAGACAGAGATTTTTTGGCTGATTTCTGTGCCATTTACCTTCCGCAAGTTTTAAACTATCCGCTTTATCGAGTATCCAAATAAGTATCAGGTAAAATTAACATCGTTGCAATAAAGGCTTGCAGCCATTTTGCTCTTACTAAAGGAAAAATTATATACACCGGCTTCACGTTACTCAGGAAATCAAACTTTATGAAGTAGATCGTTTCAGTTACAATCAAGTTCCAACAGAACGCGCTAATAATAAATGAAGTACTCGAACAAACTTCCCGCTGATTTCAACAATGGCGCCCGTCATTTATCATTCGTGGGCGTTCAAGTTACGTAGCTAACTTCACTTTGTTCACTTGAGTGAGAGAAAACTTTTTTCGGTAAATTATGATTAATGATATAAAGCCGCGGTGGCTTGCCGGGGTGTATGGGGGAATATATCATTTCTCTCTCAAAATGCCCACGTCACCTGTAAGTGGTGCACCCAGCCAAAAAACAAACGAGGCTCAGACGACCGAATGATAGCGAACCATCCAGACGAAATTGCCATTGCCAAATCCTAAGGACTAGTGATGGGGATCAGCATCACCAATGTGAGGGTACCAGCTCAGAACTCACTTGTGAGTGTGGGCAGACCTGTATCCGAAATGTATGCTGGCTTTTTGAGGGTAAGTATGAGGTTTGGAGAGGCTTATGTTCAGCAGTGGACTAAAATAGGCTGATGTAGTGTAGTGTAGTAGACCCTTCACCACGCTGCTTCAGAGCGAGTTGAGGTGCACATGCCCTCTAAAAGTTTATTTAAATTTTTAACAGGGCATTTTTAACGTGGTAGAGCCAAGCGGCGTCTTTTGCTGCTGCTCGAATGGGCCGTTTCGACCGGATTGGTGGCCTGAAGTAGAGGCATGTGCTTCTGCGTTTCGTTCGGTGAGTGAGGTAACCGGAGGCCCACTCCCCCTCCCCATACTCGTCCTCATCCTCCCTCCCATCTCCCAAATACCTTTAAAGGCCGGCAACGCACCTGCAGCACCTCTGGTGTTACGTGGGCGACGGTTATCACTTAGCGCGTGGCGTAGTAATGAGTGTGCCCGACTAACTAAGTCGGTTCGAATACCAGACTAAGACAATATTTCTGCTACACACAAATGTTGGTCTTTTGTATCGGATGTTTTCTAGTGCAGTCTAGTGTGTAAGCGCAAACACAGAAACACTCGTCATCATTAAGACGGGAGGATTCTCCGACGCTGTTTTCACTTGACTAATTTGCTGACGTAAATGCCTGATATGACGTCAAACAAGACGTTTTGACAAATGTTAGCGTTTTGGATAGTAAAATAAAAATTGGCATATAAAATTAAAAATTAAATAAACATTTATTTGTTTTAGAAATTTAAATTTTTTGGAGTAAACAATCGAATATGCAAATTTTTCATAAACTACTCTTCCCATATACATTGTAATGTATTTTTTAAGAGACATCTCATCTCATGTTATAGTCGGTTGTCGACTGCGCAGTATATTTTATAGTGCCGCAAGTGTAAGCGGAAACATAGAAACACTCATTCGTCTTAAATTAAGAAAATGTCGTCGCGGTCGAAACCGGCCAGTGGGAGTACATCACTATCTGGCCTTCACATATAAAGTCACATCACTATCTTCAGCATCCATTTTGGTTCCCTCTCCACATATGAATTCACTACAGTACATTATATGCGGAGGAAAATAATGTAAGCAATGATTCTCCATCAGATTAATAAGATTTACTGTAATAACTTTCCGCTCGAAGTACAGGGAGGCATCACAGTAAACGTGTAAGCCCCTGATATTCCCGGATGTCTTAATACTCTGCGGGGTACTTTGATTGATAATGTTAATTGTTGTAGATTATTTCATGATGATATAACTATGTTACAAATGGAGGTTAAGAAAGAATCGTAAAAATTTTGGTTTTATAATAGTAAAAAAAGGTACAAGCAAGCCGTAAAGCAACTTTTTGCATTTAATTAAACGAAATTATGTAATATTTTTTAGAAATAAATTCTTAAAAATTACACAATTGTGATGTGGAACATTATATATAATACAACGTTATATATTATAGAGTGCGTAACTGAAAGTCTTTTGTATTTTGACGTTACAATTCTAAGGTTGGGTTATAATTTTCTAACATAAGATATAACGTGAAACAAGACACATTTATAGATGTTAGCATTTTCGATGGTAAGATTTATGGTTTATAAAAAAAAAATACATTAAATCAGTAATATTCGCTTATTTTTTGAAATATTTGTTTCTTTGTAAGCTGTCCAATTAACTAGTTTTTCAAAGTCTGTGAACTACCCTTTAAAGTATTTTTTGTGTGACATCACAAGTTTTATTTACTAAGTGTTTTGTAAAACAATTTTACTTTGCTTGGTTAGTTCAGTGTTAAGCGATTGAACATTTCGGGCTTCAAGTGCGATTCCCGCATGGAACAAATATTTGTATCGCCAACACAAATACTTGTTCCATGCGGGTCTCAGCGTATTTCTTTAATATTTACATTAATCACTTCTCATAGGAAAAGTTTTGTTTTATCTTTTTACCACGTTCTTATTAACTCACTTTCTTGTATGTCCATTTGTTTGTTGAACATTTTGCAAACGATTTTAAACTAACTTCGCGACGAGTTAGAGATTTGAAACTTAACATAGCCCAGAACTGGACAACAACACAATAGTAACGCACTTTATTGTCTATCTGTTTGTTCTGTGTAAACTTTGTATCGGATTTAAACTAACTTCCCATTGAGCTGGAGACTTGAAATATTACACATAGCTCAGACCTGGATGAAAAATAATACCAAAAAATTTAAATGATCTAAATACCCCAAATAAGTCTCTGTCATTTAACTCAGGATGAAGAACTTTCTACGAACACCACCCTTTCTACGTAAGTAAACAGAAGCTGAACTGAAGTGTGAATTTACTATATTTTGATTATTTTTGTAATGTTTTAAAAAATATTTAACTCCAAACATCAGAAATTGTTTAACGAAATACCTGAATACTTTAAAACGTTTTAGTTTGCATTTTACAGTCAAAAATACTTTTACCAACTCCAAATTCTTAAAATAAAACTTTTCCCTAAAGCTCTAAGTAAAATGGACGGTTCTCGAGGCACCCTTCTTAAACTTAGCCACGTCTGCAAATTAAACCGCTGAGAAACAAAAGAACGCCTACGTTTAGCTTAAATAAGACTCGGTGATCCCGTAATTTACTGATGTGGAAAAATAAAACTTAAATCTTTTATCAAATTTTATGGCCTTATTTATAATAAAGTAGAACGTATGTGCTAAAATAACGTTTCCAACTAAAATCATTCATAAAAAATATTGAAAATAAAGTTACAGTTATGTTTCGCCTAAATCCAGGCAGAAATCCAAAAAATTAAATAAAATGTTACGTAGGAGAATATGTCGTCTAGTGGCGATGCTTTCAGTCGCCTATGGGACCATACCTTTTATATCATAATTATTGAAAAAAAAAGGAAACCTACGCAGTTTCTTTCGCCTGTTTCTGGTCCGTGAGAGGAGCCTCGTAACGTAATAATTAGATTTAAGATTTGACTAGTGAAATTATTTTTCTTTCGTCGAAGAATAAAGAATTTTCATTAATTCCATTCATTCATTCATTCTTTTTCTTCAAATGCCAGTCTCGCCTGAACGTAGTGGAGTGATGTGGATAATGGCCTAGCATTCAGCTTGATATGCGGTGTTGTAGGCTCCTAGCGGTGTTTGTATTTTAATGTTTAAATCTTCCGAGAAATAGCCAGTACCTGAATCCGTTTTGGATCCATTAATAAAAATTCTTAACTCGCGCGGGTCTAGACCTTCTGTACGATGGTCTTCGTTGAGTTGATTTTTATACTTTTTGTCAAAAACTAATTGTTTTGGGAGCCCCGCTAGTTAAGGAACCACGTTCCGCTGCTCTATTGACGGCAAAATTTTATTTGAGGTTGCTGAACGAATCTCACAGGCTACTGATGCGGGGCGCCATCACTGCTGCGAGGGTGCCCTAGGGGAACCCTCTGAGAAATGTATATCGCCTTGAGTACGCTTTCTCGGAGAGGCCTATGTTCAGTACTGAAAAGGGATGAGAATTACAATATTAAAAAAAATCCAAATATTGAACTAAATTGAATTTCCCAGAGCGCGAGTGACCTGGGTATGATCCCCGGCACCGGCACCACTAAAATTGTTAATAACAATTTTAAGTGCTGTATTTACCACGTGTTCAGCGGAGAAGGAAAACATCGTGAGGAAATCTGCATGACTGAGAAATAATAAAAATATTATTTCGAGGATATGTGAAGCCCGCCAACCCGCACTGGGCATTTATAGGCTGCTACTTTGATTTTTTTTAATAAGATAATTTAACATACAAATTATGGTGTATTGTAGTTATATCTGTAATTTTGATAATATGCGCGTGGCCTTGGTTCGAACCTCGGTGCCGGATCGCCGGACCACTAAAGTTATTAAAATCAACATGAAGCGCCGCATTCGTACTCGGAGGATATCATAATTTCGAAGACGTGAGAAATCCGCTTACTGGCACTGGAGCAGCGCGGCGAACCCATCCCGGCTTCGATCTCCCAAAAATATTCCAGAGGAGGCGTTTTCCAAGCAAAGGGCATTTACAGGCTGCTACTTTGTTTTAATTCACTCACATTTATTTATGACGACACACAATATGCATTGTAGGTTCTTAAAGTATAAACCCATGACGTTGCAAATCAACCTCAACGTTCTGCATATGCAAGTCTTCCGTTGGAACCGTTTGGAATGTCATCTACACATATTATTTAACAGATCAGGTCTCCATGTTTCAAAAATGTGGGCATCACTAGCATTCGCTACGGAACGGTTTCTGATTAAGATTTGACCGGAAAAAGGGCAAAAGTTAATTTTTAATTTACCCGTGAAAGATATTTACTTGATTTCGTATTTTCGGACCGTAATGGATCTGTGAGTAATTGGTAAACATAAATTTAAATGACAAATTAAGGCAATTACGATGTTCCGCTGTGGTTTGTATTTTCTATAATTTTCATTTGAGGTGTCCATTTCAAACATTTTAATCGATCTCGAAACCCTTTTAGATTTGTTTGTATTTCAGACATTTACTGAAAAAGAAATAAAAATTTACACAAATATGTAAAGAATATACATACTAAGATAAAAAATATACAAATATAAATCCAAAAATTACAAAAATTCATCAAATTGGCACTTGTATACTAATTTCGTAACTAGAAATTTTTGTGTGATAAGACACACGGAGCCAAACGGGCTTTAGCAACTCACTTTTTGCGTCTCCGGGATGACGGGTGACGGTGGCTTACTCCCGAAGATTTGCCATGAGATTTCAAAGCTTTTCCTTAGCCACCTCTCTTTACATCAACGGGGTTTTTGTTATGAGAATTTCAATTTATTATGTAACAACGTGAAGGATGACTTTATCTTATGGTGATTTGTGGCAACTTTGGAAGAGGCCTAAGTTCAGCAGTGGACTTGTCACAGCCTGTAACGATGATGATGCTGTAACAGTTATATTTACAATAACGATAATCAAAAAATTTAAATGATCGTAAAGTCCTATTCCTCTCGGAATGGTACCACGGACGCTGGCTGCATTACCTTTTTACTTAAAGTTTGAGTGAGAACGGAAGCGGCCCTTTGGTTGCCGACGACTACCTCGTCTTGTCATATTAATGTCATGGATGTTTGTGGTTGTCATGTTACCATCAAGTTGAATTTGTCTTGCTTAATTTGTCATCAGCATGTAAACAGTCCACTGTTGGACACAGGTCTTTCCCAAGTTGTGAGGGTTAGCGGTGGTAGCCACCGAACGATCGGTAATCAAAATGCCAGACGCCTTCTACTTTCTACGCTCCTGCCGTTCTGGTCTAGTCTAGATAATTTAGGTCCGGCATTTTTGAGATGGATATCAATATGTGTCAGAAACCGCGATATTTTCTGGCATTTTCCTTAGATGACTAGACCTGGACTTCGACTTTCACGACCCTCACGAAACTAGAAAAGGTGACAGATAATTTCGCTGTTCTTACTTAGTAGGCACATTGCTTTTGTAAAACTTTGCATGAGAAATATGATATATTTTTTATTAAATTTTTTTCTGTTAATAATATTCTATAGCTGTAGTAATGCAAAGATGAAACGAGAATATCTTTTCTATTTATGACGTAGAAATTTTTTATACCGGCGGCGGCAGACGGCTCATAAAATATATACGCGCTCTCTGCGTTCCGTTGATCGGCTCGATGAAAATTGCGACGCACCGATCTTCTACAGACATTTAATAAATATTCTCCACTAAGAAGATTCGTATACTATTTTCCATGTAGATGCACTATGCTCTGTTATTAATAGCTTATTAAATATATTTCATATTATTTGAATACCTAGCGGTAGACTATTTTAATCCACTGCTGAACATAGGCCTCTCCAATGAAGCACCAGCAAAAGCCAGTACACATTTCTTGGAAGGTTTGCCCATACTGATTACGCTGGCCAAGCGGGCTGGTGAGCGCAGTGCCGGTACCCACGCACAAGTGATGCTGCTCCTCATCACTAGTCTATTAGGTTTGGATCCGACAATTTCGAATGGATAGTCCCTGATCATTCGGTCGCCAGAGCTTCGTTTGTTGTCTAGCAGGATGCACCACGTGCAGGTGAGGTTGGTAACAGGGTAAAGAGGTGGTATATTGCCGTCCCTTACGCCCCAGATGATCTCTATGTTGATTGTTTATAAAGTTAGTTAAGTTGAGAAATTGAAGCGTCACAAAAACTGAAAACAATCATGCGCGCTCTCTCTGCTTCGGGCTCTGTCTCTCTCTCTCTCTCTCTCTCTCAACTAAGCGTCAGTGAAATGTCATATTTACCTTTTCGCAATAATTAGTTCTTCATACAAAGTGCCCGTAACAGTGCCTCCATGATCGCGATATCTTGAGAGCCCGTGGTCTTGCCGGCGAAAGGAATCGCTTTCAATTACTTAGGAGTTGGAGATGACGGACTTTTCGAAGGCGTAGACCGTAATTTTGTTTTGAGATCGTAATGATGAAGCCCATGTTTCGTCCATTGATAACAACATGACAACGACAATGGACATGAGTCCATTACTATGAATCGAGCCAAAGAACAATCAGCATCTTGTTGAAAACGGTTGCAAAAAGCCTCGCCATATATCTTATACACATACACGCTCTTCAGTTATGGGTATTATGGGTATTAACTTAACTTTTCCCGTCTTCAGCGTATAATCGATGTAATACTCGTGTATGCAGTGTATCGTGAATTCGATATATTCTGTTTTTAATTTAATGGTGATTTTGTTTATTAAATAATGATCAAACCGAAACGCAGCATCTTCATTTACGTATATATTACATATTTTACTAATTATTTATGGATAGATTAAAATGACCGCAAATTACACTTTACATCCGGCACTGCCGTTGCAATTAGTGGTGCGCCATCACTAATTAATACTTACCGCCATTTTCAATCTGCACCTTGTCTTACAAAATGGCGGACTATTAAATTGTGTACCAATATTTTTTTTTGTTTGATCGTTACATTTCTTTATTTCAACAAAGATTTAATTTGATTACATATGTAAAAAAACTCACGACTCAATTCCCATAATAATAGGGGAGTCATCAGAGATCAGTACAATTATTATCAGTCGCTACACTCCACTTTTCACCAGACCATATTTGGACTAACGTGATAGGTGCCTGTAAAAGTTCCACGGCTGGGCAAAGACCTTCTTTAAATATTTTAGATTGTTTTAGTTCCGCACTCGAAATATTTTTTTTTTGACTCACTTTCTCGTTTCCTCACAATCATTTTCTTATGCACTTTTAATGGTGCCGGCACCAGGGAAGGAACCCAGTTAACTTGCGTACCCTGAAATTAAAACGTGTGCCTAACTCCTGGGCTACCACGGCTCTTTATAGGTACTTTCATAATATTCTATATATATATATATATATATATATATTTATATATATATATATAACATACCTTAACCTTATCTTAACAGCCGACAAATATTCCACTCCACGGGACAGGATTCTACCATGAGGGAAATTGCAATCAACGCTGCCCTCGGCAAGGGTAATTGGCAGTGGCACTACCAGACATCTCCCACTCCAGACAGCTATCGGTGTGCTCAATTTTTGTCTTTTTTCGAGACGGTTATCCCGGCATCCGTTGTCGGCATTACGATTATCAAATCCACAGGAAGTAAACTGGTGACAGAGTCTTACACCAATACCACATGGCAATAATATATATAAGTATATATATATATATATATATATATATATATATATATATATTTATATATAAGTAGCCACTTTTAACAAAAACTAAAACATAATAATAAACTCTATACCAATAATGGTTTACTTTATCCATTCTTAGCTTTGTAGACCCCATTACCTACGCTACAATCGATCTTTCGACTTATTTGCTAAGTATATATATTCTTATTTGCCATTCTCATAAATCCCACATCTTCACCGTCCAGGTCCTCAAGGCGCGCTATAAAAGGTTGTATTGTGATCAAGTGCTCCCGTGTACATAATAAATAAAAACCGGTCAAGTACGAGTTGGAATAGCGTCGAGTAAGCGAAAAAATAAACTCGAGTGTTTCGTAATCTTGGGCAGTAAATATTATAGCCCAAAAGACTACCAGTGTTTAAAATTATTACACGATTATCAAACAAGTTAATATTTTCAGAGGTTACTTTCCGGCAATCCATTAGTTTATGGCTCAAAAGAAAAATACTTCGCACTATTTCGCCTAAAAAAAAAATTACCTAGCAGTTCTAGTAGTTACTAGATGAGAAGAAGAGCCTTCCTCCCCCCTTCTCCCACTGGTACGTGTACTACTACCCCCACACCATGCACCTTCACCACAACTATCTCTCCAAACTCCAATCGCGCAGCAAGGCGTTAAATATTATCAAGCGATATTTTCAATATTACCAAGCGATTAAACTCCGCGACGTAGAAGCGTGGAGTGAGGGATGTCCCATCGCGGCCGATGGTGTCGCGGCGAATATCTACACTACACACATAAGCGGAAATTTTATTTTAATAACCGTCCAGAGAACAAACATCAAAACGTCTGAGGCGACTAAGGGAGAAGCCAAGAGAATCGCAATGGCTGCCGGCATATGACGGGATAACCATCTCGAAAAATACCAGACCAAAAATAAGCAGACTAATGATGGCCACCAGCGTCTAAGCTGTGACGTACGGTCGCAGTACCGGCTGCGAACGCCAATCCGCTTGTCAAGTGAGCCTATTATGGCAAATCCTCCTAATGGTAGAGACCCTATGTCCTGCCGTGGACTATTAACGTAAAAAATCAAGATTAAAGAAAAAGGGAGATCAGGCCCGTCTGAATAAAGAAATAAACAATTTAAAAAAAAAATTCTCCAACTGACTTTAAATTCTAATAATACACGTTTGATCAAACTATAAAAGCGAAAGAAATTTTAATTAAAAATAATAAATCCGGCTTACGAGCTTACTTTCGCAAAATCCTGTGAGCATACAACATAAGCTGTAATAAAACCGAAGAGCACGAATACTAAACTTCATTAAAAGCATTGATCCGACGATGCAGTGACGTGTTCAGCCCTCCATATCGATAGGTTAAAAAAAATGTATTAAAGTATTTTACAAAATGGAGCATCATGGGCTATAATAAGACTTCAGTATGAAGTTATCTCTGAGAATGATATACATTATCCTTCAACGTGTCATAATAAAAGAACATCTCGAGTTCATGTACATTTATTTGTGAGTGAGGAAAAATAGGTTTTTTTTTTTTGGATTTTATCGAACCGTACGTATGGAGTACGTAATTTATACATATTTTTCTTAAATTTTCCAAAATAAATAGTTTTTAATGTCTAATTTCTTTGTAAATCGTATATAATTAATATTGAATTTTTTTATTAAGTTTTATGTAAATAATTACAGTAAATAAATATTTTTCCAAACTCCTACACATCTAATTCTACAACCCTAAGGATTTTTTTCAAGAAGCATTAATACAAGTATTTTATTGTTAAAAATGTTAACCTAAATTCCGATATTCATGTCCCTAACTTCAAATACGTAGAACTTTAATTCGGGCTGTATGAAACCTCAACGCCCCTTTCACCCCTTCAGGGGTGGTTTTTCGTAAAATCCTTAGCCTACACCCTGTAAGGAACCTACCTATCAAATTTCAAGTTTGGAGGGTTTATAATTTCATAAGATTTCATGATTAGTCAGTGTAATTCGCGGTAAATATACAGATTGGTAAATTTAAAACACTCAATAAATATTATGAAAAGCTATAAAAATCAACAGTCTTGATTTTTAGATTTTTTTTGAATTGGCCGTAGTTGTAAGGCTGCATAAAGTGCCGTTTGTTACCAACAGCTTGAATGGTCCTTAAGTTATTATCTGTTCGTAGAAAACTACAAATATATTTTTTTAATTAGATTAGGGCGACAAACTAGCTTAAGGTTACGATAATTATACAGGCTCACTATTTTTCTTCTTCAGCGCCAAATACGAAGTTAATTCAGCACTTTTTAGTGGGTTTTTTTGTGGTTTGCCGACACTGGGAATCAAACATTAATCACTCGGCGTACTATGAAATTATAGCTTTAATGACCCCAGAGCCACCACGGCTGCAAAGATGAATTAAATTTACCCACAACTGGGCAATATCCGGCAATCATAACAGATTATATTTTATGATAACAATCAGCAATTCCATGTGACGAGCAATCAATAAACACGCTTGTGCGAAGCGTTTTATATAACTGAGTCCATGTTTTTGGACACAATTTAAACTTTGGTCGGATAATTTTTTTTATGAGAAAGGGGGCAAACGAGCAAGCGGCTTAAGTGGTTAACGACGCCGACGTACATCTGCAACACCCGAGGAGCTGCATGTGCGTTGCCGGCATTTAAGGATATTTGGGGTGGGGGAGAGGAAGATGGATGGGGGAGTGGACGTACCTCGCTCACTGCGAACGAAATACAGAAACACAAAATGCCTCTACGCTGGTATTTTGCGAGGTTGGAGCCATGCCACGGTCGTGCCGGTCCATTCATGCATCAGCCGCTTGGTTCTACCACCTATACCTTTATGTATCTTGCAAACCGTAGCACAACAAGTATTACACTGCTATTTCGCGACAGTGTGGTATGAGGGTGGTACCTACCCAGACGGCTCTTCGGTAGCGAAGAGAGCCTACCGCCTAGTTTATACATATATATGTTTATATGCTTGCATGTATATAAACATTAAAGCTTATAACCCATAAGGGTGACGGATTTCCATTTGACGGGCTCTTGAATCTCAGTTTTCGCCTCTCCGGGAGACACAACATGACAGGGTCGTGCCATGAGGCTTTCCGCTTACATTCACGGGAAGAAACGGCGTGATAGATTCTTAGGCCGCTTCCACACAGCTAACATATACATACTCGTATATATTATCGGTCTGTATATCCACTACTGAGCAACAAAAGCTGGCATGCCATGCATGCAAGATTTACGCCTGCTTACCCCATTGGGCGGGTGTGTTGTTGAATATTGCGCGAGTGTTTTAGAATTATTTACCCAACTTTTGAGGCATGCGATACTTAATACGAGTAAGTAAGTAAGTAGGTAAGTTTTACATAACGAAACTTATTATTGTATCAAAAATTGCCTATGTTGAGAGAATATAAACAAGAATGTTGAATGTAAATGTGCTTTAGCGATGCTCATCGCGGCCTCAAACTCATAATTCACGGTTTACCGCTAATTGCGACGTGACGATCTATTTGACATCCGTTTGAAACGCTTCGTTAAATATGAGGAGTTACTAATATCTGTTATTATTAATTAATTTAGTTACAATGTCGGCGATCTTTATTACATGTTAATCGTTTCTGTAGCTAACATAACTGGCTGCTGATCCGTGGGCTGTAAAAGTTTCAAAGCAAAGAGTTTGTATCACAGCATCACTCGGTCAAGATAAACTTATTAGAGGGTAGGCTTCCTCTCTGCCTATAAGTTGTCACAAACACGAGCAGACCAGCTTCCACAAGCAGCACCTGTGCACAAGTATGAAGCATGTGGCAGCCATCGCCTCCCTCAAACATATTAAATAATGCCTTGGATGGAAGCTTCCATTACTTCCAGCAACGGTTATTGCCTCAGTAGCTTTTTAGCTTTCGGTGGCACCCAAAAATTTTGGATTAGCACGTTTTTAATTAATCAATAGGTTCAGACGGCGCATCATGTCTCAGTAACCAAATGTACTATTGGCTGCGTATATCACGTTGGTCAATTGCAACGCAGTCGTATAACCAAACTTTAAGGTACTTTTTGTATTGGTTTGTATCGGTAACGCGCCACAGATGTTTAATTTCTAATGTTGCATTATTTCTATTTAATTGTTTTAACTGATGATGTTTTCTTGCTAGCCGCGATAACCATATTCGACGGCGCGATCCCATGGGAAAAGAAGGCGCAATACTTAGGGGTAATCTTCAATGCAGCGATAACAGTCGCTCCTCAAATAAGGGTACTGAGGAGTATGGCCGCCTACGTCACAGGCCGCCTACATCCAATGATCTGCTCCTCGAGGAAAATATCACATAAACTTCTATTATACAAGATAAGGTTTGTATAAGACCTGTCATGGCCTATGCTGCCTTTGTATTCGCACGTGCGGCGCATCGCATATCGACGTACTGCAAACTATCCAAAACAAATTTCTGTTCAGCGCCATCGGTGCTATCTGGTTTCAGCGTAGGCGTAGCAACGTAGGCTAGGCTTACATGTCGATTGCAAAATACCAATGATCGAAATATTCTTTAGTTTCCCGGCGCTACTTTATTACAGCCGCCGAACATCCAAAGCCGCTGGTGGCTGACGCCAATACATACCATCCGATGATTAATAAATATATATATAAAATCTAAAATAATATGTAACATGAGTATAACTCTAACATCTTTACGTGTTGAAACAATTGAAATTCATATAGGATCAGAGAATATTTAATTTCTGAAACACGCCGCGATTTTAATATGTAGTGATATATTAAAGACTGAAAATATCAAATAATCTTTACAATGTTTTTTTTTCTTTGTTATTAACGTTTCAACGTATTAAAACAATATTTAAACATTCATGAATCAAAGTAAAGAAAAACCAGCAAATAGTTCTAATAAAAACATTCGCTCTGAAAAATGAAATAGATTTAAATTTCCGATGTTATTAACAAGAATTTAATTCAACAGAATATGCCTGGAGGCATTAAGGCATCAAACAGTATAAAGGAGCTTACACGTTACTGTGATGCTTCCCTGTACTTCAGGCAGACGATGTAATTACATTAAATCTTATTAATCTGATAGAGAACAATCTCTGGTTACGTTAATTACCTATTTATAATTTATTGTTTATTAAGAATATACTTCATCTTCATCTTCGTAGGTTTTTGAAATAAATGAATAAAAAAATAAACAAACATATGAGGCGAGTGTAAATGGTAGAGTCGGGAGAGGAAGAACTAGGCGAACATTTCACGATCAAATCGGAGACGTTCTGAAAAAAGGCCAGGTCAAGAGTACTCTAAACCAATGACTATGCATGCGAAGATTGATGAAAGTGGGAGAAGCGAAAGACGTATGTCAGGACCGTAGCAAGTGGAAGTAGATTATCTCTGCCTACCCCGTTGGGAACAAGGCGCGAATATATACATACATACATACATACATACAATATTTTGAAAACGTTTTAACTGGAATACCTAATAGTGAATTATAATAGTAGATACATCGGATTCATATATGAAATCTCTGAGTGTTTTTTTCCACTACTTAAGAGTAACTACGTCATTTCGTTAGAAACTGGAAATTTAACGTGTACTTTTGATTGTTTAAAGCCTTAATTCCCAAAGTGGTCCACACGAGACTCGACTGGGGTCTACGTTGGCGTGACAAAAAAATGGGGGTTCACAATTCGAAAATTATTTGCTTTCGATAGTAAAGTACTAAAATGTTGGCTTTACTTTAGCTATCAATGTAGGCAGATAATATTTTAAGAAGCTCAGCGACTGTTACTTGTAATTTCGAAAGAAAAGAAAAGTATAGTGAATCGATTAGTATTTGCCAGTGTCAGAAAAAATTGTTAATTCTTGGTTGGAACTCAGCCGCAACGCAAATTTCCATAGTTTGACTTATTACTACTATTTGTTGGGAATATGGTAGAAATGTAGCTGCAGGGGGTACACCGGAACCAGCTTAATTTTGAAAGTGGTCTATGAGAAAAAAGTCTGAGAACCTCCGGTTAAAAGTAAGTGTCAAAAAGTTTCTTCGTCTGATTCTGAAGGAAAATATACTAAAGTCTTATATAAAATTTTCACTATACATATACATATATATATATATATATATATATATTAAACCGTTTGGTTGGCAACAAGAAAGTTTTTTCTTTCTCTCATCTCCTCATCACTAATCTGTGGACTTTGGTACGCTTAGCAATGCTTTCAGCCCAGACGGCGTAGAGAATGGAGACTTTGAACCCATTTGTTTACAGAAGACGACCGCTTGAACATGAAGACTGAGTCATGGCTCCTGGATTCTAAGCCCTGCCGGAGCCAATATTAGTGAAACATTCAAATTATTCGTTTGGGAATTGTCTAATTGTCTCTTTCACTGATGCAATGCAAGAACAAATAAGGACTACTTTCAGAACTGTTTTTTCTTTACACGTAGTTACTATATAGTAACGTAGTAGTCTGCATTTGGACCAGGAGATTCGAGTTCCTTCCCCATTGTGGAGAACTCGTACTAAAAAGTTTTTCTAAACCTATGTAAGATTTCAATCAATGACTTGGACACTAAGACGGCAACAGGGTCAACTGTCAGGTTTTCCTAAATAAGCAGTGGTGAAAAGTACATCGAAAGAACTAAAGTGTCTAGACCTCTGACCACCACAGTATTGAGTACACGGTCGTGAGTGCTTATTTTATATGTTTTACAATTGCAATATATACATTTTAAAAACACCTAAAACAGTAGTCACAATTTTCTACATATTATAAATGCGAAAGCTTTCAAATAGCGTAGCGTTCTGCACACTTCTCGTACATATAAATGGTAAATAAACTCAAAAAGGTTGAATCTGGGACGGCAGAGCGAGTCGAAGTGCGGCAACAAAATGGCGGTGCGTGATGAGACTCTTTAGTGACGACGTAGGTTTAATTGCGATAGGCGCCGAAGCGTGCATAACTTTTAATGTCTTTTATATTGTATTACAATATAAAATTTAAAGTTTGAATGAAGTAGCAATAGACAGTATGGTCATCTTCTAGGATAAAAGTAGTAAAATAGCCAGCCTGTAAGTACACAATTATGGGAAGAGGCCTCTACAAAGATCTGAGAGGGTTTTGGAGCCGAAGAGAGCCCGACACGCTGCTCCAATGCGGGTTGGCGAGCTTCACATATCTTCGAAATAATATTATTTATTGTTTTTCAGACATCCAAGTTTCCTCACGATGTTTTTCTTCACCGCTGAGCCCTTGACAAAAGCACAGGTCACTCGCGCTCTATGAATCTTAAGTGAGCGCCCTGACCACTAGGCTACCTCTACTAGGGGTGTTTCTAGCTAAAGAGTCCGATGTTCGTTTCCTGTCCCATAATTTCGTAACTCTGCTGGTTGCCTGGTATTGGTGTATATATATTAATTTACCATTATGAAATTCCATTAATAAAAGAAATACTAAATTAGCATCAGCAAATTTAAGTTCTGAATTACTACAAACTCGGTGATGAAAGAAAACTC
Source organism: Bhutanitis thaidina (assembly GCA_029286595.1). Taxonomy (NCBI): domain Eukaryota; kingdom Metazoa; phylum Arthropoda; class Insecta; order Lepidoptera; family Papilionidae; genus Bhutanitis; species Bhutanitis thaidina. Next base: position 14,073,141 of record JAGSMS010000008.1, on the reverse strand, counting down.
GATCGATGATATGTGAAGTCCGCCAATTTAAGCAGCGTGACGGCTGCAGATTTACAAGCTCTAAAAGTTTCTTAGAATAAAAGAGTTTGAGAGAGAACCCAGCATTGGGCTACTGCATTGGGCAGCTGCATTTAGTTTTTTAATACTTCTCATTACTCTGAACCGAAGACCAATTACTTTGTTAATTTTTTATTCGGCTGGGTCTTGAACTCAGGACCGACACTTGAATACACTGGTAACTTGATTGTTTTATCATGCGGACAGAATTTCATACCTACTGTAAACTCAGCCAATGCTCCGGTCTTACCTGAAAATAAACAAACAAATATGTTTAAAAAGCGATTCCGCTTCATATTTACACGGTTTCGTAAGAACTCAATTTTTTTTAATTAATAATTATGTAATGGAAATAAGTGAGCACACAAGCAAATATTAAAGTGTTAATGGTTTTAGTTCCATAAGAACTCGCGTACTAGATCAATAAAGCGCGCGCCTTGACCACCAGGCTACCTCGACTCAATGAATCGAGCGCCCTGTCCACCAGGCTACCTCGGCTCATTAAAGCAAGCGCCCTGGCCAGGCATTAGGAAGGCTTTGAGGCTTTAGGAGCTGGGAAGAGTCCGCCGTGATCTATTGAGTGATGGGTTTCTTTTGTCTAAAACATCTTTCGCAGGTCTGTCCTAACTTCGTCGCCACATCTCGCACAATAAACGCTGTTGCCTTGCATCCGTCTACGTATTTCCGATTCGGCATGAGATGGTTCATCCACCATCTGCCAGTCTCCTGTCATTCCACAATGAATACGGGTTTTTTTTTTAATTTCCTGGTATATTAGTAGATCCGTAAATCCGTCTTATTTTACGGATCACTTATTTTTCAGAATCACTGGTTCTTATTTTACGGATTTACATCATCATCATCATCATTTCAGCCTATCAGAAGTCCACTGCTGAACACAGGCCTCCCCCAAAGATTGCCACGAAGCTCGGTCCTGAGCCACCTGCATCTATCGACTTCCCGCAACACTCCGCAGGTCGTCACTCCATCTTGTGGGTGGTCGGACGGATTTACATAGTGTACTGAAATCCAAATCGATCAGGAGTCGGCAACCTGCGGCTCGCGAGCCATATGCGGCTCTTTGGATATGAGGCTGCGGGTCTTTAGTTCCATACGCAGTTAGTTAGTACTAGCATAATTATAGTTTTTTTTTTGATAAAAAAATAAAACTTTAATCATGCAAGTACTATTTGTGTTGTTGTTGGCAAGAACATTTTTTGTGGCCCTTTAAATTTTGTAAATTGTAATTTTTAACTCTTCCGACTCAAAAGGTTACCGACCCCTGAGGTAGGTGAAAGTAAAACTAATCTTATGTCCATTATGTGGCCGAGTTCCCTACACCGACCGGGAAAGTACACGATATTAGCCTTGAAAATCACATTGGCATCGGTCCGATCGCTTGGAACCTACGATGCCGCAGATAAACAAAGTATTCAAACTCAACATCCCTCTTTTAGAGTCGGTGGTTAAAATTAAGTGAATTAAAAGCATCGTATGCTATAAAAATAAAATCGTCACGAATTTCTTATTGTTGTTAGCACGTTCTCTTAATATTGCCGATGGAGGGCGCACTTAAAACGAGCACTAAACAAAAGGAGGGACATTCATGCACATAAAGTTCGGCATCAATGTCGCGGAACCTCTCTTCAGTCGATGCTGCAGAGATATTTTTAAATGACCCAGTTTCTTACGGGGCTCTTAATGGCAATCGGTTTTAAAATATGCGAAAGTACAGACAACACTTGAGCATTAAAAAAAAATTATTGCGTAGTATTGATTATTTTATCTTTTATAAAAAAGGTTTGTTGCTTACGACTTTGAGCACAGATTCAAGCGGAAAGCGGGCTTTAGAAATCACACGGCGTTAAAGGCATATTAAACTATGATATAGTATTCGTTGAAACTGTACAAGGTTACCATGACAACTTCTATTTTATATTTTCTATTTTAACTCATTTGAATAGATTTTTTTTTGGGTGTTTTATATGATGTGACGAAGGGCATGGCTCAATATTTAATTACAAAAAAAAATTAACCCGGGCAACGCCTGGTACAACGTGAGATAGCGGCGTAAGAACCTTCCACCAATTTACTTCCTGTGGTTTGTTGTTTAAGGGAAAAGCGTTAAAGGCTCGCCAACCGTCACGTTTTTTTCCCTCGGACAGGCGAAAGGTGAGTTGCACCCATTTGGCTACGCTGAGTTAATGCCAAATGTTAATCCATAGTCTCTGCCTATCTAATCTAACCTAATCTAATCTGATAGGTGTGAGTGGCTTACACATCTTATACTTTAAGCGAAAAATTCTTGTGTATATATATATATATATGCAATTGGTTTTGCTTAGTTATTACTGGAAATTAATATACGTAACTTATCCTGCGGGAAGTTATCAGTCTTATATTTGATACTTTATGTTACGCTACGCCGTTAGATATGCGTAGTGCGGAGTTTGGATTTGGATGCGGCATATTATTGCTCCACTTGTCCCCAAAGATTAAAATTTCAAGAAATTGTTTTTATATTCCCCAACACTCCATCTCCAAACACCGAAATGTATAGTAGATCGGTTAGTCATAAGTAAAACTTATGCTCAGATACTTCACTATAAGCTGGATAATAGTAAAAAATTAAGTTAAATATGAAATACGGTAAGACCTTAGGGCTTAGTACGTTCCACAGCGTCGATGGACTTAAAGTGGCACAAAAATAAAAGGTCTTCTGCGAGATCTGGGGTCGCTGAGCCAACGAAGTAAGTAACGAGCATATCAAAAGTTGACCTGATCTATATCACTGACCTATTAACATTCTCCAACATGCAGATGAGAGGAGGTGTGAGACAAAAGACGAACGACAATAGATCGCGCTAGCCTCGTGTCGAGTGTGCGGTAAGCTGTCGGCTCGTTGAGGGCTAACACCTATCTTATGTAGACTGGATCTACGATGTCATATTAGCATGAATGAGTGTGCTTTTACAAAAAAGGGAAAAGAACAATATCTGCTGATTAATGTCCCACAGCTGGGCAAAAAACTCTAATTTTGAGAGGGTTTTGGCGACAAGAAGACTCCGCTTCGTAACTTAATGCGGGCTTGTACGTTCTCGAAATATTTTACAGGTTACCTTAAGATATTAAGCATTCACAGTCCGAGCACGTGGTAAATTGAGTACAAAAAATTGCTAAAAGGAATTTTCATTGTTCCCGCTGCGAAATTCGAACCCAAGTCTCTCGCGTCCATCCTAACCTACCACGGATCTATAAATGAAATTATATTATTTTCTGACTTTGAATATTAAAATTGTTAATTTACTAAACTACTACTAAAATATGTATTACTAGCGACTACCTGCAGCTTCAACCGCGTGATGTGAAATTTTGCCCCGAGGAAACATTTGACGGAAATAAAAGAATTCTGTGTTTATTCCATCACATAATCTACTTCTTACACTACAAAACAATTTATTAAAAAAAATAAAATAGAATAATTAGAATTCTTATCAAATACTAATACATTGTTTTCTTGATTTTCAATTATACAATGATTTGGAAAGATTATGCAAATTGGTAGTACAAAGTTGTAATATTAATATGATGTGGATATTTTAATATATCTGGGTGCTATTTTAATAAAATGCAGCCAAATAATTTTAATTAAAAAACTTATATAAAAAGTCATTAAGGGCGAGCATATCAAGTTTTTTTTATGAAAATGTTAATTTTAATTTTAATAAATAAAGTCGCTTCGTTAATTCTCGGACAGAGTCTACACAAAATGTTTGCTCCATTTCCGAGCATCGAAAAATTCAATTGACAATATTTTAATATTTTAATCAAATCTACAAGGAATTAAAAGTCCCAAGTTCTAATAAGCCACATCGTTATATACTTACTGGGCTTACGACTATTCGTGTTGCCTTCAGTATTACAAATAAACCCAGAACCTGTTGAGATAGACACCATCGTCATTAGACTTCAAACAGGCCTCTGCTAGACCTACTTCTTACTTCATCAACCTATTTAAGTTCACAGCGGAACATGAACCTCTCCAAGAAAGCGCCAGAAATAGCCAGCAGGCATTTCTCGAAAGATTAGCCCATATTTACCACACTGGGCATGCGGATAGATTCTGTGAGCACTTTCTGCATAGATCGGATTTGCGAAATTTTCCCTTAAAAAAAACCACCTACCGGAAACCATGAGATTAACCAAACAGAGCAAACCGAGTAGTAAATTCTGTCCATAAATACTTTCACGTTTCTAAATTAAATTATACATACTACAAGGTTACTTTTACCCTAAATTTGTACCATTAAGTAAGCTAGTTCCTCCGTAGAGTATTGTTGGGTTAGAATGCTAGCTCATTTGATATAATTGAGTTTCGTATGCCAACCCTATCAAGTCGTAAGTACTCGTATAGGAGAACGTCGACTTCATATATTTATTAGGAGACATTTTATTAATTTACCAAGGGACCAGCGCCAGCGAGCTATACGGCTAAAAGTAATGTCGAAAATATTAAATATTACTGCAGCTTATATGAACAAATATAATTCAACGTCGATGGTAATACCCATGTATAAAAACTATATCGTTATTATTTTTTACTTCTAGCAGAGCCGTGGTAGCCTAGTGGTCAGGACGCTCGCATTAGTTTCACATGGAACGAATGACCGGGGTTCGATCCTCGGTATAAATTTTTAATAGCAATTTTAAGTGTTGAATTTAACACGTAATCATCGTGCACGTGAAACCCTTTATAGACATGAAAAAAAAGAAATATCAATAAATACTATTTCATGGACAAGTCTAAGGCTGCCTTGACGCACTGGACCAGGGTTCCCGGCTTCAAAACCCTCTCAGACATTTCAATAGGACGTCTTTTCCTAGCAGTGGGCATTTAGAGATTGCTACTTTTCTTTCCTTACTTTTACTCCTAGTACGGCAGTGGTAGTTAGTAGCTAGAATAAAATTCTATAAGCCTAGATTTAGTATAGAAACACACACGTTCATCACCCAGAGAGCAAAGAGAGATTACAAATCTCCATTTGGCACCACTCAGTGTAGTCAAACAGGCTTCGGCAACTCGCATTTCGCCTCTTCGCTTTGAAAATCATCGGCTTCACCATCATCACCTTCAGGAGGCAAACCCGTCAACGGCTCACCACACGTCTTAATCTGTCTCAATTACAGAGCCATTTGAAAGAAGTAAGCTGGGAACACTACGGCAGTGTCCGTCAAAAAAAGATTTATACTTTTAAAATATTACATCATTTGAGATGAATGCCAGTGTTTTTTTTCTTTATTTAAAGGGCTTTATCGCCAATGCAATTATGTTGCCCTGGTAAAAACATAACACGAAAAGTCTAACTTAATCAGAGCTTTACTTATTTAAATGAAACCTTAGCCGATTTGGATAACGGATCGACAAAGACACTGTTACATCATCCAGCGTATAACAAGTCCATATCACCTTGATTCTTTTTTTTTTTAACTATCATGGCAGTCCAGCGGAGGCACCTTACGCGTTAAGAATGAAAATTTATTAAGGCGTAAGACCAGACCGGAGTCTCATTGCGGCAATATTGTTTTAGGGTTCCGTACGGAGCCCTATTATATTACTAAGCCTATTATCCTACCTTTAAAGAGCTGTATTTTTGGAACCGTAATAGATAGCCGGTTGATATCTTTACGGAATATGTATTATTATACCGGATATCGTTACAAAAAGTTTAAAAACAAAATGTAAAAATGAAGGGTATACAAGAACAAACACGCTTTGTGCAAAAACCTTGTAATAATAATGCAAACAAAAAAAAACAATTAAAACCGGCTAAGTGTGAGACGGGCTTGCTTAACTTTACCGAGTTATTGCGTAACCAAGGAGAATTTGAGGATTGAGGCTGGAACGTTTTGTACATGTAGTTTTGATCTTAAATCAAAATACTCACGCCAACTCAAGTAACATAATATCTCTCCACGCCTCGGGTCGACTGGCAGAGAATGCCAAGCGGCATTAAGTCCGCCCTTTGTAATACTTTTGTTTAAAGGTATTTAAATAGTTTAAATAAATAAAAAAAAATTATGATTTTTTGTACGAGAAATTATCGGATTGATAATTTGTCGTACGGCATGAGACTTTTAAGGTATTTAACTATTACAAACCTAGGGGTCGTAAGATTTTCTATTGCTACCATCATTCGGTGACTTTAATTTCTTGATTTTTTTTCGTACCTAATGATAATCCTGAATCACTAATGTATCACAATTCTTTATCCATAATATAGTTGACATACCTTCAGGTGAAGAAAAAGAATGCTCAAAAAGTTTAAAATCATTCCTGCGCCTACTGGTGCTAAATTACACTCAGATAAAAAAGATATTTCTTTTTGTAGTTAAACATGTATATAGCAAACATCGTTTAGGAAAATTTAATAACGAACGCAATAAAATTACATTGGACGAATTTAAGCCACAGAAAAGTTAAACGTAGGCCGCGTAATCCGCAAAGCTTTTTTAAATCTGGAGAGGTCACAGTCCCGCTGTTTAAGCTCCTGGGAGTCAGTGAAACAAAAGAACGCTAAACGCCTAAAGCAAAATTTCACATAAAAATCGGCGGTCCGTTGTCCCTGGTCCATTGAAGCGTAGTGAGGTGCAACGACCAACACGGATATTTGTTTAGAGCCTCCATTATCATAGATTATTTTGTATTATATTTCTCATAAACGTTTAATTGACTTTACAACAACAGTATAACTAGAACGCGAGAGCTTGGTTTTGCGTTGATATAAATCGTCAGTGAATATGCCATTCAGCTACGTACTCACTCCTGTAAACTCCGACAGAGTAGCCATAGATGGAAATACAAAAGTCTGTTAACGGACAGAGCATCCACTCTTGATAAAAATTGTATACATCAACTAAACTTGACATTTGGGCAGTCCATCGTCGCTCTTTTGTAATAATATTGTGGTTTTGGTAAAAATAAAAGCATCGATCGAATTTCGAACTTAGAAGCAACAAGGCTACTAAGCCCGCAGCCGCCCATACCTTGATTTCGAACTTGAACACCGAAAGAAGTTCCATCGATCAAAAAGAGTCTAAACTCTGTATCGATAGGTACATCACTATTGGCAAGCGGTACTGACGACGGAGCATTTCACGATATTAACCTATTAAATGAGGGGCTGGAAAGCTCATCGTTTTTCACACTTAATAAATATTTACTCTTAATAATCGTTACTAGAAACAAAAATATAATCTCAATGAGCTTTTTTAACTTAAGTGCCGGTACTTTCGGTGTGTTTTAGTCTGCGCTGGACTTGCGTATACCAACGGTATATATATATATATATATATATATATACACAATTATGTACTAGTTGGGGGGTTCAGTAAAACCGTACGTCACGCGTGAGTTGCGGTCTTCACTTCCTGTCAATGACAGAGCAATTTTAATGAATTTTACTGCTTGTTTACATATAGAATAAAACGGTTTAATTACATACAAGTAGTTAACAATGTTTTATAATCTATATACATAATATATGTCTGTACTATGAGCTGAGTCGTGTCGGAGGTCAGCGAGAAGATATGTCAACGAGCTGAAAGTTGACACGTCATTACTGTTTTTCGAAAATGTGTAAAATAATATGGTGAATCATGAATAAATATAATATTATTATAGTGTAATATCGTTTTCAATAAAAATTCGAAACTTAGAAATTTAAGCAAAATTTTACCAACCCCTTATCACAGATTAATGAGAAGTTTTTATGGTATGCGCCGGATATATAATAGATGGCGGTAGTAAGCAAATACAATTTGAAACGTGATGATTTCTATGAACGTTATCATTTATGGATAGCATATATGTCAAAGGCGTACAAACGTACAAACAACATAAACGGTCCTTGCCCTGGTAAGGGGATGGGTAGGCATTTTTCCACGTACGTACGTATAAAAATTTGATGAGTGAGTCGGTGATTAAGAAAATACGCATAAAGGAGGCCGAAACTTTTTATTGCACACGTGTGGTGAGAAGCATGATTTTTTAAAAGTATTAAAATCCACATATTCAATACTTATTTCAATTGGATACTTCGAAAAAGGTTTTGATGAATAGACGGATAGTCGGACACCAAACTTAACCGTTTTGTACGAATGTTATTTAAACGTAATTCAAAAAAGTAAAAAGAGACAAATCATCGAAGGCAATTTTTTTAATTTTTTCATAGTCTACGTTGCGTTTATTTAAGTAAAAGTCTTAAACTCCATGGAATCCGATATGCAATATTGGTAAACATGAATAAGTAATACACAACATATAAACATCCATAACTCAGGTAGCAGGATTAGATTCTTATACAATATACAAAGAAACGAATCCGCAACTCACAGCTGTGAAACCGAGGTCACTACCGACATAACTAGGGCCGTTAAATTATTACGGAAAATCTTATTAATTATCTTTGGGACCAGTGAGTGACGCTGGGGCAACGCGGGTCGCCACCTTCGATTACATTATCGTTAATGTGCCGGTCCTTCACTTCGTGGCAATTTTTAGGGGAGGCCTATGTTCAGCAGTGGATTTCTGATAGGCTGAAATGATGATGATGAATGTGCCAGTACATCCGAGGGTGCGGTTATGAAATCGCTATGTTTAAATCATATTTTGTAACAGTTTCATTTCGTGCCACATTCCGTTCATCTAGAAAGTTCTTGAATATTATGTTATTAATTATAAATTGCCGGTGATAATTACGTTGCATTAGTTAGAAAAAATTCCGACCGTTCTGAAATTATTCATTATTATTAACCTCCACCTTCTGCAAGAATTTTGTTTAGTAAAGTAGCAGCCTGTAAGTGCCCACTTCTGAGCAAAGGCCTCCTTCTCAAATACGAGTATCAGAGAGGGTTTAGGAGCTGGGAAGAGCTCGCCACGGTGCTCCAGTGTGGGTTGGTGGGCTTCACATATCCTCGAAATAATATATTTTTTTATTATTTCTCAGATATGCAGGTTTCCTCAGGATGTTTTCCTTCACCGCTGAGCGCTTTTGTTTAAAAAATATCTTTTTCCTTGTTATAGCATCGATTTTAAGCGTAACAGGGCACGGGTCGTCAACGTATATCGCTTTGAGGATTTTGTTTCAATCGTTTATTCATTCTCTGATACGTGCCTTCGTTCGCGTGGAGCTGAGAATTAATATGAGTCAATCACACAAATCAGTAATCACACAAAGTAGTAACAATTCAAACCATGAGATCGGAAACAAAGCGATGACGTCATTACTGGGATGAAAGGAGACGTAAACAAACCTTCCTCGATGTTTCAACGTTTCAACCACACCTGCACACATCGCAGCCATTAAACACTGGTTGTTACCAGAGACTTCGTCCGCATGGAAATTGAAAAGAGGCAATCATTTTAAATGTTTTTTTTTTAAATTTCGCGCGCTTACTCCTTAAAAAGTCCTCTAAAATCTCATGACGTCTGAACCACTTTCCAAGATCAGTCCAGACAAACGGACCGAAAAAACCTTTTAATAACGGGCTATTTAGTTTTGGTAGCGTGTAGAAAGTGCGAAGTGCCAATAAGCTGATGTGTTAGGGTGCAGACTGCGTAACCATGACGTCGCAGGTTCGAGCCCGCCATTCGACTAATGTCGTGAACCACTCCAGATACAAGCTCTAATGCTTAGTTAGAGTGTGATTAACAAAAATATTAATAACAAAAATAAATTAGCATATTTTTTTATAAAAATAAAAGGTTAGTAAAAGAAGAGGTTCTTTCGAAATTTATTTGTAAAAATGAGAAACTAAAACAGAAAAATGTGCTTGGTATAATATTGTAGTGGTATAGCAGAAACGCGAGTACGTTTAGGAGGGATACGGTAAGTGGTAACTTTGAAGGTAACTAAGCAATATACACCATTATCTATAATATATTATAACATACAAGAATCTTCGTAATTTATTTTGTAATTGTGTTGATCAACAAGATTAAATAATGGAAGAAAATATCGAACAATCAAAAGAAATTGCCACTCGTTCCATTACTCCTTATTTTCTTCGGCAACTTTTCTCATTGCTCCAGTTCCTAAAACGCCAGTGTAAATACAAAACATCTCGGGAATTGCTCAATTTTCCGCTTAACGGAACGAGGCTTCACTATGAGATATCGTGAAATTCGGGGCCTAACCTCAATTCCCTTCTATTAAAAGAGGCTTACTGTATTATTGTTTCGGTTGCTGCACGGATAAACATTTTAGATTATGTTTATTAAAAAAAATATTAAGTGCTGACTTCAGCATACTTATGTAGAACAATTATTACCAGCTTCTGTCCACAGAACTTTCCACGAAAGCGCCATCGAGAGCTGACTTGCCTGGGCAGGCGGGTTTGTGATCTTAGTACCGTTACCCTCGTTCTAGAGACGCAGCTTTGTTTCACTAGTCAGTTCCCTATAGTTAACTATATGTTAGGACTACTTATGACTAAGTGCTCGTTCTCGGCCTGGACGACAGTCTGGGTAGGTACCGCCCACTTACCCATTCCTAACACGATATTTTAGAAGCTATTTCGAAGTAATTGCACCCATTGCTCCCCGCTTGTGACAGGTCACCAAACATGTGTATGATTTTCGTTTCATATATTGTAACGTTAACTGTAAACGTACCATCTATACCAGAGATTCCCAAAATATTTTGACCCCCTTTTACTTTAAAAATCCCATCTCAATTTTTTTCCCTTTGATACAAAATACTTACCTAAATAACTTTGGGAATCACTGCTCTATGTGAAAGGAAATAAAAAAAATGCAAATAAAAACAAAACGCAACGCGGGCAAAGCTTGCGAAGCGGGAGTTATGAGCGCAACCACTCTAAACGCTAAATTGACATTCGCAAATTGAAATTGTTGTGTAAATAGAGAGTACGTGCCCGTATCGTAATGCCCGCTATATTCAATGGCCATTTACAATTTCATTATTTGAAAAGATTCGAATATCGAATTTAGAATGTATTTATCCAGAGGACAATGACGATAATGATAATCCGACGACGACAACTGTCAAAAGCTATCGGCAGTTGTCAACTGCGCAGAATATGTTATAGTGCCACAAGTGCACGCTCAAACCGAGAGGCATTCACTCGTCTTTACCTTTCCCGTATGCGTTGTGACGCTTATGCGATAAGAACGAAAGTAGGGAAAGATGCAGTGTCAAAAGAAAATAGTTTAACATCGGTAGCCAAACAGCAGTGCAACTGTTGTGTTCACGTTTGCAAGGTATAAAGATCCAGTGTAATTGCGGGCTAAGAAGCGGGCATTCCATCTCAGTTCTCAAGCGTGACAACGCATGATGCGTTGATGAATGCGTGATCTTCTTGGAATGCGGTTGCTTGCTGGTTGGGTGCTGGTGTCCATGAGTGCAGAAACCATTACCACCAGGTGAAACGTCGGCTCGTTTTACACCACATTCCAATAACATAAACAAACACAACCAAACCCAAAAAACCAATAATTAGTGTGTTGTCCAAATTATGTCTACGGCTGGGATTTCAAACCCATGGTTCAACATCCAGGTACGCTTATCACTAACCGTGTTTATAGTAAATTCTTACATTGGGAGAATTTGTGTTCATTAGTAGACAGTTTGAGATTATAATGTGTCTATGGCGTAACTCTTGTGGCAATGATCGGTTTCATTTTGAGGATCTGACAGTTTGACAGATAGCGTCATGAGGACTTGGTAAATTTTAAAGAAACAGTATTCCATTCGACTCTTTTACATGAGCTGAACATCCACACATAATAAAAAATAGCGTGTATACGTACACACACTTATGTACCCACGTAAGAACTTATAGACTTCCCGTGTGCTCTTTGCAGTGCTTTGTTTGTGAAAAAAATACTTTAAAAGGATTTAAAATAACTATTTATCAAATAATATTGTAATAACAATTAATAATGAAAACAAATAAAAAGAATACATACCCATAGTTAACCTCAAATCAATCAAATAAACCCAAAGTTTATAAATAAACAAAAAGTTTATAATATAAATAATTTAAGAGACATTTAGAAACCTGTTAATTTTAGATGTGTGCGCGCGCATCGTAAAAATTCACTATTATAATTTTTCAGAAGGCGCGAAAAGAACTATAACTTATTCTACAAAAATATTCTACTTAATATAAATATTCATTATGTTTCAATATCGTGTCATAGAGATTGTATAATATTTATTCTATTAGAGTTCTATAATCTACAGTGGACTACTAGAAATTAAGCACACTCACTAATTTAGTCTTTACGCTTTAAGCAAGAAAACAATGTTATTTTTCAAATGCTAAAACAACAAACAACGGCAAAATGTACACAAGCAAGTCAGAAACAAAACACATGAAAATGTGACATCAAAGCAACAAACGGAAGCCTTAAATGCGGTCTGTTGTTTATCAAAAACCTGTTGTATAAAGACTAGTGAGTTATGTTTTTTTTTTATAGAAGAAGGGGGCAAAAAAGCGTGCGCCTCACCTGATGATAAGTTATCACCAGAGGGGCTACAGATGCGCTGCCGGCCTTAAAAGTACATATGTAGTAATGTACTTTTAAGGCCTTTACCTACAAAATTTATATTAGCCTTAATATAAGGCTGAAAAGTATTTTCAATTCTTTAGAGCCATTATGGTTCAGAGGTCGTTAGGGCACTCCCTTTAATTATCTAAAACTTGCTCTATAAATCATAATGCGATTGACTTGGGTTTCAGTTTTTAATCTCGGTGTCGGGACTATTAAAACTGTTGATTGTATTTTTATGTGCTGAATTTTCCACTTCCTCGGCGGTAAAGAGCCGTCGTAGTCTAACGGTCAGGACCCTCACTTTAGTTGCATAGAGCGCGAGCGACCTGGGTTCGATGCCCGGTGCCGGGATCACTAAAATTGTTAATAGCAATTTTATGTGCTGTGTTTACCACGTGCTCGACGGTAAGGTAAAACATCGTGAGGATATATCATCCTGCATGTCTGAGAAATAATAAAAAAATATTAATTCGTGGATATGTGAAGTCTCCCAACCCGCATTTAAACAGAGTGGCGGATTCTTCCCGATTCCGAAACCTATATTACCCAAGTAGTATAATAAATGGAAGAGTCATAATCGTTTTTACGTATATCAAATAAAAATGTATTCGTTTTAGTTGTACAGTATATTGTTGTATAGTACATATTACACCACCTACCACGTATCTGTACTTTTGTTTCTCTATGCTTTTGGTTTCCTGGAAGAGATCGCTATGCAGCGATATGGTCGCCAAATTATACCTCCTTATTTACCTCCTTTTTTTTTAGTGTTTTTTGAACTTTTGTTTTATGGTGTATAATAAGTATATTCATAGATTCATTCATTAGAAATCTTTATAATCCGGTCTTAAAAAAAATTACCGTTTTTAAAGCACTTCCTCTGACTGAATAGCACAAGGTGAAAAGAAAAATTATTGAAAGTGCGTCTATTATAAAAAAATTAACAAGATTGCACATATGTGTCGTAGGCAAATGTAATGTAACGCCGAAAAACCGTATTAAATAATACCTAAACATTGGTGCATTGCAAACAGACGTCACTTGGAATTATCTCCTCAGAATGAAATCCGGAGAGCTACGCAGGGATTTTTGAGCCGTGCAGAATATTTAAACGGGTGGCAAGACGCGACTACGGTGACTTTATGAGAATGATAAGATAATGGTGGGTGAAAAGATAATAAGAAATAAGGTTAATTTGCCTTAAAAGAGACGTAAGACACGATGGAGATGCATTCAGCAGTCACCGTAGACACGACCACTCTGTCGGTGGTGCTAGTCTGTGTTACATTGAGGTCAAGTGATTGGTTGCATACCCAACCGACTTCTTTGTACCATTTTTTTGTAACATTCTTATGTGTTTTGATGTGTAATTAAATGCCGTGCAAGTCGAGTCATCGCTCTGGCACTTTTTATTATTTCTTTTTATAATAAACACATCTAAAAATAAACGAATGGAAATTTCATTAAAATTCAACTTCGTTTTTGTCGAAAAAATTATAACCTTTTCAGGAGTTTAATTTTGACCTTCGTTATGGAACCAAGTTTTAAAAGATCGCTCCATGATAACCGTCAAGACAACGTCACTTAAAAAGTGCCGAAGCTATCGAGATATTTTATCTCACGTAATTGTTCAAAACTTTAAATGAGCCTCTGGCAAACTTTACCACTCCTCGGTCGACATAAGATAGCATAATATTAGATACATTTTATTTAATATATTATTATTTAATATATTGGTATTAGTATACGCAATACAGGTGTAGTCCCTTACCTTACTTTTAATAATTTAGCCCAATTTTTCCTATTTTATTTTAACGTAAAATGTCTTAAGTTTATCGCCGCCCTAAGGTTGTTTTTCAAACATGTTCCTTAGACATGTTTGCAATGGACACCGTCATCCGCAACATGAAATGAAATGAAGAATTATTTGTTACTAGTTTCTTTTGTTTAAATAAGTATTAAATAAGATTTTTGTTATTTTTTAATTGCAAGAATTCGTATACATTTAGACGCCCCCAACACAAGATAGTTTAACATGCCTGTTTTAAACAGAAAACAAATGATGGCACTTTGAATTCCCTTGTTAAGTTAATTCAAAGAAAATACGTCATAAATACATTTTCATTATAAACAAAACAATGCTACCAGCATTCCCTTTGACTGGGACCTTGGCTCTGACATCGCAAGAGAATACACAAAGTAACATGAAGGCCCCATAACGTATTTGTACTTTGTTCATTTATTTCCAAGTTTGAAAGTTCAATAAATTTCATATTATACGTGTGTAGCTACGTCGCAACATTGACGTCAATAAACCACAAGATACGAGACAACCTTTGACGACATTAAGAAAGTTATATGACGCATAGTGTACTGTAAGAGCGAGAGGTCCTTCCCCGGTCTACCCTGACTCATTCGTGCTGCAGCTATAAGCAGCAATACTCTAATGAATGAATGAAGATTAACTTGCGGGCCTACTGCTCGCTAGTCTCTACCGATGAAGCTCTAAAGGCCAGTAGCCCAACAGCATATCTACCGTGGGGGTTTTAGTCGGTCCGGCATCTTCAATGCTGATCCCGACATAACCAGTCACGGGAGACGGTGACGGGTAGGTGCGAGCACCTTTCCCCCACGTAAACTAAAAGAAAAAAGAATGAATGAAGATTATTTATTCTTCGATGTAAGAAAGATAGTATTATTTGTCAAATGTCAAATCTTATTTTTTTTTATATAAAATATAAAAGCGTCGTATATGCCTAATACTTGCTTCGGCCCAAGCGCTCTACGTATATATGTTTGTACGTATATTTGCGCCTGCGTATAACGAAGCCTTCGGAAAATGTGTCATCAACACGTGTTTTATTTTTTTGCATTTGCGTATTAAAATTCGTTGGTTAATTAATTTATGATAATTATTTAACACATCTGTGTTAATTTGACCAATAACTCTTATTTATGTAAATTATCTAAAATTAAATTATTTGTTTTGATTTTACACAAAATAATATTTGTGTGTATATTGTGTAAAATTTTTTAATATAATATTTTGACAGTGTGAAAATTTTTATCTTGTATTTAATAAAATATTTTCCACAAATGCCGAAATCTAATGCAGAAAATTGTCGAGTGTATGGGAAATTAAAAAATATAAACTATGGTGAAAAAGGTCGAAAAAAATATGTGTTAAAATTTCAAATAAATTATAAGCTTGGTAAAAATATAATAAAAATAATAAACCGTTTAATTATTCTAATACTCCTGGTACTCTACATTTATCTCATTCTCTTGTAGGCTACTATTCTGAAGTTTCATTTCTGCCGTGTGTGAATTGCACACACAAACCCTTTTATTCTTCTTATAAATTTACATGTTTTTGTATATAAATGTTTACTATGCTAACATCGTTTCGTAGTGAGGTTCCTCTGACGGAGAATAATCAGGCGAATGAAACTCTTTTTCAATAGTGTATATCATAAAATAAATGGGCCCATAGGCAACTGACAGCATGCTATAAGAATACTATAAACTGCAAACTCGAACAGACCAGCCAGCACAAGAAGCAACAGGTGCTCGCACTTACACAATTATGACGCATGTGGCAGCCATCGCCTTCCTCAACCTATAAGTATTTATCTCTACGGCATAAAAGCGTAGTCTTTGGTCGTATGGTATCGGCGTAGGAAACTGCCACCCTTGGTGTGTCGTAAGTAGCGACAAAGGGAAGCCTTGAAAGTCGCAATGACTACCGACAGATGGCAGAATAGCCGTCTTTTCTCGCTTTAACGTTTTTACAGTTCCTCCTTTTGCCTAAAAGCAACAACTTAAATACTAGAATATTCTTTTTCATTACATACTTTTGTTTTCTGTATAACGTAACGTCGTATTTCATTATATTCTTTGTCAGCCTTAATACACAATGTAATCGGACAAAATCTACAAATATGTTAAAAATTAATTTACATTAATTTGGTAAAAATCTAACAATAGTATTTTGAAATTTGACCTAGATATCCGTATCATTTATACGTTATAGGAAACGATGGACTTCTGGTAGCTACGTAAAGACCCCCGTGTAGGAGACGTACTCCTAACAGGGGACTAAGCTGTTACGTGCTGAATAAATCCAACCACAAGGGCTTCGTAGTTACCTTGTTGAAGATCTCTCGTACTGAGATCTAATCGCGGTGGTATCGATCCCGGTTCACACTTGCGATGGTCTCGTCACCCTTATAAATATTTCACGTATCTCTTTATTATGTTGCGATATGCATTTATGTTTCTGAGCCGTGGTAGGCTAGTGGTCAGGACGCTCACTTTACACAGAGCGCGAGTGACCTGGGTTTGATCCCCGGCGCCGGCACTACTAAAACTGATAATAGCAATTTTAAGTGCTGTATTTACCACGTGCTCAGCGGTTAAGGAAACCATCGTGAGGAAACCTGCATGTCTGAGAAATAATAAAAATATTATTTCGAAGATATGTGAAGCCCGCCAACCCGCACTAGAGCACTGTAGCGGGCTCTTCCCGGCTCCTAAACCCTCTCTGATACTAGTATTTGAGAAAGAGGCCTTTACCCAGCAGTGGGCACTTTACTTTTTTTTATACATTTTTGAAGTATCTTCGCGCATTATACTAAAAGTATAAAAAATATGAATTCAAGTAAATTTCAAATGACTCCTCCTTCATCTTATCAGACTGTAAATAGGTTTCTAATATAAATAGGATTTGCCATTATCGCCACGCTCGGCAAGCGGGTTGGCGATCATAGCATCAGACACCTTGGACGCCGTTGCCCGTTACCGGTCTGATTCATGTTCGTCCTGTAATTCTCAATATGGTTATCCCACCATCTGTCGGAAGGCTTTACGCGCAGTCGTCCCTCGACAACACCCATCACCCACGGGAAGAAAACTGTGGTAAGTTCTTACGCCGTTACAGCGCCCGGTCGTAACTATATTGCTCATCAAGCGTAGGAAAAAGGGGTATCGCAGTGGGTACATTATATTCATACTTTGTATTATGGTCTAACACCTTCTACCATTGTATAGCGGGTTACATATTGTTTAATTACCAATAACAGTTATTTAAAGTCTTTATTTTTTTTTTAGAAAATAGTATGGAACCTTCATATCAATACAAGATTTAGTTTAACTTTTCATCTGCCTTCGGAGTAAAAAGTGTTCCTGAAAAATCTGTGCATCAAAGATATACTAATAGCATAATGGGCAAGTAACCCATTTTTATTCAATGTGGTATGGAGATACCCTAAACCCTGGGGGGCACATAGGCTAGCTTTTATCTGGGGAACGCCGCCAGAGGCTAGTTTACAATATAACTTCGTCAAGGCCTATTTAATTACTTTAACATTGTTATTCCAATGTACTAAGTCCATTGCAATCAATTTGTTTTCCTTAATTGGGCAACAGTGTATCCATGTTTTCAATTGTTTAAACGTCGCTTTGAGTCTTTATAGACGTTCATAATCTCCAAGACAACAGAGTTCAGGCTAAGCATTATTTTTAAAACGAAATAAGTATTATTTTAGTCTTCGAAGTAAGAAATTCAAATTAGGTCAAACGTTTTCTTACATTCAACATTTTCTAAAAGAGTTTTCTTCTAATGGAGACGAAACTTACAATCCCCAGGTATCCTCTTTTTTGGTTCCGAATTTTTATGTTCTTAAAGATTTAAAAGGAACAGAAAGAATTAAAGAACAGTTGAATTTAAAAAAAAATATTATTAACAATAATATTTTTCACTTTCACTTTTCAGAAAAGAAAAAGGGTGAACGTTTTACCGTAGTGCCATTCCCTAGGCACCAAAAATACATGACCGGGTGTAATATAATAAAAATACATGACATGTGGCAGCCATCGCCCATCTCTGACCTTAACAAGGTGGAAGATTTCTGATGCCTAGAAGTCGTCTGGGTAAGTACCACCCTTACACCATTTTCTTCATCCAAACAGCAGTGCGACAACTTTTGTGTTCCAGTTTGAAAGGTATAGTGAGCCACTATGATGACGGACTGTGAGGCGTTCCACCTTAGTCCTCAGGGGTGACGATGCATCTGTAACCTTCTTCGATTGAAGTTGTTTGCAGGTGTCCATGGGATGGGCTACTTACTATCAGGTGGACTGTACGCTCGTTTTCTACACCAAAACAATAAAGATACGGATGGCGGACAGACGACGATGACGATATGCAATATTCCACAGTCTAGTAAAGGTATCTTCCATAGATTACTATTTATTTTTTTATAGCAAAAGCAAACGAGCATGCGGCTCACCTGATTATAAGTGATTACCGTCACCCACTTACATCTGGAACACCTAACAAAACGCAGAAGCACAAAATGCCTCAACTAACTGCGCCGGTATTCCTCGAGTTCGTGGTACTACACCGGTCGAGCCAGCACATTCCCTGGGATCTTTTTTCTTTAATTAAATAGAGCTGCAGATTCCCAGTAGATTATATAGCATAGAACAATAAAGCATTTTTAGTTGTATATTATACTTGATCTAAAAGAAAACTTAGTCGATTGAGAATACTCAATGTTTATACCAGATAAAGATATTCATATACCAAAGCTCTTTGAAGAAATGCATCAATCAAAACACGCTACACTGGAGCTCTTTAATGGGCCTCTCATCGATTCTTTGATTACAAGTAGAGGACCTGATTCACTCCAATAGTCTGAGCATTGCGAGTGTATCTGTTTATACACGTTGTTAGTTCACTGTAGAGTTTGTTTGTAGGTACAAACAAACTCTAGCATCTAGCCCGAAAATCTAGCATAATAGTTAGAATAATAATGTTTATTGTCATAAGAATGTGAAACACAAAGTCCCTGATCCTGAAATCATCAATTATCTTATGGTATTCCAAGCAAAAAATCGTATAATAATCATCAGTCGATACGTCGCATGTATCCTTTTTTTTAATCATAGATAATGCAGCTGGATATATTACAATACCAAAATTACACTAAGATATTTAACATATCACAAAAATTATCACAGATATAATCATTTTAGATGAAACTATTCTTTACGGATTTTATCACGTTTAATCTTGTTAAACGGTTTTATTTAGCTTGACCCGTACGGAATTTATTTGTTTATTTATTTGGGTCAAAATTAGAAATTGAAATTTAAGCACCTTCCCGGTGTCAGATTGATCTGAAATTTGGTACACACATTTAATTTAGATGACAATACAATATAATAAAATCAATAACATTATAAATCTAAGATGGCCGCCGAAACAAAATGGCGGATTACATATTTTTCCTTAACCCCCTCAATATGGGTATCAAATGAAAGGGCTACACTAGTAAAACACGATGATTATGTCAAAATTTAAAATTCAAGATTTTTTTAGTTTTCAGTGCACATAAAATAAAACCGTTTAACTTAAAAGTTTTACTAATATAGTTTATTTTTATATTCCCGACGTTTCGATTGCTTGACAGCAGCCGTGGTCACGGGGGGACTGAAATAATAGTTTCATCTAAAATGTGTAGTGATCGCGTAAATACATTAGATATAATCATGTCTGATTCTGCCGGTTTGAAAAGAAAAGTAATTTTTTAGTTTTAAGAATATTTTTTTACAGATTAAGCAAAAAATTAAATGGATAAAATAGCCGCATGCTTATCAATGTCGGCAAGGAAATACATCGGCTTAGTTACAAAAGACTTACCTTTTTACAAGCTAGAAATCAACTTTAACAACCAAACCAACAAAACGTGGAGGACCTTTTTGTCCACAATGAGGCTAATAAACACAATATGACGTCTTAAAGTCTTACGAAATCTAAATAAATCATCCTTCTTTTTAACTTGTTGCGTGTGTAGTTCTATAGGGATTTGCCATAATGCTTGACGGCTGCAGTACCAGACACTACATCACGGATGCTGTTGCCCGACACCGTTCTACTTATTATCTATCAAGCTATTTCGCAGATTGTGGTTCTGCCATTTTTTGCAAGCCATAAAGTCGCCCAAACCACAGGATGGGACACAATCAAATAATACGCTAATAATTTAATATAAAAGCAGTTACCTCTCTTCCGCTATGAGCCACCCTTGGCCTCGACGTTCTGTCCCACCACGATGATGAGTACAATGAAAACCAGGAGGAGAACGAGAATGCAGCAGATGGCCACCGCGAGCATGGCCGCGTGTTCGCCCAGCTTGGCGGCGCCCAAGGCGCAGGCGCGCGCCGCTTGTAGCGTCGCCACCGCCAACCGGACGCTTATTGTGTCGATTTGCGTTCGAACCACGCACAATGTCCGCTGTATTGTTTCATGTACGCATGTTTCACGGTCAGATTAAACGTTAAGCACTCACAGTTAATATTTTTAATTTTTAATTAATATATTAATTATTTTTATGTCAGCAGAAACGTGTTTCAAAATTCTGAAGCTGGATAGAGCTTTACAACTGATTTACGATTGTAACTTTGTATTTTTATTACATACACTTATCCATTTATTGACTAATATACCTAATAATTATATTTTAAGCTTGTACTTCTGGGTCCTTTTTTATCGGAGTGTATACGAATTTTAATATTTTTTTGAATCGCAACCTCCTTAGTAATTTAAAAAAAAGTTTAGTGCATCATTTAACAAAGAAATATTGGCAAATTTCGAATAAGATTTTTACATAATTTTTCACTCATCTTCATCAGAATATTTAATTCGATTATTATTATTTCTTTAAGACACAAATCCGTAATTACGAGCCGAATTTCAAATTAGTTTAAAACAGACGAGGCTAAATGTCCATTGTTTCGCAACTACCATTTAAACGCCTACGGGAAATTATAATACCTTGAGCCGCAGAAATTTACTTCGTTCTAGACATCTCTCATTCACGGTCGAACGAGTTTTAATTTCGGAACAGGCCGATCCATTCAAGACAGTCGGAGGGCGTTGTGTAAAATACACCGCGGCGTGTGGCCTGAATTTGAATATATTTCTGTAAGGGGTCGAATATTTAAATTTTTCTATTAAACATTGTCTATGATATATCTTTTAATATTTGTGTTTCTTGTTTTAACATCGCTCCCTAACAAATATATCAAATTTCAAACATTTATTTACATTTGTTTGCCTTTCCTCGAATATATTAACCGATTTGTATGAAAGCTCTTACATTCAATTAGCTCTTTTATAATGTACTTACTTTTTCTTCCTCTATCTTAGCAAGCAATCGTCGCGCTTAGCAAGCTTTTCCCCAGTACCTGATACTTTAGACCTTAGACGATGCTGCCTACACTTGTTATATAATCTACATTTATGTATGTATATATTCACGCCTTGTTTCCAACGGGGTAGGCAGAGACAATCTTCTTCCAATTGCTACGGTCCTGACATACGTCTTTCGCTGCTTCCACTTTCATCAATCTTCGCATGCATGCTCGTTGGTTTAGAGTACTCTTGACCTGGTCTTTGTTCAGAATTTGATCGTGAAATGTTCGCCTAGGTCTTCCTCTCCCGACTCTACCATTTACACTCTAATATACTTAGTTTAATAATAATTATCAAACCTATATATCCTCGCTACTACTATCCCCCCATCCCCTACCTCAACCGCCCTCTCATCTCCCAGATATCTTTCAAGGCCGGCAACGCACCTGCAACTCTTCTGGTGTTGCATATGTACGAGGGCGACGGTAAATACACACAAAAAAAACTATGAAATTAAAGAGAACACCCTAACCACTAGCCACTAGACTATCCAGACCACTATACCACTATACTATGGTAAACTATTATTTTCTATTATTGGCCACCGAAACCCGCGTACTATGATATTAAAACAAACGCTCTGACCGCTGGGATACCACGGCTATTCGAGTATATATAGATATATTTAACACACCCACATGATGATGACAGTGATGACCCATTAGTCATTTTAGACCACGTCTATAATTTCTGAACACTATCGGCGGCTTTCCACTGATCAAGATATAGTAATACACTAACACAAAGACACCGTAACTCGACATCGCTCTCCGCACATGTGATGTCAGACGCACTGTCAGATATACCGAACAGAACAGCTCTGTTGTGTTTTGAGGCTGGACATTCTTAGTGGGCGCATCAGAGCTCTAGCTGCTCATTGTGGTTTCCAGAACCTCGAAGAAGCTTTGTTATTTCAGACCACTTTGGGACCAGAGCACGGAAAACTGTTCGCTCATCGACCTACAGGTTTTGAACGTGGCAGAACCAAGCGGCAGCTATTGCTGCTGTTCGAATGGACCGACTCGACCGGGGTAGTAACACAGCTTCACAAAATACCGACGTGAAGGAGAGGCATCTTATGCCTCTGCGTTTCATTCGAGCTCGCTGAGAGCGGGGATTGTGCACGCCAGGCTACGGTGGTGCCAGCGGCCGTTGGCGCGCCGCGACCGACCGTCCATGTTAATGTGTTCACCATCGATGATGATGATGTGCGAGAATAGTGATAAGTTATAGTGTGTGTGGTCGTTTCGAAAATAACTTTTCTGGTTATAATTTGAACCCAAAATCCATCACTCAACAGTCGGGTTAAGTCAAGGGGTCTCCCCGTAAATATCTTAAAACTACATAGACTTCGATGCAACCGTATGAAGTAGACCGAAAAAGTCGCCCGCATATTCCGTAGCCATCTGTCCCATCGCTTAATTCGATCCGCTCAAGTTAATTGCTTGTTTATGGAAGTGTCATTAAGCCCGATAGATCCATTAACGGACGAAAACCAATTATCGGAACAGTATCTGGAATACAATCGTTTACAATCAAGATGGAAACAAGAGTTAGCGAACGATAGTCGTGCATCCAATCCACTTGAATTTTACGTTGTTCTACCTTCATACTTTTTCTTTTTTCTTTTGTTATCAGTATAAGTCTACTACAGCATCTCTGGGCAGAGGTACCCCAACTCCTTCCATTTGACCGCATCCAACGTAGAGGGGCTCGAATTGTCGGCGACCAAGCTCTCTCTGATCGGCTTGATCCTTTGGCCTTTTCAGCATTTTTTTTACAAAATTTACCACTAGGAATGTTCGGAGGAAATGTTCAGAATGATCCCAGCCGCTGAGTTTCACCATCGTACATCGCGACAGAATTCCAAGTTCCACCAATACCACCTAGATGGTTGGCATTCAATCACAGTGCGTTTTTCTCGAAGTTTTCTGCCACGAACTTCGGCTTTGTAGAATCAGCTGTCGCCAGCGGTATTTCCGAACAGTGAAGACTTGGCGACCTAAGAAAAGAGCCTATTCCTATTTTAAAGGCCGGTAGCGCATCTGTTGCTCCTCTGGTGTTGTGGATGTTCGTGGGCGTCGATGATCACTTACCATCAGGTAAGCCGCATGCTTTTTAGGGGCAAACGACCCTTTCTTCATTAAAAAAAAGGCTCGAACAAAAGCTGGCATGTAATGCATTGAAGACTTACCCACAGTCACCACGTCGGGAAGGCTACTAGATACGCCCCCCACCCCAATCACTAGTTCTAGTGGTAGTAATGGGATGGAGAATGAGGTGCTATGAGATCGGGATAGTGGGACAAATTTTACGCCATCGGCCGTTGGTCACAGTATGTTGAGGTTGCCATTTACATATTCCCTCTTAGACCTTTTCATACAGTAGGATATTTATCCTTTTTTTTAATAGCATAGGGGTGCAAAACGTGCTAACAGTGCACCTGATGGTAAATGGATACTGCAGCCGATGGAACTTCACCCGAAGAAGGTTACAGATGCATTGTCACCCGTGAGGACTGACACTGAGAGGAATGCCCCTTCATGCGTTTCGAGAAAATTCTTCAGTAGCAACGAACAGTCGGGGTACTGCAAAAGCATATTATTATGAGTCTTAACATAATGGGATATACTGACTATTAATGAAAAAAATTTAGAACATATAATGCAAGTATCAAAGCGGTTTAAAACTTTCGCTCTCACGTCACCTTCAGGGGTACGCAGAAATTAGGGATATTCATTTACTTTAACTTACAGCGGTAAACCTCTGAATTGGCTACAATGCTTAATACTATAAAACTTTGTTGGTTAACATAACAGCATATAATTGTGTGGATGGATATTGAAACTAAAGCGAGATAGATGTGATGGATTACTACATGTTAACTAACTCAATCATCTGATAGTAGTTAGCATAATTTGACATGACGTATGTCCGATGAGCCGCAATGTTAGTATGTAGTTACGCTCCACTGTTATGATGGATTAGTTATGAGGTTGTTAGTCCAGTGATGGACATCTGTAGACGCGACCTAGATTAACGAATGGACAATTTTCCGACATTAATTTGTAATGAATGACGAGTATATCCACGACATGGCACGAAGTTATTAATGTATTTTAGTTCTTTTTTTTTTAACAAGTTTATTGTTTAGCACTCTTACAATATCTCTCCACGCCCCGGGTTGACTTGCAGAGAATGCCAAGAGGCACTAGGTCCGCCCTTTGTAATACTTTTATTTAAAGGTATTCAAAAAATAATAAATAAAATAAATAAGTCCAAAAAATGTGTATTCCTTACAGAACTTATTAAAACCTTTCCGAATTCAAATGCAGTTACAATCACGGAAACTGATACGAATCTCAGATATTAGAGAAATTGAAACGAGGGGTTAGAATATTTAGGGATATACACATCTGCTTAATTGTACCATCTTGATTTAATATAGTAAGCGTTGACTAGGGAAAAGCCTTTAAAATCTCACGTCAATCTCCGAGTGCAGACCCGGCGGCGAGCGTTCATGTTCTATCATCCGGAGAGGAGATAGCGAGTTGCGGAAGCCCGTTTGGCCCCGTTGAGTTGTACCAAATGAACATCCGTAATCTCTGCCTACCCCTGTAGGTCACAAACGTGAGTTCGTGTACCAAAAGAAATGGAGTCTTAGAATTTTTTTTTAACTGCTTTGATACTTCCATTATATAATATAATTTTTTTTAATAAATTGTCATTATCTCCTATTGTGTTGAATCTTGTAATAATATGCCTTTCAAGATTTTAAGGCAGCAGCTGCTAGTACACCTGTATTTGTAATGAAATTTGAACGAACTCATTACATGTGCCCGTATTACAAAGGGCCCGGTTATTAACTTTCAGCTATAATGTTATTTACACAGATAAAAATTTTAGTTAATTTAATTAAATTGTCTTACATTTTAGCCATATGGTAACGGTGAGAAAATCTTATGGCAACATTAGGGAGGCTCACTGTTTAATGTCCCGGAGGGGCTAAAGTGGGCTTCCGAGGTCCGTTTGGCAACACCTAGGAAAAAGTGTAACATAAAGAGTACACGGGTCATGGGCGTGATGACCTATACAGTTTTAGTAATCTGTACATGAACCGTGAATAATTCATGAAAAAATCACAACGCAACGTCACACTTCATATCACCATTGTTAACATAAAACCAGTGCATAATATAAACACGAGCGGTCATCCTTCGAAGGCCTTTTTAAGCTTCAACGCTGGAATGACATAGAGAAATAGATACTTGTCAGAAAGCAGGCCAAAAAAAAACGCCTAATTCTTATTAAAAAAATTATGACAACCATTTGCGTGTTCGCAACGTTCGATATACAAGAAACGAGTCTCGGCTGTCTCTCTGTAAGTCAGCAGATTATAGTATCACGTGCAGGACTCCGGCGGCCTTATCCACTATGACACAGAAATATTTCACAATAATTCCGTCTGTTATCAATCTTCGATACAATCATACCGTGTTGTTTTTAACACGGTTTCGTTTATCCGAATCATTGTTGTCTACACATAAACGAAACAAATGCATGGCAGGCGAGGCTCGTCATTTTAGTAAAACAGCTGGTATTGTTTTGGTAAATATTTTCATCCAATTATAATATTTGATGATACGCAATTCTTGATGAAACCTTTTTGTTAATAAAAGACTATTAAACCCTTTCACGTTTACGAGAAGTGATCGATCGTTGATATCTACGATGTTTACAAACGATATCATATTTCGTTTACGTTGTTAACAACCCGTGGATAATATATATTTACAAAATAAACAATACCGGTGTAATTTATAACAAGCGAATGCCGGTGGGTTACTGTAATATTAAATTTCATCCCTCGAGGTGAAAAAGTATCCTGTATCTTAATCCGCTCTACCGTTTTGACGTAATTGAACGATAAACATGCAGACCTTTACAGTTATACACGTAACTGTACTGTTCATGTTCATGAAGACAGACCCCTTCTTCCCCATGGTTGTCGTATAAGTTGATATCGGGAAATCGTTGAAAGTCTTAAGGCTTTCGACAGATTCGAATTAAGTGCACTGTAAAGGCTACAAGACATTAGCGTAGCCAGGTAGATGCAGCGATGAACACGGCATAACGCAGAACACTCTAGAAAAAAATGTGTATGATGCCACCCACGAGGTATAGCCGATTCAAACAGAAAGATATCGCTTAAAACAAATACAAAAAAAAGAACAATCCATTTGATAACCTCTTCCTTTTGTGAAGTCGGTTGAAAAGACAAAGTTCTACAGAAAATAACAAGACATAACTATATCTCAAAATGTGAACGCTTCATTTTAAACAGGCTTAAAGGGACATTATTTAACGCTCAGTTGCTTAATCGTATCCTCTAACAATGTTTGTATTTAGGAAACCCAACGTCAGCCGAATAGTAATTAAAGTCGTCCGGCGTCTGTCGCATCGTTTTAAAGTGCCTACGCCTTTCAGGTGAATTAAAAACAAAGTTGACATAAGACCTGTTAGCGCACTTTAGGAATGGCAGGTTTTTGATGTTTCAATGAATTACCGTGTAATTTGTTAAGCAATTGAACTCATAGATTCTTTAAAATTTTAAGATAATGTTACAAATATAAAGAAAAATGTGTATAGTTACAGCAAATTATATCGGTAGACTGTAAAATAGATTACACTAGGGAATCCCACTGGCTTCGCGCGGGCAATATATCAACCTTCCTCATGAAATGTTCTAAATGATTCCACATTGAAATCCACTAAAGTATTTAGAAACTATAGCCTAATTGTTAAAAATACTATTGAAAAATCCCTGCACTGGGATTTGAACCCAGGTCACTCACGGACCATAAAACAATTGATCTAAGCCCTGAGCTTCCATCCGGCTTACATTTTTTTTTAATAAAACGTTACGTTACGGCACGTAAGGGTTTTTTTTCAAAAACGTTACCTTCCACTAGGTATTGTACTGTAGGAATTTCTCCGGTCTGCCTCCATACATACTTACATATTGCACATTGATTAAACACACAGACACGAAACTTATTATTTGTAGTTCATACAAAAAAGCTTATCCCGTGCGGGAATCGATCCCGCAACCCATAGCGCCCGCAACTAAACGCTTTGCCACTGCGCCGCCGACACCGATTCATATACATGCAGTGCTTAATTGAAATTGCCAATGTTGCTAATGAATGTCGATCGTGGTCGAATTGCCTGCCCATAGTGAAATCGAATTACTACCACGTAATTGCTATTGCAGAAGCTCCACCCGTATGACATATTCAAGTCACATTACACCTATATTAATCTAATATGAAATTATAACGTACGTATATGAAACACATTGACGAAAAGAGATTGTGAAAGACTAAAATATATAGACCTCTGCCCCAACATCGGGTCGTGACAGTTTATATTTTATTTATGCGCCATACTAATGTACATAAGCTTTCCCGTGAAGCAACCAACGAAAGCTTCTAGGCCGTGTATGATGGACCCGTGTTGTACCTGATACATAGGGGCAACAATAATGCCGTGGTAGGACTTTTTAACGGGATTAAGTTGACTTAGGACTAATATTTTCAACTTATTCTTCATTAGCCTCTTCCAAATGGAACTTTTCCATAATCGCCATGTTTGGCGATCGCAGTATCAGAAGTATTTCAGGGGGCTATTAATGGGCATGCCACAAAAATAAAAAAAAATCGCGTAATATCATACCAAGATAAAATCATAGCGTGTAATTTTTTAACATGTTTTCGTTTATCCAAGGCATGATTTTTTTTAGTTATTTCAATCATTCTTTATTGAACCATATACATTGGTGTGATGAAACATCGAAGACTGTTACAGAATATAAAAAAAAAAAATTAATAGCATTATTATGCTAAATTGTAATACGCCATGTATTTAATTGTCTAACTGCACCCTTTTTCATTTTCTCTGCTCAACCTAATGCTAGACTGATAGAGAATGCCTCTTGGCATTAAGACCGCCTTTATGCTCTTCTAAGTGCACACAAAGATTAAATAAAAAAAATTATAATTATTACAACTGTCTTTTTTTTATAAGAAAAGCGCCAAACGAGCAAGCGATTCACCTGATGGTAAATGATTACCGTCGCCCACGTACATTCGCAACACTAGAGGTGCTGCAGGTAACGGCCTTTAAGGATATTAGGGAGATGGGGGGGAGGATGAGGAGGGGGATGAGTAGGGGATGTGAGCCTCCGGTTACCTCACTCACCGAACGAAACGCAGAAGCACAAGATGCCTCTACTTCACGCCGGTATTCTGCGAGGCCGTGGTACCAATCCGGTCGAGCCGGCCCATTCGAGCAGTAGAGCAAAAGCCGCCGCTTGGCTCTACCACGTTTGACTCAGCACAATTAGCAGCAGCAGACAATTATGAACAATTTTTAAGAAATTACCAATAAACGAAACAAAGTCATGAATGTGAAAAAATAACACTGAGAATTTATCGAAAAATTACTACACACGGAATTTTTGTGGCTCAGCGAATATGTAGGGGACATATTCGCTGAGCGAATATGTAGGGGGCGTTCTTCAAGACTTGTCCCTTTTTCTTTCGACAGGAAGAATGTGGTTAGGTTGGCAGACTAATTGTGTTACGAAGTTGAATTAAAGTTCTAACATTCTTTAATTACTCACATATACACTCGTAATATTTAACAAATGGATCTATTAAATTAACCTTAACTTAATTACTTCGACCGTCGTTTTATCAGCGAATAGAAAGAAAGTATACGCAAGATTTCCTACGATCAATTGTGTTTGAAGGCAACGTATCATTCTCCCGGGACTGACTGGCTTCTCTATGATTAAATTTGACACGTCGTTCTCAACATTTTCGGCTGCCAATAATAGAAAATAATAGTTTCTTATTTTCTATTATTGCTAGTGCCAGTGGCTAGTGGTTAGGGCGGTCGCTTTAATTTCATAGTACGCGAGTGACACGGGTTCGATCCTCGGTGGCGATACCACTAAAATGTTAATAGCAATTTGAAGTTGTGAATTTACCACGTGCTCGGCGACGATGGAGAACATCGTGAAACCTGCATGTCTGAACAATATTATTTCGGGGAAGTGTAACGTCCGCGGACCAGCACTGGAGCAGCGTGTCGGACGATTCCCGGCTCCAAAAAAAATCTCAAATACTAACAGGAGGCGTTACCAGTGGGGATTTACAGGCTGTTTGTTACTTTCCTTTTAATAAATAGATTCTTTTTTTTTATAGAAGAAGAAGGTGGCAAACGAGCGTGCGGCTCACCTGATAGTAAGTGATCACCGACGCCCACGAACATCCAAAACACCAGAGGAGCTACAGATGCGTTGCCGGCCGTTAAGGAAGGAATAGGCTCTTTTCTTGAAGGTCCCTAAGTCATAATTGTTACGAAATAGCCCTGGCGACAGCTGATTCCATAAAGTCGTAGTGCGTGGCAGAAACTATTCTCGTATATCTTAACCTTAATATCCTGTAAATAGTCCACTGCGGAATATATGCCTCTCCCATAAGGAACATTTGTCATACTAGCCCCGCTCGGCAAGTGGATTGGCAATAGCAGCACCAGAGACCGGGCACCTCCGTCGCTGCTGCGCGTCATTGATCCTTTTATCGGTATTTTTCGAGATGTTTGTCTCGCCTACTGTCAGCAGTCATTGCCATTTACAAGGCATTTCCCTTAGTCACCTCTTGCGACACCCATGGGAAGAAAGAGGGTGGCAGATCCTTCCGCCGACACCACACGTTCTTTTTGCCACCCCTTTCGTCTCGTGAATATCGTAAGAGCGGACAAAGGGAAACTGAATTCGGCGTCAAGGCTCGGTACCGTACGTTATGTCTCCCAGCGAGGTGAGTGATTGTTTGCGGAGGCTCGTTTGTCTTCGCACAGGCGGCAATTGGAAATCCACAATCTCTGTCTACCCCTATTGATGGACGTGAGTGCTTACTATTACGAGTAAGGTCACAATTGAGTCGAGAGCATTTCTTAAATTCCATCGTAAGTTACACTTTTTCTAATGTGAAGGACGCGCCGGTCCTCAGACGTCGGGATTAATGGGCCAGCCGTGAAATAGACTCTGCGAAACGAGATAGCGAAGGTTGTTTTTCTAACCTTTTGGTTAGAAATAGTGGCGGCGTGAGACTAAGTTATTTAGGTACTTAGTTCAATCAAGAGGAAAAGGCGGTTCGTGATTTTATGCCGTTCTTGTATTGATCTGACATTTCAGTGAATTTTTTTTTGTTGTTGTTACATTTTAATCTATGACATCCTTTGTAATTCTATATATTATATATTGAAAAATCTAGACTTTACCAAGGAGGGTGGTCCCATCCGTGGTAAAGTCTAGAATAGAGGTAAAGTCCATCCGAATAAAAGAGGGCGGGTTGGCAATCGTAGTATCGGACACACCTCAGACTTTTACCTTTTACACCTACAATTAAGCAGACCGAATAAGTTATAGTGCAGTGAGCTTTAGCGGAAACTCTTAAATTTTTTTCTCTCATCTACCAGAGTACGAAATTATTAAAAATAATAAAGCAGCCTGTAAACGTTTCTTCTTTACTACGGTTTGCAAACTTAACATAGTGAGATAATTTACTCATAAATAAATTGTATATCTGTGTAGCATCCATAGGCTTTGGTTGGACTTTGAACTCAAAATGAACGACCCGATAAGCACGCGCGCTAGCCTATATAACATTGGAGAAATTTCCTAAAACATGCTCTGGTGAAACCCTGAATCCGCGCCTGCCCAGAACATAGGCGACGTTACCAACAAAAGGGGGAAATACAACGTTCAGCAACAAAGAAAACCACTCCTCCATTATGCGTTAACCTTTTTATTTGCAGGACTCATTAACTGAAGAACGGCTATAGGAGACAAAACGAAGGGCTGAGTACTCACGCATAAATGAACAAGAGTCCTTACAGCGAGACGCCGCTGTACCACGTCACGAACTAAATATATCTCACTACACTTCATAATATGTTGATCTTTAATAACAGGTTATTTAATTCTTTCTATGCGAAATATAAAGTGTAAATGGTTATAGATATAGATTTATTTATATTCGCCAGCGTGGTCACAAATTTGTCCCAAGAGAACTCCTAATGGAGACAAAGTAGGTATCCCTTATCCTATTCCATAACATAACATAATCAACTTCATCTCCGCCAAATTTCATTTATATCGGATAAGCATGATTGAACTTTTCCATTTGTAATATTAAGTGAGATAAAATACTGCTTAAGGCAATTCTGGAATCATATTCTTTTTTTATTTACAATTTATTTAATAAATAAAATATTATGATAGTAATTTAATTTCAAAAGTAAAGTTAAATCTGTTCAAGCATAAATACATTCAAAACATTTTGTATTAGTATAGGCTAAGTGTGAGACAGAGTCGGACTCGTGTGTTACTTTTTATTTCAATTGAAAACTGTAAATCTCTGAAACTTGATTACATTTTTTCTGTCCTATTTACCCAGACATCTACCTACCCAGACGACTCCAAGGTAGAGAAGGAGTCTATCACCTTGGCAGTTGATGTTCCTTCAGTCCAGCTAATCTTCAGTAAAATGAATAACGATAATTGTACTATTTATCATTAAATGTTTTTTTACTGTCGATGTGAAGCTAGCAAGTACTTGGAATTTAAGTTCTTACAAAAGTCTGATTTTTTCTAATAAGAATCTTTGATACAGGCAAAAGTTAAAAGCTGTTGCTATAATGGTACTTCGATACTAGCGAAAAGAGTTATACCAAGAAGAACGCTCGGCGCTTGAGTGTCTTGCGCACTTGACTGAACTTTATCTTCTGCTGGACATGCAATGGCCGGCTTGCTAGCTGACTGGCTCAATATTCGGCTTTACGCATCCATTTTCCGTAAAGCTCAATATATTTAGTGACAACTTATGTAGTAGAGTCAGAATTTAAAAAAAAACAATAATAATGAAAAAAAATCTTTCGCGTCCGTATACACATTAATGGAATGATCATACGTTTCTGATCAAATATATATTTTAGTCGTTTCAATCCATCATTCAAGAGAGCTCATTCGAACCAAGGTGACAGCTGATGTGCCAGGTGTCCCAGGTCAACGATAAAATCTTTTGATAGCAGAGAAAAAAATACTGAGCAATACAGCGCCGTGTTCTTTTATTCGTAACTAGACGTGATAACATCTTAATATTATTTGCGAAATCTTGTTAGTAAATAATAAAGAGAGACGCGGGTTGACAAGCTGAAGTGCGAACGGGCCGCCGCATTGTGACAGATGGT
This sequence comes from Bhutanitis thaidina, assembly GCA_029286595.1. Lineage (NCBI taxonomy): Eukaryota > Metazoa > Arthropoda > Insecta > Lepidoptera > Papilionidae > Bhutanitis > Bhutanitis thaidina. The sequence goes on along the minus strand of JAGSMS010000008.1, from coordinate 14,039,929 downwards.
ACAGTTGTTGCAGAAAAGTGTGATTATTTTATATAAGGAACTTGCTGCGTCTATACAAATAAGAAGGTATAATAGATAACTTTTCTCTCGCTATCTGTACATCGGAAAGAATATAATTTAAAACATAAAAAATACTGCCACGAATGCTCGATAACGTCATGTCTGTACACTGGTTGGCCGACCACATAGCTCGCAGAACTGATATCCGATGGGAAAAAAGGTTCTCGAGTGGCCACCACGTACATGCAAACGTAGTATGGGCACAAGACGGAGCGACGACCTGCGGAATGTTGCAGGAAGTCGGTGGATGCAGGTGGCTCAGGACCGTGCTTTGTAGTAATCTTTGGGGGAGGCCTATGTTCAGCAGTGGACTTGTGATAGGCTGAAATGATGAATGATGAAGTGTCACCAGTGGGTTGAAATATAAGCCTATTTATTTTACTAAAAATAAAATATCGTTTCGCGAACATTCGCGATTACTCGAAAATGAAAAGACGATCGGTGTTCGGCACTACGTAAGGAGGAGCAATTCAGTGGTGAGTTCCGAAATAAGTAGAGTAGGAAGACCAAGAAGAAAAGGACGAGGAAAAGGAGGAAAAGGACTAGATGTTAAGGCGAGATGACCAGTGCAGTAGAACGCGGAGAATTGGTTACTGGCAGAAAGACCCATGGAAGATTACGAGAGAGGGATAGCGCTTTGGCGAACAAGCCCTGACTCTTTGTAAGTGGGTAAATAAATAGAAGTTTAAGATACCGGCATTTTACTCCAATCCCGCAACCGAGCCGAGCTCATCTCGTAACAAAACTAACAACTTTTTTCTAATTGTTGTAGTATAAATTGTATGAATTACAATTATTGTACAAAAATAGGACACCTTGTAAGTTTCTTTTGCATGTTTCTTCTCCGACAGAGGATCCTCATTACAAAACAGTGGTAGGTTCTATAAAATAGATTGACATGTAGTAAATACATTTAGAATATCAAATAAAAAAGGAAATTTCATTTCATTTCACCACAAAAGCGAAGAAAAGTCTTTCGTTCATCGTTATAATTCAAAAGACCCTGGATTTATAAAAGACTTATTATAAGGGGGCGAAAGTACTGATTTGACTGATGGCGTATAATGCATTTGAACGTTCTGTATCCAAACTCCATATATCTACTTGCTGGTGCTTTCCAAGAAATGTTCAAACTTGAAGTTTTAAAGAACATGAGTGATCAAAACATGTATACAATAAAATATTGATTTTCCTTTCCTGCTATCTCTTTTCTTGACTAGATAGCGTAGTTAGTCTAATACTGAAATTTCTTGAGGCTGCACAAACTCAAAGATTCAGTGGTCCTATCGGAACGGGAGTCAGTTTCCTTTCGCTCTCCTCATCATATATCCTGTAAAGTACCCTGAAAATACCCACTGCAGGGCAAAGACCTCTTTTAAATATATTTGAGAGGGCTTTGGAGTCCTCCACGCTACTCCGTTGCATGTTAACGGACTTCATATGTCCCGGAATAATATTTTTTATTATTTCTCAGAGATGCAGGTTTCCTCGCGATGTTTTCCTTCACCGCCGAGCACGTGGTACATACAGCACTTAAAATTGCTATTAACAATTTCAGTGGCACCCTGACCACTATGTACAATATTGTTTAAAGTCGAGGGAAAACATTGAAATCGCGAAGTCTATTAATTAAATAATAATAATTAATAAAACTATTCCGATTATGTTTTACTACGTTAAAAGCCGTGGTAGCCTAGTGGTCAGGGCGCTCACTATAGTTTCATAGAGTGTGAGTGACCTGGTCTCGATCCCCTGTGCCGGCACCACTAATAGCAATCTTATTATTATTTATTGTATTTACCATGTGCTCGGCGGTGAAGGAAACATCGTGAGGAAACCTGCATGTCATTATATAAATATTATATCGAGGTTATGTGAAACTTGCCAACCCGGACTGGAGCAGCGGGGCGGGCCCTTCCCGGCACCTAAACCGTCTCTGATACTCGTATTTGAGAAGGAAGGCTTTGCCCACCAGTGGGCACTTACAGGCTGCTACTTTACTAAACAAAATTCTTGCAAAAGGTGGAGGTTAATAATAACGAATAATTTCAGAACGGTCGGAATTTTTTCTAACTTATGTAATCTTTTGCCCAGCTGTGGGCACTTACAGGCTGCTACTTTTAGTTTAAATGTAAAATAGTACATAATGCAAAAAACTTTATGAAAATTTTTTTTTTGTCGATATATGAAAGTAAAACGTATCGCGTCTACTGTACGGTCATGACACACCTAGAAAGCTCTCGACGAAAATATTAGTCCACCGAAAATAAGAGTATGCTTAAAATATGCGGCGTTTTTTTGCTAACCGTATTCGGAATGGTAATTTCAACGAAAGTACCATAAACTACGATCAATGAGGACAACATACGAAGTAAAAATGAAGCAGCAGTCTTTAAATGTCCCTCTGCTTAGCAAAGACTACCTCCGAATATATATGAGAAGGTTTAGGAGCCTGGAAGGGTCCGGGACGCTGCTCCGATGCGGGGATTCCACAATTCCAAGGTCACATGTCCTCAATGCCGGCACACATCGGGATTCGAACCAAGCGAGCGAGTGCTCTAACCACTAAGCTAGCACCGTTCTCGTGCACGAGGTTAAGAAATAACATCAGTGCTTTTTCATTTAAAAGAAAATCTAACTTTAAATTAAAAAAAAGCGAATTTCTCTGAGAATTAACATTAATTTACGATCGAAACAGCGAAAGCAATTAAAGTTTTAAGATTACTTTTTCATTTATAAGCAATAACTTTTCATTAGTCACTTCATTTTCAAGCTATAAGATTTTTATGCGACACTGAGCGAAAGAATGTAGCTCCTTCATTATTAAAATCGAATAAAGCACTTTTGTTAGAGAGCTTCTCTGTAAAATGGCAACAAAGATCAACATGCATTAATATACAAATTGGAGGAAGTACATTATTTTAAAAAAATCTGTAAAAAATGTGTACCACCCCGGTCTTCCTGTTGCTATGAAGGCGTCTAAGGGAAAAGTTTTGAATATCTCCTGACAGTCTCCGGGATCAAAGCCGCCGACGAGACTCATTCCTCATCAAGTTAAATTTCCCGACGAGATGAAAGGTGGGTTACAGAAGCCTCTTGGCAGCGCTAAGTCGTGCTTAATGAAAAATCCTTAATTTCTGCCTTAGGTGTAGGCAGAAATTAAGCGCCAATAGTTAAATGGGTTAGGGTGCAGACCACGAAACATAACGTCGTAAGTTCGAGCCCACCATTCGACTATTGTCGTGAAGCACTCCAGATTAGTCGGAGGGTTAACAGGAATATTAGTAATGTTACTTAATAAATGGCATTGCTAGTATTCTTTAAAAAAAAACCTATGGGAAATAGGCGTAGGTACTCACTATTACTTTACTAGGTGGTAGACCCCTTCCCTACTTAGGAGTCATCTGGGTATTTACCACCCTCTTACGTATTTCTCCCACCAACCAGCAGGCCACCTAGTGTTGTGTTCCGGTTTGAAAGGTACAGGCCCAGTTAAATTACAGGCTCTGAGGGGTTCTTTACCTTACCTCACCTTAGGCCTCAGGAGTGACGACTGACTGTTTACCCATAGTTGTTTGCAGGTGTCTATGGGCTGCAGCACTGACCATCAGGTGGACTGTTAGTACGTTCGTCACTTCTATCTAATGAAAAAAATGCTCAATTTGATGTCGGAAACATCTCCAAAATTCTATAACATATTCTACTTTATCTTGTTAACGATGCCACAGCCCTTAGACGTCAGGATTAATGGGCGACGCGTGAAATATACCCCTATCAGTGACAGATGTGAATGCTTATAATACAACATAAGCTGCTTAACACATGGTACAAGACTGTCTTATATATACCAGAAGATTCATGTGTTGCCAATATTTAAATAGCATAGAAATATTAAATCAAAAAGTATTTTTATATGTCATAAAAAAAAACAAAATATTTTTTTAAAGTTTACTATTCATATAACTTCTTCTTAAATAGTTTCAAATTTAATAAATTGTTTCAAATTTTATTATATATTTTAACACACATTGTTCCAGAGCCTTAGTTAAATTTTTTTGATTTTTGGAAAGTCAACGGAAATATATCTGGAACGTCCATACTTATTACTTTTAAAGCATAAAAATATGCCGGTAGACTTTTCGCCAAACTAATCTCGTGTCTTCGGCAGATGACAGAATAGCCATCTAATTAAATATACCAGTCCTTTTTTTAATATGTATGGGTAATGTATACGCACGGGTTGTGTTGAGCCTGGACAAACTAAAATCCCACGGTGTTTCTTCGCCGCATATCGGCAAGGCCACGTGAAAGCTCACGCAAACATCCGCGGTGACCAAAGCACGGTTACCAAGAAAAAAAGGACAGGAATTCGTTAGGGAGATAAATGTGCCGGACTTGAAATTACCAGACTGGTGACGGGAGGCAGCGTTGCCTATCCTCTTTGGAAGAGCCCAGCAGTGGACTGTTAAAAGCCTGAAGAAGAGAATAAAGAATATTTTATTTAGTACCGCAAGTAAATTTACAGCCTGTATATGTACAAAATATGTTTTATTTAATCGATACTAATATTATAAATACGAAATCGATTCTCTCAATATCTGTCTGTTCACGGCTAAACGTTCAGCGAACCGATTTTGATGAATTTTTTTAAGGAGTTACCTTGAACCCTAAGAAAGGACAATACGTTTTTTTTCAGGAAAGACGCAGAAAAACGGTGCGTATGACATTGCCGCGTATGAAGGTCATATGCTATATTCAAGAGTTGTACTGTTAGCAAGTTAATGTTGAATACAATATACCTTAATAAAAACGACAGATTGAGGATTGCAAATCCAAATACGAACCCGAATCAACAGACTAGGACGCAGCACAACTGAGGAGCATCATCACTTATAAGAGGGAATGTGTTAAGCCGTGTGATATTGGCTTAATAATCTGCCACCCCTTTGTTCAATGGGGGGTGTCGTAAGAGACGACTAAGGGAAAAGCCTTGAAACTCGCAAAGGCATCCGACAGATGGCGGTGTAACTGTCTCGAAAATTACAGGACCTCCATTGAGCAGACCGATGACGGGCAGTGGCCCCCGCTTGCCGTGCGCGGCGATTATGGCAAATCCTCCTTATGGGAGAGGCCTGAGAGACAGGCAGGTGGTTCCACTACGCGCCGCCCAACGCAGCAGAATAAACGTACAAATTAAATAATAGTTAATAAGCATTACCGAAGATTATATGTTTTTTTTAATAAACTGTTGATGAAGAAGATTCAAATAATAAAATCTGTGACATTTACGTTACTTCTAAACGACGTCATGCTGACGTCGTCAGATAGTTATTATAAAAAATTCAGTTTTTATTTCAATCCTATGAGGAAAACGGCTTTTAAGCGGCTGTGAAAAATGCAATAAACATTTTTTGTTTTAAGTTTGAAATTTTACAACAATTTTTTTTTATATTTCATCATCTTGTTCTGGTTTTGTTATCTTTACCCATTGCGCCAGCACTTACCGAAAACTTAGACTTTTAATAAATATATTAATATTTAACACTAATATTTTTAGTTAAACAAACATCAACACGAATATCACTAAATAACATCGACTAAAAATCTTGCACAAAACCTACGTAACACCGAAATACTGGAGCTAACAAATAAAATAAATTTATTTAATAAACTTCAAGGAAGACAACTAAAAAATTTCATTTGGCACTATTAATTTAAAACTATATATTTTTAAAATTTCCCGCCGAAGCACGCATCCGTCCTGAGCAATCGTGCTACGTCACTAAACTCCGGCCGGCTACTGAGGGCGGTTCAGTTCGCGACTCAATGGTCGGGCGATATGTCGAGCTGCACCGCCCCCGCTCTCGTTCACCGGGATTTTAGCAATCGCGTATACATTGCCGTCCGTGCGAATGAAAAGAGATAAGCCTTTGCGACTCGAATGAGTGGAAATAGTTACCAATATCCTTGTTTATGAAAGCGAAGGACATGTGATATATGCAAGAGAAAGATAAGAAGAATATATTAGTACATTAAGCGTGGCCTGAATTGAATTTTACGAAAAACACTGCTTATAGTAAATATGAATTTTGCGTCTGATTCAGATGAAATATTAATAATAAAAGATTATTATAGAGACGATAATAGTCGTGTGATGGGAGGTACTGCCTTGGAAATCAATCAGGAGACACGAGTTTAATCCTCTAGTGAGAAGGGAACCAATGTACCTTGTACTAATGAGTTTTTCGTAACTTATATGTACGATTTGTTTCGTTCGCCTGGATATTAGGACTGGCTGTAGGATCATCACCTGTAACGATGTCTAGACCACTGGCCACCCCACTAAAATACAACTTTTTCTTAGCAATGTAAAAGTAAGCTGAGCTTTTGTAAGTGCTGGCTATGCTTTTATTGTTTACTTCATTCGACTTTTCTATCTCACAGTTTTTTTTTTCATCACATGACAAATAAATATCCTTTTCAACGTAAACATGGGTTCCAAAAATTACAATGATAGACAGCGTTCTTATTTTTGAAGGATTATTATTCAGGTGGATTTTAATCATGCACCAACAATGATATCAATAAGTCCAGATATTGAAAGGAAGAAAGTTAAATTTATTTGGTACCTGTAAAATCCAAATAAATATTGACTGCAGACTTCCCATAATATGATCACATTTTGGATCGCCCCAACCATTGCATTAGATTTGACAGACCACAAATCCTCGCAAGAACACCGGCCAAGGTTGATTCGCGAGGCTATTGAAATAAAAAAAATCCTAATTTCAATAGAGATGATGGCTGGGTTACCACCTACCACCTGCTTGGGATCCGTTAATTAATAACATTAAATTCAAAACCAAGCATATCACTGCAGGACCTCAAGATAACGTGAGCTTATTATGAGTAGATCAAAAATGTATAATTATAAAGCTGAAGGTAGCCAGTCCCCCTTGATCACGGGTGCTACAAACCCGAAACGTCGGAATTTAAAATATCAAATTTAACGCGATAAAATCTGTAAACAATAGTTTCTTTTCAAATGTATAATATTCGTAAATACAAGAAATTACTAAATAAACAACAAAATTTAAAAAAGACGTATCTTCCGCTGAACTAAGATTATAATAAATACGCAAAAAAACATCGAAAAAATTAAAAAGTGTACTAATTTAAATCGTAACATATTTTTGACTCGTTTCATGCTTTTGCTGGAATGCACCTACATAGGTTCATACTTGCGCTAGTCTCTTTTGGAATGTACCAATAGGTCTCCTAAAAGCCTATTACAAATATATAGTACAACATAATGATGCTTGCGACATCTGAGCGTAAATAACTAGAAGTCGACACCTGCACCAGACAACAGTGACGTGAGTAACATATCACAATCACGCCTGATACCCGTGAGAGTAGTCAAAAATTATGGATTCCTATTTGACTCGACACAAATTGACTAATCGGGTTTCCGCAACCCATTTTTTCTCCTCTCCGGAAGATGGGACGTGATGGATGGCGTGCATTCTCACCTAGTTTAGTTTTGCTCCCGGAGATCGCCATGATATTTTTAAGGCATTCCCTTAGTCGCCTCTTACACGATGAAAAGGGGGTAGCAGATTCTTATGCTTCTACCACATGGCGTTATTGTCAAAATTAACACAAATAATTTGATAGAACACTGACGCTATAATATAAGAGGTGAGAAGTGTCCAGACATTTACAGTACACCAATACCCAACTGGGATTAACCTCAATTCTGTTAATTGACTGTTTATATGATAGGCAAAACATTATTAATTTAGCAAGAGTATAACAAATTTATCAACATTTGGGTTACTTACCGTTGCTTTTAGATCGTAAAACGCGCACGGAGGTAGCCTATCCATTTTGTATTCGATCCGACACTTCACTTACCACGATTCCGGCGATTGGTTCATTACGCTTTACTCATCCTATTAAATTTTGCATTAAAAACAAGTAGTAATTATTTGTATTATTTATTTTTATATTACACGATAGTACAATTGTCAAAATACAAGAAATGAAAGTCCAATAAAACTACTGCAAGAGTCCCACTCCTGTCGCATCCAGGACCCGGACCGTAGCCATAGTTATTATTCTTTTTGTTTTATCATGAAAACAATGCAGCAATAACTACGTATATCTTTAACGTGGTAGAACCAAGCGGCGGCACGAGCGGGTTAGTACCACAACCTCGTAGAATACCGACTTGAAGTAGAGGCGTCTTGTGCTTTTGTGTTTCGTTCGGTGAGTGAGGAACCGAGAGCCCAGTCCCTTCCTACCCAAATCCCCTCCCTATCCCACCCATACTCGAAATATCCTTAAAATTCAAAAAAACAAATTTCATTGGTGGCTAGCTCCAATTCCGCTTGAAAGATCACAGAGTGATCTTTCAAAAGCGTAGAAAATCAAACCCTATTTGCATGAACTTAGTGTGTCTTTGTAGGTAGCATAATTGCGTCATAACGTTATAAGAAATTGTATACGAAACAGACATTTAAACGCCGTTTATATATACCCGTAGCACAGTTAGCCTCATTCTATTGTATTTCAAATAAAGTGTCGCTGGTCCTAGCCCATTTGACTATTCTCATGCACCACTAACCTAGCCAAAAGCTTTTAAGCATAGTTGGAGTGAATTAATGATAGAAATGAAGTAACGAATGAATGAATGGAAATAATTTATTCTTCGAAGTACGAAAGATCATTTCGTTTGTCAAATGTCAAATCTTATTATTATTTTTACAACCTACCCCCGTTTCGTAATGAGCCTCCCGTAACGGAGAAGAAAAAGGCGAAAGAAAATCCGCAGGTACAATATCATTGCATACTTTTAAATATTATATCTAATATTTGAAATGTGAAAACAAATGGGTTGTAATTTATTTCCTCATTTTTTTATGGAAAAGAAGGCAAACCAGCAAGCGGTTCACCCGATGGCAAGTGATTACCGTCGCCCACATACATCTGCAACACCATAGATGCTGCAGGTGCTTTGCCGGTTCCTAAGGATATTTGGGAGAGGAGGGGAACAGGGAGGGGGTGTAGGCCGCCGGTTACCTCACTCCCCGTGCGAAACGCAAAAGCACAAGATGCCTCAACTTCCGCCGGTATTCTGCGAGGCCGTGGTACCAATCTGGTCGAGCCGGCCCATTCGAGCAGCAGCTAAAGCCGCCGCTTGGTGAAATTATTACTAAATATTTACTTCCCGTTTTCTTATACAGCCTATAAACAATCCACTGATAGATAAATGCTTCTCCCATTGTGATTATGGTAAATACTCTGGCTAGATTGGCGATCCCAGAACCCCTTAGACGTATTTTTGGTCTGGTAGTTTTCGAGATTGCTTTAGTCCGAGATATTCCCGGGGTTATACGACAATTCCATTCAAAGTCAAAACCTTATGTCAAAGGTCTTATGAACGATAAAATGATATAATATTACGCCGCTACTAATATTTATATAATATATATATAATAAATACTAGCGGCGTAATATTACAACATACTATCCGACTAAAAGAGTCGGGGGGATTTTTGACTATCGACCACGATAGTCGAATGGTTAGGAAATATGCCCCCGAATCAATGGACACGAGTTCGATTTTCTATTTGGAGGGCTCGTACCAATGAGTTTTTCGAAACTTACGTACGATTTGTATCGTTGATCTAGATTAGTTAAACGGTGAGGGGCTCATCACGTATCACGTTGTCTCTAATAAGCACTGGCGAAAAGCATGGTGAAAGGAGTAAAATAAATGTCTAAACCACTGAACACACCTCAGTACTTGGTATACGGTCGTGAAAACTTACTTTTTTATATACTATGATAAAATCAAAAAATATATAAAAAACTTTCCTGTAACTTCACACGAAGTTGAAGAAACACATAAGGTGCAGGTCAAAGTAGCAAGCAAAGTGAATATTGCTATAAAAGCGAGCTTAATGTGAAACTTTAACGCTAATCTCCTACATTAGTTGCGACCGACTCAGATTATCCGGAAATGGAGGTTTTACACGTGAATGACTATACTCGTTATGTGCTTGTTTAAACTTAGCCTTTATTTTTGTAAAAACAAATGGCATACTGACGACGGAGAGGAACGTCTAAAGTGTGAAGCGAGGAGTGCAGTGCTGGTACCTTCACACCTGTAACGCTCCCTATCATTTGACTCTGGGTCGCCAGAGCCTCGTCCGCAAGTCAGCAGAGTGGAGCATGAAGGTGCGGTTGACCTTTGAATAGCCGAACCGGTGACGGACAGCAGTGCCTTAACGGTAAGGGGTCTGATACCGCGACCGCCAACCCGTGGCTGGGCTAGGGGCATGACGATTGCGACAAATACTACGAAACTGACGGAAGTTACGACCAAAACAAGTGATGAAGAGGCAAGCGAGAAAGGCATGTATGTCATACTTCCCTTTCGATTACAGGACGGGAGGGATTAAGCGATACTAATACATATTAGATACAGTTACCACCGACTGTGGTAGTTGAACTGATTGCGCATCGATACGTATTTATTTATGTTTCATCGTCTCCGGTAATTGCAATCGAGCGAACGCGATGATCGGAAGTCCGCCTTTAAGGAAACTTGTGAGTGTAGTATAAATCTATAGTTAACTATATAAAATTATTTTAATACTTTCGTGGTATTATATAATTATTTTTATTTAAAAAAAATTAGTAACTCGCCGTATGGTATTGGCATAAGAATCTGCCTTTTTTCCGTGAATATATTAAGGCTTGAAAATGTCACTGTAATCTACTTGAGGAATTCCAAATGAAAATATTCTACTATAAAGGGAAAATATGGGTTGAAGTCGGTTGCTTCTCTAAAACCCTGTTTTAAATTCACTATTTTTATTCAATCTCATAATATAGCTACTTTTATGACATTCCGCAATTTATGGCTTCGCGAAAACTAATAAAGAATTTTTTATTATACATTTCCAATGATATACGATATTTTTTATTTCTTATACAAGAAAGCATCGGCGCACAGTCTTCTGCGACTTAGAGTAAGCTTTAAAAGGGCAAACATAAATATGTTTGCGCCATCAATGCCTTGGGTCGTAAGTAGAATCACCAATAGTGTGCGTTCAAAGGTCAAAGAAGGCTTCCAAACGCATTTGCTTTTATAACCATCTAGAGCTCGCTACAATGTCGTCTCAATATAGGAGTAACAAAACCTAGCATCTTTTATGATCGTTCCTTACTCGTAACTACTTTGAAAAATGTGTGTAAGAATATCTAATACACGTAGATAAGAAATGTGAGTATGGCGTACATATTTGTAACCAATTGTGAGTATTATCATTCAGTTTTTAAAATAACGTATCGTAACGTAACGTAACGTATTATCGTGGTTTTGAATATTATTTCGTTGATAAAACGTTACCCCACTCATTGAGACATTAATTACATCGTGGATACGTTTACAGATTAATATAACGCATAATCACATCTGGAGTTACACAGGGCTCAATCCAGGGTCAAATTTATTTTCTATGTTTATAGTTGATATCGAAGTTATTTTAAAAAACCATCGGATTATTTTATATGCAGATTCTGCTCAATGTGATTCCCGTCCTTTATGCTTTCTGCGTACATCCATGTTTGGCTGGGTATTACGTTTGTTTTAAGTTAAATTTTTAGTCATAGATGGTACTTAATGATAAACTTAAAAAAAATAACCTTATAAATAGCTCTCAGGAGCGTATACACAATTGGGAAGCCAGGGGCCTAGACATTTTAGTTCTGTCAAACAAGTTTTCATCAGAGATTTCTTAAGAACAAATGGTGACACTGATAACTTAGTAACGCTATAAAAACTCATTGGTTAGAGCCGCAAAATGCTTATTAAACTATAGATTAAAAATGTGATGTTCACTACAATAAAATCCCTTGTTAGAAAATCTTAAGCATATGGTCTCATAGGTAAGAGAAACACGTAGTTTGTAGCAGTATATAAGTTTAATGAAATCGCTTAACATTTTCTCATGTTGACGAAATTCGACGGACTTTTGATTAATATCTTTTTTGATCGATTCAGTATGTGTAAAAATTACCACTGTCTGGAATATTTACACATACGTTATTTTAAAATCACAACAAAATAAACAATAAATTACCCTGCCACGGATAATTAAACTTTATTAAGCCCTTTTTGATTGAAAACACAATTAAATAAAAGACTGTGCTGTAAAATAAACACCAATTCGTGGTGTAAATTGCTAAAAAAAGAGGACGAATTCCTTTTAAAAGTGGGACGAATACGTGAGAGGAATGACAATGCTTTGACGTCCTGTAGCGCAGCCTGAATTTAAACATTCGACACAATCACTGTCTTGCCATTAACGCGATAAGTTTCAAGTTAGGATCACCGAATAATGGCGGAGCCAGGAACTCAGTAACAGATCGATCTATTTAAAAAACGTTTCCTCTCCCTTTCTTCCCGTGGGTGTAGTAAGAGTCGACTATGGGAAAAGCCCTGATAAAGCTCGTGGTAATCTCCATGACCAAATCCAAAGACAAGACTTGCTATGTTCGAACATGGGGTAATAGTTACTATAATGGGGGTGCCAAAATACAAAAGATAGCTGGTCCCGTTAGACGCAGATTCAATGTAATTCTCAGGACAAGTGAGAAATTACGTGTTCATAGACCTTACCTGAATCACCTGCGAATCACCAGGAATTTGGTCGAATCTCACATACGCGAGGGATGCAAAAGGAGCAATGCACTCTGCAGAAGACGAGAGCGTTACCGCCGCGCGCAAACACTTGTTTATAACCACGCGAACGTCCTCAGTCGCAAGGTGAATACTTATTGTAACTTTTGTTTTTTTTGTCGATTCCTACGATAATAAAGAGAAAAATGATATACTATAGCCAAACATGTCGTTTGTATTGTTTACTGGTAACCATGTATTTGATAAATGAAACCATGTTAAATTTTAACAGAGCATGATGTTTCAGGGAATTGTGTGATTTTTTTTAAGTTTCCGCGGATAAGGCCACAGATCTTAATACAACGCCAAAATGGCTCTATACTTTAGTATGGATGTTGGACAAATCTTTCTACTAAAATCTTCACATATTCCCTATTTTTTTCTTACTCATCAACCTGTATAAATCTACTCTCACTGCTAAATCCAAGCCCTATCCAAGTAAGCTCCAGCAAAAGCGGTCATGTACTTCCTTAAAGGTTTGCCCGTACTTAACACGCTGGTGGGAGAACGCGGTGCTAGTACCCTAATATTAATAGTACTGCTTCCCATTACTACAGGATTTAGATTCGGTACATTAGAATTGTCCGTAATCATCCCGTCGCCAGAGTCTTGTTTGTTATCGAGGTGCACCACGTACAGGTGAGATTGTAATTTGGAGAAAGTGTTTTATATATTCCCCGTAACACCTTATTGTCACCAAAGTTTTATAAGTGATAAACAAAACGGCTCTACCTATATTTTTACATACACTTGTCACATGACAAGTAGCGAAATCCTGCAACGACGTAGCAAATAAAGCCTTTTGGTTACTTGACAAATACTTTATTACTGCATATATTTATATATTAGCACACATATAGTCGCAACTACTAAATAAAAACTTATAGTTGCAACAATGAACATATTGCCGAAAAACGAAACTCACAGTTATAAATGAGACGCGCTACGCAGACCGTCTACGCCGTAGCAGAATATTAATGCCGCAGCATTGTGCAGCGTGATAAGTTTTGCATGACAGATAAAGCACAGGAGCAATCAGTCGCATACTACGTGGAAGGTTTTTTCTTTTAAATTAAAACGTAGGTATAAAGTTTTAAAATTATGCGAACTCCTAGAATATCCTTCAGACATTTTCTGCGCACAATTAAATACGGAACACCACTAATGCCTTTTTAATGTAAGTCATTGCTCTCCTTCACGATCCCAGAAGTCTTTAGTTATAAATGGGCGATGACAGTACGATTCGTTGTCTTCTTATTCCTATCATATAAAAACTCTTTTGTGTGGCGTTTGAACAAATTTGTCTTAACATATTCACGGATTTGATGTATGAACTTTTTAAAATAATCCTTATAATTCTACAAGTTAAAATTCTACATGTTAAAATTCTACAATTCTTATGTTTTATTCTAACTATTTATTATTAGAAATTAAAAAAGTTTTAATTTTTTTGTTCGATTGAACGAACCCGCTTAAAGTACTGAACGGATAAAAATCAAATTTGGCTGAGAAGTAAATTATGCAACGGAGGCGATAGACTGCTATTTATGAGTATTATATGATACTCGACTACAGCCTAGCCATCTATGTACCAAAGACTACGGGTTGTTTTTTTTATGTTCTTAAGTAAAGTTTGGGATCATTAGATTTGTCTTTACTAGTCACTAGTGCTATATATTTCACCTGACCTGATGAAAGGGGAAAGATAAAAGCTAATATTTTCATTTTCTTTATTAATAGGTTCTGTTCTGTTTAAAGAAAATTTATATTACCTATGTACATGTGTAAATGATAAGCCCTTTTATTTATTTATCTCGTTTACACACTAGAAACTCACACATTAACGTTACGTCGTTATTCTAAATTTGTTTTATTTATAGGTAAAATTATTATATTAAAAAAATATTATAATTGTTTCTGTGAGTTTATAAATAAAAAAGTTGAACCGTCTCATGTTAAACGTATATTATTTCAATGAGAGAATCCAATTGGAACTAAAGCCGATAGTGCAACAGGCGAGCTAGACGTAGGCGTGACCCGGCGACGAACGGAAATTGAAAGAACTCCCTCGCATCCCAACGAGATGGATTCCTGCAATTCGTTCAAGCATAGAACATTGCTCTGTGTCGTCAGTTACTGAATTAATGTAATATTATATGATTTTATTGTACAGCTCACTAGAGGCAGGTCTGGTAAATATAATATTAACATACTTGATCTTACAGAATCTAATATTAAAAAATTACGAAAGACGTTTGAACTCCAAAGTGTACTATAATTTGAATGATTATTTTAATGATATGAAGGCGTGGTAGTACACATCCAGTTTGACACAAAGCATTGTAATTGACACGTTAAACCTAATGCCACAGACTAGTGATGTTGGAGCAGCATCACTTTAATGACGATGACGATACTGGGCTCATCAGAACAGCGTAGTGAGTATGGATAAATCTTTCATGCAAAGCGTGTCTGCCAATTTTGGATTTCCTGAGAATAATTGAATTCAATAGAGCCAGACAGGATGATGATGGAGAAGAAGGTATATTATAAATATTTATATATATCACCAGCTACGTTTCGTGGAAATGACTCTTTCGGTGAGTTTCGGTTCTCTCTTAACATAATGTATTGAAATATACAAACTGGTTAAATTTAATTAAACTAACCGTGAGGTTTTGCAACCCCCTTTCTTCCCTTGGGTGTCGTAAGAGGCCACTGAGGAAAGGGCCTTGAGAGTCGCAATAGCTAGCTAGAATAGGATAACCATCACGACAAATGTCAGACATGAATTAAGCAGGCCGATGACGGGTTGCAGCGTCTAAGGTGCGAGGTGTCTACTGCAATCGCCAATCTACTTAATGAGCGTGGCGATTATGGCAAATCCTCCAAATGGTAGAAGCCTATGTCCTGCAGCGGACTATATACAGACTGTTAAGGTAAGGTAAGGTAAATTTAATCATAGATATGCTTGAACAAAGAGACAATTTTTTTTAATGGTAATGCGGAAAACGAGCAAGCGATTCACCTGATGGTAAGTGATTACCGTTGCCCACGTACATCTGCAACACTAGAGGTGCTGCAGGTATGTTGCCGTCCTTTAAGGGTATTTAGGAGATGGGAGGGTGGATGAGGAGAGGGATGGCAACGGTGAGTTGAGTGAGTTTTTCGTCGTTTTGCGGTATAAGTTTTATGGATTCGATTGAAAATATATACCGCTTTTTTACTGATTTACAATAAAGAGCATCAATAAAACATAGCTATGCCATTAAACACACGACACATCGTAAATGAATGCCCAAACAATTTCTACATCAACTTGCTACGAACGTAGGCTACGTCGTAGCGATAATATCAAATACTTGCTACGGACTCATAACCTTCAAGTAATTTTTATCCGGGTCGCATTTTCCACGCAAGGCAATTTTTAGGTATCGTACCTTTGTGAGAGAAACCCGGCAAATAGTTAATCAAAATTATTTTTGATCTTATGAGTTAATATATGTAGGCAGAGTAATCGGAATCCTACCTAATATTAAGTGGCCACCAGTTTTAAGAAAGTGTAGGAAGTTATTTTTAACCATTATATGTTAATTTTTTAAAGGGGGCCAACGAGAAATCGACTCATCTGATAGTAATTGATAACCGACATCCACGTATATCTTCAACATCAGAGGAGTGCGTTGTCGGGCTTTAAGATATTTGTCGATGGAGAGGGAGAGGTAAGGAGAGGGAGAGAGAGTTACCTCACCGACCGAATGAAACGCAGAAGCGCAAGATCCATCTATTTTACATTGGTATTGTTCGAGGCCGTGGGTGCTACGCCGGTCGAGCCGGTCCTTTCGAACAGCTACAAAAGCCCCCGCTTATCTCTACCACATACAAAATTTACAGACCAAGAGATTACAAATAACAACTTTTTTAGTCGTCTTAAGAGGTGATACCCCACGGAAAGATAGGGAGGGGTAGATCCTTACGCCGTATAGCATACTAACAAAACTTACGTAAAGGTGTATTAAGTTTTGTTAATAATAAAACCATGCTATTTTAACAATTTTAGTGCTTATCTAACAGCCCTTAAACAGGCCCCTGTAAATAGTCACAGCAGGACAAAGGCCCTCTCCCATAAAGAGAATCTGTTCGACAAGCAGATTTTGAAAACCATTATTATTAGTGGCTCAATGTTACGGCGATTTATGACGAACCTAACAATCAAACATCGAAGTACTCTGTGTCTTTTAACAATTTAGTCTGTGGCAACATCTATGTTACCAAAAATAATAAAAGTTCCAGATAGCATACTGATGCAGGATACGTCAACCCCAGGCCACAACCACCCGTAACGTTGTTGTGCTATAAAAATATTTCACAGAAATTACGTATAAAGTAAGTCAAGCCTCAATAAAATCACACCATGACGCATCCCTGAAATGGTCTCCTTTAGAGGTAACCATATCTTGAATAAACTAAACAATGTTAAAAAATAACACGGTATGATCTTATCAGGGGAAAATGTCATCTGGAATTATTGTGATTTTTTTTGTGGCTACTAACCCGGCGGGTAGCTACCCTTTTCCTGCCTACCTTAATTTCCCAAACATCACAAATTCAATATTCTTCTTAACGCTTGTTAGATTCATATCCATATGAAAACTTTAAACTGATAACAAAACTATTCACTACTCAGGCAGTACTGTTACCAACACATTACTTATAAAAATCGTACCGGAAGGTACTTTCCCCAATTCCGTATACAGCCAAAAGTTTTCTTTTCCTCTCACTAGTGCCACTACTTTTACACCTTTAGGCATTTTTTTACAATATTAATACGTATTTTTCGGCATACTTCCCCTTGGGGGGCAAGGACGGCTTACGTTGGTCGTACGCTTGCAACGACTGAAGCCTCACGGTGTTCCACTGTCACCGCATATCGGCAAGATTACGAGGACACATCCTCATCCTCTCCTCTCCTGGTATATACGCACCAGAACACGGACGCGCCACCACCTCGACTGTGGAGGGAAAAGAGAGCAGTGCAAAGCAATAACGTGAACACTACAGTCCACCAACTCGCAAAAGCCTACTTGGAGTGGCCACCTTTGAACGACCATCGCCGCTAAGTTAAGCTGGTCACAATTCACCCGTATTAAACCCATCCATACGAGTCGAAGACTCGGCGGTTGAGCATCGCAGAGTGCGAGGCGAAATACATGTTGGGTGTACGTTTTTGGTGGTATGTATTACCTAGTGGCAGGTGTTATGCTGGTGTTATTCGATTGGTTTGGTTGTTGCTGCTCTCCTTTTCGAACTATGCAAAACTTGTATAATTTTAATTTTTCATACGAATCTTACGGAAAAGAAAAAAGTTTCCTGAATGATCTTTAAACAGATGTTACAATACACATTTGTACCTTACGAGTACACGAAGTATACTAAAATATATTTTTCTCGAGAATTTCTTTCTGCAAATGTAAACATCATTTGGTATGCTGATACACAATTTATTTTGCTTGAACACGGATAGAGTAAATGTTGTTCGACGTTCCTTTACGAATATCCGAATCTTATGTATGAATATTTAGAGGAAGTAAATCCTCCCAATGGGAGAATTCTACGTTCGGCAGTTGAATATTGAAGGCACAACAGAGAAGAAAAAAAATATTCATTCACTGGCTTTTAAAACTGTGAAACATGACTTCTCAGTTTCGAGTCCGCCAATTATATTTTGTTGTGAACCACTTATAATAAAAAGTCTTAGTAATAATTGATGGTATTATTATATTTTATTGAAGAATATTTTCCGGGTTAGTCCGGTTAATGAAAATACAACTTACATTACTTTAACAGCCTATCCTGCCAGTCCACTGGAGGACATAGGCCTCTCTTAAAGAGAGTTTGCTGATGGAGAATTGAAAGTACACGTGTCCGCTGAATTGTGGTGAATAAGCTACACTATCACTGGTATTATTATATTTAATTAATGTGTGTGTAAACTGTGATTAGTCGACGTAAATTCCTACTGACCGATTACAATTATCAAAGTGAAAGTCGAAACTGTTTCTTTGAATTTAGGCTTGTTTAAAGCTCTTATGAACGTTAAAATCTACATCGGTCCCTAAAACAATACAGAACGTATTGTAAAAGAACCGGCAAGAAACTCTAGAGTCTTTTTCTAATGCCAATGTCGTTTACAATTTATAATTAAACCAATACAGTGTGAAATGTATATTAATATTTTTTTTAATCAATTCTAACAATAAATCAGTAGTAGCCAGGGGTACTGCAAGTACAGAGTAAGAGCTATTTCCACCCATCTTTGTCCTTTATATATTGATCTATTTATTAGTAGGCCTTATTAACAGTTTCTTTTAAAAACTTCTTAAGTATTATGTGTTTCTTGCACTATATTTTGACAGATTTTATTGTAAAATTAATGCATTTACAACAAAAAAAACTTTCTTGTTTGAGTCAATCTAAGTTAGGAACCTCTAGCTTAACGCCACCACCCATTCTACATGAGGCAATATTTTTTTGTCACATATATTTATATTTTTCCGTGCGTGGCAACATCATCATATTACTTTAAAAAAAACCGGATATGGATAGTGTACCATATCCTGTTTTCACGCACGCGCTTCTCCTCTCCCTCTAATATTATATAATATACTATACTATTATACGATTTGATAAGATAGGACCGAAAACCGCGTCAGTGACACAGATCTCCTAAGTAAGTCCCGATACAAACAATCGAAAGTTCTAGATCTTCGGCTTCGACTAAGATTGAAATGCAACCAAGACTCTACAAGTAACGTATTGTACATAGCCCATAGACATACCGTTAAATGAACTCACAGACAGGTTTCTTGTTTAATATAAACTTTTTGGTCCCTGCTTGTCTTCATCTCATACTCGATTTGCATAAAATCGCCTTCGAATCGATATCCACATTACGATATCGAGTAATTATCCCGACAGTTCATTGCCCACATAACATTTTTAAAAAATATCTCGTAACATTTAACGATTGCGAAGTAAATCGAGGCTAAGATGTTGTAACTAGATATCCTTTTGTAATATAATAGCGCCTTACTGGAATTTAAAATCGGAACCCCTATTGATCGCTTCGCCATTACGGAGGAAAAGGACCCTGACTATGTTAGAGCAGGACGCACATATTTCCGCGTCCCGAAGGATCCAATCGCCGAGGACGCGTCTATAGCGAGCTTATATGGCGCTTCAGAGCTCTCGAGGCCCCGTCAGCGAAGAACTACTTCAGGAAATGATTTAATAGACAAACTTTGATGACTGTTTGATATGGGCAAAGTTGGTACTTGTTTATTATGATAAATTTTTAAGAATTGTTAAAATAATACTGTGCCATTACTTTAAACACACGTAGATACCAGATACGTAAAATATATTTACACAGTGTTCCTTCATAAGAAAGATGGATGAACCAAGTGCAATATGGGTTGCCTTTGGGAGAAAAAGGAGTATACTTCTCCGTTCAACCACCAATGATCATGATTTCATATGATCGCGATTTATCGAGCATGATGTAGGTAGGCATAATTACTTTTATCCGAATCGTTACAGTCCGTTTATTTGTACATAAAAACAATTGTCAGGTGAGCCGCACGCTCGTTTGCCCCCTTCTTCTATAAAAAAAAAAAATTGTCAAATATTAAACTATACTCAATAAAACAATCAAAATAAATCTTGATCAAAATACTTTTATCTGTTTACAGTTTTTTTTAAAATGTAATTAATTATTTAAGCTGGAACGTTCCTAAGATATATGAAAGATTCCAAAAGACTGCTATGTCTCAGCTATTCATCTGCGGTTGAAATATTCGGCAAAATTCTATTGACACCCGTCGCGAAGCCATTAAAATAATACTGTGCCATTACTTTAAACACACGTAGATACCAGATACGTAAAATATATTTACACAGTGTTCCTTCATAAGAAAGATGGATGAACCAAGTGCAATATGGGTTGCCTTTGGGAGAAAAAGGAGTATACTTCTCCGTTCAACCACCAATGATCATGATTTCATATGATCGCGATTTATCGAGCATGATGTAGGTAGGCATAATTACTTTTATCCGAATCGTTACAGTCCGTTTATTTGTACATAAAAACAATTGTCAGGTGAGCCGCACGCTCGTTTGCCCCTTCTTCTATAAAAAAAAAATTGTCAAATATTAAACTATTCTCAATAAAACAATCGAAAGTTCTAGATCTTCGGCTTGACTAAGATTGAAATGCAACCAAGACTCTACAAGTAACGTATTGTACATAGCCCATAGACATACCGTTAAATGAACTCACAGACAGGTTTCTTGTTTAATATAAACTTTTTGGTCCCTGCTTGTCTTCATCTCATACTCGATTTGCATAAAATCGCCTTCGAATCGATATCCACATTACGATATCGAGTAATTATCCCGACAGTTCATTGCCCACATAACATTTTTAAAAAATATCTCGTAACATTTAACGATTGCGAAGTAAATCGAGGCTAAGATGTTGTAACTAGATATCCTTTTGTAATATAATAGCGCCTTACTGGAATTTAAAATCGGAACCCCTATTGATCGCTTCGCCATTACGGAGGAAAAGGACCCTGACTATGTTAGAGCAGGACGCACATATTTCCGCGTCCCGAAGGATCCAATCGCCGAGGACGCGTCTATAGCGAGCTTATATGGCGCTTCAGAGCTCTCGAGGCCCCGTCAGCGAAGAACTACTTCAGGAAATGATTTAATAGACAAACTTTGATGACAGTTTGATATGGGCAAAGTTGGTACTTGTTTATTATGATAAATTTTAAGAATTGTTAAAATAATACATAAATTATACTAAAGTATTACTAGAAATGGGTTTAAAAGCAATTCTAGATGCTATTCCTGGCATCTATAACGGTATATATAAATACTATAATGTCATATTTAACTTTTGTGTACATTCAAGATCTTTTAAATAAAGCGCTGTAACATGATTTCAAAACAAATTCAAAATGCAAGCGGCGCTATAGCTTTATTATCAATTCTGTGTAGCGGTTACCTCACTCACCGAACGAAACGCAGAAGCCCAAGATGCCTCTACTTCACGCCGGTATTCTGCGAGGTCGTGGTACCAATCCGGTCGAGCCGGCCCATTCGAGCAGCAGCTAAAGCCGCGCTTGACTCTACCACGCTTAATCATTCAGTCTTTCCATAAACGGAAGCATTTTCCCTAATCACTACTCTGAAATATAAACATTGACAGGCTTTGATCAGACCGACCACACAAGTGAAGCAAATATATGCGATCGGTACGTACAATAGGAATTGAACGAATCTGACCGACGTCCTATTTGCTAGGAGCGAATCTGTTACACTGAACAAAATCAGTGTCAGAATAGTTATTCGGATTGAACCGATGAATTCGCTAGTTAAAGTTAGGTACAAAACGATTGAGTTTAATTAACAGACTAACCTATTGGTCAGTTTCACCGAACAATCGTTACAAGTTCAAACTTTAAAGCTAACATGAGTTTATCTACTAATTAGAATTTACTGCAGAATTTGCTTTTCCTTGTAATTTCTATGAAAATTAAATAGTTTTCGAAATATTACGTACGTGGTTTGTTCTAAAGGTGGAACGGTGACTTTTGCTGATGTTCGAATGGGCCGAATCCACAGGTGTAAAGACACCGTTTAACTCTACTTCGTTTAAAACGTCGTACTTATTTTAAGTTCCCTTGAAATACCTTCTCTTTAGAAGAGATGTCTTTTTTAAAGGTGTGGAATTTTACTGAGATCGGATTATATACTAACTTAGGATGCATTTTATCATCAGAAAGGAGGCTGGGCTGCTGCAGCGGTTAAGGGAGGATATCCGGTTATAACCATAGCGACTGAATACGTGTATCCGCAACTGTCAGTCATCGGGATGAGCCTGCCCGAGTATCTTCCATTAAACCTCCGCAAATATACAATAATACTTATTGCAACGCACGTCAGAAAAGCACATGTAAAATATTCGGAGAATTACTATGCGAAAGACCTTTATCGAGGATCTTAACCCCCTTAATGGGCCCTCACGCCCGTACAGGGATGATCAGAGATCTAGTTTTACATTTTATTCCTTTCGACCCACTTTTCACAGCAGAGCTTATTTGGGACAACGTCCAACCCAGCGTTATAATTGGTACGTAAGTTTCGGAAAACTCTCATTGGTACAATAATTAATTGGTTTCAATATATACGCTATATATAGTATAGTAAAGTAAAGTAGCAGCCTGTAAGTGCCCACTGCTGGGCAAAGGCCTCCTTCTCAAATATCTGAGAGGGTTTGGGAGCCGGGAAGGATACGCCACGCTGTTCTTTTCCTTGTTTTTATGAGAAAGGCGGCGAAGGAGCAATCGGTTCACCCGATAGTAAGTGATTACCGCCGCCCACGTACAGCTGCAACACCAGAGGTACTGCTGGTGCGTTGCCGGCCTTAAGCGTATTTGGCAGGATGAGGAGGAGGATGAGAAAGGGGATTGAGCCTCCGGTTACCTCACTCACCGAACGAAACGCAGTAGCACAAGATGCCTCTATTTCGCGCCGGTATTACGCGAGGCCGTGGGTCCGCACCTGCCGAGCCGGCCCACACGAGCAACACCAAAAGCTGCCGCTTGGCTCTACCGCTGTGTGAAAAAACTACGTAGTTTTCACACAGTGGTTAGTCACCGTACGTACGTAACTACTTACTGGAACAGTGCGAGTTGGCGCACTTCACATTTCGTCGAAAATAATAATTTTTATTATTTCTTAATCATGCAGGTTTCCTCTCGAAGTTTTCCTTCACCGCCGAGCACGTGTTAAAAACAGCACTTAAAATATAAAACGCTATTAACAGTTTTAGTGGTGCCGGCACCGGATGTCGGAAACCAGGTCATTTGCGCTCTATGAAAATAAAGCGAGGGTATATATAAGCCGTGGTAGACTAGTGGTCAGGACTAGTCTACCACGGCTTATATATAGGCAGAGAGAGATTGTGTTCAGCGTCGTCATCCTTCTCGCTGCTATGCTTTCGCAACTCACTCTTCTCCACTCCGGGAAATAGAACTTGACGTACGTTACTTAAAAAATGAGCATTGAAAATATTGGTTTTCTCTCGAAGATTCGAATCAAGTATCGATGTACCCATAGCTATATAACTACAAACTAGAGCTCAGTTTGAACCGGTCGAGAGTGATTTAAGCGCTCTCCATGATAATAAGCACCCCCCCCTGCTACCCCCCCCCCCCTTTCACCCCTTTCGCTAAAAGCAGCTATTAAGATCTCGCCGTGCATCTACTTAAGTGGCCCTAAACAACTTCGAGGTTCTAGAGAATGGAATATTAAATGATATTGCATGTACTACGTGGTGTCGTTAAGATTTAGAATATCGTTATTTTATCCCAAATTTATGCAATAATAAGTTATCTAAATAAATTAAACGCTGATAGTTCTGCTGTAGGCGTATCACTTGAGAAAAGCACACGGGTATTCTGCGAGGTCGTGGTACTATCCCAATCGAGCCGGACCGGAAAAGTAGCCGGACGTTACTCGTATTCACTATATAAGTTGGATAAGGGCCAAAAAAATGACAAAATCTAGAGGCGATAGGTGGCGCTTTAGTCGAAGTATTAGTAAATTTCATTCTCATCCTTTCACCAACCGGATAGCGCTGAACAACGCCCGCCTGGGACAGCTAGTCTAAAATAATTTAATACATAATATGAAAGGGTGTAAGGAGGAGAAGGGGGAGTAATCAATCTTTTTATCCGAATGTCAGCTTGCTAATTAAAGAATATGGCTAAGCCGACCGACTGATCAGCAAAATACCATCCCAGACCAGCGACAGTAGCAGCATCATAGACGCGAGGGCACCGGAATTGTACTCACCAGCCCGCACTTAAGTAACCACACCGTATATTATAATGAACAGAGATTTCCAAAATTCAAAGCAAATTAAAAAAATCAAAAACCATAGAGTCATCAATCAAAAATTGACGTTGTTGTCACGATTCCAGAGTTGGAATAGCATTACTCTTATATGACCATCAATGGCATATCGTTAATGTGAGTTGTATTGTTAACGTGCTTTGGCATGTTGTGGCATCTGATAGAATCTGCAATCCCATCACATCCAGAAGTCGACTAACGAAAACGACAGTGTTAGCCTTCGACATATGGTGAAATAATCATATCAAACATACAGACTCAATACACTGTTAATATTTTATACCTAATTCATTGTCAGATCAAATCTTAGTAACAGGTTAGATTATATTACGCTTCTGAAAATTATAAATTAAATACACACTAAGATTTTTTTAGTTACTTACCGCTTGTAACTTGAAGAGTAGTAGCGAAAAGGCATAGTAGCGACAGCGAGAGGCATCCTAGCGAGTTGAGCCAATGTGCCGCGGCCATACTGCATCCTGTAGATACAAATATGTTTAGAACAGCGCCCTCAAACGGGTAGCGTATGAACTATTACAATCACTGTATATAACCTCGAAGCAGTTCAAAATAAAGATACTAGATGGCGCTGTAGCACTATACGCAATAAAGCAATTTTCCTTTTAATGTTATGTATCTTCCACAAGCAACTACTACAACAACCACAACTTCATTCTCTCTCATCTGTAATATCTTACGGGGCAGGTAGAGGTAACATGACATCCAATAGTAAACAGCAAATTTCTATTCGTAGACACACTAGTTTTATATATATCGTCTGTCTTATGTTACTACCATATCTTAAGTTAAGCACTCAAAGATATTTGCCCTTTTATATTTACCAGCTTCGGGGTTTCGTTTCGAGGTATGTGAGGTCAAATTATTAAATTTCACCAGCAACACGGAAGCGCCAGTTTCGTTTGTAAGCCAGGTGAAAAGTGGGATATATCACCTATCTTTCCAAATACCAACGCAGGTGGTTCAACCTGCTGGCTGACCAGCAAATCAAAATACGAATACATTATGTTCACTTTTCGCTGACTAAATAAATACAATAGAGTCGCGAAAATTTAGCTCAGTAACAATTATAAAATATACAATGCTTACCATATCGTCAGTATATATTTGCGCCGCGGTCGTATCGCCCACCTCAAATCACCTGTTAAAGAAAATTATATTTAATACACAGAGCAAAGATATTCTTTATTCAAAAATAACAATGTCAGGAACAGGCATAAGAGGCTCGCCATCCATCACGCTCCAACTATGAATCTATGGACCCTATGGGTGAAAGACGTGGGTACTTACGTGTACACATAAACTGTTTTGGAGTTCTTAGTACTACACCATACACGTTAAACATCGCTGCCCCTCACCGATCAAAGTAGGTAGGTATATTAGCACTCTCAACTGTCATTCATAGGGGATGTCAGAGACTATGAATTTCTATTTGGCACAACAGAGCGTAAGCAAACGACCTTCTGCAACCACTAACTTTTCGCCTCTCCGGGACGGCGAGCTTCATTGAGATTAATGATTGTTGTAGACGATTTATTCTACATATGGTATATTATAAAGCTAAAGAGTTGATGATGTTTGAACGCGGTAATCTCAGAAACTACCAGTTCGATATAATATATCTTTGTGTCACTCAGTGTCACTCATTAATTCTTAGACATGCATGTTTCCTCACCTCGCGATATTTTCCATCACCGAGCGAATGGCGGCTCGGTGGCGTAGTGGCTAAGCGTTTAGTTGCGGCGTGGTGGGGCGGGAGTTCGATTCCAGCACGGGACTAGTATTCGTATGGACTATAAATAATTGTTCCGGCTCTTGGTATTTATCCGTGTGCAATTAATGTATGTAAACTGCCCCCGGAACACAAGAAGAAATTCGTACAGTCGAAGGTTAATGTTTTTTTAATTAAAACCAAAAGTAAAGTAAAGCAGCAATTTTAATAGTACCGGGATCGAGCACAATTCAATCGCGTACTATGAAATTAAAGCGAGCGCCCTGACTACTAGGCTACCATGGCTCTGCCAGGCGCACATGCTAGTCACATCATGTAATAATTAATGTTAAACCAAATTTGATATTTAAAATATCATATTATTCCGTAGCATCCAGTGCTAAGTTTAAATAATTCTTTTACGTAAAATATATGACATACTTTCGTAGGAATTCAAAATTAAATCAGTATTTTTATAAGAATAATGCGATTTCTAAATTTACGAACACGAAAACTTTATCTTCACCGTTGCACAAATTACTGTAAAGGCTTTGATTAACCGCCCTGCGTGAGTCTTAATTAAGGAAACAATGCAAGCCTTGGTCTAGAGTCTCTTTAGACCAAAATTAGGGTTCACACAATTTTTTTCTTTCTTTTTACAATTTTCAGGTACTTTACAGGTCATGTTCTGTTTATTTACGTAATATCACATAAAAGGATCAAGATAGATTACACTGCAATGAAAACAGTACTCAGAATATCTATAAAACAAGGAATGTGTAAATGTTCACTTGTAATATTATATACATAAAAGAATGTTCAAAATAGCTTAACTATGGGATATTTCATGTAGTACGTGTACATTTCACTTTTGTGATAAAATCTGACAAGGAGCGCATAGCTTAATTGTAAGTAAATGATTACTTTTGCATATAGACCCTTACGCACAGTTATATATGCGAACTTATGTTCATCTAAATGAGTTGTTATCACCCACCTATTGCATCTACGTCACGCTGAGTTAGTGAGTCTGGGTATCGACTGGATCTCCATTTATCCTATCCTTCATGTTCAGACACAATCAGAAAAATGGATTTTTGTATTGTTTTTACATGTTTTAACGCACGTCATATACGAAACATCAACCCAAAAAGAATGCTCAAATTGCTGACCAGCAAATAGTTTGAATGTGGAACAAATTGATCACGGCACCTCGGGATCTTATTCTTCTTTAGAATTCTCAAAACCAGTATTTCTTATAGTGGGCAGTGGAGACTTTCATGGGAGAAGTAGAGGGCTCAGAGAAAAATAACTCGTAGGGTCTATTCAAACAGTGAAAGAATATTTAAAATCAGGTCATTAGTTCCGGAGACTACCCAACACATATGTATACAATCGCTAGAACAGATTTTCAATATGATTGTATAGTAAATTCCTCAACCACTCCTCGAAAATATATCGCAATTTCTTACGTAACTATGTCACATTGTCATTAACAATTTACAATAAAGTCCATTGAATGTGGATTACCAGGCAAGTATCTGTACAGGCGGTGCCAAGGTCACAAAATACAGTACAAAAAAATGTCAAAATAATAACTACAAATTTTGGAATATTGTTTATTCCTTAAAATTACGATATTGAGCACTACTAAGTCATGGTGCTCAATAACGTAAACGATGGCACCAAAATTAATAATACTTAATAAAGTCACTTTTATTATATACATAAAAGAATGTTCAAAATAGCTTAACTATGGGATATTTCATGTAGTACGTAATATCACATAAAAGGATCAAGATAGATTACACTGCAATGAAAACAGTACTCAGAATATCTATAAAACAAGGAATGTGTAAATGTTCACTTGTAATATTATATACATAAAAGAATGTTCAAAATAGCTTAACTATGGGATATTTCATGTAGTACGTAATATCACATAAAAGGATCAAGATAGATTACACTGCAATGAAAACAGTACTCAGAATATCTATAAAACAAGGAATGTGTAAATGTTCACTTGTAATATTATATACATAAAAGAATGTTCAAAATAGCTTAACTATGGGATATTTCATGTAGTACGTAATATCACATAAAAGGATCAAGATAGATTACACTGCAATGAAAACAGTACTCAGAATATCTATAAAACAAGAAATGTGTAAATGTTCACTTGTAATATTATATACATAAAAGAATGTTCAAAATAGCTTAACTATGGGATATTTCATGTAGTACGTGTACATTTCACTTTTGTGATAAAATCTGACAAGGAGCGCATAGCTTAATTGTAAGTAAATGATTACTTTTGCATATAGACCCTTACGCACAGTTATATATGCGAACTTATGTTCATCTAAATGAGTTGTTATCACCCACCTATTGCATCTACGTCACGCTGAGTTAGTGAGTCTGGGTATCGACTGGATCTCCATTTATCCTATCCTTCATGTTCACACACAATCAGAAAAATGGATTTTTGTATTGTTTTTACATGTTTTAACGCACGTCATATACGAAATATCAACCCAAAAAGAATGCTCAAATTGCTGACCAGCAAATAGTTTGAATGTGGAACAAATTGATCACGGCACCTCGGGATCTTATTCTTCTTTAGAATTCTCAAAACCAGTATTTCTTATAGTGGGCAGTGGAGACTTTCATGGGAGAAGTAGAAGGCTCAGAGAAAAATAACTCGTAGGGTCTATTCAAACAGTGAAAGAATATTTAAAATCAGGTCATTAGTTCCGGAGACTACCCAACACATATGTATACAATCGCTAGAACAGATTTTCAATATGATTGTATAGTAAATTCCTCAACCACTCCTCGAAAATATATCGCAATTTCTTACGTAACTATGTCACATTGTCATTAACAATTTACAATAAAGTCCATTGAATGTGGATTACCAGGCAAGTATCTGTACAGGCGGTGCCAAGGTCACAAAATACAGTACAAAAAAATGTCAAAATAATAACTACAAATTTTGGAATATTGTTTATTCCTTAAAATTACGATATTGAGCACTACTAAGTCATGGTGCTCAATAATGTAAACGATGGCACCAAAATTAATAATACTTAATAAAGTCACTTTTCTTAGAGACATTCCCTCTGCTCAATTTTTTTAATTTTTGTTTGATTTACTTTACTTTACTTTACTTTACTTTACTTTACTTTACTTTACTTTACTTTACTTTACTTTACTTTACTTTACTTTACTTTACTTTACTTTACTTTACTTTACTTTACTTTACTTTACTTTACTTTACTTTACTTTACTTTACTTTACTTTACTTTACTTTACTTTACTTTACTTTACTTTACTTTACTTTACTTTACTTTACTTTACTTTACTTTACTTTACTTTACTTTACTTTACTTTACTTTACTTTACTTTACTTTACTTTACTTTACTTTACTTTACTTTACTTTACTTTACTTTACTTTACTTTACTTTACTTTACTTTACTTTACTTTACTTTACTTTACTTTACTTTACTTTACTTTACTTTACTTTACTTTACTTTACTTTACTTTACTTTACTTTACTTTACTTTACTTTACTTTACTTTACTTTACTTTACTTTACTTTACTTTACTTTACTTTACTTTACTTTACTTTACTTTACTTTACTTTACTTTACTTTACTTTACTTTACTTTACTTTACTTTACTTTACTTTACTTTACTTTACTTTACTTTACTTTACTTTACTTTACTTTACTTTACTTTACTTTACTTTACTTTACTTTACTTTACTTTACTTTACTTTGCTACTTTATTTATGTAACCCTGTATTCTGTTAAAACCCCGGGTTTGTTACACAGCTATAAAATGCATCTGTGTTTTTAAAGACCTGACATTATACGATTCAGTTATTCCTCTCGTGCGGCGTAGCGCAAGGCTAATAGAATTATGCCCTGGCAGTGAAGGCGGAAGTTGTATCAATGCGGAACTAAATAATTCAAGTCGCTGGCTCCATCGTAGCGTTGTAATATTCATCAAAAAATATAAATGCATTTTATATAGAAATATTTGACAACAATCTTATTTTTCTGTACAAAAAAGTGTTTTTTGTGCAACGGTTTTATTTTTGTAAGAAAACCGAAAAACTGCAGGAAATAGATTAAAAATTTATACAAAGAACGTAACTTACATCGTTACAATTTGATATACATATAGACAATAGTTCTAGTTTAATGTTCCGTAATATACTTAACTGCACCAGCAAGTGCCCGCGGCTACACGATAAAATATGACGTTTATCCTATTGTACGTATAATTTTTATATTGAATATTGAGCGTGCCATTCAAAAATGGTTGATCGTGATTGGAGGAAAGAACTCAGCCGCGGTACCCTGGTGGTCGCTTAGAACGCTTGCTTTACTTTCAAAAAAAGTGATTGACCTGGGTTCTATCACCGGTACCACCAAAATTGTATTCCTAACATCGTGAGGAGACCTGCATTGAGACGAGAAATATTATTTGGAGGACATGTAAAGTCCGTCAACTCGCATTGGAGCAGCGTGGCAGCGCCTTCTCGGCTCCAAAACTGTCTCATATATTTGAGAAGGAGGCCGTTGCCCAGCAGGGGGCACTTATAGGCTGATTTACTTTACTTTTATAAAGAGAACGTATTTTGAGTTTCTTTGTGGAGGATAGTCTCAGAAACTGTTGAACCAATTTTACCAACCTTTTCAACCCGTTACAATCGGTTACTTTACTTTACTTTACTTCTGAAATCATGAGAAGTATTTAAAAATAAGAGAAAATTCAAAATTCGTGAAATATCATTAAATTTAATTACGTTAACTCAAACCGAAGAAAATAGACCACTAGGGTTTATTTTTCGGCTTACGCTTGGCAAATCGAAATGCTACATAGGTCAAATTAAATCATTTATTCAACGTAAAAAACATACATTATACTTGTCACACATATTTTTTTAAATATACTTCGGTTCCGTAATAAGGTTCTTCTGAGGGAGAATAAACTGGCGAAAGAAACTACGTAGATATCCTATTTTTTTTTTTCAAAACATACAAAACATTTTAATAAACTAATATTGCAATATTTTTATATAGACACTGTTTGTGTGAGATCACCTATTTCTTGTTATTATCATCCAAGTATTCCTTTATATTATAATAACCCTTTTTCTAAAGTATCTGTATAACATTTTTTTTAAACCTTATATAACATTTTTATATATATATAGGAAGACTTTGCGCACTTGCTGAGATTTTGTTGTAGAAACGTATACATTGCCCCATGAACGAGTTACTGAGTCAATGGAATCTAGTAACTGGCATCACCAGCTTGTGTCTGTTCCTAGTATTTACATTATGAATATATGTACATACATTAGATTTTCATATATGTATTGAGAAGAGAAGGTTAGAACATTTATTTCTTTAAATTTATCGCTAAGAGATTTTCTAGAATTAAGATTATAGATAGCTCTTATGGCCCTCTTTTGTAAAACGAATATTGTTTCAATATCAGTCGCATGTCGCTTGATAGAGCCAACCGCTAAAGCCGCTGCTTGGCTCTACCACGTCATACTTACTTTAAATCAGGTAAACTTTGTGCTCACTTGTCACCCTCATTTGTCAAAAGTGCCTACTTTAGCTTTTTGGAACTGCAACTGACATCTAAACTACCTTCTAAGTTACAACGCGTTACTGAAAGCATTCCAAGTATTGTAATGGTTAAGATAGAGATGTAGAACCGTGGAAGCTTAAGGGACACTGAGTAATCACGGCTCGAACCCCGGTGCCGGCACCACAAAAATTCTTAGATGCATTTTTAATTGATCTGATGTGCCGAGTTAAATCTAAATTTATCACGTTAAAGTGCGTTGTCCAGTCAGTAATAATTATTTTAAGCATCCTTCTGATAGTCCACTGCTGGACATGAGGCGCTCCCATAGGATTAGTCTATTCAAAGGGGGCTAGATAAAAAGAAAGTCTAGTGTAATGATTGCTACTAACCACATTACATTTATAATTCAATTGATGACCGCGTGTCTTCGTGGTTAGAGTACCTGACTACTGAGACATAGGTCCTAAGTTCGATTCCCAGCCGAAGCTAATATCTGAGCAAAATCACAAATGATTGGTTTTCGTGTCTGGCCTGGTGGTTGTATCGTGTCCCGTGCCACTGACCCTTCCGATCTTGACGCATATGTGTTACATCGAATACGGGAACGTACAGATGAGCGAGTGCCTCTGTGTTTGCGCGTACACATGCGGCACTATAATATCTCCTGCACAGTTGACAACTACCGATAGTATTCGATAGTTGGCGCCGTGATGGAAATCTTCCAGGAGCACATAATCTCATTAGAATTCAATCAGTCCATAAAGTTCGGAAATCGACACAAATTTAGCTTCGCTGAGCGGAGTGCATAAGTTATACGCCTTTATAGAGAAATGTTTAATTAAAGCTGGGCGCGCCGTGGCGGTATTCCATTAATTACATTCCACGGGTACGTTCTTGTACGACTCATCTTTGTGTAGGACTTTGATATGATAAATAGCATACCAGGAAAACATATTTTAAATGATTTCAACGGTTGTAAATTCTAATATCACATAACAAATAAGTCTCGTAGGTTTACGGCATGTGTTTATATACGTTAAATAAATAACAGTGTACTTAGTATTTGGCAATTTTGACAAAAACACGACAATAACTGCGACTGTATTTTGCATATAAAGAATAAGAATTAATTTACAATAAATAGAACTTCTATTACAACTTAAAATATATGTGAAGCCAGCCAACCCGCACTGGAGGAGATGGGAAGGATTCCCCGCTCCAAACCCACTCAAACAAGAGATACCATTTTCCATCATTTGGACATATCAAGGTGCTACTTTTATACGTGAAAGAAAGCAAACGGTTGCTTTTGTTGCTGTTCGAAAGGTCCGGCTCGACCGGCCTCGCAGAATACCGGCGTGAAGTAGAGGCATCTTAAGCTTCTGCGTTCGGTGAGTGAGGTAACCGGAGGCTCACTTCAGCTCCTATGAAGTTGTAGAAGTAACATGGACATCGGTAATAACTAACTATCGGGTGAGCCGCTTGCTCGTTTACCCCCTTTCCCATAAAAAAAACCCTTCTTCACTTCACTTTACTTACTACAGATGCATATACATATTTTAAGTTATGTTAAAGTAGCTTGTGTATTTTTCAACAAACAAAAGAATACTTTCTTTAAATAATTCTTCGGATAGCTAATAATAGATGTTGTTGGGTAAAAATCTATCAGTACATTACTGATCTGTCACAGATGGACAGAGAGATAAGAGAGTTCCATTTGGCACGACTCGGTATAGTCAAACAGGCTTCCGCATCCCACTGCTTCCCTTCCCAGGAGACTGTGACGGTTAGCGTGCCTCGTCGATTTCCTCTCTAATGTTGCTCTCTACACAGCAGTTTCATAACGTTTTATAACACGACGATATTCGTTAAAGCATACTACATTTTGCTATAATTTTTTAATGCTATATTTGCACCCACACCGTTTAAAACTTTTTAACATGTCTTTATGTCGATAAAACATAGCTTTTTTTAAGATATTGTGCTCAAACGAGCAAGTGTCTCACCAGATGGTAAGTGATTACCGTCGCTCACGTACATCCGCAACACCAGAGCAGCTGCAGCTACGTTGGCGTTTAAGGTTATTTGGGAGGATGAGGGGAAAATTAAGATTGTTTTTTTTACTAAAGTTTTAATCTTGTTTTTTTTTATAATCCTTACGTTCACTCCTGCAGCTTACATAAATAACATACACATAACACAAGTGGAAAGAAAACAACGGAAAGATATTACTTATTTTACCAAAAACGCAATTAATTTTCTTCCTAAAATTATGATCTTGTTTATGGACAATGGAAATTTGTTTTGTAAAATAATTCCCCGGCTTAAGGGTTAGTGCACATATGACTAGACACCACCCATCTAGTACGCTGCTGCCTGTTATCGGTCTGAATATTTTACATCCGAGATATTTAATACGCCATTTATTCGACACTGTGGGGTTCTGCTCAAAATCGCCTTGAGTTGACTTTTACGATACGGGACGAAGTAGCATGACATCCATAAGGACATCCTTCTTACGCGACCATCTAAGGCCGATAATAAAAGTGTTTTATTATTCCGAAAGGATAAATTGCGACGTATAATTTTAACAGCTTTACACTCTATGGTTCATAATCGCGTGCCGTACAATGGTCGGTAAAACTGTAAATTTTTACGTTTTATGAATAACGATGTACATATACTTTATCGGCTCTTTTACTCCACCTTCTAAATTAAAATATTTCGCGATTTGTGACAATAATATAAGTTATGTGTGTTACAATACAAATTTAAGACTCCATATTAATTGAAATACCCCTCAGGGTAGGCAGAGATTGTAATCCATTTGCCACGTTCCTGACACTACTACGAGTATCTCGCCTCTGCGAAAGAAATCTATGGGTTTTGGGTATTTTTAATTAGGTCCTTCTTCAGCCCACGTTCTCTCCACGTGTACAGAGCATTAAATAAGTCCTTTCTAAATTTTAGTCACAACGTAACAAATATTTTCTTTAAGCGATTTTTCTTGCCAGGAAAATAAGAAATCTCACTGACGTAAACGCAGCAGTTGCATACTAAAATTTTATATTCAGAAACAAGAAAAATTTACTTTTTTTTCTCTTTATTATTTATGGCCAGACTAGTTGTACTTAAGAAACGTGTTATTTACTAATAAAGGGAAAAACATTAAAAATTATTTTGTAGTAAATACTTATGTATAAATACGTTTATATAAATGTGAATTAACAATTTTCTTGGCCTTTCTTCTCTTTTAAGAAACAAATAAGCCTGGATACAAATAGCTTAAGAATAAGCTTTATTAAAACTGTAATTTACTCGCCTACCTGTAACCTTCAAAGCCTTTCATTTTGTATATGAATACAAAAACTTAATTAAACTCTGCATGCGGTTTAATAATTTTCGTGTTTTTATATCTCGAAACCCTTGTCGAAATATAAGATTGGCTCCGCGATAAAATTTCGTTAAATTAATGTTTTTAAATCTCGACGACATTATTTTATACAATGATTTCTTGTATTTACGAGTACACTACACATTTGAAATGAAAGTATTATTAACTAAATAAATGTAACTACTATTTACGGATTTTATATCGTTTAATTTTGTTTTATATTCCCCTCGTTTCGAGCTTTTTACAGCAGCCGTGGTCGCGGAGGTCCCCCCGTAAAGCACTCGAAACGTGGGGAATATAAAACAAAATTAAACGTGATAAAATCCGTAAATAGTAGTTTCATTTTAATTATTTTAATTAGTAACTATTTTAGGAACTTTACTGTCAACTTTTAAACAGATAATATAACTCTGCGACCACAATCCCGGACTATTTTCTACGTGGTAGACCTATGCGGCGGCTTTTGCTACTGCTCGAATAGTCCGTTTCTACCGAGGTGGTACCACGGCCTCGTGGAATACCGGCTTGAAGTAGAGGCATCTTGTGCTTCTGCATTTCGTTCTCTCCCGAAATATCCTAAATGGCCGGCAACGCACCTGCTGCTCCTCTGGTGTTGCGGATGTCCGTGGGCGACATAAACCACGTATGATGAGCCGCTTTCTCGTTTGCCCACTCTAGTATAAAAATTCGTATGTGTATTATTTTAGTTGTATGCGTAGATTTAAAAAGAATAATAAATACTTCGCACTTAATGTTAAAAAAGGGTGTTTAGACGACCATTTAAAAAAAACTTCAGTCTAGCTAATTTCCTCGCGTTTTATCGCGCCCCTTTATATTGCATTCCCTAATCCCCTGAGAGCTGCGCCATCAAAGATCCGACTTGAGCAAACACTCGTTTAAAACGAGATGTTGAGCGGTGCAGCGGGGGTGTGATTCAAAAGTTATAATGACTAACATAAGCGAAATTAAATTTAAAATTTATAAAATTTAAGGTTTTTGATTAATATTCGATAATCATTACGTAATTCTGTACGACAACTATAGAATTTTCTCAAGTAGCAACCGAAGAATATCCCACTGCTGGGTAAATGCCTTTTCTCATTTTCGAAAGAGTTTTAGAGCCGGGATGAGTCCGCCAAACTGCTAATACCATGTGGGCGGAGATCACATGTCCATGAAATATTTTTAATTATGTATCAAATATGGAAGTTTATTCACCACCAAGCACGTAGTAAATTCTGGTACCGCGATTTGTATCTTCTTCACGCGTTACCGCGAAATTGAAGCGAACGCCTGAATTACCACAGATTTCCTTAAAAAGGTGGGTTCACTGATCGCAGTTAAAATAGTTAAAACTATGGTATGCTACTTCTGCACGTACTGTAACTTCTACAGAATTAACGTACATAATCTCGACTGTAATATTTTAAAATAAGGACTGCAATATAAGACTGACGGATACGTAATTTTTCCATTAAAGTGAAACAAGCGAAATAGACAATAAAAACAAATTAGAGTTTAGACACAGTATTTGTGAGAATTCTTATTTACTTTTAATTCATTTATTTATTATCATATACTATGCACATTGAGATACATCATTATTACATACTATAAACTGGTTTAAACATATCTACTAAGTGTGAGAATCTGCCATCCCATCTCATCCCGGAAGTGATGTAAAAGTCGACTTAGGAAAAATACCTTTAAAATCTTGTGGCCATCCATCTCAAATATGCCGGGCTAAATCATGCAGGCCGATAAAATCCTACTATTTAATATGATTAAATCATGTCGGTCAGCAGCGTCTATATGAGGTGTCTGTTATCGCCCACCCACCGATTAAGCAAGATTATAAGGCACAAGTTCGGCCCCATATGGAATCCTGTTCTTATCTCTGGACCAAAGCTTCCCAGTACCACCTTTTTCCATTTGACCGTATTCAACGAAGAGCGGCTCGAGTCGTTGACGAACAAGTTCTCTCTGATCGGTCTCACCCACTGGCCTTGTGAACATATTTTCCATCTGTATGGTCTTTTTTAACGTATTTATCACGGGAAATGTTCCGGATCGATCCTACCCGCTAAATCCCATCTTCGTATATCAGAATACTAAGTTCTAACACACCAGCTAGATGTCTGGCAATCCACCACAGAGCGTTTCTTACGGAATTTTTTGCCACTCACTGCGTCTCTGTGGAATCAGTTGTCTCCAGCGCTATTTCAGTTACGACTTAGGGACCTTCAAGAGTTTTTATTCTTAAAGGCCGGCAGCGCACTTGCAGCTTCTCTGGTGTTGGGGATGTACGTGGGCGTCGGTAATCACTTATCATCAGTTACGCCGTTTTCCCGTTGCCAACTTTTGTACAAAAAAAGTGTGATGATTATGGCTAAAATCCTCCTTGAACATGAAGAAGTTACAGCCACTAGGAGCTGACTAGGAAGAGGTCTTCTTTAAATTTGGAAGGATAATGGAATCTAAGAAAGCCCGCGTCTACAGATAATCAATATTTAGAGAACTTGTGCAATCTACTCAACTAAATATAAATTTCTTAGATATTAGATTTCACACAAGCATGTTCCTGATATTTGTGATGACGCTCTTTGCCCAGCATGGATAATTTTTAGGCTATTACTTGAAACTACAGAAGAATTAAGCTCAAACTTGAGTTAACGTATAAAGAACTTTCTAGAAGCTTTAACAACGCAACCATATCCTATAATCTCTATGACATGATAAATCTTTTTCCGTGAAATATTTGCTTTCCTAAATCTCCGCCGGAAAGAACGTGTAATCGAAATGTGAAATAAAAATAACTTTAAATTTAAGACACGTCCCTCTTACGACGTAAGGCCACCGTTAGCAATGAATTCCAACAAAACTCGAAAAAGAGTGAGAGGCATTGTTGGAAATGCGGCAAATCTGTCCTTGCGAAACGAAAACTTCCCTAATAAAACGATATTTCTGAGAACAAGGATAATTTATCAACGTTTAACACGTACCTTACCTTTGTTTTTTTATAACCGAGATTACAGAAATTGGTGACGCATTTTACCTACCTATGCTTTTTCACATAGATATTTATTTTGAATTGAGAGAGGGCAAAAGTTAAAATTGTTACATTTGCTCTACATCTTTACATATACAGTTTCACGTGTAATTTTTTTGTATTATAATTTTAAGGAATACTTTTTAGCATTATTCGTTTATCAAAAAATCCGACGTGTATTTCTTTAAAGTATCTTTAATATTAGCTTTTATTAGTCTATGTCATATCCGTTTTACAAAGAGAAATGTCATCACGATTTGCGGCCCCCTGTTGTCTCTATCGCCAAAAGGGTATAGTACAGTAACTCAAAAGATGATTCAGAAGGCTTCTAGACTTCCTTATGGCTCGCAGAATGCACACCAATTCTCTTGCTTCATACATCATGCAACTTATTGTTACCATCGCTACATCTAACCAAAGCGGATGAGCAGCATAGTCCCACCCTGGCCACCGTGATCCGCTTCCGACGGCATATTAGAAGTGTGGAGGCTAGTATCTCTAGGAGCGTGACGAGGAATGTACCTCTTTTTTGCTGTGAGTTTAGCACACCAGCACGCATCGTCTGCTGTCTGATCTGATGATGTGCTTTCTTCCACTGCTGAACAAATCATCTCTATAAAAGCGCAAAAAAGGCTGGCAAACCGCGCCTCACTTGCAGGCCTTTTGCTCGCGAGTCTCTTTCACCGAAGCTGCCGAGGCCGCCGGGCCAACAGCATAACTTCAATTCCGACATGCCACGTATGGATGGTCCGTCCGTAGTAACCACGCTGGCCTGCTCTCTGTTACTAGTCTGTGGTATTTGGGTTTCGGGTGGGTGTTCCGCCATTAGTCGGTCGCCAGAGGCTCGATAGTTATTCAGCAGGGTTCCTCAAGTACCGTTGAGGTTAACATTTGAAGGAAAAGATGAACAATTACACCATACCTGCTGAGTAAAGCAAGATCCCTAGCGAAAGAGAAGAATTTCCAGTATATTTGGGTCAAACACTGCAAAATAATGGCTAGAAAATCGGACAGCTCACCTGTATTTTGTATAAAATGCGAGAACGACCTCTCAAAGATATCATAACTTACCCATTCACTTTTAAAAGTATTCTTAATAAATCTAACATTTCGTCACACGACAATTTGAGAACCGCATTCAAAACCCTTTGTTTAATTAACTACCGGAGTCTTAACGGAACGGCCATCCAATCTACGCACGTAAGTTTGCACCTGTTCGCACAACTTCCGCATCCTCGCGCTTCTACTCGCGCTGCAACAACGCTTATTATCGGGTGCGAAGCGCTCAAGCGCCTGAGGCTTGTCTTGCTTACTTTAAAATTTGTTAGCGAAGTTATTGTCTTAGCTACCGTAAGATTTTATTTTTATACTACCGTGTTTTGCAAATTATGCAATCGATACGCGGTATGACTTATTAATATATGTAATCTATAATTCTTTTAAAATTCTCGTATTTTGGATCATGATAGAATGTTTTCCAAATGCGTTCTTCTTTAATTCTAAACAGTTTAATTTAGACAACATTACGGTTTCGATTGTATACGTCAATAGCCTGTTACAAAATATATATCATAAATTGATTCGGTTTAGCCTTATGT
This sequence comes from Bhutanitis thaidina, assembly GCA_029286595.1. Classification (NCBI taxonomy): domain Eukaryota; kingdom Metazoa; phylum Arthropoda; class Insecta; order Lepidoptera; family Papilionidae; genus Bhutanitis; species Bhutanitis thaidina. Next base: position 13,999,742 of record JAGSMS010000008.1, on the reverse strand, counting down.
TGATTGGTACTATTAATGGCTTCCAATGGCATTGACATATATTACCAAAATACTCGAGGGCTACGCACAAAAACGCATTTATTTAAAAGAAATTTACTTTTACATTCATATGACGTTATTTCGTTAACGGAGACCTGGCTGCTTAACGGCATTAATGACTGCGAACTATTTGACGACAGGTATATGGTTTGGCGTAGAGATAGAAACTATGCGCTCACGCAAGAGAAATATGGTGGGGGAGTACTACTGGCTTTGACCCGTAAGCTCTTAGCTGTAGAACGACCAGAATGGTCTTCATCTGCTGAAGATATATGGGTTACAGTTACCAACAAAAGCGATAGCAAAAAAATAAATTTTTGTACCATATATCTATGTAGTGAAAGGGTGGGTAACTCCTTTAATACACAACTTAATAATTTTACTGAAAGATTATCACTTATTGTAAATTCATGCCCAAACGACTTTTTTGTTATAATGGGTGATTTTAACCTAAGTAATATCATTTGGACGAAACACTGTAACTATCATTCGCAGTACTCAGGTGTTACAGGTGAAGCCCAAACAATTTCCTTGGACTCCTTGCTAGAATGTAACTTAGTTCAATTTAATCTTAGCTACAACATTAACAATAGATTATTAGATTTAGTATTCTCCAACATTGATTTGCAAGTGTCTGCCTGTAGTCATCCACTGGTGCCGGAAGATAGTCACCATAAGTCTTTGGATATCTTTTTAAATTTAAAGCAATTCGACACATTAGAAATGAATTCCAGAAATAAATACTTTTACGAGTCGGGCATTACGTTAAAATAAAATCATTTTTAAATGAAGTAGATTGGAATGACTGCTTAATTAGGAACTCACTGGAGGACTCTGTCAGTGTCTTTTACGAACACTTGTATAGTGCTATAGAGAAATATATACCCCATAAGTTTATTAGTACTACTTCTTTTCCCCCGTGGTATAACGCGGCACTGAAGAAAGTTTTAAAGGAAAAGTTAAAATTTCTTCACAAACAGAATATATGGTAACTCATCTGATTATGACACATTTTCCCTACTCCGTAAGAGAGCTAAAGTATTGGAGTCAGAGTGCTATAAGACCTATCTCAAAAAATGCGAGGATTCTATAGCAAAAAACCCAAAACTGTTTTGGTCATTTATTAAGTCTAACAAAAAAAGTTATGGCATTCTTCCTTCTTCTCTTTCGTATGAGGGACAAACGGCAAGTTCTGGAGAGGATGTTTGTACGCTTTTCTCATCTTATTTTCAATCAACGTATCTTTCCTCCCGTACCATGCAAAATGATGGCTCCAGCGTGCACGATTCTCTAGAATTCTCGAATTCTATAAATACCATTAGCGATATAGAAATCATTCCAGAGACGGTTAATAAACTACTTAAGTCATTGGACATAACAAAAGGAGCAGGACCGGATCATATAACCCCTTTGTTTATAATAAAATGCTCAGACGTTTTAACTAAACCACTGACTCTGTTATTCAAACGCTCATTAACAGATGGTATGGTGCCAAAGATTTGGAAGTCTGCATTTATAACACCAATTCACAAAAGTGGCAACAAAAACAACATTGTAAACTACAGACCAATTTCTAAACTATGTGTCTTCGCAAAAATATTTGAAAGATTGGTCTATACGCAAGTTTACAATACCCTGTCAGCTTCTTTTATCGATCAACAACATGGATTTCTTCGTAATCGATCAACAACAACCAATTTATTGGCATTTATCGACTTTACTACATCAGGTATGGATTCTGGGGGACAAGTAGATTCCATATTTACTGACTTTAGTAAAGCTTTCGATCGTATAGATCACACTTTGCTATTACAGAAACTCTTACATGCCGGTATTCATGGAAATTTATACAGTATTGCTCACAGATATGGAACCCGCAGTATGATGTTTACATTAACAGGCTAGAGTCGATACAACGAAGATTTTTGAAGCACTTACAATTTAGGTGCAAGAAATACGATGCTGATTACTAATCAAGATGTAGGAGACACCATATGTTACCTCTTTATGAAAGACGTAAAATAGCGGATATTGCCTTATTAACTAAAATTGCGCAATGCCAGGTAGATTCTCCACAGCTCTTGTCTAAGATAAGTCTGAAGATTCCTTTAATATCCGTGAGACAACCAAGACATCTTAATGTTTCACATAGTTTTACAAAATATAGGCAAAATTCATTTTTCATCAGATCAGCAAACCTAATGAATAGACTGGATGGCGTTCCCGATTTAGATATTTTTAACATTTCCCCAATTGATTTAAAAGGTTATATTACAAAGGAATGGTTCGATGCGATTTCTTAATTGTTGTGAATTGCTTATGTGCAAGTAGCAAAAACGCAGATTGATAAACTTTCTAGTTACTATATGCGAAAACAACTAAAATGGTGTGTAGCATTTATAATAAGTTTTAATTTATCAAGCTATGTATCACTGTATGTTTTCCGAATAAAATAAAATAAAATAAAATAAAATAAATTGGCTAAGCACTAAATGCTACGGGCCGTGGGTTCGATTTCCACACTAATATTTCTATGGCTTACAAATACCTTTTCTGAGTGCGGCACTGGATAGAAAGGTGGGTGACCCCCCACCGTTCTATCCAGTGTATTTTTAAAAACTATGCTAAAATTCACGACCATGTAACGCTTCGATGTTGTTCACAATTTTGGGGTTTCTCCGGTTTCGATAGTATGTCTGTCTGTCATGTATCTGTGTTTTATACGATAGGGGTGACACACGCTAAAGCTCCACCCGATGGCAAGTAGCTACTGAAGCCCATGGTGTGTGTCCAAACAACTTCAATCGAAGTAGGTTACTGATGAGTTGTCAACCCTGGGGACTATGATGGAATGCCACATAACTTGTAATTATATTGACCCATAACAGTTGCACTGCTTACAGATGTGATTGGTACCTATCCAATCGACTCCTGGGCAGAGAATGAGCCTAATCACTATATACATGTATGATAATGTAAAGCTAAAGAGTTTAATTAAAGCAATCTAATCGTAATCTAAATTAAATTATTATAGTATTTATAAACGCTAATGCGGTAATGCACCGATTTGTCTCAATCGATATGAAGTAAAAAACGAAAATTCGATCAAAAGTTCAAATTTCGTTTGTCAAACATTACCTCTCATAACTCTTTTACTCTCTATCTCCATTACCTAATTATAGAAAAAGACGAAACATTTTTATATAATCTTTAAAATTTGTTTCCTTTTAATTTAATGTCTAACGTATTAGTAACATGTTAATAACTGACATGATATTGGCACTAATTCATTCAAAAGAAAAAAGAAAACGATCTCCGAATGTTTGTGGTATAAAAAAGTAAGAAAGAAATTACATTTTTTTTAAATTTTAAACTCTATATTTATGTAAACCAAAATATTACTGTATTTATTCAAACCGCACCTAAAGAGAACTTACGCTAAGCCGTGGGGTCGTAGCATACTCATAAAATAAACTATAACACTTCGCAGTGCGACTCGAGGAGCACACTCCAACATCCCGACAAAAGACCTTTCTACATTGCATACAGAAGTGCACACTTGTTTGCTCAATTTCCTTACTTTTTTTTTTGTTTTCACAAACCTGTAATCTAGGAACCACAACTATTAACAATAATTAAAATAATCTATTTATGATATAATATTTATTGTACACATTAACATTAACAGTAATTATGGTTAAACCATTGAGACTATAGCCCGGTCGAGCTAACTGAGCACCCGAGCACGCCAGTACAGTTCGCTCGGCTGGGGATAGTGGCGCGGATATGCGGGAAGCAGGGCCGCATTCCAAACAGGTGCCAAGTTAACTCGACGGAGTAGTACGCGTTCGAATGAAGGATATACATTTGCCAAACCAGAGTCGAAGACTGAATAACGGTTACCTTATTCATATAAGTGCTCACACCTGTCACCGATGTGGTAAGAAAATATTACGAATTTTAACATGGCATTCAGCAACCCAATTTCTGTCTTTCCGGGAGATACATCGTAACGGATGAGGAGCCTTGTCGCGGTGTTTGCTCCCGCAGATTGCCATGAGTGATCTCATTTCTTTTCAAAGGCTTTATCCCTCAGTAGCCTCTTCCTGTACCTACGGAAAGTAAGGAGTGGGAGATTCTTACATTGCTAACACAAAAAAAAATTGTTAAATTGCTCATTAGCATAATTTCACATACTAATATAACAAGCGTTATGTAAGGTGTACACTGTAAGCCAACAATTCTTGTATATATGAAGAGAATAAAAAGTCTTTATTCTGCAACGCAAGAAAGATAATTTCGTTTGTCAAATGTCAATTCTTATTAAATTTTACAATATACCAACGTTTCGTAATGAACTTCCTCTGACGCAGAAGAAACAGGCGAATGAAACTCCGTAGATATCCACTTTTTAATTTGTTTCTCAATAGTAGTAAAGCATTGAATGTCATAAAATATATGTATGTCACATTTATATACATATATATGTATGTATACATATTTCAATTACACTTTTTACCTTTAAGTTAAATTGAATGTCATCAGTTAGTAAATAAAAACCACTTCTTCATACGGGAATATATTTCTGGAACTCGTAATGAAATCTATTTTTATAAATGGCAACCTACTTTTTTCAAATTCCGATTTTCACGAAAAAGAAGCCAGGAAAAACTGGTTAATAAATAGAAGGCGATACTCAAAAGCCGGTCACGAAAACCGACGGGAAGTTCTATTTAAATGCTAATACACACTAACCCGGTCCAACACAGCTTTTATATAAAACTTATTGCTTTATACTGTAACAGGGGCGTGCAGTCGAGATTTTAACGTAAACAAAATGCCTTCACGAATGTGTTATTAAAAAAAAACATATATTTATTTGGTTTTTTTTTTAAGGTTACTTACTTGAATAAATAAAAGTGTCGACTAGAAAAGAGTCTGGAAAATATTCTTGATTCCGACAGACAGTGGGGCAATCATTTCGAAAAATTACAGATTAAAAATACGAAGACAGCTGCGTCTAAAAGGGATCTGGATCGGCAATCCGTGAGTCGAGTGGATAGTGGCAAACCCTGGTTCTGTCTGTAGTCTGTATCAGGCAGCGATTAGTCAAATCGCTGCCTGATGCACGTGTCATATAACTTCAGCCTATTTTAGTCCAGTGCTGAACATTGACCTCTCCAAGTAAGCAACAACACAATCCGGTGAGCGCAGTGTCGGCACTTTTAAACTTGTGATGCTGCACCCCATCACCAGGATTTTGGGTTCGGTAAATTCGTATGGTTTTCCGCCATCATTCGGTTGCCAGAGCTTAGTTTAATGTAATAAACAGAATCCGAGGTGCTTAGCCCTGTATTCCGCGAAGGGACACTGCAACAAGAGGTGGGCCGTCGTTTCTTCTTCCTCCATACACGCTAGGAACAGAGGACTATCTGTAACACCTCTAGTGAACAGACTTTTGTTAAAAGTTCCAGGTCCAGCTATGGTGCTAGTTACTATCCGAATTTGGGGTCTGGCGTAGCAGCATTTTGATTATGCGATTATTAATTGTGGGAAGGGCTTCCCTAGCCTGTCTACATTCTACATGGTTTGTCCATAGATGAGTATGCTGGTTCCTAGTGCGGTTTCGTATTTGTGAGCGAACATACCAAAAGGGTAGTGGAATGATGGGTTCCGGTCCAATAGGACGCCTCGGGAAACGCTGTGATCTTTTATCCATTGTAGGATTATATTATTGAACTTACCTGGTTTAAGCGCTGGTAGCATTCGTATGTGAGCCCTGACGTCATACATGACAATGCAGTTGAGGGCCTGTATAACCGCCAGGCTGTTGGATAGTATCCTTGTATTGTGATATTTTACTTCTCTTCCGACAATTGCTATGGCCGCCAGGATAATGCCCAAGCAACTTAATATACGGCGTTGTAGGCTCCTAGCGGTGTTTGTAGCTTGTAAACAACGGTAAAAATGTCCACCACACTAAGGCGCCATATGTGATCATTGGACGAATGATCATCTTATATAGCCAGAGGATGAACTTGAGTGACAACCCCTAGCGCTTGCCAATCATCATTTTACATTGGCAAAAGGTAATGCTGGCTTTGTTGATCTTGTGTTCTATGTGGCTGTTCCAGTTCAGTTTGCTGTCAAAAACGATGCCTAGGTATTTTACCTGTGGTGATAGCTTTAGTTCAGTACCAGACAGTGGATAGCTGATGACTGTCCAGCGCACGTTTGTAAGTGAACATCACAATTTCTGTCTTACTTGGATTTGCTGATAATCCATACTGTCTGCACCAACGTTCTACGATGTGTAGTGCTGTTTGAGTTAGGTCACATACCATACTAGGTATGCCTCCTTACATCATATATAATAACTAGATGTAAATCCTTCACGAACACTTACACAAAGTAGATATAAATTTATGAACATAATGTCGTAGCCTTATATCATTACAGAAACCTATTAAATTGAGGTAGTCAGCGTCAGCTTTATAATATCATTGGCAGCATAAGTCTTCCAATTTCACGAAGCCATTCAAATTAGTCCCGACACCTTGGAAAGATATTACGACGAAATAAATTTAAAGGAAAATTTTATGATTTGGAATGTAATTTTTTAACACATTATAAAATAAGCTCATATACACATTGAATGTATAATTAATACCTACGAAACACGACCGTGTGATTAAGTGGTTGTAAGTTGAGTGCCGCAGTAGACTGTTAGCAGGCTGATGAAGAAGACTGCCGATTGTATTCGAACGTTGTCACCGTGGCCGAAATCGGCCAGGACATTATCATCATCATCCAGTGAGACCCTTTCAGGGGTTACCACTGACACTATTGTATTTTATAATGTATACGCTTTACATCGGATACAGGATAATAAAGACGCTGCCTTGTTGAACAGTGAGTGCCTCTGTGTTTGAGCGTACACTCAAGGCACTTCCCTACATTCTGCGAAGTTGACAACTGCTTTATGTGTAAGTTGTCACCGTGATGGAAAAAAGTTATTTTTTCATCTCACTTGCCTCTCTCGTAATCCTGATAAAAAAAGCTAAAAAATCATACTAATTCTTTGCAGTACTGAGACATTTTTGTGTTATAGGTCAGTGGTGTTATAGTTTTCTAGAAATATTCTGAAATTCACAACAGAATGTCATGAAGAAAAAATATATTTTCTTAAGTCCTTCGTGGGCTTAGATCGTTTTCAGAACGCGCAAGCAATAACTGACATACATTATGAAAGGTTTGCCCAATAACGACAGTGGGTAGACGGGTGGTTGAGCGCAGTGCCGGTTACCCACGCGCTAGTGAATTCACTGCTCTAGGAATTTCGAAATCCCCTTAGCTTGATTTCCACTTTTTTTTTTTTAAAGGAAATGTAGAAAATGTTACTCGTCTCTGTTTTTACGTAGTCATGTATGCGATTTACGGACATAAATAGCACTTGCACAGACCCATATTCCGACTGCGGATGTAGAAATTTTGGATATCTAAGCTGGCGGGGAGGATGGTCTTGTCATATGTTGCTTAGACTTTTCGTTACAGGGTCAAAATTGTCAACGTTTCGGCTGGGTTTATATTCATTTAACCCACTGGATAGTTTCTGGGTCTTGTTCAAATATTGTCAAGTTTTGGTTCGAAACGTGAACTATTTTGCCCATCTATTTATTTATAAATTTCAAAGTATAGTTTTATTGATTGAACTTTATTATACGAGTAGCAGTTGGCCGCGGCTTCGCCCGCCTAGTGACATTTAGACTCAAGAAAAACTCTAAAAATAAAAACAATCCTATATCAATCGCCAATCGTGGCGTTTAAGTCAAATGTGGAAAAGGTTATGTCCAGTGGTAGACTATTTTAACGCTGCTGTAGAAGAATAACAATGTTTTCATGACAGATAATTACGTAGTAAGGCTAAGCTGTGGGCTAATGGGGTCACAGACGGTGAACGGCCACCACATATAAAGGTTAGCCGCGACTATTTTGAATAAGCAGTACTTAATTATAGCGACGCGGCTACCGCGAGTCTCTTCCGTCGAAGAGCAGTGTTTGCACTTTCCCCCACGTGTCAAAAAAAAATAAACTATAGCAGCAAGGCTATCAGGATGTAGAGGAGGTTATGATCGATGGGACTGGGTCCTCTTTAAACTGCTACTTAATCATTCAGTTCATGAGAGCATTTAAATAAGCCTAAATTTAATAAAAAAGGTTTTGACTTTAACTTTGAACATCCAAAGGCGCTCATGTGTCATGGGGAGAATATGCCGCCATCATGGGAGTCAAGCGGTAATGGCACAAGAACTATCGAAAGGCTGAAGAAATGCAGTCTAGTAAGACTCTTAACCTGTTGTAAGGATTAGAAGAACCCTCGGAACATAGACTTTATAAAAAGGGGGTTATCTATGTCTATACTAATAAATAAAATTATTTAGTATGTTTGTACGAATTTACGTCAAAAAATTTAAAAATAACCAAATTTTGTGATTTTCAAATACAGTGATTTGGTGATTTTCAAATGTTCGTTATGATTACAGATTACAGATTTAAATGTTTGTTATAAGATAGATGTGAAAATTTTAACATTTGTCGTTCAATCACTGAACAGAACTGTACTGATTTACCATGGAAAAGGATATTTTTTATCATTGTCTTGAGTTCTCTTGGATTCCCACATATAACGGGCTACACAATTATGTAGCCCGTTATAATATATAGGAATACATCGATAATATCGCCTGGGAATAAATTGATCACTCCCAAACGGTTTCTAAATGTAATATTGTACTATTTTAATATTGAAAAAAAAATACAAAAGAACTTCATAGGTATCCACGAAGTTCTATTAGTGTTACGAGACGGTGGTAGATTTTAAAAAAAAAACATTTGACAAGTGAAATTTTTATCGAACAATAAATTATTACATTTTATTTCGAAGTGAAGAAATGTTTGCATACTATTTTCTCTAACCATGGCGTGATGGTTATTCAATTGAATCACTAGAGCTTCGCTCTTAAATCTATGATGATGACTTACAAACTTAATTTTAATGTTAAAAAATAAACTAATTACTTAGCAGTAATTACTTAGTACTTGAGCTCCGACCCGACAGCATAATATATTACTTAGAAGAGAGTTCGACTTCTTAACTTTGAAAGAAACTTCTAGATTGGAGGAACGTACATAATAAATTTCGCTTTAGATTTGAACAAATTATAATGAAATTACTGTAAAATTACTATAAAATTGCCGGAGCTTCGCCAAAAAATCCATATATCTACGTTATATAAAAAAAGGTGCTTTCATTAGACGACGCTTAATTAATAATTGATTGCGTGTAATAGGAAGATTTCAAATTAATCTCTATGTGAAAGCTAATAGAACACAGTTACTTTAATCATTAATTACCAAAAGCTGTCTGTAACAAAAATTATTAGATCGAACCAAAAATTTATAATTGTAAAGCTGACGTTAGCCGGGTTAATTATGATATCAGGACATCAAACGCCCGTGCCCTGTGACCACGTGTGCTGTAAAGCACCAGAAATGTGTGAATTCATCGATAAAACCTGTAAATAATAGTTTCAATTCTAATGTGTAGTATTCGGGTAAATGTAAGAAATCATTCTCGTATTACGTCAAAATTCGTTATGTATACTGAAATGTACAGTCCTATAGAAGCTAGTCCAACTCATGCTTTACGAGAGTTTTTTTTTTTTAAATATGTATGATTGTCGCCTCGGCCTATTCGGACTGCGGCGCATGTTCCGGAACATTACAAGCCCCCACTCGTCCTAACTTTCCCATGTCTGTGTTAAAATCAAATTAGAAAATCAATACTATCTTTAGTTCATATTTAGCAAAACGTCAGTATCGAAGGCTATAGAATCATTTACAATAGCTCTGCAGCTATAAAGTCATGGAAAGATACTCGTATGTCATAATATGAAAATAGTCCAAAGAAACATTATACAGACATCGCCAACATACTCTACAAAAGTAGAGACTTCGTAGCGTGTTCACTGCTAAACGTAGTTCTCCCCACAAACACAACAAACATAGCAAAAGACTAGACATTTTCACAATCTAGACAGTTAACGAAACGTGCTCAAAAATGCACACTTAGTAACTAACCACACATATACAAAACCGTAGGTCAAATTACCGATAGAAGGATAATCCCGATATATTTTGGTATGTATCGTTTTCACACATGCAGGATCATATTTAATTATTTTGTTTTAATGAGAGATAAATCGTTTTTCGTCACCAACATTATTTAATACTTACACAATTTAACGTCATGCAGATTACTGAGCAGGGTTAATGAATTGTCATCGTAGTAATGAATGATACATACACATGAAGTAAAAGGATTGCATTATATAATGTGTCATAAATGTGATCGAATAAGATATATGTAACCATATTGGAGTAACAATAAAGGAATAGGTTTAGTCTGCTACTCAATGTCTGTGGTCCTCCCACATCCATACGACTTTACGCAACTCTGTGTAAGTTCGCTCCGTAGTTCGCTTCGCTGCGTTTTCCTGTACCGAATGGCCGTTGTTCGTGTTCGAGAACCATTCTTCCCCAACTATTATTAGTAGATCAGCTAATTGCGACTTCGGCTAAATAACCCATAAAGCTATGTCGGTTACCCTGCAGATACCATTGTTGCAGAGAAACATCGATTCATATTTTCGTAGCTTTATATTTTACAGAGTCTTAATTACGGTCGGAGTGAATCCAGTGAAATTACCTCTCTATATACTAGGGCTCAAAATTACAACGCATAGATGCGTTATCATATATATATCTTGCCAGTTTAGTCTGTGACATTTCACCTATTTCATTACTGTCAGGTGGATGCGTGGTCTTTGATGACAGTTGATGTAACTTCCTGCAAGATTCCTTGCTTAGTTTTTTTTTTTTCAATGGTTAACTACCTCGCCACCTACGAATTTATGTGTTGACAGTAGCTGGTATGTGCACGCTATTTCAGTAAGACGATGCATGGTACTACAGGATTTTTTTAAGTTTTTACACGGATCTTAACAATTTCAATTTGTTACGATACTAACTTTACAATAAGTAAACAGGTATTTCCTTGATTAACCCATTTGCCACAATATTGCAACCCTGTCCGGCAGAGTAAGTACATCAAAATTTGTTAAGACATTGAAAATACTATAACCACCAATTCGAATGTTTTGTAATCAAGTCCGCACTCGAACCATTTGTGTAACTTACGTGTGTGCGATTTTAGTGTCTGCTTTATTCTATTGTGCCTTTGTGTATCTGACTTTTCTTCTGATCTTGCCGCATATGCATCGGGTATGGTGATAACGATTTTGTAACTCGTTGTATTTTCTCTAATGCTTCTTCAGCAGTCTTTCCAAGTACCCTACTGATATATTCAACCTTTATTAGAAAGTGCGAACAAAACGTTCACGACTTTGGGCAAGCGGACTGGAAAGCGCAATGCTGGTAGTGGCTACACACACTTGTAATACTGCTCTCTATCACTTATGTTTCATATTCGAGTGAACATTTCGAGATCTGTTTACCACCAAAGACTTTCTTGTGAGCCAGCAGGATGAGGTTTTATGCTTTTGAGGTTCAGTAGAAGAAAGAGTTGATAAATTCCGCTTTACTCTCCTTAATCGCTATAACCAATTGCTTATATTAAATGTGTGTTTAATAATACCTCCCTCCTTACATGAAGACTCGCGAAATGCCTTCTACGTGGTTATGGACAGGGACAACGTATACCAAGAGAATTTAGAATAAGTACTTCCTAAATTACAGCAAAGAGAAGGAAAGGTTGCCATACTCGTAGTTGTTATGCATCTAGAATGGTTGGTTTGATTGCATCGATAAACTACAGTAAAGGGAGGAGGAAAAGGGAAGGTCAGTAAGAAAGGGCGAGCACCTCTGCGCAGATGCTCGAAATATTGTAAAACGTCCCGCTCAGCTGACAGTGTGTGTAGCTTAATGGAAGACATCGCGAAAGCCGTAAAAATTCACCAGCACAGCATCATTATTATCAAATAATATAAAACTAACGTCAATAAATACGTGATGTAACTCATAATATTATTAAATACACACTCAAGAAATAAATAATAGTAAAATTTTGATTACAACAATATCGAATCGTTTAGATGTAGGATAAATATGCAACCATTTTATATTTAATCTTCTGTAAACTATACCTTACATTAATTAAATTTCCGTTACCGTTCATGAATCTTTCTGTTTGAACGGTCTTTTGACAAGACTCATGACTTTCAAACGCACAACTGTTTTGCAATTAACTTAATGAAAAAATTGGTACCATATGACATCCGACATCCTTATCGGTTTAGTATGCAACCATATAGTAAACTTTTACTGCAATCAGTTTGAGAGGCAAAGGTTCGCGATCTCAGAATCACGAAAATTAATAGCAATTACAAGATGCCTTAACTTCCTCACATTATCTCAGTTAGTTTTTATATAATGCTAAACTTTGTTGACACGTCTTATCAGGCTGATCGACACTCACGCCCTCTACGGTGAAATCTCACCACGCCCACACAGTTGGAGGCTGCATGGACCACAATTACTCACATGCCCGTTAATTAACATCAACATTTACGAGAAAATTAGAACCAAATAGGCGACTTACCCGGGTCAGCGAAGTCCCAATTTGGGCGCCATTTATCGCGAGATGTAAACGCGATCTGTTGGAACAGCGCGGTAGTGCGATCGCGGCGACGGGCAGCGCGCGACTAACGCAAAACTACGCGTGCGTGACAGACGTTAACGCCTGCGCGGATAGATGCGATTTGTTTTGCACTGAGTCTTATCGCGCTCTCAACGAACGCAAAATGAGATTAAGCTCGAGTATAGATGCGACACTCGCTGCGGGGCATTTCAATGAATGTTGGTACCCCTAAAGCATTTCAAGCATTCATTGGCTTAGCTCGACAAATTGTCATAGACTGAGGTTTATAGACGTTAAAGAGATACAGACATCATCTATCATGAAGGAATTTGATATTGTTCTTGAAAATGCCATAGCAATCTGTCACGATAGTCGTATAATTATAGAGGGCTCCGAAGAATGAGACTCGAGTTCGATTCCCTATATAGGAGGGCTCGTACCCATGAGGTTCCAAACCTTATTTGTTGTGTACTATTGTGCCCGCGACTCCGTCCTCGTGTAGGTCGTATAGTAACGATGTGTCGCTTGGAGAAAGTGATTTAGGATTAGTGGAGTGGCACTCCGCTAATCCTAAATCTAATAAGAACAGTAAGAATCTTACAATCAAACTCATTCGTAATGGGCCGTTGTGATAATCTGGGATATATTTTGAATGGTAGATTGTTATAAAGCTTCTCTGTATACAACTCTAATGCTGTAGACATAAAATGTGTCTAACCACACTTTATCTCCTTTGCACCATTTTACATTTTAGAGTTCGACATTAAGTACAAATTTGTGACATTTTATCTATATGGGCATAATAAATTAATCTTATACAGTCGTTAAACAAATATATGAGGCGAGTGTAAATGGTAGAGTCGGGAGAGGAAGACCTAGGCGAACATTTCACAATCAAATACGAGACGTTCTGAAAAAAGGCCAGGTCAAGAGTACTCTCAACCAACGAGCATGCATGCGAAGATTGATGAAAGTGGAAGAAGCGAAAGACGTATGTCAGTACCGTAGCAAGTGGAAGAAGATAATCTCTGCCTACCCCGTTCGGAACAAGGCGTGAATATATATACATTATATAGTCAAGTGAGCTTACTTCGCTTTAAATTTCGAACTCCAGCGACCGTTCGGAATTCTGGCTTTTATGTGTACAGACTGTGGTAAACGGTCAACCTCCGAGCGAAACGCGAAGCGTTGCTCAGATTATTCGTGCCGAATATCTTGAATTCTGTGCCTTTCAGAGGACTATATATTGTCATGTTCTTGACGCATGCGATCGCTAAATTCTGTAAAACACGCTGCTCATGTTGTGCTACGGTGATCTACCGATAGTGTTACACTTTCAGATTCACAGTCACAGTGCAAACAGATCAGCAGTCAGTGGCAATTGAGTCTGCGTAAACGTCTCAGATGCCTGGCCAGAAATACTGAGGGGCGCTTTCGACCAGCTATTCAAAGGGACTCGATACTCTGCGCTAGTTTCTTGAGACCTATCTTGTCTCAACCCTTTTGTATAATATTGCCATTCTTTAATATTGTCAAATGCTTGATTTTCTCTTGGAAGTAATTTTAAGAGTTAATGAAAAGATTCAAGAAAAGTAATAATCAACAGATAGTTAAAAATAAAAGGGATCACAGTATTATGGGTGAGTATGAAACACCTTTTATATATATTATAATAAATGAAATATATGGATAACTTCCAACATTACTTTTAGTAATGGTCGTCAAAGCAATTCATCGTTATTTACCTTAGCGCCTGGTCTTCCTCGTGGTTCATTCTTTAAGTGAATGTTTCTAAGATAGCGTTATAGGACACGAACGGACTGTACAAATATAAATAATATAATTACAATTTAATACAAAAAGTAAAATAAAATCCACCAATAAAACCGAACCAGATTAACTTATACCAGATGAACGAGAGTTAATGGGAAAGGGAACGAAACCGGCAGAAGATGCAGGCAGTAACCAGGAGGATCGCCTTCTGCATTTGAGCTCGGAGCGGTCCATCATGGAGTCTAAGCCGCCTCAGATGTCTCGTGAGTCTGACTGAACCCATTCGCAGAGAATGATTATAATCATTAGATTATATTTACAGGTTATGTAGCGTTACGTACTTAGGAGTGAAAGCTCACTCGTTGCCTTGTTTGTTTGAAGTTGGTTGCGGTGTACAATACGGTGGACTGTTGGATTAGCCAGATTACCTACATTTTGAACAATTTCAGATAATATAACAAACAAAAGATACTATCTACTCATACGACTCGGCCACTATTAACACTGTTTTATCAAAATCCTTCCACAGATTTTGAAGTTATGCGTTTTAAGACAACCACGCCTGCTGCCCAACTCCTTTAATAAGTAATGTTGTTTCTTTCCTTCTGGGGGTCGAGCCTTTAAATTTATTTCTACGCTCCAATGAAAGTCGTAAAAATTAACGTATATGTCATGATTATTCATGACCACCTCGATATTAATTTACTTTATCGGCTGAACTTCTTAGTTGAATGCCTCCAATAAAAAAATCTACGTTATATTTTGTGTCCACTGTATAACGCCATACCGACGATCCGGAATTATGAACTCATTATTTTTTTTTTAAAACACCACAACAAGTTGAAAACAAACAAGAACCCAAGACCATGTTTTCTGCGTGATATTATCGTCAATTAATGCGATTAATTTTTCAAGATCGCGCCAAAATTCACTCGTAATCCCTTCTCATGTTTAAGTCTAGTCTGTATATATTTCAATTACCTAATGAATTTTTTTTAAAGTTATGACACGTGAAGGTTTTGGGTTTTTAAAACCAAATCCAGCAAGTATTTTCATAGATTAAAAATGAATTGTAAACAATAACGGTTTAGTCTACTATTATATTGCTGATTTATGTGGCTTAAGGTAAAGCTTCTGTTTATTTTAATCATAAAATTAGTTTACATCCTATGTTCAATTGCACACCACACTTGTCTTATAGAAAGAATTTTGCTGTTTTTGTGTGTTATCTGTGCCAAAAATAAAATAAATACTACTGGCAATAAACAATCTATGTGTCATCATTTTTTAAACACTGCAACATTATAAAATCTTTCTTCCAGAATCAAAAAAGTGTGACGAGCGTTTTTAAGTGAATTTTGTGTTAAACTTATAAAAAAAATGTCTACACTCGCCGCACCATTGTCCGTCGCAGGGACTAGATTCTCTGGAGCACCAGTCAGAACTCAAAATGGTAAATATTGACGCATCTAAACCCACACGAGGTTGGTCCCGGTAGATCACATGCACTGCCGCATAAGGTTTCACAATTTGTAATAATTCCGTAAAAACTCATAATTGGATCATATTTTTTTTATAATTACTATCAAAGGCCCGTAAATTTGCCTAATTACTTAAAATATTTAGATTAAATTGTAATATTTTTCATAGAAGTAACCTCAGTAATAAATCATTATAAACTGTAAGGATCTTTTGAGATCTTTTAAGCGTACGCTTCTGTTATTCTTATTGATAGGCGTTTTTACTTTAACTGAATTATTTTAGTTATGGCAGCAGCAGCTATCGCCAACATAGTAAAGAGCTCACTTGGGCCTGTGGGACTTGACAAAATGATGGTGGACGACATTGGAGATGTAACAATCACAAATGATGGTGCTACCATATTGAAGTGAGTTATTTTTAACCTATTTTCATAATATTCATTATTTAATGATAATCTAAGTGCAAAAATTGGAAGGCTCTATTCTAGAGGTGAGTTATACTAGCTAAAACACGTACTTACTCTTACAAGTACGAGTATGTGTAAATGTGCATTCCAAAGACATGCTCTACGAGTATTTAGAAGTATGCTTCTAGTTGCTACCAAAGCAGGGACATAGTTCCTATATTGGCTCCGGATGCTTATGTCAAAAAAGCATTAACAAACAGCACCACCATTCATGCAAACATCATTTTCATAATTTTGAAATCACTAAATTAAATTAATTATCTATTGTTTTTGAACATTATTGTACATTGATAATAATATGACAAACATATTATTTTTACATTGTAAATTCTTCATAATATTTTCATTGTCAGTATGACAAAAAATGTCTGGACTTTATCTGAATTATTAAGTGATTATTACAATATTTCAACAAACATTTTTTTATTAAATGGGAATAAACATCCACAAACAAATTTATAGTTTTTTTTTATATATTTAATGTTATAAGGTTGCCATTGTCATTCATTATCAGCATCCAACTCACTGACACATTCATCGAACATATCTTGCCATGCCACTAGTACATAGTGAATTGAGTACCTCATGCAAGTTCATTGGATCAGTAAATATATGCTAAACTGCATTTGGGTTCAGCATATTTAGACAGTTTTTTTGCCATCAGTTGGTAGGTCCTCAAAGCCTCATTTGTTAGTTAGCAAGGTGCTCCATGTGCAGGAGACTTTTGGAGAAAGAGAGCTCAAGAGAATCTCAAATTTCTGCTCAATAGATAACAGAAGTATCAGTGTGCTGCAATAACATTCCATTGTTATAAATATACAATGTTATAAAAATCACAATTTCTATTTTATTTTATATTTATATTTATTTAATACTTAGTCCCTATAAAATATATAATACCCTCAAAAAATCAATAGGGAAGTACAGATACATGCACCCAAAAAAGGTGAAAATAAACAAAAACAATTTATAAAATTGTATAAATCATGAAAAAATGTATGAAAATTACATTAAAGTAATTAAATTTGAAGAAAGATAATAAATATACCTACATCAAATAATCATAATAATGCCCAAAAAGACTGTAATAAGCTCTAAAAAAATCAAATATGTAATAAATAAATTGATTAATAAAAAAAATTTAGTTAATTTTATTAAATAATTATGAATTTTTTCTTTAAAAATATTCAAATTGTTATTAAAAATGTCGAGATTAGTGTGGCCTTCCACTTCCACATTGTTTACATGACTTTTGAAAATCATGAATATTTCCTATCAATTTAGAGAGATGATTATAGAAAGAAATTTTTAAGCATATTGGTTTTATTGATAAACACCTTTTGCAGAATGTTGGATGTGGAGCATCCAGCAGCTAAGGTTTTGGTGGAACTGGCCCAACTACAAGACCAAGAGGTTGGAGATGGCACCACAACTGTTGTTATTATAGCTGCTGAGTTGCTGAAGGTAACATATACATCCAAATATATTACTAATCAAAGTAGTGACCAATAAATATATTTTGTTAATACATTACATACTGGTGAACTTTCTGCTCACATGTCTCTGTCAATGAAGCTGTAAATAAAAGCTACCTCTAAAACCTTGATGCTAAATAATTTAACTATTTCCAATTCAGAGTGTGGTCCTCTGCATACAATACGAAATAGCTCATAATCACACAGAAAAAACTTTACCTTGTGCATAAAAATACATTTAAATCTTATAGTAAAGATCACCATCAGAGTTATGCAATAGAGGGGCAGGTTATCAAAACCGACAAAATCCAATATTACACCCTTACAGCTATGCTTGCTTTCTTGCAGAGTGCTGATGAATTAGTGAAGAACAAAATTCATCCAACTAGTGTAATCTCAGGCTACAGACTTGCATGCAAAGAGGCTGTCAAGTATATCCAGGATAATCTTACCATCAACGTGGAGACACTTGGTAGAGGGTCCATCATCAATGCAGCCAAGACTACCATGTCCTCCAAGCTTATTGGAGCGTATCCTTTCTTAAACTACTCCAACACCAATTGATTAATTTGTTTATTTTGTTAAATTGTGCTTTGGTTTTCATGTACTATGTAAAAATGCTGTATGTGGAAATTTGCTTGTGTCTTTGTGCTACTCATTTAGAGATCTTAGCTTATGAGCTAAATATATAATTTACCCTTTATTAGCTTCTAGCTAACTGTATACTGCCATGGGTTTTTTTTCCTTTTTTTTTGTCTCTAGCTATTAGACATTTAGATTTTTGAAATTTTTGTCTTTTAAAAAGTAATTCCTTAACAATTAAAAATAGTGATGCAGACTTTTTCTCTGAAATTGTTGTTGATGCAGCTATGGCAATTAAGACAACAGATGCAAAAGGCAATGCTTTGTATCCCATTAAAGCTGTCAACATCTTAAAAGCACATGGACGGAGTGCCCGAGAGAGTGTCCTGGTCAAGGGATATGCTCTAAACTGTACTATTGCTTCTCAGGCTATGCCTAAAAAAATTCTTAATGCTAAGATTGCTTGTCTCGATTTTTCACTACAGAAGACTAAGATGAAACTTGGAGTTCAGGTAATTGACTTTGACTATAAAATTAAAATCATCAAATGAATATAGTTACTTGGATTTGAAGGTTAAATAGATGCCCTTATGATATATACATAGATAACTTTGCTCGTCACTTTGAACCAATAGAAATAACATTGCTATGACTCATATCAGGTCTAGTGGCACTAGAACAGTTTTAGGGTTTATTATGTAGTATTTAAAATAATTGCCATTAGATATGAAAGAATACATCCTGTAAATATCTACAAAGGAAAATACCAAATAACCTTACCACACTTTCGCTTACCACTACTTCAAATATGGTACTGTAATTGTGATGGTGTTGGTAGTACCTATGTTGATTAACATTTACAGCCATCTCCAAGTTTAAAGAAAAGTTGAGTCAGTACAGCCTATATTACAGATTGCCTAATACATCTGGGATTCGAAACTTAATTGTGCACCTCTTAAAATTATTTTTATGACCTTGGTTGCCAGGGAAATAAAACCAAGGCTACAAACATGTTTTTTTCCAGGTCCTAGTCACAGACCCTGAGAAACTTGACGCAATCCGCGCTCGTGAACTTGACATCACTAAAGAGCGTCTCAACAAGATCCTCAGTACAGGCGTGAACGTTATTCTTTGTTCCGGCGGTATTGATGACCTTTGCCTCAAGTACTTTGTAGAGGCCGGGGCTATGGGAGTCAGGAGGTGCAAGAAATCCGATCTTAAGAGGATTGCCAAAGCAACTGGTGCTGCCTATCTCACTTCTTTGACCAACATGGATGGTGAGTGACAAATTTAACTTAAATGGTCATAATGCATAAACATTGTTTTCTGTTACTTTAAATAATGCTGGCTACCTTGTTTTGTATAATAGATAACAATGTATATACAGAAAAATCGTATTTTTGTTTCTACTCATGGTTGCCACACTGTAATTGATATTACATTAAAATTCCATAATTTTATTGTTATTAGGAGGCAAATTGAGAGATTGTGATTTACCATTTATAACATTTTCAATTACTTGCAGGTGAAGAAGTATTTGAGCCAAGCATGATAGGAGAAGCTGCAGAAGTTGTGCAGGAAGAAATTTGTGACGACCAACTTATTCTTATCAAGGGGTAAGTAGCCCTATTCTTATTTTTAATTAAATAATTAATGAATAATGTATAGTACCAACATGCAGAAGGATTATATATTATTCTATAAAAGCTTCTAAAGCAATGACAATTCAAAGTACATAGTAAATAGATGCAATTTGGTTTAAATGTACTCCTTGTCTATCATATATTTACCTAAAACTAAGATACAAAGGAATTTAGATTATTTTAAATCTCCATTTTACATTTGAATATCCTTTGAAATGATCCTAAGCATGGTAAGAAAAATTGACCTGGATCAGGCGAATGGTGAAATGGGAAGCGTTTTACTCCAATAATAGGATTGCTGTAAAAAAATATTAAGTAAATATGAAAATCAGTAACGAAAATTAAAATTCCTCAATGCACTGCTCTGTTTGGTTGGCTATTACACTTATTGTTAATGATAAATGTATTTTTTCAATGAAAGCTATAGTGTGAAAGTAAGTAAAAGGAAAATGGATTTAAACTTTCGTCACCAGGCCGGCAGCGCGCACAGCGGCGTCGATCATCCTCCGCGGCCCGACAGACGCGTACTGCGATGAGATGGAACGCTCAGCTCACGATGCACTGTGCGCAGTGCGGCGCGTGCTGGAATCCGGCCGTGTAGTGCCTGGCGGCGGGGCCGTGGACGCCGCGCTCTCTATATACCTGGACAACTTCGCTACTACTCTGGTGAGAAGCAACACTCACGCATCACGCACGCAGGCACTCTGTGTGCAGTGCGGCGCACGCTGGAGTCGTGTTTTATCTGAACAATTAACATGAATGTTTGAGGCAAACACTATTAGATTTTCTAAACGATTTTGAAATTATTTCAATAATGTGTAAATAGACCTAACATTTCTGCCTTACTTAAACTTTGAAAATGTACTATTGGTGGTAACTCGCTGGTGATTATTGTCTTACATTAAATTTAGATATTTCTATATTTTTCGAGTATAGATGTTTATTTATTAATAATGTACTATGCAGGAAGTACATTTGACTATACAGTTCTCGGAATAGAAGACCGTATCCTTCATAGAATTCTAACTACTTACTATTTACACATCACACAATTTTAAATCAATGAGCTCTTATAATCTCACAAAGTCATATTCATATGCAAGTATCAAATTAACATTCCATAAAGTCTCACGCTAAAGGCTGTAATAACTCTGTGGCTATGAAATCTAATAATACATAACATAATCTTTATTTTCCTCATTACAGAGTTCTCGCGAACAGCTTGCCATCGCAGCGTTCGCGCAATCCCTGCTGGTGATACCGAAGACGTTGGCAGTCAACGCTGCGCGGGACGCCACTGACCTCGTCGCCAAACTGAGGGCATATCACAACTCCTCACAAACCAAGGTATTGTGTGGTGTAACCACAATCAGATTAATAATAGTTCTGTAGTTATAATAATTAAAAATTTCTTCAAAGTTTTCGTTCACCGCTGACCTGATACTGTAACTAGGAATCAAACCAAGGATAAACAAGTAATAAGCAAGCAAGGATAACTCGCTTATTGTGTGTGTACATAAAACATCTTGCCATCAGATGGCAGAATAACCATCAAAAACTATATTGTTATCTGTTTGTATCTAGATAAGAATAAATTTTTAACCCATGTCACAATGCGGTTATGTGTAATCTTTTCTGACATAATTCATATTAATGCTTCAGGTAGAGCACGCAAACTTAAAATGGGTGGGTCTAGATCTCACAGAGGGCACACTGCGCGACAACCTAGCTGCCGGAGTTATAGAGCCAGCTATATCAAAAATCAAGGCCCTAAAATTCGCAACAGAAGCCGCTATCACCATCCTACGTATCGATGACATGATCAAACTGGACGCCGAACCTAAGGGTAAGAGCTATGAAGATGCTTGCAATGCTGGAGAGTTGGATTAAACTCTGCCTAGTGTAAGGTGATCTCAGTTCTGTATTGATTGTTTTCGGAGTAAACTGGTTCGGTTATTACAGCGCTTATAGCTTCTCAATGCCGTGAATATGTTTATTTTTTTTATAACACAATGGAGGTTAAACACAGGTATTAGGTTTTTCCAATGTTATTGCAGACTTCTTATTTTTTCTTCTTATTTTGACTTTCATTTTCGAAAATGTAAATTTTGATTTATATATGAAACCAATTCAGTTGTTTTGTTTAATTTAAATATGAAAATCAGTAACGAAAATTAAAATTCCTCAATGCACTGCTCTGTTTGGTTGGCTATTACACTTATTGTTAATGATAAATGTATTTTTTCAATGAAAGCTATAGTGTGAAAGTAAGTAAAAGGAAAATGGATTTAAACTTTCGTCACCAGGCCGGCAGCGCGCACAGCGGCGTCGATCATCCTCCGCGGCCCGACAGACGCGTACTGCGATGAGATGGAACGCTCAGCTCACGATGCACTGTGCGCAGTGCGGCGCGTGCTGGAATCCGGCCGTGTAGTGCCTGGCGGCGGGGCCGTGGACGCCGCGCTCTCTATATACCTGGACAACTTCGCTACTACTCTGGTGAGAAGCAACACTCACGCATCACGCACGCAGGCACTCTGTGTGCAGTGCGGCGCACGCTGGAGTCGTGTTTTATCTGAACAATTAACATGAACGTTTGAGGCAAACACTATTAGATTTTCTAAACGATTTTGAAATTATTTCAATAATGTGTAAATAGACCTAACATTTCTGCCTTACTTAAACTTTGAAAATGTACTATTGGTGGTAACTCGCTGGTGATTATTGTCTTACATTAAATTTAGATATTTCTATATTTTTAGAGTATAGATGTTTATTTATTAATAATGTACTATGCAGGAAGTACATTTGACTATACAGTTCTCGGAATAGAAGACCGTATCCTTCATAGAATTCTAACTACTTACTATTTACACATCACACAATTTTAAATCAATGAGCTCTTATAATCTCACAAAGTCATATTCATATGCAAGTATCAAATTAACATTCCATAAAGTCTCACGCTAAAGGCTGTAATAACTCTGTGGCTATGAAATCTAATAATACATAACATAATCTTTATTTTCCTCATTACAGAGTTCTCGCGAACAGCTTGCCATCGCAGCGTTCGCGCAATCCCTGCTGGTGATACCGAAGACGTTGGCAGTCAACGCTGCGCGGGACGCCACTGACCTCGTCGCCAAACTGAGGGCATATCACAACTCCTCACAAACCAAGGTATTGTGTGGTGTAACCACAATCAGATTAATAATAGTTCTGTAGTTATAATAATTAAAAATTACTTGAAATTACTGAATACCAGAGGAATGATACGGAAATCCGTCAAAATTTGCCGAATCCAAATTCGACAGACAACTGGTGGGGAGCAACATCGCTAGTGTGAGATTACCTGCACCGCACCCACCAATCCATTTTCCAAGAAATGCATGCCTAATGCCTTCTTAGAGTGGCCAATGTTTATGGATGGACAATGGACTTTAACACATAATGAAATAAATAAAAATGTAAGACCAACTGAATGTTTTAAAACTTATCAATCCCACTGCTGGGTATAGTCCTTCTCTAATTTCTATGCTATTTTTGGAGCAATCGAGAGTATGTAAAGTTGCTCTGTTGGAAATCATTTTCATTTCTTCAAAGTTTTCGTTCACCGCTGACCTGATACTGTAACTAGGAATCAAACCAAGGATAAACAAGTAATAAGCAAGCAAGGATAACTCGCTTATTGTGTGTGTACATAAAACATCTTGCCATCAGATGGCAGAATAACCATCAAAAACTATATTGTTATCTGTTTGTATCTAGATAAGAATAAATTTTTAACCCATGTCACAATGCGGTTATGTGTAATCTTTTCTGACATAATTCATATTAATGCTTCAGGTAGAGCACGCAAACTTAAAATGGGTGGGTCTAGATCTCACAGAGGGCACACTGCGCGACAACCTAGCTGCCGGAGTTATAGAGCCAGCTATATCAAAAATCAAGGCCCTAAAATTCGCAACAGAAGCCGCTATCACCATCCTACGTATCGATGACATGATCAAACTGGACGCCGAACCTAAGGGTAAGAGCTATGAAGATGCTTGCAATGCTGGAGAGTTGGATTAAACTCTGCCTAGTGTAAGGTGATCTCAGTTCTGTATTGATTGTTTTCGGAGTAAACTGGTTCGGTTATTACAGCGCTTATAGCTTCTCAATGCCGTGAATATGTTTATTTTTTTTATAACACAATGGAGGTTAAACACAGGTATTAGGTTTTTCCAATGTTATTGCAGACTTCTTATTTTTCTTCTTATTTTGACTTTCATTTTCGAAAATGTAAATTTTGATTTATATATGAAACCAATTCAGTTGTTTTGTTTAATTTAAATATAGAGAAATGTAAGCCTTGTAAGCCTTAGACTGCCATTTGCACATGATAAAAAAAGCCTTAAAATGAAAAGTAACAATGTACTATTTTTTATATAACAAAAATTTGCAAAGTTCTCCTTTATAAATCATCACATGTTAGTTATTTTACTCTTTTTAGTGGAACTACGAGAAACTGGAATATTAACCAAGTATTTTGTACTTCCTATAGGCTACGGTTTACTTTCTTCCTCTTTAGTCTTGTTTTGTATGTTCAATACCTAAATTTCTAATGTATGTGATTTTTATGAAATATGTGTGTTATCTCAAAGCCTGACTAGTAAAATATTTACATTATCAGTCTTTTTAAATTTTAGTCTGTACTTTTAATTATGTTTGCCAAATGTCTACAATATGTAAGTGCCTAATCTGAACAAAACATATTAATGTTTGATTATTGGTTACCGTTACAGCTCTGAGATCTTTGTGGTGTCATGTACATGTTATATCTATGTTTGTGACGTCAAATGCTTCAGGTGCTCTTCATGTTGTATGTTTTTCTATAGTCACCATCATGAAATGTAACTTTAATAACCTTATTCTCTTTATTATAAAGCAACTGTTTAAATTTACTTCTTAAATATTTTTGAGAGATTGTCTACTAAATTGGAGACTGCTTCAGCCAATATCTTATGTATATATTTAATTATTAAATACATATATTTTTTAATAAAATTTCTTGATAACATTTAAATTTACCAAATGTTAACACTTCCAGGGAATGATAGAGAAGATTATTAAGCAGCAAGCAGGAACACGAAAGTAGTTTAGAATATAATAGACTATATTACGAGAGATTTAATTATCATATCACAATACAATTATGATGTTACAGTTAACATAAACATCCAATGTCAAAATAGTGTAAGTCATTGTATGTTACAACAAATGAAATTCATCCATGAAAATGAGCCAGAAGTTTTGTGTTGTGGTGATTAAACTATATTATAACATGAAGTCACAAATGTCTGAACTATGATGACGTAACCCAGTCCAATATCTATATATGTGTAGTAATAAAGTGAATACTGAACATTATTACAAAAGGCAAAACCAACAATTGTTTATCGGAATATGTATATTGCATGTTACACCTCACTTTTAAAAATTACTGATTTCTGGTACAGTCAACATCAAAAGTTCATAATGATTACATAAAGTTTCAAAAAGCATTTTATTAATTAAAACTTGCATGGACATGGTTTCCTTATTTCTTAATAATTTTTCATATTCGTTTACTTTTGGTGTTGATTGTTTTCGGAGTAAACTGGTTCGGTTATTACAGCGCTTATAGCTTCTCAATGCCGTGAATATGTTTATTTTTTTTATAACACAATGGAGGTTAAACACAGGTATTAGGTTTTTCCAATGTTATTGCAGACTTCTTATTTTTCTTCTTATTTTGACTTTCATTTTCGAAAATGTAAATTTTGATTTATATATGAAACCAATTCAGTTGTTTTGTTTAATTTAAATATAGAGAAATGTAAGCCTTAGACTGCCATTTGCACATGATAAAAAAAGCCTTAAAATGAAAAGTAACAATGTACTATTTTTTATATAACAAAAAATTTGCAAAGTTCTCCTTTTATAAATCATCACATGTTAGTTATTTTACTCTTTTTAGTGGAACTACGAGAAACTGGAATATTAACCAAATATTTTGTACTTCCTATAGGCTACGGTTTACTTTCTTCCTCTTTAGTCTTGTTTTGTATGTTCAATACCTAAATTTCTATTGTATGTGATTTTTATGAAATATGTGTGTTATCTCAAAGCCTGACTAGTAAAATATTTACATTATCAGTCTTTTTAAATTTTAGTCTGTACTTTTAATTATGTTTGCCAAATGTCTACAATACGTAAGTGCCTAATCTGAACAAAACATATTAATGTTTGATTATTGGTTACCGTTACAGCTCTGAGATCTTTGTGGTGTCATGTACATGTTATATCTATGTTTGTGACGTCAAATGCTTCAGGTGCCCTTCATGTTGTATGTTTTTTTATAGTCACCATCATGAAATGTAACTTTAATAACATTATTCTCTTTATTATAAAGCAACTGTTTAAATTTACTTCTTAAATATTTTTGAGAGATTGTCAACTAAATTGGAGACTGCTTCAGCCAATATCTGATGTATATATTTAATTATTAAATACATATATTTTTTAATAAAATTTCTTGATAACATTTAAATTTACCAAATGTTAACACTTCCAGGGAATGATAGAGAAGATTATTAAGCAGCAAGCAGGAACACGAAAGTAGTTTAGAATATAATAGACTATATTACGAGAGATTTAATTATCATATCACAATACAATTATGATGTTACAGTTAACATAAACATCCAATGTCAAAATAGTGTAAGTCATTGTATGTTACAACAAATGAAATTCATCCATGAAAATGAGCCAGAAGTTTTGTGTTGTGGTGATTAAACTATATTATAACATGAAGTCACAAATGTCTGAACTATGATGACGTAACCCAGTCCAATATCTATATATGTGTAGTAATAAAGTGAATACTGAACATTATTACAAAAGGCAAAACCAACAATTGTTTATCGGAATATGTATATTGCATGTTACACCTCACTTTTAAAAATTACTGATTTCTGGTACAGTCAACATCAAAAGTTCATAATGATTACATAAAGTTTCAAAAAGCATTTTATTAATTAAAACTTGCATGGACATGGTTTCCTTATTTCTTAATAATTTTTTCATATTCGTTTACTTTTGGTGTTGATTATTTTATTACAATTTTATTGGTCAGGCTATGACAATAGGATCAGAACAGTATTTTGTTATTATCTAGATATGTGAATTTTACTGTAAGGACCTACATTGGTCTCATCACTCATACAAAATACTTTACACAGGTTAGAACAGCTTATCTGTTTGTTATATCATTTGTTAGAAAAGATGATTTAAGTCATCATCTGCCACGTTGTTGTACTAGATGTGATCATTTTAATTTGCTATAAGCAATAAACCAATTCTACAGCATTACATATGAAAAGATATTGTTGTATACCAGAATGGGTTGCGACACAATATAGCAGTGTAATATTCCATTTCAGAATGTGTTATAAATTATTTAACCAGTGAGGTTTCTATGCTTTTAACGTTTAATACTAAATGCTAGTTTATAACTCGCTAGGACGCTGTGCCGTCGATACTTATAATAAAAAAATAATTTTAATATTAACAATAGCATTTTATTTTAAGTTAAAACAGTTGTCTAATTGAATTTTAGTGTGCTTTACCATGCATTCTTCCAACCGGTC
This sequence comes from Bhutanitis thaidina, assembly GCA_029286595.1. Lineage (NCBI taxonomy): Eukaryota > Metazoa > Arthropoda > Insecta > Lepidoptera > Papilionidae > Bhutanitis > Bhutanitis thaidina. The sequence continues at coordinate 13,971,891 of JAGSMS010000008.1, read as the reverse complement.
AGCCCGCATTGACTAAGCATTCGACTTCAACGCTATGAGTAGCGAATTCGATGTTCGATTTTTATTGATTGTCATCGTTTCCTCCCGTCTCGTTTCAACTACTATCCTTTTTTTATTCACCCAACTGTAGAGGAGAGAGTGAAAAGAAAAAGAGTGTCCGAGTGCCCTATCATCTAGAACTAGGGTAAGGGTATTGAAAATTGCATTAGCAGATTCTACATCTCAAAACATGCCGTTAGGAGCAGCACCATCTTAGGTCTCTGTCTATATAAGTTACTCTGTGGTATTTGGTACGGGGATCACCAATCCGCTAGCCTAGCGTGGCGATTTTAGCAAACCTCCCATGGCGAGAGGCTATGAATCGGCAGTGGATAATTGACAAATGAAAGTATAAATAAATACGAGTATACTGACAGCGTTATAGTTGAACAACATAATGATCATTGAAGAAACTGTAAATACACATTTATTTTGATTAGGAGCGCGTCAGTTGTTAGCGACCATGTGTAGATGGTTATTAAAATTCAGTCAAACATTTCTTTGAAGGCAGTAAAGAAATAATATCACCCACTTTTTCTCATGGGTGCCATAAGAGGATTATGAGAAACCGCATTCAAAATTGCGATGACTACCGACATGGCGCGATAACCATCTTAAAAATTAACCAGACTGATGACAGGCATCGGCGTCAAAGTTACGAGGCGTCTGGTACTGCGATCGCCGGTCTGCTTGCAGAATGTGGCGATTATGGCAAATCGTCTATATGGGAGAGGCCTAAGCATCCGTATTCAGCAATGATAACTGTATTAGGTATCTTTGTTCATATTTTAATTAGTATCATATAAAACATTTAATAATCTAATTGGAGTAAAGATTTAGATTAAAGTAAGTGCTTTAATCTGTGAGTCTTAAAAGTTAGGGTGTGTGTGAGAGAGAGAGAGATACAGTTTGTGTGCGTGCGCCTATTTCGGCATTGACGTTTGACACGGACCCATTCTGTGGACGGATCTATATCTTGGTACCGCTCCTGTACATCCATGTGTCAAAAGCCACTAAACTGTCTATGAAAGAATTTTTAGCCCTATCTATTTTCTGAGACTCAGTACGAATAAAAGAAACAATCTTAGGTAGGTTTGGTCACCAACAGATCCTCTTTCCAGTTGGACGAGTCTACATTACCCGGCAATGAAGCTCTGTCGTTAGGATATGTTCGATAGAACTGCTTTTTGCTACATATTTAGGGACTGATACCAGAGGATAATCGATTTTTCAGACCGTGGAATGTTTTTTTACCGACAAAGCTATCCCATAGAAGAACATTGTTTCTATTGCGATTGATGGTGCACCATCTATGGTTGGTCGTCATCGTGGTTATAGTTCACTTAAAGCTACAACTGCTTAAGATACTGGTCAGTCACTGCGTGATTTAGTAGCAAAAAATCTGAGTCCTAGATTGCAGCAGTCTTTACAATATGTTGTAAATGCTGTTAACAAGTTTCGAAGCAATTCTTTGAACTCACCGAGAGTACTTTGCGCAGCTATGTGAGGTAAACGACGAAGTCCTTACTCGGTTACTTCTGCACGGTTAGTTCGCTGGCCATCAAGAGGCTCTTGGTTAGTAAGATTTTATTAAATTGTACTTTTACTATAATTGCTTTCATTGTTTTCTTATCATACATCATCATAGTACGTGGTAGAGCTAAGCGGCGGCTTTTGATCGAATTTGTCAGCTCGTCCGATATAGTAACACAACCTCGCAGAACACCGGCGTGAATTAGGGGCAGCCAGAGCTTCTGCGTTTGGTTCAGTGAGTTAGGTAATCAGAGGCCCACTCCCTTCCTCTCCAGAAACATATTTAAGCATACTTATAGACCAGCGACGCACCTGCAGTTACTCTGGTGTTGCAGATGTACATGGTCGTCGGTAATCACTCATGATTACGCCACGTACGACACATCAATAAGACACCAGGTGTTTGTTTTCGTCCTTTCCCGCAAAAACCCCAATATTGCCTTCAAAAGCAAAGAAAGAATGTTACTAAGAATAATAAAGGTATGTTTTATTTGAAATTTTATTCGTCACATTTATCGATTTTTATCACGACAGTACATACGCGACCGACCGGATCATAGAATAATAATACTCCAAAGAGGTCCGGACTGCCTATATTCAGAGAGCAAAGTAAGAAATAAGGCACAGCAGAAATATAACTATAATATTTACATGCAGAAAAAATAAAGATCACACTAACTGCTAACTTATATATATCTGTGACCCCAGCTGACTGATATGATTGATAATGAATGTCAATCAAATCTAAGTCAAAATATTCAACACACCTGATTATAATAGGGATCACTTACATACAGTATTTTTTTTTCTATTTTGTAGTTTATAATGTACAAAATGTTTAAAAGCTTAAGTAACAAATTGTGTATTGCGTCAAAAACAAAAGTAACCATTAGAGCATGCAGTGCTTTTTTATCAAGTTCTACGTCACAAAAGGTACATACAAAACAGTTTACTTTCCAAAACATAGTTGTTTATTATTTTTATCTGTAAGCAATTTGTAAAATTAAATTTATGCAGAGTTTGCCATAATTACTGCAGTATTTAAATTTCCAGTTTTAACATGATTTTATTTTCAGGAAGAAAAGATTAAAGTAGGGAACTACAATATAAATTATCTACAAGTGGGCCACGGACCACACCATGTATTTTGTATGCCTGGTGCTTTAGGAACAATATGGTCTGATTTCAAACCACAAATAGAAGGACTAAATAGAGATAAATTTACAATAGTAGTATGGGATCCAGTGGGATATGGAAAAAGTAGACCTCCAGAAAAGGAATTTAAGACAGATTTTTATGAAAAAGATGCAGACATTGCTTTTGAATTTCATAAGGTGCATGAAAAAATATTTTGATGCTAGGCTGTATTGTGTTTTGTGAATTGATATTTTGATGATAAGTAATCAGTAATCTAGTCCTTTCTATTATGCTACTCCAATGACTTCCAGTCTGTGGCATACCTGCTCTGTACTCTTTTTCAAAGTACATGTTTTCATTGGCAGCAATTAAAAATTCAAAAATTTTCAATTTTGGGTTGGAGTGATGGTGGTGTATCAGGGATGATCCTTGCTGCTAAATATCCAAAAGTAGTCAACAAGCTTGTTGTTTGGGGAAGCAATTCATTTATTTTACCACATGAACTGGAAGCTTATAAAAGTAAGCTGAAATTTATTTAATTATTATAAAATTAATTTGTGCCATACCTAAAATTATTTCGTCTTATTTGCTTTGTTAAATTATTTGTTACAGAAATAAAGGATATTAAAACATGGTCAAAAAAAATGCGTCAGCCAATGGTAGATATCTATGGTGAAGAAAATTTTGCGAAATTTTGGGCAAAGTGGGTTGATGGCATGGTGGTATTGTTCGAAGCCAATGATGGCAACATTTGTTCTGAACAGTTGAAGGACATCAGTTGTCCAACATTAATAATGCATGGGGAAAAGGATCCATTGGTTGATAATGTTCATGTATCACATTTACATACTCATATAGAGGGATCAAGGTAATGATTTAGCTTTGATTGCAATATCTACATCAGCCTATATTAGCCTCACACACAGGTTTCTCCAAGAAAGCGCCTGTATATGGCATACAATTCTTGGAAGGTTTGTCTATACTCACAACACTCGGCAATCAGTTTGGTAAACTCAGTGCCAGTACCCACGCACTAGTGATACTGCTCCACATCACTATTCACTAGTGTGTGGGATATGGGTTCAGCAAATTTGTGGGGTTGGCAATTGAAGAAATGGTATATATATTCCCCCTTACACCCCTAAATGTTATGGGCAAAAAAAGAAAAAATTAAGAAATTGTATTTTCTTTGCCCCTAATATTAAACCATCTATATATGTAATTTATTGTCATTTCTAGAATACATCTGTATCCTGATGGAAAACACAATATTCATTTACGATATGCTGAAGATTTCAACAAGAGAGTTCAAGAATTTTTACTTCTACCCACCGTTTGAAGGAAACTTTTATGAAATGTTACTTTGGTTGTGTAAAGGGTTTTTGTTACTATGATATACACAAGTTTAATTTTATTTTATAAAGGTTAAACAAAAAAATCAACAAAATTCCCATGTTTTATTTTCATTTACTTCTTATAAGCATGTTTCATTTTTAGAATAAAACAATTTACATTCGATAACACATAATTTAAGTGAAGTGACTTGTTTATATCATACTGTACAAGTTAAAACTCGTCTGGGGATTACCACAAACTTGCCTCTATAACTGTGCTGCACACATGGCGTTTTTTTTGTTCTTGTTTATTGTTACTAATTGCACTACACATTCAATTTTAAGGTTAGTTAAAACAAAATATAATCTGAATGTTTTATTTCAATGAATCCAACCTGAAAAATATCCAACGAAAGTTCAGTGTGATATCAAAATTAATAGAGGATTTTTTTTTAATTTAGTCAATGCATAATGTAATTATAAAAGTGAGTAGATTTTGAGGTTATAAATAGGAATTTCGCTGTAAACAAAAATGGTTATCAAAACCTGATCAACCCTGATACTAGACTCAATAGTTGTACAACTGTTTAATATAAAAGTTAAGGCACACACACATGAGCTAACGTCCTGCAGACAGAATGGAAGCACTTTTCAAATACGACATCACATACGCCAATTCCAAAAATACAACTGTTAATGACTTCATAAGTTACGTTTTACAATTATACAAACAAACACACATTTATAAGCAACCTACGTCGATAAATACATAAGAAAATATAGTGAATAATTCACTACTTCATATGCTTGTTCTTATCTCATAAATAATTTCTCTAGTTACAAAAATAGTATACAGTGAATGGAACAACATCAGACAACTCGACACGTGGGGCGACGACACAACGCAGTCCAGAAGCACCATAGTGACCCAGGCTATGTACTACTGTGATCCATCCATTACATATATTACAATAAAATAAGATTACTCTTACAAATACATAACGATACAATATTACAACATTATCACCGGGATTATTAACAATACGGCTTTAAGATTAAAATTTTAAATACGTTACATTCGTTATGTTTACAAGAAAACTAGTGTAATAGAGAGAGTCACACACTTTGTAAAAAGAAATCCTACAAGTTAGTCTCAGTGTCTCCTTTATCACTGTTGATTGAGCTCACACGTAAACTGGACCCTGGCTGTCGTCGTCCAGGTTGATTTTGTTTGTGTAGCCGTCGTCGAAAAATCTTCGGAAGGTGAATTCAAAGAAGCCATGGAACGTTTTTCCATTGTCCAGCAACTCACTGTCAGACTTGTTGGAGTCCGAACTGCCAGAGTTGCGCAGCTTGTCGGGATCGATTGGGTCAAAATTCGAAGTGTCAGTGGGGTATTCGATTCGTGGTATGTAAGGTGCTACTTGTCTCCGAAGACCCTTTTCGAAGTCGATGCTTTTTAGGAAGGGATGATTCTTGACCTCGTTGGCGTCTTTTCCTAATCTGGTCTCTTGTCCCGAGCACAATTGGAGGATAAGATCTTTGCTCTCCCGTGACAAGTTCGCCGCTTCCGGGATGTGAAGCGTGCTCTCCCAATTTATTACCTGTAAACCAAAGTTGATATTTTTTTAAAAATAAACCATCACATTTTATAATTTGCCAGAAAAGTTAGGAGAATGCTAAGCGTATACGTGGGGAGTTCAATGTGCTCTCGGTATCAGCATGAAAACAAAACTAAAATTCAAATAAAATTATTTTTATTTTTCAATGTCGAACATCAACCATAAGCACAATACATCTCGTAATTATATTTCAATACCCTTTAAAAGATAACATTACTCCTTGCATTTATTGCCGCCTTAAGCTACACATCGCAGGAAAATCGTTCACCACGAAGGTCTTTTTTAAAATTTGGTAAGAAATAGTGATTACAGTCTGGTTCATCCTCCTCTTGCTCCCAATTTCCCAACTCTTCTCACGTTTTAAGTTTCAAGGAATTTTGTCACATCATTGTGCAAAATTTTCATCAATATTGTTACATCAGCCATTCCAATTGTCTTTGTGTTTGTTGTTTTTTATTCAACTAGCGAACCAACGATCACTATATGAAATTTTATAATTGTACCCTCAGATAATGTCATTGCCTAATTCATTGAATTCATAAAGCAACTGAACATATAAAGTAGCAGCCTGTAAATGCCCCCAGCTGGGCAAAGGCCTACTTCTCTGCTTAAATATGTGAGAGGGTTTTTGGAGCCGGGAAGGGACCCCGTCGCTGCTCCAGTGTTGGCGGGATTCACATATCCTCGAAATTATTTTTAATTTCTTATTTTTCAGGCATGCAGGTTTCCTTACGATGTTTTCCTTCACCGCCGAGCATGTGGTAAATAGACCACTTAAAATTGCTATTAACAATTTTAGTGGTGCCGACACCGGGGAACGAGCGCAGGTCACTCGCGCTCTATAAACTGAAGCGAGCGCTCCGTCCACTGCGCCTGCCACGGCTCCGACGGATCGACTGAACAATACAACGCAATATTTTGGTCGATACAAACCTTCAGCTGCGTCTCCGCCGGTGTAGACGCGAGGAAAGGCGGGGAACCAACCAGCATCTCATACAGAATTACGCCAACGGACCACCAGTCGCAGAGTTGCGTGTACCCCGTCCGTTGGAGTACCTCAGGCGCAATGTAGTTGGGGGTGCCGACCAGTGAGTGCGCGAGACAACGCTGGTGTTCCCTTTTGCGTCGCCTTTCGAGAGGTTTCAGCTGGTGGCAACGACATTCGCCCATCGCACCCCACTCCCCGTCGACGGGATCCATCGAATCTTGCCTTCCATGATCTGATAAAGTTTAAAAAATCTGATCAATAAATTAAATTCTGCCTATAATTGTCCCTGTGATGGGCCCAGCTAGGAGATAAAAAATACAGACTTACTCGGTGATGGGAGAGAGTATTAGTTGTAATAAGTGGGCTACTAAGCTGTATAGTTTGGCTTTCAATGTCGAAGTCAGTCAGTTTTCATTGCGATAAAGAAGCGTAGTGGAGTAAGAACCAAATAATCTGCCATGATCTTAAAGATTAAGTAAGAGAAAGAAAGCCTAGAAAATCTGGTGACGTCCGACAGATAGGGGATTAACTATTTATCTAACTAAAATAGGCAGACCGAAAGTACACAGACATGCGGTCAATGTAATAGTGAAAAAATAAATAATCTTTTGTCATTTGGAACGGATAATAGATTGACGAGGAAACTTAATTTTATCTGCGCGTGAGCGTGAGAGTCGACTAGATAATTTCGCCGTGCTCTAACTCATTCGCAGTCTATTGGCGGGAAACTAATTTCAAAATTTGCTATCTTTTTCTCTGTGTCAAGCTGCACGTGATGCACCCTGCCGGTTGACGGTTGCGGCCCTGGCGACCGATTGATGGCAGAAAATCAGTTCGAATATAATTCACAGACTAGCGACGGGAAGGAGCATCTGTAATACAAGGGTAGCAACACTTTTTAAATGTGGTAGAGCCAAGCGGCGGTTTCTGCTGCTGCTCGAATGGGCCGGCTCGTCCGGATTGGTACCACGGCCTTGCAGAATACCGGCGTGAAGTAGAGCCATCTTGTGCTTTTGCGTTTCGTTCGGTGAGGCCCTCTACCTCTCCTCATGCTCCCTCCCATCTCTCAAATACCCTTAAGACCGGCAACGCACCTGCGGCATCTCTGGTGTTACAGATGCATGTGGGCGACGGTAATCACTTTCCATCAGGTGAACCACTTGCTCGTTTGATAATAAAGAAGAACAAGGTGATAGTAATAAATCGAAACTCACCATTCCTTTGATAGTACTTTGAATTATGCGTCCATCTGAAGCCTGTACAGAGACCGAAGTCCGTCAATTTTATATGACCATCACGATCTATGAGTATATTGTCGGGCTTGATGTCTCTGTGGATGAAGCCCATCTTATGGACACTCTCCACTGCACATGTCAGTTCCGCAATATAAAACCTCGCCAAGTTCTCTTCAAATATACCCAACTTAATTAGTAGCGACATTAGGTCACCACCAGGTATGTAATCCATGACAAAGTACAAATTATCCTTGTCTTGGAAACTGTAATACAGCTTCACCACCCACTCATTGTCGGCCTCTGCGAGAATATCCCTTTCGGCTTTAACGTGCGCTACCTGGTTTCTTTTTAGCACATCTGCTTTTCGCAGTGTCTTCATGGCATATAGATGACTAGTATCAATCTTTCTCACTAGGGTCACTTCACCAAACGCACCCACACCTATCGGCTTTATTTTCGTAAACATTGACTTGTCCATCTTAGCCCGCTTCAAGCGTATATAGTTGGACTCTTTTTGAGACAGCATCTTTCTCATTTGACATTGAGCTTCTGCACTGAGACCTATTTTCGTCATTTCCTTCTCCAGTTGCATGCGCCGGTACGTCCTCTGTTTGTAAGATTTGAGTATATTTTCAACATGCTGCTCCATGAAAAATTTGAATGCTTGGGGCGAGTAATTTCTAACTTTGCAATCCCTCCTTTCGTCTTCTTTCTCTTTGCTGATATGCTTGCGTTCGGGAATAGGTGACTGATGTCTGATCTTTTCGGGCAAACCTTTCGATCGTCGTTCCGTTGATCCATTCGAGCTCTTATCAGAGCTTGATGGAGCGCTTTCTTTCAATAAATTACAGTTCTGATTTGGACACTTGATTTCCATTGGAGCTTGAGATGTTTCTCCTTTGATATCGCAGTTGTTGGAAAACTTTTTATGTAGAGGCGAGTGATGAGAGTTGACTGTCGTCGTGTTATCGTTTTGGTTGCCGTACGGTGGCGGAGGTATAGGGTGCATTCCTCTTTGAACAGCCAGGGCTTGCATAGTGATAGCGTAACTAGGGGGTTCAGTTGTGGGGACGGTGGGTGTGCTCGCTGTCGGAACAACGGGAGGAGTTGATCCCGGCGACGAAGGCTTCGGTGCTAGCGGATAGCTCGGTGGCGTTTGTGCTTGCTGCTTCTGTTGAATTGAACTAGCATAAGACGGCGGTGGAGGCTGGATTGCGGAGCTTGCGACCGGCGGCGGGGCTACAGGTGCAATGGCAGTCTGAAGTATTGGCTTCTGGACTTGTGTACTTTTTACAGATTGCATTATAATCGGAGGTTGGACCGCTTGTCTCGCTGTCCACGCCTGAATAGGCGTAGGTCGAGTCATTCCGGACGACGAGCCGGTCGATTGCGTTACAGTAATCGGGCTCGGCGAGCCTGCGGAGGTGCCTCCTGAGTAAATCCCCGACGAGGGACTCTTCCTGTAGTCCTGTGACTGAGTCGGACTCTGTCGGTTCTGCATGGATACTGAATAAGACGGCGGTGGGGGGACACTGGATAAGGGGTAAGGAGGTGGGAGTTCGGCGCCGGCAGATCCTGGTTGATATATGCTCAGCGCTTGTATTTGTTGACTTAGCTGCTGTTGTACTTGAGGTCCATTTTGAACTATCATAGGCTGTCGCGCGGGAGGTGCTGGGGCCCCAGTAGCTACGGGACTGGTACCTCGCGCAGGCGGCAAAGGTGGGGCTGGGGACATCCGCTTCATAAGCTGCTGGACAGAGGGCGGCACCGGCGGTGTGGATGGACATCTTGGTGGAGGCGGTGGCGGGGGCTCAGAAAAACCAGATGGTGAGTACTGTCTACTCAGCTTCTCATGGGGAAGCGGCGGCGCGTCAGACTGCCGAGGGCTATCTGACCTCGAACTTCCAGCGCCAGAGTCAAGCGCAGGGCTTCCCCTGTGCAGATTAAGCTCCCTTTCCAAGCTTGGCTTTCTTATTAGCTTAGTGCTAAAGTTACTAGTCTTGAGCACTCCATTAAGAGGTTCCTGTTGCTTCGACAGATAGTCAAGAGCTGCGTCGAACCGGCCACCAGCATATTTAAGAGCTTTAACAGCTGGATCCTATAACAAAATAAAAAATAATTAAAATACAGTCTTTAAGCGTCGAGTGGTGAAAGAAAATTGATGCTCCATATTGTCCCATGATTATTTTAAGTCTGATAGGACTGATAGCATCCAATGATAATCATGTTAAAACTTGCATGATATATACAGTGTAATTTAAAAAATACATGGATCTTTTGAAATTTGAATTAATGATATTAAACTTTGTTTAGAACCTTTAGTAAAATATAACCTTTTTCCTTTGTAAAATGTACTACTAGATCATTCGCGTGACGATTTTGTTAACTCGGTCAGCAGAATTTACTTCGAGTCCCAAAGTGGCCATGACTTTTCCGGAGTGACTTTGAATTTTTTCGGGGTTCGTGTGCCCCTACATGAACTCCTTCTTACTTATGGGATCATAGTGATGAAACCACGTCTCATCGTGACAAAAACAACTGGATTTCCACCACAGAGCTCTAAAAGTTCTTAACAGCACTCGACTCGCATTTGTTTCTGAGGCGCCGTGAGTTGAGGCTAAATCTATGGGGTACTAATAGATAAATTAGTCATCTCTGCTATCATTTTAACCTTCATTCGGGCATCATCCGGTATTAGTTTCTCAACTTTAATCCACTGCACCACCTTTGAAAAGTCGATAACGAAGTTTCAAAATTTGGTAAACAGCCACCATCACCTCGTAATTAATAACCTAATTTGTTTTGTTTATTTATTTGTATTTTTTTTTTATTAAACGCTACCTTCCACAGTAGGAATTTCTCCTGCGTCGCGGAGGCAGTTTACATACATGAATTGCACATGGACAAACACGCTGACCGGGAACTATTATTTGTAGTCCATACAAATACCAGGTCCCGTGCGGAAATCGAATCCGCGATCCACAGCGCCGCAGCTAAACGGTAAGCCACTACGCCACCGAGCGTTCAAATTATAATTGTATAATATGGGAGTAGATAAATAGGTATTATTATTATTGGGGTTATTTACATATACACTCGTCTGGTTTGGTGGTATTTATAGGTATGTATACATACCTAAAATACTATAAAATAAATTTGTTATCTTTAAATATATTATTATTAATAATACTAATAATTTTATAATAATAGTTTAAGTAAAATAAAATACAAAAATAAATTATAACCCACCCAGACGGAAGTCCTTGACAGGGGAGACCAGACGCCCGATGGTTACGGGAAAAGGGAAAGAAACCGGCGGACGACGCGAGCGGTAAATATACCCAACTTAATTAGTAGCTACATTAGGTCACCACCAGGTATGTAATCCATGACAAAGTACAAATTATCCTTGTCTTGGAAACTGTAATACAGCTTCACCACCCACTCATTGTCGGCCTCTGCGAGAATATCCCTTTCGGCTTTAACGTGCGCTACCTGGTTTCTTTTCAGCACATCTGCTTTTCGCAGTGTCTTCATGGCATATAGATGACTAGTATCAATCTTTCTCACTAGGGTCACTTCACCAAACGCACCCACACCTATCGGCTTTATTTTCGTAAACATTGACTGAGCGGTATCATGGAGTACCGCCTTCTGCATTTGAGCTGGGAGCGGTCCGTCACGTAGTCCCAGCCGCTTCAGATGTTCCGAGAGGCTCACTGGGATCACACCACATGTCGGGCACCTCGTGAGTCAAGTCCAGATATTTTGTCTTTTTCGGCTTTCTAGAGGTACTCGTCATATGGAATGGTGATGTCGACCAAAAATATCCTCGACTGTGCCCGGTCCATCAACACGAAATCAGACTTGTTCGCAAGAATCGTCCTGTCCGTGATGATGGGCCGATTCCAATAGAGCCTGGCGCGGTAATTTTCGAGCACGGCTTCCGGCGAGTACCTAAAGTAAGGTAGTCTCCGATTCAAAAGACCGTATTTCAGAGCAGCTCTTGATTTTTTTTATGGGACAGGCGGCAAACGAATAAACGGTTCATCTGATGGTAAGTGATCTTCAACACCAGAGGTGCGGCAGGTGCGTTGCCGCCCTTCAAGGGTATTTGGGAGATGGAAGGGAGGATGGGTAAGGGGATGGGGAGAGGGAGTGGGCCTCCGGATACCACACTCACCGAACGAAACGCAGAAGCTTAAGATTCCTCTACTTCACGCCGGTATTCTGCGAGGCCATGGAACGAACCCGGTCGAGCCGGCCCATTTGAGCAGCAGCAAAAGCCGTCCCTTGGCTCTACCACGCTGTAAAACGCTGATGTAGAATCCGGGCTACTAGATTGTGTCTGTGCAGATGCTCAGAGTAAGAAAGCGCCGAACAACCGGAGATGACATGACGAAGAGACTCTCCGGAACGGCGACAAGCACGACGATGCCATCCCTTAGGATGTATCTCCGATAGTTGTTCGTCTTGATAACCTGATCTTGTATCGCACAGACAAAACCCTCGATTTCCCAAAGAGGTCACCGAAACGTAGCCAGTTGTGGGAGGAGACGGTATCTGCGAAAGGCTCATGGTGAGCCTCGTGGAACCTCCCGTGGAGCTCTTCCTCCGTCCATACGGTCTCCCGGGCGGAGACGCTCTCTACTGCCGGGTCCTGCCATTGCTCGTTGGCTAAGAAGAGGGGTAAGCCTTTTATCACAGCTAATGACGTCGATAGAATGACTCATCCGTTCGCGCCTGGAAGTAATTACGGAGTCTCCACACTTCGCGATTGTGCATGGTGAGGACACTTAAGCCATCCTTACGGTTCGCACAATTCTTGGCTTATTATTGCTCGTCTTGAAGCTTATCAACTTGCCAATGAGGGCCCTTGCCCTTGCGATACGATCCTCAATTCTTTTCCTCCACGCTGGGATAGTGCTACTTTGCCTAATAGCACATCCAGTCGTGGAGTGTTTGGTACCAACAATACAGCAAACTGCCAATGCAGCCCCAAAGAGAAGCGAGTCCGTATCGCAAAGGTCCCGAATAGCTTCTAAATTGATTGCCAGCATTGGGTTAAAGCCTCACGACAGCCCGATTCATTCCCTTTTACCCTAAAATATGCCCGCAATCCGTTCTGGTTCATATCAATCGCTCAGCGCATGCGGCGTACTCTATCAGAGGCGGATGCCGATTGGAAGGACCGAGAGGGCCCTGCCGACACCAAGCCAGCTGATGGGGATGATGGATACGCGGTGATATTAGATCGTGCTACGCGTTCAGCTGGCAGTCCGCATGCTGACGCGTCCAGCGCCAGCCCCAGACGCACCCTGGTGGCCCCAGGCTGCGACCCTATATGTGCCATCTTTTTTGACGAGAGATATTTTGATATCGCTACGTATGGCGTGGCCATAAGCACATAGGCCTTTGCACCCTCAATTTTGACGACGCAAATTACCCACATCAAAAAGTGAATGTCATAATGCAACAAGTAGCAAAATAAATATTAAAAATGATATAGTTGTGAAATGGGTGTCGCGAGTATAATAATATTAATAAATAATTTAATTAAATAATTAATTGGAATTGTATCTTTTAGACACACTTTTTTTTACAAGTTTTTTGAATAATTGTAAACTATGAATTATTATTATATTGGTTGTAACATAATATAACAACAGAAATTAAATATCCACAATAATAACTCACAATTTATTCATCATTACAGCCATAAGTATGCTGCTGAACTTAGCTTAACTTCCCCAAATATTTCCACATAGCCACTTGCATTGACTTTCTGCAATACTATGCAGGTAGTCACTTCCATCTTGTTCGGGATCGTCCTACCCTGCACTTGCCTGTGTGAGGTTGCTGCTCTAGAACCGGTCCCATTGCCACTTCATTCCCTTACTGACCTTTACAGTTATGTTGGTTACCTCAGTACAGCTTAGCGCTGCTTAAACTAGGCAGTTGATTTGTACTTCTAAGTGGAGTTTTTGCCACTGCAGTTTTTGTATGGTAATATTAATATTCCCTAACCAATGTCTTAGTGAATATTATTGTTCTAATGACTATAATATGAATATCAATTTATTCACTTATTTCTTACTGGAAAATGTAATTAAAAAATCAGAATAGTCTGTGAGATTTGGGTTCACTCAGATTCATATAGATTTTTCTTCATCAGTACCTTGATTCTTAGCTAGCAGGGTGCACCACTGTAGTGACTTTAGCATTTGAAGAAAACAATGATATATTGTCATTGTTTTAATATAAATACAAACAAATTCTTCCTATTAACAGGCTTATAACCACCTATTTTATATTTAATTAACCAGATATAGATATTATTTTGTGTTGCAAAGACATCTTATTGAATGAAGTAATTAAACTATCCATGACAGCTTTTAAATAAATTAATTTATATGGTTATGCCATCAAAACTTACACTTATATAACATAGCATTAAATATTAAGCCACTATCATAATTTACCAATGCACCACATAAGCACTCATCCCTGTCATCCTTAGGGGAAGGCAGAGATTACAGATATCCTTTCTACCAGCGATAGAATATGATATGTGTCAAGATACATAGCTGTTTTCTCCATAAAATTTTGAATTCATTGTCTTAATTAGTTTTTAGAACACCCTAGGGAAGAAAGGTGGCAATGGAATCTTATGCCATTACCAATTGGTGAATTAACATTTATATCTAGAACACACTATTTCACAAAAGTTCATTTGTAAATATAGAACTAATATTCATCTCACCTCTTCATATCCAAGAGCGATCAGCTGATTAAGCGACTGTGGTAGAACATTCAAATCCTTATCCAGCCCATTTCCCGATGAGGAGCTGAAGCCAGAACTAACTCCGGAGCTCACTGTACTAGCTGCAGAGGAGCCCGGAGGTTCTGAGTTTCCAATATTAGCGAAAGGAAGCAATGAATTGCGGATTTCGGCGAGCGCCTTCTGGTGATATCCGGAGGAGCGCGTGGCCGTCTTGCCGGGCGCCGGCGGGTTCATGGCGCAGCGCCCGAGCGCCGAGCTTTCATCCCACCCCTCCCATCACATAAGCACACTCCACCAGCTGCACTTATCAGCTGTATCAATTCGCATTAGTGTTTTTTAATCAATTCTGTGTTTAAATATTTTGACTCAAACTAATAAAAACACACACTTTGTCTTCTTTCACTGCTTGTATAACATCGTACGTTTTTGAAATATACAAATTTTATGTCTGTATCACTGAAAACAAAACAATACATACTGAATTTGTGTTTACAATCATTAAAAAAGATACATAAATTCGAACATTAATTTTGTTACATGACAGGAGCTGTTATTGCAGTACACATAATATTTTATTGTAATCCATGCTGGGTGATACAATACTGACCATAAATAATAATTTGGATTTGGATAATATCAAAAAATATTAATTATAGGTCTAAAACAGGAGACACTAATAGCAAACTAAAAGAATGCTCAACTCAAATCAAATCTGTCATAGAGCTATGGAATGCCAAAATTAGAGTCGGCTTTGTTTCACATACATCGTCTAAAAAGGGACAAATGAAGAATGATATGAGTTAACAAATAAGTTACCTTATATTCTTTTATTCTCCACAATTTCGAATGAGAATCTTAGACGTCATGATCACGTAAAATAAAAATGATAGTCGAGTGCTCTCACATTACCGATGACATCTTTCTTATACACCACAATTTACGATTACCAAGGCGATAAACATGAGTACACAAAATAACAGCGAATAGAACGAATTTTTGTAGTATTTTCAGGATATATTGGATGGTTTACGAAAACAAAGAACTCTAAAACACAGACATGCAAGTTGGCAAACCATACAAAGCGACCATTTTGAAGAATTACCACATTCTTTAGTGTGTTCGAAAAAGCTACGCCAAAGTGACGTTTACGATTCATATTTATGAGTTGCTCAAAATATCGTAATTTTTATTAATAAATGTATGTACATAATAATTAATATTAATTAGTATAATAATAATGAATAAATTATGTTGTAACTTTAAATTAGCAGTTGACAATATTTTTATTAGTACCTAATACATTAAAAAAATTTAAATGTACTCTCCTTTTTAATTTAGTTAAAATCTATAAATATAAATACTCAAAGATTTTTTTATTTAATTGAAACTTATAAATTGGTATCAAAATCCTACATTGACGTGTCACGTCATATTGGCAATAACAAACAAACCTCAAAATGTGATTTTGTTACGATAATTATAAATGTCTAGACTTATTCCTAGTCTGCAGTGTTATTGTATGTTATAGTAATATAATTTAAAGCAAGACTGAGAAATTATTTATTAATTACAAAAGTTAGGCTAAAACATGGAAGAAGAGATCCTAAAGCATTTTTTTAATTGTCGTCAACATAGTAAAGAATTGTAAATTTTAGATTAATTTAAACTCAAGGTCAAGTGCTTATCAAAACCGTTATCTTTTGATAATCAAAAGATATAAGAACAGTGAATAACGCCAGTATTGTAAATCGATCGGACAGTGGCGAGTCAATATGGCTGACAAACTACCGTTCCGGTGGATACGAATAGGATCCTTGAACACCGTTCGCAAGCCCTCTAAGCCCCCGGTAGATACGCCACAGTCGCTGTTTAATGTGTATACGTGTAGATACTTGCGCACAGGCGATTGTCATGATATGCGCACACGTTTGCGTAAGCATATAATAACAACTGCCTTTAGTTTCATTACGATGAGTATTCGGATAAATTTCTTAATCATAATGTAAAAGCAAAAGTCTGCACAATTTATGGTTTATTGCTGTTTTGACTATTTTTATCTGTAATGAGGCGCATGTAAAGTGGGGAGTGGTAAAGTCGGGAGAGGAAGACCTAGGCGAACCATTCACAATGAAATCGGAGACATTCTGGAAAAAGACCAGGTCAAGAGTACTTTAAACAATCAATCTTCGCATGCATGTTGCATGCGAAGATTGATGAAAGTGGAAGAAGCGAAAGACGTATGTCAGGAACAGGAGGAGTGGAAGAAGATTGTCTCTGCCTACCCCGTTGGGAACAAGTCGTGAATATATTATCTGTAATATAGATATAAAACCGATTAACCTGATATGAAGCTGGTATTTTTTTAAGATGGCCACTTATCGTTGACAGTTTTAATATTATTGACATTTTGATTTTGACAGTTTAACGATTTGATTGAAAGGGATCGCAGGTCACAGAAGGATAGAGTAGTATGTAATATTAACGGGAATCGACATTTATATGCTGAAAAAGTTATTACAGTATTTCATTAATGTTTTTACAAGTACTTATAATAAAGGCAAACTTAATTTAAGCGTATTGAGCTGCGAACACATAAAAATGAAGGCTCGTTTATGTCCCTTGCTATTTTTAATAGTGTTCATATTTTTACCCAGTTTTGTAGCACCTGAGGATGGATTTGTATATGAATACAGTCCGAATAACTTTAGGGGACAAATTGAAGATATGGATGGAAATTTTATAATGTTTTACGCTCCATGGTGGGTACTACGTCAATGAAAGTTCATTTGTATGCTAATAATCTGCTTTTTTCTTAATTTTTATGGGCAATAAAATTATGTGTATGAAATTCTCAACCCCTAATATTAAACCTTTAGGTACCAATACCCGTACTTATAAATGGGGAAGAGTTAGGCCTTGTTGCCACTGTTTTTCTTGGTGCAAAACTTCAAAGTGTATTCAAAGTTGCTATCAGCCTTAGCTCTGCTCCATATGCTGTAAGGAAAATAAGATATTTGACTAATATTGAAACAACTAGAATAGTTTAATTTAGTTATTTCCATAGCATTTAACTTTGCAAAAGAGCTATCTATAATCTAAATTCAGGAGCCAAGATATAAATAATCTTAATATTCATATCTTAAATTTATCTCTGGGACAAGATTGGCCTTTCAATAAATATATATATATGAAAATGTGATGATACATACATATAAAAAGTAATGAAATTAAAATGAGATGTTATATAAAAGTATAAATACATTTAATAAGATTAGTGGTGTACATAATGTAAATATTAGGAAAGCTGACAGAACTCTATAGAATCACTAACTTGTTAAAAAGTATACATTTGTACAAAAAAATTCTAATAGGTGTGCAAAGTCTTCCTACCAATAAATGTTAATAAAATGTATTAAACATTAACAATAAAGTCTATTATAAACTAAAGGAATACATGGATGATTGTAACACCTGGGAATGATTTGATTACTCCCAAGCTGTTTGGATAAGTTGTATTGCAATAATATAGTACTGTATTATTCCCATTATATAATGTATTATACCTATATTGTTTATTTCCATATTAGTAGAAAATGTGTCTAAAAAGGAAACTTAGGGAGTTTCTTTCGCCTGTTTTTTCTTCATCAGTGGAATCAGTGGGTAGTTTAAAACTGTCATTTGATTATTGAAGTTCTTTTGTTAAAGAGTAAAGATTATGATTTGATATTATTTCAATTAGATCCAGAGGCAGAATTAAGCTATATTTTGGACCTATTAGGATATGGCACAGATTTTAAATCTTCAATTACTTTTACCCCATTGTTTTTCATTTTGAATTTCAACAGAATTTTGGTTAACATAGGTTTTCGATATAGTGTACTTTTTCTTCCTGGATGTGCCAAAGTTTTATAGGGTTAGCTAAATTTTAACAAATTCAGCTACAAGTTCTACTGTTCTTAAAAAAATACCATTATATGGATTCCTGAATTGTTCTGAATGCCTTCAAAATAGCAGTCCTCTTATACCAAATGATCGGACTTTTTAATGTCAGTCTCTTTCTAAAGTTTCCACATCTCAAATTTTGCTACTCTGAGTATTGGCCTCGCAGGCAGATGCTGATCAGGTAATTGTACAAGTATTTATTAATAAAGATTCTTAGAAAATAAAATATTTGTAATATTTTTTACTTTCTTTAAGTGTGTTAAAAAATTGAATATTAAACAAATAAAAGTTAAGTTAGCACCTTGATCACTAGGCTACCGGCTCTAAAAAATACCTTATATCCATTTCATTTCACAGGTGTCGTCATTGCACTGAATTCCAGCCCATTTGGGCAGAGTTAGCAGGATTTATAAATACAAAGGATTCTAAATTTGCAATAGCGCAAATTGATTGCACATTACATCCAAAACTTTGTCATGAAAACGATATAACAGGTAATTTTTAATAATCTGTACTCTTGATAAGTAATATTTTGACCTAGTTGAGTATTCTATGTAAATGTCGCTATCAACAAAATATTAATAACTGCAATAATAATAATTTAAAGTTGATAGTTTATACTTAAATAGACATTGCAAGATAAAACTTTAAATAATTAATAAGTAGAGTAAAAGAAAAAAATTCTATGAATGCTTTGGAGTAATCTGTATGAAGACAATGAGAAGAAAAGTGGGGAATAGTGTCGGTATTACGATGCGCTGGTGGAAGCCCGTGAAACCCCGACGGAACTTGCCCTTACCTTGTAGGTTTTAGGCATTTCCCGATATTGAAAAATAATTATTAAGCAACAGCTAGTGTTGCCTCTGGAGCAAAAGTATTAAAAATAAAATACAAATTTAGGGCAAAATATATGTTGGCATTATTTTTATTAATAAAAACAATTTAATTTCCAGGTTACCCTACCTTATTGTACTTTCACAAGAATTCATTTTCACCTGTGGAATACAAGGGTACGCGGGATCTGCCATCCTTGACACTGTTTCTCAATGAAGTTTTTACTTCGAAATCTGAGGTAATTATTAATTTAATAAATAATGAAGAACGAAAGAATAACCCTGTTGATGATGTGATCTGGTGGTGACGCGGCCTTGCTGATTCTGCCAATTATCGAACCATATGAATAACCTCCATACTCTGTTGTATTATGTATAACATCTCGTGGCATACTTAAAACATAAACACCCCATCATGACCTCCAATATATGTTTCGCCGAAACCGGTCTACTGGAGCCCTTGTGCATGGCATATTGAGGCATATGATGGGCGGTTTCCTTCAGAACAGTCCATTTAACATCAGGTGGGATTGTAGTAACTAGGTACAGTAAAATAAGTACATAGATGCTTTACAGTAGAAGTTAAAGAAATTGATCGAAAATGAAAAACACTGCATATTAATTGGGAAAGGCAGTCAAATGCATGTTCCTTCAAAAAAATTACAAAGAAGCTTGATAATTTTTATACATGAATATAGACTTATTGCATTCACATGAAATGGGTTTTAGTTGTGACTCATGTTTGCATGTTTAAAAAGTAATGTTTGTTTCAGGGCAGGGAATCTGAAGATGCATCCACTGAAGTAAAAATATATAGTGGTATGGCATACTTGACTGATCAAAATATTGAGAAGTTTGTGTCTAAAGGTCAACATTTCGTCATGTTCTATGCACCTTGGTGCAAAGCTTCACAGGTAAGGCTAGTAAAACGTAACTTCTTTACTTTACCGACGAGTCAATATTATAAGGAGAAATAGCCGTGGTATCCTAGTGGTCAGGGCGCTCACTTTAGTTTCATAGAGGCCGAGTGTTCGATCCCCGTTGGTTGGTTTAAGTGTTGTATTTACCACGTGCTCGGCGATGAAGGAAAACATCGTAAGGAAACCTGAGAAATAATGAAAAAATGTTATTTCGAGGATATATGAAGCTCGCTAACGTACACTGAAGCAGCGTGGCGGGCCCTTCCCGGCTACAAAACCCTCAGAGATATTTGAGCAGGAGAACTTTGCCCAGCTGTGGGCACTTCGGCACTAAAGTAGTAACTTTACTTTATAAGGAGAAAATGTTTTTGAGTTTCTTTGTGAATTGGTTGAACCCATTTTTCACTGTAATAATAATAATAATAAAAGCCTTTATTCAGACTAGTATTTTAAAATGTTCTTAAATTTAGTATGCTTCTGTTGACAAAGGCTTCCTCCAACTGTGGCCATTTTTCTCTGTTTCTAACCACTGTTGTCCAGGTGCTACCAGCAACAGCTTTAATTTTGCACCCCACTTTCTATTTTCATTACTTCACCTTCCTTCTCTAGTTTGTATCTAGTTGTGCTTTTGTAGAATTGTTTTAATAGTCCGAAGTATTTATTCTAAATACTCTGGTTTTTTTAGAGCTTGTCAGATCTCATCTTTCTCCAGTGAATTCAGGACCGTACTGTACTCTATAGAACAGCAGTAGAAGGTTATGCTCAATTCTTTTGGTTATTCGGTTGTAAATTAACATGGCGAAAACTAAGTAAATATTCGATATTAGACTAATAAAGTTATATTGGGCCTAAAAAGGCTTTCCTTCCTTGTGTAACAGTATTATAGTTGACGTCATCCATTGGCTAAGCATAATACTTTATTAAATAAATAAGTGACTAGGTGATCCTGGCTTTCGATAAGGAATTCATTATTGATGCCGTCTGAACCAGACGCTTCTTTCTTCTGAGTTTGCACAGTTCTGATTCCTCCTAGAGGTGTCTTACATGGTGCTTAATTTCCGCCTGTCAGATCTGCTATTTGGCTGTTGATTTTATTCGCTTGTAGTCTCAGAAAAGTCGGTGTCTATTGACGTCATTTCTGAACGTTTGGTTTCACATTTGCGGTTTCTATTTGTGATATTGTTATCCTATCAATTTAATCCCACAATTTCTTTTACTACTTGCTACTTGCTTGGTGCCACCTGTCTTCTGAATGCATCTTTCTGGTAATTCTTGACTGTGTCTTTGACGGTCTCTTCTCATGTTAGATTTGTTTTGTTTTTCGGTCTAACAATCAATAAATGACAACCGTTAAAGAAGGTCGTGAATAAGTCTGTTGTTACCCTTTAATTATATTACAAACTCAAATCTACCAAAAAAATATTTGTGGGACAGTTACCAAGTTTAAGGAAATAGCATTTACTTGAGTCACTTGATATCATTTGTTTGTTTACATATTACAGAAGCGTGCGCCGGTGTGGGCTGAGCTGGCTGTACAGTACGCCCATAACGAGTACATACAAGTGGGAAAAGTGAACTGTTTAGACAACGAGATAACCTGCAGGAACTTCGACATTAAGCAATACCCACATCTTGTGTGGATTGTCAACGGAAGGATAGTAAGTACTATGTTCAATAATGAAAAAGCATGGTGAGCTTTCGTGCTTAATATAAAGATATTTGTAGGAATCTACCACCCCCTTTCATCCGTTTGTTGTCATAAGAGTCGACTAAGGGAAAAGCCTTGAAAATATCATGGTAATCCACTGCATGTGTTATTATGTTGTTGTTTAAAGGCTACATATTTAAGTCAAAATTATTCAAGAATTTCAACATCCACAGTTTTTGTATGTTATATGTATTTTAAATAAAATTATTATTTACGGATTTTATGGCGTTAATGAATTTTGTTTTTTTTTTCTTTTCGTTTCCCGACGTTGCGAGTGCTTTACAGCAGCCGGGGGGAATTTTAATTTTAAATGTGTAGTGTTAGCGTAAATACAAGAAATCATTATGTTATAAGTATTTTATTTTCGTAATACTAGACTTTTGTTTTTGCTTTGTGTGCTTTGTATAGAATTCTCTGAAGATCAACCTTCAGAGAATTCTATACTATTTAAGAATATCGGCTATGCAATCCCCGCGGCGCTCTACGGTATGAGCTACACCTTCGCGTGCAAAGCGTACGTCGCGCACCCGTGAACCAGTACAGAATCTCGCCAGAAACCCTTTTTTTAATGCCATGTTACAATTTCCTTAAAAATTACATTTTAAAATAAAACTTCAGTTTCCGCGGTAGATTAGTTTACCGTTTTGAGAAATGGAGGCGTTATGAAACGAATTATGTGAAATAACAGAAACGAGTGGAGAAGAAGGGGGGACATCGAAGACGGTTTATATCAGACGGACTATTGAATACACAGACACTTATGATTAAAAAAAAATTCTCACCACAATTGACATGAAAACATAGGAATAGGTACAGTGCTATTTTAACGATATGGTCATTCGCGAGTGACGCCTGTGTAGGTTCAAAGACCTGTCTAACCTGTGGCACCAGGCCTGCCGACTTCACAAGGCACTTATACTTAAATGTTATATACCGACTGTACCGAAGAGTTTTATGGTTTGAAAATACTATACGGAGCGAAAAGTAAAAGTTCATTGGACCAGAGACGGCTTTGCCTATGCTGTAGGGTGTGTGTTGGCACTTTCAACGAAAATACTTCCTAGAGGGCGCTAGGATAATGATTGCACAAGGGCGCTGCATGGACTAGAGACTAATTATACTGGCTCTCTATATCCTACAAATCGGAACCCAACCTGTGGTGGAACTGGTAATAAGCGGGATGATAGATGGTATGGGCAAGAGAGTGGTACCTGCCCAGACGGCTCCTAGGCAAAAAAGGAGTACTTCTTAATCAACTTTCCCGAAATCAACAGGATGAGACGATTTTCTTACGCAAACGTCTAGCGGGTATACCTTGAACACATGCAGAACTAATAAATTATATTATTTTTCAGATGGGAGTGACAGAAGTAGAAACATTAGAAGACCTCAAGGCGTATGTGGATAAAATGGTTTTGGCTGAAAATCATGACCCGGATAAGTTTATGAAAAAGAAGAAGGTGCTCCCTGTTGCCAGGATAACTGAGGAGACATTCGAAACATTTTTAGAAAAAGATTTGGTCTTCATAAATTATTTTGCACCATGGTATGTTGTATAATACTAACACATATAATTGTTTTAACTTCTGTGTTTCTGATTTTTTTTACACCAACAAGCGATTCCAGTTTCACACATGACTAAGGCAACACCTACAACTATTTTAAGCTGGTCAAGTGCCTGGAAGTGATAAGTACAATATATATAACTAACTATGTAATATAGTAAATAACTAAGACTATCCTCAGTTCAGTTCTATTAAAAAATATTTGTTTAGAAAAGTAGCAGCCTCTAAATGCCCAGTGCTGGGCAAAGGTCTCCTTCTCAAATATCAGAGAGGGTTTTGGAGCCGGGAAGGGTCCGCCACGCTGCTCCAGTGCGAGTTGACGGACAAGTCCTCCAAATGACTTTTTATTATTACTCAGGATTCCTCACTTCGTTTTCCTTCACCGCCGAGTACGTGGTAAATTCAGCCCTTAAAATTGCTTTTAATAATTTTAGTGGTGCCGGCACCGGAGATCGAACCCTGGTCACTCGCGCTCTACTACACTACCACGGCTACTCTCGTTTTAATTGGGCAACAAAGAACAAGATAAAATAAGACTTCTGTTCAGCTGTGCTTTTCATAAGAACATATGAATAATCTGTTTTAGTCTGTTAGCCCTTAACATTTTGCAATAAGGCCTATTATTGCTCAGGTGCGCACATTGCATGCAGTTCAATCCATTGTGGTTGAAACTCGGTGAGAAGTTCCAAAACGAAAGTCGCGTGCTGATAGCCGACATCGACTGCGTGCGATCGAAGAACATTTGCGAGATGGAAAAGGTAAATATAGGTTATAATATAATATATTAACTCACGCAGGCGCCACGTTGCGGCTAAATTTTTAGTTTTTTTTTATGAGCAAGCGGCTCACCTGATTGTAAGTGATTACGTCGCCCACGTAAATCTGCAATACCAAAGGACCTGCTGCTGGTGCGGCAGCTCCTTTGGTATTGCAGATTTACAGGTCTTTAAGGATATTTGGGGGATTGGAGAGGGCTTGCGTAGGGAGGGAGAGGGGATGGCGAAGGGAGGGAGCGGGTCTCCGGTTACCTCACTCACCGAACGATACGCGGAAGCACAAGCAAAAGATGATTATGCACTAAACATGTTAAGAGCGTTTACCCCTCATGTATTTTTCATAAAAAATTTCAAGAATGAATTTTGTATGAAAAACCATTTTGAGTTTTGACTTTCGAAATGAATACAACAGTTTTTAATGAAACTTTATACACATCCTGTAGGTCTAAATAGTTAGTTGTGAACATTTTCGAAAAAGAGTATTGAAGCTAGTTTCATTAAAATGGTTCATTCATTTCGCAGATTTTGGTCTTGAAAGTTTGTATGAAAAGCCTATTCCCCAAATGGAAATTTGCTAAATCCTTCAGGCTGGTGAGCAGTATAACCTGGGCCAGGGTATCAGCACTACGCTCACCAATATGCTTACTGTATGTGATAGTTAATGGCATATCTTGTAAATAAGGCAGGTCAGTGTTTGTTAACGGTTTCTCAGAAAGGCCAATTTCTAACATTGGAACTACGCCGGTTAGTGTAGCAGAAAACTGGGGCTTGTGAGCGTACCTCACTGCTGAGTCTTGGATACTAATCCAAGCCGAAACTAATACTTGTGCAAAACACAAATAATTTGTTTTATGGCTGGTTTCCCGTGTCCCTGATACAGCATCTGACGCTCGCTCTGGTCTTGTAGCATATGGAAGGTAAAGACCTGTGTTTGCACGTACATTTGCGACGTAATGTCTTTAATTCATATCTCATTATCGACATTGTGTCCCCTGGGTAGATACAAGTTCCAAAAAGTATTCAGTATTGTTGCCGTGGTCGAAATCGGCAGAGAGGATGTCATCACACTATACTCTAGATAATATGCTACGTCAGAAGTCCGGTGTGGCTCATTTAAAATGATGCCTTATAGCCACTAGCAGAAAGCTCAACGCTAAATCAACGCCAACAAGGCAAATGAATAATGAAGTTAGACTTTATAATAACACGTAAGGGGATAGTTTTGTTTATGAGTAAATCAAAATGCGGCCTATCACCTTGGCTCTTGCCGCAGTGTTAGCTGTTATATAATCCTATAATCACAAATTATATCAATGGTCAATTAATTCGCTTAGACTTAGTCGTAAACCGGTAGGAGTCCTTCCTGCCTTTATTTTTATATACCTTATTTAAGCGTGATCAAACGGCTGATGTGCATTGGCTCGCTCCACGAGTCAACTTCGCGAAAACAGCGAGTGCGCTCCGCTCGTGCAGCAGCCAATTGTAAGCAATGCGAGTTATGCATCGGCCCTCTAAAGTAGTAAATGTTTTTAATACTACATGCAGCTGTGCGCAGGTGTAGATACGCGCTGTGAACAATTAACGCACGGGACCAATAGTTTTTAAAATCGCGATTGCATCTTACGTGTTAATGTTTATCTTCATAATTAAATTTACATAATATGTAACCTATTATTACAGATAAATGGTTTGCCGACTCTAGTTTTATACAAACATAAGAAAATAGTCAGCGTTGAAAACGGAGGAATGCCATTGGAGAGTCTGATCACCCTGGTAAATGAACACCTCCAGGATCAGGATGAGGTGTCTTTAGCAAACGAAGAAGACAAGTCAAGTGAAGAAAATGCTACAACCAAAGATGAACTATGAAATTATTTATTTGTAGAAAAATAAATTAACTATTCAATTAAAATGTTTTTTTATTTTAGCAGGGCAGTTATTTTTTTTTATGGGTAACGGATAAACGAGCTCGCAAGCTCATATGCTGGTAAGTGATTATCGACGCCCATGTACATCTCCAACGCCAGAGGGACTACAGGTGCGTTGCCGGCCTGGGAGGGGGGTGGGGTCTCCGGTTACCGCACCGAAACGCAGAAGCTCAAACAATGCTTCAACCTGAATGACCCTAGGCTTCTATATTATATAATTACAATAGTTTAGTCACGATATATTTTTTAGTCTTATTTTACAAGACCCAGGTCGGAGACCTTATCGACCATCCGACGCCGTGGCAGAGAAATCATTCGTGGTCGCTGCTCTTGCAGAGGTTATGTGATTAGCGCTTGCGTTTTGCTATTTGGATTATTAGGCTATTTAATGTGTTTCTAAAAGGATTTTTTTTATATCTCTCGTAAAAAGTTTGAATTCTCAAATTCAGAAAAAACTAGTGCTAATATATTTTTCACTTAATGTGGATAAGGTCGCATCCAACCTGCATATATTTTTTAATATATGTAGCAACACGTTTACGTAATGTTGCCTTAATCTGCAGGACCCCCAAGTTAGGTAGATCGAAACGAAATCTTAAATTAAGTATTTTTTTGGTGGATAATGACATAATTAAGAGAAGCTTAACGTAATCGGCTTAACTATTTCAATACCAAGGGCCTCGCTGCTTGGATTCTGCGGTTAGCGAATTTGGTGTAAACCCATCACAATAATGGTAAAGTCAGGCCTCGACCGCGAGGCAAGTACATGTTAATCCGCGAGTGTTCCATCTTCACCGCAACGACAGACCGGCAATGTCGATGACCAAGTAAAGGCTACTCAGCTCCTTCGCTACAAGATGGGAACCCGTCCGCAGGGGTGGTCAAAACACGTAATCGATACTCAATTAGCAGTAATGTTTATAATAAACTAAGGAAATGCGGTGTTTAGAGTTTACCTTTATGATATTCACGTGTTCCTAACGTGAATACCATAAAGGTAGGAACATATCAGCGGGTACTTTACAGGTAAGTAAAGAGCGCAAGTTATAAGTATCTATAATAATTTAGAATGGTGGCTAAAGATGGGAAGAAACAATAAAAGAAAACAGATAAATTAAGCATTTTACTTTATTACCTTAGAGCATATAAGCAGGTTGTGGCTGTAACTAATCTTCAATAGAAATCAGTGGACTTTTAGTAGTAGTAGATTAAACCTAAAATTATACAGTTTATATGTTGATACGATTACCTTATTGTGTCACACATACATTACATTACACACACAAAACATGATGTGTGCCCTTTATCTTATTTATATACCATATCATCTATATATGTTTTGATTCTTATTAAGCAACATTTTGAGGGCGACGGAAATCATATACCATCAGATGAACCGTATGCACGTTTGCCGCTTTTCCTATAAAAAAAACTTTATAACGTTTTTACAAAAACGAATAAACTATCTTTATCTAAACGGAAGAAAAACGCGATGATTAATGGAAAATATTTAACCAACAGAATTAGAGAGATAATTGAGATTGTAAAACCAGTCTGCGTTTTAGTTTGTGTGGCGTTTTGATAAGTCTGCTATTACTACTGGCTTTGATATGTTCGATCCTATATCAAAAACGTAGCAACCACTCAATATATTTAAAAAAGCTCATAGTACAGATATTTAACGAAAAAAACTTTATCTTCCTTCATTGTAACAAAAAAATTTGTTAGTAGCACAAAAATATTTTGTAAATAAATTACTAATTCATTAAATAATTGAAGAAATTTCAAACTAATCACGCAAGGGTGAATAAAATATAGCTATTGTATCGTAGGTTAGCTAATATGCCAAACACAAAATAGAGACCCTATGAGGTATAGAAAGATGCTATTATGTTAAAATAGTAAGCGATATTTTGATATTATTTAAAAAAGAATTGCAAAGGTTGATGGTTGCGGAGCTGTGCAAAGTAGTCCTAAACGATCTTTAAAATCGGCTAAGAGAAACGGACATGGCCTATTTTCGCCAAAACGCTCCATTTTATACCTCTCCATTCCATGCTCTCAAAGTCTGAAGACTTGGAGAGCAACTAAAGACTAGTTGAAACTCTAACTTTGTGTTCCGTACAAAATCTATATTACATCTCTCAATGAAGCTTTCGATCAAACAATATAGCATAATGTTACATACTTGCAGGCTGGTAGAGTTCATCTCTGCCGGGCAAACGTATGAAGATTAAAGTCTAAGTGGTGTTCATAGTCTATAGAACCAATTAATGATTAAACAACAATAAAGTTTTTCGCATCATAAACATATTCAATTCTGAGCCTTTATCTCATTTAGTTGTTCAGTTAATATGAGGTAAAACGTCAATTGGCGCGCTTGAGGTGTAAGAACGCCGTTTGATGAAACGACGCTTGATTAGGCCATACTCGTGACTCACTCTCTCGACTCTTCGATGTTTCACATCTGCCCGGCGTTCTCGTGACTTGTTTATAATTTAGATCATTAGTCTTTAAAATTAGGAATTCATGTTTGAAATTTAAGAAATGAAATTTCATTCCTTGAATTAGAAGTGATGCGCGCTTTTAAACCTTGATAAAACATAGGAATAAAATTAACAGTTAAGATAACGAACCAACATATCACAATCAATCTTCAAACAAATCACAAAAGCAGCCTTTAATGCTGCTCTGCTGTCCCTCTTCCCATAAAAAAAAACATAACATATGGTCCATTTTTAAGTCCAATGATTGTAGGAACAACTAATTTTTAACTAGGATGTTAAAAATATTCTTTTAATTGAATTTATAGTATGTACAATGCAATACAAGTAAGAGTTTATAAAAGGTGTATGAATCATACAATTTAAGTAAAAAATAACAATTTATTTGCTTAGCCTTAACTTATTTAAACAATATTACATAGTTGAAGCACTACATACACAAAAATGGTTACTGAGAAAAACTATTGTTTGTGCACACCACAATGTCTATATATGTATGTTTTTGTAACCAAAGCAACTTTCGGTAGTGTGCCGTGAGCAGTGAATGTTCGAAGTTCTAAGACAACAGAGAAAGAACTGGAATATTAATATGATATAATGTAATAAACACTTTTCATCATGTGTTTTTTAATGCACTAGCATCATTTTATTTAAACCCAGTATTTACTGATTATGCACCACTCCTTTCTACTTTTTTAATAGTAAGAGCATTTAAATATTCACTGACATAGAAACACAGGATTATTTATTTAATAAATTACTTAACATTGAAGTTAATGAAACATCTGCCTTTTGTGCACTAAATAAAATTGTTATTTAGTTATTAGTGATTAATGCACAGTAATTGTAGTTGTTAATATTTGATATAAAATAATTCACAGCCACACAATAAAAAATTTACTTGTTATTTAAATAATAAATGGCACAGAATATTAATTAACTTACCTTTTATATAAATATTCTGCGCCATTTAATATTAAGGGGCTATTTACCAATACCTTATTAATTTAAACCCATGTGTTCTTTTTTCCAACACCAATGAAACTAAAACTAAACTATAACCAACCATATAAATAAAAACATTATTTATATATCTTTTAAATTGCTATCATATAATTTATAAACATTTAAAAAAAAAGTAACAAGGCTTAAGAACAAAGTTTGTATTAACTTACCTGAATATAGCAATAGGTTAAAATAAAATTAAAGTTCATAGTATTTACAGTAACTTCTTTTTTTCAAGTAGATGCGCCTGGAAGAATGCACCATCAGCATTTGTGGCTTGTCTGTTGATTTGCTTGTGCCTATCTCGTGACACTATCTCTTCTAACACCTCCCCATCTCCTTTTATTAACCTGAAAGTCGGACTACACTGAGAGATAGCAATGTGCATTCTTTTAGAATTAATGTCGTTAAATATTATTATCATGTTAAGTAGTGCAAATCTGAAATTGGCATGGCACTACAGAAAAATAAGAGATAATAATCTTTTATTTAACATTTTAAACATTGAGAAATCAAAAACAATTTCTAATAAGTAAAAAAAGTTTTCATGTTCTCTTAATGTAATATATTTTTGAAGTTTCAGTGGCTTTGAACTCCATTCCTCACATTGACATCTCTTTCCATCACAGATTGACGTTTAAGGAGCAGATGCTTTGGCAAGTGGTGGTTAGTATAAATACTATCTAATTCATTTTTGACTATATTGATTTCACTTAGGTAAGATATTCTCTTAGTAGCCTATTTTGACATCAACCCAAAGCTTATTATGGTAGAACTGTAAGTTAAAGTACACAACATTCCCATTTATATCAAAATAATTTTATGATAACAAATCATATGGCTGTTTAGTTCAATTTCTAGTTGTCCTGTATATAATCTTAAAATAGTATTAAAGAAGTTTCTAAGTGCATTTCAATGCCATTTTCTTGATTAGATAGAAAAATAGAATATTTCATGAGGAAGGTTTAGTCTATAGAAAATACCTTCACATTTAGTATTGATAAGAGGGTAGAGTCCATGCCAGCATGGTTTTCAAGTACCATATAAACATTAAATGAATGAGTAATATTGCAAGGAACAAATAATTATTTTATTGTAACTTAATTAGAAAATAGATATGCAATAAGTCAGATAATTTATGTTTGTGATTGTTTTCACTTGGTGAAACTTCATCATACTGACAATTATTATTATCTCTTATTTCCACAATACATTTTATTATTTTATATAAGTAACCCCAACCAGTTTCACCTTACACAATGTCCACAATATAAATAATATGTATAACATTTTAATTACATATACATGTATTAAATTTAAGATTGAGGACTTTGATTATTCTTAAATACCTTTCTCCTGATCATAGTAGCAAAATTTTATGATGCGTGATCCCTGTTTCTACCTATTCCCTGAAGTTTTAATAAATGTTTTCATTTATTGTGGGTAACATTACTTATATGTCTCATTAAAATTGAATACCCTGAAGATGTCATATGGCAATACTGGTTGGTTACTTAAATAAATAAATAAAATATGTAGTGAAACTGGTACCAGAGAATAATAATTGTCAATAATAATTTAGACTAAATAATTTAGAGAGATAGGATAACCTGTATCTTCCAGTTTCTTCATCAATTACTCTTCTGACTACACTTTGACGTTGTTCCCATTCTTCTTTAGTCATTGGGGCCATAACTTTAGATTTTTCCATCAACTCTGGTTAGCAAAGAATTCATAAGAGTATAATAAATTCTCAGATTAGAACATCAACAAAAATATTTTTAGACTACTTTTTCTTTCAGCTGAACAAACATACGAAAGTCACAAGTTTGGAAGTAACTTAATACACCTAAACATGTTTAATTAACAACATAAGGAGCTGTCTTTTTTCCTTATACAGAGCATTCAATCTCTTTTACTTCTACTTAATGTTTAATAGGTTTAATTTCTTAAACTTACATCAAATGTTCACAAATAACCTAATTATAAGTTACCTAAATTTAGGTGAGAGGTATTTGGTATTATTATATAAAGTTGTTACAATATATACAGTACTCTTATGAAGGTGTTCCTGTTATTCTCTTTAAGATATGTGCTATTAATTTTAGTTTTTTTTTATGGGAAAGGCAGCAACCGAGCATGCAGTCCACCTGATGGCAAGTGATTACTGTCACCCAGATACATCTGCAACACCAGACGTGCTGTAGGTGTGTTGCCGGCCTTTAAGGGTATTTGGGAGATGGGAGAGAGGATGAGGAGGGGAATGGGGAGGGGGAGTGGGGCCCTGGTTACCTCACTCACCCAACGAAACGCAGAAGCACAAGAAGTCGTAGCAGCAAAAACCGCCGCTTGGCTCTACCACGGTTAAAAAAATGTTTTAATAATTGATTGGGAATATAAAACCTCTTTGCCCAAATGCCCACACTTACACATGGTACAACCTGCTAGCTAACTAATGAAACTTGACGACTGAATGATCGCGGAATATCCTTTTGAAATTTTCCGAACTCAAAACCCAGACTAGTGATAGGAACCAGGACACCAAAGTGAAATGGTACCGGCACTGCGCTTATTTACCAGCTACCGTTCCGCATGGTGTGATCATACCCTACCATGAAAAATATGCCGGCTTCTGCTGGGACCTGCACGGACACCCTGTTACCAGTGAACTAAAACAGGGTGATGTAGTAGTGTGTTATTTTCCATCGTTACTACTTATTTTTTAAATTGTACAAAAAAAACAATTGGTTCATACAGACCGATAGGAATATCAGCAGTCGCTTCATCATTCTGGGAGTTTTTGCTTTCACTATTACTTCTGCGTTTCTTTTTGAGTTTCTTTTTTGCATCTTTTAGTTTTTTCTTTAATAGTTTTTCCGTTTTCTTCTGTTCCTTCTTCAACTTCTTTTTTAGTTTTCGAAGTTTCTTCTTTTCGCGAGATGCTTCAGAACTGCTGGAGCAAGTAGAACCATCATCAGAAGAAGAAGATGGTGTTCGCCGCTTCTTCGATTTTTCCTTTCCCATATTTTCAATGTTTTGCTTTCGGAAGTTTATTGACATAAACGAAGAAAATCGCATAAAATTATAAGCAGACTGCATAGAGTAGCGTAATACTAATATATGCCGACTGCCGGTGCCGATGTTCGATGAGCTATCGATATTAAAAGTAAATATGTTCTGTCGATGCTCTGACAACCGAATGAATTTTAACTTAAAATTACTTAAATTATTACGACCGATCAGGATTATGAGTTTGCAAAAGTTTTTTGAGGATTTCTTTACTGAATTTCCAATTTTGACTACTAAGTCACTAAATTCTTCTCGTACTGAGGTCGAGTAACTAAATGTAAGCGTTTGTAACAACATTTCATAAATTTCAGACAAATTATACAAGTTAGCAATAAAACTGTGAATTTATAAATAAAACTGTAAATTGGGGATGTCCGTTAAAGTGTTTGCTTCAATAATAGCGCCACATCATTAAGGGACTTCATTTGGTGATTATTTTTAATAGAAGCGTTGATTTTCTTGATTTTATGAAACATAACAGTCGTACGTTTATTTAAATGTGGCATTATATTGAACCCCACTAACTTTAGACCAATTTCTGTACTAACAACACTCAGTAAACATTGAAAAAAATAATTTGGATCAATTGTTAAGGTATTTAAATTTAAACTTTTACACCTTAATCATTTTGGTTTTAACTGATTAACCATGTATTTGAGGCCTGGGAGAATTCACAGGATGCCTTGGGTGTATTTTTTGATCTCACGAGGGTTTTCAATTATGTGCACTATGAAACACTTATCAGAAAACTACATAATTATGGCATTAGAAGTACATCGCTTAAGCTTATTCTCTCATATTTGAGTAAAAGAATTGAAAAGGTTGGCGCGAGTTCTTCCGAGTCAATAGTAAGTCTCGATTTTCGGCCAATTCGAATTTATTATTTATATAAATGATAAATGACTTACCTTAATTTGTAGGGGATCAAAATTAGAGTATTATTTGCTGATGATACTTCATTAATTTTTAAAACTAAACGACTACTTGTAACATTCGACGAGGTGAAAAATGCTATACCAAAATAGATCCTTGGTTTAACATTAATCATTTGGCAATTATTACGGGCAAAATGCAATAAAACTAAATGTATGAAATTCCCTACACCTAACGTTAAGCATATTAATGTACCAATGTACTGTACATAATATATAAATGAGGAAGAGTTAGGCATTGTCGATACCACTGATATTTTTTTTGGACAAACTCTTGATGCAAAGCTTCAATGGGGCCTACATACATCCAAACTTGAAAGCAGATTTAGCTCTGCAGCATAAGCTGTAATAAAAATAAAATACCTTACTAATATTGAAACAGCCATACTACTTTATTTTGGTATTGAAGATGGTCGAAAATAGGTTAACTCAGTATTTCGACCTTTTTAAAAAAAATACATTTAAATAAAATAGACTAAGGAGTGGAACTCCCTGCCGAGGTCAGTTTTTCCGGATACCTATAACCTGGATATCTTTAAGGCCAAAGTGAACAGACATCTAGGCAAGCGTGTACTTCGCTTTCTATCGGGCAAGATTGAGGTCAAACGCAAGCGTATATTTCATAAAAAAAAAAGACTATGTTCGAAGTATATTAAATAACACACGTTTTTCCAACACTACATGCTACTTAAACAGTCTGTATATACTCCGATATACCAGGGTGGAGATCGAACCGACGTAAATAATTATAGGCCAATTTCTGTTTATACCAGTCATTTCAAAGGTTCAGGTTATTTTTGGTTAAAGGAGGCTCCAGATAATAGTTACATAAATATATTAATATTTTGATATTTTAATTTTTTAATTTTTTTCATTATAATAATTCGATACTTACAATTATTACAACATATATTTATTTTGTTTCTTTGTCGCCACAATGAATTGATCTAGAAAAGGCATAATTAGTTAACCTTAAATAGTTTTAAAAATAAAGTAAAAAAAAGTGGGTAAAGTAATTGGGCCTCTTAGTGTAAATAGGGGGTGAGCAAGTGTTATCACAGTACCAAAACTTTTCCCACCCATAGAAAAACAACTACTTATCTACTCACACTCAAGCAAGCGCTAGACATGTTACGCATTTTAGGTATGTCAAATTAAAAACGGCTATTTCATATGATGTCGAACGCGCTGTGGCTTTGTATTTTTTTCGATAACACGAACGGAGTCACGGGCTGAGCTATTACCTAGTAAAACACGCATTGCATTCACATTGAACGGTGGACGACACGTCACGGGACTTTGATGAATAATAGAGGGAGGGAGTACGCATGCGCCAGCTGCTTAGGCAGGGACGGCATTTGCGTCTTGTGCGACAATTAAAATACGCATATAGCTGTAAAGAACTCTTGGATTCGGTCATTTTTATGTCATAATTATTTCGATATTCGCGCCAATGATGTATGAAACTTTATAAATTGTACATTGAGAGACAACTCAGTGCATAAAATGCAAGCCGGGGGGCTGGACAGTGCGGCGATCTCTGAAGCCCCCAGCAGTGGCAGTGAAGAGTCCGATTGCGATCCGGGACCGGAGGCCGATGGGGATATTGCGCTTACTGAGGAATGGGCAAGGGAGCTCTTGACCGGGACGGGCGTGGTCGGACCACAAGAGGTATAGTATTTTTTAAAGAAATATTAATAATGTAATGAACTTAGACAAGTGTATTTTAAAATATCTAATAAGCTGTACCTACAAAGGGTTATAGTATACATACCTATATGTACTAACTACATAACTAATGCCCATAATTTGCCTACATGTTTAACTTACTCTCTCAGGGTTGACCGACAGACAATGCCACAAGGCAAGATTGCCCATCATAAACCTCAGTGTTAGCTGAATAACACAAAGAATAAATAAATTTAATCTAAATTAATTCAATAACTACAAAATTAAATTTTGTGATCTCATAATACACTTTAAAGTGCTAATTGGTCAAATGAGTAAGCCAATTATACATATAGTCTTATGTCATCATCATAATTTCAATAAGTCCTAATAGCGTAGTCCTTTGGTCCCGTCCTATGAAGATGTACATATATTTTTTCTATGCTAATAATCATGTTTGGCTCATGTAATGGTGGCGAAAGAAAAGCATTTCTTCAAATGCGTAACTGAATTTAAAAATAATTTATGATTATAGAATACATATTTTTGATGAAAGATTTACCTATATTACTTTTAAAAATAATTATACTTAACTACTAAGACCAATATCGGTGCCATTAAAATTGTTAATTGTAAAAAAATCGAGAGGACAACTGCATGTCTGAGAAATAGGTAATAAAAAAAAGTTATTAGAGTACATGTGAAGTCCTTCCGCAGAGGAGCTGAGTATGGAATACCCTTCCCGGTTCATAAACCCTATCAAATATAGGGAGAGGATTTTAAACAACAATGTCTCCCTGTTGTTATCAGGCTACTATTTTACCCCACATTTAAGTCTATTTCAATAAAGTAACAGTTATATTTACAATAACTAAAATGTAAGACTTAAAACTATTATACTGCCTTTTCTTTGTGGTATGGTACCATACAACGCTGAATGTCTCTTAGCAAGAACAGAACCAGCTCTCTTACCGCCGGGCGCTAAGATAAGTCGCGAATATAATTCTTTTAGGAATTGCACCGCGCGGGGACCGATCGTCTCTACGGTAAATGGTAAATATACATAGTCTTCCCTTAAAGACTAATTTTGGTTCCATTTACCCTATCCGGCTTCTTCTGATGCCGCCCCGGCTCTGATCGCTGAACTCCTGATATGAGAGTCCACTAATGTATCTACGCAAGTACCATCCCACACATGGGATTTATTTAAGTTTTAATTTTTATTGACTTAATTTATATCTAGTGTAAAAACACAGGTGCGTGTGGAATCACGTGCGGGCGTCGCCGGAGCCTTGAGCAGGGTTCTTGCAGTCACGGTGCGTTATGAGAGCGACGGCGAACGTGGGGCTTTGCCCCTGGTTGTAAAATTACCGCCACGAGACCCCTTCGGTAGGCTTTTTGTAGCAGAAGCTCAATTTGACACACGAGAGATTCTTTTCTATACTGAACTCGCGCCAGCATTGAATCGACTGGCGGAGGAGTGCTTGGGTCCAGGAGAGGGTCTCCCAATACCCAAATGCGTGAAGGCCAGATTGCCGGGTATGTATTTTTATTGTTAAAAAGTTTTTTTTCCATTTGATAATCTTTTATGTATGTTAAAAGTTTAATTGGTTAAATTATATTGCTTTACCTTACCAGTCCAGAAATAGTCCACTGCAGGACATAGGCCTTTTCCATAAGGAGGATTTTCCATAATCGCCACACTCTGCAATTGGATGGCCATCGAAGTACCAGACATCTCGCACCTTAGACACTGCTCGT
This sequence comes from Bhutanitis thaidina, assembly GCA_029286595.1. Taxonomy (NCBI): domain Eukaryota; kingdom Metazoa; phylum Arthropoda; class Insecta; order Lepidoptera; family Papilionidae; genus Bhutanitis; species Bhutanitis thaidina. Next base: position 13,934,608 of record JAGSMS010000008.1, on the reverse strand, counting down.
CTCCGGTCCGTTTTTCTTTTAGTGTGGTATGTCTTTAAATGGTTATCCCACCTTCTAGCGGTAGCCATTATGCTTTTCAAAGCTATTCCTTTAGTTGCCTCTTACGATAACCACGGGGAGAAAGGGGGTGGCAGATTCCACACGGCATTGATCAATTGATTAAATTGACAAACAACAATGACTGACCTGATTAAAAATGTGTTAATAACAAACATTAAGCTCAGTCTATCTGAATGTTTAATTTCTTAATGTTCTTTTTTATGTCTTTATGCGAATTGCATCACGAATAAATAAAAACTCGAACTTTGCTTTCTTCGCTCACGCCTTTCATGCATTCGCACAGAAATTATTTCTGTCCGCACGCAAGGTCAAAATAAATAAATCAAGACAATATGTTGCCTAGTTTTTCGTGTTTGGCGAAGTAAAAATATGAAAAATATATTGTTTTTTTTATGGGAACGGGGGCAAACGAGCAAGCGGCCCACCTAGATGGTAAGTGATTACCGACGCCCTCGTACAACTGCAACACTAGAGCAGCTGCTGGTGCGTTACCTACCTTTAAGGATAATTAGGAAGGGGGAAAGGAGGGGGGAGGGGGAGTGGGCGGACTACATCACTCGCCGAGCGAAACGCAAAAGCACAAGATGCCTCTACTTCATGCCGGAATTCTGCGAGGCCGTGGTACTACCCCGGTAGAGTCGGCCAAAAGCAAATATGTCAAATACATGCCGCGTGGTGCAGGTTTAAGAATATCACCGTCCGTTTTCCTCCCGTGGGTGATGCAAACATGAATGAGTAATTTTATGCCGTGTTTAGTGAAAACGTCGCGAGGAAATCTGAAAAATATTATTTGCTCGCTATCTTAGTTTTTTTTATAATAGTCGTTGTAAGCGATGGCCGTTAATGGAGGGAAAAGAAGTGCTCCACTACGGATTAATAGATTTTCTTTTCTATTGAGATTACTCCCATTTAGCGAGAGATTTATGGAAGACAGTAGGTATTAAAAATAACGTTTTAACTTATTACTATTAAGCGTTCGATATATTTTTGTCATAAGTATGTGCTAATGTTTAGTAATGGCAGAAGATTACACATAGGTACAAGACGTGCCCGGGACATTATTCCTATTAAAAAATCGTATAATATCAGAAACATAGCGAGTTTTATTTGTTTGGATAGACACATTGTGATTATTCCTTGTTATATATTTGAAAAAAAAAAAACATTGATTATCGATATCGCTCAACTAGCGCACAAGAGAATAGAGAAATAGATCTTCACTTTATACACATTATTCAATAATATTTTGTATTCTAGTGATGTCCTCCTTGTAAAGTGTAATAAGTGAACTGAAATTGTAATCTGCGCAGTATATAAAACTAAGAAGGCAATATAAAAGTATTCGTCATTATAACCAGTCATAGTAAGCAGTACTCTAAATGCTTACCCTTACGGCCTTGAGGACGCAGACGCAAAACCTATAAAGCCGTAAAAGCCAAAATACCTTCAAACAGAACCAAAAACCGGTAATTATGGTGTCTTGCACAAACATTTGACTTCTACTGGGGTTCGCACCCAGCACTTAGCGGTTCGTAACAGTGACCACTGAGCAATCAGTTTTTATATTACATAATTCACATTTTTTACGTTAATCTCAAGGATAACAGTTACTTGAAATGTTAATTTCATCTTGTGCACTAAAGACAAGTTAAGAACGGATTTAACTACGCTAGATTTTTAAAAAATTGCTCAATATTTTTAAACTTATCGTTATTTATTTTAACAATTTCTGTTCATTTATACCTTAATTTATATTGAATAGCAGAAAAAGCTAAGATCTGTTCGTACAGTTTTCGACATAGTACGATGAAAGTTTATTCACCATCACGTGTTTTTAAAATACAACACAAAAATAACGACGATATTAAAGCGGCTGTAGCCCGCTTTATTTTTCTTGTGCAAAGCACCATTTACGTTTGAATAGTCGGTCGGCCTAGTTTTACGGTCACCAGTCTCTTACAAATGGCTTCTGAATTATAAGTACGTTTCCATGCCATTTTAAACAATAGACATTTCTTTCTTGTTTCCCGACCTTTTTTTAAATAAATTGATAGTTTTGAAAGTATTATTATTTTTTTAGTATTTTAATATTAATAATCTAATCTAAGTAAATTATTTTAATGTTTGATTTCTAACTGTAAATATTTATGTGTAAGTAAATATCTACATGCGAAGATTTATGAAAGTGAAAGAAGCGAAAGACGTATGTCAGGACCGTAGCAAGTGGAAGAAGATTGCCTCTGCCTACTCCGTTGGGAACAAGGCGTGAATGTATACACACATACATAAATATCTGCATAAGCTGCATGCAGTGAGATCCGTGCATTACGGCGCTCGCTTTCATTTCATACGATGGGAATGATTTCGAATCTCGGTCACGATGTGTGGCGTCGACTTAAATTGTTAATGGCAATTTTAATTTTAAGTGCCAGCATGTATCATAAGTAATAGAAAAGAAAAAATAGAAGTATTTCGATATGGACATTTACAAGTTGCTACTTACTACGTTGCTACTACATACTGTGAACGGCAGATGATACAAAGTTACCTGAATATGCCGAATCGATATACCACAGACTGGTTATAGGAATCAGCAATCGTGCGAAGGTACTTAAACTTCTAAAATATTTGAGAGGGATCTGGAAAGGGTCCACCACGATGCTTGTGCGCGGGTCGAGGGATTTCATATATCCTCGAAATAAAATTGTTTGTTATTTCTCAGGTTGGCTCATAGTGTTGCACGCGGTAAATTCAGCACTCAAAATTAAAAATTGCTACTGACAATTATAGCGGTGCCGGCGCCGGTCAGCCAGATCACTCCCGTACTATGAAATTAAAGAGAGCACCCACTAGGCTACCACGGGCCCAGTACATAATTCTACCGTGATCCTTAACTTAACTTATTACTTAGCAGCACTTACATTTAAATTATTTTACATTGCAGATGAAATTGGCGGCGAAAGCGAGCTAGTCCTTGAAGACGTAACGTCTATCGGGTTCGACACAGCAGATTTCGCTGTAGGGTTGACAGTTGAGCGTGCGCGGGCGGCTCTGTACGCAGCGGCGAGACTTCATGCTTTGTCCCTCGCATTACGAGAGAGAGAAGGGCCACTCGACCAGAGATTTGACTTCCTGTTTCCGTGTGAACGGGCCGCAGCGGGTTACTTACGACTTGTGAGAAGAGGGCTGCCACAGCTTGAAGAGTTTCTACGTGGACGTACGGATTGCATTGAAGAGGCCGCAGCTGTGTCAGCCCTGAGCGCTCGGGCACCGTCCCTCCTGGGCACATTGCTGAGACCCGCTGAACCTGCTCCACTTGCACATGCTGACTTTTGGAGCGGCAACCTTCTGTTTCGAGAGAGTGAAGGAGTAAGCGAATGTATGGCGCTAGACTGGCAAATGGTTTCGTTGGGAAGACCTATGGACGACGTTGCACTATTGCTTCTATCGTCAGTGACACCGGAAATGAGACGAGCGGTTGGCGAGTCGCTTATAGAGGACTACGGCGATCGTTTGGAGGCTGAATGCGTGAGATTAGGTGCACCTACGTCAGGGGCTGTGGTTAGGAAAGGCTTGAAGCCCGATTGGCCGAGAGCGGCCTTAAGAGCGCTTTTATTGTGTGCCGGCAGCGTAGACGTTGCTCTCGGAGAGCCTAGAGCGGAACGACGCTTGCTAGAAGCGGTGAAAGATCTGCATGCACAAGGCGTCTTATCCTTAAAACCTGATACTGACGCGTGAGACCAAAACAAAATCTACCAGTGCCAAATCATGGGCGTTATTAGGTTTTAAGTGTTACATTGGCAGAGTTCAAATTAAAAGTTAACTTTAGTCTGACAGCCGATATCGTATCGGGCATGAAGTTTATTTCTAATTAATTTATGTTTACTTCACATTCACGCTTAATCAATCTTCACAAAATTACGACGAAACTTTTCGTGACACTAATGTTTTTTTTCTAGCCACGGACTGTGATTTTTGTAATATGAATTTTGAAATTCATACATTCATTAATAATGTCAAGTAACTTGGAATGTTTCGTTCAAGTTAAGCGTTTCGTTAAGTTATATAGCACAAATATCAATTGTGTGTCGTGAGTTTGTTGAGTGTGGTATTTATTGTTCGTCTAGTCGACAACGATTGGTTTCCATGACGACGCCCGTCGACTGCGCCGCGACGGTTCGAAGCCTAACTAAAGACTGAATTTACTTCTACATCGTGTACGTACCAAGGTGCCGTAGATTATTATTTTAGTAATGAATTGCTCATCGTAACGAATGCTAGGAATTCATCGCGGTCTATCGATGATTATTTGAATAATAAAAACTATTATTTGAAAGTAATTGTATGTTATTTTAATGTGAATTAAGGCTTCCAGTTACCTTACTCAGCAAACGAAATGCAGAAGAACAAGATGTCTCTACTTCACGCCGATATACTCTGTAAGCTAAAGTAGAGTCAATACACCCGTAAATACATTATAGAGTCGTAAGATATGTAGAATGGAGACAAGATAAACATGTTGTGTTGCGTACATTTTGACTTTGGTTGGGTTTAATCTGAGTATTTCCTACCTGGTAGTTTCCTAACACTAACCACTTAGCCAAGCGGCCATCGAACACGATACTACTGAAGCTTCTTACGTAAACAGGACCCAACCTAAATTGGACAATAGAGTACTTTAGACTTACATATTGTTTACAGATGAGTGCATGGTATCTTTTTGTAGTACAGACTCACAAGTGTTTTCGTTTTATTATTTGGCTTAGGCGTAAATATGTTGGTTTACAGGGAATGTATCAACTTGCGAACTCAACTAACTACTTATTAATGAATAGGACCTGGAGTCCATCTAATGACAGAAAATTTACCCGGCGTAGTAGCCGAACCTAAAACCCTGAACCGGTAATGGGAGCAGAAAGATAGAATACGCTTTATTGCGCAACAAAGAAAAAACATCGCAAAAATAATTCTATATAAGAGGTGGTACAATGGGTTATCGCTAATAGCGATCTCTTTCTTCTTTTTGGATGGACAGGATTGTAAAGAATGAAATCGGAAGTTGCTTGCTTGGGCATACTTACTACATTAATAGCACACAAACAATTAATTATATTACAAATATATACATATATATTATAGCGATATGTACATACATATCAAATAAAATAATAATGAGCACATATTATAAATAAATAATCATACGTATGTTTGTATGTATAGACGAATTGTCAAAATAAATATTGTACAAAAAGATACGAGTACACAGGGCCTTACCTAGATTCTTAAAAGCTGGTAAGCATTGGGCGCACCTCACTGATAATGTTAGGGCATTTCATAGACGGACAGCTCGTACAGAGAACGTCCAAAAATTATGTGTTAATTTTACCTACCAGACCGATGAAGAGGAGCAGCGTCTAAGGTGCGAGGTGTCTGGTACCACGATCGCCGTCCGCTTGCCGAGTGTAGCGATTATGGCAAATCCTTCTTAATTTGCCTATGGCCTATGTTATGCAGTGGGCTGATTACAGGTTGTTAAGGAGGTTAAGGATACAATTTTAGTCAGTGATCATTAACACTGAAAAATTTAATAGACACAGGAAGGGCCACAAAATTTACTATACGGATATTTAACTATAAAAAATAAAACAAATTACAAAACAAAGTGTAGTAAGTATCTTCCGCAATTACAAAATTGTATTGTGTTAGGTTATAATATCATATTTTCGATCATTTCATTGTATATATGTGCATATTACATTTTTATCACAAGGGGGAAGGGTGCTCTCTCTAACCCATGGAATTAGATGTACACTCTTGATCCGGTGGCTTGGACAGCTACGGCGGAAAAGACTTGCGAGCTGAAGGCCCGCAAATAATTATTTCAATACCCTGGAATTGCCGAATGGCGAAACCGGTCAGTTACTTATTTAAATAAATAAAATGTTTTATAATTTCCATAATAATAATTGTCAAAATGTACATAATTTTGACAATTATTATATTTCACCTAGTGTCAACAATCGCAAGAAAAAATTATAATTGCGAAGCAGCTTACTCTCAAATCATAGACGATAACGATAACCATAGTTTTAGTTTATCAATGTGTCAAATTGTCATTGTCAAACTCAAAACTTGACCTTCGTATCGTGTTCATGTTCATGTTCAATAATATTTGGAGATGAACGAGAAGCGTTAATTTTCCCTTTTTTCGTTTGAATTCCAATACTATTATGGCGCAATTAAATGAAGTCACATTAGATATAGAAGATGAAACGCCTGTTGAGAACTCTAACCGTAACGCACGGCACAGATTAGATTCTGCATCCAGACCAGTTGCTCCGAGAAATAATATAGGATTAGGTGACCGGTTGAACAATGTATTTCGTGAAATCAGACCATTGGTGGAAAATGCTCGGATGGTAAGGCATACAACAAAAGCAATTTTATCAATTACCTATATGTTGAATCAAAAGTGTACATCAAAGCACAGAAAAAATTATTACTTAAAATATAAATTATCAAGTACTTGTAATTATATGAAGGATCTTTAGTCTCCTAAATAGTCTCATCTAAATTGTCTTGTTCAGTTCTCAGTGACCTTTGTTGGCAATCACTATCAAACTGCAAAATTATGATTGGTTTTTAATAATCCTTTAGTAATTTTTTTTCATGTCTGAGTATTTTGCTTGTGAACTTGTGATTTTGATATGTATATTTCTGTACATGATGTACCTACATACAAGACAAAAAAGGGTCAAAACTTGGTTTTTAAAAAGTATTATGTAGTAGATTGTAAGAATCAATAGTACAACACAAATTCCTTCATGGGTATCACCATCACCATTAGTAATTTTATTTTTTTTTAAGTTGAAGAATAAATTATTTCTTTTAATTTAAATAATGTGACATGAGGTAATAGTGGTATGTAGCCTGTTGTTGTCTAAGTATTCAAACCAACGATACAAATCATACATAACTTTTGACAAAGCAATTGGTACAAGCCCTTTTAAATACTACATATAGAAAAAATAAACTATTAAATAATTTAATAAACAACTGTCTATCCTATGGGTAGCGATGGTTTATATCATGTTTAAGGATTTTGGAAAATTTACTTTTACATTTTCTGACCTATTTTGATTCAATGTACACAGGAATGAATTCCATGTTGCAAAATGATCTTTTATGATATGTAAACCACATTTCAGGGAAACAATGCCAGGCTTTCTCTGCCCACATGGTTACCGAGAAATACACCAGGAACACATCAGATAGGAGATGGGATACAAAGACCACAGAGTTCTATAGCTCATGTGAATCTTGGTTCAGGTTCACAGACATATGTAGTAACAGAAAGGGGCACACCTATTGTGCAAAGGGCACAGCCTAGTAACCATGGGTTGAGTGCAAGTCCTTCGAACAACTCTAACATTTCGGACCAGGCACAGGAGCATCAGGACATCAATGCTTCTGTTAATCCAGCTAACAACAATAACATACATGACAATGCTGATAATGATAGTCAAAGTGATGATATGACACAGCAGGTAACTCCAGTAGTGGTGAGACTTTATTACCATTTTTAGTGTGTTATGTCTATCATTATGCTTAGAATTATTCAGCTTATTTCATGAATCTATTTAATTCTCCACACTGATAAATATAATAGGTAAAAACCATTAAAACTTTCTCTAGTTGGCCTTAATTAAAATTTTTCAGATATTTGTTGTTTATTAGAATTATAAAAGTAAAAACGACCCTTGGTAGCCTACTGGTCAGGGCGTTCATTTTAATTTTATAGAGCGCGAGTGATCTTGGTTTGATCCCCGATGCCTGCACCAAATTGTTAATAGCAATTTTAAGTGCTGTATTTACACCATGCTCAGCAGTGTAGGAAAATATTGTGAGGAAACCTGTATGTCTAAGAAATAATAAAAATATTGTTTCGAGGATATGTGAAGTCTGCCAACCCGCACTGGTGCAGCGTGGCAGGCCCTTCCTGCTCTTAAACCCTCTCTGATATTCGTATTTGAGAAGGAGGCCTTTGCCGAGCAGTGGGCACTTACAGGCTGCTACTTTACTTTTTTTTAAAAAGCAAAAACAAAGTTGCAACTTCAGATAGCATTTACCTGTTGCCTTTTGAGTCAGTTTCCATCAACCTCTCTTTTTAATTAGTCTACCTTTTTGAACTTATAGAAATAATCTTTAGGGTGTAACATATTTGGAAGTATTGAGCAATGTTTTTCAAATATTGCTCAATACGGTAGCTTTTGTTACTGCACAAATGGCCGGCTCCACCGGGACGGTACCGCAGCCTTGCAGAATACTGGTGTGAAATAGAGGTAAATCTTGTGCTTCTGCTTTTCGTTCAAGGAGTGAGGTAACCGAAGCCCCACTCACCCTCACCAATTACCCTCTCCCAAATATCCTTAAGACTCCTCCAAGTTGCCGCCCTGGTAACGCAACTGCAGCTCCTCTGGTACAGATGTATGTGAGCGACGGAAATCACTTTTCTACCTAGAAGCCCTTACGAAACCACATTCTTATCTACAAACTAGAACATGTCAGTTGCTGTGTTTGAAGTTTGAACTGTATGCTGCCTGCAATAGTGACTGTTTAGCTTGTTTGTCGTTCTAAGGTTATTAATCGTGGAAATTGTCTAAAAGAAATCACCAGAACAGTGCTTGCATTATATGGATTTGATAGATATCTATTCTTTCAATGGCTCTTAAAAAAGTCCATTGCTAGACATGACGAAGGTTTTGTCACAGCCACCACTCTTGCCACACAGATTAACAAATGCAGAGTACCTGATCCATTAAGTCAGTCTCTTCATGAAGTTTAAATAGTAATTTTATAATAATAGTTAACATGGTGTTGCACAGATTTATATGAGGCTGATGATGATAATGTGAAACGGTCCGTTGTTTTGTGTATAACATTTTGTGAGATTGTTGATCTCCTATCAGCCTGACACCTATTGATTTTCCCTGAGTCGATAATAATGACACCTAATCCCAGTTTCGGCGTTTTCTTGCATCGCCAACATACAATGTACATATTCTTATAATAAAATGTAATCGAGCATTATATAGCTATAAGTATCAATATAAGATATTGTTAATAGGCTAGCTACAAAGCTCTCAGAGTTCTCTACAAAGTTCTCGCGTGGCAACCTCTTAGTACAACTGCCTATAGACGGAGTCATAATCTGCATAATGTTGAGAACAGGTGGCAATATTTGTAAGGACTTGTGATGATGATACTGATGGTGAATTTTATTCACCCCAAAGCTCTGACTAATATATTATATTTTAATACAATGCAGTTTGCACTACATCTTTATTCTACACACTTTACAGGTGCTAGACATGAGGGCCGCATTTAACTTTCTGATACGCTATGCGCCCTTCTATTTTATTCTGTTCATTAAGCTCATTTATGACAGTAGAGAGGGCATATTTACATTTTTTATACTATTCTGCACATTCTCACACAGTAACAGCCTCGTAAGAAGGTAAGCCAAAATACTTTTATCTCTTTTTCTGTAAGTAGATTATCCCTTAATGTGTCATAACAATCAAATTTCTATTTTTGCAATGCATCATAAGATATTGGATTTGAATAAACGCGTTATGAAACGTTAATTTCTATTCATGAGTGTGGTGTGCAGTGATTATACTCCTTTTTTGCTAATCCACAAGTGAATAGAGATATGTCGTTTTTTATTACTACTGTTACATACTGAAAAAAAAATTATTTTACTAGTGGTTCATTCATGTTTTATAGCTAATACCTATTATACAAGGGATCATTTATAATTAAAATTGAATATATTTTACTATAATAAAGTTAGGTACATTTGCGGAAAGTTATACTGTATAATAATTAATAACTGAAGAATGCCATTTCAGGAGATATTGTATTAATGATAGAACTTAGATCTGATGGAAAACTATAAAAATACCTAAGAAAGTTTGAATGCACTAAATAGGCACTAAAAATTTATCTGATTATTCAGAATAGAGGTGTATTTTTTATCTTGCTCATTAAAAAATGTAGTCCTGATGTTTGGAATTCCACCAGAGGATCCACTAAAATACCTGATACCCATGGAAAGTAGATTCTGTGGTGTCAAATGTCTAATATTCCAACTGCCATTCTACCAATGCACCAGCCATGCATAATTGTGTAAACATTAGGGCAAAACTTCCAAGTTGGAGAGGCACCTGGTCATATGATCCTGCCAAGACTGTTTTGTGGGTTGACAATAACAAGGTTCTGGTGTGCCTCTGTGTTTGTTATTAGTGAACCCCTGTGTTTGTCCTGTTATTACCATGTGTTCGCTAAAATATCGATTTCACTAAACATAAAAGGATGGCAGGCTTATTTAACTTTCTTTACACAATATCAAACTATGTGAAACCTCATTGAAAATAGACCACCTTGATTTAACTATTTGTTATTTTTCCAGAGAACATGGCAAGCAAATGAACCGAAGTATATGTGCATTATTCAGTGAATTAATCTTTACTAGTAGCTGCATAGCTATCGTGCATTTTCTGTTCGGTCACGGGAAGCTGCTGCCCAACGTGGTCATGTTCCCAGGCTATAAGGAACCTATTGATGTGTGGGAGCTCATGTGGCTGGTTGTGTTGACTGATTTGATAGTAAAGATAATCACCGTCGATATAAAGATACTGGTGACTATGATGCCAGCGTTTCTACTGCCGTTTCAAAAGAGGGTAAGTAGCTAAAATGTCTTTTATTTGATTGTTTATTAATGTCTTATGAACAGCATTATCTACAAGAGAAATGAATTTGTGTAGCACCTATATTTTACATTTGTTTAGAACTTGGATATTAATTATTTGGAAATAGTGATTTTTTTTCACAATAAAAATCGCAAAAACTTGCTTTTCTCAAATAACTTTATAGGCCTAATAATCCTAATGAAATACAAAAGACATTCCTCATGAATTTCGTCTCTAATCTGGGTGTTATTGACATAGTTAGCTCCACTATTTCAAATACATCTTGAGTCAAAGTAGCAAAATCTAAAAAATATACAATCGTCGTTACCAATCTACTATATTTAATACAAGTATTATATGATTGACAATTAGTATGTTAAATTTAATGTCGTAACGACGCATCCATTGTCTATAAATTTGATATTTTTTTATTCTTGGATATTAGAAATATATATTAGAATATACATTGAACCATCCATATAAATTGAACACCTGATTCTTGGATATTAGGAATGTATATTCTAATATCCATGGATCAGGTTTGTTCAATTGCCAACAAATGAAAAATTCTCGCTACTTTATATACATACCAAGTTTATATTTCTAATTTCTAAGAATTAATTAAAAACAAATTACTCCCGAAATGAGGGGGGGAGGGAGTTTGTTGTTTTAATGATTATTTTTCTACCATTATTTTTAACTTCAAGGGTAAAGTATACTTATTCACGGAGGCGGTGTCACAGCTTTACCGTGGCCTGCTCACCATCCAGCCATGGGTTTTCTACTTAATGCAGTCATATGAAGGCTCGGAGAAGATGGTTGGCATGTTCCTCACCTCCATCTACGTTATAGCGAAGGTGGTTGAAATTCTAGTGAGGCTCCGACTATTTAAGAACGCAACATGGACGCTGCTTCAAAGTGTGGTGAGTGGATTCTTACTTGCATTACTATTCCTAACCTCTTTGATTATAATTGCCACCGCTGATTATTCATTAAAAATTGGGGTTGCAACTTCTGATTCAATTCACATTCTCAGTCATTGAGTATTAGACATAGGAATTGCAGGATCATCTAAAGTGCTAATAAGATAATTATGTATAGTGAAAAAATAAAGTAAAGGCTTATAAAAATCTAACTATTGGGGAAATATTATACAGTAGTTTGACTCATGGTCAGATTTTTGCTATGGTTCTAGAGTTAGGAAGAGTCCGCCACTATGCTTTTATGCTGTTGGCTGGCAATTTAACAACTAAACAATGGCAATTTATAAACTAAACATTTAACAACAGAATTTGGGCACGAAGCCCACTGGTGAGCAACTGGTGTCGGCCGGGGAATCGTGCCCGATCTGCCACGACGACTACACCACACCGGTGCGGTTAGACTGCAGCCACATCTTCTGCGAGCTTTGCATATCGGCGTGGCTGGACCGCGAGCACACGTGCCCGCTGTGCCGCGCCAAGGTCGCCGATGAGCCCACCTGGAGAGACGGTTCCACCACGTACGACTTTCAGTTAAATTGATTTAAAAATAGTGTCTAAAATAGCCTGCTTCGAGTTACGTTAACGTGTACATGAATTGTTTAATGTATTTAGAAATTATTCGGATTTTTTTTGTATCAGATGGAAGCAGGATCTTAAGTTAGAAGCATTGAGTATGTCATATGTTACTAAGCTATACTATAGTGTCCGCTAATTCGCTATTTATATCCTGTAAAGATTCTGGTGTAAAGATTCTGGTTTATAATTCATATTAGTAAGTAACCTACCTCTTATACCAAATCGTATTAGAAAATTCAATTCAGATTCTCCTTCGAGTATTGAACTACCAACTTTTACACATTATCTCATAATTGACTTTATCCAAAGCCATATATAGGGTCAAGAAAACTCACATATTGATTCAATATTACCATACCACACACATATACGATTTTTTGAATGCCATGTTTTGTTCCAAAAATTACCTCGGTGTAAACATTTTAGATGTATACTACGATTCTAATTCACTTGACAACAATAGTGATTACAGTTTATTCTCCCCAGGGAGCCTTAGGTAGAGCGTCCGTTGTGTTAGAGATTCATGGCAAGAAGCGCTAGGATAGTATTGTATAGCGCTATTTCGTTTTTATGTTCCATGATTTTCGTTACCTCGCGTTTTTTATTTACGTATACCATAGTATCACTTAATCATAAGATCATCTATTTATTTCCACAGAAATGTCTCGGAAACGCTTTGAAAATCTCATGACAATCTTCTGTTTATATTCATATTAGCAAAATTCTATCTATCGGAGAGATGAAAAGAGTCGTGCTGAATAGAATTACGTTATCTCGGCCTGTCTCTACATGGCTCACAGGCGTGTAAGCTCATATAATGTGTATAGAATTGCTCAAGGAAATAAACTGATGTACGTGGGCGACGGTAATTACTTGCCATCACATGAGCCGCTGGCTCGTTAACTCCTTTTCCTATATAAAAAAAACGTTTATGGTTTAATGAAAAGTTTTCGTAGTGTTATTAGTATAGAATTCCCATTTAGACTAATGGTTAATGTAATGTTACATAGGAGCATATATTGTTAAGGGAATTTAAATAACTTTCAAAATATATTAATTGCTCACCTGAGACTTTATGAATTTGTTTTTTTGTTTGGCCGATCGTGTACTTGTTTCGTACGGAAATTGTTATTAGGTTGTTAATAAATCCGGAATTTAAAGCTTTACGCGTGTTGTAACAATAGCAATAATTCTGTTGGTATGCAAGATGACGCGAGTATTGTGAAAGAAAGCGTGTTGCCCTGGGCCAATTGTTCATTATGTCCACAGCGTGTGTGCTGGATTTCATTTCATGTCATATAAATTGTCTGTAATATACATTTATTGAGCGTTTACCAGAATTAATTACTACTAGTAAGAATGTAGGGCTTATTTTTCCTAGTTTTACTACTTGTAAGAAAACTGGAAGCATCATTAGTAAAAATGGAGAAATTTTCTTTAAAAAAAATATCAATTTCGTAAGTACTAATCCATTTTTGAACATGCTATGCAATCGCTCTGAAGACAGTCATAAATTATGATACATGTAATAATAATATTTTCACGGCTCGGTGACGTAGTGGCTGCGGCGCTGAGGGTCACGGGTTCGATTCCGAAACAAGAAACTTTAAATCAAAGTGTTTTAATAATCAACTTTGTTATTGTTCTTCTTTGTCTCGTCAATAGTGTTAATTTATCTACCCTTTAATTTTTGCCATTTGGATTCCAAGTGACAAAAAGAAAAAAGGGTGTTTAGTTACGCTTTTGTTTAATAATTTTGGTACACAATATCGAGTTTGTTAATAACTTGATTACAGCGCCTCCTTTCGGATCCCAGCACAGTTATGAACCATCATTTCGACAGTAAAAATGTATTATAGGAATATGACCTCAATCGGTCAAGTTCTTTAAAAATGACACGATCACTAACAGACACAAGATTATTTAGAAAAGCGAAATATTACTGACTAATCAGAAACTATAAACTATATAAAGACTTTAAAGATTTTTAATTTAGCAGGTAGGGGTGAAGAATAAATGATGAAGGTCTATATCAGAAAATTTTATTTAATATAACTAATAATATTATTTTTTACCTGAAAGAAATAAATATTTCATTCGATTTTCGAAGGATTTAAAGTAAAAAAGAATGGAAATTATACGATCTTGCATGTAACAAATGCCCAGTCCCTAAAAAGAAATAATTGGACATCATTTTTATTGTCAGCTCACGAAAATAGAAAACATAAAAAAAGAACATGAAAATATAGCTACTTAACCTTCACCTTGAGAATTATTTCTTTAGGCATCAAAAGTTCGATCTAAATAGACATAGCGCCCTCTGTGATAAGAAATACAAATGAATGACATATAAACAATCAACGTCACAACGTTACACACAAACGCCTCCAAGTTGGCAGAATTCTACTAAGAGGGATCATGTACTAAAGAAAGAAGAAGAAGTCAAGGTCCAGCTTGTCCTTGTTATGACGGGCTGGTATCCGCAACTCCACGACTGTGCGCGTATTTTGCGTGTTGCAGCTTATCCTTATATTTATGAGCTTGTGTAACAATATTTATCCAAACAAAAGTGTAACAAAAACATGTACAGGGAAAGCCTTATATTAATTGTTAACATAAATACTTATCCAATGAAAAACAGATTGCTGCACTCCCTTTATTTGTTTTGATTTCTTTGCTCCAATAAATATTAGAAAATGCATCACATGAATTTCCATACATTGCGAAACACCCCAAGAACCATTTTTGTCATTCACTAGATAAGCTCGATAGTCAACGTGCCAATTCTAGCTGTGGATTTTCTTGCATGTGATGGTTCTCTTACAAACAGTCCAGTACACCTCCTTATTTTATCAAAATTGTATATCTCTATTGATTCATAAGTTCATAACGGTGGTATAGGAAAATTTAACTAGGTTCTTTCTGTTATTGTTGGATTCTAGGATTGAGTGCCCATAAATTGTTCCTAGCCTAGAATACAACACAGACAACAATCAGAAATTGTAGGTCCAATAACCTTTGCAATGGGTTCAGAGAGATGCAAGTCACAAGGTTCTTCTAGCCTACACAATATCTTTGACTCAAATTGCTTCGTATCATCTTGGCTCCTTATCCCTAGAGATTCTTTAATCATGTTGGGGCTTGGAGAATTTAATCGTATACAAAATGAAAAGTAGATTGATTTGAGTTCTCCCATGTTGATATTAATAGTGATAATATTATTTCATTCAATTTACTGTTTTCACTACAATTAAACCTTGTACGTAAAAGGTACTTTAAAAAGAGTACAATTCTTACTATATTTAAAGTGATTTTTACATCACACTAATTATAATATCGATACAACAAGAACCTCTTCCAACAATATGTTTTTCACTATCAATTCCAGTGATTGAAAACTCACAGGTGTAAAGTATTTTCCTTTCTCTGAATTTACTTTTAGAAATTGCTTGTTCACGCAAATTTAATAATACACCATTTTCAAAATGGTCCCTCAGTAAGTCTTTTGTCCATTGTTTACTGTATTTACTATTTCAATTCGGAAAAAGTATACATAGAGATTTCCTGTTCATTAGGAGTTTTTGAACATTTTATTCCCCCAATGGTCTGTTGATTGTCCCTACCAAAAGCCTTTTGTCTCACCCTATTTGACATTCTTTAAATTGCAGTTATTAGACTTACTGACATTCATTTGTAGTATTTCTGCAACATTCTTGTTTTTGACATCAACAATATTTTTGCATGGTAATTTGTCCAATTTTCCATTTAGTTATTATTGCCTGTGTTGTAGTGTCTTTCATTATTTAATTTATTTATCTATAGAAGATATCTCTAACAAGATGTTATCCTATATACTAGCCCCTATTTGTGACCCTGTTGAACAACTTGCGTTTCCCTACTCTTCAAATGTTTCATAGGTATTTTTGGAATTTTTCCTCAGACGGACGAGGTTTCTTCTTCTTTGCTTTGCCTTTTTCTAGATTGGTTTATTATCTGGTGAATGTGAGTAACTCTCCCTCTCTCCGAATCATGTTTTCCTATCTGTAGTGTCTCGATTCCATCTCCTTGATCACTCTTCTGTCGTACAAACGAATCTGTCCATTATGAATTATTATAAATTAAGTTCTGTTGATACTCTTAGAAGTATCTTCAGTGGCGAAAATCTTTCATAAAAGTTATCTTCTCCGAGTGTCACGTTGACACAATATGTTGTATGAAACTTACCGCTTCCACAAACTTGGAGGAGGAAAAGGAGATTTTTAAGACGACAAGGTGGTCGTCCTGTATGAGACGAAAGACTTTTTTTGGTTGCGCGGCCTCTACGTATCGCTGGTGTTTTTAAGAATTTTCCCCCGCTACTAAAATTATAGGGTAATTTTGAATTAAATTAACCTAGGAATATGGTTGCCTCATTTCGGAATGATACTCTTAGGAATGAATGGAAAGTTCTTCTCCAATTTTTTTCCATCGTTTTTTACTGAAACTGACTAATATTCTGGATTCTCTTGGAAACGCGATGCGCAGGATTCATTCGACTAACTATTTGATTATTATTATAAACATCGATAGGCTGCCTATTATATGTATGAGTTCTGTTTTTAATGTTTATTATTTATACTTTCTTGTCTTATTTAAAGTTGAATTATTTATACCCCATTGTAAAAACATTAAAATGAAATTGCATTCTCTACTATGAAAATTATAACGAAAGCGACTTTTAATAAATATTTAAAATTTATATAGGAAAAATTACTTTGACAATGATTTACACATTGCAGTTGTTTGTGACGATTGTTCTTTTATCGAAATTAGAGAAATTTTAGTTATTTTTGATGAGAAATTTAAAAGAATATTAGTCTCTGTTATGTTTGTGTGTACATAAAAACATATATATTTCTATAAAACACCGGCACAAACTACACCAAAACAGTAAGAAAACGATGGTTTACAGCTCTTTACAGCTTTGGCTTAAGGCTTCTTCTTTTAAAATAAAGCTCATTGTTCAATCTGTAATCATGGATTAATTTATCAAGAATCAGACGCAGTAGCTCTTATACTATGAGTTGATGTTTATTTTTTAAACTCATATTATTATTTTAAAAATTTAATTAAGAAAGAAAGTAATGAATTCATATGCTTACAATTAATTTATAATTTATGTTCTCCAAATATAGATAATCAAATTATTAGATATAGCTACCTTTTACCTTCCTTAATCATAGATGTTTTTAAATTTAACTATGTATAAATGTACATAATATTATATTTGAGTATAAAATTATATCATAATATGTGAATGGGGTTTATGTTTTTACATATGTCACAGAGTTATGGTCACAGCTGCGATATTATAATATCAGTAGTGATAACACATTGTAATTTTATTGGACACACATGTCACTGATTTACATTGTTAATAATCTGAAATAAGCCTAGTTAAATCATCGGTAGAAACAACACAAGGGTGTTGTAGTCGACCTCACGCTGACGCGAAGAAAGAAGCTGACACTGAAACATGCTGTAGGTCCATTATTCAGATAAAAGAAAAAATATTATGTGAAAAAATTAAATAATTCATTGATAGATAATAGATTTAGTGAAATTGTCAAAAACCATTGACACATAATGTCACCGAGAGTATCTAGCCAAATTACAATGTGGCTAAATTTGCCTTGTGAAATTGTATAAAATGTAGATGTTTGACAAAAATCTGTGCAATTATTATACCGCATGTGAAAGTACAATATTACAGCTTGAACAATAACCCAGCTACATATTATATAAAATAAACTTTAAATTATATTTCCAATGTCTGTGGTATTCATAATTACATTAGTTTATAAGGTCTATCCTGTAATTTGTACTTTGATTTAAGACATTGCAAATTTTGTTTAAAATATTTGAATTACAATAAAACTACCAGATATACATTCTATTGTAAAATTATTTTTCTTCACAAAACCATTATTCATATGTTTACTGCCTTTTAGACCATTTCCTAGTGAATATATGTTCAATATTGATTTAGGTTTAATTATAGCATAGACATGTTCCACACTGTTGGTGCATTTACATTGTTTTAAATATCCTTTTCCTAAACTTACATTAATTTAAATTGTTTTAAATGTTAACAATTGACATCTAAAAGAAATGTCCATTAATTAAAAAAAAAGAAATCATAACACAAAAAATTGAGTGCCACAAATGTCTATATTGTTAAATACGCTACAATTTATAACTTAACCACGTTAATAAAATATTTTTATTTTAAAAGTAAAATATTGTCCATGAAAGATTAGTGTGTAGATAATATTTATATAACATTGTAACTTTGCTGTTCTATTCCAAATATATCCTAACCTAATTATAAAATAAAAATGTATTTAATATGACATGATTGTTAACAAGTGTTTAAAAAAAAAGTAATAAAGATAAAAAGATATTCCATTGTGTGAATAGATATGTACGAGTAATGTAATTTTATAAATAAATATCGTAGTTTGTAAGCATAATGTGATATAACCAGTCAGTTGTTACAGAATAAACCTATTATTTTTTGGTATTTGTTTTACTATCGCTATCCCTTTCTCATACTAATTTGTCGCCAAACATCTTTCTAGTGTAATAATACTCATTCTTCTTTATGCGCTTTTAATAGTTAACTGTTGGACATAGGCCTTTTCATGAAAGAACGAATAGAAGAAATATTTCAGAAAAAAAAGTCGTCGTAACGACTACCCCTAAACTACATACGAGTCTAAAGCCCTCTATATATCCCTCAGTCCTCACAGACACATTGTTATCACAAGTTGTGCGAGAACATTGCTTCGAACATCGGAATGCCTTGTAATTTATATTTAGTATTTCTTTATCATATTTAGTTTTTTTTTTCTTTTAAATAGAGCCTAGAGCCCCGGTTGGTAATAAGTAGGGTGCATAATGTGTAGGTGATTTAGAGAAGATGGTATATTTCCCCATATTCCATAATTTAATACAAGCAAAAATTATATAGTTTAGCCGCGTGACTTTAGTCTGCTATCTTTTATCCAGTTGTAAGAAGAGAAAAATCTGGACTAGCCTTGTCGCTGGTTCAGTATTGAACACGTACATGAAACGATAAAATTTACTGCAGAACTACAGTGACCAATATTACCTTAAAGATAGGCGGGCTGAATTAAAAATGGACCGGCCATACGTACATAATCTCCCACGCCTGTCACCTTGAGGGGTAGGAAGAGACTATGGATTCCATTTGGCCCGACCCCTCACACCTCTCACCTCTTCCACAATACATCTACGCATACATGGCGTTCAATTATGGGTACTCTTAATTCGGCTGATAAACTTCCATTTAGAGCGTCACTTGTAGACTATCAATCTTTATTTGTTTTATCACTCTTGCCCCATTCATTCTCTAGTTTTACGGCTTATATAACTAGTTCCCGATGGGGAAGAAAGTTTTTCAAAATAATTTGAATCGTCTAGTGCATGCGGTGTACTCCATCATCGGAGGGTGCATATTGTCAGAGAGGACCTTGCCAGATGCGCGAGGCTGCTGGGTGGCAGTGCAGCAGTTCGCACTCGGAAAGCGGCACGCTCGCTGCCGTATACTGAGCGCGAGCTCCAGACGCTCTTTATCAATCATCTAATGTTGGGTGTCATTTGATGGGAGACTCGTGATCATAAAAATTCAATTGCACCATCCATTTTATAGGGGACTGCCTGCGCCGACGCTACAGTTTTATTTCTTAAACAATTAAAAGCCAGTGGTGAAGTCGTCACGTCTCGTGGTTATAATTGTTAATATCCTTATAATTTAAAAATGACGAATGTAGGGATTAATAAAACGTTACTAAATTAATAATCACATTTTAATTATAGTTTACACTTTATATGATTCACATAACATATTATAGCTTAGATTTACTTTCGCCTACAAATGTGAAAAATTAAATAATTTAGATCATTAATAATAGTTATTATTCAAAGTATCACAAATATCGGATAGAGTAAGACTGCACTGAAAGCGCGAAGCGTCTACCGTAGGGGAGGGCCTCGACCGGACATACAGTAACAATAACAATAGTCGAACTTTTAATTAGCTGCAGTAAAATGACACAAATAAAATGTAATTCTATAGAATAATGAGACATTGTTTACGGAATTAGATTTAGTTCTTCTTACTTAGACTTCGTATTATACTTCGTTAAAAATTTGATGCCTTCTAACTTCTGACCCGAGTGCAGGAAAGGTTTTCTTTGCACTGTCCCTTTTGGTATATAATATTACAAAATAATTACGAATGATTAGCCTATTTGCATGTCAGTAGATCAATTTGTTACATCATTTTACAACAGCTAATAAAATTTCTATCGTGTAACTCAAACTCGCCGATACGTTTAAGTTGTCATGTCTTGAATAACTAAGTAATAATCTGAAAGAGATCTGTAAGACACGTTGCTATGTTACACGCTGAATCTTTTGATTAGCAGTTACCGTATCTTTAGGAATCGTGAGTTCAATCTGTGAAGACATGGAAGTGTCAGTTTACAATTATTTTCAGACTTGAATGAATTGTAGCTGCGTTTGTCTCAACAGTTATCTCACTCTAAAATCGTCTGGAATGATGGTAGGACTAGAGGTGGGCGATGGCGAATGATTACCACTAAATCATTCACTTACATGTCGGTTACGGTCTTAAGTATTTCTAATTAATAACATCAAAAAACTTTATAGACTTAATCACTTAAGTAATGGCTCGATTTGTTGTTTATGTTCGCTTATCATTCGACACTTCGTTGCTTCTTTAATACCGTCTATTCTGAAAATCATTCATTCATAATTAAGCTATGACTTAGTTCTTTCCATCCGGATGCAGGTGCACTATAGTAATCATTTATGCCTGTATGTGTTATGTATTTACAAATCAACTTTAGCCATTGCCGTTGTAAATCTTGGCGTCTGTGTTTTGTATGGATGTCTCAATTCTTCTTCAATATTCACAATTCAGCTCTGCATAACGCACACGATCGCAATTATCATTCACGTCAAAGTCTATGAAACAGCTCTCTCCGTTACAATTGCCAATCATTCGATTACAATAATAATTTGCCTCGTTCTATAATTCCACAACCAGCAGCAAAACTTGACAGTTTCACACTTCTATCATCTAAATTACCACTGCACTTCACTCGAAGGTAATAAACGACGAACCGCCCACCTCCACCGGTCGGCGCGTGTCGGCCGCGTTCGTTACGACGCGTCGGGCGTGGCGGGGCGGATGGTCGTCGGCGGGGCGGCTGGCGGAGCGGGCGGCGGGGCGGATAGCGGAACGGATACGACGGGACATGTGCCTGCTTCCGGATCGGGCGGCGGCGCGGGTGAACCGTACAGGAAGAGGGTGCGGAGGCGCGCGGACCGCGAGGAAGTGGAGGGAAGGTCGTCGGGCCAGGAGGCCGCGCTGGCCGTGTCTGAGGCGGCCACGTCCGCGGTCACCTCGAGTCGCAGCGCGGCGGGCGACGGCGCCTCCTGCCCGCCCAGCGAGCCCGCCAGCGCGGCCAACGACGGCGCACGGGCTTCCGCTTGCTGCGAGCCGGCCGACAGCGACGCGTCGCCTGCCGGTGGGAAATATGTGTTACCTCCGATATAGAGTCAGTGAGAACAAAGATAAGAGACATAATAAAATAGTCAGTAACACTGTAACGAAAAAGTAAAGTTGCAGCCTGTAAACGTTCCACGGCTGGGGTAAGGCTTCAACATTTGAGAGGGTTTAGGTGCCAAGAACAGTTCGCCACGCTGTTCCAGTGCAGTTGGCGAACAGTCCTTATTAAGGTAATACTAAACAAAATGCATATCTTGCAGATTTGTTACAGACAAACGCTGGGCAGGCAATCTCTGTTCTCGGTAATGCTGCGCCCCGTTGTTAACTTGAGACATGGGTCTGGCAACCGCCTGAAGGTAGAAAAACCATCCGAATATGCCAGACCCCAAATGTCACAGACTAGTGTTAGGGAGCGGTATTACCGGGAACCCGCTTGCCCAGAGTGACGTGTATGAGAAAACCTGTGGGGAGAGTTAGCGTCGATGTTTTACATCGGTTTCTCGCCCTCCACAGCAGAGGTGGAGTCGCGGTGGAAGAGGGGTGTTGGTATTGCGATACGTCATTCTCTTCACCCTCCGCGGCGTGGCAGGGCGGGTGGTTGTCGGCGGAGGCTTTCGAGCACTTCCTCATCTCCGTGGTCTCTGGGCGACGACCTCGGAGGGGGTCCGTTAGTCACGTGGAATTGGACGCCGAATACATAGTCGCGGCCGTGTTCCGGCGGATCTATACACAGGAGAGACAGGGTGAGGATGCAATCTCTCGCTAGGAGGAGGTGCCTATGACGGCCGGCGCTGGTGGGTCCGAGGATGTGTACGAAAGCGTTCCCGTGGCCATGCATATATGCGGCGAAGGTTCAGCGAAGCAAGGAACAGCGGGGGGTTTTGGTCGATGCAAGCCCGTCATTCACCCGGGTATGAATATGTGTTTATGGTGTATGTGGTATTTCCCCATGCATGTACTACGGCACTGACCGATGCTGGGCTCGAGGCGGCGAGAGGCGGCGTCGGCGTCGGCCGCGGGGTCGCGGTCCGAATCGTGGTGCGGCGCGGCGCCTGCGCAGCCGCCCGCGCGGCACAGCGACACCGGCACGACGCCGTACACGTAGAACAGCAGGATGGGCACGCCGATGCCCACCGCCAGCCCCGCCACCAATGGCGACACCAGCAGCTGGACACGCCCACATACAACTTTAGTATACATAAATGAGCTTCTGTAACATGATACTTTAATGAATTAAGACTAATTTAAAAGTATTTTCCGGATAATACACGAAAACGGAAGCTAACAGCAAGGGTCGTTTGACTGCTACACCTACCGCGGCGGCGACAGCGGCGGCTACTGCGGCGCGGCGACGCGCAGGCGCGGCTCTGCGCAGGCGGCGGTGCGCGCGGCGGCCGGCCCACAGCGGCAACCCCACTAGCAGCGCTGGCAGCGCCACGCCCGCCACCACCGCGATGCCTAGCGGCGCGCCTGCCAGCGTGCCCAGCTGCCACAGCAGCTTCTTCTTGCGCGACCACGGCTTCTTACCCCAGAACGTGCACCCGCTCGGACTGAACAGAATATTTTCATATTTTATGTGAATCGCTTTTATAATTGACATATATTGCAATAAAATATCTTGTATAATATCCCTTATATGTTTAATATCCCGTGCTAAATGTGACAAATAACTTCGTTCCCATTGCGAAACGTCTAATTAGAATAAACACATTTAGTTAATATACAAGATGTCCGGCCGAGCACCTCACATTCAACCCGCGCCACCATTGTTTCCGCATACTCGTACGTTTAAATTATTTTTAAATCGTCGCACGGAATTCACATTAGCATTTTGCCATTAAGCAAAAGGATGAATTTTCTTTAAATAAACATTTAGGACACCAAACATCTAAGTGATTTAATTATGACAAAAATAATATCTGTCGGCTAATAATTGTACATCTTGGTCCTTCGAGCTGGATATGATGAACCTGAGACCTGCGACGATATAAAATGCACACTTTTTACTAAGGGGTTTAGATTAAATGGATAAAAACAATATTAGCTCACCTAAGATAGTGCAGATCAGAAACCTCTTTCATGCAGAGCCAGCAGAACTCGGCGCCGCAAACGCAGCACACCATGTGGTTGCATGAACCGTCTTCCACTTTCACGATTAGAACCGAGCAGCGCGGACACGGTTTTACCTCCCCTGCGACCCCAGTAATATATTTCATTAACATTTATAAATATAACGTAAAAGTCGGTTGGAAAGTAGGTGAAGAAATAGTTGCTATTGTCACAGCATTGAGTTTCTTTCACCAGCGACAGAGGAAATTAAACTAAAACAGAAGAATCCTTTTGATCCTGTAAAGTGGTTTAATTAGTCTCTAATATAGCACATATATGAAATCTCTCTCGTTGGTATATTTAACTAAACAAATGAGTTGAGTTTGTTTGATTTGGTATTACCCTTAGTTTGGCATTAGGGATCCTTCTTCCCTGCCAGACTATTGGCCTTAATTAAACTCACTGCAAGTGAAGTTCAGCAGCTCAACCATACCACAATATCCCAAGTCGGCCACTTTTATAAGTTATCCCCAACTTATAATGGAGTGACGTTGATACAGATTCTCCCTATTTACTTTTAACACAATTGCTCTTTCCTTAACCTCAAATCACTATGATTAATTATTTTAGAAGCCGAGAAAATTGTCAAAGTTGATCCTATACCCTGATCCCCAGCATAATTTTTTTGTACGTATTCCTTAGCTACTAACATAGGCGCTACGAGGACTCTGTTCCACTGGCTCCACCCGCGGGCACTTCCAGCAGCACCTATGTGCAGTTTCGTCGGCTCACCGTGCTCCATGTCGGCGTGTTGCGGCTGCGGCGCGCGCGGCGTCGGCTGGCGGCTGCGGCGGGCCGCGTCGCACGTCTGCGTGGGGTGCCACGCCGCCTTGCAGTGGTAGCAGAACGACGCGCCGCAGCCCGGCGCCAGGCACGTCAGCTTCGGGCACGACGCGCACCCGCTCGCCACCACCGCGAAACTGCAACCAAACGGTTTTTTTTTTATTGCTAATTGCAGTCGTTTTAATTTTTTTTTCTTAGTCAGGTGGCGAAGACACGGCGTACGTGGGTAAGTTATGTAAAGATTTATGCCATCACACATCAGGCACTCGATCTTGTTGTTAGGTAACCGGTGTGCGTCACTCGCTATGCGAAACACCTGCCGTGTTATCGTACGCTATACTTTCTTCTCCATCACCAGTCCGTAAACAATCCTGAGATATGCTAATCCTTTTCTTCCTATAGATGACTTTCACGACACGCACGGTATGAGAGGTGGTGGTTTAGTTCTTACGCCGCCCCCACATGGTAATGCTTCACGGCATAGTTATTGTGTGAAAATATTACCAAGGCGGAGGACTGCGACTTTGCAATAGTAGTGACTAATGTGGTCGTTATTTGTAGTGAGTCTATTACGTACAGTACGTACACTGGTTTAATAAGACAAGTGAATTTAAAATAAAGTTTTAGAGAAATAACCGACTTCATCCCCTATTATCTCACCCTAAGGGTGGAAGGTAATTGGGACCAACATCGAGGTATAGCCTATTCAAATCTCAATATCAAAATCGGTTCACAAATGGGGTAGATATTACGTAACAAAACACAAAAAAATATAAACTCATCCTTTTTGAAGTCGATTGTAAATGGTTTTTTTTTGGTTGTTTGTTAGTACTGTAACTGTTCAGTTGTAAAACTGTACTGTGTGGTATTGACCAACTTGTTTGATATCCCTCCTGATAAAAATCATCAGGTTTAAAATATAACAACAAATCCCAGAATGTTATATGCTACAAACTTGTCGAGTCGTGTGGCAATATACCATTCTCTGCGAATCTGTGGATACCATTCTCTGGGAAAAGAGTGGTTTCCGATATTTTGACATTCAACAATAAGAAGACATTGTTGCATTTCCATTGTAATAAAAGTGTAGAAAGCTTAGAAAGTTAACAGAATTTGACAAAAAAAGGAAAAAAAAAATGTTTCATTACCTAGTACCGAGGTCAGACGTCTTCTAGCGGTATTAAAACTAAACTCTATTACTGTCTGGTGGTCACTTTTGTGATCACTTTTTTGACTCGAAACTTGGTACAGTTTTATCAAATCTTATCATTAATTTTATCTACGGCGATAGCATTTCATCGTCCACTTGATTAATTAAATACACCGTCTACCTGCAATCTAGTAGGTCGATTATTCCTATGATTAGAATGGTATCCCTTATATCGCCATAAGAGAACCTGAGAATTTAAATAAAAAATCATCACCGTACCCGTTAATAAGTTCTTAACGTGTTTAAATAAAACCAATAAAACACGTTAACGATGAAACGTTAAAAAGTTCACACCATTTACGTATGCAGCGGTGATAGGATTCATATATACAGCAATCATGTAGCACGAACGCCCGCCGAATGCTGTGAAATATGACAATGAACTGCATTTGGTGTGAGAGCAGACGCTGTCGATGTCCTGGAGTCGACGTGGGCGGATAAAATGTCCGGTCCGATAAGCATGGGCACGTAGACCCGGCGGAGTGTCGTAGCGGGTACCGACGCCGGCTGTTTGATCCAGCAATAACGTCCTATTTTCGTTAATAATGCTATTCCTTTGTCGTCTGTGACGTCTCGAATCGTCCTTTAATAACTCTCATCTATATTTTTTGATATGAAAATAACTTAGAACCAACTTAGAACAGATAGTGAAAAATCTTTTCATTTTTATTTACATTTTTTTGTCAGTGCTTGTAAGCTATTATTGTGAGGATAAACAAAAAAATGAATTTTAGCAAAGCATACGAAAATACAAGACGACTATAAAAGGGACCATTTTAAATTCGTATCGATGAATTAATCAAAGAGCTATATGAGTAATTTTTGTACCCACGTCATCAAATGGAAAGAATAATGACCAAATGCGAGTCGTAAATACATCTGCGTAAAAAAAAATTGTTTTCTTTCATTCAGTTCGGTATACTAAGCGCGAGCCCGACTCACACTTGGCCGGATTTTATTATTTGTGTATTATAATGACACGGTTTAAAAGATACAGTGCTTTAAAGGTAGGTCAGAAAGACGAAAGGACGGACAGGAGCGCATGCTTAGTGATAGGGCACCATACGGAACCCTGAAAAGATGAAACCATTGAACAGTTCTACAGTCTTTATAATTGGTCGGTGTGCAAGCCAACCTGCAGTCAGGCGCGGGACACCAGCGCGTGTCGGGGTCGGCGGCCAGCGCGCGCCGCACCGCGAACTCCTCGTACTTGTCGTACAGCGTCTGGTTGTCCACGATCCGACGCACGTCTGCAAAACAAATACGTTAGTCAAAAACACAAAAAAATATGTATTCTGTTAAGCTAAGCGACGAGCATGTACGCGTCGATATATGGATGTGAAAGGTGCAAGAGAGGTGTGTTAGGATCATATTATATTGAGATTGTACAAAGGTATTGTTAGGGTGGATGATTGTGGACGAGTCGAAACTGGAAAACTTTACCGATTTAGTTAACTGTAGTTTAACAGACGGATCGATTAAGATGGGATTTTTCCTCTGTTGTGTTGTTGCTATGTTAACTTAAAAGCTAAGCTGCGTTCTGAATCGGTTGAGAAGAACTGAAGACAGAGTTTGACTTCACTATACTGTGTGGCTGCATGACGATTTAGTCTTTAGTCACTAGTGCAATTAAGATATTTGTATATATTTATAGACCTTATCTAACCTTATGAAAAAGAATATCGACTGTATACGTCTAGCTGAGAAAAAGGGTGTTGTTGAACAGACAAACGGACGCATATTATGGCGACCGACTAAGGGTGAACGTCTTTCGTATAATGAAATAGAAAAAATATACATTATAGCAACGTAGCATCGACTGACAATTAACATTAACACAAACAAAACAGAAGTCAAAGCAATACAATAACTACATTATTACTCGTAAAGCGAAATAAAGTTACTGAGTAAAACATTGTACTTAATTTTATTATACTGGTATAACAAGTAAATATGAAAACCATAAAGTTTCTGCACAAGATTTAAATTATACGGACAAGGTTTTTGATTCACTGTTAAAATCATAAATATTTCTCTTATATTTAAGCAAAAAATCAGTAAATCCCATTTAATTTTAACTTTTTTTTATATGTATGTGAATAACCTTAACTTTAATTTTAATCTTAAATGTTCAATGTGTGGTGGTGACGTAGGAGATCACATCCTGTTGGTCAATGACAATTCAATGAAAAATGCCAGAAAAACCCTCGTGTTCTCTGAAAGATGACGGAATAATCATCTCATATAAATGAACCAGAACAAAGTTGCGTCTAGTCTGCGTTAAGTACGGACAGCGGCGTCTGTCTGGGAGTCGCTGATCCGCTCTGACAGGCTCTTTTTCGTATAAGGCTCTCTAAGTCAGACAGTGAACTGTTGAAAAACTCTGCAGCAAACGTAGTCCAATCTTTACACAGTACGGTACTCTTGCGTACTTTTAGTATTTATAATAAAAAGAGAGGAATATAAACTTATTTAATTCGAAAGGTGGTGTGCCTTCTGATGTGCACAGAAAGAAAATCATGTGTGCATGTTACCGTTATTTTTTTCACATAAAACGTTTTAACCAATTAAATGCTAGCATCTAATTATCTCAAATCGAGTTGAACAATTGCACATCTCATGGCGCGTAGCGGCGTGAGATAGTGCTCTACACCCGACATGTCAAGGTGAAGCGATTCGGCGGTCTTCAAATGCCTCTATCACAATTATATTGCACTTACATGCTAATTTGAATAGACTCATCAAGAAAACACTTTAATGAAATCATTCAAATCTAATAATGCTATTTTAAAAAAAAAAGGCCTAAAAATAATTAACGTGAACGTCCGAATTTGTTTAGGGATGTGGTCACGATAACTCCTGAAAAAATTGACGTATCGAGACCGGGTTTTTTTTATAGTGTCCAGAAATTTATCTACCGGGTTCCTATTTGATATCAGAAGTCTAGCACTTACTTGTAGTTATTTATATATTATTATTATTATTTTATTCTTTTTTCTTATTGATTTCAACTGAAATGGAAATGACTCGAAATATTTGAACCTCGATTCGATTTTTCTTAAAGAGTTAAATGATCGTCATGAGGCGTGCACTTTTGGATTGTCCAACCTTTTTGTCTTCATTTCCAACACAAACGATATATATTATTTAAATAGCCATCATCATTCTCATAGTATATAAACATACCTTTGTTCACAGCTAGACAAAGGTCATATCAAAACCACTAATAATTTCTAGTAAGAGCCGTGGTAGTCTAATGGTCAGGGCGCTCACTTTAGTTTCATAGAGCGCGAGCGACCTGGTTCGACCCCGCTGCCGGCACCACTAATATTGTTAATAGCAATTTAAAGCGTTGTATTTACCACGTGTTTGGCGGTAAAGGAAAACATCGTGAGGAATCCTGCCTGTCTGAGAAATAATAATAAAAAACACGAAACCCTCTCATATGATTTGGGAGGAGACCTTTGCCCAGCAGTAGGCACATACAGGCTGTTACTTAACTTTACTTTAAGCCTAGTAATACCGTTTTTAATCCAATTTTAACACCCAACATAAATACAAAGCACGATTTTCTATGCATTGTCGCTCAGCCAACGTCATTCATAAGCTGTCACCGGGGGGTTTATCATTAAAAAAGTCTCATTAGTTCCATAATGAAAGGTGCCTTTTGTTTCCCGCGCGCGCAATCAGCACCCATTTAAGCTGATATTAAACTATATTGCATGCTGCTAGGGTTGGCATAATTGGAGAATGAAACTAAAATTAAACTTTTTATACCTTCATGTGTTGATAACAATAGATTTTCTATTGTTTCAACACTTCAAGAATTACAGGTGCTGCCTTTAGGTTGATGCTAATGGTGGAATTATCATAATGCCTAAAAGCGGGCAACGCCGGATTATTATTATTGTATAGTTAGTGCACTTGCGCACGACGTGGTAATTTTATCGTCCGAAATGTCATTGAGTTGACGCCGCCTACTGCCGCTGATACTGATCCATCGCTTGTTCACTCCACGTTATTTACAGTCCGTAATATTATTCATATCAGAAGCCATGCCATTGGCTGGAAGCTACTGCTGCGTCATCACAGAGAAGCCAACTTTCCATAAGTTGGCTTCCCTGTGATGACAGCACAGCACGCAACACAGTTTACCCCAAAATTAGAGAGTAAAAAAAACCCTTTTTTTGTTTTCTATAATATTGAGTGGGTTTAAAAAAAAGAAGGTTTAATACAATTTACATTAATTATATATGTATCCATTATTAATATTACGTAAACAATTGGTAACACAGATAAAATCGGTCCATACTGTTATCGTGAAAAATTAAAAACAGGGACGGAAAAATTACGGATGCCCAGAAGCACACAAGTTACAATACATACAAAATGGTGGTTTGCCACATCGAGTTGCTAGATACTTAAATTACAGGCGGTAAAATTAACACGTAGTGTATGTGAAGTGCTTGTGTTCAATAGTATTCAGCTGAATTGAATTAAACAGGTAACTATAAAGGAAGGACGCACAATCCAGTCAAGATCCGAAAACAATGTATCGAACAATTACCCTCGTTATATAATCTCAACCAGTATGTTAGCACTGGATGAAAAAGAAAATCATACCAGATTCTGGTAAAAACATTCATGTTATTTATAATTCAACAAATGTTTGCGGCGATGACCTGACCTAGTAGAACTCGTAACTCTAAGCTTTGACACTATGAAACCTAATACCCACTAGGCTAGCCAAGATTTGAAAAACTTTGAACGATTTAAAACTTCATACCATAAGGCTCTGTGAATAGCGAATCTGCTATATTTATTAACATGTAGAGCGTAGAAAATTAGTATGAAATTTTTGATTATTTTATAAAATATTTCTTGATTGTTTACACTTTCCCGATTCCGATATAATGCAGATATATAAGAAAACGAATTATTTTTGGGATTAAAGTATGAGGTTTCCGTTTTAATTGAGTAGTAATTTATTATAGGCAGAAATGTATACACAAGGAAGTGCAAATACTTCGCTTAAATAAAAAAAATGTTTTTAAACAGCTAATCGATTAAATGCGGCATAAGTAGAAAATAATAATAACATATCTTCATAAACCACTTACTAAGCCCTAAACATGTTTTTGAATGTTTTTTTAGAATTAAAATTTTAATTTATTTTACATCAATTGTAAAAAAAAAATTAATATTATATCAGAAAAGCTTTCCCTCTTTACTACTAGAACATATCGCCGCACTCAAAGTTTGCGAGAACATTACACTTCTCCAAACCGAATGTTACAATCTCATTATTCTACTTGGGGATATTCACATGGCACGGATCCCAACGCGCGCGAGTCGAACTCGCCCTTGAGTATATTTCATTCGTCGAGTAACAATAACCTATATTTTTTATAATAAAATCATTGATGTCTAAATAATATAATAATATTTGAAAAATATATAATCCAATACCTTCGGCAGTTGTCAACTGCGCAGGATACATTGATGTAGTGCCGTGCCGCAAGTGTACGTACAAATGCTAAGCCACTTACTCAACTTTAGCTTCTCGTATCCCATAGCGCTTACACGATAAAATTGTAGGAAGTGTTGGATCCAACGTCAGAGATGAAATAACACAACCAGACCCGGAAATCAATCATTTGTGCGTTTGCACAAATATTAATTGTGGCTAGGGTATGAACACATGGCTTAATAGTATTTAGGGATGCTAAGCTTTAAGCCACACCATCATCACTAAAAGATTGGCAATCCTTGTGGATATGCCAGAGCTAATATACCAACATAGACCGTATATGGACCGTTCGTAAATCCGCCTCGTTGGATTAAAGGTAAATCCTTTTAACTTCGGACAAGTAACGTTCAGCAGCGGTCTATTGATGAGCTGATCGTGACAACAATGCCTATAAAATCCTAGCTTTAACACAATATTTAGTTACGTATTATTTCTTGCACAGAAGCCTGGCATGTAACCCTTGAGTAGGTACTTAAACAATTAGTGCATGGGTGGCCTTTGAGCCTTCCATGTTCTATGTACTTCGTTAATTATCAAACGTTAATTACTGTAATTACGTTTCCTTTACGTTTTACTTAATCAAAATATCTTAACTCACTTTAGCGACCCTGACCTGCTAAGATGCGGAAAATACCTAAATAACTCTTTTTTTTATGCTACTCTTTATGAAAAATTAAAAATGCCTAATTAGTATTTAGCCGATAATATTTAAATGGTGAAAGCTGTGGTCGTGTTAGGCTCCGGATTCTTCAGTCATCATTATTAATTAACCTCTTCCATAGATAAGCGAGAATTGCTGTAATCGCCTCGCTTGGCCGGCAGGATGGCAATAGCACCACCAAATACCTCGAAACTCAGAACTACTCCTAATGCCCGCCGCCGCTCTAGATGATTACGATCTGGCACATTTGAGATGGCAATTCCGCCATATTCCATAAATAAGAGACAGGATTATATTTCTCTTGCGTCGCCATCAACCTCTATTAGTACCTATACATAATATCACATTCTGAATGAAACGAGGCTAGCAGTTGGCTGAATCGTACGGAACATACGACAGTATTTTATTGCTTTCTAGATCGCAGAGCCGATTTCACCGAAATTCGACAGTGACTAACACTGTCGCATTTTATGACTAAGATAGTGGAATAAAAATATTCGGCTTAAACCAAAATATTCATTTTATGACCGCTCAAAAATTTACACCGTACATTTTACCGCGACGGAAACAAAAACCATATTATCATTAAATCTTCATCTGCAGCCTTTAAAAAGTCGACAGTTGGACATAGCGACTCTCAGAGGGGGTTTTTGCCATTATCGATACGCTTGTCATGCGAGTTGACACCTAAATCAGTACCTATATGCGAAGGTTGCATCGGATATATTGAAGAAAAATCTCAAAACAGATTAAGATAAACGAGCTAAGTATTTTACACATTTTCTTTCCTTTGTTCTTATAATCTACGTTATCGCGCACGCCTTATTGATGAACCGCTTAAAATAATGAGACCATTGCCCGGTCCATGCTTCTTCAAAGATTATCGCGTTGTTTGCGGACGGCGTTTATAAAAAATCTGATAGATAGATATGTCAACGGGCTATTCGGCGCAGTTTCTATCGTGTGTAAGTGGTTTTTTTTCTCTATATAACGGGTACGTATATTTGTTTTGTTTCAAATATAAAACAGAACGAACTTATTTGACTACTTTATTTAAATTTACGCAAAGAAAGTCTCATTCTATATTAGGTTAGTCATTATTTTATTCTTGTGCATCAACTTGCCACTGATGGGACATAGGCCTTTCAATTAACGCGCCAATAGAAGCTGGCATGCCAAGCATGGAAGATTTGTCCATACTCACTACGCTGGGCGGCGGGTGGGACCGGGGACCGTAGGACAAATTTGTCATACAGCAATTATTGTATTGTGAACTTTAACTCTAAGACTGCAAGACAATAGACTATAGAAACAGAAATCTCGCGATCTCCAGGAGTGGCATTTTGTTTATAACGTAACATACTTAAAAATTATGTTCCGTTAGTAACAATATACAACTTTGAGCATGATACTAATATAGACAAAAAAACTTCCAGTGTTATGTTGTAATGTTAGTTCGGCCAAAAAAATACATTCAGTTAATTATGATAATAGCTTACGTCACCGCTTACACAATAGTGAATACTTTGGAAATTGAAAGTAATAATGCCAAAAAAGTTAAAACACAATAACAAATCTCTGGTCATTCAATATGTTGATCACGTAAAGATTCGTTTAGGTTAGACCTTAAGTCAAATTCACCATTATATCAATCCTATCAATGCCACAAAAAATATATTATAAGTAAAATCAGATAAAATTAATTAAAGCTAACGAGTTCATTGAAAATTAGATAACGTGGACAATTTAATCTCGTCAACGTTGTATTCGTCTGAAGAAGCAACAATTTGTGTCTTTTCAACAAACATGATCTTTAGTTTATTGGTAATTTATACCAGACAATTTATATCCAGTCCCAGTGGTATGTTTTGTAGCAATCGCTTAGCGTGTGGTTTGTCGACCAGGTATCAGATCTTGCACCTAAGACACTGCTATGCGCTACGGGTCAATATAAATTTATAAATATATATTTCAGGGGATTATTCCAGCCAGATGATTATGTGCCAGATTTTTTTTTCTGAATTCATTTGTATCAAATGATTTACCAGTATTAAATAGATGGAAAACTAAATTGCACATTAGTATCAGTTTTGTGTAAGCACGGCCTATTAATCCGTTGTGACAAAAGACGTTAGAAACAGTTGGCTCTGCCGCTTCAGTGTGTGGTGAGATCAACTTGATGGACATTAAACTCGCAGGATTATAACATAACGTTTATCTTCAAACATCTAGAAATGCCTGGCTATAATGTGATTTACCATCTGATTTAAAATAAGGTAGTATCGATACGTCATAACCACTTATTTTACATCCTTTAACGCAAAAACCTTAAAGAAACGAGTTTTCAAAGCCGGATTTATATCAGCGATTCTGAGTGGTAAAATCCGTAATAAGTTATACGTCATAGGAAAAGTTGTTCTACGGCTACGGCAACTTCGTGAGAGCTTAAGGTCTTATTAATAAGGAGAAAAAATAACCATCATCGGTAACATATAGTAGCCGCTGCTGGAAAAACCTCTTCTAGAAGGATAGGGCTCGTGGTGACTTTACCTTGACAAGGTTGGCCTTACAAGATATAGCAAACCTTGGAGTTATTATCCTGGGATACGGTTGTTGTTTTAATAGTAATATCTCAAAATGCTACAAAATTCGTCGGATTCAATAAAGTCGAGGATACGGCACAGGACATACATAAGGTTAAGAAACGACTCACCTAGGGGGTGCATGTTTTCGTGGCACGCGGGACAGTTAACGGGCACCCTCGCCTCATAGATCTCGATGGTGAGGTACTGTCGCAGGCAGGGCTCGCAGCAGCGGTGCGCGCACCACGCCAACCGCACCATGCAGGCCGCGCTGAACGTAGACAGGCATAACGGACACTCCAGTATTTCGCCCTGTAGACAAAGTTGTGCAGTCTTGTATTCCGAGAACATGTGAAGTAGACTGCACTGGAGCAGAGTGGCGGGCCCTTCACGGCTCCAAAGCCCTATCAAATATCAAGGGAAGACCTTTGTGGACGTATGCCCTCATAATGTCGTGTTGTCGGTTATCTGGATAAAGAAACGTTTCGTGCGGATTTATTTATTGAATATTTTCACGGCCCTTTCAAGACAGAATGGACGCAGTGGGCCTACGGTTACTACACTCACCGATGAAACGCAGAAGCACATAATGCCACTACTTCACGGCGGTATTCTGCGAGGCCGTGGTAATACCCTGGTCGAGTCGGCCCATTCATGCAGGAGCAAAAGCCGCCGCTTGGCTCTACCACGTAACACAATTCTTAAGCAAGCGAAGTAAATCAACAATTTAGTAAACTTCATAAGTGTTCCTTTAACTCATAAACTTCAATGATGTTAAAATTATAACATCGATAAAACATATTGATAGAAACATTTTTAAAATACAAATCTGATATCTGAAACATAATATTATGCGGCCTTCTGCGAAGGGAACGTTGCAAACCGCAATATCGCTCTACATCTGTTCCACAAATCTGTTCAAATATAGACTAAACGTGTCCGAGCATCGAGAGACATCGATCGGCTGATCAGTTCGTTCGCTGCGGTCAATAGCAGACATCTTGAACTGCTGAATAATGTATTAACTGTTAAAAGGAGATCGAACAAAAGAGCACTTGGCGCTTAAATACTAGTCGAGAATAGTTTAAGGTCAGACAGTGGACACACCCATTTTTTAGCCGTGAGTGTCGTAAGAGAAAATCCTTGTAAATGTTATGGAGTTTTCTGGAACAACACCCGGCGATGAGGCACGCCACCCGTTTCGTTTCAACTCCCGGAGAGCCGATAAGTTGGCAACGCTGTCCTAACAACCAAAAATTCGAAATCTCTGCTTACTCCTATTGGTAACAGGAGTGTTTGTTTATAATTATTCAATTCAAAAGTAGTTAGAAAATATTATCCACGTCGTGCCGAACGTTCTCGAAACTAGGGCAATCGCAGATCGTCCCGGACAGGATGTCCTATTTGTCACGGAACCGACCCTATTTCATAAATAAACTATGTACTCACAAATTGTGTATTTTTGGATTCTCCTTTTAAAACAGATGTTTTTTCTCGGTCATAGAGTACTGTTGTATACGTTGATGGTGTTTAAATATGAATAACAAATTTATATATTCATTTTATTTTGGTAATCATACAGCGTATACAAAATGCTTACAACTCATATTGTTCCAAAAAGTGGCCAATATTACTTAGACAGAGAGGCTCGTCTTGTGTGTGCTTATGTGTGGCGGTGTGTGTCTAAGTACGTGGGTTTGTGTGTGGCTGTATGTGCAACTGCGTGTTGTATGTTTCATGTCCTGTTTATGTTTATAACATCGTTGTCATAACCGGTTCTTGGATAATTAATTTAGGTTTTGATTTCTATTATGATTCGGAGATGTCTTCCTGGAGCCTTATCTCCGTTATACCAAAAACAATTTCTCAAAAATTCCGTGTGACATCTTACCCCTTATGACCGTGGTATTTTTTCATATAGTTTCGTTTCCTAAACATGATTACCATTTAACAAAACCATATCGTGGAGGTAAAAAATAAAACGGTAATATGCTATCGAGGAATGACTTCGCACGTAATAGTTGTGTAATATTTTTATGGCATAGCGTATAGGAACCTTTGGTCGATTTTCTGAATACTTTTGGCAGTCGTCTACTGCGCAGAATGTGTGTCATATACGAGTATATATTAGAGTGTTGCATGTGTATGAACGCTGAGAGGCACTCCACTAGTCTTTATCTTCTCGTATCAGATATGATGCTGAAACTTAAGCGATAAGATCGGTGGAAAAGTCAGATGCAGTCAGAGATATGGGACGCATACACAGCGTAATCAATCAGTTCCGAAAATAAACAATGAGTGTTGCAGAAATGTTCACCTCGGTTGGGATTCGAAGCCAGATCCTGCGGCTGAACAAAATTAACTGGTCGATCTATTACACCAATAGGGTTGCAAACATTTTTAGGACTAATAAAGTGAATCTGATTTTAGAGATGACAAGTAAAGATAACAAACTCATAGAAAAGAGTACACTTACACATAATAGAACACAATACTCTACTTTAGAGTAAGGTTGGCAACCCTGTACTGTACTGTGTTTCGCTACGGAATTCAATAGGCGTGTCAATTAATAAAAAAATCGGTTCACCTTTACTTTAAAGATAAACTCACACCGCTCTGATCTAATGAATCTGAAGATTTCGTGATTAGTCAGTGAGAGGCTGTTTGGCTTTTACATAATAAATGACCTGAAGCCTGCGAAAGGAGGTTATTTTCAACCTTGACGATAAGCACTAGAAAATAGTTTTTTTTTATATTTCTAATATTTTATATTACAATACATAATTACTAAGACGTGGCGAATATATCCTTACTTCATTTAGGTACCATATAACGCTTGAAGCAAAATATCAAGAGAATGGCAGAAAGAACGACTTTTGTGTATATTCCATTATAGGCACCATACAAAACGAAAGACGCCGTGGGTAAACGTTAAGTCAACGACACGGGAAGGAGGGTCGCGCTTGAAATTGTATGGTAATGAGATGATCAGAGCGTCTAGACGAGCCAGAGCATTACTACAGTACAGTTCCAGTGGTATAGTTGCTTCTATGTGTTTAGTATAATTTTGAAAGGTACCTCGTGATGGAAGGGTTTGTTATACTAAAACAATCAGCGATGTGCAGCACTGACGATAGCATGGTTTTGTGGTTAACGTACTTGACTTTAGAGCCATGGGTCCGTATCCTAGCCTGAGGCAACATTTGTACAACACGCAACTTATTTGGCTTTGTGGCTATTGTGTTGCGTTCCGTGTCTCTGATACTGCGCCTGACTCATTCTTCCTCATACGGGAAGGTTCTTCGTATGAGTGTACACTTGGGAAACTTATATCCAGCTCAGTTGACAATGCCGACAATATTCGGAAGTGGGCGCCGGGCACAAAATCGCTCAGGACCCTTATAGCGGATGTGGTACATGGGTTTTATAACATGGATTCTTTTAGCCAAGACATCGTTACCAATAAACGAAACCATGTCTTGGATGTCAAAAATAAGTAGGTATGATTTTATCGGGGAATAACTGCACGCGGAATTAATATGAAATACTTTTATGGCATAGCCGATCAAGCCCCGGGTGTGATACATACGTACAGATTTATAAAAACCTCGCACAATATGTTACGGTAAATGATTAATGATTTGTTTTGTAAAAGCATTGAGTACGAGTCTCATGACTCAACCACACCCACATACACGCACATACAGAAATAAAAACTCACACCTGTTATCCGGTGTAGGCAGGGCTATTGATACTTCCGACTGACAAAAAACAGAGTAATTCTTTGGCTCTTTAAAAAGTTGTATACAATGTCCAATGTGAGTGGTTGCCAACTCAATACCGCGCTTCTGATACTACACGACCTTATTCCCTGTACTGGGTTAGTCAGAGGTCCAAATGTTTATTTTTGACGTTTCAACCCCACTTTTCACCGTAGCTTATTTGCAACAACATGACGGATGGTGAGTCAATTGCCGTCTTATTGTTCAGGCCAACGATACCTACAGATCGAACATAAATTTCGAATAACCTCCCTAACCACTCGGCTGACGTGGCTAGTTTCCCTCACCAAATACATGGCTATAATGGCCACTGCACAGAGATGTAAACATATGGCATTAGTCTCTTTCGACATACCAATTCTAATATTGAGTTAAATAATTATCGCATCGGTTGTTTCCCTCCTTCATTGTTGTTAGGATCTACCAATATCTGTCTTCATGTTGACGTGGCAAGTGGCGACTAACCGTCACGTCTCGCAGAGCCCCGGGGAGGCTTAAAGTGGGCTGCGGAAACCCGTTTGGCTGCTCTGTGTCGTGACCAATGGATATGCGTCATCTCCGCATACCCCGATGGTTGACAGAGGTGAGTGCTTTTGTGTGCTAATGTTGTGTAATAATTAACAATATGGATTTATTGTTAATGAAACTTAATTGACAATAAATCCATTGTGGGTTATATAAGTTGTGGCGATGAATAAAGTACTTTTCTTTCTTTCTTCAAGTGAAAATTAGAATTATTGTAGCCTTATAAAACGTAATATTCATTATAATATAACACTTTTTAAAACAGCTTGGCTGCTTAACTAATATTTATGAGGTATAAGAA
Source organism: Bhutanitis thaidina (assembly GCA_029286595.1). NCBI lineage: Eukaryota > Metazoa > Arthropoda > Insecta > Lepidoptera > Papilionidae > Bhutanitis > Bhutanitis thaidina. The sequence continues at coordinate 13,895,151 of JAGSMS010000008.1, read as the reverse complement.
ATATTTCCGCATCGGAATTTAAATAGCATGATGATTCTCGCACCCCGTTGAAAGGCAAACAGATCTCTGAATATTAAATCAGCGCGCTGTCAAATAAAGACGTAACCGTCGGCCCGCGCGAACAAATGTCAATGACTTCGATAACGAAACTTTAATCGGAGTTCCGCGATATGCTGTAATCTGAGTCGAGCTGAATGAGGATGATAGTAAGCAATTGCCGTGTCATCACACGGGTGACTTTCTCTGACTGGACAACTCATTCCGATGCTATTAAAAAAGTATACGGGAAAATGACAGAAAAATCACGAGGCATCGGGATACATCACTAATATACTCTTACCGTGTGAGGTGGCTAGTACTGCGATCGTCAACTTGCCTTTAAATTTATTTAAAAAAAATATATTTAAATAGTATAATTATATAATTAAAGGGGATATAAATGATAACAACAATTATAATTTGTGTGGTAACGGCGTAAGAAATTGCCACCCCCTTTCTTCCCGACACGACAAAGGGAAAAGTCTTGAAAAATACCAGACCGATGACGGGTAGCAGCGTCTAAGGTGCTAGGTGTGTCTGGTACATGGTCCTTATAGGAGAGGCCTATGTTATACAGTGGACTGTTTACAGGCTGTTTAGGTTAAATAATTAAATAATATACATAGGTATGAGAGACTCCACAAATGTGAACCTCACCCGCATACGGTGCGCGCTGCAGACTAAACGGACGAGGCTCTGGTGACCGATGGATGGCAGAAAATCAATCCGAATTGACCGAACCCAAGTTTACAGACTAGTTAAGTAAATCAAATGGGTAGGATTTCTTTTCTACCTAAGAGTCTGGGTAGTTACCACCCTTTTACTTATCTATGTCGCTAGTCAAGAGTGTAACCACTATTGATTTAGAGGGTATATAGAGGCTGTATAATTGAAGGCTGTGTGCTATCCCATTTTAATCCTGATGGGCGACGACCCATAGTAATCTTCCTCGATTGAAGTTTTTTGCAGGTGTCCATGGGCTGCAGCAGCCACTTACCATCAAGACAGTGTTTTACCGCCGGCACTGCACTCGCCAGCCTGTCCACTGTGATGAATATTCGGCAAATCATTCATTACTGGACCCAAAGAAAAATAATAGTACCAAAAAATGTCAACATAAATTTGTAGATACATCATGCAAATGGTCAGCATTAACATTCATACAAAGAATGCTCATTGTTACTGTGTTGTGGAATACAATGTGTGGTACCAAATTAAAAGTCGATTAAAACCTATATTACATAAATCCCGAAACAATGCAATGTTATATCAATATTAAAAGCTTCACGGCTTTTAATATTGAAGGTCAAGTAACTTTTAATTTAAAGCTCAATATGGATGCTATCTCAATAGTATTATTTCGGCTACCTTGCTTATTTGGGAGGCTTTTATGGGGCCCTAGCGACACGCCTCGTCGCCGAAGGACGTTCCGGATGTGTCATTTTTTTTCTTCTAAATGCCGGATCATAACGATGATGATGTGATCTCCTAGTCGATAATGTTCATTTTATTGACCCTTAAGGCCTGCGCGCGTGGCAACAGTGCGCCTAGGACCCGTCCGAAACTGAGAAACCATCCTATCGGTATGTTGATTTGCGTTTGACACGCGGGCGCAGTTCATCGCAAGCGCGTGTCAAATGCGTAACAACAAAATGAAACAACGTACTAATTCATTTACGCTCGCGCAGCTTTCGACACGCGCGTCGCTCCGCTTGAGTATGAAATCAGCATTAACTTCCGAACGAATTTCGGCAGCTATCAACTGTTTAGGATATATTATAGTGCCCCAAATGTACCTGCAAATATAGAGGCAAACACTCGTCTTTACCTCTCCGTACACTATATAAAGCTTTTGTGAAATGATTGGAGGGAGGGTCGCGTAAAGAGAGATACCCTTGACACCATACAATAAAACCAATACTTTGAGTGTTGCACAAATATTGACTCCCGACTGGCATACGAACCCAGGACCCATGGCTCAACAGTCAAGTAGGGTAACCACTAAGCCAAACGGTCGTCATACAAATATGTATGCGTATTACAGGTGGGATATATTTTTAGAGTTCTTTGGTATTCGGGAAGGTCAAAGTTAAAAGCAAATGGAATGGTACAATTTATGTAACTAACAAAATCAAAGTAATAATAAGAGTTTTGTCAGGTTCATAAAGTTACCTATTGTCGTAGATCGTAAGATATTATAAGCCCCAGGTCACGGAAGTGGGGAATAATTTTTGGGTCAAAGTATAATTTTGCACAAATTTCTCGATTGTACAAATGTCGATTTACATGACAATAATTTGCGCGCCACAGCAATTAGACGCATATTATCTGTGTAATGTTCAGGTAATTTTTATTCTTTCTTTAGAAAAAAAAACAGGTTCTTTTGTAAGTTTATCAGCAACACATTTTACGATCCTTAAACTATACTGACATAGTCTGTAAGGAAAAGCGAAAAAGCATACATAGCTGAAGTGAAACACCGACTCTCTAGGAAGTCTGCAGTCCGTGATCATATCCTTGATCGCCCCAACCATTGCATCAGATTTAGTAGACCATAAATCCTCGCAAAAGAACACCGATTCCTGCCAAGGATGATTAGCGAGGCTATTCTAATCAAAAAACATCCTAATTTCAATAGAGAAGATGGCTGGGCACTACCACCAGCTTGGGATCCAGTAATAAACAAAATAAATCTAAAACCAAGTATTCAACCAACCAATGCACGAATTCAAGATACTGTGAGCACATTCTGCGTAGATCGGACCAAAAATTAATAAATAAAAGCTGAAGGTAGCCTGAGTTAACTATGACATCTGGACGTCTAACACCTCATTCCCCCCGTGACCACGGCTGCTGTAAAGCAATCGAAACGTCGGGAATATAAAAACCTTAAAATCCGTAAATAATAGTTTCATTTCAAATGTGTAGTGTTCGCGTAAATACAAAAAATCATTATGACTTATTCTAGTCAGGAAGAATGGAGAACAAATAAATGTCAAAAAAATTGCGCAATAAACTAAACGTCGTAATTTGACGAGACACTGGCGTAAAGAGTGAACGACAGTAGCTTGTTGTCCTTCATTGTGTTTAAGATACATTTCAATTGCAATGAAGTTGTATACAAAATGAAAAACAACGTACAAAAACTATTTCACCATAGTCCATTGAGTTCATTATGCGTTAGGCATATCCCAGAAATCAATGAAACAGGACAGAGTAGAGAGAATCCAACCACATTTCGACCCTTGGGTATTTGTTGTACGTGTATATGTCATGGATAGGAAAACCTAAAATACAATGATCGTGATATACTGCGTGAAGTGCTGCTGCTGCGTTCTAATATCCTCCTATTAATCCCTCCACGCTAAAAGGTCTGTGTTTGTTGACCATATTAAGGTGATTACAAACCGATGATGACTAACAATACATATGCAATGTAAGAAGAAGGGGAATAAACTATATTATTTTTCCAAATGCCAACCTCACCTGCAGACGTTGCACACCGGTGACAACAAACCAGTCTGGCGATCGATTGTTGTCCATCAGAATTTCTCTGACTTGTGATTGGGAACAGCTGCTGCGCTCACCGAGCTGCCTGCCCAGCGAGGTGATTAAGGGTAGTCTCATAGAAATTTATGCCATCACGCTGGCGCTTCCTAGAAGAGACCTTTATTCTGCAATGGTCTAAAACGGACTGAGAAAGAAGAAGAAAAAGTTGTTCTGTGATTCATTTCAAAGAATCGCAAAGAATCAGAGCGACCACCCCCAATGATTAAATAGAACCTTTGGAACTAAGTCGCGATCGGGGTATATCTGTACTCTTATAACTTCTATATGCTATCTGCTTATAACTTTTAAAATTCTTAGTGAATTTCAATGCGTTTTTCGCCATCATTAAGAACATTTCATGAAGAAATTTTTTTTTATCTATAGGAAAGGGGCAAATGAGCAAAGGGCTCACCTGATGGTGAGTGATTACCATGGCCCACGTGCATCTGCTACACCAGAGACGCAGCAAGTGCGTTGCCGGCCTTTGAGGATGTTTGGGAGTGGGTTACCTCTTACTTCAGTTAATATATTACTGATCTGTCCGTACAAAGCCGGCTAGGTTAACTAGTGACGTATAAACAGGCTATATGTAGGTCGTGATAATACCTGTTGCAACGACAATTTTTTGAAAGTCCTTTTATGCGAACCGAGATTTTTTGACTTTATAGAGTCAACTAGTAACGAAACTTAAATAACCTATCCGTATTTTCGAGGTCAAAATCAACAAGTTTTATTATTGTTGTGTCTTTACTAACTTGTGACTCTTAGTTTTTTTTTTTTTTTATGGGAATGGCGGCAAACGAGCAGGCGGGTCACCTGTTGGTAAGTGATTACCTTCGCCCATGTACATATGCAACACCAGAGGTTCTGCAGCTGCGTTACCGGCCTTTAGGGGTATTTGGGAGATGGGAGGATGGATGAGGAAGGGGAAGGGGGAGAGGGAGTAGGCTTCCGGTTACCTCACTCACCAATTTTGTTGTGGATGTTCGTGGGCGTCGGTGATCACTTACCATCAGGTGAGCCGCACGCTCGTTTGCCCCCTTCTTCTATAAAAAAAAAAAACGAAACACTGAAGCACAACATGCTTCTACTTTACGCCGGTATTCTGCGAGACCGTGGAACCAACCCGGTTGAGCCGGCCTATTCGAGCAGCAGCAAAAGCCGCCGCTTGGCTCTACCACGTTGAATAAATGAATCTAAATGGCATAAAATAGCAGAAAAATCTTAATGGCATAAATGAATATAACCACACATTTAACCTAAGACCACGATTACAATCCTTTGGAAGTTAGCAACACTGAATACAAAAATAAACATCGACCATTCATACGACCAGAGAACCGTCTGCTTTTACTATTATTTCAAATGTAACATTTGCAATGTCTGTCGGGGCTGTAGCATCTGCTCTATGCAATCGACAGCAGGGGAAAGGCGTCCGGCTCGTCGGTTGCGACACGCGTGCGTGAGGCAAGCCGGTTGTGCGAGTTCGTGCGAGGAACTGTGCTTGTTACGTTGAGTTCATGAAATCCTGTTACCATAGAATAAAAAAATATATGTTTATGCGTCTTAGATTCAGGAAAATTACAAAAATAGAGCCACTAGAGACTATCAAATAATGAATGGGTATGAAGGTTCACAGATCTTATCCATATAAAACAAGCGATATAAATTCGGTAGGTATCCCTCTTTTTGTGATTTTTTTCCCATAATTTAAATGCATACTATGTCATAAAATAAAAAGCATGGTCCTATAGGAAACTGAAAGCATCCTACAAATATATGGTAAAATTTAAACGTGACTGCAATGCAAACTCGTCCGACCTGCACAAGCAGGACCTGTTCACTAGAAATTCGACCTTTTTGTTAAAAAAATTCACACGAATTCATACAATCAAGGCAGAATCGTGCGGAAAATAATATTTATTACTGCTTTGCACCTCGTTGTCAATAGACGATGATATTGTATCCCTGGAAAATGAGACCCAAGTCGGCAAAGGAGAAGGTGGACAGACGATATAAGAGTACAGACTCGGCTGACGTATTGCCAACACAACAAGCCAAACAAACAAATTGTATTATGATGAGTACACGACCGAGGTTTATGGTTACTATTCCGTTCCTGTAGCTCGTAGTTTGTGGTTAAATAACCTATAATCTTCCTCAGTAAACGAGCTAACTAACGCTAAAAAAGTTTCTGAAATTAGCGCGTTCAAACATACAAACTCATCAACCTTGTAATATCAGAAAATATAAAGATTAGTAAAGACAATATTAGTATAAATTATAATAATAGAAGTAATAAGATTTTTATTTAAACAGCGAATTATTTTAACGTATTAATAACACAACATGGTATTTCCCTGGTGAACTTTATGCGGAAAACCATCTAATATATACCTCGCCCGTATAGTACCTATGTATACTTTATAAAAAGAAATAACCTTGAATCATCTATGAAATAATATCAAATATCGTGTCAACAGTGGACAAAAAATATCTATCGTGTTGATTAAGCGATGGAGGCGGTCATTTTGAATAATAGATTTGAACAACTACCGGCTACTTGCGGCTTGGCCTACGTGGTCAAAAACTCTTAGCTAAGATAAAAAGTAGTTATCCTTAATTCCTTCTCTTGTCATAACAATAGAACATCCATTATTGCAACACGGCAAGAAATATCGTATACTATGGTATAATCTACATAACTGCTAAATTTTCTTCATACCCACCCGTTCTTCAATCCTTTAAGCATTGAATCACAAACATACAATATTTCAGTTTAAAACATGGCCTCTATATACAACTTCTGGACATGATCCATGTTCATTTTAAGACCAATCTGTTAGGAGACACAATTGAAGTCATTGAGCATAGTGCTAAGCTCCTCCAACCATCATGCCACAAGGACTACGAGTATGTCGTCGGCAAATCGAAGGTGAGAGATGTATTCGCCATTGATGTTGATAGCAGCTTGAAGACATCTATTGCATGCATGCATACATACATAGATACATACAAATCATATAAGATAGATTTATATAAGCAAAGGCATTTAGATAGTTTTATCAGAATATGATAAAACTGTCTAAATGCCTTTGCCAAAACTTTGGTTATTTAAAGCGTAAGAGCAAGCTTCTCGGTTCAATAACTACGTCACAACGTACGATCTAGATTTTAGAGCAAAGTGCCTTTTTGAAGTAGGTCTCAGCTAAAGCGTCGAAGATAGCGATTACGCAAGATTAGCTTCCGTGCCGTGGTAACTCAGTGGCGAACGTGTCATGAACGTGAGGATGTGGGGCCATTGAAGTTTATTACATAAAATATTTTCAGCGGAAACCTCATACCCATCAATAATAGTATTCATGACATGTAAAGTGTAACCCCTAATGTCTGCTCCGTGTGGTTGTTTGGTGTGTTCCTAACATCATAATTCTGTGAATAATCCTCTGCTGTGTATAAACCTCTCCCAAGAGGATTTAAAGGAAGAGAATTTGCTATAATTCCCGTGAAATCGTCAACGTCGTCCCCCTTTATGTGTCGGGATGGTGGACATTTAGAGATGGTGGTACGAATATTCATTCTATCATTCCAACTAGTTAACGTTACTATACTAATATAATTGATTTGAATGTTCGTCATATTATTATTGTTCGATCACACTTAAAGAACGGATTTGAATGAATTTGGCAGGGAGGTAGAAGCCGCGTATGCTTTAAAGTCATAGCTCAATCTGAATTAAATGACGTAAAGGACAATTGAAAATTGATACTACAAAATGTGTCCAACAGTCGAAAAGCAGACGGTGCGTAATGTTGGACGAATAGTTTTAGCCATAACGCGTAAGTGTCATGGCGACTCTAATTAATCACGAGCCGAACACAGTAATGAAAACGAAAAGAGAGTCATGATTATGCGATAGTTTTGCAATCGCACGCTTTGCATGCTTAAGGTGCGCGATAGAAAGTGATGCTAATGTACACGTTAGGCTTTCCCACCGAGGCCGAGGTGCCTTCAGACGTGACTCTGACGATACCATATTAAAAAGTCTAGCACAATATATGAACAATCGTGTGGTGGCAGGGTAAGGAAATCTTCCACCTCCTTTATGTGGGTGTCGCAAAAGGCGACTAAGGCTATTTCTATCTCCAGGAGCAAACCCGGCTATGAGGGGGAAGGGCGAAAGGATAGGAAAGGGTGGCAGATCCTTACTCAAGTACCGCCACTCAAAAAAGGGATGAAGTTTCCGACAAAAAATAGTATTCCTTGTAATTAGCTCTCTGCGATGTTCTAAGCGTGCAACATTCTTCTTCTTTCGGGCACAGTTTGGCTTTATATCAGTGTTAAAGAATTTTTTTTGAGAGTAAACGAGCAAGCGGCTCTAAGAAAATTTGAGGGATGGGTCGGGTGATGGGGAGTGGGGAGTGGGCCTCACCGAACGAAACGCGGAAACTCAAGATGCCTCTACTTCACGCGGGTATTCTACGAAGCTGTAGCACTATTCCGTTTGAGCAAAAGCAAACTATCGATGTCATCCTCGTCTAGTCATGAACATCATGCGCGCTGACATACAAGGCTTTGGCAACAGACTGGTGTCGGAAAAACTATCCGAAAATTCCGAAATCCAATTGCACTAGAGATGGGAAGCAGAATCACTCGTGCGAGGAAAGGAACTGCGCTCTCAAATTTAGGATCCTAAATGAGCATGAGCAACAATACAAGAAATAGATAACAACCTAGAGGTAGTACCGGAAGTGAATGATTCTTGCGCAGCAGCTTCATACACGCAGCATTGCAAAGCAATGTCGGTGACCCCACACAAGATGGAGTGATGACCAGCATGTTGTTTCAGGAAGTCGACGGGTGCAGGTGGCACACAACCGTGCTTTGTGACAATATTTGGGAGAGTCCTATCTTGATGCAGTCATCTTGAGGCACGCTGTAACGATGATGAAGTGCCGCGGTCGCTTAGTGGTCGGGGTGCTCACTTTAATTTCACCGCACGCACTTGACCTCTGCCCGAATCCCGATATGAGCACCAACATTTTTAAGTGCTGAGTTTACCACTTGAACTATGAAGGAAAACATCAAGAGGAAACCTGACGGTCTAAGAAATAATAAAAATTATTATTATGAGAACATGTGAAGTCTGTCAACTCGCACTGGACTCAACGTATGGAACCCTTCCCGGTCCCAAAGTCCTTTTAAATATATTGGAACAAGGCCTTTGCCCACCAGTGGGACATTTATATCCATTTTACGTTCCATTCTGCATGTTATGGTGACATAGTTTCTTGTACCATGCCATGACCAACATTAAACGTGAATAGAAAAATGAAAGTATTACACTTTGCATTCTGTGACAGATGTAACCAGCAAGAGAGAAGTCTTGAAGAGATGGGTGGTTGGATATTGTCACGGCATGATGCCAAACTAAGCCGGCATTGGAGAATCAATATCATCATCATCAACCCGTGAACTGTCCATAGGACAAACCTCTCTCGTGACCAAGAAGTATGTGCTGTAATCGTCACGCTTGGCAGGCTGATTGGGGATTGGCACAGGGCTTAGACGTCTTTCACCAAAACCAACGTTATGTAAAGAATACACTATCGCTGTCACCGCATGGCAAGGTTCAAAGCACGATCCTGATCCACCTGCATCGATCGTATTTCTACAACTCAGCAGGACGTCACTCCTTCCTGTGGGGTAGTCCTACACTGCGTCTGCCTGTACGATGTTGCCACTCGAGAACCTTTCTTGTCCACCTCTGAACTCTTCTGAGCTACTTGAGACATGCTCAATATACAAATAGTCCACTGGTCAAACATAATCTTTTTGATGAACGCTAAAAAATCGCGAACGTTAGCGACGCTCTAGAAGTTGATTGAATCGAGACAGGTCAATGAATCGCTGCTTCTTACCGATTCGATCCGCACCGTTTCGTTTTGCATGAAGACTGGACTAATTTATTATGTCATTCCCACGCGCTCGTTGGAAACTTTCGGTACGCTGGATATTTTTAAATAAAAGCGGTTATTTGCGCCAATTTGTAGCGTATTCTTACTAAAACAGACTGTACTTCGATTTAATATGTAAAAAATTATGGACGTAAGAAGTGAATCAAAAGAAGAAGAGACCAATGTCTAATATAATGGAAGTTGGGCTGGTGATGACTATTTAATACCTTTGATTATGATGATGTCCTCCTGGCCGATTTCTATCACGGCGATAACTTGAAACTTAACATACGCATATCCGATGTGAAGCGATACGATAGGAGGAAGAGTCAGATGTAGTGTTAGAGACACGGGACAAACACAACACAATCAAGCCCGAAAATCAATATTTTGAGTTTTTTTTTAACAAATATTAACTTCGGCTGGGATTCTGGCCTACGACCCATGGCAACAACAGTCAGGTACGCTAAACCACTAAGCCACGCGGTAGTGGTCACCTTCAATGATTATACAGAATCAATTAAAATTCATGTAACGCAATTTACATGTTGCAACTGTTTTGGGTTTCTTCTTCTTCATCAGTCTGTTAATAGTCTACTGCGGCACGCACCTATGCCTCTCACAATGAGAGGATTTGCCATATCCGCCACTTTTGACAAACGGGTTGGCAATGTCAGCACCAGACCACTCGCATCTTCTAAGCTGCTGCCCATCGTCGATCTGTGCACTTTCGATCTGGCAATTGTTGAGATGGTCGTTCACCATCTGTTAGACGCCATAAGATTTTCATTGCTTTTCCAGTCACGGAAAATTTGTTCTATTGAAAATGTAAAGATGCATTGTGCGATGTGGCTAAAATCTATCCGATTTTACCGAATCCAAATCACAGAGATTAATAACGGAGAGCTGCATGCATCACTTGTGTGACATGACACCGACATGCGCTCACCCGCTCACATAAAAACTAACCTATATCCTATTGCATCGTATAATCTACATCTCTATCAAATTTCGCACATATCCACAATCCGTTCAGTTCTTTAAACGTAATTGTACGACAAATATACAAACTCATGCCTTTGTTAATATTAATAAGGATAAATCGTCTTCTGGAATCATAAGCAACATTGTAAAAAAGTTCCATCGAAATCCGTGCAATTGCTTTACCAGTAAGTTAAATCCGTTAAAACATACAATTGCATAGGTACATATTAGTGTTGGTATAAATTGTTACGTTAGTCTACTATCAGGCGAGACGATTACAGAAGATTCCTAAACCATGTGAGATGATTACAACCGCGTAACTTATGAAATAAAAAATGAAAATTTGCAATTTAACCAAACCCAATTCACTATAAGCAAAAAACTGAAAGGTATTTACGATAGTAAAAATATGTTAATTCGCTCTAGCGATACGAATAATTCCGCTTAGTAAATAAAGGCAGACTCTATAAACTAACTAAATATATTGTAATCGTTACCTCTTCATCCTCGGCAATAAATTGCACAGCGGTATGTTTGGCTTGTGTTTGATCAGCTGCATTCGATCTCACGGGCCTCGCGTCGCCCTGATCCAGTACTGTAGACAAATAAAAAGATACTTAAATTGAAATCGTCGTAAACATTAGTAAGTTTTATAGTTTAGAATGTTCAATGTTTATTTATTGGGCAATTATAAGTTAGAATTATAATCTAAACGCTTCGACGAATTTCATTGGTCTACATTACGCTACTAGAGCGTTACGTTATTTGCGATGTTTTCACTTTATTTTCGCAAGACAACCCCACTGAATTCAGTCATTATGTTGTAATTGTGTCACAGATTATAGGCGCATTGTAATTAGAATAAGATAGTAAGTAAATAACCATCCTATCCTAGAGCGACGAGGAACGTGTTTACGTACAAGGCGAATTTGTTATTGCAGACATGATTCCTGAAAATTTAATTTCATGAAATAATTTAACAGGTTAATCTTAAAGCGAATGCTATGCACATTGCGATGTTCCCTAATTTCTAGACCTTCGCAAGTCGTAGTAAGAGGTTGCCAAACGCCAACGGATGACGGTTCTACGAGTAATGTTACCGGTCTATTCTACAGTTCCAGATTCCTGATCCATAGGAGTATGCCGGGTTTTCTACTGCTGATATTGTAGCTTATTCCATTATTTTAGTAAATATTGACGTGTGGTATCGGCGTAAGAATCTACCACCACCCTTTCCTCTCGTGGGCTTCGTAAGAGGCGACTAAGGGAAAACTTTAATAATCGCAATGGCTGCCGACATATGGCGTGATAGCCATCTCGAAAAATGGCTCTTCTTCACGCCGATATTTTGCGAGGTCGCGATACTATTCCAGTCGAGCCGGCCTGTTCGAGCAGCAGTTAAAGCTGCAAACCTATGCCATTTTTCGAGGACAGCAACGTCCGCGGTGCGGGGCGTCTGGTACTGCGACAGCCTATCCGCTCGCCGAGCGATTATGGCGAATCCTCCTTATGCGGGAGGCCCTGTGTCGTGTAGTGGATTAATTTATTGTTATAAAATTATAATTAAGTATTCATTTATTCATATAGTTATGAACAAGCAACAAAACCTTTGAAGTGACATTAAAAATACTCGGTTTACATCATATCGTGAAAAAAAAAAGATACGTGTATTTTTCAGCATTTAACACGCGTATTTATTTATCGGTATGTTCATACACCCGCGGCGACTATCGAGACCTCCGCTATCCTTATTTAAATGCGTCAAAGATAAGCTCCGATTGAGTTGTGAGTCAGACTGTGTAAGTAGAGCTAGGAGTAAACATTTATAAACATATTGATTTATCTAATGTTGTGTAAGCATTGTGTACATTAAAGTTATATACCTTATCACTATTCGTTTCAAGCCTTAACAGTTCAACGTTACGTGGTAGGAGTTATGACGTCAATCTTCGCAGGTTCGGGGCGTGCCAATCGACTATTAACATCAACCGTAACGTAAACGCGCTTGTGATGCGGGAATCTTTTTGAATCGGAAATAAATCTTGAGCGCTAATAATCTAATAGATTAAGATGCGGTCAGCGAAATATTACGTCGCAGATTCGAGCCCGCCATTCTGTCGACTGTTGTCGTGAACCCCTCCTCATACGAGCTGTAACGCTTAGTTGGAGTGGTTAACCGAGACTTTAGTAATGTTTATAGCACTTAAAGTATTCTTTTTTTTTTAAAAATCATATTTATAGAAGAGACAATAAAAATTACCTAAGAAAGTCAAACAGAGAAATTAATAAACAAAAAGATATTAATACATAATGACTCATTAAGATTTACAGAGGCTACGTGGGCGGTTTGTGATTACAGGCAGAACCTAATAAAGATAAAGGCTATCTTCGTTATTAATTTCAAAAGCCTATTGACGCAAAAAATTGAATGTAATTATGTATGTAGCTCGTTGCTATTAAAGTACATTAATAGCAACGAGCGAGCTGGATTAGCTGATGACATAAAGATCAGCAAGCTGAAGTGATAACCGTTGGGGAAGCAAGGTTCTGCAGTGGCAACCTTGTACAGGCAAACAGTGTAGGACGACCCCCCACAAGATGGAGTGATGACCAGCAGAGAAGTCGATGGATGCATGTGGGTCTGGACCGTGATATGTGGCCTTTTTTATTTTATGGCATATGGAAAGTGATTACTGACGCCCACATAGATCTGCAACACTCGAGGAGATGCAGATGCGTTGCCGGACTTCAAGGATATTTGGAGAGGGGAGAGGAAAGGTGGAGAGGGGAGATGGACTCCGGTTACCTGACTCACCCAATGTTTCAGCAGTAGACTTGCGACAGGATGTTATGATGATGATGATGATGACGACGATGTATACACAAGTAATCTGTCTGTTGTTAAAATTACCAGTGGATAGTGATGGCGAAACGGATTGGTTGTCACATCACTGTCCCACGCGTCAACCCGTCATACCACATTTCACAGAATGCGTGAGTAGTCAGTGCCAGCGATAAGAAAATCTACAACAAATGAACCGCAGAAAATTAGACTGACGCAAACGTGACCCTCTTTGAGACATCGGATATAGTTCCGTAATCATTCGCTTCGATTGATGCTAACGGGAATGCGTATGCGTAATTTACGCCAAACATTTAATTTCCTTATATGGTACTAAATTTCCTTATATGGTCATGCCACAATTAATGTTACGAAATTTAGTCCACAATAAAATAGTTATTATAAAGCTATATATTTGTTACTTATACGTTATTCAAAAATGCTTTAATGATGCAAAAGTCCTTATGTTTGCGAAACATATCAAAAACTACGATAATGTTAAAAACAAATCAGACTATCTTAAATTAAAAGAAAATCTCAATCAGCTCGAGTGTTATGTGCAAGTCAAAAGTATAGGATTAAAAGTGGAAAAATGGATGTTCGTATATCGGATAAATTAACCTCTAAAAGATCTCTAACCAAGTTAGTTTCTTGTTGACCAACATACAAGAAACTAACTGGGTTAGAGATCTTGGTGCTTTACTACGCTCAAAATTAATAAACGCCGATCCGACTAAATATTGTCTATTATTAGCAAAGTCTATAAGCGTTTTGTCTTCAGAGTAAGTCGTCTTTTCTATATATCTGCTATAAAATGCTAAACTTTATTATGCACACGACAGAACCATACTAGAATACGGTAGTAACATTTGAAATCCTCACTATATAGGTAATATACATACAAGCATTTAAAAAAAAGTACAAGTAAAATGCTTAAAACATCTAAACTACCGCACTCATAATACTCGATTGGATTATAATAAAATCAGTAAACAACTATGATATCCCTATGAATAATATTTCTACGTCCCCTCTGATTATACGTAATGTTTGTTTGCTTAACTCTGTTTTATGTTTGTTTTAAGGTTTAGCATTCCTCGCATGATGGTTATCACTCTGAAAGTTTCACAATAACATGTGCTAGATTACCTAAACACTACACATTGGCAGAATTACAGCGCCCAAATGTACAGAGGCAAAGACCACAAAAGAAAAAGAATAATATTGACGGCACAGAATTAACATCAATGTTCTTAAGCCTCTGTACTCCGTCTTTTCGAACTAGGCATACATACGCAAGAAATATGCACGAAATTCCATAGTGTGTGCGGTGCATTAAAACAGTGGACCGATAGAAATTGCGGACTTTTTTAACATCAGTAAAACAAAGTTACAAAATAATACAATTACCGCCGGCCCCGCGGTATCAAAGTACTATGATTTAACAGATTTCGTTAATTCATAGTATTTGAATATACAACAAATAATTTGACATTTATATTATATTCTTATGTATAAATGAAATCCCCGGCACTTTCTAAAAAATAAAAAGGAAATAACGTATGTAGAACAGAATGCCAGAGCTTTGCATTTTTTTTATTAGTTTGTTTCCAGTTATGTCAAAACGCGTGTGTGTTTGTACGTGTAACGGGTTATTTATCGCTTATTGCATAAATGGCCAGGTCGAGCCGCCCCATTTGAGCAGCAGCAAACGCCGCCTCTCCACCACGTACAAAAAAAAACTTTGCCACGGTTTAGTAGTTGTATATTACATTACATTCTGTATGAATTGTTTTCTTGATATCAATAGGCTCCTTGAGTTTCTCAATGTTCAAATCGAGTATGTAGTTGATTAAACCTATCGAGTGTAAAATACTCCTTATCGATGTGGGTTGTAACTTTAACGTAATGTATTGTATTTATATATCATTTGTAATAAATCATAATATGATTTATATATAACCAGTGCGAAAACTACGTTCTATCCTCAATTGCGGTGAAAGTAAAATATCTTTGTAGACTCTTACGTCACCCACAGGATGAGATAATCGTAATCCAAAAAAAATACTCGTTTTATCATCAAATGCGTCACAAAACCTTATTCGCAATGTCACAGAAATTCACATAAATTCCGTGTGACATCATACCCTGATAAAATCATACCGTTATTTTAAAACAAGGTTTCGTTTATATCCAAGACATGGTTACCAATTAACAAAACTATGTCTTGTATGTGCAAAATAACACAGTACGATTTTAATGAATGACTTCACAAGGAACTTTTGTAAAATATATTTTTGAGGCATATCCACTGGGCCTCTTACTTCCTGTTGAAAATATAGGTTGCACGCTGGAAAGGCCCGGAGGTTTGCGGTAGCGATTTTCACCGTGAATAATGAGTGATGGTTCGACCGTCCGCCGTGAATAGCTCCGGGCAATCCGCGATACCCAGCCGCATCTAGACTGAGTAAGCCACCGCAGCCCGTTACGTTATGTTAAAATGCAGTTCGACAGAGTTTAGTTCATAAAATAAAAAGAAGGCTATTTCTCAAGATGAGCGCCTTCCCGTAACATCAGGGCAGTGCTGCGGGAAGTCGGCGGATGCAGGTACCTGAGGACCGTGCTATGCTACAAGTTACGGGGTGGTCATGGGGGTTCCATGACGTTCGTTTTCTGCATTAGGTACATTCTGCATTTCTAAACGTCGTAAAGCCAAGCAGCGGCATTTGGTGCTGCTCGAATGGACCGGCTCGAGCGGGTTGGTACCACGGCCTCGCAGAATACCGGCGTGTAAGTAGAGGCATCTTATGCTTCTACGTATCGTTTGGTGAGTGAGGTTACCGGAAGCCCACTCTCCCTCCCCATCCTCTCCTTATCCTCCCTTTCATCTCCTAAATACCCTTAAAGGTCGGCAACGCACCTGCAGCACCTCTGGTGTTCCAGATGTATGTGGGCGACGGTAATCATTTACCATAAGGTGAACCGATTGCTTTTTTTTCATAAAAAAAAACCATAAGGTTTGGTTCACACAATCGTCTGTTTAGAGTACTTATAGTAGTAAATCTATATAAGATTACATCCATTTCATTATCAGGATAGTTTGTTACTCCTGCGAGAGTAAGGGGACGGGAGCATTGTCTCTGAACCGACCATTGAGACTAGAGCAGGGCAGGTTTGAATATTGTTATTACCCGATTTTATTTTTGCTAGTGAGAACGATGAAGATGGGTGAGTCATTCAGAAAGGATGTTGAGGAATAGGACTCCAAATATTATGACCTGGTAGACATCACAGCTAAAGCCACAACGGGGAGCAGGTCCGAGAAGCAGCGAACAGAATGCAAACATACCAACTGGCAGAAGGAAGCAAAGGGGGTGACAGATGGAATAAAACAGCAAAAGAGGCTAATACCCGTGAAGTGTTTTAGCCCCGCTGGAAAAAGTTAACAGGTTTACATGTAGATCTACGCTTCAGATTTGAGTAATAAAAGGCAAATGAGTTGAATCGAGCGGGGAAATATCGCACACTAACCGAACATTGTGATAACATAATTGGAAAAACATTTATGATCGTCACATGGATCGAAATTGCTAAAACGCTTTCACGTTGCCTGTGTGACTCGTTGACGCGCGCACCTGCTCTCTTAGTCATGGACCCTTGTTCCAAATCTCAGCTGATCTCAGTATTGTTGCAAAACATTGCGTAATTAGTGGTTCCGTACTCCTTTCTGGAGTTGTATAGGTTAAGAGCAGATGAGTGACTTACCGGCTCAGTATATGCTTAGTCTCTTACGTTGCAGTATGCGGATAACAACTGACAGTTGATAAAATGACCATGAGGTATATAAAATGACCACGTCGATATGGACCGTAAGGACATCAAAATCTTGTCAAGTTTTCCAAACTGACCTTTTTGATAATACTAAGATGATTTTAGATACTTAACGCATACGCACGGTATGGTTATGAGGTATACCTATCTGTTTATTATTGAAAGAAGATCTATATATCCACTTTATGGAAGAACTCTTAAATACAGTAAAAAAGTGAATTCTTTCATTTCGAACATGCCTTAGGCAGGAAATTTATACGCTCTCTTCGCTACGCTAGTTCGTCATACTATTGAGTTCAGGATATAAAGAAAACTGCCAGACGTCGCGCCGCGTCGTAGGCACCCTATTTACTTCGTAGGAAGCTTTCTGAGATCTGACTCGACGCCAATATGAGTTAATATGAATTAGGTTTTATTTAAATTAGAAATTGGTCGACGAATGCGCGATATATCTTTAACATATTATACTATAACTATACGAAGGGCGTTCAATGTATTCTTGAAATTCACGTTTTAATACCCATAAAAAATAACATCACTTATCTCCCGACTTGAGCTGAAATGCTCCATCGTCATAAAATCGTTCCACACGAAGGTTTTTTTCATTTTGGGAAAAATAGAGAAGTCATTACTTGGGGCTAAGTCTAGACTATTAGGTGGGTCAACCACCCAAGTCCAACCAAGTCATTTCTTCGAAACGACAATCTCGCACATCGACCATGCACTTCTTTCAGAGGCGTCGTGAGTATTCGTGGTACCGATTTTGCACAGACTTTTGTAAGGTTAAGAAAGTCATAAGGAATGGGTAGGCATAGTAGGATTACCAAGTAAAAGTTACTGAACTTTTTTTACGTTTTCGATTCGAGCGAGAGTCGACTTTAATACTCTCTCTTCAACATTGTTACGTCGGCCATTCCAATTGTCTTTCTTCACACCTACATACATTATCTGAGGGTATAATTATAAATTAATTTTATAATTATACCCTCAGATAATGTCAATTCATTAGTCAAATTACCCACATCATTAGTAAATCACCTCGATACCGATTCATTGACGACCCTCATAGAAATAAATAAGTAGCAATGCAATTGTTAATTGTGTCATTGCCCAAAATGAAGACGATTCTAACGACACCTCACATGTTGAAATCCATCAAACCGTTTAGGATCCGCTCTGTAGGATATTGCGATCGCTTATAACAGCTATTACATGAAATTCTTGTTTTGCTTAGACATTTCTGAGAACCGAACTGATGAGCAAGTAGAGAAAGAAGAATCAAACTGTTCCGCAATGAACAGATCATCAAGTATACAGCCATATAATAATTAATCTCTTAAACATAAACCAGTACCATCATTATATATGTGTATTTAATACGTTCATGAATTATTCGCCACTATCATTACATGTTATTTTCTAATAAGACAAACTGATAAACATATTTAAATAAAAAAAACTTAAATAAAAAACATCAATATAGTTATTTAAAGAACAGTACTAAAGTTTTTTACAACTACACGTTGTACGAGATAAACCACCAATCTCACTTCTCATAAATGAGTTTATTTAAATAATGCTCACGTAATATTAGGCAGTAAAACACGTCAATTCACGACTGGTTGGGAACCAAACTATAGATCTGACCTTAGCCTTAAGCCTCTCGCAGACTATGAACTGTCAATAGCCTTTAGAACTGTAGGATATTTAATGCCTTATGTTCGAAATCAATACACTTCCAATTAATAAAACATTAATGACCGTACATCGTTGAAAGTAAAATTTAATTAATTATTAATTTCATATGGGAAAATTTCCAATCCTTTGCACTTTTTAACTTGTTAATGACGTTTATGAAAGATTACTTTTTTTTAAATGAACTCAAATTAAATTCAGATAACATAATTGAAAACATTTATGATCGTCACATGGATCGAAATTGCTAAAACGCTTTCACGTTGCCTGTGTGACTCGTTGACGCGCGCACCTGCTCTCTTAGTCATGGACCCTTGTTCCAAATCTCAGCTGATCTCAGTATTGTTGCAAAACATTGCGTAATTAGTGGTTCCGTACTCCTTTCTGGAGTTGTATAGGTTAAGAGCAGATGAGTGACTTACCGGCTCAGTATATGCTTAGTCTCTTACGTTGCAGTATGCGGATAACAACTGACAGTTGATAAAATGACCATGAGGTATATAAAATGACCACGTCGATATGGACCGTAAGGACATCAAAATCTTGTCAAGTTTTCCAAACTGACCTTTTTGATAATACTAAGATGATTTTAGATACTTAACGCATACGCACGGTATGGTTATGAGGTATACCTATCTGTTTATTATTGAAAGAAGATCTATATATCCACTTTATGGAAGAACTCTTAAATACAGTAAAAAGTGAATTCTTTCATTTCGAACATGCCTTAGGCAGGAAATTTATACGCCTTCGCTACGCTAGTTCGTCATACTATTGAGTTCAGGATATAAAGAAACTGCCAGACGTCGCGCCGCGTCGTAGGCACCCTATTTACTTGTAGGAAGCTTTCTGAGATCTGACTCGACGCCAATATGAGTTAATATGAATTAGGTTTTATTTAAATTAGAAATTGGTCGACGAATGCGCGATATATCTTTAACATATTATACTATAACTATACGAAGGGCGTTCAATGTATTCTTGAAATTCACGTTTTAATACCCATAAAAAATAACATCACTTATCTCCCGACTTGAGCTGAAATGCTCCATCGTCATAAAATCGTTCCACACGAAGGTTTTTTTCATTTTGGGAAAAATAGAGAAGTCATTACTTGGGGCTAAGTCTAGACTATTAGGTGGGTCAACCACCCAAGTCCAACCAAGTCATTTCTTCGAAACGACAATCTCGCACATCGACCATGCACTTCTTTCAGAGGCGTCGTGAGTATTCGTGGTACCGATTTTGCACAGACTTTTGTAAGGTTAAGAAAGTCATAAGGAATGGGTAGGCATAGTAGGATTACCAAGTAAAAGTTACTGAACTTTTTTTACGTTTTCGATTCGAGCGAGAGTCGACTTTAATACTCTCTCTTCAACATTGTTACGTCGGCCATTCCAATTGTCTTTTCTTCACACCTACATACATTATCTGAGGGTATAATTATAAATTAATTTTATAATTATACCCTCAGATAATGTCAATTCATTAGTCAAATTACCCACATCATTAGTAAATCACCTCGATACCGATTCATTGACGACCCTCATAGAAATAAATAAGTAGCAATGCAATTGTTAATTGTGTCATTGCCCAAAATGAAGACGATTCTAACGACACCTCACATGTTGAAATCCATCAAACCGTTTAGGATCCGCTCTGTAGGATATTGCGATCGCTTATAACAGCTATTACATGAAATTCTTGCTCTTGCTTAGACATTGCTGAGAACCGAACTGATGAGCGAGTAGAGAAAGAAGAATCAAACTGTTCCGCAATGAACAGATCATCAAGTATACAGCCATATAATAATTAATCTCTTAAACATAAACCAGTACCATCATTATATATGTGTATTTAATACGTTCATGAATTATTCGCCACTATCATTACATGTTATTTTCTAATAAGACAAACTGATAAACATATTTAAATAAAAAAAACTTAAATAAAAAACATCAATATAGTTATTTAAAGAACAGTACTAAAGTTTTTTACAACTACACGTTGTACGAGATAAACCACCAATCTCACTTCTCATAAATGAGTTTATTTAAATAATGCTCACGTAATATTAGGCAGTAAAACACGTCAATTCACGACTGGTTGGGAACCAAACTATAGATCTGACCTTAGCCTTAAGCCTCTCGCAGACTATGAACTGTCCATAGCCTTTAGAACTGTAGGATATTTAATGCCTTATGTTCGAAATCAATACACTTCCAATTAATAAAACATTAATGACCGTACATCGTTGAAAGTAAAATTTAATTAATTATTAATTTCATATGGGAAAATTTCCAATCCTTTGCACTTTTTAACTTGTTAATGACGTTTATGAAAGATTACTTTTTTTTTTAAATGAATTTGAATTAAATCTAGATAAATATACGAACTTTATATTATCTGAAATGTAAATTCCACTCACTAATTTAGCACCACGTTTAGAAGTGTTTCGTCATCACTCTGTTATAATAATAGTGTACTAATTGGAGGATTTGCCTTAATCACCACACTTACCAGACAAATTGGCGATAGCAATACTAGACGCCGTAGGTTTTCAAGTCCATGTCTCTTACTGCCAGATTTACTAACCCCGGCGCTGTGTTTAGTATAACATCTTTAATAATCAATCTTCTGATGTTAAAATTTGACTCTCCATAATCACGAGACTTTTTTTACTAACTAAAATTAACCGATTACACAAAGCTGTATGAAATTAGAATTAAAAATTATTTTTATTTAAAAATTAAGAAAAAAAAGGCTCGCAAATGTAGTAACAGGTGACAGGTGGAGTAATTTACATATTACCAAAGAGCCTTCACAGCCTTACATACTTCGCTATGAATTTAATGATTGTTTTCAACAAAACAAGTGAAAACTAGGACGGAGGTCGCTAGGTGTCAGGTCGGAGCGACATGTAGACCAGCGGTGAAATCTGCCTCGCTACACATGTGACACTTCTCTTGGACGAAGCGCCCTCAATTATACGCGATGTCGTCTTGAAATATTTATAGTGTTACGTTGTAGTAAAGCGTTTATAGCTACTTTCAGAAGCGGGATATCACAATCACATAATACCCGAGTGTTAGACACATGCTCATCCCAAGACCTATAGCTCGAACTTTGAGGCTACTGCTCATCACTAGTCTGAGTATTTTATTTAACCAACGCAAATTTAAATACCGAATGATATATTTCATTATTTGCGATCGATCGATCTTTAACAAATGGTTGAGAAGTAGCGCTGGTTAACGGCTGCCGTGACGGAAATGTTTAACATTGTTCAGACTAGATTCTTGATTTACTTTGACAAAATATTTCATTATGGTTGAGTGGTTTTCTCTACCCATAAAAAAATTGATTGCCATGAAGTCTTTACCTTTCCATTTAACCTTTCCATGCTAGTCGTATCCACGTTTGGTTTATGTTAGACTGGTGAAATTTGTCATCTGCTAATATTTTATCGTGATAAGAGATAATAATACAACAAAACAAAGCTGAAACCTAAACTTTTTTTTGAAGTTATACTTCTTTTGGAACGTTTGGGAAAAATGTAGAGAGTGAATTTTTACGATGCGCACACCTATATTATCTTGGTAACTATTATGGAGACTGTACACTAAGTAACTATATTCAATGTGGTTATTCAAATATTTATGAATCTTTAACACACGTGTTATGCATTAGTGGAGATTAAAAAATATATGCATACATAAATATACATGTGTATCTGTGTGTGATTTTATATTATATATGGTGGTGAATGATAATTTATTGTGAGTATCCGTGATGAAAGTAGTTTTTTATGTAATAAACTTTTTTTAATGGGTTTTAAAGATTTGAGGTTAACTGTCGGTATGTATTCTTTTTATTTGTTTAGTTACGCTAAACAAGTATAACTCCTTACATGCGTATGTAACCGTTACACCTATGTATCTCGTTAGGATAGATCAACTTTATTGCAAAAAAGGAAGCTCTCCGTTCTCCTAATAGAACCGTAAGCCTGCATATTGGAAGGTAACACGTGTCACGCAGGGCTTCGGCGGGCACGAGCGGGACTCAATTAAACCTCTCCGATTGCATTCCTCGTTGACGATACACGTGTCCCCGTATCAATTACTGCTAAGGGTTGCCAAAAATGTTTGAAATTGTTGAAGTGTTTTTAAAAAACAAATTTGGTGAGAAGAGCAAGTTAT
Organism: Bhutanitis thaidina; assembly: GCA_029286595.1. NCBI lineage: Eukaryota > Metazoa > Arthropoda > Insecta > Lepidoptera > Papilionidae > Bhutanitis > Bhutanitis thaidina. Next base: position 13,872,055 of record JAGSMS010000008.1, on the reverse strand, counting down.
TTGTTTCTCAAAGGATGCTAAATACGATTTGAAACTTGAAGTAGAATATAAGTACAATAAATTAATTATTCACCTTATTACTAGTTGTTTCTCTTTTTTGAATTCTTCGATCGATAAATTAAGTTCTTAATCATTAGTGGACCATCCGATAATTATTGATAGTGATTTTGGTTAAACGATTACTACCACAGTCACTCCTCCGGTTAGCGAAGAAAGGTAGGTACATCAGTGAGCGCTTGAAGAATAAAATAGTACCACAATATAATCTTACCGACATTATGTTCAAAAAGTAGCAGCCCTAGACAGGGATCGATATCATGCGAACTCGACTGTTTCAGTAGACTAGAACGCAATGTGCAACGTACCTCCTGTCTGTGTTTTTGGCACCAATACTATCCACGACTATGTAAGGGTAGATTTTGTAATTACAGTGAATCGAGATTTGTCCATGATGTCACTATATCAGCAAATTTTTTCTCAATAGTTTTAGAACTTTCAAGTTAATTAGTTTCTTTTATAGACTTTAGACTATCGGAATGGGAGGTATGACACAATCGCCACACATGGTTGGCGATCGCAGTACCAGACGCCTCGCACCTCACACGCATTCGCACATTCGTATGTGTATGTTTTGTGATGGCTGTAACATTATGTGGCAGGCGCCATGAAATCACATACATTAGTTATTGTTAAATATATTATTGCCATGTGCCAATACTTAAACCATAGTTGGGCATATGCCTCCCAGTAGTTGGGTGAATCGCCAAGCTAGGAAAGCTGATTAGCGACAGCAGTACCCATATATAAAGTACTAAAGTAGATTAACGCTACAGTTGTGTGTTGATTTTTCTTCGTTATTGCTTATGACAAATATCACGTACGACTCAATACATAATGTTATACAAAACTAACACATAACTGATATTTTTCACACATACGTTAAAGTGGACACTTCGCTCGGTGGCTCAATAAAACAATGACATCAGTGGACCAGTTTCCACGAGAGCGAACCGCCTCGCTCGCGACGGTATGTACATGATTCGCTCAAATCTGACGTACCTGATTAACTTAAAGTGGAAACAACGGATAATAACGTATTTCGATAATTTATTAAATATGGAGGTCTCGTTGGATATCGATTATAAATGGATCGTAGTTAGGTCGTAGCTATTTCATCTTGTCCGTTCACTAAAGGTAAAACTTTCGTTACCTCCCACACATAGCCGAACACGGACATCTTAAATATTATGCGTGAGATAAAATATACATAGGGATATGCAGAAGGCAGATTCTAAGGTGTCTGGCGTTTGGTTGGATTGTGATCGCCAATCTGCGTAAAAAACGAGTCTATTACGGTGATTAACGGTTAACTATTCAATGGCCCGATGACTAACACGGAGAAGTATGAACCCCGAATTGCCTTCGATAGAGTCAAAAAAAAGAAGGCAAGGCACACGAGTGGACCTCGTGTAACCAGTAAATCTGGAATATCGTGTTCGCGAGCGACTGGGTGCAGTCGAGTATTTAGCTGTTTTACTCGTAAGGAACACCTTCATTCAGTAAGCGTTACCCCGAACATTACTCGAAATAATTACTTTTGCTTCCTCACAATAAAATTTTAATTCGAATTACAAATCTAAAGCGAAATTAATTAAAGACTATTGACGGACAATTTTAAGGTCAAATTATAATTAAACATTAATGAAATCGTTAACACAATTATGCACATGAATTTGTAACAGTAGAGTGAATTAACGTTAACGTTGCGATGTATGCTAATGGACTGTGAGAGTCATTTTGAATATACTCCATCAGATTAGAAAGATTGGCGTAATACACACATGCATATAAACATTGTTATCATCAGCGCTTAGTAAAGCTCGTCAATCTTTATGTCTGGCTTAACTGGCTGCCTTTAAGTAAGGTGGCATATGTTTTTTTTTAAACAGTTTTATAAATTTTGTTTGGTAAGTGTTAACTTTGTTGGTAATCTTAATAAATAAGTGATAATGGTTAAGTAAGTTAATTATTAATAAATAAATAACCCAGCTAGGTTCGAATCTACGTCTATGTTGTTTGTTGCTGCATTGTGTCTCTGACACAGAATCCGAGCCTAGACGTCCTCCTGGCCAATGTCGACCACAGCGATATCTTCCGAATAATGTCAGCTGAGTTATTATAGCGCCGCGCTTATATACGCGCCAACATAGAGACACTCTTCGTATGTAACTTCCCATATCCGAAGCAAAGCTATTGCTAGAATATCCAAGGAAAAGTCAGATCGCAGTGGCAAAGGCAAGGGACACAATATTCGGGTACGTGAAATCCAATCATAACAGCTAGGCTTCGAACCCAGGTACCATGGCTCCGCACCTAACTATGCGGTCATAAGCATCCGGATCCTACATCTGATAATAAACACGAGTACCCTTGTATCTGTTATATAAGAATATTCCGTACAATTGTCAACTTCTGGTTGGTAACCGGAAGTTGTAATTTTGCCGTAGTGGTTTATTTGTCTATTTTACGAGAAAGAAGAACTTCCCTGTGGGTCATCACATCGCAACGTTTAATAACAGTGAAGTGTACTTACTCAGTGCACTATTGATTCGCCTCGAATACGTCACGTTTAAGGAAATAACCTTTACTCACTACACTACCCGTATTGTATGAGACGCGCTTACACGAGCACTTAGTTTTTCAATTAAAAAATACGTCATAATGCACGTAAAGACGAGCGTCCAAAACAATGTTGTTTGTGCTTACGTCGATTTCGGAAATTATTAATGATTGTTACTTCTCCTGTGACCATGGGTGCTGAAACGCACTCAAATACTATAATAAAAAGGCAAAGCTATCACGCCTTTAAACCATTGGGGTAGGCGGAGATTGCAGATTTCCATTTGGCACGACTCAGCTTAAACATGTATGCGAGAAATAAGCCGGTCGGTCAGGAGCCTTTGCGTTTTTCAAGGATTTCCCTTAGTTGCCTCTTACCAAGGGAAGAGAGGGAGCGGCAGATTCTTACGCCGATACCACACGGCTTCAGCAGATTGCCATCACATCTTTAAGACTTTTCTGGTAGTCGCTTTAAGATCTTCTTAACAAAATATTTAGTCATCATCAGTACAGCGTGTCATTATGTCCACAAGTGAACATAGGCCTCCCCCAAAGATGGCCACAAACCCTGAATGACCTGTATCTATCGACTTCCTGCATCACTAATAACATAATTACTGTTAAATATATAATTAAACACTATAAAATCCGTAGAAAATTATTTAACTTTACGTGTAATAGGTATATTCAGCGTATATTCGCGTTAATGTAAGAAATAATTATGTACAAAAATTCAAAAAAAAAAATATTTTTATAAAACTTAATACTAAATTAAACATAATACCTAATGCTTATGTTATTGACGTAAGCAAAGATTTAAAGATTATAAAATTAAATTTATAAGAACGTAATGAGATTAAATCAAACGTTTTTATTATCTGTCCACTCTATCTGGACATGGAGGATATGGAGAACGGTTACAATAAAATATTGTAAAAGTCATGCCATGTTATATAAGGGTATAACATGACCATCAACATCAGTCACTTTCTAATTACGAAAGCCAGTCTCCCTCTCCGAATCAGCACTAAACATCACTGTCGTGTTAGCCTCCCAAGCCCGGAAGCGATGTAAACAAATTTGACGTCACCTCTCTCGCGTCAAGACGGTTTAACACAACTTGAGAGTACTAACGCGTTACTACAATAATTGACGGATGAATCGAACGCTGTGGGTGTGGTCGAACGCTGCGAACTTTAAAGCGAAAACATAATTTATAACGACAGCAAATGATCATTTTAAGCGTGGTAGAGCCAAGCGGCGGCTTTAGCTGTTGTTCGAATGGGCCGGCTCGACCGGATTGGTACCACGGCCTCGCAGAATACCGGCGTGAAGTAGAGGCATCTTGTGCTTCTGCGTTTCTTTCGGTGGGTGAGGTAACCGGAGGCCAACACCCCCTTCCTATTCCCCTCCTCATCCTTCCCATCTCCCAAATATCCTTAAATACCGGCAACGCACCTGCAGCATCTATGGTGATGCAGATGTATGTGGGCGACGGTAAGCACTTACCATCAGGTGAACCGCTTGCTCGTATGCCGGAAGGATGGAAGAGATCCATAAAAAAAAATCATTGAAGCGGGTAGATGAATCTATAGGATCAATAATATTTGATGGATCAATGACACTCAGGGCTATCACCTGTAGGGAGAGGAAGCTGATTTTTTATTTGCCGCGACTCAGCGTAGTCAAATTAGGCCAGAGAAAAATATGACGGTGAGATTTGTCGCTGGAGCTGATAACTTTTTAGTCATTCGTCTGTAATCCCAACAACTCGGAGTTTTATTGGTTTTTAATGCATCCAGAATTTATATTAAATACAGCTACTCGCTGTTAAAAGTAATAAGTATATCAAAACTCTAATATTATCTATGACTAACGGCTGTCCGCAGCTTCGCTCGCGTGATCACAATTAAGATAAAAAGTATCCCATTCTATGACGTAATCTATCCCTACCAAAGGAACTTCGTCGCAACTTCTGAATGGATACAGGTGCTTTCGTAAGTTTATATGATATGAGATTGAATGATAGCAGCATGTGGGAATGTGGACAGGACGATGAGGACCTGCATCACGTCCTGAGGCTCTGTGCAATGTTTGACGAGATGAGAGGCAGAATACTGAAAGAGGTTGTGTGCGGGAAGTAGCGCGACCGGCTAACCACTGCGATCTTGTCTCATCGAGTGAGAATTTACACAGACTACGACAGTTAGCGTACGAGTGGCAAAGAACCAGGAAAGGCGAAGGGCCGTAGAGCGGGCACAAGTGTCAGGACGGGAAGACAGCTAAATCAGGAAGTGCTTGTCCTTGCAAGGGTGATTAATTTATAAGGAATGAAGTGAACTGGTCGCCGAAGAGAGCCGGAGCACGTACCGTCGTACGCTTCGGAGATACGGCCCATGTAACCGCAAGATTTGTGGGGCCATGGGAAGTGGTCGGTAGGTATTTTTAAGCGTGATTGAACGTCAAAAAAAATGAGAATATTTGTTATATTAAGATAAAGCATGGCCTAGCACTTCTGAAATCTTAAGCAATATTTTAAAAAAAAATCTATCAAAATCAGTAGCTGTATCAGTAGTTAGCTCCGTTCAAACATATATATGCATACATACATACAAAGAATTTTATAGTAATAATAGAGTCGAGGACGTTCAAGATTTCCGTGCAGTTTTACCGTGTCAGCAATTTGAAATAGATGTAGGTAAAGCTTAGCGCTACCCGTGTAACCCTCGACGTTCTCGATTCACTAAGTGCTCTCGGCAAACCACTTTTAATCTCTCAAGCCCTCCAACCAAACCGGCTACCTAACCCCGGTGACACGAAGAGGCGAACTGGGGCACGCGAGGACCCCACCGTACCGTTTTTTATAGCAATCTCGTTTGGCTTTCGCGGAAACTACATTACACTAATGAATGCGTTATAAAATAGGGTGAAGGAGCGATGCTTGAATCTGAATTAATTAGAGCGTATGGCCCATTTAGCGATACAGCTTGTGACGTTCTGCTTACTTTGTGGACGTTGAGACTGGTTATTAGAGTAAAAATCTTAAATGAAAGACTAATGTAATTACAAAAGAACTATTATTTAAATATAATGTAGGTTTATAGGTAAGTCGTATGTGTACGTAATACTCATGGTTGTCATAATTGTTTAACAGTGGACTGGCGTGGGTTGACGACGATCGGAAGATAGAATAAATATTAAATAACTTATTATTAAATGTAATGTTATTTTCTACTATTAAATGTTACTGTCACCTGCGCGTGTTACACGACGTCAGCAGGAACACCAGCTGTCGTTAGTTTTGACATGTTTGCGCCACAGCTCGGTAGTCTTAAATGCTTGATGATGTGTTTACAGCGAAAATTACTGGTATCAATTGAGAATCGATCCGGTGAATGGATACGAGAAGAATATATTTAGTCACATGGTCAATTGATGTTTGCAAAACAGAACGTTTGAAATCATCATGACATCTTCAAGTCTCTTTTGTCTATGGTTTTATTATTTAGAATTTAAAATTGAAAATAACCTTCTTGAAAATCCCTAAATTGTATGTGTATGATTATGAGCCCCGGATCTCCGACATGACTTTCTTCATTCCCCAATCAAAATTATGTTCTGCATACTTAACACTTAAGTCGCCTATGGTTCTGCATTGCGCGACATGTGCCCGTATATATACTCGTACAACTAGGGTACCCCGCCGCGTACTTCGCACGGTCAGATATGTAATATATGTATAAAACTAAATGTGAATGTGATATGCATATAAACATTCCTCGCGAAGAACTATCCTAAATGATGGCGAAAACCGCATTAAAATCCAATTAGAAGGTTTCCCGTAACTACAGTCTACTTGCGACTTCATAAGCTAATGCATAGACAAACGCCAAAATATATATATAATAGTTGTATAAAAAAATGGAAGCACTCAAGATCGTATACATAATGCTGAGTTGGTCAGACGTCAGACGTCTAGACATTTTAGACCTTTCAATCCACCTTTCATCAGAGCTTATTTGAGACAACTTGACTGGTGATGGTAGTACAAAAATCTCATTGTGCGTACCCTCTACATAGAGGATCGAACTCGTGTCACCTAATTCGGAAGCAGATCCTCTAACCACTCAGCTAAAGTGGCTTTTAGTGGCTAAATATGTATTACATAAAACATTACTTACATAAGCCTTGAGAATCGACCAGATGCAAACACTACAGTTATGTAGTGCTTGTTACCTATTTGGGTTTATTCCAAAGTCCAAAATGAACTGAAGGTGAGATCTCGCGATAACCTTGCTCTTGATAATATTTCTTGCGATTATTATGACACCTATTGTTTTAATTACAATTAATATACATTTCAATGTCACTCTCCACGATCCTCTTTTGTAATGTCAATTATCATCAGCTTCAAGTCCACTGCTGAACATGAGCAGTGGTAGCTCCGGGAAATGCCGAGGCAATTAAATTATTTAATTAATAAATGAACTAATTTTTAATTTTCCACGTAATCGACGGTGAAGGAAAGCATTGTGAAGAAACCTGCGTATCAGCATTCAAGTGCCGGACCGATTAAACCCCTGCGGATTGGAGATACGCAGTTGGACCGGCGGCCTTTGCAGCTTCGATGGAAGAGAGGAATGATTTAAAATTTCGGGGACCTTTAAAGTTCGTCAACTTGTGCTGGAGCAGCGTGGTGGATCCTACCCGGTTCTAAAACCGTCTCATAAAATGAAAGGAGCTCTTGGTTGATAAACGCTGCTAGTAAGTAAAGTGGCGACTATAGTAAAGTAAAGAAAATACTTCAATAAAGAAATGCATACCAATTTCTTTATTGAAGTATGTTCTCATCGCACTGGATAGGGTCGTTTGACGCAATGCCAATTACTGTTAAAACGTTTCTGGCGAACAATGCCTTGGATCATTCGGTTGCCTGATAGAGATCGCTATGCAGCGATAAGCCGTACCTTCTACTTAGCCTGCTCTTTTGATGTTTTCTGTATCCTTTCGTTGTGGTGTACAATGAAAGTATATTCATATATTTAATCATAAGTCACTTACTCTAATATAGTTCCTGGACTAAATCGTAGTTACGCTAATAATTTACTTTAATATTTTTGTTTTTTTTGTCCCCATAAGCCAGTAATATAACCACGCTGAAAACTTACATGCGAGAACATGTTAATTTAGAGCGACGCGTGTATTTATCCTTTATGTTATACATTAATAAATATGTGCCGTTTTCCAACTAAATTAAACACTTCCAATTTCACTTGTAGCTTTATTGTCATCAATAATTTCATTATATTATATTTCAATTTAACACAATGAAAACATCGTGAAACGTGAGATACGTCCGTGTTGCTGCATATTCAAATAAAAAAAAATCAACACGTATCGCGTATCGACGATTGAGAAATAAATCCGTTGTTTACAAAACTCTCAAGCGAGCTGCAGGGCGATTATTCAAGTATGTTGGAACGAAGGTAATGAATTGGCCACATTATTATATTATGAGACACCACTGACCTGAATACGACTGAAGAAATGCTGTCTGACAGAATTTCCGAAACGTTTCACAAGAAAAATAATCATTATAGCGGGGCTCTAGAATTGCTAATCGGAAAACAATCTCCGTGATAATTACAACACGATGAATTTGAAAAGCGTGACAACTGAAAATGTAAACGTAACTTACAGAATATAATTACGATACGTATTCTCGTCACAACAACATTGTTTAAGACTTCTAGTGCCTTGACAACTTTAGACTTTAATTCAATTAGAAGTAAATTTGGATGAACCTTATTTTGGAGCCTAGAACAGGACGCTCGCTTTAAATCTCATAGTATGGGAGTAGTCGGGCTTCGATCCCCAGTACCTATAAAATTGTTAATTGCAACTTTAAGTGCTGATTTTGTGCACGCTCGACGGTGAAAGTAAATATTTCGAGGACATTTGCGTAACTCACGCACACACATTCTGAAATAAGACGAGCCTGTGTCAAGTATGTGACTAATATTTATAGGTATATGATAGGTTTCGGCCGACATCCAAAACCCGGACCTGACCTGCAACTACAACTAAGCAAGCAAGCAGACATGCACGCAGTCTCTTTAATACTTAAGGTGTGTTATGTTAAATATCAAAACTTCAATTAGAACTTAACGAGCTTTGGACAGGAATGGCAATATTTTAATTCTAATCCTTTTAACCCTGCGGATGGCGGCGACCCAGCTCTGTTTCTTACCTATAAAAAAAACTTAAACGACACAAACAGAAACAAGACCGAACCTTCTTTCTTTTCAATTGACGCCAAGTAGAGGAGTTTTAACCGAAAATCATTCTAATTAGTTTGCGGTCGTCGTCGGTGTTCAGTGTGTATAGTTTCTTTTTGTAAAGTATGCGTTGTGAAAAAAATGTATTGAGAGGTACAATGTTAGTTAATAGTTATTTTTTTTCTGGGTTATTGTACAAAAACCGAGAAAATCCGGTCACCTTACACAAACAGAATTGTAAACGATATTCTAGAATCGGTTTGTGCAATTTATGACGATTTTTGAGAAAAAAACATTCATTATATTTCGAACTATTGAGAAATAATGTATAAATGAAACCTTATCGATAGGTTACGATAAATGGCGGTAAATACAACGAGCCTGCCACTTACCGGCTTTCGTAAATACCGAGCGCCGATATGTGAAGTAAATTCATTACAATAATAATTAATTTAACGGAAAACCACATACAACAAAATACGTTTTAAAACAAGCAACAGCTATTTATGACTGGATATGACGAAGCAGGTGTAATGAGGAACGCGTGACGTCACGTACTCACATAAAAATAGTACCGTCGCCATATTGCGCTAGCTGTTATCTTTGTTGAGCTGCGACCGTTGTAAGTACAATAAATCAAAATCATCGCAACATTAAAACTTTCAATCAAGCGTCATTTGTTAGCCGGCATGGTGCACACGTGCAGGTGAGGTTGGCGTTGGGAGAAAATAGATGTTTTTTTATGATCTAGGGGGTAAACGCGCAAGCGGTCGGCCACGCACCCGCAGCCCCTCTCACCAGAGGGGCTGCGGATGCGTGGCGGAAACTTTAAGGATATTTAGAAGTTAGGAGGGAGGACGAGATAATGGCGAATGGGAAGGACGAGTGGGCCTCCGGTTACCTCACTCGCCGAACAAAACGCCTCTACTTCACAACGGTATTTTAGTAGCCACGGCATAATATAAATCTCCCAATCCCGTGAAGAACTTGACCGGCCAAGGCTTATCAGCTCCGACAGATAGGGAAATAATAATATTAATAAACTACTAGCGAAAAGCGCCAATAGCCTAATGGGTTAGGGTGCGGGCTGCGAAACCTATCAAATAGACAGACAAAAGCGGATTGCGGCTTTGTTTTATCCTACTTAGAGATTGCTCTTACCTCCTTAGGTATTCACATATATTGTATCAGCGAGCATCTGTGGTCCGAGGCGTCTGGTTCAGCAATCGCTTTGTTCTAACCCTGATCATAAAAACTATAAAAATTCTCATCGCTTCTGCTCTCCATGCAAAGTTGATGAATGTGATCATCCCGCCTACAACGAACAAGGTTTCACCAATACCGGCAAGTTATGTACCTACATAAATAGTGGCCCTCTGCACCTAGTATTTTTAGACTGTACACGGTCGTTCTGCATCGTGAGCCCAACTAACCTTGCCCACCGTTGATCAATAACATATCTACGCTCATTAATATGCCGCGTGCGATGCCTCCTCGTGTTCAGATAGGATTGCATCGCGAATGTAACTTGAATAATCGTCTATTACCTTTGAATAAACATTAATTCCGGTTTGACAAATACACAAACAAAGATCGGATATTTATAAGAAACACTAGCTGAATGCACTTTACCGATTGTCTTTTTGGGCGATCTAAGCGAGAATATTCTCACCCATTCTAGTATATTCAAATACGGGTGTACGGTAGGTCGGTGGTCGACTCGCCGGCACACACATACGTCCGATTTCGAATATCTCCCACAACACCACATCCTATGCACTAGAAGCTTTTACCACCCACCACAAACAATATAAAAAAACCATAGCCCAAACAATCTCAAAGTAGTCTGGGGTAAGTAGTTGTGCAAGGTGAAATATACGGAACATACACGTCTATATATTTATATATAAATAACTCGCCGATTTTACAAGCATGAGACTACTAACGCGATGTCGATGACATGACAAATAATAGTTTTTTGCAAAAACATAAATATGGTTTATGGATGACTGGGGATTGAAGCCCAGACTCCATCAAAGGCCCTTTGCGCTGAATGCTGATAAAAGCGGATGCACCCACATAGCTTATAAATCATATTCACTCAAGCATTGAAACGCCATACAACAGCCACGACACGTTCTCTTTGTGTACAGTTAAGGCGTCTAGTCTCCGGAAGCTATTTGCTGTAATATAACGAATTAGTGTATGCTCATTGATTCCACCTCGCACAAACATCCGGGTACAAAATCAATTACTGGGTGGGACGTAAAATTCAGATGCAACAAACATCAAAGACACTTCGAGCCGAAAACGAATAAAATAGCCGTTGCACTATATTATTCGGTTGGATTTGAATTCGTGCACCAGTAGGTACGCTGACAATTGAGCCACGCAATCGACAATGCGTAATCAATTCAAATGTATAACATAATTAACACTAATCGATTGTTCAAGTCTAAAAAAACAATGAATTTCAAATAAGTTGCGAGTATTTACAAAATGAATAATGCATACGGAAGAGCGACATCTTTTAATTTGAAACTGACAAAAATTACTGTGACTTGACCTATTGGGAAATCATACTATGATTGTGTAAGGCTTGCCATTATGAAATACATGATAAAATAGCAACATTCGCATTTATAACAAGGCTAACGATCAGAAACGTCATTTGATTACCAAATATGTTAACCCGGTTTTTAGATTGCAGTTTTATAACGGTTATCATACTAATGTAATAAACACGCTTTAATTGTAAAAAACAATATATATTAGAATGATTTGAGCCCTGTCCTCCGCAACGACATAAGAAACATATCTAAAACAGACCCGGTCCAAATCGCTCCGGTTTCTTTGAAGATGCGCACAACGCTACGTCTTTATAGTATAAAAGTAAACGTGAGAAAGATTTAAGGATTTAATTTCGTCGTTCAATCTTGCTTAAAGTACTGAAAAGATTAAAACCATTTTACCCGGTAGTTGACTTTCGTCGCGACATCGTAGTCTAGAGATTATGTCATGGAATAACATAGGATATATTTTATCTAGTTCAGAGCTAGAGTAGTGATGTAGATACAAAGATCACATGCGTTTGAGTATTAAATCACGACCAGTCGCAAGTTCATAAATATGTGTGCGCTATAAATTACTTTACACTTAATGATTTCTTGCATTTACGCGAATACTTCTCATTGAAATTAAACTATTATTTACGGATTTTATCGCGTTTCATAAATACATTTTCATTTTATTTTAATTCATATGATCCGATCTACGGAGCATGAGCTTACATTATCTAGAGGTCGTGGAATGCTTGGCCTTGGATTTAATTTTATTTATCACAGAATTACAGGTAGTAAGCACCCAGCCATTTTATCTATTAAAATAAGCATGTTTTTTTTATTTCCAAAGCCTCGCGACCACATTCACAATCTTAGCTTGTAAACTGCATCATCTTGCCCGCATCTTGTAGAGGGATCTTACACTTGACAGATGGGCAAAATTGTTCAATTTTCTTGTGAATGCATGTAAAGAGGTTTAATGGAAGCCTGCTTTAAGGTATTGCCAATCTTGTCGTGACGCCACTGATATATGGTAATGCAGGCACCCGCTAGACTGTGAGCGGCTTCACAAGCTCCCTGTGACGTAGGCACCGGAAGCTACTTGAACTCGGCGGCCGGTGTAGTTGTAAGTTTCGGGATAAATGTCTTTGATGTCTGTTTCGGAGTAAAGTAAGAGCATACATTAAAGTCTCACTGCTGGGTTAAGACATTCTCTTATATTTTTTTTTAGAGTCACCAAGAGTCTGCCAGACAGCTTCAATGCGGGTAAATTCTTCAATCCAGTAGTTAAAATAACGATTTGTGTGATCCAACACCGTACACCACACCAGGACCCTCGTATGACTGAGTATTCTTTATATTTGATAACTGCACATCTTATATTACATTTTTAACCATATGACAATATGGAAATGGTGCTAAACTAAAACCGCTAAATGCTAGTGGGTTATTTTTAAAAACGGCAACGTCCAAAGTTAGACGGAATTTGTTATAACCGGTTGGAGCTCGTTAGAAATTAATGCCTCATAAGCCGAAACCTGTCCATAGACAACTGCACGTTAAACATGCAACTATTAATATTAACAGGAAATTCAAAACTAAACCAAGAGCATTTTACCTTTTTGACAGGATCCATATGGGTTACTTACTATAAAGCGTAATTTTATATTGTGAGGGAAACCTAGAAGTTACGTTTTTTTTTAATATATCAGAGAAAGCTTCATTGAGAAAGCTAAATATAATTGTTAAACACATTTTTAAGGTCTGTGCAATGTAGTTGCTCGTATTCTCAATTCCCTACACCGAGGAGATACGCGGTTTTACTAAGCGAAGAGTTCACTTGGATAAAAAGCCATATTTTAAATAAAGTATTTATGTTACGTCAATATAGTACATTAAACTTTTATAGACAACATTAGGAAAGTAGTTATAATAACATAATGCTTCAATTTCGTAATCGTTTTCGAGAGGACATGGAGCCCGTGAAGACGTTTTACTTCAGCGCTATGCGCGATAATTAATCTCTTGTTTGCAATCAGCAATTTTATTTTAATTTCATCTACAAATTATTGCTCCACCAAATCGGATTATGTATGCGGCATGTACCTAATTTTGATAAAAATGTTAGGTATTCAATTCTTGCCAATCTCAAAAGGAATCTGTTTAAATGCTCCGAACGATAATTCCACCTGTACCAGTGCCAGCGCGATCCAATCGGAATGTGATTGTTTACTGCCTGCTTGACTGTTCACTATGCCCCGAATTCCCGTAAACAACCAAATTGAGCGAGATATTAATATTTTCTTACATTTTCCTGTTTGCATTATTGAGTATTACTAAAATATATTAACACATATTAGTAGTATACAAGTATCACTTTTGGTATAAGTGATAAATTATTTGATAAAAATAATGGACATAATTAATTTTGTAGTATCTTCTAAAATATACACTTCAAAAGTTAAAGAAAAAATTAGTGTCAATACCAGAACGTGAATAAAGTCTCTCGGAAAACACACGAACAGTGGTTTAATATTGTACTCAAAGATATTAAAATCCATTAATAAATTAAGTAACAGAATTACGCATTAATAACGGAATTTTGCATATTAATTTTACGGACATATTTAAAATAATAAATTTCCGTAAAGTAACGCCTGATTCTGTTTGTTATCTTAAGTAATAAAATTAAAGTGTCATGCGTAACTATACCAACGTTCATTTCTTGCTTGGACTAAGAATGCATTATGGTTCACTTGTTTATAAATGAATGGTTTCCATGACAAAATATTTTAGTACCAAACATAATGTTTTCTTTACGAAAGATAAACTGCTTTCAGTGAAGGTAATAATAAAAATAAAAATATATAATTCCCCACACTTTCCACATTGGCACTCTAACAACCCCCTGCAAAAGATTGCACAAAGTGTTTATCACTTGCTAGGAGTTTTAACAAGCACACTTGCTTTGGCATTAAATCTTCCCTTTGCTATTTGGCAAGGGGCGCTCATGCTACATAAACATTGTAGGTTTATATGACAGTTATATCAAAATGTCTCTTCATTTTAAATTAATTAAAATATACTTGGAAACGTGGTTACAGCAAATCGTAATTTCTTATCCTCTTTGTTTTTATTAGTGTTTAATTTAACAAACGAGCACACAGTTCATCTAATAGATAACTGATCACATCCAACCCCTACCGACAATCAAGACGCGGGCGCGTTCTTAGGTCCGAGGTTTAAATTGGAACACCTCGTTAACTCGATAATTAGGGGTCTGTCGGCTTACGGCTCTGTCACTCACCAAGCGAAACACGGCTGCAGCGTGGTTTTACTACATACAAAGATGCATAAAAACACATAATCGAAGAGAACAGTAAAAAATAATCGTTTATGTCAAAAAGGCGATCTGTAAACAAATCAAAACCAACCTCAGTGAGAATCAAAGTATTCAATGTCCGATCCCGCGAAGAGGCGGTGTCTTTAGTTTAATATGTTTTTGTAAATGACGTTCGATCGTGAAATGCTTGCGAAATGATTACGTTGCTTGCAAAATCGATGTCGATGACATGACAAATAATAGTTTTTTGCAAAAACATAAATATGGTTTATGGATGACTGGGGATTGAAGCCCAGACTCCATCAAAGGCCCTTTGCGCTGAATGCTGATAAAAGCGGATGCACCCACATAGCTTATAAATCATATTCACTCAAGCATTGAAACGCCATACAACAGCCACGACACGTTCTCTTTGTGTACAGTTAAGGCGTCTAGTCTCCGGAAGCTATTTGCTGTAATATAACGAATTAGTGTATGCTCATTGATTCCACCTCGCACAAACATCCGGGTACAAAATCAATTACTGGGTGGGACGTAAAATTCAGATGCAACAAACATCAAAGACACTTCGAGCCGAAAACGAATAAAATAGCCGTTGCACTATATTATTCGGTTGGATTTGAATTCGTGCACCAGTAGGTACGCTGACAATTGAGCCACGCAATCGACAATGCGTAATCAATTCAAATGTATAACATAATTAACACTAATCGATTGTTCAAGTCTAAAAAAACAATGAATTTCAAATAAGTTGCGAGTATTTACAAAATGAATAATGCATACGGAAGAGCGACATCTTTTAATTTGAAACTGACAAAATTACTGTGACTTGACCTATTGGGAAATCATACTATGATTGTGTAAGGCTTGCCATTATGAAATACATGATAAAATAGCAACATTCGCATTTATAACAAGGCTAACGATCAGAAACGTCATTTGATTACCAAATATGTTAACCCGGTTTTAGATTGCAGTTTTATAACGGTTATCATACTAATGTAATAAACACGCTTTAATTGTAAAAAACAATATATATTAGAATGATTTGAGCCCTGTCCTCCGCAACGACATAAGAAACATATCTAAAACAGACCCGGTCCAAATCGCTCCGGTTTCTTTGAAGATGCGCACAACGCTACGTCTTTATAGTATAAAAGTAAACGTGAGAAAGATTTAAGGATTTAATTTCGTCGTTCAATCTTGCTTAAAGTACTGAAAAGATTAAAACCATTTTACCCGGTAGTTGACTTTCGTCGCGACATCGTAGTCTAGAGATTATGTCATGGAATAACATAGGATATATTTTATCTAGTTCAGAGCTAGAGTAGTGATGTAGATACAAAGATCACATGCGTTTGAGTATTAAATCACGACCAGTCGCAAGTTCATAAATATGTGTGCGCTATAAATTACTTTACACTTAATGATTTCTTGCATTTACGCGAATACTTCTCATTGAAATTAAACTATTATTTACGGATTTTATCGCGTTTCATAAATACATTTTCATTTTATTTTAATTCATATGATCCGATCTACGGAGCATGAGCTTACATTATCTAGAGGTCGTGGAATGCTTGGCCTTGGATTTAATTTTATTTATCACAGAATTACAGGTAGTAAGCACCCAGCCATTTTATCTATTAAAATAAGCATGTTTTTTATTTCCAAAGCCTCGCGACCACATTCACAATCTTAGCTTGTAAACTGCATCATCTTGCCCGCATCTTGTAGAGGATCTTACACTTGACAGATGGGCAAAATTGTTCAATTTTCTTGTGAATGCATGTAAAGAGGTTTAATGGAAGCCCGCTTTAAGGTATTGCCAATCTTGTCGTGACGCCACTGATATATGGTAATGCAGGCACCCGCTAGACTGTGAGCGGCTTCACAAGCTCCCTGTGACGTAGGCACCGGAAGCTACTTGAACTCGGCGGCCGGTGTAGTTGTAAGTTTCGGGATAAATGTCTTTGATGTCTGTTTCGGAGTAAAGTAAGAGCATACATTAAAGTCTCACTGCTGGGTTAAGACATTCTCTTATATTTTTTTTTAGAGTCACCAAGAGTCTGCCAGACAGCTTCAATGCGGGTAAATTCTTCAATCCAGTAGTTAAAAATAACGATTTGTGTGATCCAACACCGTACACCACACCAGGACCCTCGTATGACTGAGTATTCTTTATATTTGATAACTGCACATCTTATATTACATTTTTAACCATATGACAATATGGAAATGGTGCTAAACTAAAACCGCTAAATGCTAGTGGGTTATTTTTAAAAACGGCAACGTCCAAAGTTAGACGGAATTTGTTATAACCGGTTGGAGCTCGTTAGAAATTAATGCCTCATAAGCCGAAACCTGTCCATAGACAACTGCACGTTAAACATGCAACTATTAATATTAACAGGAAATTCAAAACTAAACCAAGAGCATTTTACCTTTTTGACAGGATCCATATGGGTTACTTACTATAAAGCGTAATTTTATATTGTGAGGGAAACCTAGAAGTTACGTTTTTTTTTTTAATATATCAGAGAAAGCTTCATTGAGAAAGCTAAATATAATTGTTAAACACATTTTTAAGGTCTGTGCAATGTAGTTGCTCGTATTCTCAATTCCCTACACCGAGGAGATACGCGGTTTTACTAAGCGAAGAGTTCACTTGGATAAAAAGCCATATTTTAAATAAAGTATTTATGTTACGTCAATATAGTACATTAAACTTTTATAGACAACATTAGGAAAGTAGTTATAATAACATAATGCTTCAATTTCGTAATCGTTTTCGAGAGGACATGGAGCCCGTGAAGACGTTTTACTTCAGCGCTATGCGCGATAATTAATCTCTTGTTTGCAATCAGCAATTTTATTTTAATTTCATCTACAAATTATTGCTCCACCAAATCGGATTATGTATGCGGCATGTACCTAATTTTGATAAAAATGTTAGGTATTCAATTCTTGCCAATCTCAAAAGGAATCTGTTTAAATGCTCCGAACGATAATTCCACCTGTACCAGTGCCAGCGCGATCCAATCGGAATGTGATTGTTTACTGCCTGCTTGACTGTTCACTATGCCCCGAATTCCCGTAAACAACCAAATTGAGCGAGATATTAATATTTTCTTACATTTTCCTGTTTGCATTATTGAGTATTACTAAAATATATTAACACATATTAGTAGTATACAAGTATCACTTTTGGTATAAGTGATAAATTATTTGATAAAATAATGGACATAATTAATTTTGTAGTATCTTCTAAAATATACACTTCAAAAGTTAAAGAAAAAATTAGTGTCAATACCAGAACGTGAATAAAGTCTCTCGGAAAACACACGAACAGTGGTTTAATATTGTACTCAAAGATATTAAAATCCATTAATAAATTAAGTAACAGAATTACGCATTAATAACGGAATTTTGCATATTAATTTTACGGACATATTTAAAATAATAAATTTCCGTAAAGTAACGCCTGATTCTGTTTGTTATCTTAAGTAATAAAATTAAAGTGTCATGCGTAACTATACCAACGTTCATTTCTTGCTTGGACTAAGAATGCATTATGGTTCACTTGTTTATAAATGAATGGTTTCATGACAAAATATTTTAGTACCAAACATAATGTTTTCTTTACGAAAGATAAACTGCTTTCAGTGAAGGTAATAATAAAAATAAAAATATATAATTCCCCACACTTTCCACATTGGCACTCTAACAACCCCTGCAAAAGATTGCACAAAGTGTTTATCACTTGCTAGGAGTTTTAACAAGCACACTTGCTTTGGCATTAAATCTTCCTTTGCTATTTGGCAAGGGCGCTCATGCTACATAAACATTGTAGGTTTATATGACAGTTATATCAAAATGTCTCTTCATTTTAAATTAATTAAAATATACTTGGAAACGTGGTTACAGCATATCGTAATTTCTTATCCTCTTTGTTTTTATTAGTGTTTAATTTAACAAACGAGCACACAGTTCATCTAATAGATAACTGATCACATCCAACCCCTACCGACAATCAAGACGCGGGCGCGTTCTTAGGTCCGAGGTTTAAATTGGAACACCTCGTTAACTCGATAATTAGGGGTCTGTCGGCTTAAGGCTCTGTCACTCACCAAGCGAAACACGGCTGCAGCGTGGTTTTACTACATACAAAGATGCATAAAAACACATAATCGAAGAGAACAGTAAAAAATAATCGTTTATGTCAAAAAGGCGATCTGTAAACAAATCATAAAACCAACCTCAGTGAGAATGAAAGTATTCAATGTCCGATCCCGCGAAGAGGCGGTGTCTTTAGTTTAATATGTTTTTGTAAATGACGTTCGATCGTGAAATGCTTGCGAAATGATTACGTTGCTTGCAAAATCGATACGCCAATTGAATAAATATTTGCACGGCGTCGTTTCGAAGGGATTTGGAACACACAAACAAGCATGTAGATACTGGCACGTAAAATGCAACGTATCCTTTGTTTGTCTATTTGTAAGGAGCAGCTTCTTTGTTTTCTTTTTTTTTGGTTGTTGCTCTAACCAACCACTAAGTTAAGTTAAAACTAAAAATTTAAATATGACTTAATGTAAATTTGGTTACAGATTACAGACAGTTAATGATGATAAATTAGAATGCTGCTAGGAATGTGGTGTACAGCCAAACCTTGAATTTTAATGAAAACAAGGCACCTCTTCTCATAATATTTCAGAGGGGTTTGGAGCTGGGAAGGATCCAGCACGCTGCTCCAGTCCGGGTTAGCGGACTTCATATATCCTCGAAATAATATTGTTGGTCTTAGACATGCTGCATTCCTGAACCATGTTTTCCTTCACAACCTAACACATGGTAAAAAACAATTGACAATAGCGTCCTGACTTCCGCGTGAGGTTACCCATATGCCATTAGGCTACCACGGCTCTAAAACACAAATCAAGTTATTAAGACATTATGTAAAAAAATTTATAAATAATTTTGGTTTTAAAAAATACAACTCATCATTTTACATACAACAATCAAACATTTAGTGTAAAATTTATGCACAACAAGCGCAGATGAAAATAACAATGGCATGTTAGTGATAAACTTTAAGATATTTATCATTATGATTTGACAAGGAACATTTGAAAAACATTTAATTGATAGCCCATTTTGAAGTTCCGTAACAAATTGCTATATTGATGATCGATATGTGAATTTTATTTAATATTTAATACAATTGTTCCAAACGATTATGTTATTATGTTATATTATATTAAATATATTACGTGTGCGAAGCAGGCGCGGTTCGCTAATAATTGATGAAAAAGCAAAGTAGGTAAAACAGCAGTCCTGCTGGTCCCCACCTCCATCCGGTCACTTGCCAGCAGTCATTAGACCACAAACCAGGCTTCCGCGGGTAATTGACGTTGATTATAAAAAAAAACACCGTTATCAACGAGTAATAATTTATAGCGGGTCTAACCGTCTAACCGGGTCACGATGTTGGCAGATGTAATCATTGATTAGCAACTAATTTTTCAAATATATTACGCTTTATTTTATTATTGTAAATATTTAATTTTCTATGTAGAGAATTTTTATAACGGGAAATAGAATATGTAATCTTAGTATTTTCACATATATGTACAAAAATATATATGCTCGTCAATGTTATAATTTCTGTGAGCTTTCGATTTTGTCTGCAAGTAATTGAGAAATAGTGTTATTCCAGACCTGAAGAGATATTTTAATGAAACAAAGAATAAATTGATTTCAGAGTTACTTAGCGCCATCTGTAGGTTAGCCATTGCAATGTTTTAAGGATTTTCCCTCGGTCACCTCTTACTACACCCTCGGGAAGAAAGGGGGTGGCGGATTCTTACGCCAATACTACACGGCTTCTTTACTATTGTTTGTGAATACGGGTGTTAGTATCATTAACTATTCTATACTAGCTTTTGCTGCTGCTCGAATGGGCCGGCTCGACCGGAGTTGTACCACGACTTCGCGGAATAGCGGCGTCAAGTTCGGGCATCTTGTACTTCTGGGTTCTGTTCGGAGAGTGTGGTAACCGGAGCCCCACTACCTATCCCCACCCCTCCTCCTCATCCTACCTCTCATCTCTCAAATATCCTTAAAGGCCGGCAACGCACCTGCAGCATCTGTCGTGTTGCATTGACGTACGCGGGCGATGGTAATCACTTACCATCAGGTGAGCCGCTGACTCGTTTGTTTCCTTTCCCAAACAGAAAAAAAAATAGAACTAGCTTCACGTAAAGAGTTAATATTTTAAGATTTATCAGATTCTGACAAGCAAGCGAACACACCTACAGCATTTATGTATATAAGCGCCAACGCCTGACACCCACAATAGGCAGATATTAAAGATTTTCATTTGCATTTGCACGACTCAGCGTTGCCAAACGGGTTTATACACAGATAATAAAACAATTTACACATTTGAACTTGTCTTAAAAATCCAAAGTCATAATATTTCGTTTAGTAGTTTTACGAATTTATTGAATTATTTACAGTCTTAGATATTATTCTGAAATAAGCAATTCTACCGCGAAAACATAATCAGAATCCATTCAGTGTTTTTTTTTTAATATTAAACCTATAATAGTGATGACTATTTAAAAAGTCTTAGCCTTGTCACAAAAGATTCTAGAATTAATAGACTCGAAATGTCTACGGGAGCACAATGCGGTACCAACTTGTTTACCAAGGCTGGGTAAGTAATTATAAAATAAGAACGTAGTATTAAACATAACTTATAATTACCCGACTTTAAGGTGCGTAAGGTTAAAAACAATGGGCACAGATAATCGTTTTGCCAGCCCGCTACGTAAGACACACGTGATTTTCGTACGTTTTTTTTTTGATCTGTAACATATGTTCCGTCGAAAGCTTTTATCTTTTATGTTCACGTTTGAAGGAGCATTAAAAACTCTTAGACAAAAGCAATTCGCTTCAATACCAAGAGTTCTTTTCGAAACTGATCACTCATCATTTACGCACCTACGCATTGTAGCAGCGAATACCTGTCACTTTTTGCCATGAAGTAAACTGTTTAGATTTAGACAATTTTTTTTATGGGACAGGAGCAATTGAGCAAGCGGTTCATCTGATTGTGAGTGATTACCGAACCTCACGTAAATCTGCAACACAAGAGCAGCTGCAGGTGCGTTGCCGGCCTTTAAGGATATTTGAGGAAGGAAAGTGTCAGGGAGAGGGGACAGTGGGCAGGAGTTACTTCATTCACAGAAGCACAAGATGTCTCCACTGCACGCCGGTCTATGTGGCCGTGATACTACCCCGGTCGAGCTGCTGAGTTAAAACCGCCGCTTGGCTCTACCGCGTACAGTACAGACAAACAACATGGTGTACGCGATGTGTTTGTGGTATAAAGTAATACGTATGGTAAACGTGTAGATTGTTCCTAAACATACCGCAATTATTTATTTCACTCAGTTGTATTACGTAGATTATTATTATGCGACATGATATGTACATGAAGGAAGCGAACACCAAAATATCAAAAAAAATTAAATGCAATACGACCACAGACGGAAGTCCAGAGGATGCAAAATTTATAATACATATGTGTGTTAATTTAGCAGAATAGTGCGAGACAGATGCTTCTGTCTGTCTGAAAGCCGGCTAAATACTGTTTACCTATGTTATCGAGCACATTTTTCTGTTAATTTCCTTGGCAGTATAATTATTGTATAACAATACAATGCAGTCATTACAAGTTTAACAGCTACCTACACGCGAACAAGGTGGGGCAGCCCCAATGGATTCCTATTAAAGTCCAAAAACCAGACGGTAAAAAAAAAAAAAGGCACGTCATACGGTACACGTTCGCTTAACGACCACATTCAGCACTTTGCGTTAAGACTGCGTCCTCGCTGGAGCCAAAATATGTGTAATTTGGAAATGTTCCGTTTAATGTAAACCGCAGAGCGGCGGCAGCTAAAAGCGAAGTTTGAGATGTGGTCGTTATGTCAAGTACTCTTTTCAGTGCCTGAATTTGAATGCTAAAATTTACAGCAGCGAGCCTCGGAAATTTTTTCCCTCGATTGTTACGAGGACGGCTTACACATTTCATTGCATATTTCGAAAGTTTTTCCCCCAATTACAAACGTTCTTATTGCAGTTAAATTTTGAAATAATGATTCCGCAATACATTTTGCAAACCAAATACAGTAAAATTAAAATTTTTAGGGACTAATTGTGCGACACTAAATAAATAATAGTAATTATAATCGGAATGTGCCAAGTTAAACACTGTACCAAGTTTGTGTACATACTTGTATGTAGACAAATTAAAACATACCAATTATAATTACTGTTATTTATTTAGTGTCGCAGTGTATAATATGTATTAGGTCAATATTATCTATAGAGCAATACAATAATATATTATTTAATAAAAGAAAGTGCTTTCATAACAAAAGTAATGAAAATGGTTACAATATTGAGGAGGACCTTCTGTTCTCCTGGCTAGACTACATAAAAATCCTGTATATACAGCCCCATTCTTTTATTTTTTTATGGAAGTACTTAAAAAAAAAAAAAATATCTTCTTTCTATTTAATACTTCAGTTTAATATTGAAGCTTAAGCTTAATTTAGTGTACAATTAATTAGAAATAAATAAAGTCTAATTGAAGTATGTGTACGCCTGTGTGTATGAGTGTGGATGTGTGTGTATATACGTACGTGCGTCTGTGCTAAGTGTGTGCTAGCTTATAATATTTTATAAGATTTCAGACGTGACTAATTTTATGTTATGATTAATAACTACTGTTCTGTTTCTTCATTAGTTTTGTTGAGTAGGAAGGAAATAATTCCTTCTCATAAGAGAGAGCAGTTTTTGCATTTATAATGAGATAGATCATAAATTGGTATATTGCAGCTGATTCTATTACAAAGCAAGGGAACGAGATGAGCGAAACACCTTTAAAGGATGTGGAAGTTCAACTGTCGGAATAGTTATATCTCCTTTTAACATTTAATAGGGTATTTTGACGTGGGGCTTTCGTGGACAACAGAAGCTGCCGTCCGTTTTATGGAAGGTGTACCCGTACACTGGTCTTCTCCCAAGTCTGTGACAAGTATGGATTCAGATTCGGTTAAGTAGGTCGCCAAAGTCTGCTTAGACAGCCAGCAGGACGCACTATGTGCAGGTGAGATGAATTAATTAGTAAAATATGCAATCTCCAATACATCTTATATTTGACTAATTTAAATAGTAAAAACATATGTAAAATTCTTATTACCACAATTAACCGTATCATCGATTGACTTCTACACGTTAAATAAAAAACTTATTTGAATTTGGAATGCATAAAAAACTATCTTTAGAAATAGAATCAGCATCAACTTACCTATTACATATTCAGTAAATATATGTAAACAAACTTGATACTAAATGGACAGTAAGAGCATCGTCGTGAGTCACAACAAAAATCAGATTACTTACTGTAGTAGATGCTTTGTACCCATTTTTTTACTTTGTATGTACTACTTACTGTAATTGAATCAATGAGAAGAGATAAACAAAACCGGGTTATTGAACACACTTTTTAGACTTTACCGTTTTTTGACCTTAAGAAAACAAGCATTATTGAAACAAATTGAAATCCTAGTGTTATTAACACTACAGAACAGATAAGAGCAACACTCGTGGTGTTTATGAACGAACTGTTTTATGTATTACTTTAACAACCTTCCCTTCGCCATGGTCATCGACGTCTACTAAGACTCGAACTCTATCATTGTCATCATTATGACACACGCACACTAACACATACGCACACACACACGCACGCACACACGTTTTGTCATGTGTTAACCTTGTTGGTAATCCTTCATAAAATAAATAAATAAACTGATAGTAAGTGATTACCAATGGCTACGTACATCTGCAACACCAGAAGAGCTCCAGGGGCAGGGGCGTAGCCGGCCTAAAATCAATGGAATTGGTAATGGGGGACTGTGAGAGAGGGAAAGGGGGTGAGGGGAGGAGTTGGCCTGCGGTTACTGCACGCACCTAACCATACGCTGAAGCACAAGTTACCTCTATTTCACCCCAGTATTCTGGGACACCGTGGTACTACCCCGGTCGAGGCGGCCCATTCGAGCAGCAGCAAAACCCGCCTCTTGGCTCTACCACGTACAGGCAGTGCATATATTATTAAATCGTGACAGTTTATACGTATAAATAACCAAATTATACATAATGTATGATTGATCTAACTGTAACTAATAATACAGTATGAACCACGTGGGTGATGTATTGTATTATTTGAACACCTTCGTACGAGAACTATAATAAGTGCTCCGACCTACATCCGGTTCGTTGGCTCGCTACGTGGAAGTGATGAAGCAGTCTAGTGCGATGAGCATGCCAAGCATGTATATTTTTGTGTTTGTTAAGGTCGCCAAACGAATAAACAGTCCACGCAGGTCAATAAATGGTCACTACGGCTAGTAAGAAGTTTAGCCGTGATAGTAGTGGTTTATAGAGTAGTTTTATAGAGCGCGAGTGGGTTCGATCCCCGGTCCAGCACCGCACAAAAACATTTAATAGCAATTAAGTGCTGTATTTACCACGTGCTCGACGGTGAGGGAAAACAAGGTGATGAAACCTGCATGTCAGAGAAATACCAAAAAAATTATATCGAGGATAAGTGATGCTCGCGTATCCATACTGAAGCAGCGTGGCGAGCCCTTCCCCGGCTCAGATTTTAGAGAGGAGGCCTCTAATATTATAGCTAGTAGACACATCATATCCGTCTATGACCATTTAAGGATCTACGAAACCTAAGATGCATTTCAGAGATACTGGGCGGATATTGGTTTTTTGATTAAACCTTTTATTAGTATAGTGTTCTGCGGATCGAACACTGAGGCATCTGGCCATCTTCGCTCGCCAATGTCCAAAACGGGCGATGGATAAAACACGTCGGTCGAATTATAAAACATAAAAGTAATAGAGTACTCGGACGCTGACTGGCTGATCTCTAAGTAACGGGACCACCACAAACTACTGTTACTAAAATTTCACTCTTATTATGGGAAAGGAGGCAAACGATTCCATAAAAAGAAAGGCTCACCAGATGGTAAGCGATTACCGTCGCCCACTTAAATCTGCAACACCAGAGAAGCTACAGACGATTTGCCGACCCTTAAGGTTATTTGGAAGATGGAAGGGAATATCAGGAGGGGGGATGGGGAAAGGGAGTGGGTCTCCGGGTTCACAACAAGCCTCTATTACACGCCGGTATTCTGCGAGGTCGTGGTACTACCCCGGTCGGGCCTATTCGAGCGGCAGCTAAGGCCGCCCAGCAGCGGCTACTCTACCACGTCAGGAATACGCATAAAACACGAGGCACATTGTTAATGTAGCCGCGGTTTATTTCTAATTTAATTATAATATAAATGCAGCCATTCGCAATTCTTTACAATTGAACGGTCGATGAACACCCTAGTGTGCGCATATCGACGCATTAGTCATTAGGTACGGGCGCCGGGTCAAGTTCGTATATTATTACGCGGTCGGTCAAGGGTACGGGATTAGTGTAAGGATGTCTCCTTACGTGAACGAAAGCTGTTACTAGTAATAAAAGTACCAGATACTATGTACTAAATAATAAAAATAAAATAATATTAACAAAGTCAAATTGCGGAGCAGTCCGCCCACAACGAAGTATTTCGGAATGGCGTGTTTTAAAACAAGATAATTTTGATAGAAAAGGCTTATTACAGTTTGAATGAAACATGAAAAGTTTTAAAAAATAGTTATATGCATTAACAACGTAACTACATTATATAAAGCGAACATTATTCTCTATATGCACTATCATCTTCTTATTATACCTAAGATTACAAATATGGTTAAATATGATCTAGATAATAAATAGAGAGGCGGTAATAGAGATGGAGACAGAATAGGAGGCGTAAGAAAAGCCACCACCCGATCTCGTTTCGTGAGTGTCGCGGTCGTGGCTGGGGTGTGCATGATCAATTTATGTTATACAAAGATACTCATATCTCTAAAAGAGAGAGAAGATAGTTTACAGAGAGACTTGAAAGAATAGAAAGGGATTTAATTGATACGAGCCTTAAGAGCCGATGCTTGTTTACAGGACTCTTCCAATACCGTAAGGGATTTGTATGATGTTGAGGTTAAATATTCGTTTATGAAAAACCATCCAAGACTTCTTTTTTGGCATTTATATTCATAGCAGATATAAATAATGAACCACTACTTAATTATGTATTACGATATTTCTCTATAATATAATTAAGACTTGCCATTTTGAAAAATATGCATAAACTCTCACGTCTGTCACCGAAATGGGTAGGCAGAGACTATGGACATCCATTTGGGACGAAGCTCTCGCCTCTTTTATATCCAGTCATCTATGCATATACATGCTCGTCGGTTATGGGTACTTTTAACTTCGCCCATCTTCAATATTTTCTTCAATAACTTGATCAATAAAAACCACTGTCTAGGCGTCCCTTAAAAAAATATTTAAAAAAAAAGTACCGTTAGTTTCTTAGATGTACAATTAACAAGTGCAGTAATTTTATTCAGGCAATTAAACTATAGCAAAACATTTAAGCCATGACTTAGAAGAAATAATGAATGGTTTATTACGTTGCCTGAAACCGTTAGCTGTGAGTACGCGTACTAGATTGCATGGCTCCGTCGAGCCATGGCAAATCAGTTATTAATGTTTACCTACTAGACGTTGTGTAGGGTAAATTTCATACATTTACATTATGCAGGCATTATTGTAGCGCGTAGTCATACTGCATGTGAACATGGGGTATTAACAATGACTACGGTAAGAATAACATAACATTCCAGCACATCTCTTATAAATTAACCACGCGAGAACGCAATGCTGTAACATGTTTAGCATGCAAGGAATCGGATTTGCTACGTCTGTAGCCATGATTCTTTTTTCTACTGAACCTATGGTGGTTCAGTAAATTGACAGAAAGAACGGTCTTAAACCCCTTGCGTCTGTCGTCGGCATCAGATCCGTTCACATTTGATACACACAACGTAATTTAATAGCAAATCGTAATCAATAAATATTTATAAACGTTGTTCTGCTAATAGCAAAATGCTATAAAAGTGAGCTATTTTTTAGCATACGTGTGTGAAACTATTTAATAACCAAAGCTACTATTTAGATAAATATTTAAACGTTATTGGAACATCGTAATTTCAATGACCAGTTTGAAAATATGTTAACAGCATATTTTGTATTTTCATATTTATGTTTTTATTTAAATTAGGAGTTGCTTCCCTGGTACCAGGTGAGCTACAATGACGTTACTTAGAATACTAAGACGTCATACTTAACTTAAAAATAGAGCTTAGAGAATGGAAGTTTTAATAAAAAAAATTGACTTGACATCGTACTGGAAAATAATCTCATCAGTATATATATCGCTCCTACATTTCGTATAATGGCCATATTAAGTCTTTCGATTGTAGCCCTCATGGGTTAAGGGGCCTTCTACAAGAAGTTTGGACTTAGTATGGAGGAATTAAGGAAACAGAAAAGTTTTTAAATTTACGCGCACGAAGTTACACGTGTACGAATTTAGCAACGGAGTGACCTCAATGAGATAAAAAAAACTTTCATTGTTTTACAGGTAATTGGGGTCACCCCCGTAAAGAGAACAAGCCACCTCGACCCGTACAAGACACTTTCACCAGCATCTCATTTATTTGAATGATTGACGGCTAAAAACGAAATCGTGTTGCGACTACCTAAAATACGTACCAAGTAAAGAGAAGCGCCGTTAAATTTAACTTACGCATACTAAATTGATCTGTAGTGATTTAACACGAAAGTGTACAATTGCGATTTAAGAATTCATCAACTCATCTACTCCATTGTTTCCTAAACACGTCATACGCTTGTGGACATAAGCTTTTAAAGCTTTAAAGGCTATATTAGCGTGAGCACTACGGAGATTCAGCGAAATCAATTTGTGACCAACCGACGATGATTACGTAATAGTGTATTGGGAAACGACAACCGGAAGTGGTGGCGCTTTCTGAACGCAAATAGAAGTTTGCGTGAGTCATGGAAGACTTCTGGATAAGTAGCATTGCATATTTCAACAATTGTATGGTACGGTGGGGACGTTTCTACCATCCAATCTCATTCCGTGGGTGTCATAAAAGTCGATTTGGGGAACTGCAAGGAAAAACTCGTGGCTTTGTGACAGAGTAATCATCTCAAGTATCATTATCGTCATAATTTCAGCCTGTCTCGAGTCTACTGCTGAATACGAACCTGCCCAAAAAACTGCCACATACAGCACGGTCCTGAGCCATGCCATGCAACCATTCCCGCAACACTGTATAGGTCACTCCATATTGTAGAAGGGTCGTCCTACACTACTTTTGCCTGTACGACTCGAAAATCTTTCTTCCCCAGCGAGTAAGAACGCCTGCGCTTTTTGGAGTCATCTGGGTAGGTACCGCAGACTTACCCATTTGTGTCGCAGAACAACAGTGCCACTGTGATGTGTTCCGGTTTGAAATGTATAGAGAGCCAGTATACTTGCGGGCTGAGAGATTCCATCTTAGTCCGCGGGGGTGACAACGCATCTGTAACCTGCTTCGATTGAAGTGAAATTATTTGCAGATGTCTAACGGCTACAATAGCCACTGGGTAGACTGTAAATTTGTTTTTCAACGCAATCCAATATAAAAATGTAGCGCTCACATTCATGTGATAACAGTCACACGATAGCATGATCAGAAGACGGAACGAAATATGGAATATATTCTTTAAATTTAAAGAATTAAATATAGAAAATAAGGTCTCGCCATGTACCCAAAACTGGGTGGTCGGTTTTAGTTCTTTCAAACCACTTTTCACCAGAGCCTATTTGAGACAACGTGACAGGCGATGAGCCTGTCACCGTCTTAGTATACAAGCAAGCGTCACAAATCGTGCATAAGTTTCGAACAACTCAATAAATATGGATGATGATATTTTCATTACAAGACTTAGTTAGTCTCAAGATTACTTACAAAGTCTTTCCTCCAACAAGCATCTATAGTAAATACAAATTTGAAGATACTACCATATTTTCACATGTAACAAATATCTTCCACTTTAGTCTTCACTTAAGTATTGAAATCTGTAAGTCTAATAACTCTCGCCAGTTATTAAAAAAACGACACATTGTTGTTTATTCGTCCAAAAACGGCGTTCAAATAAAGGAAGTCAAGAACATCAGTCGAGCCGACTTGAAATCGTTTATTGTGCCAACTCCGATTCCGGAACAGACAACCTTCGAGCATGGCCTTTGTGTTCCAAGGCTGCTCTTCTGAGGATGCCGCGTTACTTCCTTTTCCTTGATTTTTTTAAGAAAATAAATGTTACCCTACTCTACGATATCTCCTGTATCGTTGGCGCACTTGCATATGCAGTGTACGAATACCCAGGCACGGAATAATTATCGACCATATGTTCCATGCGGGATTCGAAGCCGCAACCATCAGCTTATATGGCAGGGTCACTAACATCTAGGCCACCAGGCCGTCGAAGAATACGTTCTTAATTATCATACCAAAGTAGTACTTGTTTATTGCACGCTTTTATTCACAACGATTAAGTACAATGCTCTGAAAATTAATGAAATTTATAACAACGAATTAAAAAGTGACATTAAGCGTCTATAAACTAGGACGCATTTATCGAAGTTTGAAATAAGTTTAAGCTAATTTTTAGCATCTGGTTTTCGAAGTAGCTATTAAATAATTTGTTGTCTGACCGTTTATACCTGTACTAGAATATGAACAAAAATATTTCTTCAAAGTTACGAAAGTTTTTCAGTTGTTACGGGCAAACAATGTATCACAATGTTGCCTGTTTACATAAAAACGAGTAAAATATTTTAACGTTTAAAATGTTTACGTTTACTTAACAACCTTTTATTATTATCACTCCAATCAAAAATACTTGAATGTTATGATTTGTTACTTTAAAAATAACCTAGCAAGGAAGAACAAAGAAAAATAAAGAACGCGGAAGTGGACGGATTAAAACGCAGACATCACGATTTACATATCTTGTGTACATTATGCTAGCTATTGTATTATAGTCAACGATCTATATGTATCTATTACGATGAGGCGTTCAGCTGAACCCCATATCGCACGGAGTTGTGGTTAGATAGATTATTATGTCAGTTAGTGCGTTAGAGTCATTTGAATTGTTCATGAACATTTTTTTTTTGCCTAGCTAGCTTACACAACAAAAAAGTTTTTGCCTAGAGTTGTTAAAAACAAAGTAGCAGCTTCTAAATGCCTACTGCTGGGCAAAGGCGTAGATGATAGAGTCAAGCGGCGGATTTTGCTGTTTCTCGAATGGGGCGGGGTAGTACCACGACCTCGCAGAATACCGGTGTGAAGTAAATTTAACTTGTGCTTCTGCGTTTCGTTTGGAATGAGATAACCGGAGGCCCACTCTCCTCTCCCCCAATCTCCCCCATCCTCCAAATATCCTTAAACGGCAACGCACTTGTAAATTCGCGGGTGTTGCAGATATGCGTGGGCGACAGTAATCACTTACCATGACGTAAGCCACATGCACGTTTGCCCCCCACTCCTCCTTCTAATATAAAATAAAATACAATCTTATAATCTCTCTCTAATGAACGCTTTCAATTGGTACTAACAGTATCCCAAATATCGTAACGTTGTAAGCCGGTTGTTCTGTATGTCTGTGACAGTATTATCGTTGGGGCGAGGCCAATCCCCCGGTTGTACTTGACACATCGCACAATCGGTAACTTTGGTATAACCATGTTAAGATGACAGTACACCAGTGTCGTGAATTAGATAGCTTTATAATAGTACTGAAATATTATTAATATAATAATAAGTTACAACATAAAAAAGCATAAAAAAAACTCTCCTTACTATATAAGATAGGACAAGTTTAAGTATATTTATTTTACTGCTAACGAATGCCAAGCCGACCGGTTTCGCTTTAGTTAACAGCCACCTTAAGTATGGTAACCCATCGAGGATTAGAAAGGTATATTACAATATCAATTGCATAAAGGCGAAATTCATTTGACAATAATCGACTACGATGTTTTGCAGGCTTAAGTAAATTGTATGATTTTATATCCCGTTTATTTTTCATGGCGTAGTCGCTTCAATCCTCTCATTGAGGGACCTCTAATCAGGAGAACTTGGGGTCCCCTACGTAGAGGGCTCAATGACTTTTTCGATACTTAAGTACTATGCTCAAAACCTGTCACCTTATTCCAAATAAGATCTGGTAAAAAGTCGGGTATCATGTGTGTCCATAGTTCACAGTAGCACATAGACCTTTCCCAAAAGGTCGATTTGCCATAATCGCCAGTCCGCTTGGCGAGCGCGCTACGCGAATATTTCATATTAAATATTAAAATAACACAATCATTATTAATATACAATACATGGATTCATATAGTGATAGTAATAAAGTGCCCCAAGCGTACAAGAAAACACAGGAGCACTCACTCTCCTTTGATTCGGACTCGGACATAAGAACCTATTATAGAACGTTTGGCAAAAGATTTTTTCCTTAAATCGATTTTTTTTTAATTTAAACTAGCTGAACCTTTTCCTTCGCACAGGCTTTCTTGTAAAAATATTAGTATTATTTTTATTCTAAACCTTTCCAATAATGATCGACTCATGAGCCCACAATTTAGACCTCATTCCCACGTGTGGTTTGCGAGTATATACGGTGCAAACAAAGCACCTAGATAAATCTACCTTTTTATACCATATGCTTTTGTTGCTTGATGGGTTTGCTTCGTTACGTCTATACATTGATTATGGTTTCTACAGCACAATGTAGCATAATTGCTAAAGCATGTTATTTAAACATTGTACTTATTTTTTTCTAACCACTAGGTTAATGGCGCGACGTGCTTACGATTTCTATAACATTGAACAGATTTCCCAGAGGAGAAGCATTCATGAATCGTTATATTATGGAGGCTTGAAGACATTGTTACGTCTACGAGTGTCGGGCGAGCGCCAGGCGTTTGATGGAGCATTAATATATGTGCGCGGCATAACCCACGAGGTTTAGACTTACTAAGGAGTCGTTCACACGAGCAAATCACTTATATCACTGCGGCTTTGACGCATTTGCTTCAGGGTCAGGAACCGAAACTATATTTGTATAAGTGAAGTCGCTCAATATTGGTTGGGAGGGTTTTGAAGTCGAGAAAGGTTCACCACGCTGCTCCAGTTCAGGATGGCGGACTTCACATATCACCGAAATGATACCTTTTTTTACATTTTTTATTCTTCACGATTTTTTCCTTCACCACCCAGAATGCGCAAGGTTGCTATAAACTAAGAAATTAAGGCGAACCTCCTAACCACTACGCTACCTCAGACCTTTGGTTTTATTATATTAATCAATAAATAAAATTCAGGCAGATTACCAAGTATTAGAGAAGTAAGTAATTAAAAGACTAAACCTAACAATGACAAATACGAATTCTCCGTCAGACTATTTTTTCTATATAAGTACGGTATACAGAAAACTATATAAAAGTAAAAGCCAGCCCACAACTGGGCAAAGCGTGTGTGAGTGGACTTCACGTATGCTATAAATGATATTTCATTATTTCTCAGACATGCTGGTTTCCTCCCCATGTTTTCATTCAACGACGAGCACTTGGCACTGATAATTGTTAACATATTTATTGGGTACCGGCACCGGGGATCGAACACCTGGTCACTCGCGTACTATGAAATTAAAGCGAGCGCCCTGACCACTAGGCTACCGCTGCTGCACGGCAAAAGTAATTGTTGATGAATCAACGTTGTGCTTCGTCTGTAATTTATTTAAATACAGGTTAAATAAATTTCGACATTTTCGCACGCAGCTGGAGACCTTCGTTTATTTAAATGTGGCGTTCTTGACATGGAAATATAAAATAAGTTGATTGAGCAAAACTTTAGCTTACTAGTACATAATCTCAATAAAAAAACATTGTATATAATGCTCCCTACACTTGGCAAGTAATTATTAACATATTTGGTTTAAGAATGCTTCCATATTATAATATTATTGCGATATGACGAAAATACGAGGTGAAATTGAAAAAAAAAAGTCTTTTATTTCACGCAAACGTATATTAACCTATATGAAAAGAGCAATAATACTCGTGACAAACATACCCGTTCTGACGTGCACAAGAGCCTCTTTCCACTCGCAACTCGCACGCCAGTAAACTGAGCATACTTTCAAAAATGCGAGTCGAATTCTCGCACCGTGGATTCCGTACCAACACAATATATCTGTGTATTAGTGTATTACCGTTTTTACGAAAGAACAAAATCTAAAAACGTAAAAAAAAACTAGTTTCTTGTATGGTTTCTTTTCTAGTACGTTTTATTTATAATTCTAATATCATTCTTATTTTAGCGGTAAACTTTTTAACCGGCTACCTATTATTATGGGGTTATAAAGATTCAGCTATTTTAAGGTAGAACAGACGAACAGACGGTATAGCTTTAATAATTGAACCTCGTACGTAACCCAAAAAGTTAAGTAGCCTATAAATACCCCACTGCTAGACAGAGACCTCCTCTGATTATAGAGAGGCTTTTGGAGCCAAGAATAGTTTCCACGCTGCTATAGTACGCTTTGGTGAACTTCTCCTATCTTTGTATTATAGCTCAGACTTGCAGGTTTCCTCCTGTTGTTTCAGCATTTAAAACTTGCATTTGTGGTTGTGCAAACCGGCCATCAAACCATAAACAGTGCGTCCGGCCCTTGAGTTACCACGACTAGGGTTTCCAGTAGTTCGTCTTTAGCTCGACATGTTTGGCTGTTTACGGTCGTGTCTCGACAATTTGTTTTCGGTCTGTTGGGCTTTTATTTTTTATGGTGTAATAAACAATTTAAAAAGAAATAAACAATTAAGTAATACATTTTAAAGTACGTAACTAAGTTTACTTTTATTATAAAAAAATATGTCCAGTTTTAAAAATGTATATGTCCGGCTTTAGTATTTTAGGGTTTGAACTCATCTACTTTCATAAGCATATTGAATAAATAGTTCTGCTTCTTCGTTAATTTATAGCTTGTCATGCTAGAATTCTAGTTAAACTATAGCGTAGTTTTCACGAACGACCTATCTACCTGATTCTTTGCACAATAAATAGCATGGTTTCTTGCTTGTAACGAGGTAACTTGCTACTAACTAGCACATAATATACTCATTCATTCATTCATTTCAGCCTATCACTAGTCCACTGCTGAATATAGGCCTCCCCCAAAGACTGCCACAGAGCTCGGTCCCTCTAATATATAATAGAACTAATCTTCAAGTCGTTAAATATCTCGCACTGTATCAATTTCTAATTATCATTAAACTTCAAATTACTTCGCTTGTAAAATGTATGTCTATTAAAATAATAATGTTAATTAGAAACAATAAATATAAGTAGTGTATAATTTGTGAATATGTAAAAATGTTAATAGTAGAATAAGAAATAAATACAGTAGTAAACAATGCAAAAACAACGTAAATTGCGTACCGTCACGAATTGACCAATTGAATAAGTGTATAACATTTTATTAATATCCAAGTATATTTAACATAAGTATTAAAGTGTCATAAAAAGTTGTACATCAGAAAAAAAACGTTTTTTTTATAGCATTGTGGTGAAAAAATAGATAACAGTCATCCTGATGGTAGCTACTACAGCCCCTGGACACCTGCAAACCACTTCAATCGAGGAAGGTTACAGATGCGTTGTCACCCCTTAGGACTAAATGGAATGGAATGTTGGAATGCCCTACAGCCCGTAATTATACCGGTTCTCTCTATACCTTTCAAACAGAGACATAACAGTAATTACACTGCTGTTTGGCGGCAGAAGTGGGTAAGAGTGTGATACCTACCCACCCACCCGGAGGACTCCTAGACAGGAATTTACCACCTGTTGAAAAAATCGTAGCTAGTATTTTTTTTTGTTTCGCCTCCGCTTATAACATAATTAAATTGAACATGCACAAAACTCAAAACCGGAATAATCTTCCGAGCGGGATTGGAGCCCGACATCGGCAACCCCGAAGCCAAATACTAAGCCGTTGCCCACCCTACGGGAAGGTCAAATTACATCGGATACCACCAGCGCCGGATTTAGGCGGCCCTTTGTCTCTCCCAATTGCTTAGCCTTTTTTTTAAATACGTTAAAGGTAACAGTGAAGAATCGAAAAACGAGTATGCGTATTATTTCTAGCATTTAATTGAACAACCCAGTCGCAATGACTTCAAATACGCAGCCGCCGTATAACTATTAATCTCAGTGTAAGACAGTTAATCTAACTTTCAATGTGTATTACAGTATTACTTGAGGCATTTGCTAGATGGCCCCATTTATATTATGAAGATAAAATTACATTTAGAAAATATGAGATGAGTTTTTTCATTTGCCTAAAAACGAAACTTTTCTAGCACAAGAACGCGAGCACCAAATGATCGAATCCGGCTTTAAACAATAAATTCAATGTCACGTGTGGTCTGCACACTATTGTAGTGCCAGAGCCCAGCAGTAGCTATAGTGTTGTGGCGATCTACGCTGTTGCCTCTTACAATCGAAGGACTCGATTGCTATGCAGTAGGTCGCATGTGACTATATTATATTTTAAAATACCTCAGACAGACACTACGGAAGTGTATCACAGATCACCTTGAGAAAGTAAGTTGGTATATTAGCCCCCCGCTTATCTTGCACAAACGAGTTTTAAAATAAATATTTTTGTCAGTTCCAGATAAATGAACGAAGCCTTGCGGATCTTTAAATTCGCTAAAACAGTATGGATTGGTATGGATCGAGTTGCAGTTCAAATTTCCGCCATTTCTTGGAAAAATTATGCAACGTCAGCGGATCCTGCGTTACGTTTCTTAACAACGAAAAAAATAAATACGAACACGAATAAAAGATATATAATATCAACAAAGATTAGTAAATTATCTAGTTCTCTAATCTTATCATTAAAAATTATGTCTTGTTCTAGTAAAATAACATTTGAATACCTTGTGAAACATAATCATTTCTAACCAAAGATTTGTATAACATATCTATCACACCTTGATTAGAAAGTAACTCTTGGAACGTCTCGAGCACAAAAATAGACGTGTACCCGAAATTCGGACAAATGCCTTGACCTTTAACTCGTAGACAATCATCGGGACCCGTTCTTCGTGAACACTGAAATAATGGACCAACGGTGCGTGAAACTTAACGTCAAAGATATCGACAGTAGATTCATAATGTCGGGAACTGGTGCTTCCATCCAAAATACATTTGGTATCTTAAGCCACTACTGACTTTGCTAAGCGTTCTAGAGGAAGATTTTAACATCGTCTTGGTCTTTGCTTCTTTTTCGAAGAATCACTACAGTAATTTTAAAAATTTCCCCGCTACAAACGGCCAAAAATTAGGTTATGTCACCATCGTCTATTACCTTCGCGATATTTCTTCCTCTCGCTTCTTCCTCAGGGTGTGAGCTAGTGGCGAAGAAATATCTTAAAAACAAATTCATTTCGATTTCTAAACTACCTTTTAAATTACTTACCAACACAGAATTCTATTAGTTTTATACTCAATTTATATTTACATGAATTACGATTGGAAAATTGCATAGAGGATTGGTAATGATGGGTTTCAAACACGACGTCACCATCGCGGGTTAATCCAAAAGATACATAATAGTGAAGATACATTATTTCATCTTCCCGTAGATAGGATAAATCAGAACACTGGATTAAAACACAACATAATCAAACCCGAAAACTAATAATTTGTGTAATGCACAAATATGATAATATACAGAGTCACGAAGTTTATAAAAATACTTAATACATAACAATGATAAACTAATTAAACAACGATCAATCTGAACTGTTATAAAACACATTAACGAGTAATTAAATCGAAATAATACAAGCGGATCACTAACGCTTGACAACTTTAAATGACGAATTGTTATCAAATTACTAAGCCACTACAAGGATTTGTATCTAGACTAGAACTACTTTTTTTAATGAAATTTTAGATGTCTGCTCCTATACCACCTAACATTACATCCCTATAGTACCATCGAATTCCGCCGAACGAAGTGAATGTACAATCCGGAGAACGGTTACGGGTCCACCGCTCGCTGGATCTCGAGGCGTACCAGTCTGAACGGCGTATGGATCGGGTGTGATATAGCACACAGATATAGTTTTTATGCTTCAAGCAGTAGAGTGCATATTGCAGTTAAGCAGATCCCAGCAAAAATTACCGAACTGGATCACGTCGCAAAGTTGGCTATTCCACACGACGTAAAACATCTCACGTGTCTCAATGACCATACTATTATGATACATGCATGATTTGCGACTATGTTTTTTTTTTTTATTTTTATGGGAAAGGCGGCAAACGAGCAAGTGGCTGTGTAAGTGTAAGTGATTACCGTCGCCCATGTGGCACCAACCCGGTCGAGCCGGCCCGTTTGAGCAACAGCAAAAGCCGCCGATTCGCTCTATCACTTATGAATGTCTAAATTATAAAATTTTAATTTGACCTGCTCTGACTTAAATCTCTGCTCGATCGTTAGACATATTATCTTAAGACGGTAATACTTGGCACAAGTGGGAGAACAATTCACTGCAACGGTAACTTTTCTCATGCTAAGATGGTATGTAAGACATATTTGATTATGCGTGGTTGAGCCAAGCGGCGGCTTTAGCTGCTGCACGAAGCCCGGCTCGTCCGGAATAGTACCACAGCCTCGCAGAATACCGGCGTGAAGTAGAGGCTTCTTTTTTTTCTGCGTTCGGTGAGTGAGGTAACCGGAGGACCACTCCCCATCCTCTCTCCCATCTCCCAAATATTCTTACATGCCAGCAAACACATGGGCAAGCAAAAATAATATAATCCTCTACTGGTGGTTTCTGATACATATCCTTACCAACTCAAACTTTGAGTTATTGTATTGCCTTTTACTTTAGGCCTTTTAGCCCCCTCTCCCTTCCCCCCCGGTTTAGGTTAATTCTCCGAGATTTGTATCCTTTTACATAAGGTAAGAGTGTGCAAATGATATGAATGATAAGTTTGTTACATACCAATAAGTCAACACACTATACCCATAAATGTATTGTCACACATATTTAAACCTAGGCCGCATTCTTTCTCCGTGCACTTTATAGACAGGGGCATTAAATTCTATGCAACGCAGTCGTATTTCAGCACAAGACATGCGGAATTCTATTAATAGTCGTTGACCACAACGAGCGTGGGCAGAATTTATATCGTTAATTTACAAGTGAAACAAGGCACAGTCTCTACTATGAAATAACCAAGTAGCAAGTTACTAATTGTCGGTTAATCTGGCAATACCTGTTTAACGAATCAAAATCTGAAAATTTCTCGAGTCTCGGTAAATGTATTTTAATACTAACATTTAAACGTGGACCATTTCATAATACTGCACATCGACTAGTGTGGGATTCCTTTCGATTTTGATTTAAATTAAAAGTTGTGATTGTCGGCGTAAGACCTTCCTGCCCTTGCATGTCGTAAAAGATTGAATTAAGGATATGTCTGCCAAATCTCATGCTTACCGACAGATGGCGGGATAACCATCTGGAAACATACCAGGCCAAAAAAACACAGACCGATGATGTTCTGCTTGTGGAACTGTTACTGTGATCACCATCCCACTTGCAAAGCATGGCGACTTCGAGGCCTATGTCCATAAGGGGACTATTTACAACCTATTAAAGAAGAAGTAAGGAGACATTTACAAATTGCTGACAATTTTGAGTGTATTTTAACTATCTGCTAAAATGACTGAAGTCAAATTGAGCAAAGGCAAATTCCAATTAAGGTACCTCCACACATATATTTTATATGGTAAATGTCTTTCAAAAATTCTTCTGTCAAGGAAGTTTTGAAGCAGAAAACTTTTTTAAGAGCATAATACATCAAAAATGCTAATGGATTCTTTGGCAACAGTCACTGACTTAGTTATCATGTGTAGCAAAGTAACAGGCATAATCTTAAAACCAGTTTATTCATTTAATATTTAGAATAAATTTAGATGACTCTAAATCATCAACATCAAAGAATAAATACAATGGAATCAATAAAATCTTTTAAAAATTAGATATGTTCTTAAGCATAACAGTACCCACTGTTGATCTATAAACCTCTTTGTAGCCTGTGCAATGAGGTAGGCAGGTGCCGGTCTTCCATAATGATACTGAGACTTAGAGATTTAGTAATCCACTGAATACTATTTAAACAGATATATCTAAGACCATTTTGAAGGTGTTGATTATTATGTCAATTATTGAGTGCATCATCTACATTGCCCCCATAGGATAGTATTTAGGTTTGGTGGTTATATTATATTATGTGGTGGATAGTATTAGTGACTCCTTAACCATGGGTCCTCAAAACTGAAAACTCATGTGCTGAAATATTAACATTCTTTTTATGATCTCAATGCCAATACTTAAGTACATACATTCTTTCCATAATTAATACAAATAGCAGTGACAAAAAATGTAATACCTACAATTTAATCTTATCAAATAATAATTGAGAACATGCATGCCCTGCTCATCTGTCATTATTATGCTTATACAATATTTTCCAATTGTTTGTGTAATATGAATTAAACCTGTTGATTTT
Organism: Bhutanitis thaidina; assembly: GCA_029286595.1. Taxonomy (NCBI): domain Eukaryota; kingdom Metazoa; phylum Arthropoda; class Insecta; order Lepidoptera; family Papilionidae; genus Bhutanitis; species Bhutanitis thaidina. The sequence continues at coordinate 13,831,493 of JAGSMS010000008.1, read as the reverse complement.
ATTACATTGAGCAAATAAATGGAGAAATTTTTAATCCAGTTTAGGAGTTTGTTAAAAAAATCTAACCATTTCTCTGAATTTTAAAGTACAGATTATACTAAGTAGCACAAAATCAAGATATGGTATATAGGGAATACAATATAGTAACGAAAATAAAAACATTGAAAAGATTACACAAATAGACAAATATTAGTATGATTTATATTAAAGATAAAGGTATTAAGGTATTAAAAAACTTAATCATAGCAGTCCTGAAAATATTTTTTTTACTTTAATAAATGAGTATCAATTCATAAAGTATACTCTACCCCACTGTTTTGTCACAAATGTTTGACTTTTACTTTTCAAGGTTCATTTTAAATTTTAAAAATACATAATCTCTCATGTAGTATCAATAGAAAATCTTAAACAATCAGATATAAAGCTCATATTCCCATTTTATGTCACAATGCTAGTGGCAATGACCTATTTGACTGCAGCCATTATTGACTCAATGTTTTACAATTGGATATGGCCATAAAAATTTAGTATTGGCTATGATGTGTAATAGTTGTAGGCTATGTTGTTAAGCAAAATTGAAAACATTTCTGAACAAATCTCATAGAATTTAGTTACAGAACAATAGATAAAATAAATTATTGAAGTGGACTTCAAGTATTATTTATTTGTGTACAAAAAAAATATATTAGAGGTAAATGTAGCATTTCATTGTATTGCATTTCAATATAGAAAAGGAAAGAAATGGTCACAATTCTCCTCTCATTTTGGACAAGGAGTTGGAATCGGTCAAAGTACATGATGCTGCTCCAAACTTTACATTAAATCCTTAAAATATGATTTTAATTTCTCTTGGATTTCAATGTCATTAGCAGAAATCTTTAACATGGAATATTTTGAAATTGCAATTACTGTAATAAATATAGATTATCTATCCTGACATTTCCTTGCACAAATCATGACCTCTGTAATTTAATGTATGTATTAAAATTTTAATTGGAACAAATTGAACAAATTACGCAGTTTCAATTAGATTATCCATTGAATAAGAAAGCTAATATTTTTCTCTGCATTTTGGTTTAAAATATACATACCTGAATGAGCTAATCTTCTTCCAACCAGTGGGCTATCCAACAACAGGCGTCGAAGGGACCACCGGCCCAGCACGCCGCCGCCCCAACCGCACCCACCGCCGTTGCTACCGCTGCTACCGCCACCCCGTCGCATCCCTTCTCGCTCCACCATCACAACAGACACATAACACTACACAAAAATCCTAAATACTGTTTATTTATACACTACTATTTGCCGAATTCAAATTCAGTTTCGCACTGAATCCTTTGCACGATTCTGCACTTTTCAACAGACCAACCCAGTCTACGCATCAGCGAGAGAAAGTACTGATGGCAAGACGGTATTTAGTAAGTGTCTGCGATAGCGTTCCCAGACCAAGATGCAATTTGAGAGGGATCGGAATCCCACAAAAAAATCATATAGTATTGTTACGAATTAAGAATAAACGACATTATTTACGATAAAATTTGAAGATACGTTAGGAACACCAGGTACAGGGACCGATCAAAAATGGCAATGGCATATTTATCAAAATAAAATGCACTCTAAATAAACGACAACAACGCAACAATCAGTACAACACAACTGTCAAATTATGAAAAAAGATACACTCTAAGCTCGAAGCTCGACTCGATCTCTCGAACTCGAAAAATGTATAAATCAAAGTGTTGCCAAAGCTTTAAAAAAATTACCACAAACCATTGAAGCAAAAGCAAGAAGTTTACTACACTCAAGAAGAATTAAACCCCAGGAAGTAGCTTAAGCGCATACACATTAATTTAATTCACATATTACGTGAATTTTTGACAATTATACAATTTTAGTCTATACAGGATTATATTGGTATAATAGTTAAAGTAACATATCATATGTTTTAGATTTGTTTGAGGTTTAAAACTAAACGTTATTAATCCATAAATTTACCTAATTAACAATATCTAGCATTCTGAATATTAAAGACAACAATTAATAGAATGAGTGAATTTTCTGGTATAAATCCGGAGTTGAGACAATGATCTATTGGTTCGTGGATACAAATTGCAGCATGAGAAAAGGGATAAAACATTTTTTGTCTTTGTCACGTGTGCTCGATTTTTTACTATTAGGTCCTTACATATAAAATTGGCCTTTTGTCGTACTAACCACTTTGATCTCAAATAATCTGCGGGTTTGGTTAGGAATTCCAAATTCAAATGTATTTCAAATTTAGGCTTGCGTATTTGTGTTTCGAATTTAGTGATTCATTTGTTTTCTTTGACATCCTTCCGTTAACAAAATGGAGAACTTGAAATATCGCGTTATTTACGAATTTGAGTTCCACCGTGGCAGCGACGCTGCACAAACAGCACGAAGGATTAATGATATGTATGGGGAAGGTACTCTGAAAGAAAGCACGGTACATTTTTGATTCCAACGTTTTCGTTCCGGAGATTTTATAATATGTAATCTATCTACTTAATATTTAATTTTAGGACACAATATATTTAGTAGTTATTTCTTTTGTTTATTAGTATACTTGATAGTATATGTTACTATTGATATTATTTGGTGATATGTAGTATACATGACCTTATGTTATGAATTGGAAACTTTTAAAAGTATAATATAATATCATCGCCACATATAAAAAACAGTAGCCAGCACAACATGGACTATAAATTTCTCTGTCCTTCAGGCAAACTCGCGTCAATCCAATTCAAAGAAGTTTAAATATTCGTCGGTGTTGATATTTTTCCTATACACAGTATGACTTGAGATGTGATTTGGATTCTTAATTGCTAATATAAAGAAAGCAAAATTGTAATTTGACACTATGGAGTTAAGGTTATCTAAAAATACAGTCACTTAATCAAATGGTAAGATTGTAAAAGTATTCTGAGAGGTAATAGTATTATCGCTACATGTTGAGCTAATCTGTAGGATAGAGAGACGATTTGGCTCACTGTCGGATGTAATGCTGCTCCATTAGTCTTTCGTGTTTTTGCTAGCCCATACAACTTAGATAGTTTGGTGTTTTTATAATATTACAGAGCTCAGGAGACCAGGGTGAACTATGTTATCTTGCAAATAATGACCACATTTTGTTACGAATTATGTACACTGTATTTATTCTAATTGCACAGTATATTTGTTGTTGCTTGATTAAATTCGGTCCAATGATGGCCAAAGATCATATTTTTGTTTGTAATTGTGTATTCTCGTACAGTATTTAATTAAAGCATTAGACAAACCAGTAATATTTCATATATAAATAGTTTAATTATAGTAGTTGATTCTGATATTAAGTGGACGAGAACTTTCGGAATTTATTCTACGGAACGGCACGTTCGGTAGCAAATGTAAGGAAATGTTTTTGTATAATTTGGTGTTCCGTTCGACGCATTATCTCAAAAACATTGCAGAAGTAAATTCTGTCGCGTAAATGTGGCCAGTCCTCTGCCAATTAATAATCCGGCTCGAATGCGTTGCATGGTTTTAATATTTATTACAAAATTAGAATTTACGATTAGTCCAGTACCTGGTCATTAGATAATGATTCAAAAAAATTAACATACTAGAGCAAGTAAGTTTTTTAATAAAGGTAGCAACATTTTTTTAATATTAAGAAAATGAAAACTATCTATTTGACAATACTCGTTATAGTTAACAGTTTCGCTTATAGGTTCAGGTTCAATAGGTTGCAAAGAGTAATGTACATACTGGTCAGTTGTACGCTAGACGCACACATTATATTATGTGAACTGGCTAAGCACGTCCAAAGGTGAATAATTTTACGTACTAAGTAGACTAATGTTTTTTTTTTAAGTTTTTACCTATGTTTTCCCTGTTATTTGTGAAATTACGGTGGGCAATGTTACCATAAAATTTACGAAATTATATTGACCACGTTGCCCAACACAAAAATTAAGCAAGGGTTATAAATTTGTATTAAATTAATATTACAAATAAAAGTCAATAACATTTTTAGGACTTTTTTTTATACCTGACGCACTATTGTCGTGTACACTGGGTTTGTCTATTAGTATCTTCCCTTTTTACAGAATAGGAAAGCGTGAACAGAAAAGTTGAAGGGCCTTCGTGTAGAAACGGCTTATTTGTTGTAGTTATTTTTAGGACAATCTGTTAACAAATGATTGTAATATCTGCTTTAGATCAAACAATAGTGGGAGTAGTGATTCCGGGGCAGAATAACAGAGGAGCTGCCATTGAAAGAAAAAACACAAAACAGGGGCACTACTTTCCGCGGGATAAAAATATAGAATGGTGCTGGGCACTCTTTTTGCGTGTTTTAGAATTACTCTATGACAGTGGTTATATACTCTTTGGTAATATTTAGATTTTTTGTTGTACTTCTTTAGTTATCGATACGAGTACATGATTGCATAGTTTTGCGTATTAGTAATTATTTTTGTTATTTGCGGTATCAATTTATTACTGTAAAAAATATGAAGTCGTCAATATTTATTCCGCATTTATTTTTCATTTTGTTGATCATGATTTCTAATATATTATGTGAAAATAAATATACTAGGTCGGCTAACGAGAAGAATAAAAGTGACGTTAACTTTAGAACATTACAAAAGCCGTTCAGAATGAATAAACTAAACATTTTGTGGACGAAAGCTCAACAGGTAACTTTCCTCATAAAACCGGTGATATACATTACTTTTGTTTTGTTTTGCATATAAGTAAAGTTCTGTTAATTCTGATTTTTCGAGAAGTAATTTCAATTTGAACATGCTGTGGACCTAAATTTATTAAGAAGTCCATACTTTCTTTAATTTTAGCGTTTGACTGAACCTAAATTAAAGTCATTGTATAGTGACTTAATGATACAAGATAAAGAAGAAATAACATACAAGAGAGTAAGGAGTGAAGGAGGTGATAAGGAGGGCCTAAAGGAGGCTGAGTTGAGGCGTAAGCTTACCAATATTATGAATGTATATGGACTGCGAGAGCACTTTGTTGATAAAAATGTTGGCAGGCAGAAAATGGATTCAGTAAGTTATATGTATTTAATTTCTTAAGCAGAAGCTGTTGTAGCTTCTGTAATCCCTTCTTTCCACTGTTATTTTAAGAGGCAACTAAGCTTGGAAAAAGGTATTTTTGGCTATATCTGAAAATCCTTAATAGTCCACTGCTGAGCATACATACCCCACCTAATAGAAGCCTTAATCTCCACATTTTAGATATTCAATCGCTGATTGGTGAGTTGAGATACATAACAAGAGAGATACTAATATCTCAGATGCTGCTACTCTTCATCCGTCTGAATAATATATGCCTGGCATATTCTGCTGTCGGAGAATTATCTGCCATTTCTTTCAGTGGATGTCATATTGTTCCAATTATTTGGTTGTCCAATTGTTTTGTTGTTAAAAGTGGGTTGAAAAAACTACAAAGTTATCCTTATTTTTTAAAAAAATATGATTCTTTAATATATTGTTCAGGTGATATCTCTCTGGATTTGTTTGTAAACACTCCACGGAGTGACAAATGACACTTCATTCTTCAGCAGTCAGATAGCAGTATATGCCATCAATACCACCTGAATCATTGGCATTCCACCACAGTGCGTGTTAATCAGAGTTTTGTGACACGCACTTCGACTTTGTGGAATCAGCTGTTGCCAACAGTATTTCCGAACAGTTACGACTTAGGGACCTTCAAGAAAAGAGCCTATTCCTTTCTTAAAGGCTGGCAGCAAATCTGTAGCTCCTATGGTGGTTTGGATGTTCGTAGGTGTTGGTGATCACTTACCATCAGGTGAGCCGCATGCTCGTTTGCTCCTTTCTCTATAAAAAAAAAGAAAAGCAGGGTTTGGACAGGGTATGAATGTTAGCACTGGGGAACCAATTCCAAGGACTTAGAGTATCACATTGATAGTCTGTTATTGATAGAGGTTGTGGGAACTTATGGCTATTGGCTTTGTACAGATGTTGCTAATCTCTTGATTAGGATTATTTTCAATAAAAAATAACTGAAAATAAAACATAGGAATTATCATGTGTTATCTCACACTAACAATATAAACAATTTTTTACAAATACTGAAGTACATTGACCATCAAGTCACATAACTTACAAGCTCCAAAACAATAAAAAAAATGCTTAATGCTCTTGTCATAAAGCATTAATTTAGAAAACAAAACCAACACTGACCCTTAATTTTATAAATGATTGTAAGCACAGACAAACTCAGATAGCTCACATTTGACCTTGCAGTGTATTAACATATTTCGATTTTATAATCTTTGAACTTTAAATAATGCACTTATTACATTTGAATAAAAAATTTCATGTTATTCTTCTCCTTCTCTGTCTTCGTTATCTGCCTGAGATAGGCGGCAACCAACTGATCACTTGAACCGACAAACGAAGATTGCATCGCAATGTTCTCACTCTCTATTAAACATCCTTATCTGTATTGAGTGCTGTAATAAACATTCATGCAATCAGTTCACCACAAACACAATGTTAAGTTACTGCTAGTTTGTACAAAACTTAAAAATGGCTTATGAGTGTCCCTGTTGAATCGCCCTCGCGTATCTTTCATCATAGATAAAATACTGATTATCCGCCCTAAAGTTTTTAAATTATAATTACATAAAGTGGTCTGTGGTATAATATGTTGTACAAAGAGGATGTAGAAAATACATAGATCAGTCTTGATCAATTAGGACTAAGGATTCTACTAGACAATGCTACGACTTTTTTACAATTAAAGAAATTTTGCCGAAGCAGTGTAAACTGTGCATCTCTGTTAAGAGCCATAGTTGAAGCGGTTGAAAAGCGTCGCTCGGTTAATTCTTATCTCGTAAACGTTCGAACAACCTACACACACAACAGATGATTTACCATCTTACGAGTATTCTCATCGCGCAACGGAATCGTATCGTTGGTTCAAACGAGCGATAGCCAATTTGTCCGCCGACAGCAGCATGACCTACGTCACGGGAATAAATAATATCGACTAGAACGTAATTTCGACTTATTAATTATGTCTTACTGCATATCCAGTTTTTCGATTCTAAAATATTTAAATAACATATAGAAAATAAATAAATGTGTAACTTTTTATTTATTTTGGAACAAATGCAAATACAGCAAAGGAAAATAAAGTATGAGCCTTTAAGTCCCCACTGCAGGGCATAGGCCTCCTTCTCAAATATCTGAGAGCGTGTAGGAGCCAGGAATGGCCCGCCACGCTGCTCCAATGGGGGACGGGCTTTAAATATCTTCGGATATTTTTTCATTGCTTTTCAGACATGCAGGGTTCCTCACGATGTTTTCCTTCACTGCCGAGCACGTGGTAAATACAGCACTTAAAATTGCTATTAACAATTTTATTAATGCCGGCGCCGGAGAACGAACCCAAGTTCTCTCGCGATCTATGATACTAACTTATTTGGTTGCGTGACAATCACTCTTTCTATCTTGTCCCGTGTCTTGTCTTTAAAGCCGATGTAATGAAATGCCAGACGAATTTCATAATACGAACATGAAACGGTAGTACCGGGTACGCAATCTGCCTCTACTGGTATTAGGATCGCGAATCCTACTGCCAAACTTGACACATGATCGTTATATTTAAGAAGGTTATTCCACGTTTGTTGATTTTTTTCCTACAAGTTGATCTGACGCCGGCAACATACGTTAAATAAAACCTTATTACACCTGACTTTACTTATTAAAATTAAACACAGACGCACAACTCTGCGACGGACGACTACATAAACCGAAGTCTCTTTAAAGACAAAAAGCTGAACTTACTTTGGTCAAAGGCCGAGGCATCAGGGCTTACTCCTGAGGAGTTGTCTGCACTGAGAGAGGAGTTCACACATCACCAGGATAAGATCGACCAGTATTATGATTTGCTGGGTAATGTGGAGACCGAGGGATACGAGGGATTCGATGGATTCAAAAGTAAGTTCGCTTTTGATGACCATAAAAGAACGATGGCGATTATTAAGACCGGGTAGTTTGCCTATTGATTGTTGTGGTCCAAAACTTTAGAAATGAATAAACAGATTTAAATGAAACTTTGTACCCATAAGCTGGATACATAAGGACTAAAAAGTTTGTAGAAAATATTTTCAAAATATTTGCAGTTACAATGTAGTAATTATGTCATTATGAAAACTTAAACTAAAAATTGATCTAATTTAGATTTAATTCTCTTTTTCAAAAAATTTCTCTACTAACTTTTTAGAGCTACGTGTTCTTATTCGTACAAAGTTTATTTAAAATCGGTTTGTTCATAATGAAAATTTTGGTAATGAAAGTTTGTATCTATAGCCGGGAGGTGTGAACGCTAGTAAGCCTTTACTTTTCTATATTTATGTAGTATACCAGTAAAGTTACTTGCAATATATTTTTTTAATTTAAGCGAAGTACACAGTTGCACAAGTTCTATGAGATAATATTATATTCTAAAGTAAGATATCCTTCTGGCTGATTTCGACCACTGTGACAACTTTCTAATACTATCGGCAGTTTGTGCTTTACCTTCCTGTATCCGTTGTAACGCTTTTACGATAAGATCGGAGGAGATCAGGTGCAAAAATATAAACACAATATAACCAGAACCGAAAACCAAAAATGTGTGTTTCAGATTTTAGCTCAGCGGTCTGGTTCCCTAACCACTAAGCCATAATATTACTGTCGTCCGGAAAGTAATATAATTCCATTTATTAAATTACACACAATAAACACATACATCCAGATGCTGTTAATGAGGAAGAACTAGACAATTTTAATGAAGTGGACCTGGAGGCCAACGAGGTGGTCAGCAAGGACTTCGTTAACAAGGCCAACCTGCTGAGGGAGAAGCACAGGTCCCTGCGCGACGGATACGACCGGCTGCAGCGCATCGCCGCGAGAGGTAGCCGCGCAGACTATCTAACAATTCTACATATGCCGTATGCCGAGTAGCGTGTGTCGGATTCCACCCGGCTCCAAACCGCTTATAAATGCACTGTGGCGGCTGCTTGTGGCTTCGCCCGCGTGGTCACGAAATTTGTTACAAGAGAACTGTTTGAGATTGTATCTTGTATCTGATTCCGTGACGTAATCTCTGCCTAATTTCGTTCATACCGGTTCACACGGTCATTCGGTGCTTTAAGCATGATTAAACAAACAAACATACAAACTGCAGAAAATCCAGATGCAATTACATCAAATTGTATTGAATTTTCTTCAACATTAAAATGATTGATTTCTTGTATTTACGCGAACACTACATTTGAAATGAAACGATTATTTACGGATTTTATCGCGTATAAACGTTTCGTGCGAAACGTCGGGAACATATAAAAAAAAATTAATATATAGCGATAAAATCCTTAAACAATAGTTTCATTTCAAATTAGAATATATTGATTATGCTCTTCTAATAATAATACCAAAAATTATAGCTTTATGAGATATGCTAACTTTGCCTAATAGTTATTCATTCAAATCGACTGTGTTTCGTCTTTAGCTCTGCCTCGCGCAGCTGCCCTCTTCACCTACAATTAGTCGTTGCGCAGGATTTAGCCAACTTTACTCAACCGCAAAAACATTTGTGGGCATTATACTTTTGTTTAACTTCTTCATACATCTTGTATTAATAAAATATTAATACTTGACTACTACTATAAAGGCCTTATCCACTATGCTACTATTTCCCAAAAATTCTGTATGACATAGTTCCGGTACAAAATCAAGAAGTGTTACTTTTTAAAATGGTTATTACCGAAATTATATGTAGGATGGGAAAAATAACACTGTATGATTTTATAGGGGAATAACGGAATTGTTGTGAAATATTTTTATATGTCATAGAGGTTAGGCCCCAGTCTTATAATTTGTGTCAAAAATTATTGGAATGTTAAAAATTTTGAACGTGTTATGTATAGCATATTAATATGAAATATTACTACAAACATCTTACGCCTTTCTTTATTTGCCAAAAAAATATTATAATTTCATAATCATTTGCCTGTTTTCCAAAACCAATTTTATGTGTCTAATATTTACACCAACAGGTCCCACAAACAAAGAGTTCATAGAGCCCAAAGTGCAAGGACTATGGCGCATGGCCTCGGCCGCCAACTTCACCGTCGATGAATTGGCCTCCTTGAAGGTGAACACACTTTTCCTTTGATTTTTTGTATCAATTCTTAATTACAAGACCGCTAGGCGTTGCATTAGAGGTTACATTAATTCATTTTATTTTGGACACGACATTGACTTTCATTGATTTGTTAAGAGTTAAAATATCTTATTTACACTTTAATATTGTCAGGTGGAGCTGCAGCACTACGAGTCCAGACTTTTAAAGCTGCGGCACCTGCAGGCGGATCATGTAAGCAATTTGGAGAAACATCATAGCAAGGTGTTGTATAGCTGCTTTTTACTTTTTTATTGTTTATTTCTAATTCTACCTACAGAACATATATATATAATTATAGAATCCATATCTATATGAAACATTAGTAATAGATCAAAATAACAGATAATATAGTCTTAAGAGTCTATATCTACAAATAGTATACACCTCAAATAAACTTTATTCTTTTGATTTCATTCTTACCGGCAACATTTTAACGGTTAACGACCTGCTATCTGCTACCAAGTTATATAACAAGTATAACAGTTATAATAGCAGTTCACTTAAAATATAGCATTTAGTTACGCGATCTTAATTTACAGCTGTTGTGAACAAGACTACAAACTGTACGTGACATTTGACATAGTGTGACATTACAATTTTAGTACATTGTTTATGTGCATGTTAGTGTGCCATTTGTGAAGGTTCAATGTAGGTAACCTATGCTTTATATCATGGCGTAGTACAATCATATTCGGCTATAAAATAGCAAGATTTTTTTTAAATCCTTGGTTGCGGTGGCTCATTACTGTTAGAGTTGTTTTGACTAATGTGGATTTTGAGACGTAGTCTCCTGACAATTGCAAGCGTGAACGTATCATTACTCTGTAGGTGGCGGCGGCGGGGGACAAGATGGACATGTTCGCGGACCAGCAACAGATGATCAAGAAGCACTCGAGGAAAGTCGAGAAGATGCACACAGAACTCGAGAGCAAAATTATCAAACGCCATACGGAGTTATAAATAATAATATAGATATTTTATTTGATTATGCGATCATTATTATTTGAATCCAAAAGCATTTATAATGGTAGCTATATGTAATGTTTAACGATAGCAGAGTGGTCAGGGATCTGAATCGGAAGACTTAAAGTTCGATTCCCCATGTAGAGGGCTTGTAGGTGACCTTTGAGAAATAATCGTACGATTTCTCTATTGTTCCTTGGATACCTAAGACTATAGGCTCACCGCCAATCACGGTGTTCCGAATAAGCTTTGGTGAAAAATGTCTAGTCTTCTGAACCAGTATTGCGTATACGGTCGTAAGAACTCATTTTGTCAACAAAATATAAAGAAAATTAACGAAAAAACGTACTAGAGAACGTACTTTTTGGTTTGTTTATTCTATATAATGGAAATAAAGTTATAGATACATACAAATATACATATTTTAAATATTGTTTTTGTTTTGGGGTTTACTTACACTGACGTCGATTAATGAGGGGGTAACTTGTATTTCCGGGTTACAAATATGAAATTATTGCCGTAACGTCACGGTAATCTTTTATTACATTTTTTATATAATTTATCTACATTTATTTGTACAAGTGAAAGAATTCGACAAATATGTTAAAGACATGGGCATCTCACCATATCTTTTTTAATTCGAAGATTTTATAGCAAATAAATATATTAATTGTTTAACTACATCTTCCAACTTGTATGTGCAATGTGTGAATGTGTAATATAAACTAATATGTAAACCTTAAGCGTATCCATTTTTATAATTGCAATGTATTGTAATGCATGTGTTTTTGTAATATATGCAAACTGCATAAATAAAACAAACACACTACTCACTATAAATAAAAGTGAAGTGGTCGAAAATTTCATTATCTATGTGTGTTACGTTTATTGCGAATGACAATTTACCTGATACAAAAGTAAAATCCTTTTTCGTTTTATTTAATCAGTAGTGAATCCGCGTCGGCTGCTCACGGTTCAAAATGTGTATATAAAATATAAACCTTCCTTGTGAAATTTTCTACATGATGACAAAAACGGCATTAAATTCTTCGCAGAAGTTTGGCTTTTATAAGCAAGGCAAACGCGGATTGAGACTTTTATTTTTTATTTTTGAGATTTTTTAAGCCTTGTGTTTAACAACATCATATCGACTTAGCCTGCTTTACCTTATTTACTACTAAGAGTGACCGTTATTTTTGAAAAGAAAAATATTTAAAGAATAATTGTAAATAAAGTCAACCTTTGTCACTTTATTAATTATGTCTTGAATCTCGATTTTATAAGATTTTATTGTTTACAAATCATAACATATTTTTTTACTAATATAATATAATAAAATGACTTATCTTGGCAGGTGTAGGTTACATACTTAAAAATAAATATTAATATTTTACGACCCAACAAAGTATTTTATTTTTCATAAACTAATAATTTTGAGAAACTAAAGATGTTTCTTTACGTAATTTTTCATTTATAATGGATATACTAATACAGGGGTGACTTTAAATTCCGACGAGGCCGTAGGTCCTGGGTTCGAGATCCATCCGAAGGCGATATCAGTTCAACACAATGTGAGCTGGTTATAATATACTGCTTTATCAAAAAATTGATAATTATTTAAAAAAAATACCGGTCTGAATTTCTTAGAGAAAGGACTAATGACGAAATCTCTCGTTACGATTAATATTTTTTAATCATATAACCAAAGAGATGTCCGATTGTCCTACAAATCATCCATTATACATTACAGTGTTCAAATGGCACAAGGTATTTGTTTTTTATGGCAAATGATTCAAGTTCTTGTTGCAATGCACGAAGTATTGCGAATATTTGTCAGATAAGATAAGTTTCCTTCAACGCCTTCGAAATAAGTATATGAATTACAAGTATGTCATGACCGCAATATCTTACGCTATGTATTATTTTTTTATACTTACTGGAAACTGACGCTGAACGGCGCTGGCACCGTCTAAAAATTTTAAAAAATCTCCACACTTACATTATATATAGAGTAATATTTCTCGTTCATTATTTCTCTGCCATGAAAATGTGTGAATTTAATACAAGAAATATTATGTATTAGGGTTCAAATTTACGGGGTCGTTTAGAAATACCGGCACCCTTTTAGATTTGAATAAATATCAATCTAATTTATCATAAGATTACAACCATTATAGTTCTATGACTTGTTATAGTAGTATAGTTAGTCATTTTACTTTTAGTAATGAAACTGACCTTACGCGCGAAATGTTGCCGTTCTACGTCATGAGTGTGTATCAAAAATCTGTCGTTATTATAATTTATAGAAAAATATCAATCTTAGAAAAAAGTTGTGGAACAAAAGAATGAAATTTTATTTAGACCTAAAACGGGGCAGGTTTTTCAATATATATTCCCCCTGTTATATTAGTTTTGGTGAATAACATATGTGAACATTAGGCCCTTATCAAAAACAACTCAAAATATTTTGACAACGCTTTATTCACCTAGAACTTACCGCACATCCGGCATCCATCATATTCGAGACACAGCAAGTTCTCGTTTAATAATTTATATTTAAATATACACATTACCCAGATAAACCTATTTAAAATAAAATAACAGAGAAAAACTATATGAGAGAGGTGGTATTAAAAACAGCAGTAGATACAGTGCATCAATATATGATATTTAATCTTCATGTACAAGCAAATTTATTAATACACGTTTAATAATCGGTCAGGTTGCGTATCAATCATCCAAATGAATACCTTATTATGCCGTAATATAGTGTAAAATATGTATAAGGAGGCGGCGGCGCCGCTAAAGGCAACGCAAACGCAGCGGCTCACTGGAATCACATTCCGAGCTAGCAACTAGGCGCCGGGACGCGGTCGCGTATCTACATCAGTTGAAACGCCGACATCAACAACCTATATTCGTCTCTAAATGTAATCGCGGCAGTAACAAATAAAACTACACCCGGCTCCCCTCACGAGTTTCATTATAATGAATCGTTTAATGCTCACTTCAGTCGATCGTACAGTATAGGTAGTTCTCATCTCGATAGGACATTTTCTCTATTATGTATATAGATAATCTGTATAATATAATTCTTTCTCACTAATATCTACACCGTTTCCAAGGGTTACAGTTACATATAATCCTCGAGGGCTGGCGCCGCTCCGGCGTGCCGACCGCCTAGTGCGTCCATTTGCTCCAGGCTTGCTGCAACAAAATAACATATATATATATATATATTTAATAATGACAGAGTTCTCACTTTCGAACTTAAACTATATCCACTTGAGATCTATCTCTAGAACGCATGCCGCCACCGGGTAGGTATCAGCACAGGAACTCACTCGAGAAAGAGGGTTGTCACAAGAATTTAAAAGATAGCATATACATATTTTCACATTTGTTATACAAATTAACAAAGATAAATTGTGTAAATACAAAAGGGTTTGAAGATTATGGGTTACCTTCTTTGAAAATTTTCAAAATGGCGTATACATTATCATATTATAAGATGCGTATACATTATAATATAACCTATAAAAATCTATACTTAATATATACGGGATATCTCATGTAACAAAGTCGCCAAAAAGTCACGTCGCCTAGATACAAATTACTAAAGTTAAATAAAAATGTCTTGAACATCAATACAAAAGAATATCTTAAGAGCGTTCAGTTCAGATCTCGCATGTAATACCACTTCTATAGAGACTAGAGAACGCAAACTAAGATTACGCTCGCTTCCATGCAAAACCCCTATCGTTGTCCCGCACAAGTACATGTATTAGTACCGCATCAGTACCTGCTTGTCGGCGGCGTGTTGCGGGTGGGGCTGCTGCTCCCAGTGCTGGTGCTCGGGCGGCAGGTAGTGCAGCGGCAGCGCGTGCATCAGCGACAGTGCGGCTGCGGTGGCTCCGCCGCCACCGTAGGCGCCATCTAGTGTGTGCGTCGCACCCACAGGCCCGTGGGCGCCGACGCCCACACCTACGCCACTCATTCCGCTTACTCCCTGAAATATGTCGAAAGAATTAAAATTTCTGGCTTCTTTTGGAAGAAATCATGTACCCACATCCAATGAAACAAACGACATACAATTTGAGGCCAACGTCAGTATTTGGGCATTGTAAGTAAATCTTCGGATTGTTTGTACACTAGCAATATCTCGTGAAAGGATTACGAAAAATTATCTTGGCGCTGAGCGGTTGTAACGATCGATGCACGGAAGCGGCGAATGCGCTCTTAACTTAAAAACTACGTTGAAGTTATATTTCGGTCGATCATATCCCTCTTGAAGGGACGGACAATAGGTCATATTGTGTGCAGTAATCAAGCATATTTACGCTCCTGATCGCCATCGCAAAAAGGAGCAGGGATAGCGGCAGAATGATCTCCGGAAGCGGCTCATGCAGCACAAGCTCCGCCATCGAAAAAGCAAGGAAGTCCATTTGACTTCTCGCGAGATTATTGTATCTGTGAATCATCAAGCTAAGAAAACCGGGGACTTGCTCACTACTTAGCTGACGACGGCTCGCAATATCGTGAATCGTCCGAGATATGCGGATATATTAAAAACAGACCCCGAAATAGTTATGTAAGTTGTGCAAGCATTAGCATCAAGTGGGCCGCCAGGCCACATCCCACAGGGGGTAGGAGGCAGCGGTCGCGCGCACCTGGTAGCGGTCGTGGTCGGGCAGGTGCGCGTGGTGCGGCAGCGGCGCGTGCGGCCAGTCGTCTCCGCCGGTCAGCTTCCAGGCGCGCTCCGTGCCGATGGGTCGCGGCTTGCGCTCCTCCTCCTCACCCCAGCCGCCGGCCGAGCTCACGTTCACGTTCACACCCACGCCCACGCCGCGCTCCAGTAGCGACTGCCGAGATACCACCGCAATTTATATTATCACATTTGGATAAAAAAAAGGAGCCTAAAAATTGTTACGCTTGCCATATCATTCTAACCCTAGTTGCTTCTTTATATTTAAATCAGAAGTTTAGTAACTTCTGCTTAACGTAAAAAGTAACTTCTGATTTAATTTTTTTTCCTTATGCACTGTCCTGTAAACATTATTAAAATGGTTGAGAAAATAAGTATATGTGAGGCCATATAGCATTGTTAAGGAAATCTCCCTCCATATCAAGATACCATAGTTTGCTGCCCTATGCAAAGGGTACGAATGATAGTTTCGAAACTTATTTATATTGTTGGCCTGCACAGGAAGACAACAAGATTCCCTATCACGAGGTTTCAAATAAGCTCGGGTATAATGAGAGTAAACAATCCTCTGACCATTCTAGTATTGGTATGTGATAACGTAACACCTAGCCTTAAATATATTAAATATGCAAACGTGTGTCGAGATTTAATCATCTATTCTAGTCGAAATACGTACAATATCCAATTTTAACCATCTAAAAATAATGTTACCTGGTAGGGATGGTGGGGCTGCGGTGTATGCGGCATGGGCTTGGGTGACGGTTGTTGGTATGACATCAGCAACGTACTCAAGTTGCCCGAGTTGTTGCCGCCGGCAAACAGTTGCTGAAATCACGACATTGTGGTGCCATTATGTCATTGTTAATAATTTGTTATACTACTTATATATTACATTATAGGCCTCCTCTCATTTTTGATAGGGTTTCGGAGTCGGACATTCCGCCACGCTGCTCCAGTGAGAGTTGGCGAATTTCAATTATTTGTTTTTATTAATTTACGTATTAAACTTCATATACAAGAGAATGTATATAGGCGGACTTAATTCCAAAAGAATTGACTAGCATTCAACCTTTGGACGAGGCAGAGATGAAATGAAGTAGGTGTAGGTGACAAAATAGAGTACTAAAAAAAAAAATTAATGTTAATCTATATATAGATACAATATTTAAATACATTCACGCACATACATACATACATTTATTTACATTTATTAATAACTTAAATATTAAAAATATATACAAATGTAGTCTAAATAGACTATTACTGAGATGATATAGCATACCATAGCTTTCATTTTAAGCGTGTATCGACTGTTAGACGCTCTGATTTCGAGAGGGAGTGCATTCCAAAGAACGGATTGAACAGGAAAGAATAAACGGACAAAGCATGAGCTATGTGAGGGACACAGGAGTAGGAAATTATTAGACGAACGTAGGGTTCTGTCGTAGTCGGAGCAAAGGTAATGAAAGTGAGAAGACAAGTAGGAAGGAGCAATAGGAGACATCAGGATAGAATAAAGGGTAATGAATGCACGCAGACTACGGCGCTGACGAATAGGAGACCAGTTTAATTGTGAATGATAATATAATGTTAATGAATCGAATGCAGTTAATGAGAAGTCTATCGTATTTGTTAAGGAGATCTGCATTCGGCTGAAAATTTCTTTTTTTTATTCTTTCCCAGGTATTCAATTTCCTCGCGACGTTTACCTTCACCGCTGATCACGTGGTAAATACGTCACTTAAAAGCAATTTCAGTGGTGCCTGCATCAGAGATCTACACTCTGCTCACATTCATTCATCTCTCAGTTTCTATCATGAAAGTTAAGGGGATCGCCGGGTCCATCAGCTACTAAGATTTCATTAGGTTGACATGGACTAATACTGAATCGTATAGAAAATGATAAAACAGCTTTATCTTTACATTTGGACTTTAGCTGGGATTCGAACCTGAGTCTACGTACCTGCGCGTTGTGCTTGTGCTGGAGCAACGGGTGGCGCTGGGCGAAGTCAGGCGCGCGCGGGTTGAGGCGCGACACGTTCTCGACGCCTACGTAGCCGAGGCCCAGCGCTGCACCGCTCATGCCCACGCTGCTCGACATCGATACCGGCTAAAAAACAACATAAATATTTTAGTTAATAGTGTAATTAAATAACAATTTTAGCTGTTTCTCATTTAAAGATTAAATATTGCAGTTTAACAATTCGCCAGATTAATAGTAGATATCGACAATATCACAATTCAAAGAAATTCAAAACTATAATAATACTTATATTACACTATTTGTCGAATGTGCCGGATCAACGGAGGCAGCACTTCAGAATCGCAGAGTACCGGCGTGAAGTAGAGGCATATTTTGTTTCTGCGTTTCGTAAGGGGAGAGGTAACCGGAGGCACTCTCCCTGTCCCCATCCTCTCTTCCATGTCCCAAATATCCTTAAAGGCGGGCAACGTACCTGCAGCTGCTCTGGTGTTGCCAGATGTACGTGAGCGACGGTAATCACTTACCATCAGGTAAGTAACATGAATGTACGTGAGCGTCGGTAATCACTTACTTTCAGATAAGTAACATGCATGCACGTTTTTCTAATAAAAAATTAATAAACAGAACTACTTCATACCATCATGTTATGTCCATTCCTTGAGTTGTCTTGTTGGTAGATAGGTCCATTCCGGGATAGCCCGCTCAAATCCATTGCACTGACAGTGTTTCCTAAAAAAACATTTGAAATGAAACTATTATTTACGCATTTCACCGCGTTTAGATTTTTATTTCTGTTTCCGACGTTTTGAGTGCTTGACATAGTAATAGCTACTGTAGGAAAGTCTTTGTTTAAGAGAGCACGAGGGATCTGTGACAGTAAACACTTGGCTACCAAGCTTCAGCATGTTAAGTGTCAAGTGCTGTATGACACAACAAGCTTCGGGTTGCATGCCTCCGTTACAATGACCGTGTGAAGCCGGTCGTCGAGCGAGAACCTGCTGTATTACAGTTTGTCAGAGGCGTTACGGACAAGATTGGCTATATCTTGAAGAAGGCTTCCACAAAAATATTTTTCACATGAAAAAGATAAGTACATTTTTACCATCTGTCAAGTGCAATATCTGTCTACAAGATGCAGGAGTGTACAAGCTCGATTGTAAATGTGGTCTCTGTTACATAGGGAAAACTAAAAGATCTGTAAGGACCCGCCTTAAAGAACACATAGCTGATGTGTAACTCCGACGCTCTAGGATATCTGCAGTCTACGATCAGTCTCTTCATCGCCCCAACCATTACATCAGATTTATGAGATTTCAGATATATATAAAGTCAACAAATCCTCGAAAAATAACAAATTCCCGCCGAGTATGTTAAAGCCCGAGGCTATTAAAATCAAAAAAACATCCTTTCTTGCATAGACGAGATCTATCTGAAGCATTACTATGATTTTACTAGTATGTAGGAAGGTGTTTCAGTTTGGTAGGTAAAGAGAGCCAGTATAATTACAAGCATTATAATTCTAAGGCATTCCATCTTAGTCCTAAGGAGGTGACAACGCATTTGTACGTATT
Organism: Bhutanitis thaidina; assembly: GCA_029286595.1. Lineage (NCBI taxonomy): Eukaryota > Metazoa > Arthropoda > Insecta > Lepidoptera > Papilionidae > Bhutanitis > Bhutanitis thaidina. The sequence goes on along the minus strand of JAGSMS010000008.1, from coordinate 13,812,043 downwards.
TCCTCAAAAATGTAGTTAGCTTTTTTTTTAAATAGTATGTAATCAAGGAAATGTAGGTAAGCCGCGTCCATCTTTACGCACTTGTCCGCAGAGTGCATGTAATAAGTGCGAAAGCAAACTTACCGAGCGAGGCGGGTGGATGCTGCGGGTGCTGCGGCAGCTGCGTGTGCTGCGAGTGCTGCGAATGCTGCGACAGCGGCGCGTGCCCGGCGTGCTGTGCGTGCCCGCCGTGCTGCTGCTGCGGCGGCGGCCCGATGGGCAGCGGCGCGTGGTATGCTGGTGGCGCGGCAGGCGCGTACGCGGGCGGCGGTGTCGAGCCGTGCGAGGAGGCGCGCGAGCATGGCGAGCAACCGCCCGCGCCGCCGCCGCGGTACCCCGGCGCCTTGCAGGCATCCACCTGCGCAGCGCAAGCATCGACGTTAGGGGAGTTCGCGCACTTGCGACGACATAAATATCAATTAGACAACTTGTGTCTTTTAATTAAGGATACCTTTTGATATTTTCACATAATTGTTACATTTACAGGATAGTGAAGACAACTGGGTAGCCTACGGTATTAGCATATTCTTAGCGCAATATAAAGTATCCAGAGCACATAACAATTCACCAGTTTTATTTATTGGCCAGATCTCGGCATCACCATCTACACAGGTAATCCATATTGATCACTATCCAACGAATTTAACCTTAATATACAGTTTTCAATCACACAGTGTTTAATAAGTCTTATAATTCGTGTTTTTAACATGGATGTTACAGTTTCCGTCGACTTTTACACAAGCCAATATAAACCATGAAACAAAGTACTTATAGTAATAAAAAAAGACATAATACACACTATGACACATACTAACACAGTTAATATTCATATCCATACTATACACATTACAACAACGTTCCTTCCAAAAATCTAGTTTACCTGCACGCTGTGCACCTGCAGACTAACGAACGAGGTTCTGGCGACCTACAGATGGCGAAAAATACATTCAACTATACCGAACCCAATTCCCACAGACTAGTGATGGGCGCAGCATCACTAGTGCGCGGGGACGGACCGCGACTACCAGCATCAACCCGCCTACCCAGCGAGGTGAGTAAAGGCAAAAAATCCATACATGACATTCCAGCTTTTCTTGGAGCTTCCAAGGAAAGACCCGATGCCGACAGTGGACTTAAATAAGCTATTAAAATAGACACAAAATAAAATATGATGTGAATGTAGTAAAGAGTATAAAATTAAACAGAACAAGGAAGCGTGCGGTGCTGTGTTGCCCACCTGCGGCGGCGGCGGATCCACGTTGTGGTGCGGCTCCCCGGCGCCCCACATACCGCCCCCGCCCCCGCACCCGCCCGCCACCGACAGGTCCTTGAACAGCGAGTACTCCTGCGTACCGCCGCTGCCGCTCGTCTGCACACACCAATACAACACACGGTCAGAGCGCAAATAAGTTCGCCACACTACTAGTATGAGAGTTCGCGAACTTCAAGCGCATTCAAAATATTTTAATTTACATACATGTATCCCAAGAATACAGCATCGCATTGTAACGTAATCAATTGGTCTAGCCTATAGAAAATGATTAGGATATTTTTTTTTATTAAATTGTGCTAAATGAAATAATATCATTATCGAGATATTATTTTCATTAAAATATGCTTGATTATTTAAGCGACCGGTTAGCAATTACAGAAAAGATCCGATCCGTCGCGGCGTTCGGCGGGAATTTCAGCGACAATGAATCGCAAAAATTATGTCACTCTAAAATCTTCTTGCTGGCAAGTAATCTTTTGGTTTTTGCACAAGTTCTTTGATAATTTATACAGAGCCGACCATGAATAAATATTGAATTTATTAATCGTGAGCGTGGCATCATTGCGGCTCCCCCACGCTGCGTCTGCGCCACGTACCTGCGGCGCGGTGTTGATGTGCAGCGCGGCCGAGGCCGGGACGGGGGCGACCAGCGAGGCGTCTTCTGCGACACCCCACGCGGTGTCGGGGCTGTGCGGGCGCGCCTCGTGCCGGCGCAGCTCCTCCTCGCCGCGCGACGCCGGTGGAGATTCGCGTGACTTCAGCGGGGAACCGGCAGACGCTGCGCTTCCGCTCGGGCTGCTCGCTGCCGCCTGCCATGATAACATCTTTTATATATTAACTTTTCATAGATTTTCGAAGTAATCAGAAAACATTTACAAAAAATATTTTACAGAATGATAAAAATATTAGGAAGTGATCCAGTCTGTAAATTGTATTGACAAATAAAGACTTGACAGTCACTATTAACTATATACTCAAGTGATTTGAACATAATTAAAATAAATATAATTTATACTTTCGGTTATGGCAAGTGCTCTTTATGGTAGAGTATAGGATATTAAAGAGCTTGTGAAGCTTACTTGTGTCGTGGGGCGTGGTTTTGGGTCATTGGGCAAGGGATTACCAGCCGCAGGTGCGGCTGTGACTTTGGCGGCGAACGTGTGTCCGCGAGCGCCCACGATAGCGCCCGTGTAAGAGAGAGTTCCGGTCTTCATCGCGCTCGAAATACTCGCTACGCTCGGAATTGTAGACGTGCTCGTCCCGCTTGAAGATACTACTATGCTTGGCGCGCACGAAACGGCCGGTCGTTTCTCGGGCACTGTGATAGCTGAAAACGATTGTATAACACATTCACATTTAGTCCAAAGAAGTAGACAAATCGACTTAGTGAAATCAAACGGTCAAATAACCAGGGAGCTTTATTTGGGGAGCTTACACAGTTTATTTTTTTACACCGACTAAACCGTAAGAGATACATTCAAGTAATGTACTTAAGAATTAGCGACATGTATTTATTAATAAATTATCATAGTAGCCAGAAGCTATCTTCAAAACCCATACATCTCCTTTGGTAGGTTGTGCAATAAAAAAGTACGTACGGTGCGTGGTGTGCGCGGGCGCGTGCAGACGCGGCGGAGGCGCGCGCGCGGCGGCATGCTGCTTGGCAGGCGCGCGCGATGTGGGCGTGGCGCGGCTGCTGCTGCCCCCGCCGCCACTCGCTCCCTGCCCCGCCTGCACAACAACAAACTCCAATGAATTTCGATCGAATTCAGGCACCCATAGCATGCGTGTGTAAGGTGGTTTTCGATTTATTAACAGCGGCTATTTCTGTAAAAATATGTAATCCCACTATAACGGGTGCCGCGTTGCAGCGCCACGCCTCTATAGTACGGTGCGGAATAAAAAAATATGACAGAAGCATATTTAGCGGTAGGCGATAATTATATTTCGTGGATTGCAAGTCAAGCCACAAAATTGTGGACGATCTTACCTTGGGCGGCGGCTGTTTGGGCGGCTTCGGCTGCAGCGGCTGCGGCGGCGGCGGCGGTAGCTTGGCGCGCGGCAACAGCAGCGCGATGTCGGCCTCCGGGTCGCGGATCATCGCCGCGATCAGGCTAGCCGCTTGTTTCGTGGCCTCCGCCGAGCCCCTGCGCGAGAACACACAAACGTCATACACACAGCCGCATCATACATAAACACAAACAACAGCCCGTAAACGCTCCACTACTATGCACAAGCTTTTCAGCATAATTATTCGACAAAATCATGGTGCCAGCAAAAATCCCACCACACATTTTTTTTTATTTTAAAGACAGATATTCTCTAAACATGTTTGTTTTTTATCATCGAATATGTGCTAAAATCAGCATTTTAATGGAGGATATAACTCTGAGGCACTAAGGTTCAGTCATTTAATTGACTTCACTTGACCTTTTTATGGAGGCACACTTTCCCCTCTCTCCCGTCCCCTTCCTCCTCTCCCATCCCCAAATATTCCTAAAGGCCTGACAATGCACCTGCAGCTCCTCCAGTGTTCCATGTGACCCGCATGCTCGGTTGCTACCTATCTCACAAAAAAAAACTTCAATCCTACCAGGACCAAAACCATAGATAACTATTATATAGTGTGTACAGTACGCCAGCACAGGCCACTGACTTGATGGTGATGATGCGCTCGCCCTGGCCCTTGCCCTGCTTGTCCACCTCGATGTGCGCGCCGGTGGCCGAGCGGATCGCGTTTATGTTGCTGCCCGCGCGCCCGATCACGCGGGAGATTGCGTGGGACCCGACGGACACCTTCTTGCACCTGTTCACCATATTTATCACAATATTACACTTCATTCTTTTTTGGCACAGTTGAAACAGTCGATTTTTGTGGACATAGGCCTCTCCAAATCGAAAAATTTGCCGTAATATAGACCCTTTAATTAAAAGATCTTGCGTGTGAAGGTAACTGCACACGAAAAGTAAAAATATGTGCACACTGGATAATAATATTGAAAATAAATTTTCAAAACAAATATGTTTTTCCTACATTTATGGGTGCAAGGAATCATCCACAAAAAATATTTGTTATAATCGCTGTCTTAATATAAATAGTACTAATAGTAAATTACCCGGGCTCCACGGTGGACAGTGTTTGCACACTGGACTTTCGCACGACTTCCTTCCAGCCCTCTTCGCGTCTGCCACCAATGCAACCGCTTTTGGGAGACGTGCTCTTGCCGTCCGCCTCCCACCTGCTCATCAAATTGTTCCAATTAATTAATCTTGTTACACAATAAAAAAAAATTTGTTTCATTTGATATTTACAAATAGTTTTTTTGCATTCCCTTTTATACTCAAAGCTTTTTACAAAATAATAAGCTTCAATATACACTATGAATATTAATTTAAAATTAAGATAAAAAATAAAACAAAAATCAATGTCTTCTGTCAGATTTTAAAACATGCATTACAAAATTCATGTCAATAAAAAAAAAGAATAATAAATACAGCATGCAATTCGATGACTTTATTCTAGTCGTAGAGTTAGCTTCTAAATACTGCAGAAAATTATCCTGCAATTATTCACTGATAGTGTGTAACGAAACGAAACTTCATAGGGTTTATCTGTAGATATAATTGTTTTAGGACTTTTCTCAACTTTACGAATCCCCAACTGATGTTTGATATATCAAATAACGATATATTTCAATTTTTTTGAATATTTTCTGAAGCCTATATTTTCCTAGACAAAAAATATCATTTGAACATTTTATTTCTCAAGCAAAAATATCCGACACTGACAATGATTTTTGTTTTGGCCTGTACCGTAAATTTCCAACTTACTGATAGTTGCTGTGGATCTTTTTATTTTTGTCAGTCGTATCAAGGTCGTCTTTATCCACATTATGCCTAGTGGATTCGAACACTTGGCTCTTTCTTGAGCTAGTGCCATATTTGTTTACATTCTGTACTGTAATACTCTTAGAAATATCTTCTTCAGGTTTTCTGCAACAACATTATTGCTAATGTCACAAATTTAAAAGAATCTATGTCTTAATGGAACATGGGGCTTACACAATAATTGATTGACAGTTGGGTAGGCCAATCAAAGTCAAGGGATCATCTGATGTGCCACTTTTTGATAAGTTTGGTAACCAATACAAGTATACTCTAAATGCACGACTGATTTCTTGGAAACAAAAACAATCTCGCACAAATATCACATCTTACAGAACGTTTGGATAACTGTTAGTGACTTTGACTGGTTCGATTGTTTGTGCATAAGCAAATTGTGTGTAAATGCACTTACAACTCCAGCAAAGTCTTAGTATGTATTAGTAGGACATTCAATAGTAATTGAAATAACCATTACAATTTAACACGGAACAAAAATTGGAATATAAGAACTCATGCCTGCCACCTAGAGGCGTAAGTAGAGATTTTGGTTTCTCTGGCGTTTTTTACATACTTATATTTACACAAACACTGTCGTCGGATATGGATACTTTAATCTTGACCCTACACAAGTATATAGCCAATTTGGTAAAGATCTAGAGTCCCTTGGAGAAACAATAAATAAGGTGTTCAATTATTATCAGTAAACTGTATCCCAGCCATTATAACTACAAGATAAAGCATACACTGAAGGAAAAAAAAAACATGCAACTTTTATGAACATAAATTAAATTATGAACCAAATTTATGGAGTAGTTATATCAAATTTGCTAATTAACACCTGGAGAGAACTTTTTGTTACTTAATATATTGAAGTTATTGTGTATAAAGATTGCATTTACAATAAAAAAAAAGTGTCAAGATTGAGAAGAGTCAATTCCATTTGAATGCAGCATAGAAATTTGTTAACATATGTTACATTCAAATCATAAAGTATAATTAGCAACGCACTTTAGTTACAGTCTCAAAGGGATTAAACTGAGGTTTAATTACCATGGATGTTTACTAAAAAGCAAACTACACATGTACAAAAATTGTCACGCGGTTCATAACAGGTCTGTTATTTGCGAGAAATCCCTGTCAGGCGGCGCCAGAGCTAGTTGGCGGACGTCACGTGTCCATGCAATATAGATAATATTTTTTGTTTCTTAGACATACGGGTTTCTTAGCGATGTCTTCATCACAGAGCGAGTGGAATTTGTTATTTAATCGCTATTAATAATTTCACTCGCGTACTATGAAATGTACAACAAGCGTTGGGCTCATGCATAGACACGGCTGCACAGAGCTATAGAGAAGTATAAGCGATAGAGCGAAATTGATACGCACTTGTCTTTACGGTCGGGAACGCGGCGCTCGGGCGGCGGTGGCGCGGGCGTGGGCAGCGGCTTCACGGGCGTGGGAGGTGCGACGGGCGGCGAGCTCGGCGCCACATTCTCTTTCTCCTGCTTCTTATCCGCCTTGAGCCCGCTCTCCTTCTCCGCTTTCGTTTCTAACTTCGCTTTTGCCTGTAAAAACTTGTATTGTGTCGAAATTCGAAGACTGAAATGGCGTAATTTGTTTTGTTACTTAAGGCGCGTCTGATGCGATAATATTTTTGGTTAATCGAATATTTAAACATTGTTATACATAGCGATCGGAAAACATCTCAATTATAAAATGAATACTTTTTGGGTAAATTGTTCGAATTGTTCGACTGACACATGACACGGTCATCGAACAATATTTTGATCGCTATAATTATCGTAGCAGATGCAACATTACACTTAACTTTACGAAAAAATATAATTTTTTAGTTAAAATGCGTTATTAAAACATTTCGATATTTATCTATGAATAATTTGATTGTTGACTAACTTTATCGGGTAGTTTCTTAGACGGCGGCGGGGGCTGCAAGGGTACAGTCTTGTCATCTTTCTTCTTCTTTTTGATTTTAGCGATATTCGCTGGCGGCGCCTTTACGTCAGATGATGAACAGGAGCCCTGTTATTTAAGATTTGTTATTATTATTTGATACCATTAAGCAGTAAGTTGCAAATATACTACTAAATTAGTAAATTAAATAACATTGTTTATTCTTTCTGTGGTCTTGCTAAATATACATTTACCTACTACTTTTATAATGATTAGAATTAATTTAAACCTGTGAGTTAGCGTCAATGCCAGAGTCCCCCTCCTCCTTGGCGACGGGCTCATCGTCGGGCTCGCCACCTTCCGAGCATTCGCCGAGAGCTTTCTCGCAGTACAGAGAGTTTTTGTCGTTTTCCGCTTGTAGCTTTCGCCTTTCCTCCTATAGAATAAAATACTTGTGAGTAACTATTTGTGAGTTACATTAACACTAATGTTTATATAGTAGCAGTTACATGTTAAAATATTGATTATCGTGTTTGTCTTATATTTGATTCGACATTAGATATAATCGATATCGTTTCTAAATTGTTTTAAACTCGTTCACTTATCTCTTCGACTAGACATCAGCCTTACCATGAATGCCGAAAAAATACTCTGCATGGAGAATGGTCCATACTCTAACAAAATTAAACCACAAAACTTTTACCAGTCGAAACATTTACAGAACAACATCGTACATGCAGTTGTGAGAGGCAATGCAACGGGCGCACCTTCTTCTCCATCTTCTTCTTCTTCTTGCGCTCGCGGCGACGAGCGGCGGCCAGGCGGCGGCTCTCCTCGCGGCAGCGTTCGGCGTCCAGCTCCTCCAATAGGATGGTGGCGTTCTGGTTGGCGCGCGCCGCTTGCGTCTCCTTGGCCGCGCGGATGACGCGCACGCACTCCTGGCACTTCTCCAGCACCTCTTTGTCCGAGATTGTACAGATGTACCTGCGCATCGCCCCACACAAGCACACCATTAGCTTGCGCTCAAAAATTATTCTACCATAGCCGAGTGGTTAGGGGAACTGCCACCGAGTTAAAAGGCTCGGAGTTCGATCTCTTAAAATGGACAGTTAGTACCAATGAGTTTTTCGGAACTTACTATGATATGTATCGATGATCTAGACAGTAAGACGACAAAAGGCTCACTACCTGTCACATTGTCCCAAATAAGCTCCAGTGAACAGTAGGATAAAATTACTAAAATAAATGTCTAGACCAGACTTCATCAAAGCTTATTATTATTATTTATGTATCAAAAGTTATAACCCTTTTCTTGGTATACTTTATCATCTAAATAATAAAACTTTGAACAACAAAGTTAGTCCACTTCAATAACAATACTAAATTTAACAGTTCACTATTAATTATAACAGAAGATTTACTCTGTAATTAAGATTGAATGATTGGTTACTTCTTAAAACACTAACCTTGTCATTTCCTGGTCGGAGGGGAATTGCGTGACAACTCCAACCATCCATTTGACCACTTTTGTGTGGCCCTTTCGGAAGGCGGCCATGAGGCAAGATACCTGCAAAATGTTTTTTCTACGTTATAATTGTATCTACACATATATATACATCTTAAAAATTAAGTTACCGAATTGTTTTTAATACATTTTTACTGCAAGAAATATATCATATTTTCACAACTCAAATAATTTTCCGTGCTGAAACTAACAGTTACAATTATCCAGACCAGATATATAATGTAGACATTTTACTAATTATCAAAAAACTGTGTACGTCATCTGTGCTGAATGTTAAGTCAGTGCGGTCGAAATAAATCACCACGCTACCTAACATAGGTGGCGGTAAAGGCGAATTCCCTCCCCTTCCAACCCAGCAGTGGATGCTAAATTAATAATTATGATTCTAAGTAGCAACCTTTCTATTGTCCTGTGAGTCGATGTCGGCGCCGGCTGCATACAGCATCTCCACGACCGCGAGGTGGCCGCCGTTGGCCGCGAGCCACAGCGGCGAGTTGCCTTTCTTATTTTTCACCTCAACTGCCGCTCGCCTGTTTTCAAACAATCACTTCACATCTATTTCTTATATAATCTTTAAATAATGTAAATGAAACTAATAAAATAATAGCTTTAAACCCACTCCTGTTTGCGTATAACTTCTGAACTTCTAAGTGGTTATAATTTCGATTTACTACAACATGATAATTTTCTTGAGGAAGGTAGAACTATGTATAACACATTCGCATTAATTTAATATATTACAGATCTGATTGTGCGAAGCCGGTGCGTTAGCTACTCATTAATATAATGCACTTATTAATTGCTTCGGTTTACGTTTAATGACTATATTCATCTGAGAAGAATAATAGTAAAGGTATGTAAATGTATCATTACTAGTAAAACTGAGGTATATTATTATTAATTTAAAAAAGGTGGGAGCAGCATCTCTAGTGCGAGCGTACCAGTACTACGCTCATCAACGCAAGCCAGATTATGTTGACGTTTTCATGGAAAGGCCAATGTCATGCAGTGGACTTACTTATGTGTAACTTACTGAATAAACGAGATTGCATTCTCTACCATTCGACCTAAATTTATATAGGCTAATTAAGAACACAGTATCATAATAATTTCTTGTATTTACACGAATACTACACATTTGAAATGAAACTATAATTTACGGATATTATCCGGTTTTGTTATTATCTATTTATTCCCTAAGTTTCGGCTGCTTCAGAACCCGTGGGTCACGAGGGACTGAAGTACCGTTTAAATATAGGTACAATAACGTATGGAAGGTCTGCGGTGCATGCAGGGTGTGGGTACGTGCGGAGGGTGCGTTACCTCTGCAGCAGCAGCTCGACGAACTTGGTGTGTCCCTTGTCGGCGGCGATTGTGAGCGCGGTGTCGCGCGAGGAGGGTACGGGCGGCGCGTTGACGTCGGCGCCCTTGTCCAGCAGCACTCGGCCCACTTCCACGTAGCCGCCGCTGGCCGCCTCCATGAGCGGCGTGAGGCCCGTCTTGGCGCGGTGCTCCACGTTCGCCTTGCGGTCCAGCAGCAGACTCACCACCTCGTGCCGCCCTGACGGTCATACCAAAAAGCACATGTTACATGTATGTTAGTAGTGTTAGCTTTTGATACTCTTTAACCGCGTCTGCTGCCACAACAACTTACGTTCATTATGTGGCAGCCTAGTTCTCTACCTAGGACACGTCTGGGTAGGTACCATTCCTTTAACTGCCGATAGAAAAGTACATACAGCCAGGCTGTGTGGCATTATTTTTAGTACTCAGTTTTGTTAACTGTAACCTTCTTTGATTAAAGTTGTTTTTGGGTGCCCATTGGCTTTATTAACCACTTACCATCAGGTGCTTTGTTAGTTCGTTTATCAAATTATCTTTTCCATTGAACATGTTGAATGAACTAAAAGAAAGTAGTTTGGTTAACGTTTTCGTCTTCGAGGAGAGCTACTCAATTACTGACCATCTTATTTCGCTGTCCAAACTTATTTTGCTGTATGGGTAGTTTATATGAAGTAATCATAATTTAAATACTCTCTGGATGAAATATTATTCAAATGTTGCAGAATGTCACCATGTCCACCATTTTTAGACGAACATGTTATAGAAACCATGTTTTGTTTGTTAAATTATAGTATGTACGTCCTTTAGAATGCATGATGCATGCCAGGGGAGGACTACAAACTGTGAAAATAACTAATGCCATAGTAGGACATGCATATTTCTCCAAACTTCTATGAGTATTTGGTTGGCTGTATTAAACAATAATCCGGCTTACATACAAAGTCTGCTTTTAAGGTATATACCTTGGAAGCAGGCAAGTGTGAGAGCTGTGTTGCGGTTAGTCTCAATCTGCGCGTTGATATCGGAGCCGCAGTCGAGCAGCAGCCGTACGGCCGCCGTATGTCCGTTCATAGCTGCCAGCATAAGCGGAGAGATGCCCAGCTTCGAACCCGTGCGAGAGTTTATTTCCGCCTGAAAGTAAACACGGCGGTTAGCATTCTATTTGCTTGAAAATTACAAGACTTGTGAAGCACATAGCTTAAAAATGTGATCCCGTCTGATCTTCAGATTACGTATATTATGTATAACTGAAAATATGAAATTACATTAAAAATTTATGGGATTCTTTTGACTTGTTCCAGAGTCTAAGGTAATTTAGTGCAAGCGACACTCCATAATCGCAATACATCATGACTCGTTAATAGTAAATTCAGAGGGATTTTTTTAGAAAGGATATTTGTTAAGCCAAGATATAACTTTAAACTAAATCTGTTGCCAGTACTAATATTACTGATAACTATTAAAACCAAGCCCAAGAGCCGCTTAATTCTGGGAGTGTTTCATGACAATAGTCAAATGGTAGGCTCGAACTTGCGGCGTCATGTTTTGCAGCGCGTTCGCAAACTACCCCATTAGGCTATTCGCGATTTAAATAAACGACTGGAGTGTGACCTGGTGGTGCAGCAGCAGGCGGATGATGTTGACGTAACCGCCGGACGCGGCGAGCGAGAGCGGCGTGTAGTCGGACACGTTGCGGTGCTCCTTGTTGGCGCCGCGGCCGAGGATCAGCTCGACCACCTCGTAGCGGCCGCCGCTGCACGCCAGCGACAGCGGCGTGTCCTTCGTGCGCTCAGACTGCGCCTCGATGTCCGCGCCGTGGTTCAGCAGGATCTCCACGATTTTCTCATGCCCGGCGGTCGCCGCCAGGATCAGTGGCGTGAAGCCCTACCATTCAATCATATTTGCATTAAATTTACGTAAATTAGTGTGAAAGTACAAATAGAAATTTTTTCTTTTTTTATAGACATTGTTAAAATTTTACAACAATATTTTTTATTAAATGCCAATATAAATCTGTATCTGCAGCTTCTTTAATTTAAAATATCACTAAAAAGTATTGGTCAGCACGCACACAGCCGAATTCATAAACAATACTCGTCCAAGTAAAGAATCTTGTAAAATTTCTCAATGCATTTATATAGGTTTCAGGGATATAATAAATGTGCCTTCATTGTGAGCTCATGGTAACATTTGTGAATGAGGGCGTCGTACCGAGCGAGGGCAGTAGGGTTTACCTTCTTGTCGCGGTGCTCGATGTCTGCGCCGCGCGAGAGCAGCAGCTCGACGAGGTCCTCGTGACCGCCGGCGCAGGCAAGCGTGAGCGCCGTGTCGTGATTGGAGTCGGTCTCGCCGTCCACGTCCATGGCGGAGTAGGCAGCGGGGGCGGGCTGCGGCGGCGCAGCGCCGGGCTGCTCCGCCCGCACGCCCCGCACGCTCCCCGCGCGACCCTACACACGTACACCGCAACACATTTATTTTAACTTTCGACAGGAAAAAACACAACAGGAGGCATTCTCAACATATAGGTAGTAAAGGTTGAGTAGAGTACTCGTATATGTAATGGGTGCAGAACAAAAACGTAAACCACCGACTATGCACCGTAACACATTTGTGGTAATATATTACATAATAATAATAAGCGCTCACCCAACACTGACCACACCAGTGTTTTTTTAAAAAGATATTTCTCATCTAAATAACTTGTGATGCACTTGTCATTCTTAATCGTTAATATTAATATTTATCTCTAAAAATAAATTGAATAAGCTCTACCCAATACTAGAATGGTAAGAAGTCTAGAAATTTTAGTCCTTTTAACCCACTTATCATCAGAGCTTATTTGGGACAACGTGATAAGTGGTGAGCCTGTCGTTGTCTTTGTCCATTCCAATGCCACAAATCGTACATTTTCTTTAAAAAAAAAAATCATTGTCGAACTCACGTCTCGTAATTCGCTCACTCGGCTATGGCGGATATATTGGTAATGTATTATCATCAAAATACATTATGAACCATATGAACCATAGCCACGCGCTCCGACTGTGTTAAATAATTCCCTTACAAACCAGGGTTTCGTTTATCCAAGATACCAATAAACGAAATCGAGGAATACCTTCTCACGGAATGGTTGTGAAATATTTTTATGATACAGTGTCTGGTCGATAAGGTTCCTGATGTCTGGTCAAGTGGCCACACTTAAACATTCTGTTGCAATTCTTCATAGGTTAGGCAGTAGGGGCAATACTTTGATCTGTCAACCGACAGAACTATAAAGTGATAGATTATATTATAATATGCCTGCACATGATGCTTAGTTGCGTCGCTACTAGCCGCAAATACTTACGTAATTAACTATTCTAGTATTAGTAAATATTTTTGTAGCATGTTTTAAAAGATACAATGGTCCAAGCAAATGTCAAAATGTTGGGATGAACAATTGGAGAATCGTCAAGGTGATAACTTTGTTATCACTATAACTATAATACATTAACACAGGTCATAAAATCATTGGGAAACAAAGTGTCCCCAGCAACAAATAAATAAACCGCATCCAGTAGCCGGACTCGATGAGTTTGACTAGAGCATATGTCTCAATGTTTTAAACTAATGGTGAATATTCATCAGCACCAAAATATTTAGACAAAGCAAAAGAACAGAGCTCAATGAGAACAATTTTAGTACAGCCAGATTGTTATAAGCACAAAATAACTCCAGATGGAAAGAAGGACTTATGGACTGGACAGATGTGACTGTTGTTTGTACACATCCAGCAATTAATCTCGAATAAAAGTAGGTTAAGGCCAGGCTTGATAAAAATGAACGTGGTCTACAAAAGAATATTTGGAAAGGAAGTAGATATATAGTTTGACATGAGGGTGTGCTCAATATGGAGTTTTGCCAGACGTGGAGAGGGTTTTATTATTATCAGTACGGACCTTTTCTTTAGCGCTACGGAGTTGTTGGCGTGGTGCGGTGGCGCCTCACGTTTAGGGTGTGGCTGGGGCTGGGGCTGGGACTGAGGCTGGGGCTGGGGCTGTGGCAGGGGCTGGGTTTGGGGTTGGGGTTGAGGCTGAGACTGGGGCGCCGCCACCGCGCCCGCTCCCACTGCCTTAGTCGCGTTCGCACGCGCTATCGCCCTCGCCGCCGCTGCCGCACCCGCTCGCGCACCCGCTGCCATTGCCTCGGCCGCGTCCGCGCTCATACCCGCACCGGTGCCCGCGGGCTCGCCCGCCATGCCCGCGCTTGTGGTTGTTCTGGAAAATATCTCACATCATATTTAAATTGATTGAGCTATGCTCTCCCTTACATACCAGTATAGCACCTGCTTATTTATCACACCGAAAAAAATACTAATGCAGAATTTAAAAAGTTCTTAGGTTCCTCTTCTCTAATCCATTTCAGAGACCCATAAACAAAACTTTGATAATAGTTAAGACCCGCAAAATCTATGCACTATGTCACCGTACATAGTTGGCACACAACCTGACCATTTCACCATGAAAAATTGAGACACGGTACAGTCATTTAACTTAACAATACACGCGGACAAGAGCGGGGACAGTCTCCGTCCGGTCGGCGCAGCGCGAGTCATTTGTTACACCCTTCCACTTTTACTTGCACTCGCGCTTCTTATAAATTCTTTTATAAATTATAAAGTCCCGTTTTTTAAAACGATAACAGTTGTACAATAATATTATAGTAGTTATACACTGCACTATAGTCTTTCATTGCTCCACTGAACCATCGAACCCATCAGACACATTCGATATACGTAACGTTGCCACCACAGTAACGATGATTTACCTATGGTCTTCATATGGCAAGGTAGGAGGTGGCAGCGCAAAGTGAGGCTGCAGGTCAGGCAGAGGTTCATGTTCGTCGCTTGCTCCGCTGCCCGCTACGCTTCCCGTCACGCTGCCCACTACGCTTCCCGCAACGCTGCTCGTCACGCTCCCCGCTACGCTCGCCTCTCCGCTCGCGGGTGACGGCGGCCGCACTCGGTATTGACAGCCGTTGCCCGCCTGCTATATACACAAATGATATTATAATACATGAAGAGAGATTGTAAGCTTGTGTCTTATAAATTTTATGACGTAGCCTAGCCGGGTGCCGCCCTCCACAGGCGAGGCGGAGTCGCAAAGGAAAGCGCTGTTATAAATGTTTCAGGACTCTTTAGTAGAGGCTCACCGCTGATACGTGAACAATAGCATAACGCGACCACTCCGTGTTAGCGTTTCGGTACTAGTGAGATTTTTCTGCGCGAGTGTTTTCCGTGGACCCGCTGCGGAGATGATAGAACCGTAAGATTTTAGTTAAAGCAAAGGTTCTTACATAATACTCGCGAATGGCGGCTAAGATTTAGATTATCAAAGTTAAAAATAGTTTTGTAGTAATGGGGGTAAGAGACCAGTATCAGACAATAAATTTAGAAATAGATAAGTATCTTTAATAATAATAAAAGTAATCTTACACTTATAAGTAATGTATTTACCGCGAGATCGACGTGGTGTTGGTGGTGGTGATGGTGGTGGTGGTGGTCTTGCCGGGCGCCCCAGTCGGTGGTGAGCGCCTCCTCGGTGGCGGCCAGCAGGCGCCGCGTCTGCCGTTCATGCTCGGCCGCCTCAGCCTCCGAAATTGCTTCCACGCCGCACTTGTTCGCTAGAATCTCGTGCGATTTCTGTTGCATTACCTGCGTAAATATGACGGAATAAGCTTGCGATGGACGTCAAATGGAACAGATGAAATTATAAGGATTCCATTTTGGACACTTGCAACTCCAAAAACGTCGCAATTCATGTAGAATTGGTACAGTAGAAACATTTTTAAAATCATTGAGCAGTGAAGAATTTCGATCACGGCGACAACTTGCGGTTTCTGTCGGCAGTTGTCAACTGCGCAGGACATATTATATATTATAGTAGCGCATTGGAAAGTGAACCTACCTGCAGCACTAGCGAGCGCAGCTCGTGCGGCGGCAACGCCACCAGCGAGGGCACCTCTCGCTGCAGGTACGTGAGCACGGCACCCAGCTCGCGCGCCTCCACGCAGCCGCCCGCCGCCTCGCTCAACTGCTGCAACCAAACCCCACGCATTTACACCGCACACCTATTCACTAGCAGTCTGTCAAATACTTTAGAGTCACCAAGTGATTAGGGGATGTTCCTCTAGATTGGCCCAAATAAGCTTTGGTTAAATGTGTGGGTTGCAAGGACTATTATGTCTAGTACTCTAACCATCCTAGCATTGGGTAAATACTGTTGTGAGAGCTTGTTCAATTTATTTTTATAGACAAATATTAAGATAAACGATTAGGAAGGACCAACCATCATTGTTATCTAAATGAGAAGTATCTATTAAAAAAAAAACATTAAATAAACTGATAAGCCGCGCCTTTTCTAAGTGATACGACTCTTCTACGGTTTCTGCCTAGGAGCCGTTTTGAGTAGCTACCCCAACCTCTTACCCATGTCAGTCTTTTGCAACCTCTAGCCCATTTCAGTTGCATCTAATCCATCTAATTATCAGTGCAACCACTGTTGTGTTCCAGTTTGAAGGGTATAAGAGAGCCAATATAATTACAGGTTGTGGGGTATTCCATCTTAGTGTTCGGGGACGAAAACCTTCTTTGGTGGGAGTTGTTTGCGGATATCCACCAACTGCAATAGCCACTGAAATTCCATCAGGTGGACCATTAGCTTTTTTGTCACTTCAATCATATAACAAAAACTTACCTTATTCATATATACAATAGAAAAATTCATAATAAATATTCTATTTGTTATTTCTCAAGATGATGATGCACTATCATTTAAGAAAAAACACTAAATAAATTAATTTTTTTTTGGTTTATCTACAATGGTCTATGTGAGAAGTATGCTATTATTACCTCCAATAAACAAAGTATGTATTAAGTACATGATAAATATAACAATACAATGCACAAATAGATTCCTGTACTATGACAAAGCATAGAACATTACTGACCCGGTGTCTCACAACTCACCATAAAAAAAATTACATCAGGAAAAGATTAGAAATAATAGAATTCTATTTCATTAATTCCTATTGATAATTATATACCTGTGGCAAATAAAGTTCGGGCCTCTGATGTAGTTCAGGTGGAAACTGCTGTTTCTTATGTTGCTGCTGTTGCTGGTGTTGCAATTGTTGTTGCAATTGTTGCTGCTGCTGCTGCTGCTGCTGTTGTTGCTGCTGCGCCGCGAGCTGCTGCAGTTGCTGCTGCTGTAGTTCTTGCAGTTGTTGCTGAAGACATTCCATATTATGATTATAATAAATTAAAATAAATATTTATTTTTTTTATACTGACTAATGCAATACAACACTAACTCGAGTCTTCACAGAGTTGGCAGAGATATGTCAATACTTCCAACCGTTAATAATAAATATAAGAAGTGTAAATCTATAATAATATATTTTATATATCTAATAATAATATAAAAGTTGTTTCAGTTCTAAACATGGCAAACTATTTTTGTGTAATTCTAAAATGTTAAGTACTGTTATATGTAATAGGGGTTAAAGTATGAACTGGCCACTCCATAAACCTGCATGGTCCATTATTCGAGGTCAAATACGGAAGCAATGCCCTAATGCGGAGGTCACTCTTTGAAAATTGACGGCAACTGTTTGGTGGTCACTTCAAAGTGTAATTGTCTATAGCTTTTTGAAATCCGGTGTATCAATAACAGGAAGTGTCTATTATGAAGAACTTCGAATAAAATTTGGGAAACTCAGAAATACAACCCCGAGTCATCGATCGATCTTTGACATTATTGCTCCATGATAACGCAGGGCCTCAAAAAATTCTTTTCAAGGAAAATTAATATTGTTATCAAGGGAAAAAATATTGGTTTCAAGGAATAAATTGTTTTCAGGAATAGATACGAAATTCCTTTCTAGCCTTTGTAGAGTACAGATCCCAGAGTTCTATCGTAAAGGCATATTGATCTTCCCTGAAGATGGTACAAATGTATAGATAATGATACTTCGATAATTTTTTTTTATTTTTTCTTTGAAAAAAAGGTTTATGAATTTTTCAACATAAAACGGTAATTACATACTTTAACTCCTAATACTATATAAAGGAATAACTTCAAAAACTTTCCAATAACTACTAAATTTTTTCTAAGTAAAGTTATTAAAACACTGTGTAAGAAATGTAGAAATACTTTCGCTTCGTCACCCACTTCGCTAACATGCTCTCCCAGTCGTTGCAGAGCTTCCAGAAGCAGGTACTTGTAACCGAACTTGGTACATTTACGCGCGGCTTTCGCACGGGGCCGTTCGCAAATTGGAAACGTCTAGATACAAATGTGCCAAATAGTACAAACACTCAAAAGCAATGTACCTAATTCAGTCTTTGACAATATTTTACTCGAGGTTTAAACTACTTCACATAAAAAGATGGAACACCACCTCTAAGTAACGGGTGGAAACGCTGCAAGTACATTTTCGGGGAGCAGGGTTATGGGGATCAGGGTTATGGTGAGCAGGGCGGAGCCCGTCACGCGACTATATTGCGATAAAGCAGGTTGATGAGTTTTACATTTATTCGAAAATATTATTGATAAAATATTACCCACTGCCAAGCACAATGTAAATTAGTACTAAAATTTTAGGGGTGTTGGCACTGGTGATCTAGCTTTGTTTCAATACTGCGATATATAAAGCAAGCGACAGCCTTGACCAACACTGGGTATCCCTTCCCAATAGAATTTTTACTGTTGCAACATGTCAAGAAGTATTTACCACAATGTCTATGTAAGCGAGCGTCCAACATTATTATTTATATTTACATTCGGTTATTGATAGAAAGCATGCTAAACCTTAATTAATTTTGAACAGTTTTCATTGACAGTTTTAAAGTAGATTAAATTTGAAAATAAACATTTAAAAATGATTTGTTCTAAGTAATATTTGAGTAAGCAGTAAGGTCGCGACGTAATGGAATAAACCAAACCATCTCGTCATCATAAAAGTTCACTATGTACAAGGTAGCACAAGGGTGAACTAGTAAAACATGACCTATGTGTGATGGTAAAACCGTCTCAAACGTGGCAGTGTTTAATGTGTGAGGCGAGGATCTCTGTAATAATTGCGTTTACGGTGAATACTTTCAACAGAGGATAGGCCTACGTCCAGTAGACCACCAACAGGGATATGATGATGAAACTAATGAAAATATATAAATTTATAACTGCAACACACCCCCGATTTGTAAACATACCTGGTTAAGGTCGGTAGCTAATTGCTGCACTGGGAATAATTGTTGCGGAGGGGGGTACGGTGGAGTGGTGGGTGGATGAATTGTTGTTACACCTGTGCATAGAAAAACATTAATTTAACATCTTCAGTATTAAAATGATGAAACAAATAGAACATCAGAATTAAAATATCTGGTGCCCTTTCAAAATAAATAGTATATGACATGTTGTAAATCCAATGATAGCGATGTACTGGTTACTCATTTTCTAGAGGAGCATGGGGGAAATACAAATAATAGAAATTGGCGACGCTCGAAAGCATACACGTGTGTGAATATTATAATGATCCAATACATAAATATCTCATAAATTATTTGTAAAGCACATTGGCACCAATACTCAAACACTTTTATCAATTGTCCTATATAATATATGTATTTAAAGTAATATTGGAATATCAATTATTGATTAAATAGGGACTTAATGTCCTATGTAACTTCAAAATTTGTTTTCATATTAAATGTATATATATATATATAAATGTATTGTGATCCTGCAGACTTGCCTTGAGCGCAGAACTGTAGATCCAGGGCGTGAAGCGCCGACGTGGCGAGCGTCGGTGGACCTTAACACGAAAGTATATTTTATTATAACATAACGATAAGTAAAAAAGAAGTGTAAATTAGATAAAAAAAAATAAACAATAGTGTTACAAGTGTCCGAATTTTTTCGTACTAGATAAATTGAGCAATATTGAGTATAACTTTATAATGACAGATGACCTAACTTTTTACATTGTGTATAAGTAAAGGTCACATGTGATTCAAAAGATTGTATATTGTAAAAAAACAGGTACATGAATAATAAAAAAATAAATGTTTATGCCAATATGCCTTCTATGAAATGATTGATGAATAAGATTACAATATTCAGCATTGTACCTTAAATTATGGTTGTAAAGAATGTAACAAATCAAACCACAATAACAGTTATGTAAATATAATATACAAGGTCGCTGGGCCGCAAGGTAGTTTCTTACCCGAGGCATCAGTCAATTCAAGCATGGTCCTCTCAGTCTCTGGCAGTGTATCATTTCGAGTTTGTCCCGTGAGCACTTCAGGTCGCTGTGAATAACAAACTTTAGTATTAATCTTTATAAACGAAAGCAGTCTAGCTCGAAGATTTCCAATAATAATTTTTTTTAAGGATTAGATCATGATAATAATAGCAAGAGCGAATAAATTTACACACTAGTTATTCTTGTTGTAAACACCAGGAAGACCATAGCTTGGTGTACATGCATTTTAACAACTTAGTGTACCTGTCAAGAATGTAATTAGATACTACAAAATATTAATGTCTTTAGAATTTCACTTTCTTATTAATTAGTTAATTTGACTCTTCAAAAGGTTCAAAAATCCACATTCATAAAGAGGACATCAAATTTTTTTTTAAAAAGTAGTATGTAATTATGATAAATTCAATTAAAATAAGAATATTAAAACCAATTCTATATTAATAAATTGCCAGGAGAAAAAATATATTAATAAACAGCTCTCTTTTGTGTCTCTTTCTTTCAGTATATTTTGACACTTCTCAAAACAATAACTGCAAAATAAATAAAATAATTGAAAAAGAGCAAGTACATAAACAATACATTCTCTTTAAGATACACTCTATGTAAAATAGTAACAAATATTATGAGTATTAAACTAAGTAGTTTGGGCAGGTGACATATGGAGACTAAACAAGTTACTAGTACTATGTACCCATAGCCAAAGAAAGTTGTTATCAGTAGGAAATTACCTCTACAGTAAGTTACACTCATATTTTGTTTGCTGGATATGAATATTTCAAGGATTTTTCTAACACTGCTAGTAAAAGCAGACATCTGGATAAACAAATGAATATAAACAAATACAGCAGTACCAATATAATTTGGTTCATGAAAATTCATAACATTACAAGATGTTATAGCATTTTTTTGGTGTCTCAGTATTCATTTTTCTTTGCTCATAGAACTATTTAAAAATATCCAATCCATTTAAGATTTTAATCAATGTTATTAAAATTCCCAACTTTTGTTCTATTTCTATGATATTTATTTTTATTCACAAATAATAACTTTACTTTAGAAAAAATATGAAGATTAGAAATTGTGTAACAAAAGTTGTTGCTTACGTTATAGTTTCATTATGACACATATTGTATAGAGGGTTATATAATATAACTCTGTCAGTAAATTAATAAGTAACAATATATTTAGAACTATAAAACTTTTTTTAAATAGTTATTTATTTTTCGCCACACCATACTGATGACTTTGCTCGCATTAGGTTGATATTACAATATAGCGTGGCCCATCTTTTTTTTCAACAATATATCACCAATTCTTTTTTATTTGCCGTATACCCAAAAAGGAGTGAATAATGCAGGAAATACGTTCGCATATAAATAGCCAATAAACATAATTACAAATAATATATGCATACTCTCATCACAAAATTAACTAAAATATACACAGCAGCAATATATTAAAAAACAGACAACAAATAAGATTTTACACTAATTAAAGGTCCCATAATATTAGTTGGTAATTTTACTTGCAAACAACTACAATATAATATAGAAGAATATAATATAGAATAATTTAATATAAAAGGGTACAGCTATTAAGAAGTCTACAATTGAAAGAAATATGACTCACATTGAGCTTTTTTTCAATGTTGTTTTTATTTTTATATTTCTTGTTAACATCCTTCCACGTAAAGCCCGGCGGGAGGGATAACTTAGCCATGCTGTGGTGGCATATCTACATCGTGGGAAGCAAGCAGACAATATGAATATTTATAAGTGTGAATCATGAAAGTATATGTTAAATACTATTTAATAATAATTGTTAGTCAATTTGTCGTGAAGTAAATATAGTTGAAAGCCTTTCTTTACCATTATACATAAATGACAATATATAAATCAAAAGTTTTATATGAAAGATGGTAATCATATTTCATTCATAGTTGTATATCAATAAATTAAAGATGAGTCTTCATCAACTCATTAATACATCAACATTATAATAGTGAGTTTTAAATTAAAATAATGTATCGTAATACACAAGGCTATTGAAATCCATATCCATCCTATCTCGTAATTAATAAAATTAAATCTGAAACCACTGCACGACATCAAGGTACTGTGAGCACCTTCTGCGTAGATCGAACCAAAATTAATAATTAAAAAAACCGGTAGCCGGAGTTAATTATGCCATCAGGAAGGCTAACACCTCAATCCCTTCGCGACCATGGATGCTGTAAAGCATCCGAAAGAAACCTCGGCGAAGAAAAAAATTAAAATTTAACGCGATAAATTACGTAAAATCCATTTTATGTTGTTTTTAAATTTCGTTTGATATAATTAATTGCACTGTACATCGAAAACTTTATTTTATTGCTGTTTGTTGTTTGCTATGTTTGAAAAACTAGGTAATCCAAAAGGAAAGAGTAGGCAACTTTTGCAAATTTGAAACTAAAATAATTTCAGCATTAATCACACTAGCAAAGATTAGATCTTTCTAAGCAAATAATTTAAAAAATAACCATGGATGAAATATGTTAAAACTATGCTTTTTCAAAAATCCAAACATGTCCCAGAACAGATATTTTCCTCCACCAGTAATGATGATCTTAGTAAGTAGATAATTAATGATTGTAATAAGTATCTATGTCAAGCTTAGAAACAAAATAATTAAGGATAATTTATTTCGATTTATAATATATGCTGTGTACATTTGAAGGATTTTCATTTAAACAAACCAGTGAAGCACGAATTTATCATACAAGCAGGGATTTTTATGCCTTAAATTTGGAAGATCAAACTGTTTAAATGTCTTTTTTTTCTATAGTTAAGAATCAAACTAGATAATCAGTGGGTTGTATTAGTATTCCACATTTCAACTCTCTCAGTCACATGGTTTCTCCATAAAACCGTTTCACAATTTTTTGATACTTCCAGATTACAAGGATTCCTTGAATATCTATGAATTCCCTTTGTGTATAACCAATTAGATGTAAAGTCTGTTTCTAGGGCAGGCGAAAAAACATACATTGTCGCAATGTAATATGGTTAATTTTTAGAGAAAACGATACGCGTCGAGGCTATAGGCAGTCGAATAGAGTACCCTAACCAATTAGGCTATAGCCGCGTATTAAAATAAGCAAAAGAATGTGTATGTGTATGTGCAATAAGTGCTGTCGGACTTTATGACAGTTGTAAACAATTATTCCTAGCTATTAAGATCCTGCCACCATGTGTGCATTCAAATTCACATTAAAAGTTGTAGACTTGTGCTATGTACTCTTAGATTAAAACATATGACTTCAATGCATATTTAGATTATACAGTACCTTTAAGATTTAAAGAAATACCAAAAATCGTGTTAAAAAAAATTGGTTCAATTTAATTAAGATCATAGTTTCTATTTAATCAATGAATATCTGAGATATAAAAAATAATCAATAAATAGTGTGTGATAAACCTAGTGAATAAAAATTATAAACCTATAATAACTGCCATATGTATATTATAATAATCACATTATATTAGTGGTTAATTCAAAACGTAAATTTATTTTTGTGCCACAATAATGTAAATGTAAACAAATTAATAATATATTTTTTGACTCTTCTTGACAAAAATTTTATATTTTACAATTAAAGAAAAAAAATCCCCATTAATATTGCATCCTGTTATAGCAGAGCAGGATACATACCATTTGCAATATCTTGTAAAAGTTGTACTCTAGCAATAAAGATTCTGATTCTTTTCCTGTCTGTCTACCATGTTCTTTCAAAAAGAAGATTCACACCATTCTTCTTCTTTACCATTTTGTTGGTGTATTATGTGGTGTTATACGAAATAGCCTTTACATCAAAAATATCTAATGCAGACTAAGTAAATCATAAAACAAACAAAAAAAAGGTTGGTAATCCCTATGGTACGCTCAAAGGACACAGTACGTTCTTTCGCCTGCTCTACACATACTAAACTTTAAATATTTTTAAACTAGAACACATTGTAGCTCAAATATCTGGTTGTTGTCTAAATCAAAACTACAGCAGCAAATACATTTAAATATAGTAATTTCCTTGGGATGGCGAAATATCGGAAAATAAGTAGTTTAGTGGCAATTCATCTTACAATGTAAAGACTGACCTGATCCTCGAGTATATCGGGCGGTGGTGGTAGATGGTGGTCGGAATGGGGCGGAGCCGTTCGTTGTTTACGGGGACACTTGTGTTTGCCCGTGGAAGGCGTGGGGGCGGGTGTGAGGGCAGGGGTAGGGACAGGGACTGGTACAGGCGTGGGCGCGGTGGGGCCGGGGGCTGCAGCCGGGACGGGTACTGGGGCAGGGGTGGGAGCGGGGCCAGGCAAGGACAAGCCCGCCACCAAACCCGCAAAGTAGACCGCACTCATGTTGGTGCCGCAACCCGTCGCCGCAGTGCAATTGTGCGCGGCCGTGCCGTTACCGCAAGTATTTCCATTGCCGCCTTGTTTCTTGCGACCTGAGCATAGTAATGCAATATTAAAAGATAAACAATTTTCCTATAAGGAAATCATGGATTTTACGTTTTATTAAATATTTTGCTTATATCAAGGAATTTTGGTGTGAATTGCTTTGCTTCAATAATCCGTGTAATTACGTCAAATTTTTGTATATTAACACAATTATGAAACAAGAAAGACAATACAAGTAACTCACCATCAAGGTAGGCTTTGGCAAAATTAGTTGGCAGGTCGGGGGCATGCGCCGGAAGGGGTGCTGGCGCAGGAGTAGGCGTAAGCGTCGGCGCCGGCGCAAGCGCGGGCGCCGGTGCTGGTGCGAGGGCAGGGGCGAGGGCGGTAGAGGGGGCGGGCGGGGCGGCTGGCGGCGCGGCGTTCGAGTGTGGGTGCGCGTGCGGGTGCGCGGGCAGCAGCGCTCTCTGCGCGGGCGCGCCGGGGGCTGGTGCGTGCGACAGCCCCAAAGCCGCCGCCTGCGCGGAACTAAGCCCACCGGTGTTCTCCTCTGCCGTTGCGTTACCTTGTTTAAATAAATTAAGATAAGTCTATGACACGAGACAATAACACTAGTCTATAAAATGTTGCAGAAGACAAATAATCTATATACTGTTTTATATACATCATGAGTACATGTTCAATACTTATGGTTACTGCTCTGCTCCTTCTATAAATCGTAGCGTGATGGCATATAGCCTATAACCTTCCCTATCAAACGAGCTATCTAACGCAAATAATATTTTTCTATTCGGGTTGGTAGTTCATGCGATTATACGAGCGGACTACCTTTTATACTGAATGAATAGATAGTTAACGAGAAGGTAATAACAGACTATTCGCGCATTTGACTTTGCCATCGATCGTATAATTCAGGTTCGAAATAATATATGTTTATTGCGCCATCTATGGAACACCACGAACTTTTGGGTATTTCCCATACTCGAATATTAACTAGAAGGTGGTACGTTTAATTTTTTTACACGAGATCGAATGGCCATTTAGGTGTAGAAGCGCACCTCTAGGCAACATGACGGAGTGCGGATAGTCGAGCAGCAGCTGCACGACGGCGGTGTGCCCGCCCTTGGCGGCCTCGATGAGCGTGGTGGAGTTGTCCTTGAGCTTGCGGAAGGGATCGGCGTCGCATGCCAGCAGGAACTTCACCACGTCCGCGTGCCCGCCCGCGCACGCTAGCGACAGCGGCGTGTGGTCGCCGTTCGCCGTCATGCGGTTCACGTCCGCGCCCTGCGGACCAAATATATTCCTGTCAATAATATACATCTATGCGATGTAGCAACCAGTATTTCAATTAACCAAAATGGAGTAAAATTTTAAAGCATGATCATGAATCATTCAGGATGAATGAATATACTTTATTGTATACCACAAAACAAAAATACAGATTATTTAAAAAAATATCTTATCGCTTCACTGCGATCTATCCCAGGCAACCAAAGGTGTAGAGAAACAAAGCTGCGATATAAATATAATATAATACATACAATAAAATAAAAACCATATACATACACAAGTTTATACAAATATGTATATTTGTGTAATATATATATATATTTATAAATTAAAAATAAAAAAAAATAAAAATATATTACAATAATCCTCAAACACATTCTTAAAAACAGTAAATACAATATAAACAATTATAGTAGTAATTCTTCCCAATGTTACACGAGAAATTGAGACAAGTAATGCTCTTGAACTCAATGCCAGTGTTTTGAAGTCTCTCAAGCAGCTTGCATCACATAATCCAAAATCATTATTGTGAAATGATTTTTTATATGGATAAAGACACATAACAGTAATCAATTAAAAGAAAAATGCTATAGCGTTTGCAGTGGTATAGTAATTTTTTTTTAAATAGATTCAAGTAAAATGACAGCGCACCTTGCCGACGAGGAACTGGACGGTGCAGACGTGGCCGGCGCGGCAGGCCTTCATGAGCGGCGTGCGGCCGCCCTCGCTCTCGTGCTCGAGCTGCGCTCCGGCCCGCAGCAGCACGTCGGCCACGTCCGTGTGCCCGTTCTCGCACGCGTACGTCAGAGCCGTGTCGCCCGTCTGCGTCTGCGCGTGCACATCCGCGCCCGCGTTCAACAGGTACCTGCGTCCGAGAAAATGTTTCTTTTGATGAAGTGCAGTGTGAGCGAAGAACAGTTCTCAGACAATCAGGTTTCCTCAGTATGTTTTCTATTATCACTCATCCATGTGGTTAATTTAACAATTAAATTACAATTAATATTTTTAGCGGTGCCGAAACTTGCAATCGAACCTAGGCAAGTAACTTGTTTACGGTTACGGTTCACCTGATGATAAGTGATTACCGTCGCCCACGTACATCTGCAACACTAGAGGTACTGTAGGTGCATTGCAGGCCTTTGAGGATATTTGGGATATGGGAGAGAGGGCGAGGAGTGAGATGGGGAGGGAGAGTGGGCCTCCGGTTACCTCACTAAGCTAACGAAACGCAGGAGCACAAGATGCCTCTAATTCACGGCGGTATTTTGCGAGGCCGTGGTACCAATCCGGTCAAGCCGGCCCATTCGAGCAGCAGCTAAAGCCGCCGTTAGACTCTACCACGTTTAGAAAACGTTTTTGTGTGCTGTTAATTTTAAAGCAAGCGTCCAGCAACCTCTCGGAAATTTTTATTACTATTAAACTTTCAAAATTGAAAAGCATATATTTACCGTACGAGCTCCAGGTGTCCTTCCTGCGAAGCTTCCATAAGTGGTGTGGAGGCGCCTAACTCGGCGTCGGCGCCGGCCTTTATGAGGAAGTCGGCCACTTCGAGGAAACCGCCGCAGCAGGCCAGCGTTAGCGCAGTCTCCTGTGTCTCGTCAGTCTGCGCGTTGATGGACGCACCCTGCCCGAGGAGCAGCGCCACCATTTCCTCGTGACCTTTTGTGTCAAGTAGACCAAAGATGAGTTAAATATTTGAGAGATAATCATATATATTCTATCGTATATATTCTCCTGGGCATTGCAAGTGCTTTGAATCTCTCCAAATGAGAATAAGATCATTCATTAGCTGATGTTGAATATTCTATCAAAATAGGTGGACAAGTTAATGCACATGTCTATTGTTATTCCAAAGTGGGTATTGAAACATAATCAACCAAGCTACTTAATTGCGGATTAACATATTTTCTTCATCATCAACCTTAAAACAATCCTCTGCAGGACCTATTTCTGTCCAATAGAATGATTTGTCATAATCCAGAACAAACCAGACAAGTCTTAACATTGAGCTGTCTATTACCAATCTGGTTAACAAGGTCTACCATTCTTGAGAAAGCTATTGCAAGAATGCTATCTTTCTCGGCCAAGAAAAGTTTTTAGAAGCTTTCGGGATGATGGGTAGCAAGTTTACTAATATCACAACTATCATTATTATACTGGTATATATAATATAATGTCTGCTGTGCCTGTGGGTCTCATCATCAACATTTCAGCCTATCACAAGTCCACTGCTGAACATGGGCCTCCTCCAAAGGAAGGAAAGGTCTGTGGCTCTACGCAACTTAAATGTTCTAAAGCTGACATTGTCCTATGATCTAGGCTCTATGTCCTATGATTGATAGCAATAAACTTTAGCCTACTACATGAATTTCAAATAGTGCGTGGCGTAAAATAACGGATCGTAAACGGTTGTAGTTACCTTCCCTGGCGGCCTCCATTAGCGGCGTGTAGCCCTCGTCGTTGACCTCCTCGATGTTGGCGCCGCGCTCCAGCAGCAGCATGGCCAGCTCCACGTGGCCGCCGCACGCTGCCAGCGTCAGCGGCGACTCAAAGCTGTCCGTCGGCATGTTTACCTGCCGGCACACCTCAACGTCAATAGATACTTAGGTAGAACTTCTTTTTTTTACGAGCACTGCTAATTGGCGACATTCCATAGCGATGACTCTTTTACGTAAATCTAGTGCCAATCGGTATCAATTTGAAATTATAGTTTGACAGAAATGTGTTTATTTAAATCGTATATTATTTACAAGCAAAATAGACAAGTTTCTGCGACGTCAAATTGCCAAGTCTGGTATAACTTCAAAATTTAAACCCATCGCTATTACGATTACCATTAGAGTAACGCAATTGGGGGCAGTTCAATATGACTCTTAAAGAAATTGTGATGTGGCTACAAAGACACCAATAAAAAAAATGGAAGACTGACAATGTATTATTTTTGATGCTTTTTTTTATTCCATAAATAATATTGAAGATATTAAGTACGTAAGTAACCCTGTATGGTATACGCATCGGTAGTGACAATGGCGGAGAGTGTGAAGGGAATGGCATTCCACACGAATCTCAATATGAGTTAAGTACATAAGTATTTCCGTACTATAGAGCCAACAGAGAGAGACAAAGTTATATAATAGAACAAACAGCTGCCTGAGTTCCATATTTCTCGAATTTGAAAAACAAAAATGACTATTTTACTTCAGCAAATTATATATATCAACTTTGTCCGTATAGCTCCGTTCCTCTCTGACGGCTCTAGAGAGCGAGGGCCGCACCTGCGCGCCGGAGTCGAGCAGCAGACGGGCGACCTCGACGTGTCCGTCCATGCTGGCCTCCATGAGCGCGGTGTGCATCTCGTCGGTCTTGTGCTCGCGGTCGGCCCCGGCGGCCAACAGGAAGCGCACCATGTCCAAGTGGCCCTTGTAGCAGGCCAGCGTCAGTGCAGACTCTTTGAACTCGTTCGAGTGCGTGTTGATGCCTGCGCCGTGCTCCAGGAGGATCTTCGCCACGCCCACGTGACCGGCAGACGCAGCCTGTCGCGGGAATAAGTACGTTATACTCTAATCGTTAATTTATCGAGAAAGATTTATTACCAGAAAAAGTCAATATTTGGCGTTCATTATCGGCATTCTGCTTCAGCATTTAAGCAAATTACTGAGGAACACTATATACAGATAGAATGGGTCGTTATTGACATTTTATGGAAACTTGGTTAGTACATAGTTTGGAAATTGTTAAATGCTTACAAAAGAAATAAAAAAAAACCTTTTTCTAACTTAAATAGCCATACAATACAAATGAAACGCAAGCGCCATTTGATCTCGGCAAGAGAGGCGAAATCTCAGGGTCGGATTAACCGCGAGTCAGCGACTAGCAATGAACGCGCAGCAATTATCGAATTTTCTATGAAATCGTACGCTACGGCGCAGGTATTCCTACAGCATTTCTGTAAAATCCTGTTGGTATACCTTCCAAATGCACATTTGATACGTAAGTTCTATACGTTCGCACTAAACAGACATTAATAAATAGTGGATTAAATATGGATAACGCTGTTTGTTCGGGACGTGCTCTGCTTTCGATGGGGACAGGTGCGAGACCATCAGCGAATTCGAAGACTGCGGACCGACTTGTAGGTCTTAGAGCGAAATATATCGTAAGTTAAAGTAACAAAATCTAAAAATATCATTTACAGGATATATTTTACTGTACTATACTTACATAATTGATATTTTTTATTTATAATTGAATGTGACGTTAAAATTAATGTCGTAACCTCGCACCCTACCTGAAATACCAACATCGGTGAATATGGCATTCCAACTTGGGAGAGACCAGTTACCTTCCGCAGCAGACTACTTACGAACTGATGGTGGTAACGCAGGGGAAGAAGAGCGACGTTACCTCCATGAGCGGCGTGTGTCCGTTCTCGTTGTGGTCCTCGACGTTGGCGCCGTTGTCGAGCAGCGCGCGCACGCAGTCCTCGTGTCCGCCGGCGCAGGCGTACATGAGCGGCGTGTTGCCGGAGCCCGACACCGCGTTGACGTCGGCGCCGTGCGCGATCAGCAGCCGCACGATGTCCACGTGTCCCGCGCTCGCCGCCTCCATCAGCGGAGTGCAGTCGCCCTACCGCCGAACACAAACGATACAGTTATTAAAATAAAAATATTGTGTATTCAGTTTCCCATAACGAAATGTGAGAGATGCCCTCTTACTTCGGATTTTATGTAAGCCCTTTACTTGTAATAGTACCAAATAAGCTGTGTAAGAGAATGATAAATATGGGTTTATGGTTTATCCTTTCCTGCAATTGCCAACGTCACCTGCACGTGATGCATCCTGGCTCTGGCGACCGAATGATAGCGGAAAATCGAAATCTAATTTGCCGAACCCTTCCTCAGAGTAGTTATGGGCACTAGCAGGATCACTAGCCGGTATCCACAGTACCGGCAGCGACCCGCTTACCCAACATGATGAGTATGGGTAAACATTTTAAGAAAAGCATGCCAGTTTTTGCTGGCGTTTTCTTGAGGAGGCCTATGTTCAGCTGTGAACTTAATAGGCTCATGATTGAATAAAAAATTATGAATGTACCTTAATGCCACGATCCTCGACGCTCGCGTGCATGGCCAACAGCACCTGTGCGAGCTCATAGTATCCGGCTGAGCAGGCCAGCGACAGAAGCGATTCGCCCTCCTCCGTGGTCTCGTGGACGGAGCGGCCCTCCGTCAGTAGCTTGCGCACTGTGCCTACGTCACCGTCCGAGCACGCCTCTGCCAGCGAGGGCGCACCGTCAGCACCGACACCAGACACGACCACGCCACCGTTCAGACTCATCCCGCATTGCGTGCTGAGAGAGACAAAAACACAGATTACCCAATGCATTTTATAAAATTTTTGGTAACAGAAGAAGAGTGAATCAGATAAGATCAAAGCTTAAACAATCACATTTCGAACGCCGCGTCTCGATCGAATCGACACGGGAATCAACGACTCGACCGAAATCGATCCGAGAGACATTCGACATCGACAATCAATCTCGGATTATCATCATGATAGTTTTGCGAGTCTGTGACTCACTTTAAACAAAATACTGCAAAAATTTAAGTAAAAAAAAATTGCCATTTTTGTCTCATAAAATTGCGGTAAGTAACATACTTATTCTTGTTCTTTATTTTAATCATTCATTCATTATAAAAATCCAATGGTCATTTGACGCATAGCAAAGATATTCAAAGACGACAAGAACGCTATTAAAATTAAGCAATAATAGACTCGTTTTAATTCGCTCACCTTCAACCTCGTCTGAATCATTTTAAACATGTATCTTTGAAATTGATCTAAAAAAATTATAAAATAATATGCATGAGGTTTATATTTTCGTAACTTTTACCATTCGATCGAATCACTTTTGTCACTAAGTATATTATTCTCTTCGGAGGTAATAAATTCCTACACGTCTGGTGATTTTTCACGTATAATTTTGACAGTCATAAAACAGTATCAACAATGAATATAAAAATATTTGTAATCTAGAATATTTTAGATGTTCTTTTTTTAAAAAAAAGTATAATTTTAGTATTGTTGAATAACAAAAACTATGAAAACAAAGTGCTTTTAGAAGGACATATTGATATCGACGTTGGAATCTTATATATGTATGTATATTAACTAAGCGAGCTTAGGAATATTACGATGCACAAGATTTGCTTTGATTTGACCTGATATTTGTCGACTCGGTTGGCGCAGTAGCTAAGCGATTGGCTTCAACACTACGGGACACTGATTCGATTCTCGCATCGGGACGAACATTTGCACGGCCTTCAGATAATTATTCCGGGTCTGCGTGTTTGTGTATGGGCGATTGTGTAAAAAAAAAAAATATGATTCCAAAAGTTACCAAGTGTAAATATTCGAACTAAAAAAATATTTATTTAGTTATAATTCAGGTCAAACTCTTAATTACAATACTTTCAATTGACAAATAATTTCAAAACAAGTGATTTAAAAAAAATACAATAAAACAAGCGATAAACTAAAATATAAAACCTCGTTGATCACTGACACGTATCAAACACAGACAAAAAATAATTACGATTTAGAGGCGACTTCTACGCTACGCGCATCAAACACCCTACGTTCGATGCATACGCGTTTCCGTACAAATAAAAAATACAAACACTGTAAGAATGTTTTGTCTGTGTTGTGACTCGACGTAAGTCTCTTCTAAGCCGAGTTCTCACGATGTGAAAACTAATGTCTAGGCCGTGTCTGTTACTTTACATAGGTACAGGACACTCCGTGCTGGTAGTAGTTTTACCATTAGCGAGGCGAATAAACAACGCACCATCAACAAAATACGACATCCCATTAAATGGAGCACTGACTTTATCTTGGTTGAGAAAGTTACATAGGACCAGGATACTCTG
This sequence comes from Bhutanitis thaidina, assembly GCA_029286595.1. Classification (NCBI taxonomy): domain Eukaryota; kingdom Metazoa; phylum Arthropoda; class Insecta; order Lepidoptera; family Papilionidae; genus Bhutanitis; species Bhutanitis thaidina. Next base: position 13,779,112 of record JAGSMS010000008.1, on the reverse strand, counting down.
TGGATCTCCAAGAGTTTAGCTTAGGCTCTCCATCACAGTTACATAGTTATATAGGTAAGGGATGAGTGTGTGCCCAGTTGCGCGCAGATAGACTTCTAACCTCAGTTAGGCAATGGGTAAAAAGTAAAGTATTTGTATTACAAAAAAACGTAATTAACCTTTCTAATGAAAATAGTTCTGCCTTTTTGCCTATATGGACTGCATGCCACTTTGCATGCCTATATGCTCACGTTGACACTTACGACCCTGTAATATTATATATATGAAGCGTGCATGGAAACGTGGTACATATCGGAATATATCGCCGTAGCTAAAGTACGATAAGTCAACTGGAAATCATACAAAAGTATAGTGAAGTTAACATACATGGGCGTTCTAGAATATTGAAAGGCGACCTTTGTCCAGCTGGACAATTACAGTCAGCTCTGCATACCATGAGCAGTTGTATCTCAGGGGTAAGTCGCAGTTAAATTTCATAGTTCTGTGATTTGCGAGGTTACAAAGAAAGAAATAACTCAATAACTAGGCTTTTTGATTTATGTGAACGTTTTTTAATTTTACTTATCAACGCTTTTAATATTGAGATACACGATCGCTGATGGATTTGTTGGTGTTAGAAAGGCACACTAGGACATCGAGTGACTATTTTATTTTTATATTACATTAGTTTCTTTTAGTCCACTGGTGAACATAAGCCTCTCCAAGCAAGCGTTAGCAATAGTCGGCATGTATTCCTTAGAAGGTTTGCCCATACTCGATACCGTCGCACTAGCGATGAAACGAACGACTCCCCATAACTGATCTGTGGGATGTCGACTCGGCAAATTCAGATGCATATTCCTCCATCATTCGATCCTCGTCTGTTGGCTAGTAGGGTGCACCACGTGCAAGTGAGGTTTGAATTTGGGGAAAGAGACGGTATACTCCCCCTGACACCTAACCTATTACATATGTCATTTTTATAATTCAGACAGAATAGGCGATAAAATGAGAAGTGACACCACTCAATTGATCAATCAAATCTTGGCCCGACCATCGGCTTGTCGTGATAAAAAGGTGCCCTAATTAGCCTAATAAACAATCGTAATGGGTATCAGAATGTCAGAACAGTGAAAGGAAACAATGTGTGATGAGCGAGGCGTATGCGATCCGCCAGGTAAATGCCCCGATGACGGCCAATCCTCCCGAGAACTGCATACATGCTCTCTGATCATGATGATAAATATTAAATGCCTCGTCCCCTGAAGTCTACGTATTTAAGCAGCCTAAACGGCTGCTTAAGGCCATATTAGCCTATCACAAACTGCACCGAATTTAAATTACATTTTGCTAAATCGTTCACAACTTTCCGAAATTCAGATTTCCACTTTCCTTGACTTCACCACACACACAAACATACAAGAATGCGGAATTCTTGCTCTTGTTTCCGAGTATTAATAAAATGCTCTTACAAACTATTGTCTGCGGTTGCATATCATTATTAAATTTTCGCCACTGGGACCTGTGAATGAGTCGTTGTCGGTTGGTATTAAAATTACATTTTATACGAGTTCCTTTAAACCGTGCTACGCAGTGACAAACAACACGTGCATCGGACTCGAAATCTAAATGATGCATGCGAATGTTGATTTGCACAAATGTGTGCAGTCGGATGCTATACCGATAGCCGGCCCCGAGTGTGTGAAGAAATCGATATTTCGTACAAACAACCCGTCTTTACAATACACCTATTTAAATAGGTCAGGGTACGCATGCATTAGGGTCACTGGCCTCAAAATAGCCGCACCACATTTTCCTGGTGCCATGTGGCCCCTCACAGGGCCGGTAGGTAAGTTTGAAAATGAAAACGAATTTGTTGTAAGTCTTTAGTTAACTTTGTGGCTTTTGGTAACTGACTAAGAAAATAAGCCATAAACATTGTTTCATCACAAATACTCAACTTGACATTATAATTTAAAAAAATTGGTGATAATTTCACAGAACCAAGCTGCCAATGTTGTACAATCGTAAGTACAACTCTGTATTGATTTCATTATTTCCCATCTTTGGAATAGTTAAGTTGTGGCAGAGTCCCTTCAAAGAAACAATTGTTTTACTTCTTATTACAAAACATTTGAATCGTCGAATCAAAACCTTATTAGGAGAAGATAGAGTATAAAATGAAAGCAAACGTTCAGCACATTTTTTTTGAATATGACGTCAAATTTTATATTGTGCAACAGATTCCGGTGGAAAGTTTCAGACTGCTTCGCAACAAGAATGCGAAACATGGCAACAATTTAAAGAACCAAGTTCGCAATCACCAGCTAACGTGGTGTATATTAACCATACATCCGTGTATCTAAAGATACACTGCGCGAGCTGCGGACATTTATAGTAGTATATACACAAATGAAAAGTAATAATGGAAACCACTCTACTAATTTCAAAAATGTATGAAACTCATAACAGATAAAGATTTAATTCCAGATGTAAATAGACGAATTTAAAAAAAAATAGGCATTGGATTCACCAGACCGGAGCCGCGGTGAGCATCGTTCATAGAACTTTTGATACGAAGTACAACGTGGTATTCCAATCCCTTTGATCTGTGTGTCAGTAATATTAAATTTTTTTCAATGTCCTCAGTTTTGCATCGATCGAAATATAATTAGCGAAGAGCTGAACAAAGTATATGGGAAGATCATGTATGCATAACTAATGTCCGTTGCAAGTTTTATGATAAGGTTCCTGTTAAGTGTCAGTGATACAATATTTTTTTTTAACCTAGTAATTGAGAGGTTTCTTCGTTCGCAAAAACGCTCCGCGCGCAGACACCTTACCTTACTAACCTCCTGATAGTCCACTGCAGCCCTCTGCCATAACGAGGATTTGCTATAATAGCTACGCATGGCAAGCGGATTGGCGATCGCCGTCCATTTTTTTTATGGAATAGACGGCAACCAGCAAGCGGTTCACCTGATGGTAAGTGATTACCGTCGCCCACATACATCTGCAACACCATAGATGCTCCAGGTGCGTTGCCGGTCTTTAAGGATATTTGGGAGATGGGAGGGAAGAGGAGGGGAATAGGGGGGTGTGGGCCTCCGGTTACCTCACTCACCGAACGAAACGCAAAAGCACTAGATTCCTCTACTTCACGCCGGTATTCTGCGAGGCCGTGGTATCAATCCGGTAGAGCCGGCCCATTCGAGCAGCAGCTAAAACCGCCGCTTGACTCTACCACGCTTAAATTGCACCTTAGACGCTGCTGCTCGTCATAGGTCTGCCTAATTATGGTCTTAAAATATATTATAATCTGCAAGATGATAATGTACCATTTAAGTAGAAAACATCCTAAAAATATTTAATTCCAATAGTGATAAACGACCAACCAATCCATTGACTCTGATGGATAATGCACGAACTTGGTCGTTCTACATTGCAAGTTTCGACGTCTGTTTATATGCATGCTATATTTATAGATACATGTGTGTTTTGTTAAATGTGTGCATCTACAAAGGATCTTGATTAACGAGGGCGTAAACTAACGTATATACTCACGGTTTGTCCTGGTTGTTGTGACGGTGGTGCGCGGGTGGTTGGTCGCTGCGCATGCGCGTGAGCGCCGCGGCCGCCTCGTCCAGCGCGCACGACACCGACGACGTTAATCGGCGCAGCACCTCCGGGTCCGCCAGGTGCTTGCCCTCGCCCGACAGCTTACCGATGCCTGGGGGCACATGGAAACGTTCACGTACCACACCACACTTTCATTACTGTTTAAAAACTAATTTGAAACACTTCAGAATGATCTTCGTGAATTTTCAGTAACCGTTGATAAAACAAATTTTCAAGCAGTTAAATTATAGTTGGCTACAAATAACATAATACTTTAATTAAAAATTGTATAGATAGTCCAAGCTATGAAACGATTTAGGACCTTGATATAAATATTTGATAATCTTTTGAGTGTTGAAATGAATAAGAACACTCGATAGAGCTTTCGTTTCTAATGATTGCGTCATTGCAATGACAATCAATATTGTAAACCGGGTGTCTTTACTAAGAACGCATAAATTACGTTCTACCGGTGTACACATCGGGTCTCCTATCTGTCTGAGAGAGTAGACACGGTGAGATATTGGGCACGCTACTCCACGGTGGTTTCACGAAGTTCACCCGAGCGTGAGACACATGACCATCGCATAAAATTGCCATCGCCTATGTTAGTATCAACCTTAAAAGGCCTATTAATGGTAAACCTGATAGGAGATCATCTTCATTAGGGAATTCCAAGTTTTTAGTTTCAACTATATATATATATATATATAGCCGATCGTGGTATCGACCGTGAGTCTTAGTGTTTAGCGTACTTGGCTGCTAAACCAAGGGTCCGGGGTTCGAATACCAGCCGGCGCCAATATTTGTGTAAACGTAATGAATTTCGGGTATGGTTGTGTTGTGTTCGTCCCATGCCTCTGACACTGCATCTCACCCTTCCTGCGATTTTATATACGTAAGCGTTTCATCTTACATGGGAACGTTAAGAGGCGTGAGTGCATGCATGCATCTGTGTCTGGGCGTGTGTTAATCACTTACAGCACTATAATATCACCTACATTACGCTTGTACTTCGCAGAGTCTAATCGCTTGATAACGCCTTGTTGTGAAGCGAAACGCGTGTCGCGTATTAAATGTTGGTGGTATATATATTGGCTAGTGTCGAGTGTAGTGCTTGTGAAGGTGACGGTTGTGGTGAAAGAAAGCGGTGCTCTTCTTCTCTTCGGACTAGGTACATTGTTATTTTTATGCGGAATGGTGCAAAGAAATATTTTTCCATTAATTAAAATGTTTCCTTTGTAATTCATTCTATAGTAAGGCAGCCTCTCGACGCAGGTTAGCAGCAAAAGAGAAACCCTTCTTCCTTTTTTTTACCCGTGTATGTGTGACTCAACTCCGGCATTGAATAGTACAGGACTGTATTGACACTGTAAGTGACGATCTTGCAACTTGCAATTAATAGTTTAGCATCTTAAAAATTGTTTATGTTTTTTTAAGATGCCTAATATCTTTTTATCATCATCATCATCATCATCATTTCAGCCTATTAGAAGTCCACTGCTGAACATAGGCCTCCCCCAAAGATTGGCACGAAGCACGGTCCTGAGCCACCTGCATCCATCGACTTCCCGCAACACTGCGCAGGTCGTCACTCCATCTTGTGGGGGGTCGTCCTACACTGCGTTTGCCCGTACGTGGCTGCCACTCGAGAACCTTTTTTCCCCAGCGGTTGTCTGTTCTGCGAGCTATGTGGCCGGCCCATTGCCACTTCAGCTTGCTGATCTTTACGGCTATGTCGGTTACCTTAGTTCTGCAGCGGATATTATCGTTGCAGACTCTATCACGCAGAAAAACACCGAGCATAGCCCTTTCCATAGCGCGCTGAGCAACTTTGAGCTTCCTCATACGGGCTGCAGTGAAGGACCAAGTCTCGGATCCGTACTGGCAACACGCACTGATTGTATACTTTCGTCTTGAGGCTTTGCGGTATACTCGACGAGAAGATATGACGTAGTTTCCCGAACGCAGCCCAGCCGAGTTGGATTCGTCAATTGACCTCTGAGTCGAAGTTGGACTTACCTAATCGGACCATTTGTCCCAGGTATACGTACTCGTCTACAACTTCGAGCCTATTGTTCCCAACAACAACCGGTATTGGTGTGACATGGACGTTTGACATGAACTTCGTCTTGTCCATGTTCATCTTAAGACCAACCTGTTGGGAGACGTTATTGAGGTCATTGAGCATTGTACTAAGCTCCTCCAGCGATCCTGCCATAAGAACTATGTCGTCGGCAAATCGAAGGTGAGTGATGTATTCGCCATTGATGTTGATACCGTATCCTTTCCAGTTCAGCTGCTTGAAAACATCTTCCAATGCAGCGGTGAAGAGTTTCGGGGATATGACATCACCCTGTCTTACACCTTTCTGCAGTTGGATTGGTTTCGTACTCTGATTCTGTACTCGGATAGACATCGTAGCCTCATTGTACAAACACCTCAGCACTTCGATATACCGAGAGTCTATCTGGCACCGCTGGAGAGACTGTAGCACCGCCCAAATTTCGACTGAATCGAAGGCTTTCTCGTAGTCCACATACGCCAGACATAATGGCAAGTTGTACTCCTCGGCCTTCTGTACAATCTGGCGAAGAGTATGTATGTGGTCTATGGTACTATAGCCTTTTCAGAATCCGGCTTGTTCGGGAGGCTGGAAGTCGTCAAGTCTGTTCACTAGACGATTTGAGATGACTCTCGAAAACAGCACAAAGACGCGGCTTAGAAGCGATATCGGTCTATAATTCTTCAAAAGGCAGTTATCCCTTTCTTGAAGAATAGGACAACCACGCTTCTACTCCACGCTTTCGGCGTAACACCGCCATGAATGAGGGAATTATACAGCTTCTGTAGGACTACAAGTATCGGTTTTCCACCCGCTTTCAGAAGCTCAGCTGTAATTCCGTCCTCACCCGGCGCCTTGCCGTTTTAAGCTGTTTGAGAGCCATCCTAATCTCGCTCAGACTGACGTCCGGGATGTCATCGGAGTAATGTCGGATGAGTTTAGCTCTTGGTTAGTTACTCACATTAATGTGTGGTTTCTACAACGACGTACAGCTGTACGTAAAATCTCTCGATCTCACTCAAAACCTTAGCTCCAGCAGAAATTACTGCGCCGTTTTGGTTCTTCAACTGTGTCAGTTGACTCTTTCCGATAGACAGATCTCCGGCAAATACTTTGGAGCCTTGGTTCCGCTCTATCGCTTTTTCAATACAGGCTGTATTGAATTTGCGTAAGTCTTGCCTCATACATGTGGAGATCTGTCTATTCAGTAGCCGATACGCTGACGCATCCGTTGTAGACTGCAGCTTTATCTCACGCCTGGCTTTCATGAGTTTAAGAGTGTGATCGGAGAGCTTTTGGGGCTTGTTCGTGCGGCGGGTCCTGCAAAACTTAGCTCCTACCGCATGGACAGTTTCCACTAGCCTGCTATTCGTATCGTCCACTGTAACGCAATCGTCTAGGCACTGAAAGCGATTATGCAATTCGAGCTGAAAGCTCTCGGGGTTCTGGATAAGGGCACGTGGTGGGCGGAGCGTAGACTTCACCAGACGAGACAGCTCGAGCCTAATGTTAAGGTTCAGTGTGCCTCTTACCATTCGGTGATCACTGCCGGTTTTACCCTAGTGATCACAGAGACATCACTGAACAGCTGACGCTTGGTCGTCATGATGAAGTCGATCTCATTTTTGTGGTACCGTCCGGGCTCATCCATGTCCACTTCCTGTGGGGCCGCTTCTGGAAATAGGAGTTCATCATAAAGAATCCCTCCTTTGCCATGAAGTCAGCCAGCTGTTGCCCTCTTGGGTTCCGTTGCCCTACTCCAAAGTTCCCCACTATCAGCTCATCGCCTTTTTTCGTACCTAGTTTTGCGTTAAAGTCTCCCATCAACACCGTGTAGTGAGTCTTAGAGCAATGCATGGCTCTTGAAATATCCTCATACATTGCCTCCACTTCATCATCAGGGTGTGTCGAGGTTGGTGCGTATACCTGTATGACCTTCAGCGAATACCTTTTGGTTATTCTGAGTATAAGGTACGCGACCCTACTCGACACACTTCCGATCTCGATCCCGTTGTTGATGAGAGACCTGTGGACGATAAACCCGACACCTCCTTGGGACAGGTGGTCACCCTGCCGGTAGTAGAACAAGTTACCGGATTTTAGGATTATAGAGTCCTCTCCCTGTCTTCGGACTTCAGACAACCCCATAATACTCCAGTGTACTTGCTTACTTCTTCTTCCAGTTCTAGTATCTTCTCGTCGGTCCTCAATGTGCGTGCGTTATATGTTGCCAGGTCCAGTCGTTTGGGTTGGCAGCTAGAAATCAGCCGGTGATTCTTCGCACCCCCTGCCTCGTCGTTACCATGGCTGCCACCATAGCCAGGACTAGCGAGGGCGCCGGGGACTGGGGGCCATTGCTTTTTTCTACCTCTCATCATGGGGGGGTTTGCCTTAGTTGCCACGCCTGGCGAGCGGGTTGGCAACCGCAGTTTTTTTTTTTTTTGTTCTAGTGTAGGAAGATGCTCCTGCCCATCTCCTAATATCATTTTTTACCATTAGTCGCCTTTTACGACACCCATGGTTAGACAGGGTTGGCGCTATTCTTTACTTCCGACAGCCACACGGAAATCCGACAGCCACACGGAAAAGCCGCGCATTATTATTATCGTTATTCAACATGCACCATTAGATCTATCATCTACTTATTCCATTTTACCAGCCTGTGAAGTTCTGTACGGGACATATGCCTTCCGCGAAAGCGTCAAGAAAACGAGCACAAATGTCAAGTCATCAGTCAATGTTGCACGATTGTGCGATCTTGACTTGTCGGTATCATTTACTAGGCCCTAGGCTATACTACATTTCATTCTTATTTTTAATTTATCTTTATCTTATTATAAAACAGACTTTAAAAATACAATCGACTTAGCTTTTCCACTTACATTCTCTTTCAATCAACATTATTACGAAACTCGCTGCGTAATGGGCTAAGTATTTTACTAGAACAGGGCATTAAATTAAAACTAAGCAATAATCACAGGACTTCGCAATCTCACAGACAAGAAAGAAACGAGCCCTCCACGTAGGTTTTGTTGTCAAACAGATTGATAAAAGTTTCAAGATACCAATTATGTCTGTGAAATGGCTCGAGGACCACCATGACGATTAAGAAATAAAACTGTGTGCAGCCTTTGAAAAGCGCGAAGGCTGCCGGGAACACGAACACCCATCCAACAGCTGAACGGGCGGATCGTTTCATAACAACAAACAAACGTTAAACCATCGATGCTCTGCAACGCTAGCAGCGTCTTTCAATCCCATTCTATAATACTATGTATAATAAATCTGTACAAAGTATTGATATTTTATTTTGTAAGCATACGCCTATCATCCATTGGGGTAGGTAGAAATAGTAAAGGACATAATTGAGATTACCATTGGAACAACTCGCTTCTCGCCTATCCGTTTGCCACGAGATTCAAGAACTTTTCCCTTAGCTATCTCTTACGATAAAACATGTAGGACACCATCGGAAATAAAGAGGTGGCAGATTCTTACGCCAAACGGCTTAAGAATATTGGGGACGGCAATTCTAAAAGAAGCTAAATCAGTATTTTCAAAATTTTAATTCCAAGTTTTCCTTTCAACGCTGCCTTCGTGTCAAAATGTTGATTACAACATTAAATAATACAAATAAACGAAACCAATAACTTTAATTACTAGACGAATAAAAATGTCCAATGCAAACAGGCAGCGTGGATGTCATCCGAAGGCTTTACAATAACGCACCTGTGTACGGCGACGCGACGAAATTTGACCAATCCACCTGCGCTGCGCACATCGCAATGTGACAGCGCACCATACCGGTCGGCCAACAATACATTCGACTTACACGACAGATGGCTCGTAAATCAAACAAAACCAAATCTACCATAACCTTATAATAAAAAAATTCCACCATATAATACAATATGGTGAATTTTTTTTTTAGTCATGATTGATGAAAGTGAAAAATTAAAATTATAATACTAAAATATCAAATGGCTTTTAAGAACTATATGGTGTACTGACGCCAGGGTTTTATTAATATCCAATTTTAGTATATAGTCCACAAGTTGTAGTTACCCGGAGTTAAAAATTAAGAAATGAAAAGCATACGAAAATAAGATTAAAAATTGAGCATTGTCTATCATAAGAAACTTATATCTAAGAAAATCCGATCAAAATCGGCCCAGTGGATTTGAAGATTAGCCTGTACAACGATTACTGATTTTGATTATCTTATATGTATTATATTATATACTAAATATGGATTATAGATAATCAAAGCCAGCATTATTATCTCCTATATAATGATGGCGACGCTTTATCTGCGAATTCATTTAAGAAAATATTTGAATTGACATAAATCTAGAGCTTTTTAGATTAGTACAAAAAAAGTAGTGAAATTCCCACTGCTTTAAAGAAAATGACAACACTTCGCCACGAGAAATAAGTTCTCCTCTTGATCCTGTAGAATATAGTGGGACCACTGTGTGGGAAAACAGCTGTAAAAATCTACATACTAATAAAACTCTAAATTATACATCTACTATATAGTAAACTAAACTTATTTATAATTTTCTTTTTATTAATAATTATCGAGCTTATAAAGAAAATTTAAGTAAATCAAGCATAATTTTGATCCCTAGACCAAACAGGAGTTGTTAGTGAGAACGAACCTCCGCGAGAGGAGGTTTATTCTCCGACGCCGATGAAATTCAAAATTTCAAGCTCGACAGGAACCCGCTTTCAAAATTATCAAATCACCTCATTCCTCTTGGTAACTTTTACCTTCTTCGCAAATTTGAAGACGACAGCGAGGCGATGGCCGGTTTAAAACAAATGTTATTTTATAAGCGGAAGGGGTTTAGGTTTTATTAAAATGAAAATAATGAAGCAAAGGTCGAATTTACCAGACCTCTAGAATTACGTAGAAAAATAAATATACATTAAAACATATATTTGGGTTACCCCTCGTATTTTTACATCAGAGAAGAGCTGGTGTTGCAACTAGCAACAGTTATAAAAGATATTTTACGACGTTAACAGGGAAAGTTTTCTAATAAGCCTTTTTAATGTCTCGTGACAATACGAAAGTAATATCTCATTTAAATTTTTTTTCTTTAACAAAAAGTTAGTAGCCCAGTGGCACGTTCTTTTTCCAGGATTTCAACATCCGGGTTCATACCCAGTGCATTCGAGTACCCCGTGTTTATATTATGCTCTATCATCGTGAGATAATATGCCCGTAGATAATATTATTATTAAAAGTATGTATCTTGTAAGTAGGTACTATGAAGTACGCGGTTTTGAGCTGACGTTTCATAGTCTTAGTTAACGATGGTTTTCTTTCGTTGCACATGGTAAATCAGCACATTTTTACGATTTATGTGGTGCCGGCTCTGGGAATCGAACCCAAATCACTCGCCTCAAGGGTATAGTAATTGAGTGACCCCCGCCCCCGTATCCTTTCTCCCACTGCATAATGTAAATAAGCAATGCTATAGGGTTATGATGCAGAAAATGTCCCATGGGCAACATTGGCAACTTATTCATATTCTAATGCAGCTAGGAATTGTGACACTGGTAACTTGTGAGTGCAGACCTTAAACTACTACCGCAAGAACCTTGATCCTAATACATTAACACACTTATTTATACAATTCAATACAGGGCACACTGTAAAAGAGACTAAGAGCAGTTTGTGTAGTGTGAGGTATATAAAAGGTATTTCATACAAACATTAAAAAAAAATATTTTGAACAGACTAAATCACCAATATTTAGAAACAGATTTCAGTTGGAATGCCTACGCCTTGACTTAAAAATATAGGCATAACTACTCGTCTGTACAAATGTACATTTTCTTTACAATTGTACTGTAACGTTACTAATTTAAAAAGTTATTTTTAGGCATCCGTATGGAGCCCTGTTACTATACTAAGCATACGCCGCCTACCCTACCTTTCAAGGGCTGAAATATTAAAATAATGTCTTATTTTTAAATATATACTCCAAAATATATACAAAAAAAATATATAAAAAAAAAACAAAACGTAAATATTTCCATTTGTAAGGTTACTGAGGAGGTTAGATAAGAAGATGATTTTTTTAAAGTTCGTTATTTTTGCTTTAACGTAAAAATGGTAGTAACATACACGCGCCAAAATTGGTGTGCAAACTTTAAAGTATAACAACAAATAATTAAAACCGGCTAAGTGTGAGTCGGTCTCGCGCTGGGGATTAAGAACTGAATGAAAGAAATAACAATTTTATATTACGTGGTTTAATGGAACCCTCGATGCGTGTCACCGACTCGAATTTGGCAAAGTTTTTTTTATAACAGATCACTTTATGTTCACCTCCACCCATGAAGGTATGTTGTGCTGCAGCCCGTAAAAGTTGAATGCGAACAACCTATCATTTAATCAATTCAATGATCTAGAAGAGATGATCTCTCTCATCAAAAGTAAAAATCGAGTCAAGCTGTAGCTAGATAGAAATACAAGTGGTATACTTTAAATTAAATAGTATAAAACAAAGTCGCATTCCGAGTTTGTGCGCTAATACAACTTCTAAACTTCTAAGTGGATTTCAATGTGAATTGAAAAACATTTAGAACATTTCACGAGGAATCTTCGTATGTACAACACATTAATTTTTAGTTAATATATTACATATATGTCTGTGCGAAGGCAGCGCGTTTCGTTAATAAGGATGCCTCGATGGTTAATTCAATCTTTCACTTTCAAATTAATTATTAATACTGAAGGTTAATGTAATAATTAGAACACTGGAACTAAGTGGCTACCAACGATGAAATCTGGCAAAGTTTTAATATTACGTAATAACTAAGTAATTAATAATCGATGATTACGCTTATCGATGTCTCTGTAAGTGAAGTAGCTTTAAATTCACGATTCATGCTATGTTAAAAGCTTAACTTGTTAATGATGCGCCGGGTTCCTATCTTTGGCCCGTGTCAGGGCTATTTAAAATGGAAAGACTTTCAGCGCGAACTCGCGCTTGACCTCTTTCCATCTGCCTCATAGCTAGGGTCACCAGATGGCCGGGAATCTTCGGATATTTTATTAAGTGCCCGAGTCGCAAATTTGAGACGAATTCTAAATTTCTTAGAATTTCTTAACTATCTATTTAAAAGTTCAAAGATCAAACTATTTCATAGGTTCGTTCCTAAGGAACACATAATGAAATAAAAACTATTTTCAACGTGTAATACGTACTGTCACTGGATCGTGTTTTCCGACAAAATGTCTAACATTGAATGACGAAATAGCCGTAGAACGAACACATGATTTCATTTGTTAAAAAAGGTTGATTATATATTAACAGCCAGTTAATCTATTGGTGAACTCGGGTCTAAATTAAGTATTAATTAATTATTTTAAGATTTATGACTTATAAATGTCCTTGACTACTGAGCCATTGGTCTCGGGTTCCGAACACTAGACGAATGTCGTTCGTCCCACAGGTAGGACCAACGGGCTATTTATGTCAAACGTAAATGAAACATAAATGTTTTCGGGTATGGTTGTGTTGTCCTGCATCCCGTGTCTATGACACAAATTCAGACGCCTCCTTCTATCTTATTGCATAAGTGTTACATGAGATATGGGAAGGTGAAGACGAGTGAGTGCCTCTGTTTGCGTACAAATTTACGACATTATTACGACATTGTATCTCCTGCGCCGTTCACAACTCCCGATAATATTCGGAAGTTTTTGTCGTGCTCGAAATGGACTAGGAGGACATAATCATCATCATTATATCTATCATATATATCATCATTATATATATTCTCGTTATAGTCTCAACAGTTTCATAAAGCGCAATTTAAACATCTTTGCCAGCTTGCAATAGATATAGTTGATTAAATTTATATTGCTACTAAGTACTTTGTGAAACAAATTTAAGGTTTAATCGCTGTTAAGTGATTAAGCTGTTCGATGTCCAAGTATAGTGGCATTTTATGAGATTTTTATTTGCTAAAATTCACTCTACATTGATTCCGTGTTATGCGGGCGACATGCAAAATTTCGCTGTTCCTATGCTTCGTAGTATGATGACAAAAGTACGTCAACTGGCTGAGGAGCAGCATGGCGGATTGAAATAATCCTTGGTGTGGTTGTATAAATATACAATTTTTAAATGTAAAATGTCAATTTGATAGTGTACAGACGCATAGGAAAGACGATAAAACAATTGCAAATTTAATTTATACGTGATACAACGTCGCCTTTACAATAAATGATAATAAAAATACTCGCTATTCGAATAAATGATCGGTAATTACATTTTTCAAAGTAAAACGCAAAGCAAAACAGTGCACGCAAAGCTGTCGCAAATTTTGCGCTGAGATAGCAGCGAAATTGATTTACATCTTACATTTACTCAGCGCTTCTTGTGACAAAGATGAAACTTACATACTTAAGTATGTTAATTTTTTTTATGAGAATAAATGATTACCGACGCCCACGTACACTTGCAACTGCAAAGCCACTTCTTTTCACGGATACTATTGAGGAGTAAAAGGGAGGGGGAGGGGGTGTGAGCCCCCGGTTACCTTACTCAACGAACGAAATGTAGAAGCACAAGATGACTCTACTTCACGCCGGCATTCAGCGAGGTCATGGTACTGTACTACCCCGGTCTAATCGGTAAAATTCATAAGCGAAATATAAATAACTTCAGTGACCCTGTTTGGATATAATATAACAAACAAGCAAGAGCGTTTCCGGGCAAAGAATGTATTCGCGAAACCAAAGATCACCTAAGACATGAATTTTACAGATAATTACATACGATACCACAGAGCAATGTTGTTTTTTTGTAATTATTATTAGTTATGAAATGAGTTCAGTACAGCTAACGTATTTAAATTAAAAGCACCTGTGACCGGGCACTTTTATTTGAACAACGACGCGTTTTCTTTATTTATATCATGAAGCGCGGGAAATTAACCTCTCGAAATGATTTCATAAATCGAATTCATACCTCCATGCCGAAAACTTCAAGCGTTCAACGCCTGGTCTCGATAACCCAGCCAAGCTCTGTCTATCTTCACTAATAACAAGATTTAGCCGGGATCTGTGTCAAGAGTTACCCATTTACAATTAAAAAGTGCCATGGATTCGATTGGATCAATATTCTTACTTTTGCTGATTTAATAATAAACTTGTATATAAATAAGGGTGGTGGGTGATATGGACATTTTATGTGGACGGTTGTACATTAATAATACCTCGCCCGTTTTTTTATCGCAGTATATCTTACACATATTAATGAGCTTACGAAGTATTATTTTCGCGAAAATTAAAGTATAATAACCGTAAATATATTTGTACCATATTAATATTATAAAGTTAGTTTGTATACATAGATGAAGAAGTAACCTGAAGAGCTAATAGACTGATTCTAAAAAATCTTTCAGCTGTATTACTCCAGATGGCCATAAGATTTGAATTGGCTTCCGAAGAAAAAAAATGGGATTCATAAGAAAATTCAAACCTAGCTAATTCCTTACCATGGTACCGACACAATGCTTCCAGACCAATCTAAAATATTCATTTGTTTAATTCCATCCCTATCCGTAAGGTATCAAGTGACTACGTACGCTCCATAATAAACTGCGACATTTATATGAGATGTAGTCGAAAAATAAGTTATGCGATTATATTACAGTCCCTACGCAGCCGCTGTTTCTCTGGTATGAAAATAAAGGTGAAAATGTAATTCAAGCCTAGTTGAATGACAGCTAGGCAAGACGCCACAGAGCAGGATAATTCATTTAGAACCATTGACAGGTGGTGCATATACGAGACCGTTTATTTATTCAGCAATAGAATAAAGCAGTTGAAAAAGTTTCAGGCTACGCTGTGACCTGATAAACTACATAACCTGTTATATTATGTATGCGCATACTTTCAAGCCGATTTTAACTATCACGACATCTTTCGGTTGACAACTAGATGTTATCTTTTGCACAGGGTATACGAGGGGCGTTCAATGAATTCTCGGTGTCCGGATGATTTACCAATGATATGGGTAATCTGACTAATGAATGAGATAATGAAATGATGAGGATAATTGAAAAATTTCATACAGCTGTGATAATAAGTTTTCTAGTTATTGTTAGTCAAAGACAATTGGAATGGTCGACGTAACAATGTTGAAGAAAATAGATAGAATTTTACGGGAAGCGATTAAAGGAAAAAAGACGGGGTAGACGGACCGCCGGTGAAGGGTGGGGGGACAGACACTTAAACCCGCAAATATCAAAAAAATGTGTTTCACAAGTTTATATTTACTTCGGCAGGATTCGAACCCCGGACCCAGGACATAGAAGAATAAGTACGCGTTGACCGTTAAGCCACACGGTAAGCTGTATAACATTTATGTAGACGGTGATACTATGGTATGGGTAAAGAATTCAATTATATTAATGGAGCAAGATAAACAAAGTGAATGCGCAGACAGTTACGATTCCTTATAAAGCCCCCCTGATCGCGACGTGGTAAAACGAGTACACTTAAAAAGTATTATTTCAGTCTGTTCACAGCACAGACACATTTTAAGTTTATTGTTACTTTTCGAGTACGTTTTCAACACATTTTAATAAATATTAATTAAAATTTTGTTCACATTCCATATCAATAGCAATGTAACTTTTACATTTATTTGGAACGCGTAAGATTAATTTTTACGTTAGTTTACAATATGCGTGTCTTTGCTCATGTACAGAGCAAAGGTGCGCTTGCGCGTGTCACTCACGCGTGTTTTATTTTTAATGTATGGCATTTTCCACCCTAACGTATAGTAACCGTATTCGTGACGAAAAATTTAAGGTTATTGTCTTATAAAAAAAAAAGAAAAATATTTGCAATTCTAAATATCAAAGCATCGTGTCAACAAGTTTATAAGTGGAGAGATGTTTTTTTACTTGCGTCGGTCAGTTGATGAGTCATATATTCCGCACTGCTGCCAGGCGGGCGTTTCCGACCACGTGCTACGATGCCCGTCTTCATATTTCTACTATCAAACACATCGTATTATCTCACTTATTACTGGTAATAAAAAAAAACAACAAAGATTGGATATAATTTCAAAAAAAAAAAACAAGACTAGCAAGCAGCGCAGACATTTTTAATGAACTTTTCTTCTTAATACCGCAGACATTAGCCTGTACAATCGCGATAATAATTCGCAAATTTAATTTTAGAACGCACCTGTAATATAACGGTTGGTAACCTAACATGGCAGACGAGGTTATGTAAGGGCGATCGGAATATTTTGGTGGACAATACATTGCATAATATAAAAACCTATAAATATCTACTACTAGGTTAAGAAAGGTTGTAATTATATCGGCGTACCAAGCTTGGCGATGTGGCAATGACATGAGAATGAATGAGACTAATTTTTATTTATAGAGATTAATTTTTAACCCGAGCAACACCGGGTATAATGTAAATCATACAATTGTCTGAAAGGATTTAAAGGTTTTTGGAAAAGTGTAGCTACGCTTATTCAAAGTTGTAGTAATTTAAATATTTTAACCTACAAGGCATATGCTACCTTAAACTACTGCTATGCAAAAGATCTTCACGCATATCAAACGTATAGACCGTCATGCGTAAATGGTTATTCCGCCTAAAATTTTTGGTTCATGGAAAATTTTGAATGAAATTAATTAGAAGTAACTACGTTATTTGTGATACAAATACTTTGTTTTATATGTAATACCTACCCAGGTCAAAATCCTAAGCACACCACTGATCGAAAAGCTCAACACACTGAATGGATGTTGTTATGGAATGGATTTATATTGCGTTATGTACCGTATCCCTCGCATTGAATCTGACGCTTCCTCCGCGGGATAAGCGGGATGCTGCGTAGATGACCATAGTCTGAATTACTGTACGATGTCACCAGACCAACAGTGGTGAAATCATACCTATTACTTTGCATTATTTTAACCCGTAGCGTGACATAACTATAGAATTTATATTGTTGCGTCACGGAGAATGCGTGACAATATATTTCACAACAATTCTGTGTGAAGTTATTTCACAATAAAATCCTTTTTACACCCAAGACATGGTTTCTTTTGTTGGTAACCATGTTCTTGGATAAACGAAACCATGTTAAAAATTACACGCTATGATTTTAAATGGGAATAATTACTTCACACGGAATGTCCCACGTCCCATTTCTCCACGCCGAGCACGTAGTAAATTAAGCGCTTTAAATTTTTATTAACAATTTTATTGCTGGCACCGGGAGTCGAACTCGAATCACTCGCGTACTATGAAAATTTAAAAGCGTGCGCCCTGACCCCTAGGCTACCACTGCTCGGCATAGTTTTAAAACATACACTGAATTACTTCTACCAGTAGACATGTGGCAGCGGCGTTAACATCTGCCACCCTCTTTCTCGTTCTTTTAGTGGGTGTCGTAAGGTGACGAAGCATCACATTCTTTCTCCTGAAGAGGCGAACACTGATTGGGCAAATGGTAAACCGTAATCTCGGCTTTACTTTATCATACTAAATTTCTCTACACGTCTACGATTCGTTGTATTGATCTGCCCGTAAGTTATCTATTGACGGACCATAGAACCTATTTTCGGACCTCGGCTCGGATGGTCGATCGGTCTGGGCCGTGTTTAAGACGAAGCACTACTGGATTACCAACAGACTAAGATTTTTCAAGAAATACGGATGTTTGCATGATGCATTTACTTCAAAAGGTATTAGGGAGAAAGTTGCACGCTTTAAGAAGCGCCTATTTGAGGCCGCCATATTTATGTTGGGGGAAGTGAAGCGCCGCTACGACACGTGATAGATTAATTTAACAGCTTTTCATTAGATCTCTACTTCGTTGACATTAATTACCACAACACTTAGTAGGTGTTCTGTTCCCGGTTTGAGAAAATTGAAACAATTGGCACTCATCAAAAATATCGCAAGTTCTAAAGTACTATTTTAAAAGACAACAGACCTGTTTGCAGCATCAGGTCAAGATAATCATATTATAAAATTGTCATCTGATTTAATGTATACCAAACTTCGTGTTGGTCAGAAGTGGAAGAAAATAAATATCCCTTGAATGACTGAACAGATTTTCACCGAACATACTTAAGAATCATCCCGATTAAAACAGTAAGTATAAAAATAAAACGTATAGTAGTCGGTCACCGAGAGCTGCGATGCCACAGACAGACACATAAAGGTTTCAAGCTTAAAACACCGCTACTTTTTCGGTAGGGGTTAAAAAACGGGAGAGTGGAAAGATTCGATTAAAAATATTTGGTAATAAAAATTATAATAGTAATATCATTCTCATTCTTTGGTTAAATTAGTTACATCGTTTGTTAAGAAATCGAAAACCATGTTTACTCCTGACTCCAAATTCAATTATAAGAGCTTTAGTTGCTATTCTGTGCTGAATGAGCCGACTGGTCCGCTGTAGTCCACGCCCTCGCGGAATACCGGCGCGATAGAAGCACCTTATGCTTCTACGTTTCGTTCGGTGAGTTAGGTAACCGGACGCCCACTTGCTCTGCCCTCATCCTCCATCTCCATCCCTAAATATCCCTTAAGTCCGGTAACGCTCCTGCAGCTCCTCTAGTGTTGCAGATGTAATCACTTAGCACCAGGTGAGCCGCTAGCTCGTTTGTCCTCTTTCCCATTGAAAAAAAATACTTGGACTAACAATAAATCACTTTTCAACCAAAATCAAACTAAAAATCCTCATTTTACGATCTATTTATTTTTGGGTAATAAAAATTTTACTTAATAAAAGATAGCACGAGTGGTAACTGAGATAAACGGAGGTAACATACAGATAGACGAATACTAAAGCTCACTTATGGTCTTGTAGTTTTTATTTAACCGAGTGCATGGCCGCTATTAACCTGTCAATCATATTACACAGATGCACTGACAGTGCTTACAAAGCTGAATAACTTAAGACAGCGACAATAAATTTAGAAAATGCATCTGTACCTGGCAACGTTGTGTGGTCCAACAAGTGTCAATTTACGTACAAACCCTACCTAGTTATGCAGACACAAGTTGCCCGATCCACGAGCGTCTCAGTTTAAAGCTCATGTTGTAATTGGACGCGGGCGAGTCAAAAGGTGCCCACCTCTGTATCGATGTTCGTATCGATTTCGCGTATCCTCCGACGCCTGGCCGTTACATTAACTAACCGTCGTATTCTTTCTACGCGTCAATGACTCCACGGAAGCCTTATTATAACGATTTTTCTTACATTCAATATAACCTATGTTCGACCTATAAAACCATTACTAAGAAAATAATAGCTCTAGTACTCTATGGACAAAAGCTCAAAGCTCAATTTCGCAAATTTTCAGATTCGCTTCTTCACTGCTGAAAAGATTCCCCCAAAGCATAGACCTCCTGAGCCGACAGTATCCATCAATTGACTGTGCTGCTCGTTCTATGATCTACGTGCTTTTAAGTCCGAGCAATGACCTAGCCACATAGACCATTGCCACTTCAGCTTGCTATTTAAATAAGTATGGCAAGTTAATACGCAAAACTATTAATAAAAATATTATAAAATAATTATATACACAACAGTGGGGTAAACAGAGGACTAAACTGTTTAGTTCTTTCAACCCACTTTTCACAAGAGCTTTCACGAGAGCATCGCTGTCTTAGTGTCCTAAAGACAAGTACAGAAGCATAGGGAATCGAACTAGTTTCCTTATTCGGAGGAAAGTCCTCTAATCACTTGACTGAAACATCAAAATATATCTTTTATCTCTAAAGACTAAGAACATAGATGTGTATTTCTCATACTTTTGTGTACAGAGAAGATAAATCAGCGAAGACATCGATACGAATGTATTCTACGTAAAATTAGAACAGAGTTATAGGATAGGTACTAAAAGCTTTCCGATAACAACTGCAGGGGAGAGCCATTGTATGAATTTGATAAATCGAGTACAAAACAAAGTCAGCGGTGTAAAAATATAATAAAGTTTATCCTTCGCATACAGCAGCTCTGATAAATCGAACTTTAGTTTTATACGTTTTCTATGAGGACGTCTGAACACTTTGAAACGGATTACTTTTCAAGTGACGTCTGTTTCAGTCATACCTCATCGTACTTAGATCTACAATCAAGTGGTCAAAGTGGCTTATGCAACACCGTAATCATTGTTAGCTTAATTATTGATGATGCTATGCTGACTACTTGTTATACTCGTTTCGATAGAATTAGAATATTATCATGTGTAGTCACCAGATATCAACTGAGCGGGAACTGTAATAGTTATCCTCCACGCGATAAAAAAGCCTCCGGTTTTTTTTATTAGATCGGGATGATGAACTAGCTAACAGTCAACTTGATGGTAACTGACTGGTAAGTGACTACCGCAGCCCATTGACATCTACAAACAACTTCAATCGAAGGATTCAGATGCGTTGTCACCCCTGAGGACTAAGACGGAACCCCGCACAGTCTGTATCGCTACTGGCTATCTATGAATGAAAATTCTTTATTCTTTGACTTAAGAAAGATAACTTTGATTTTCTTTGTAAGGGCCGCAGCAGTGGACTTTTACAGGCTGGTTTAAAAAGGAATAAGAACCGTGTAATCAGACACCTACTAATTACGCTACACAAGTAACTATTGTTTTTTTTTATTTTTGATACTGGTTTAAGTCACCTTGATAAAGGTATCAAGGCAACGCGGATCTCGGAAACAGTTAATATAATATAAATAATAAATCATAGCGATCGAGTTTGAAAGTGAACTAAAACATAGACCGATCACGACACTGTTCGATAAAGATCAAGCAGCGCAGAAGCAAAAAGTAGTAGTATTATTATATTAATAACCTTAAGAGTATGAACGGCCATCATAAGCCCGGAGAGATAAATAAAACTGAAAAAGAATGAGCGTTACATTAATGATGGCGCACTTTTTCGACCTCCCCTCTTTAAAGTCAGCGTCGTTACTGGTATCAATAGTCTGGGGCTCCTTTGCCCCCATTCAGAGTGTATTGAACTTTTTCGTCTAGAGCAGACGTCCTCGTACGTCACAATGCATTCTGCTATACCTGTGTATAGTGTCCATCAATGGCTACACGATAAATTACCAACACAAGTGCTGTTGGGTAATCGAACGATTCACAACTGACATTTCAGTTTAAAAACATCGATATTGGATTAAATAAACAATTCGATGTTCGTGAAAATACTAAACATTAATGACATGGTTAATTGCGACCAGGGCGTCTAATAAAAGTCGATAAGTGCAGAATACGTTATCGTGCCGATATATAGCAATATAAAGGGGTTATATCGTTGTATATCGGCAATATAACATATAGTGTACGCACTATACGAAGAAGGTTCTCCCACACCTATTCGCCTTCCCATATCCGAAAAAGGACGAACACAGTTCCAATACTTCCGTCCATATCCTAATACCGATAATACACATATTTTAGATGTGGTTATCATTCGACCCCAGAACTCGGTATGCAGGAACACTAACCACTGTGTCACACTAAGCATTCCTAATAGTTTAGATGGTGAATTGGCATTTTTAATTAATCTGCTTTAACCAACCAGAGGTCAATAGCTGCTTAGTATTCCCAATAAAGTAAAACCGCGTAGCGTAACAGAACAGACAGTGCACTCGTTTTACGACGTATAGTATCGATTTTAACGTTTAGACAAATAAAGTGAACGCCGCAGTAACAAAGTTCAAGGCGGGTGTGGTTATTCACAAATTATAATCGTTGTACACACGCGTGTAACACGTGCGTTAATTGGACGTAGCTTATATTCTCACACTAGCACATCGTCGTGAAATACACTAATTTAACATTTCGGTATGATCGCCGATGTTTACGTTTCGGTGTGAGTGACGGAGCACCGCGGAAACATCTGTTCGCCGCGTCCGAGTCACAGGCCGAGTGAAGCCGCGAAGAGTGTAATGTGGACCACCGCCTCTGATCAATTGATATGGGGAGGTGGAGGAAGCCACAAACGTTGGCGATAGCGGGAAGAGAAGCGGAAGTCACTATTACACTACTATTCCCATCTTCAAGAAAGGATTTACAGTTAGAAGTTTTAATTACAAAGTAGACATAGATGACGCTCCGTCAAAACAATACACGTGCCTACCGTACAAAACTGCGTACATACGCCAAGGGCGTATCGGCTAAGGTGTACGTAATTTTATAATAAAATTTCAACTTTATCAATCATGTTCGCGTCAAGAATACGTCACAGTATTCGACTGATATCGTAGACACATTATGACGACACAAATGGCGGAAATATTTCACGTTCGATTTACGTGTATACAATTTTAATCATTGTCTTCTGACAAGCTAAAGTCCAATTTTTAACAGCTTTCTTAAGCAAATGTTCAATTCTAGAACATTCTTTGGAAGTTCTTCGTGAATTTACGCATTTTCTTTTAATTTCAAAGTTTTTTCTTAACTGTATAATATGCTACTGATTTGGATGACGACCGCGATGCTTGTAGGATAGCGTACCTGACTACTGATTCATGGGTTCTGGTTTCCGGGTCCGGCTGTATTGTGTGTCTTTTGTCTCTGACTCTACATCTGAAGAACTACGTCAATATATGGAAAGGTAAAGACGAGTGAATGCCTCAGTGTTTGTGTGAATATTTATGGCGCGCATATTACATATAATCTGCACAGTCAACAACTGTCGTGGTCGAATTTGACCAGAAGGGACATCATCACATGCTACTGGCTAGTGTACTCTTCCAGTGCTTCGCCGAGTTATTAGTAAATATACATTATATAAAAAGGACGTTACCCGCTTCAGAGGAAAAGTGCGAGCTTGGCTAGTACTCGTACGAGCAGTCGTTTCGGAAAGACCTATGTCTATCAGTGAACTTATACAACACTGATGATCTGATGAAGATTGTTTGTACACAATATTATTCTCTATCTTTGTCTTGTAACTTGGACCACAATCGCAGTCTGTTCGTCGTCGACTACCGCGTCTGCTTAGAAGTGACGTTGCACGCCTGATACGCGTCACAAATGCAACCTAACCCGATATACCTACGACATGGAGTTCAAATTCAAACGCCCACCTCTACGCATATGCAAATCCCATTTAGTTGTTTGACTCTACTTGAAGTGTGAGAGTGCCCGTGCATTTATAAAAATTCCATTACGAATTTTAAACTGTATTATATTTCAATGGACTAGTCAGTATTCCCACAGCGGAATAGTCGGTCGAACGTTTCGTTGTTGCGAGAAACGTCTTTGCTTCAGGAAGGGAATAGGTCTGTTGTTCTCAAGTGGCAACTCGGAACAACACGTTACAGACAGCTGACAGCAATGAAACTGTAATTAATTTAGACACTCATCGCATCTTGTTGATCCCATAGTTAAGATAAAACGTGCCAGATTCGCCATCTTCGATTCATTTCGCTTAAAATACGAGCAGATGCAGAAACAGAGCTAACTATTATGAAGAGTTTTCAGCAAAATGATGCTCTTTCACATCTATCATACAATTAACATACACTTCTACAGGAATATAACTTACAATTTAAATACTTTTAATATTGTATATGAAAATAGTAGTTTACAATTCAATAAAAAAAATGTGATGACTTGTATTATGCGAATACTGCACAATTTGGATTTATATTGTGACTTATAATCCCGACATTTCGGACGGTGGCAAGGGGTTCGACACAAAATTGTGATACATTTTTAATACTGGCTGAATCGAGTGTTTGCAATTTCTATGCAGGTAAAGTAAGTGTAAGGTGACTGTAGTGAGTACACCAATGAGTTACTCTATGCGAGAGGTCAAGTTCAGAAATACATTATAAATATAAATGAAAAAAGTAAGACCATAATGGTCAAAGTACTAAATATTTATGATTGCATTAATAAGCATATAAAAGATTTATTACTATTAACCAATATTGAATCAATATACCCACTAAAAATGTTGCACTCTGATAACAAATCAAATCAAGATTTCGATAACCATGTATGGTTTTTCAGCAAAGAGTACTAATATAGCAGTTGTTCACAACAATGTTTATGTGTGTAGACGAAATCTTCAGACATGAGTTTTGACAAATTCCGTTTTTAAGTAGTCTAAAGCGCTATTTAGTATTTTTGGAATTCCATCATTCCAGTATTTTATAAAAGTATAGTAGTAGCAATAGAGGAATGTCTCATAAGACATTACTTAATTACTAAAACTATACATGAAAAGAAAAAAAGTCACAGTCTGTAAATGCCCCACTACTCACTGTAATGAAATGGCTTCCAGCTCCAGCACAAGCTATTAAATGTATTTTAATTTTTTCTCACATATGCCGGTTTCCTCAGAATGTTTCCTTTACCTGAACAGATCCCATGTCACACACGTACTTTGAAATTAAAGTGAGAACACAGACTCCCAGTTACTACTGCTCTCAATGTCTCATACTTTTTAATATTTACAAGTATCGATACTAGCCGCGGTCGCCTAGTGGTCAGTGTATTTGCTTTAATTTTATAGTATGAGAGTGACCGGAGTTCCAATACCTGTGCTGGCACACACACTAACATTGTCAATGGTAATTTTAATGCAGAATTTACCACATACTTGGTGGTGAAGGAAAACATTGTAAAGAAACATGCATATCTGAGAAATAATAAAAAATATTATTTTGAGGATATCTGCAGTTCCCCAAATTGGACTGGAGCAGTGTGGTGGACCCTTCCCGACTACAATCACTCTCAAAAAATATTTAATAAGAGTCCTTTTCCCAGCAGTGTATTTACAGGCTTGTCCTTAAAATAAAGAAAATGTTTATATTAAGTAAGTATCCACCAATTAAATTAAGCCACGATAATACAAGAGAAACTTCAGCAATAATCAGCAGAAAACAATTTTCTACTGGACATGTTTCGTTTTTTTATGTTGTATCCAGTATCCAAAGATTGAGACAGAACAAAAAGTTCAAGAAAGAATTTCAATTATGTTATATTGTCTAGACAGATACTCTACTTTTAATTATTTTGATTATGCAAGTAAGAGTTTTGTATAAACATAATCACACTATTTTTCAAAATAACCTTTAAAACATCTGGTCCTCCAAAATAGTTTAGATATCTTCTCATTATACCAAAATTGTAGTTAGCAGAAAGAAATATTATAGTGCTGTAAATGTACTTAAACAAAAGTGCTGACCTTGAATCAACCACTGAGAGAGTTGAAATCTTGAGAAAAGATGCCTAAGGAAGTGTCAAACATATGGACAGTACAACCAAATCCCGATACAAACACTATTGATTTATTCAATACACACAATAGTCCCAAGTGTCTTGGTAACTGGACCATTATAAGATAGATATAGGTACATCTACAATATAAATAAATATTCATATTAGTATCAAATAAACATCCATAAATTGACTAGAGATTGGAACCTGCAACCCTCAGCTTCAAAGCCGAGATCAATACCAACTAGGCTAGGGCTGTCAGATAATATTTATATATTTGTCTCATAAATTCTAATTAAGCCCAAAACACAACATGTTAGCCCACTATGCAGACTTCAAGAACTTCTCAGCTTTTAACTTGTGCATTAATATTTAAATAATTTTGTAAGTCTGATTTCTTACATATGCAATCCCATTAAAATTTTTGTATGCTAATTGGCTAATAATTTAAAGTGCATATGTTGAAATTATCTTTGTTCGAAAAAAAATTTTATTGTGCTTTCCATTCAACGATTGTTACTAATAAAAGCTTAGATGATATTAATACTCCTATTCTTCTTTCAGTATTCTAATGGTAGTAGATCGAAGGTGTACTGTGATTGTCAATCTGCCTCCCAAGTCTCTACATGATCTAGCAAAATGTTAATTCCCTCCTAATAATGGGCATGTATTTAGCAGAGGACTACTTACAGGCCACCAAAGGTGATTTGTCTTATGTTTAAGGATTAAAACCAATGTAGCATGAAGCAATTCAAGCTGTATGACTTTCAGATCTTAATAAATAACTGAACATGAATAAATAACCGTATTACTTTGTATTAAATACAAATCATACTCCCTTAAATAGCTACAGTAGATTTTGGAACAAATACTTAAGGTCTGACCTGCAAGTAAATAGTAGATGATTTCTGGGTGTATTGGATCAGGGATCAATCTTCTCATTGGATAATTAATTCCTTACTCTTTTAGTAGTCAGTAACTTATATGGTGTATTTATTATCATTAATTGCCACCCGATAAACTTTAAATTGGTTTACAATTGGTGAAAATATATATCAGAACAAACTAGCTATGTCACAAGGATATGCACCCAGGAGTCAAAACTTGTGCCAGTAAATATAGTTTAGTTTAAATTTTACACTGCAAAGTTAGTTCTAAATAACAACAAGGAACTAACCGGCTACTTCAAGAAGTGTTTCAAGTCGTGCTTGCATCTCTGGATCAACTGCTCTTTTGAGTTCATCATGGGAGAGGAGGAACTTTGATGACTCTGCTGCCCCACCTTCCTCCTCCATCTCCTGCTAAAATATATTCAAAGTAGTAAAATACTATTAACATTTCTAGACTTATATTGTTAATTTTATATTAGTCCATGTGTTGATGTACATATATGAAAAGTAAGAAAATACTGAAAAACAAAGTTGACAATAACTATAGGATACAAATTAAAATAACTGACAGCTAATAAACAAAACTAAACTAATAAAACAATCAAAGTTAAATGTTTACATGCCCATTTCTGAGTGTTATCAATAAACATTTAAAATGCAGTTTCTAAATCATACATGACTAACATGTTCTTTGTTTAATTGTGAAATGTATAGTGAGGTTTTAGAATTAGATAAGCAAAAAGGTTATAAAGGTTAGATTTGTTTAGGAATACATTGCAAGCCTAACATGAGCAATCATTTAGGTTAGGCAAGTTTGCATTAGTATGTCACTATTGAAATTTTAAAAACAAAGCATGTATATGTTAGAATCACAAGGACCATCCAACATCAAGAAAACAAAACATTATGTGATATATATTGAAACTGTCCATCGCACACACATTATGCAGGTTAACACTAAGATCCACTCTGCAATAGCTATTGGTGATGAAGCCTTCGGCGCTCAATATAGCTCTCTTCCACTTACCAACAGGTCTGGCCTGCTAAGGCACAAACAAGCCAGCAAGATCTATAACACCAACGAGAAAAGTATGAGATACCGACAATGTGGTGCTTGGGAACGAGCTTACAACTAATGTTTACTACAACAAATGGTCCTTGCGATTCGCCAATATCCAACATTTTTGCGCGAATCGCTGCGGGCGTTATGCACAAGTGGTACGCGGAGGATGACTTTTAACCAAACACTAATCGTGAAATTTGTGACGAATCCTCGTAAAATACATAGAAATACTGCAATCGCGGCGAAATATCGTCACAAAAACACTATATTCAGTACTTCGCATTGACTAAGTGCATGTGATTCAAGAAACATGGCCACCGAAGTTTGTGCTCTATCCAAAACACAAATAGACAATGAAGTATTATGAAATAATAACCATCAACGAGAAATTACAGAGAATCCATTGAATACTGTCTAGGAGCGGATGGCATAAATAATTTCATTTCATGCATTTCTACAACGTATGTACCTATGACTTTCTGACGTTTTACGGAATATTTGGCAAGCAACTTGCATTGTAGAAATAATGAAAAATAATTGTATTATAACGTGCTTCGCACGATTAGGACCTGAGCTCATGAATAGATAGGATTACAATACAAAAAGATATAGTATGCTTAATCACATACAAGATGTCCCTTGCAGCATTTAGCGGTACAGATAATCACAGTCCCTCACTGCCACCGCCTCTGCCAAAAACAAAACACGTTTTACCTCGGATACAGAATCATCCTCGCTTTCCGAAGAGTCCGTCATGTATTTGGCAGGAGCTCCAGAATATGTTTCGGTTTCAGATTTGGCCGGACTCGAAGCCGAACTCTGAGGAGTGGACGATTTTACCACATCAAGTTGCACATTCACCTTATCGATATTTCGGTTTTCAGACTGTCCGACATTCTGCATTTTTGTCCTAATCCAATACAACTTAATTAGTCTTTTAGTATCAACACTTTTTCTACGAAATTAACACGTTCTTATATTAGCAAACAAAATTTATTTCGTCATTTAGCCAGATTGATACCCGCCATGTCTACTACTATGGCGAGGTTCCCGGATGCTTCAAGTAGGCTAACCAATTATCTCCCTCTGGCGATAAAATTAAGAACTTCTTTGTGCTGCCATCTGCTTTAAAAAATGTAACTTGATCTATATAGACAAAATAAACACTTTCTTAATTAGGCATAGATATCACAATAAATAGGTATGTTCGGAAAAAAATTACGAAGCCATCATTAGTATCGAACAAAGAGTTTTTTTTTTTTTATAGAAGAAGGGGGCAAACGAGCGTGCGGCTCACCTGATGGTAAGTGATCACCGACGCCCACGAACATCCACAACACCAGAGGAGCTACAGATGCGCTGCCGGCCTTTAAGGAAGGAATAAGCTCTTTTCTTGAAGGTCCCTAAGTCGTAACTGTTCGGAAATACTGCTGGCGACAGCTGATTCCACAAAATCGAAGTGCGTGGCAGAAAATCGAACAAAGAGTATACAAACACAGTTAATTCTATTCGAATACGTCGAACTGAAACCCCACAAATCGGTGACGGTAACAGCCTTACTAATGCGAGAGTAGGACACTGCGATTATTTACTCGGAGTAATGTATGAACGGCGAATCTTCTATCAGAGCTAGTTTAAATTGGCACTTTCCAAGAAAAGTGCAAGAAGCTTATATTTAGTGGAATTTTTCGGCGGCTGCACTACATGCTCGTTTCTACTACGGCAGCAATGTTCAAAGTGTCAATATGGTTTTTTTATGATGTATTATAGGCTGTGGGTATGATCATGAAATTTTCGGCTTGGACTGATGCCGATTACAAATTTGTCTTTGTAGATGTTGGGGCTTATGGATGTTCTTACGACACAAGTGTAAAAATTCTAACTTGGGAAAGAAATTACTGTAAAATAGATTCAGCAAAATTTAACCAATGGTGCCAACGGGCAAGTCATGCTTTTTAATGTTGTTGCGGATGATACTGTTGGTCTTTTGAGTAATATTTTACGGTTAAAAGAAATTGATGGCATAACAAAAATATATGAGACACACGGAAGCTTGTCTAATGGTAGAATGTTTAAAAGGGATTCTAAGTAACAAATGGCGCATATTTCACAGAGCGATTGGTGTAAACATATATTTTTGCTTATCATTAGAATAAGACACTCTATCTTACTGGTGACCTAACCATTCGCCAATACACAACGAGTACATTGTTTCACCTCAAAGATCTATACTAGGGCAATATAAAATTTAGTAAATATATAAATATGTATACATACATATACTACAATAAATTAAAAGTTTATATTATTATATTTGGTTATATAGAAATTATTCCGATTGTCGTCTCTGTAACGGTTAATCCCAGTCAACCTCTCCGAACATCTGAGGCGGCTGGGACTCCGTGACGGATCGCTCCGAGCTCAAATTCAGAAGGCCAGGAAGTTTAACAGCCAGTACGCAAGTAGTGCACTAGCTTTAAAGTTAAATCTGTTCCAACTTACCGAACAATTCATTTTTAAGAATAAGTATAGATTATATCGATTTTCCTAAGTTAAACACAAAGTAAGAGGCCCATTTTGGTACTTATTATGGCAATCTAACAAAGAACATGAACCGAACAAATTGGTGACTAAGTGCCATTTTATACGTGGTAGAGCCAAACGACAGCTTTTGCTGCTCCTTGAATGGGCCGACTCGACTGGGGTTGTACAACGTCATCGCAGAATACCAGCGTGAAGAAGAGGCATCTTGTGCTTCTGCATTTCGTTCGGAGTGCTCCCTCGCCTCCCTCCAACCCCCTCTCTGTCATCTTTCCCATTCCTCAAATATCCTTTTAACGCCCGTCAACGCACCTGTGCTCCTCTGATGTTGTATATGTTCGTGGGTGACATAATTAGGAACTGCTTACTAGTTAACCCCCTAGATCATAAAAAACAATGTGTGTGTGCAAATCACACACGGTAGAAGTGAAACTTCAGAAAAGTAGCCTACAAGAGAATGAGGTAAATATAGAGTATCAGGAGTATTAGAATTAAAAGAATTATTATTTTTATAATATTTTTACTAACCTTAAAAATTATTTTTAATTTTAATGCAAAATATTACAATTTAATATATTTACATATTGATAAGATATGTAAATATATTAAATTGTATTATAACACATATTAGGTTTTGCGCCTTTTACACCTTATTTTCTTTTTTTTTCTGCCGATACTCACAATTATCAACATCAGTTTTTGGCATATTTGCAAAATATTATATTAAAAAAAATTACACAATATACACAAAAATATTAGTGTGTAAAATCAATACAAATATAAATATAATTTACTAATGTTAATAAATTAAATTTTAGATAATTTATGTAAATAAGAATTATTGGTCAAATACATAAATTAATTAACCAACGAATTTTAATACGCAAATGCAAAAAAATTAAACACGTGATAACATGTTCTCTGGCAAGCTCAACTATCACATTCTCTGGCAAGCTGCTAAATCCTATTTATGAATATGTTTGTCTCTTTTTACTGCTGCTTTTTCGTTTCACCGAATTTTTAAATTACGACGGTACTAAAGAAGTTACAGTTTTAAAAAAACTCAAAACAAAATACAGCCCTACAAATGTCTACTTTAATGAATATGGCACAGTGAAACAAGAATATATTTGGTACGTGGCCAAAATTGTAACACTTTATGTCAGTTCGCTACTACTAGTTAGTTACTAATAGATACATAACTTCTTTTGCTATGGTTTGCTTTGAATATTTCGAGCATGTGTTCCAATCAAACATCAAATATTTTATTCTGTTAATATTATTCTTATTACTATTTATATAACATTTCATTTCACACCCCACCATCTATGAATGACATTCATGTGCCAAAAGATCTTTGTCGAACCATAAATTACGTTCCACTGAAAAAAAGAGGTAAGAGTCAAAGACAAATTTGAATTCATAGGTCTAATTATCGATTATATGTATAACATGTGGCCATGACGTACATACAATGTATAACATTATATTGTTGTCATCACATAATGGTATGTTGCGTTTTCACACATGTCGGCACTATATTTAACCATTTTGTTTTAATATTGTAAATCATTTTCGTCACAATAACATGCAACTTATTAAGCAAATGACACTTTTTTAAAAAACAAGGCACGAGCATAGACTTAACAGTCCACAGAGCTCTTAGCAGCTTATGAACTCTACATATTATACAGCCATATTGGAACTGTCGCAAGACTGCTATTAATATATAAGTTTTTATTCTATGCGTGAGACGCTTATGTAATGAGTACCTATCTCAAGTCAGTCTTCAACGGAAAAGTATTGACCAAATTCAGTGAAATAGGGATTTTTTAATTATTTATTAATTAAGGATTACCAACAAGGTAAAAAAAAATATAAAAATGTTTATAAAAAGCCAACCACGGAAACCTAGTAGATACAGTCTAGTATCGTTAAACGAATATTAATATCTAAAATAACACTAATGTGAATTAAAAGAAACTACAACTTGACAACAATAATGGACGAAACAAAACAAACAAAGAAGGATTAATAATTACAATAAAGACCAATTAACGTGTGACCATGTTATGACCGACTGGTAGTGGACAGCAAAAATACTAGCGGCAACAATTTGGATGAGCTTTATTACCTGGATGGAGATATAGTTTGTCGCCGCTCTTGTACAAAAGTTACAAAACTGTCTAACGAGCTATTGTCGTCAATTTCTCGGAGGGTCAGTACCAGTAAAAAAGATAGCTCATTTAAGATTGGCAACGTCCCACAGTGCATGTAATTCGTGTCAGTATGTGACCGACTCATCGGTAAAAAAAGTAAAATATTAATACCTATATTTGATTGGTCTGGCAAGAAATTTAGTGAAAAGGTAAAGATATTCCGAGAGCAGCTCAGCAAGTAACTCTCCCAATGGTAAGCGATCAACGTTGCCCAAGTACATCTGCAAAAATGTAAAGGTTTACATGTTACCATATATTTTTCAGTATATATTGTATGCACGACGTAAGTAAATTGTAATAAAGTTGAAGAAAATTGATACGCATTTGGAGCTATGGCTTCTTCAATTGTAATAATTGGGCCGAAATCTCGCCCTAATAATTCCAATGCTATGTGCCTTAGTTGTAAGAATTGGTTGTAAGATGATGACCATACCCTATTTTTTAAGTACCATTTGTAGGACAAAGGGATCATAGTATATACAATCACCTCTGATATTTTTAATTTTATAGTTTCGTCAAAGTGGGTGAGTATTGTTTAAATTTCATATCTTATTTTTATACTATCTAAAAATATTTACTATTTACAATAGTTACTCGTGCTAATGTATTTAAAAAGGGCGCGATAGCTGTTGATAAATACTAACTATGCCCCACGTCTTCTACTGAGATGGGCTTTTTTAAATCAATATGTTTTCTACCTTAGAGAAAACTTTTTCACGATGTACAGATGAGAAAATGCTCTGTAAAAATGTCTGCTAGATTCGTACAACCCCTTCGTTCAAAAACATTTCTTCAGTTCTTTTATCGCCTTGGTGGATACGGTGATTTAGTTAGAGAAAGGAATAATTTCAGATATATTCTTTTCAATTTTACCCCAAATTGAATACTACTCAATAAATTGTGGTAAGCACTGAAGTGTATGCATTAAATGTTCCTTTAAATTTCTTATAGTTGGTTCATAAGCATTTTCTTTTTTAGCCAGGATAGATCTTGCACTACCTTGCTTTTCTAAATTTTTTTTAGTTTTGATCACATATGGACGTCATTTTGATTACTAATTAATACCGATTTAATAAAACTAACTACAGCTACACTATTTATTTACACTATCTACCAATTTTTAACAAAGCTATTTATAAATATTATTTATAAATGATACTAGTCAGATAAACATTAACACGGAGTCGCGACAACCACAAGTGCAATTAAACGAATTTCTGACACTCACATGTGATATTAATTTCACGTAAATCATAAACTGTGTTTGGATGGAAAAGGATTATTATTCACATGAAGTGTTTTACATCGCCCAGGTTAAGTAATATATCTCTGCGCCATAAAACCAAAGCTTAAAATAAAATCTTTTTACAAATACGATCAGTGTTTATACAAAGATTCAGTTTTATTAAAAACAGATCCTTTTTTCTATTGGTTAACGTAGACAATAGAATTCTGCCAAATGTAATGTAACTTGACTACCGTGAATTTAAATCACAGTCGCACGATATAACAGGTGTTCTCGATTCATTTAACAGAGGAGACACATGATTTAAGTTATCACATATGAATATATAAAAATGGTGTGTGTACATAACTACTGATTAGTGGGTATTACGCTTTTTATAACTTCACCTTACCACAGACTATAACAGACAATTACCACAGATTCGTAACGTCGTAACTCTATGGTTCATTGACAAATCAAATAGCAATCCAAAATCCAAGGCAAGAAAAGAAAAATGGGCTTTCTGATTGAAAATTATTATTTATCCTATGCTGATAAGTGTGCCAGCCGATTGTGTTTTTTAACTGAATATTACTAAGCATTCTTATTTTAAATTGAATCACTAAAAACATCCTAAATACTATCGAGATAGTTATAATTTCTTGAGTTACCACTAGAATATTTTCAGTGGAATTAGAATTGTAATTTTTTAAACAAAAATGATTTTGTTGCTATAACATAATATTCAAAATGTTTTTAATATAACCGGACAGCATGGCTAGGGATGGAGACCTCCCCACAATATTTAATCCAAAACGGGTTCGCGCTCCATCCGTAATAATAACAAGCGAGGAAGTAGAAACGGATCAAGGCGCTGGTGGTGATGTCGAAAGGGCGAATGGACCACCAAGCCCGCGGGCGCCCCTTACACCGCAAACTTCCGTATCTTCAGCGCCGCCTCTGACGACTCAACCTTCGCTTCAGCAAGCTTATAGTGAATCGGCCACTAGCAGTCAGGACGAGGAGCGTCAATTACGTGACAAAAAATGCCCGCGATCCTGTTGTTCCAAGTTTGCAAAGAAGGTCAGCATTTTAGTGCAATTTTAAAATGTATTAAAATTCAATAATTTTATGCTAAATACCAACCACCCACTAATAAAGTATCGGCTAATCTTTTAATTTGTTTTGGTATTGATATTTGTTCCATGAAAGTTTATTGATGGTGTTATAGCATATGCTGTAGCAATAAGACTCTCCAAACTATAGAAATGATTAATCTTTGTGAGGAAATTTATTCGAAGTGAATATTTAACAGAAGTTGACAGTTATAAAATTAACAAGTTTATAAAATACCTTTTGTGTCTTCGTGTGTAGTTTTATTTCATACTTTATATTTACTTAGTTGTTGTATTCACTGCAAATCTATTTACTGCACAGCAACCAATACATTTTAAGGAGTTTGTGTTTTAATTTTCTTTAAAAAAATTAAAGAAAATTAAATTTTTAAATTGAACATATTGTAAAATGTTTAAATATAGCATATTAATTTAAAAGCATCTTTATATTTTTCAGTAGAGTAATATATTGAAATTCAGATCATTTTCCTTGAATGGCAGTATAAGTATGAAATGTGTGAACTGTACCAGTATAGCCCTGTGCTAATGTTAATGTGATTTTTGATTTCAAAAGTTCAAGAATATTTACCTATACTTATATTGTTAAACTAACTATATTAGTAACCATTACCATACTGTATCAGTACAGTAGTTAAAAGTTGTTTCAAATATTGGAATGTATTCTTTGGATCTAAAATAAAACAAATAATTTATAATTTTAAAAGATATTTCATACAATTAACATTATCAAACGTATCCAAAGATTTGGTTAGTCTTAAACTGACAGCAATAAAGTTTTGAATAAATGACTAAGTGTGTTATTCCATTATTTTTTGAATCAGCAATAGTTTAAATTAGTATTCAGCGGGCTTATAGCAGCAGTCAGGGTAGCCTACAGGGTATTCTATCAATTTTGAAGAAGTATTTATCCCACCATAAGTAATGTGACTCCATGAATTTTTGCTGTTTGAGTCAATACAATTTTCACAGAATACTTAAGAACACTTAAGTCACAGAATATTTAATAATACTATACACATAAGCCCCCAACAGCATAACCTAACTGTAATTGTCCATTTCTTGTGAGTTGATCATCATAGTGTGCTCAACTCAAATGTCAATATTTAGTTAATTTTGTTAACAACACATTTTGTAACTATGAGTCAGGATGTATGTGAGGAGGTTTATAAACAAGGACAATGGCTCTGCCAAACATTTATTGTCCATCTAGATTCACAGCTCTTTTACTGATACTCCTCTTAAGTAATATGTTTTTGAGATTAGTAGAGTATAGTGATTGAGTATATTAGTCATATTTATTAATACTCCTCAATTTAAAATCTAGGGTTATCAATTGATAAGATGTGACTTTAAACATTTTGTAGAAAAAAGAGTTAAGGGACAAGGAAATAAATTTTCACAAAAGTTAATAGTAAATTTATTTGCAGATATACTATGGCATCTGTGTGACAGTGACTCTGGTGGCTTCATGGGTGGCAGTGACGCACTGCATCAAGCACATGTACCAACTGGAGTACCCACCGGTCCACAATGAAGCGCCACAAAGTGCTGACCCATCCACTTTTAACTTCACTTCTAAAGTTCCAACTCATGTAACTATGTTTGTCTATAGCTATATTATTCAAAATCTAAATGTTGGTATTTAAGTGCCTTGTGAAATTTTCATCTCTATGTGATTCATAGATATTAGGTAGAAATATACCTTTATTTAACCATTGACCACAAGCTTAAAATGTCTTCTGTGTTGGTGGATATATTGTCGTGCTGTGGATATTACCACAAATAAACCAAATTTCGTTCTTATCTTCCCATGATAATAGATAATAATAATAAATAAGCTGATAAACAATATTTGTTTTGGACAAATATTGGCTTTAGTAGGTATTCGGATCCAGGACACAATTTAGTAGGAAGAATTTGCTGAATGCTGTATGCAGTCTTTTAATTATTGCATAGTCTAAATTTCACAATGATTGCATCAAAATCACCAATAAAGATTTTTGTTCCATCAGCTGTACAACGCACCATTCTTCACGGCGTGGTTCTGCACCAATTGGCTGATCCTGTTCTACCCGCTGTACCTGATTGTAATGCTTATACATAATAAGTGCAAATCTGCTCATGACATTGTATTCGATGCTTTCAGTGACTTCAAGGAAAAGGGATTTACTTTTGGTAAGCCTACTGCTTTTGAAACAAAGCTGCTTTCTAAAACAGTTACCATTATATTATTAGAGGATGCAAAAATACCATTACATTATTACAAAAAAGAAAACGAATGAAAGAGATGTCTGGCAAAAAGACATCAAATTGCAAATATTCAAATTCTAAGTATAATTTTTTTTTATTTATACAGGTTGCATGCGACATTACAACATTAAATTTAACCTCATATTCTACCGACTATTTCTAAGCCATACACCAAATATCAATTATACAGACAATGCGCCTTATAAACATTTAATTTAAAATCTATTAGTATTAGTAGTCAAATAATTGTGACCACTAGGTCATAAACATTTTCAAACAAATTAAATATATTTTTTTATGGGAAAGGCGGCAAACGAGTAGGCGGTTCACCTTATAGTAAGTGATTACCATCACCCAAGTACATCTGCAACACCAGAGGTGCTGCAAGTTCGTTGCCGGTCTTTATGTATATTTGGGAGATGGGAGGCAGGATGATGATATGGTTAGGGAGAGGGAGTGGGCCTCATTCACCGAACGAAACGCAGAAGCACAAGATGCCTCTACTTCATACATACATATTCTGCAAGGACGTGGTACCAACCCGGTTGAGCCGCCCTATTCGTGCAGCAGCTAAAGCCGCCGCTTGTCTCTATCTATCCTAATAATCCAAAAAGAAGCAAGCGCTATTTAATAATCTCCTCGGTCTGACGATCGATGTGGTCGTTGGCCTAGTTTAGTGGTAGTGTAAATACATCTTGAGCAATATTATAACAAAACTAAAAAAAATTCGTCCGCTGCTCGCGTTTGAAGTCGCCGACGCGCCGGCGGAGAAATCCCACGAGGTCGCCGCTCTTTACCAAACTATTACATATCGAATAAAATTTCTTGAAAAAACGATTTTTGATGCTTCCGAATATTTTATTTTATTGGTAATTTAAAATATATTAATAAATTTTTCACTAAATATGAAGAAGCACCCATCCTGTATAATTTAAGTTGTGACAAATACTTACGAGACGTCGCTATAGAATCTATAATAGTATTCGCTATAGATTAAGCGTATTTCTTCCTTTGTGCCACTGAATCGTACATTAAGATCAATTGGTTGATTCGTCTTTCCGTCGTCAGCCCGTTTCTTGAGCCGTTGCGGTCTGTTCTGCCTGCTGTGGGTGCTGAGCGTGTACATGTATATGTACGCGCTTCGCATCCTTCTGGCCACCGATGTGGTGGCGCTTTTCGCCACCAATGTTTCCTGCATCTACCTGCTCTCCTGGGTTATTCTTCACGAGCAGTTCGTCGGCGTGAGGGTTAGTTTTAATAATTCATGTTGGTAAAATTTAAAAATTGTTAACATTTATATTTTATTCATATCTTATCTATAGTAGTTACAGTTACATGAAGCCATTATGATATGTATGTGATTTGTTTATAAATAAAACTAGCGAATGGCGTCGACTTCGCATGGACCTTTTGCTTGCAAGTAGAGGATTGCTAGAACTAATAACTAATGTCTGTTGTATGTGTAAATCAACTAAATAGGAAGTACATAATATAGTTGTAATGAAACTATTAGCGTGACCGTGTCCCCCGTGACCACGGCTGCTGTGAAGCACTCGAAAGGTCGGGAATATAAAAACAAAATTAAACTCGATAAAATCCGTAAATAATAGTTTCATTTCAATTGTGTAGTGTTCGCGTAAATACAAGAAATCGTTATACATAATAATTAATATTGAGCGACATTTAAATGTGGGAACGGTGTGCGGTGCAGATCGTGGCGGCGATCCTGTGCGACACGGGCATAGCGCTGCTGGCCTACATGGACGGCATCACGGGCAGCTCCACCCTAGGCGGCGTCGTGCTGGCCGCCTGTGCCGCCGCCGGCTTCGCAATATTCAAGGTCTGATTTTATATCATCATCGGCCAACTTGCAAATTCTTCTGTTATTACAGAATATAACCATCTTATTTAAGGATTTTCTCCACATGAGACATCACCGTGTGTGACGTACGACCGAGACTATAACTTCGAATCCTTATGGGACTACACAGCTTTACATCTGCGGCGGTAAGACTCGCGAGCAAGAGGCTCGTAAGTGAAAGAAAATTTGAACAAATTTTAACGAATAGATTTCCAATAAGTTAGTGGGGGACTCGCGGCAACCCAATGGAGGTGCGATGTCTCGGCTTAGGTTAACATCCGTAAGGGTGGATTCTAGGCTTCTATTTTTTGCGTGACTTGTAAAGGCCGAGATAAAATCTTGCGTCTCTTTCGTTCGTGCGATGCCGTTCGTGCAGAGACGAGTGACGGCGTTGCCTTGCACCTTGTATCATGTTGCAGTCCCCGGTCAGTCGCTGATGTTTGACATTTCTCTCCACCACCGCTGGTTATTTCAGATCTTCCTCTTTTTCTTCCAGCAATGTTTAAAGTTTTAAATATGGATTAGAATTAGTTGGAGAATAAATATATTTGCACATCGACCTAATTATCGTTTACTTATCCTACATTTAAAAAAAAAAAAAAAGTATGCATTATGATTCCTGAAACGCTATAGGTTGTGTTTATTGGTAGTTAGTAGAAATGGGAAAGTCTTTACGTTTGTCGTAAATCACTAATTAAAGGACTGAACAGATAGGAATGAAATTTTGCAGATTATACCATGTAATACGATGTTATGTGCTTTTTATCACAAGTAAGAGTTATATTGGAGCAAAATTTATGATGACGCGGGTGAAACTTACCCGCGCTAGTTTTATTGTAACTGTTCTCTAGATTTTAGTGAGTACCTTTCTCTAAATCTCTCTTGAGTCTAGAGTCTAACCT
This sequence comes from Bhutanitis thaidina, assembly GCA_029286595.1. Lineage (NCBI taxonomy): Eukaryota > Metazoa > Arthropoda > Insecta > Lepidoptera > Papilionidae > Bhutanitis > Bhutanitis thaidina. Next base: position 13,739,098 of record JAGSMS010000008.1, on the reverse strand, counting down.
TTGCTACATTTATAAAACTACAAAACGTAATACTTTGCTAGGTAGTTAATGCTTCGATGTGTCTTTAACAATTACAGCATCAGATAAGAAACAGTCGCGTTTAAAAAGTAATAATTTAATCCAACGAAGTGGTCTTATTTCCTTTTGATCGTTCATCGATAATTATTTTAATGTTCAGTAAACATGCAATGAAAAGGTCTCGCCGGTGCGTGATATGAAAACTTTTATTTAATAATCCTCCTGATAAGCCAACAAAAATCAAAGACTTATTTTGTAATATGTAAAGCGTAATAATTAGAAAATTTAACTGTGTTAATTAAATAAAGTATTAAGCGACATGGACAGCATATAGTATGTTTTACTACGACGGAATAAGACACAAAATGGATTTGCGTATCCGGAATTAGTTGCGTGCCCGTTGAGGTTGATTGTAAGGTAACATGATGGTAGTCCATTTAAAAAGTTTTAATAAACTACTTATGTTTCAAATATAATTCAATAACCGCGTGGCTCAGTGTTCGCCGTACACGCAAGCTGAGTGTCAAGGTCCCAAGTTCAAATCTCAAACAAAAGCAATGTTCTGTATAACTGAAGCTATCGTATATTCGTTGTATCAGACATGAGAACGTTAATTAGGGCAAGTGTCCACTTACGGCTACGGTTTTACCCAATATACCCTACGATAATAACAAGTTCTTGTTCGTTGTTAAACGGTATCTTATATATATAATTATCATTCTTGCCTATAATCCGCACCACTCTCCACCCCCTCCTCCTCATCCTCCGTCCTATCTCCCAAATACCCTTCTAGGCCGGCAACGCACCTGCAGCACCTCCTGGTAATTTTGTAAAGCTGTAAAATCCTTGATTATAGTTCAGTTAGTTTTCATTTTATTATTGTTACTGATATTTTTTAAGCTATGTACAATATAGTTTAAAATAACTTTCCCCGTATTTATACGAATGTCCGTACATCACTCGACACACAGGGCCACTGAAAACCAGCGCTGTAGTCTCAACTGCAGCATTAAGCTGAGTGTGGTCTGTTTGCCCCATGCGCCACGCAACGCATCTAGAGGAGGCAACGTTAAACATTGTTTGTGTAAATAACTGTTTGATTAAATGTGTTGCGATGTTTGTTTTGTTATCAAGGGGCGTATTTGTGCAATAAATGTTTCTTTCTTTCTTGGTGTTGCAGATGTTCGTAGGCGACGGTAATCACTTACCATCAGGTGAACCGCTTGCACGTTTGCCAATTTTCTCATAAAAAAAAGATGCACCCACTATACAGGGGAAACCCATGGGGCAACATATTAAAAAAAAAAGTTTCTCTAACACGGCCACTGTCATTAAAAAATGTTTGTTACTACCGTGCCAGACTTATTTCCTATTAATAAACTGTGTATGAGAATTTCTTAAGACGGTGTGTCTCACAATTCTAGTGTTGTGCAGTTTCAAACACTTATGTCAACCGGGACAGGCTCTCGCTACGAGGATGCTCCAATCGGAGCTCGCTACGGTTCTCCGGAGAGATTGTCGAGCATACGTACGTGCTTCCTAAATTATATACGACCTTGCGATTGCTTTCGCTTCGCAATTTATAACCAACTGTCATAATTAATTGTTTCAATTGAGAGTTGGCACTATGGCACCCGTGCCTACCCTGTCAGTTCAGTCAGTTCAGGCGTCAGTTCGTGCTATTGCGTTGTAGGAATATTTGCCCAGTATGTACCTAGTATTGACAACGTTCTGTTATTAATTTCTATCGAAGTCTAAGCGGTTAATTAAAAAACAATTTTATTCAAAGTGGCCTTTAATCGCTTTGGCCACGTATCAATGTATTTACACACTATCTCCCTGGAAGGTACAGCCACTACTAGCTAGCGTTTTGCAATGTCCTCTAACACTGACCAGGAGTTATAATCCAAAGGGTTCGGATCTGGACTGGAGGAGGGCCCTTTGTCAACTCTTGTGAAATCCGGATTTTTTTTATTTTCCGCGAGATGGTTCTATAGCTTTTGAAGAGTCCTGAAAAGGACTTACGGCTCCCGTACACATTTTGTGCAAAGCAATCAATGCAATACTGTTTTCTTTACGTATACAGTACTATACAGATTATAACAATAGAGACACGAAAAAATGATATGCTCAATGCCAATAATAGGTAGGTAGAGCAACATAATAGGAACATCGTAAGTCGTCTGTTGTCAGAAAATAAGAGAGGCCCGTTTTGACGTTTCTTAATTTTCATGGTGAAATTGACATTTCTCAACTTTATAAGAACGTTCTAACACGAAATCAAAAGGTGTATAATCCAAAGACAGATGACTATAAAGTTATTTGTATAACCACGACGTCGAGTGTAATTCGTAATTGGTATTGAAAATTAATTTCGGTTAAATGATTTTCGGGAATTTTTAAGACTGGCAATATTGATACACGTCTGCTTGTAATAGTGTAGTTTGTTAAATCTGGAGGCGCCTATGTAGTAAAAAACAATTTATTTAATAAATAAATATTTTTATCTGTAATATAGTTACAGTTAGTAGTAATTGAACGCAGTGATGCTGGTCTTGCTAGACTGGAACAGCCGATCGGATACAAGTGTTTCGAATACATTCGAAATTTACGAGTTTTCTCTCAGGTGCTGTTTAGAAAAGTGATGGGCGAGGTGAACTCTGGTCAGCGCGCTCTGTTCTTCTCAATCCTGGGCACGGTGAATGCGTCGCTGCTGTGGCCCGTGTGCCTGGCGCTGTACCTCACCGGCTCCGAGGCGCTGCCGTCGCACCGCATCCCATGGCTGCACCTGCTGCTGGCCAGCGTGGCGCTGCTCGGTCAGTGAGAAATAAAAACAGGCTGCTATTAAAATTGGAATAAATGACAACTTTTTGCATTCTGTAGCTCAATTAGGAAGCTAATAATATCGCGTTGATCTATCTAGACGTATTATTATGTTGGTCATCGGGTCGAAGTTATTCCGGTCTGTAATCGATTCATTCTGACTTAAAAGTCATAATTATAGAATCGAGCATATAGGGGTCACGTTGCTGAGATATAAGATTACTTAGAAAATTCGTTCATAAATTCTGTGAAATAAAAATGTGTATTGTGACTGTGGTTTTCACCAAAAGAGCAGTGGCAGCCTAGTAGGGTTCGATGCCGGTGCCGGCACCACTAAAATTGTTAATATCAATTTTAAGTACTGTATTTACTAAGTGCTCGGCGGTGAAGGAAAACATCGTGAGGAAATCTGCATGTCTGAGTAATAAGTAAAATATTATTTCGATGACATGTGAAGTCCGCCAACCCGCACTGGAGTAGCGTAGCGGGCACTTCCCGGCTCCAAAAACCCTCTCGGATATTTGACAAGGAGGCCTTTCCCCACCCGTGGGCACTTACGTTCTCATATATTGCTTACTGCCACGCGTTTGAAATAAGGTTTCCATTAGCTCTAGGTGCTACCTTACCATCAGATGAACTGTAAACTCAACCACCACCACAATCCAATTAAAAAAAGAGTTTAGTTACGAAGTTAGTTTAAGTTGTCGTATCTTTATTCTCTTCTTTGTTTCAGTTTTTCATCTGGTGTTTCAATTCGGAAATATCGTGACGTACAATATATTCGTCTCACTTGGTCTCATAACCGCTGTACCAGTATCCGCAGGTAAGGACTTGTTTTCATTATTACGTTTATACGATGAAGACGTTTATAATTAACGAAGCCGTCAACAGCGACATCTTTCGTTTACGATCAGAGGTCGTTAACTGTTCAGGTTTTAGCTGCGCATCATTGTTGGGTTATTGTCATACAATCGTCCTGAATCTGAATTAACGCTGTAGAGAAACTTTATATTCGTATCTGAGCAGTTTTTAAAGACGTTTGATTTATTATTATAGTGCCATATACTGCCATGTACTAAGCGGCAAAATTCGTTTCTTCGAAACGTATTGTCGCTTATGTGTTTCAAAAGATGTCACCGTTGTTTGCAGCCTTGGACGTGTTGCTGTACGACGCGCGTTTCGCAGGCATGAAGCTGGCCGGCATCATTCTGATCGCGGTGGGCTTCTTCCTGGTCATGTTCCCTGACAACTGGCCCGACTACATCATGCGCTTACTTAGGTGAGCGTAGTTTACATCGCGTAGTGTTAACGAACTTATTAAATACAAAATGTTCTGCATCAACTGATCGGAACCGTGAATCTTCATAAATTTTATGTCACAATCCTCACTTCATTTTACGGCGGCAGTGCCATCCCTAAATTGAAAAGATTTATTAATTAGCTTTTACGACGGTCTTGAGAGAGCTCTAATGTTCTGCGAGAGCTTGGTCCAATTTTATTTATATTCATTGTGGCTATAACTACAGACTGTTCAACCAAAAAGAAAACTTGTTACAATATCGACAGTAAATTGGTAGTTCCCTTTTACTGAAGATTTGTTGGACTGGTGGAACTAAAAGGAGGATGGCGAGACTGGATCAAAATAATTTAAAAAATAAATTTGCAAATAAAAAAAACGAAAGTATCGAAACGAAACTTCTCGGCAGTAATTTTTTTTCCCTCACAGGGGTCTCGCGAATAAAAATTGTATAGATTAGAGGTGTGAGTTTGAGTCTCGTCTCGCTAGATGGAGCCGGCGCCGGCAGCGCGGGCAGCCGGGCGCGGGCCGCAGCCGCGACGCGGTGGACTTCCGCACCGGCTACATCCGCTCGCACCTGCGCTCGCCCTCCGGCCGTGTCAGGTGACCGCCCATCGCCATCGCCATCGTCGCCACCGCCACCGCCAACGCCACTCCCGCCACCGACAACGCGCTACACCAATAAACGCTGCTCACAAATGTTGGAACAATACTGTTAATCGAGTTAAGCCAATCGAGTATTGTATCGAATGATAGAAATACGTTACATTTGAATTTCTGCAGAATTGAAATTTATTTTCATTTTAAAATACATTGTTATAACCAGTTCCTGTTAAGTTTGTATAAATGTACAATGAGACAGCGGCTGAAAGATCTAATAGAATAATTAAAAAAAAATTTGGGGAGTGTCAATCATTACAAAATGGTTTAAATTTTTTTTAAATACTAATGGGAATTCCGTGACTTTACTTCGACATAAAAGTAGGTAAATGAAGATTTATTAACTTCATTACTCAACAAAAATTTCTAAAAAGTAAAACCTTTTAAAACTTCACCTAAATATTAAAAAAACAATAGAATCTGGCAACCTTTATTAATTTTTATAGATGATATAATTTAAAAATGTACCTGAAATCTGATTAAAAACAGTTAACAGATAGATTAAGACATTCAGAGCTTATACAGACGATGCTAATGTAGGCCGCAGGTGAAAAGATCTCGTGTCGAATTATTTTACAACTCATTATAATTGGTAAATGTAATTTGGTTCGCCACTGTTTAATATTGCCAGTATATTATGACATTTCACTAATTTACTGCACAAGCTTCATAAATTGAAGGAAATAAAAAGTTGATAATGTTAAATAGATTACATATTGATGTGAAAAAGTAACTATTTGCAGAAAGGATGCTACATGTGCAATTATGGTTGTTATAGGACAAAGTGATAGACTGATAAGGCAAGGGTTAGTAGGAGTTCTATAAAAAAGTGTTTAAGTGAAGACATTACAGTTTCCAACTCCATAAAGCGTTATCTAAACCAGATTATTGTTTATAGGATTATATTAAAATTTAAGAAGCGAAGTGACATTTTGTTAATATATTTACCTATGAAGTTATCCATGATATCATCGCTAAACAAAATTTACTAGTCATCTTATTATTTGAAAAATACCCGGCGCTCTCTTAAATAATAATTAAGAATTTATTAGTCAAATAAAGTAATCAATTTTATTGTCTCACCTAAATACTTCGAAATATAATTTGACTCTGTGAATCGAATCAAAAGAAAGGACTTCACGCGCGCTGCGCTGCTTCTCAAAGCATATCACGGACCTATTGCTTAAGGTAATGAAAATTTTAACCATTGATTTTTGGCAAAATATCTTTAAATAAAAATACAAAAGAAAAATTCATATCTAAAACGGAGCCGGATTTTTTTTTTAATTTTATCGCGTAGTAGAAACAAATGAACGCCCGGTTAAGGCCTAAAGAAAAATAGTCTTCGCGCGTGTTTTAAATAAATATAATTTCATAGACAATGCACAGCTTTGATTTAGTCCGATACACTTTTGTAATACAAAAGAAATATTCTATCGAACCACCACACCATTGTGCGATAGCTTCGGTTTTCTTTTGAACTCGATTGATGTTGGTACGCTTGCAGGTAAATCGTTTCGATTCTCGGTGCCAGCACCAGCTGAACACACCACACAAATTGTTAATTACAATGTTATACACCTATTGACTCACCACGTGCTCGACGATTAAAGAAAATATGGTGCAGTAACCTACGTGTATGACAAATATAAAACGAGATCTCGTGGAGTTCAGCAAACCGCAGCGCTGCAGCGTGGCGGATCCTTTCCGGCCAGCTCTTAAGATTGAGAGGAAACCCAGTAGTAGTGGTACGTATGTAGGAAGTTTATTTGCTTTAACTTTTTAATTTTTATGGTTACGAGTTGCAGAGTGGTAAAGGGATCTGCCTCCGAATCAGGGGGTCCTATCCGCTATACCACAAAATATTTCACAATAAAATTCCGTGCGGAAATCATACCCCGATAAAATCATGCCGTGTTTTAACAAGGTTTCGTTTATCCAAGACACGGTTACGATAAAGGAAACCATGTCGTGGATGTGAAAACTAACATGGTATAATTTTACAGAGGAATGACATGACACGAAATTTTTGTGAAATATTTCGTGGTATAGCGGATAAGGCCCTGGAAACCCGTATACGAATCTTATCATTAGCTTGACTGGCTCTCCACCCGTCACGTTGTTCCAAATAAGCTTTGGTAAAAAGTGGATGGAAAAGCCTCGTTATACAATCGGATGAAAAAAATTATTACATATAAAAAAAAGGAATGATTGGCTATTTGTACCTTTTACTATTTGGAGCTAGTGCGATGTTGTATTTATTGTATAACATTTTTGATTTTTTTAATATTAGCAAACTAAAATGTTAATCGTGTTGTAATGAATGAGCTCAATTGATTACCTGTTCCTTCCTGCCTATTCACTTTTAATTATTTATGTTTAAAAGTTATTGTGTGTGTATGGACTTGTGAGAGGAATGTTCAACAAAACTTTTATCAATAAAATTTTAATAACACCCAAAGAGATTGCATCGATGTCGACTCGTTATTAAAAAAATCAGAATAGAGATATTGTAACATACGAGTTATTTAATGAATGCCAGCAACCTCTAAGGTCTGAATTGCTATTATTAAAATTAGCAAATTATATTAAATTAAAATTATATGACCTAAATAATGACATTATTGTGTTTTATTACTCTGTGCCAACACTGCAGAGCCGTGTCACATAGTTTTACCACAGTATTAAAATAAAAATTGGTCCTACCAGTAGTTCGACTTCTTTAAGAACGCCGCGTATACTAACGCACACGAATGCATCATAGACAGTCTCAAGAATAAAAAAGTACATAAATATTTTTATTGTACATAATTACAAATTCAAAGGGTTTTAAATTTCAAATTCAACAGAATCCCGCAAAACCTAGTAGTAATATTAAAATTCTTTTACTGCGGTTATTATAATTCTTAATATTTATTATTAAAAAAAGCGTGGAATAAATGTTTTTTTTTTTAATAATATTAAATACTTAGGGAGTGCCGGTATTTTTAAATGTGAACATATGTATATGATGTTTGGGTCTTGTGTTTTTAATTTAGGTGAGTTTATTTTGATTAAAAAGTTTTGTTCGGAATTTGTTCTTTTTTATGTATGAAAGAGTTCTAGAATTCCTGTACATATATAATATGTATAATATATCCCGCAGACTATCCTTGTTGTGTTTACCCTAAGTTACATCCAAAAAGTCTGTAATAATTATAAACAGATGAGGTTTAATTAATTTAGTTTAGTTATAACTTTCAGTATTGTTTACTGCCTCCATTTTTTATATTTTTTTCTTACTTTGGTAACCCTGTCTCGACACTGATCTCCAAGTTTGCGCGGGTGTGAGTTCTAGTTAACTTATTGGCTGTTTCGCTAGTCCACCTGTATATATATTATACATGAATCTTGTAATCAGCAATACATTTAAAAGTAACATTACATACATCGCAATTAACCTCACAAAGTAGAAATAGCAATAATTTAATTACTATCATAAATTTATTAAGTATCTAAATAAGAACACTTGGTCTACTTAAACTTTAAAATCATTTTATAAAAGCCAAGACGCATAGACTTATGTTATATAACGTAGTAGGATGATTTATAAGAAATGCGTGTGTAGGTTATTATAAAGAGTTTATGTTAAATTCAAAATTGTAATAACCAAAAATGCTGAAACAAAATGTACAATGTACGCGATAGAGAAGCGACCATAATGCTTATTGAATCAATTGAAATTTATGATTTTCGTAGGTAGTAGAGTTAACCGAAATGATGCACAATGTTAGTTCCAACTGGTCACTATATAAAGAAGCGAACCTCGCTGGCTGAGTCGTGGGTCCCAGCCGACGTGTTATTGTATATCTGTTCCAAAACAAAAATTGATATTTTCTGGCTAGTTATGTGTTCTAATATTTAATTGTGTCTATTACCCGCCAACAAACACTCCGTTTTATTCGTGATTATGTTATATCGTAAATACGATGGTGAAGTCGTCTCTCCGTCGTTCGGGAGTGAGTGAGACGTGATAGATGTCGATGTAACAGCGATGTTCAGGAGACAAATAATCTTACTTATATCGATAGAATGTGATCGACGTTATAGTTATAATATAGACGACAGTCATTTTTAAAACGTCAATTTGCGTTACCTGCTCTACAGAGCATAAGTTATTTTACACAGATAATAAAACTAAAGATGATGATGACTTTTTACTGCAGGAGGAGGTAGATAGGATTTCTTAGGAATTGTACGTATTCTAGTCAAGTCTCTGTCACGTATTATTTTGAAGTAAAATTAAATCTTACCGTATAAACAAATTATATAAGTATGAACACAGTCCCAAATGTAAGTTTAATTCACGTGTAAGATTCGATGTCTATATATATATTTACCTAATCTCTCTATCATAGTGTACAAATCTACAACACCTGGTTGGACTATAAAATACTTTCGCACCCTCTTTTTGTACTAATTATATCGTCACCGTAACATATTCGGATACGTCGACGGAAAAGCAAAAAAATGTCAAATTTATGAACGGTTGCTTATTAGAAAGGTTGAACTCAAAATCTTGTCTTACATAACGATGTAACATGCGTTATTTTGAATTGAAATAATGTGTTTTTAGTTGCATGAAAGGAATGTATGAACACGTGTTTCTGGCAAACTTTTATATTTTACTGCATATGGTGTATAAGGGCCGAACAATTTATGATAAGGTTACCTCAGTTCTTTAGTAGTTCAATTGACTCAATTAAGTTTAATTTACACTTGCTATTGTTGTCACTTGGTGAAATTTCATGATTCTCAGTAAGAAACAGGCCTGAGTGTGAGTATCGGCAGACTTCCGCTGCGAGTGGGGGGCATCCGTCACGTTCAATTTTATAATGCACAGCGCCGCTGCCCTTCTACTTTGACCAAGCGTGTATACCGACTTTGTCGCCTTGCCTGAAGTACTATGTAGTTCGTTTTGTTTGTTGTGTTTTCCGTTCAGTTTAATATTCGACACCGCAAGGCGGACACAGCAGCATTGTGCATTTCAGCAGACCTAAGCTAAGCAGCGGTGCTCGTGATTTTTAAGGCATGTACCCACTAGTCTGCATTAGTCTTCAGTTAACGCACGGCGTAACCTAAATATATTCAAATAAATTGTTATTCAAACATTTCTATGGAGTTCTGTTCAGTACGGATTTTTATTGTATTATTTACGCATTATGGCTTTCAATGTAACATCAAGCCGTGACATCTGACCATAATTAATAATGCATGGTGCATAGAACAGGTGGTTACTATATCCTATCTGAGCGTTGTGTGTTCAAACAAAGCATTGTATGAATGTTCTTTAGGAAGGTATTTGTCTAGTTTTATATTTAAAGATCGATTATAAGAGAATTACAATAACTCCATATTTAATCTTACGGTACGTTGTTGGCCATTGTTTTGAATGGTTTATTTACATTGGGTGCCTTTACAAGTTAGGAGAAACAATTATTGTCATTGTTATTTGTTAGCGTATTTAATAAGTTTCCCCGCATGAAACTTCGATCTCGACTCGATCTCTTCTGCATTTGTATAAATGTTTTTTTGTATTTATGTGTACAATGCATGTACATACTATTGTATAAATCCCATGTAAACTTGATATTCTAATGGAATAATCTAGCAATGATATTTTCGTTTTAAAAACTAAACCTGCGCAAATGTTTAATATATTTTAGTTAACTGTTATAACATTAAATGTTTGGGATATTTTACACAATAACAGTTAACGGTCCTTTACATTAATAAGCCAAAATAGTTTAATTCGGATCATAATGAGTTAAAAACCTTTAGAATCGGCTCAATGTTTTGTTGTGAAGTTTTTGTACGATTGTTTTCGTGTGCAATAAACTAAAGTTGATTTTGTAAAAAGTGTAAATCAATTATGTCGATATATTGTCAGTTAAAATATCACAATTGTGTACAATTAATATACAATCCTGACATCGGATAGTTAATATATGAAACGATAAAAATAAATGAATATATTGTGAAATTAAAAAGTGCAAAATTGAATATCAAATTTAGTTTAAAAGTGTCTACATTGGTTATTGTTTACTCGCCCGTCTTTATTGATCGTTTAATTAGAACATTTTAAAGACTGAATTAAATGGAATAATTGACTTATATTCAATTACACAGTCATTTATATAAATATTAGGTTTAGCTGTAGGTTATACTGGATGTCGTGTCTAGAGAAATAGGGTTGTTTGTATCGTTGTATAGTTGCTGTATAGCTGAGACTAGTGTAGAGATGCGGTGCGAAAACTTAAGTTAATGCGGCAGTCCCACGCGAGATAACACCTCGACCCCTGTGATTCATTTTGTTGATACGTAGCGGTAATATGTTGGTCATTAAAGAAAATTTGTAATATAATTATGCTGTTTTTTATTAAAAACCTTACCCCGTTACCTTATTACCTTATTTCTCAACAATAATCGTTGAAAATTTGTAGAAATTGGATTCTTTAAGATACAAATAGGGGGTTTAGTAAGGTATACACTTCCAGTACTCGCGAGTGTCGCGTCGCTGCTACCTGGCAGTAACCCTATGTATTGTCAGCTTACTATTTTATTTTATTTTATTCGGAAAACATACAGTGATACATAGCTTGATAAATTGAAAATTATTATAAATGCTACACACCATTTTGATTATTTTCGCATATTGTAACTAGAAAGTTTATTGATTAAGTAATCAATCTGCTTATTTGCTACTTGCACATAATCAAATCACAACAATTAAGAAATCGCATCGAACCATTCCTTTGTATATATAACTTTTTAAAGCAATTGGGGAAAAGTTAAAAATATCATAATCAGGAACGCCATCCAATCTAGTAATTGTTTGCTGATCTGATTAAAAATAAATTGTGCCAATATTTTAAAACTATGTGAAATATTAAGACGTCTTGGTTGTCTTACGGATCTTAAAGGAATCTTCAGTAGATCTTATCTTAGACAAGCCCTGTGGAGCATCTACCTGGCATTGCGCAATTTTAGCTAATAAGGAAATATCTGCTATTTTACGTCTCTCATAAAGAGGTAACAACATATGGTGTGTCCTACATCTTGATTCATAATCAGCAACGTATTTCTTGCACCTAAATTGTAAACGCTTCAAAAATCTTTGTTGTATCGACTCTAGACTGTAAATATCATACTATAATAAGATTATCATCAAGTATGAATAAAGTTTTCCAACGACGACGCCTGTCCTGCACCAACCACGTCCACCAACACGCTTTCGAAGTCGCCTCGCCTATGTATACTCGGCCACCTCGCCCCGCTGTGACAAGCCGGCTGTGTTCGTTTTTTTTTTTTTGGTACATCGTTACTGTCAAAGCTTCGGTTACTAAGCCTCCTGCCACGACAAGGCGGGTTATCCGTTCGTGAGGGCGCTTGACTTAACTATACTTTAGCAAGAAAGAAGACAATATAATTACATTTTTTTTATGGGAAAGGTGGCAAACGAGCAAGCGTCTCACCTGATGGTAAGTGATTACCGTCGCCTTCCTACATCTGCAACACCAGAGGAGATGCAGGTGCGTCGTCGGCCTATATGGATATTTGGGGGATGGGGTAATGCAGGGGGAATCGGGCCTCCGGTTACCTCACACAATGCCTCTACTTCATGCTGGTATTCTGGCGTGGTTCCAACCCGGTCGAGTCGGCACTTTCGAGCAGCAGCAAAAGCCGCCGGCTGCAATTGCAGAAGCTTTTGCAGGTGGTCTAAGAGGAATACTACACTCTATTAGCTGATGAGAAACTATGCTCTGTAGGTAGACGAGCGGAGTGCCTTTGTGTGTGTGTTTGACAACAGCCTACAGTATTCGGAATTGCTGGTCGAAATCGAGCGTCCTCCTGGTCCTATAAAACTAGATACTATGATTTAATATTTTTTTTCCATAGATTGACTAACAGTAACTACGATGACATTCAACTAAACTTCTGTAATTGCGTTATGGTTTCCTTATATTCTACCGCATTCGACCGCATATCCAAATACATACAACGACATATCTTTGTGTCACTTGAATACTGAATTAAATATTTACTGACAGGTGCCGATTACTGGTAACAAATAGGATAATCGCCTTTTGCGATAAGGATTTTTGGGAACAAAAAATATACTCACACATAATTGGACTAATGCCAGTCTTGTTTATTTGAGAATCACTTCATGAAATGTTCATGACTTAATAGATAAAATTATTATCTAATTGTTCCCGTTGTTGACTCGGTCCCACCGCCAGATGGTGCCGTCGTCGCAGCAAGTAAGCAGCACCTTGCCGTTGCGCGAAAGGGTAACCTGAAAACAGTTGGCGCAACCCCGTTTTTGTTTTTATTAATCTTATGAAGTGAAATAAAAACATAGGATTTCTATAGTTTAAAGTCAAGAATATTGAAACGACCAGCGTTATTTAAAAGAAAATGTTAGTGAATTGAATTGAAGACTAGTGATGGAGCAGCACCTCTATTGCGTGGGTACTGGAGCGTGCTTTTACCGACCCCTGGCAGGTCGAGTATGGGCAGATGTCAGCTTGACATTACAATTATTGACGGCCCTTTTATGGAAGGGCCTAAATCGAGCAGTGGTCTTGTGCACAGCCTGTTGGTCGAGAAGATCGAAACGATAACATCTGTGATTACGTCATATGGTTGAGTATGAGACGAGATATCTCATTGGACTGTACAATGAATTTGCAATGTAAGAAGCGTGTGCTTGCAATATTTGGATTAATGTATCGCCTGTTAACTGTTGACCGTTGCCACGCCGTACCTATTCCATGGTTGTAGCAATTTCTAATCTTAAACAGCTGTCAGCATTGGCAGGTGGAGCAGACGATGATGATACCTTGGGTTTACTAACTGGCCAGTCAGTAATCATTTACTGATCTCAAATGTTATGAAGCGTCTCACATGAATGTAGAGATTTTTTTAAGAGAAACTTCATTGGTCGAATTTGAATGCAATGGTTTCGGTTATCCCTCGTGAATTGGAAGCGTGTAATATTTATTGTTAAAATTGTGTACTAATTGTTAAAATACTAAGGTATTTTCAAGTGAGTTAGAAGTTTCACTTCTGCGACGTGTACGTGAGTTAAGCGCATTTTTTTTAATAATTTATGTGACATCGGCTAAAAGGCTTTCAGCAAAGATTTATAGATATATACGTAGATAGTTTTCTTTTATTGAAGATCTGATGGAATGATGGAACCAAAACGAAAATTGACGGTCTCCGGTCTTGAATTGAGTATTCCAATCACAGCTCACATTTACGGGCACTTGCGGCTCAACACACCAAAACACGAAATAAACAGTAATATCAAAAAACTATAAATTTTTAAGTTTGCGCCAAAATTACTAAAGTAGACTATGCGGCGCTAGCAATAGGGTCGACACTTACCTGTCGCACGGCGGCCGCGCAGCGCGGGTGCACGAGCTGCGACGCGCGCGAGCCGCCGGCCACGTTGCCCAGCTCCCACACCATGGTCTTGCCGCACTGGTTGCCCAGCGCTATCACCTGCCGATCGGACGATACTCTTATACTAATACTAGTGAGTTCGGACGAGTGCTCACAAATTTTGGTCCCAAGAGAACTCTTAATTGAGATAAAAACTTTCCTAGATCCTATTCCTAGGCATTCTACATCTCTGTCGTGCAACTTATCGTAAAGCACTAAAGAAAACCGGTCAAGTGCGACTCGGACTCGTGCACCGTGGGTTCCGTACAATCACACAATATATTTGAATTATCAATTCACCAAAAAAAAAAGTTTCTTTCAATAAGTAGAAACTTCAAACAAAGAATTATTAGAAGATTATATATTAGCAATATTAGAATATGATATAAAATATTTCGTTTGTTAGTCAAAAAGTTATTCAATATTGGTAATCCTTCATTTGGATTGTTTTTAATTTCATTTTTGGATTTTTTACTACTCCATTTTTAAATTTCATAGGCTGCTTATTACTCCTTACTTAAACATACGAAATAAAATAAATACGGCCCATAATTTACTTTAAAACTTACCTACGTATGTTCTGAAGTGACACAGTTCACATTGATAAAGCTCACTGCGGGACTTGTAATAATTGCCTCTTTTATAGCCACAAACAAGAAGATACCTTATTTTAGGCAAACATTTAGGCTATATTTCATTAAAAAAAAACCCTTAAGACTACATATTTAACTTAATGAAAATAAATAATGGTTAAGCATTTAATATATTTTGAGGGATTTAAATGATCAGTACTGATTCAATGTCATGATAGAAGAGTCAATGCATATTTTTTTTAATCAAGGTAAATCAGATGAAAAGTACTTTAGATAGTTTAAATACCCTCGCACTACTGATGGGGAGCAGAATCACTAGTGCGAGGGTATCGGGCTGACGAAGATGACTAAGATTGGCTTCTTGTCGACTTCCTCTGAATTTATTACTAAATGGACCACTCAGCGTTTATTTTAACCTTTTTGCAACAATGTTTCGAGAGGAGTGAGGACTAATACTTGCAAACATATCTGGCAACACCGGTTTTAACATCATATTAAATAAAATAAAAATCTTCTACTATGCTTGCATGGAATGCTTACGAATATATGACACATCCTGTGGTGTTGTCTTCAGCTATCATAAGATGTACCTGTCGTGAAATTAATCTACATTAGATGTTGTTCTCCCACAACCACAATGTTGGCGGAACCTAATGCTTGTTACATGTCTATATGTCTACACAAATACATGTTCAAGCTTGGTGCAAAAATTTTATAAGGTGGATATTTTGAAAGAATTCGTTGAACCGAGTATTACCGACCTTGATGTTTGATTGGACTAGTAAGGTAGGAAACATTAATCGTGTTACAGATAACTTGCCAATCACATTCATGACTTTACTTGGAAATGGCAAAGCAGGAGAAGTCAATTCAGCAGAAGTTGACACACCGGGCGCGCGGGACGTGTCGCTCCCATCGGACAATTGTCAGGTAGCATCCTCTGGTTGTTGCACCTTATGACTAGGTATCAGTTGTTACTGCCAGAAGACCTGGGTTCAAATATTACATTTGCTTTTCGGGACGTAGGTAGGTTGTAAAATGTTGGTTTTTAATTCTGAATGTAGATTTAAGCAGAAAGTCGAAAACAAGAACGAACTGGCTCTATGTCTACGAAAATATGGGACATCGCGAAATTCGCTCTTTACCGGTAGGTGAAACGATGATTAAAAAGCACCACAGAGCAGAAACAATCCATAGCAATGCATTGAAGTACGCAACATTCTAATCCTTTTATGTGTTGATTATTTTCATAGCTTTCTATACTAAATAAAGAAAACTGTCTATGATCTAGTCAGTCTTAACCAATGTGACCTACATTGATTAGAACTGACTAGATCCCTAATGTGTAACTCTGGTGGTAATCAGTCAGTTTGACAGATCGCGTCGTGGTCTTATCTTAGTTTACTCGTAAAGCAACATCCGACGTGACTCGACAAGTCTGTACGACGTAACCTGTCGAGCTGTCCGAGCATCCGAGCATCCGCGCACTGACCCGCTGGCTGTAGTCGACGGCGAAGCGTATGAACCAGATCTCGCACTCCTTGTAGTCGAAGCGGTGCACGATGGTGACGGCGCCGTCGCCAGGCCGCAGCTCCGTGTCCTCCAGCCGGCCCAGCTTCCAGCATATTATGGCGTTCTCGCACGACTGCAACGCGACATGTGCACATTTTTTACAACATTTGAGTGACAAGGGGCAATTCAATTATTAAAAAAAACAAAATAATCCGACTGCATGGAAACTCTATCTGGACTATTCTCCTGGACTGGACTATGTCACACCCACAATCAAGATGATTCTAACGACACCACATTAGAGGAAATCCATCAAGCTAACGAAATGGATCCTCGGATGTTTTTATTATAAAAAAGTAAAAATAGGACTAATAAGATATAGAAGTTGCAGATCTCGCAGAATACCGGCGTGAAGTAGAGGCCTCTTGTGCTTCAGTTTCGTTCGGTGAGTGAGGTAACCGAAGCCTCACTCCCCCTCCCCAATCCTCATCCTCCCTCCCATCTCCCGAATAACCTTAAAGGTCGAAAACGCACCTGAAGCCCCTCTGGTGTGGCAGTAAACGTGGGCGACGGTAATCACTTACCATCAGGTAAACCACTTTCTCGTTTGTCTCTTTCTTCATAAAAAAAAATTCTTTGCATCGGTGTCTACTTAATTAGCTAACTTAATGACATAAGTATAAAGTGTTTTAATTATTTTTACATGGTACATGAAAATAAAAATATTTTGGCAGACATGACTACAGACAGTCAGTATTCTAATTTTCCTCTGTATATATTAACAATGGATGATCTGTATATCATCTAGTCAATAATTCATTGAAGAAAAATTAATGTTGGCTCATATCAATGAGATACCATGATGTGTTTAATATTATGTTTTACTGCTCAATATTTGTGACTATTCCTTTTGCTATGTAATTGAAAATATTCCCCATGCTCAAATACCTATGTATACCAATTTCCTTGGGGTTTAGTTCCAACTGAATGTCATGACGGTTCACTATATAGAAGTTGAAGTGATGCAGCACCATCTAGTGGGGAGTTATGACAAAGTGGATAGGCTAAAAACCTTTTCTATGAAATAATACCTGTGTCTTAGACTTAGAGAACTTACAAAGTAATAGATCAAACGGTATCGAAGTCTATTAATCTCAAACAGATATATTAACATCCATTTATATACTAATATAGAGATATATATGAAGTTGAATGATTAACAGAGATATTAATTTATAACTAAAGTCTAAGCCGTGTGTAGCAGCGTAAGAATCTACCAATGCCTTTTTTCCCGTGGGTGTCGTAAGAGGCAACAAAGGAGAAAGATTGCCTTTAGATTTTGAAGGATTTGCGATCCTGCTCGGGAGCAAGCTCGGCAATGTAACTCGCTATCCCTCACGTACAATCAAAAGTATCATGTCGTAGCACATTTAGCAAAGCAGTCATGCCGAATGTATCCGAAATCTCAAATTTTTTTTTTAGATATGCCGGTTTCCACCGATTATTTTCCCTTTCTAGCTCACCAAGCAACACATTCAACATTTAACATTATCAATTTTAGTGGAAGGTCTATCCAAAGTTTATTATTATTTGAATAGTTTATATATTTTTATTTACCTTTGATAAAATTAGGTCACCCATCCATCTAACACAATCGACATAGTTTCTGTGTATATCACGGGTTGAAAAATCAGGGAAATGTTCCTTCAGTGAATTAAAAGGTCTTAGTGCTCTATGTGGATTGAAATTATAACTTTGTTTTATCGCCTCATGCATAGATGGCTTATCAAGCCTCCATAATTTCAGAGAATGGTCCATGCCACAAGACATTATTCTCTCACCCTTGAGATCAAAGTCTGCACTGAGGACCTCATCTCTGTGACCCTCAACACCACCAAAAATAGCAACACAGACATCAGTCATTATGTTCCATAGCCGAAGAGCGTGGTCTTTGCTAGCTGAGAGCAATAGGTTTGGGTCTCGTGGGTGAAATTTGACTTCATTGATTGCATGCCCATGTCCTATATAGTGCTTGATACATGTGTGTGTTGCTGGATGGAAGACGCGTACAATGCCTCTTGAACCAGCAACAGCCAGAAGCGGCAAATGGGTTTCTTCCTCATAAGACCAGGCACATGTGTAAAAGGTTTCATCTACCTGTGAAAGAATTTCTATTTTTTAAGGTTTAGGTGTCTTTCAGCAGGTATTTAATATGATTTATAATTTCATATGGTGTGATGGTAAATCTTCCATACTAACATCAGGATCAGCATAGCATTGTAGGAATTTAAATCCCCCTGATTCAGGACATTCGTATATGGATACTCTGTTGCTTCCTACCACTGCAAAGACTAGAGGCTCTCCCTCCCCAAGGTGATGATTGAATTGACATCCAAATAATGGTTGTCCGTGATCTTCTTTTGCACTGCAACTGATAGCAAATAATTAATTAAAAGATGTGCATTAAAAGTATTATTTGATCTGAATGAGCCATGAAAAGAGCATCAATGAGTGCCATTACTAAAAATCCTCATAATGCCTGATCTCTGTAATATACATAATATATAAGCACAAATCCTTTTTCATAATATGTAAAGACAATTTTAATGTTATTTAATTAAGTTAAGTTAATTATTTGGCTCAACTAGTAACGGACCACACCCTAGTACTGTGACTGCCTCACTCATTAACAATAATTATTAATATTCAATGCGTTTTTAAACAACAGAAAATATTTTATTATATTAGTATTTTAACAATCACATAATTTGTATCAAGATTTTTTACTCAATAATTTCTCTGGGTAGATGTGTGAATTCACGTAAATTACAAATACCTTGGAATTATTATTATACTAAATTATTAAGAGGTAATAATTGTGTAATATTTTTATTCATATACTAGGTCAGACCATATACTACTTACTTAAATTTGTAGGGAGGCTTGACTTGTTTTGTAACCTTTTTCTTGCCGCGTCGTCGTTTCTTTACTCGCGAATTTGTTGGAGTCTCACTACGAGATGTGTTATCCGTATTAGAAGTGCTTTCAACGCTTGACGTGTCATCCTGAATAATTTCAATTAATTAAAAAATACTACGCATAATACTGGATATTAAATAAGGCATTATTATACTCATAAAATCATACAAGATATAGTTAGTCTACAATTAATTTTCAATGTGAGACCAAAGTCATGAATCTGAGTCACATAATTATGATTGCATATTTAACAGTACTCACAGCTTCATTGTCCGATAAATTCATGCTATGCATTACCTTTGTTACATAAATACGAATAAACGGGGTCAAACAAAACGTTTCATACAAAGAACATAAATTAATACAATTTTTCTTTACGACATCAAGAAATCAGCTGGAGTGGAGATAGCGTCCCAAACGTCAATTGTCAAATTTTCGCGGGAATTTGAACACTTTTTTGTTCAAAGGTTATAAAATTTACAGTAAAATGTAGTGAGAATATTTTCTTTGATTATAGTACAACGAAAACCTAAAAATCATTGTTGACTCAACTCACTGACCTCTAGTACGCTAGACAGGCTTTATAATACAAAATTAGAAAATGTCAGCTAAATATTAGACGTGTTCACAACGGCTGCGAACCTAGAACGTTATATACAACGACTTGCTATAAGCTATAGGCACTATACCATCTATTTTTGCGCTAGCTTGGCTACAATCATAAATTCTATTTTGATCAAAATATTGTTCTTTTTGTTCGTTCCGATGTAAAAATGTAATTAAACCTTACTATTTAAAAAATAAGGTCGTAAATGGAACGTATATTTACCGATAATATTTCGACCTACACTTTGCTACCTATGCTGAAGAAAATCGAAATAACTTAGAATCACAGTTCGCTGTTGTTCGTGATAGGCTCGCGCGTCTCTCGTTATGAGAGTCGCACGTTCTGTGTCGCGCAAAGTTGTAATGTTACATTAAAGCATAAAAAATATTC
The DNA here is from genome assembly GCA_029286595.1 of Bhutanitis thaidina. Taxonomy (NCBI): domain Eukaryota; kingdom Metazoa; phylum Arthropoda; class Insecta; order Lepidoptera; family Papilionidae; genus Bhutanitis; species Bhutanitis thaidina. Next base: position 13,718,727 of record JAGSMS010000008.1, on the reverse strand, counting down.
AGCGTTTTAAATAGATACTCTATTTCCGTTCCGTAGTAACGCGATTTTTGTCTGTAGCAGTTGTGAACACGACTTATTAGCATCACATGGACTAATTTCTTTATTAGGGGAGCATGTGAATTTTGTAAAATATATACCGACACCACAAGATTTTTTTTTATAGAAAAGACGGCAAACGGTTCACCTAATGGTAAGTGATTACCGTCGCCCACATACATCTGCAACACCATAGATGCTGCAGGTGCGTTGCCGGTCTTTAAGGATATTTGGGAGATGGGAGGGAAGAAGAGGGGAATAGGTAGGGGGAGTGGGCCTGGGTTACCTCACTTACCGAACGAAACGCAGAGGCACAAGATGCCTCTACTTCACGTCGGTATTCTGCGAGGCCGTGGTACCAACCCGGTCGAACCGGCCCATTCGAGCACCAGTAAAAGCCGCCGCTTGGCTCTACCACGCTACTCTACAAGATGTCTAGAATTGTACTCCGTACGTTTGACCGCACGTAAACACCAAAGAACCAGTGTTTGTGCGCTCTTTAAACTTAGACCTTAGCTTGTGTATGGTTATAGCATACGCAAAACATAACGGATATTGTTCACGATAAACATATGATCTTAACTGTGCTATTAAGTATTGAAACGTTCATTGAACCAATACTCATGTCAATATTTCTTCGTAATATCTCACTTTTGCTCTTATTTTAATTACTATATTTTCTTCTAGCCGTGCAATTATGGAAGCATCGTCCTTATCCTTTTTATATATTCACGGGTCCTTTTTAAGAAATTTTAGGGCGATATATGCACAGCAGACTAATGATGGGGAGTAGCATCACTACGTACGAAAGTAACAGCGCTTCGAGACTATCCCGCTAGCCCAGCCTGATAAGCTGTCCCATATCCAGTAGTCCAGTCGTGAACTATTTCTCAGAAGTAAAATATCTTGAAGTCATCCTAGATCGTAAACTTGACTTCAATAAACATATTAAAACTGACAGGGAGAGAGCGGCCTTTGTATCTGGCCGCCTCTTTAACCTACCTAATAGACGCAGCAAAATGCTTTTAAAACATAAAATGTGCCTCTACAAAACTTGCGTATGACCTATTACGTCGTACGCCAGTATTGTATTCATGCATGTACCCAAAGCAAGGCTAAAATCTCTTCAAGCGTTTAAAATCACTTCATGCCCAAGGCAACCGGCGCACCCCTATACATAATGTACCGCGATTCCCAAATGTCTGCTTTAGCAGCCTTCTCCACGAATTATTTCGAGAGAATTAAAACTAACTTAAATCTGTCAGTTGTCCGGAAGTTTTTCTTTTGATTTTAGGGTGCTTGTGCATAGCAGCAGCCATCGTCGCACTCTTTTTTCCAACTTGCAGACCTTCGCTCTCGCAAGTCTCTTTAAGTGACACCGTAAAGGCCTCTGGGCCAACAGCATCTCGTGGATGATTTTTAGTCGGTATGTTTCTCCTTCTGAAATCCAAGTCCGGCATAATCCGTTTGGTGGCCTCTCAGCTAGAAACGGGGAATGCGTAAAGTATTTTTCTCCAAGTTATCATCGGCCTATCTTTATCAGCCTATTAATAAATAAATAGGCTGATAAAGAAACAAACCTTAACCATGCTTATATAAATTTTAATATCCTGTAAGGACACGTTGCATCCTGCTAAAGACAAACGAGGCATTGTGACAATGTAAAAATCTCTTAACTAAGGCCAAGAATAATACTATTTAGTCACATAATAAATTGTTTTATGAAATCATTATAGAAACTATGACCATCAAAGAGAATATAACCTTCGAGTAAGCTAGTAATAGTAGGTATTTTTTTTTTTTTATGGAAGAGACGGCAAACCAGGAAGCGGCTCACCCGATGGCAAGCGACTACCGTCGCCCACATACACAGGTGCGTTGCCGGTCTTTAAGGATATTTGGGAGATGGGAGGGAAGAGAAGGGGAATAGGGAAGGGGTGTGGGACTCCGGTTACCTCACAACCGAACGAAACGCAGAGGCACAAGATGCCTCTACTTCACGCCGGTATTCTGCGAGGCCGTGGTATCAATCCGGTCGAGCCGGCCCATTCGAGCAGCAGCTAAAGCCGCCGCTTGGCCCTACCACGCTTGAATTCTATTCTACTGAATATTACTTTATGATATTACAAAAGATTCATGCGAATCACGAAAATAACACAAGACTATTTCCAAGCATGTGCGAGGTTATAAGGAAAAAAAAATTAGGTATTCGACAAAGATAATTAACCCAAAATGTTTTTGTATTCAGGAGTAATAACTGTAAATAAACAGCTCCGCGAAAATTGACTTCTCTTTTATTAACCAATCAAAAATTAATTATGTTCCAATTTTTTAAAAAAACGTGCCATTTATTGCTTTGCCGAAAGTGTAGCTGTTTCCGCGAAGCAATCATTTACTTATACTTTAAAATAATATTCAAGATATGACCTTGTTACGAGTTATTTGTAGATTTTTATTTTGATGGAATGACATGGCTACAAGAATAAATGGCTTGTTGTACGTATTTATACCAGTAAATGCTTTTGTAGAGCCAATTATGTTCACAAATTCACAATTTATTGTTGTATTAACTCAAACAAACAACGAATTAAAAGATCTTGGGTAACAATAATTGTTTGTGTTGCGGCCGGAGGGGTTAGTAGCAGTGTTCATTGCCAGCCTGATATAGTGGTCATGTACACGGTTAAATCTTCAGCCAGATCATTGAGATATTTATTATTTGTTTATTAATATTTAACTTTTATACAACACCAAATCGCAATGTCACCAAACCTACCAGTCGGTCACACACTGACACGTTGCCAAACCTACATGATTGACCTCGTTTGACAGGTTTGAACAAGATCGGCAACAATCTATAGCTCCATCTAGGTAATAAAGGGCCCGAGCAGTATTATGATGTAACCACATCAATTTTATTTTCATTTCGGTGCATCACTTTGACAAATGCGTGGCTCTGTGGGGAGTGTTCCTGACTACTGAATCATTGGCTTGTAATCCCAGCCTAAGCCAATATTCGTTTAACACACCGTTCTCGTTCATGTTGCGTTACTTTGTCTCAACACTGCATCTGAACCATTCTCCCAATTGATTGAATTAGCCTAAGATTGGGTACGGAAAGATAAAGACGAGTGAGTGTGTGACTTGAATTGGACATATATGGCTCTTAATTAGATCTGATAATAGTCGTTTGAATTTACGACATATTTTACAAGAAATAAAATGATTGTACAGAATATTATTTTCTGGGTCTAGCAGTCAAAATAAAAAATGTAGTTTTCTTTATAATTATATAATTTAAAAGCACATAAAAGCCTATTGTTTATACAAACCTTACATTATATTACATAATAAATAATTAGTCGGTAACAATTCTTGCACAAAAGGTTCAATTTATTACAACTAGTCACAGCCAACTTATTACAAACTATTAATATGATGTTTAAACATTACCTAGTCGTTATAATATATCTACTTAATACTGATATGTAAACTACAAATTGTCTGTCTTAACATTTTTAAATGTTTCCTACTTTGGAAATATTTTTTCACCTTTCAACACATTTCGCAGTAATTTTAATTTTATCGTAAAATAATTGATTCATTCTTTTCTCTTTTTAAGTATAAATCTAGACTACAATGTAACACGAAACACAAATTTAGCCTCCTACGCTTCAGTAAACTATTTTAACCTCATAAAAAATTTGGTAACAAGTTAGTACTTCATGCAACCTTGGTAAATTATAGATTTATCCTTTTTAATATTGTATAAGGTTTTGAACTTTTTTCGTTTGTTTGAAATTTTATGTAATATCTGCATTAAATCTTTTTAAGGAGTATTCATATTCAGGAAGTAGTTGCGATTAAATTTTCAAAACCGTATACATAAAGAAATAAAACAGACAATCTAATGCACTAAATTATGCGCGCTGTTCAACTACGTTCATAGATTAAACACTATTACTGGTAACTATGTCTAATATGAGCGAGATATGATAATATCGGTCCTCTCGCTTTCACGTTAAGGTCTAGATATATATTACGCTACATATTAAAGCTCTATCGAAAAAATCCTCCTGCATTTCACATTTTGTTTACATTATGATTATTAGCTCGTAGGCTCAGTATAACCTAAAGTATATAAATAAGTTGTGTAAAATATAAAAAAGAGCAATTGAACATTTTTGGGTGTTAGTATTTTTGATAGCCTCGAGCTTAACAACACTGAAGTGTATTAACATAATATTCAGATGCATAACGACGAACGAACATCGTACAATGGCCAATATTTTACATTGATTTAATTGCCAAGCCAATGTCAATAAATCAGTTGAACAAACGAACTTCGTTCAATTACCAATATTTTACATTCATTTTATTTCATTGCCATTTCCAATAAAAAAAAAATAAGCGGCTTTGTTTTCCTCAAGCCTCAAGAGCCTCTGGTTTTACTTTTATCGCTAAGATGGCGGCAGGCACGTACAAGCGTAACGTAAGGCTAATTTTAGCCATGGTAAGAACTTGGCAACCCGCGCGTACACTCCCGGATAACCCTGTCTGGCGCAACCTCGACCCCATGAAACGATTCCTGTAAAAACAAATTAAATTAAATAAAAATGATATATTAACGAAGCTAAGATTAAAAAAAGGGCGGGTTTGCAATCGCAGTTACAAACTTCTTAGACGCTGCCCGTCTCCGGTCTTATGTCTGGCATACTTGATTTGATAATTTCGTCATTTGTCGGCGACCCCGAGATACGTGAATAAGACCCGCCTAACAAGATAGTTCACTTCTACGACACCCCCTTGATGTTAGATTATCTTGTGCTGCTACTACGCGACCACCGTTGAATGTTCCTGAAGGTAACCTACTGCGGCTCGTAGATATCAATGTGAATGAATAAAATATTTCGTTAGTCAAATGTCCAATCTTATTATTATTTAATATCTTCAATAAAAATCGGGATGAAGGAGCCTTGACACTTACAGATGATTTAAGCTAAGTAATCACTGTTGCACTTTTTATTTGTTATTCGGGTAATACTCATCTATAACTGTACATATCATCACGTTCCTTTAATTGTAAATGCTTAAACTGTATATTTGTATTCAAAAAAATAATAACAAAACAAATACCTTTAAGATGTTGGAAAAAATTAGTTTGCACAATTCCTCATGAAACAATGCGAAAGCTAATTTTTCCAAAATTTTTAATATAATGAATTTTCACAAAATAACGCCTGTTCTATTTACTATCTAAAACAAATACTGTATAATAGAAGGCTTTCGTAACCACGTATAACGGAACATGTTTTGTAATTTATGTTTCATTGCATTAATTGCAACATTGTAATATTTTTTTTCATTGTCACCACCACATACCAGCTGGCTTGGCTTCGAGATTTATAATAACAAAAAAAAATAGGATTTGTTCCTGACTTCTATCAGTTTCGTGGTTTTGCACGATGAAAGTCTCTTTTCTAACATTTAAGGGAGAAAACATTTAAGAGAAGAAGAAGTATTTAGATAGTTCCTATCATAAATAAGATAAAAAGTAATCTACTGGCAGCCCTGAGATTGAAATTCCTATTCGTAGCGTTTGATAATTAAGGTTGAAAAAATGCAGAATACTCGTAAATAGCACTATGATTATTCATCATAATCGATAATTTCACCGACTAATCTGTGCGATTTAGGTACAGCAGGGTAGAGATGGATTTTCTGTCATCATTCGTATCAGATAAACTCACCGACTATAGTATAATACGGGCGCGGGAGCAGCAGCGGGCCACCGGAGTCGCCCGTGCACGAGTCCCGCTCGGGCGCGTTGGCGCAGAGCATCCGCGGCGTCACTTTCCTACGCCCGTACCCGGCGCCCGAGCACTCCTCTTGCGCCCATATGTTTACTTCCGCCTGCACATCCCTAATGTTAATAGACTATCCGAACGTTGATGAAATTCATGAGGTTTTGATAATGATCCGTTGCCCAATTTCAATCATGGGGATAACTTCTTGTGAACGGTTAAAATTTCTACGCAGAATGATATGATGATGTACTCCTGGCCGATTTCGACCACGACGACTACTTCCGAATATTATAGGCAGTTGTCAACTGTGAGGGAGATATATTTCTGTTAATGTTTAACTCATATTAACACACTCCTTCGTCTTTACCTTTCCATATCCAATGTAAGGATTATCCGATAAGATCGGAGAACGGTTCAGATGTAATGTTAGAGACACGAAACGCACAACCAGACAACACAACCACACCCGAGAAACCAATTAGTTGTGTTTTTGAACAAATATTCACTTCGGCTGGGATTCAAGCCAGGTACGCTAACCACTAAGCCACGCGGTCGTCGCAGAATATTATATAGTTACTCGTGTATCCGATGTAAAGCTTAAGCGGTAGTATAAGTATAGGTATTAAGGACAAGAATTTGTTTTGGAGTTACGGTACTATTTACTTGGCTCAGACCAGTGATTGAATGAATGAATGAATGAATGTCAGGTGATTATTAATGACTGAAACAATACTCGCCTTCATAGGAACACTGGACGGTGGTCCTTTTTCTATCGTACTTCCCCATCCAGATACAATAGCACCGACACCTTCAAGTCTGTTGTCGTCGTCTAAATCTGAAAGTAGACAAAATATATATATTTTTTTTATTTAACACAAGTGTGCTATTTCCTATATTTATTGAGGTGTGAGTGGGAATCGGAACGGGAAGCTAGGCCATCAATAATTAAAGAACGGTTCTAGGGACCGGGCATTGAGGAGGAAATCCGAATATATCAGCTTTTTCTCCAAATGCCAACCTCACCAACCAGTTCGTGGTGGACCGTGCTGTCTGTTAAACGAGACTCAAGCGACCGACTAATGCCGAACCGAAAACTCACATACATCACATACATAGTGATGGTGAGCAGCATCACTCGTACGAGGGACTTCGCTCACCGACTCGCCTGCCCGATCTTGATCTTCCATGAATTGCGTAGCGTTTTTCGTTGTCAGTGATTTAGTAAAATATTAAGTGCTTAGAAATAAATATTAACAAAAAAAAGTTAAATTTATGTCGACTGTCTAACTAGTCAAGTAGCAGATGACTCGCGCGCAAATAGCAGCACCTTTTTTTGGCTTTTGAAAAAGGTCAAATGCACACACTCAATTTTGTCCTAAGAGAACTATTTATTGGGATAAATAGTGCATAATTCCCTATTCAGCATGGATGGCATGGCATTGCATAATACATAAAAGGACCAGCATAAACTAGTTTTAAGCGAGATTGAACGACAAACTTCTGCGTTTGTATAATTCTTGACGTGTTGAAACAATTGACATTATATTATTATGACGCGTGAATTATAATAATAAAACATAGCCTATAGCACTCCAGTAATCAAAAAGAACAAGTTCGTTAAATAAATTTTAAGTTAAATCCCTTCTAACATTCATACAAAGAATTTTAATTTACTACCTAATATTAATATAAATTAGACTTTCTTTTCCTTTTTTCTCAGGATTGTGTATTATACAGTTACTGAAGTAATTTCCCACATATTTATTTCCAGTAAAATAATTGAGTGAAGGTTTTGTTATAAACTAGCATTGTCTCCGTTCGACACCCGTAGTACAGGCTTGGGTCGACCGGGTTGGTACCACGGCCTCGTAGAATAACGGCGTGAAGTAGAGGCATTTCTGCGTTTCGTTCGGTGAGTAAGGCCCAGTAAGGAGTAACCAGAGGCCCACTCACCCTCCCCATTCCCCTCCTCACCCTCCCTCCCGTCTCCCAAATATCCTCAAAATCCCAATCCATTGGTTCAGGTCTCAAAGGGCGTGAAAAGTTTTTACAACGTTTTCATATTTTTTTATAGATTTCTTACACAAAAGGGTTTCATAGATATTCAAAGAAATTTAACTGCATCTAACAATTTTTTCGTAACACGTACGAAATAATATTTTTGGCCAATTAACTTAAACAAGAAATTGTTTAAACAATTGAAAAATGTTTTATGCAGTTTTGTAATCAATCTCATGGGTTCGGAAGTTTAGTATTTCATATCAAATTTCCCTATCTCTTTTCGCTGTCGATATAAGACCAGTGGAAATAAAATGCGCACAGATATTTTATTATTATTTGGATATTAAATTTATATTCTCTTTGAAAAAATTTGATTATGTTTGTCTTAAAAATAGTTAATTGTTAGTTTTGAATGAAAGCACATAGCGATTTATAATTCAGTTCTTAAAACATATCGTTAAATTTTTTAGAACTGTGTCAGTTCATAAATCAGCACATACGTTATTATACATGTAAATTAAAAAATTGCCCTATTTTTAGAACTTTCTAGCATTAATTACAATTCTAAGCGTTATGAACTCATTTAGATGATATTAAATTAATTATAACTTTTTAACATCCATTTTGTGTCAATGATTGACCGTTGATAAACATTAAATAGGATTAAATGTTATAAATATTTCAAACGAAACTGGTTCCGCGTCAACGAAGTGTTTATATTTTATAGCATCTATAATCAAAATGAATATTTATCTCCGTTCGATCACTGACATCATAATAATAGTCATGATGTCTAATGACTTCTTTACCCAAATAAGAAATACCGTTGTTGGATGGTATTGCACGTAAGAAACTATATATCTGGAACAAATTATGCCGTTGGCGAGGGGTGAGTATCTCTCTATATATATATATATAGAGAATCTACCAATCAATCGCCTCGTGTCTAAATGCGAAGTCTGGTGCTACGATCGATTGCTAAGCGTGGTGGATTGCGGATAATGCTTCCACGGGAAAATAGGCCTATGCCCAGCAGGCGGTAGGCTCCGTCTCTGCTTAGGAGATGTCTGTGTACCACCTTCTTAAGCCAATCAGCAGTGCAAGAGTTCCTCTTTGAAAGGTATACTGAGCCAGGCTGTGAGTCATTCCGTATTAGTCCGCAGGGCTGACGGCGCAACTGTAACCTCTTTCGATCAGAGTTGTTTGCAGGTGCTTAGGCTTCAGTAGCCAATCACCAACAATTGGACTGTTAGCCCGGGAGCCACCCCAATCCGGTAAAAAAAAAGAGAAGAAACTTTTTCCGCAATTTATAAATAGCGGAAAAAGAAAATATATTCATAAATAGAATAAATACAAAATTATTTTTTAACGATTTCACAGTGTTGAATTTAAAATTTTTAATTCTTCTCGTTATGTTTGCAGTATCCATAGTAACAGGAGGGGATTAAGGTGTTTCACCTTCTGATGGCGTAGTTAATTACACATTTGGTCACATTAAAGCTTAATTAAATACAAAACCTTTTTGGTGTACGATGAATTGAAGACTTTTATGTGTGATCTGTGGTCACAATCTATAGGCGTGTGTAATGCCTAAAAGGTATCTCAAAGTGTCGCGTGCGGTGTTGCTGCGCCTCTACGTGAATGGAAAATCACGGAGCACTTGCAGTTTCTGCTAGATCATCGCCGTCGGGTTTCGCGTTCGTCATCTCGAGATTTAAAGGATTCGGTTAAATTCTTTTTAAGTTCATGGTACAAGGGGATCCATAAAGGAGGTGCCCCTGAAGTAAAATTCTTTTCACTTGTTATTTATTGCAATATTTTAAGCAAATTAATAATTTGGACTTGTATTGATGAAAGCGGACGATCGCGTCCTCTAAAAATGCCTACTCAACATGGACAATATGGTTATGAGAATAATACGAGACCTTGCAGTCAGAGACCGCCTACAATCACATCAAGGCCCGAGAATAAATATTTAGTTAGTTGGACAAACCTTGGATTCGGCCAGAATCGATCACTTGAATCATGGCTGTTTATCATACTTACCAGGCAAACATGCAGGCCTGTACAGATTGTCCGGGATGGGGTCAGCAAGGCGTAGCACTGCGATATCATTATCGTAAGTAAACCGGTTGAAGTCCGGGTGCTGCGTGACGTGCGACACCTGGATACCTTCAGACTTCGAGTTGTTTACGTCATACTCCCCCACCAGAACCGTGAGACGGGACGCTTCCACCCTGAAATAAACAGTCGATCCCCTGGTTAATTTCTGTTAATAAGGGCTTAATGTGTTTTTTTTACTTCTGAGGCATCGTAGAAAAATATACAAAACTCTAGGGGTAAATTATCTTCTTACAAATAACAACATTATGCGGTTGCCAATCCGCCAGTCAAGCATGCCTAGATGCAAAGATATTTCAGGGAGGTTATACATTACTAAGGTGATGGTGTAATTTATGACGATTAAAATAAATGTTAATAGATGTCCACCCCAGTATTCATTAGGAGGTCGTCAGATACAATTTTTTTTTGTTTTATTTCACAGGTCAGATTCAGATTATTATCCATGGGTTTATGAGAAAGCACATATTTTTTCAATGAATATTACCCAAACTTTAATTAGTACACTTCGTAAGCGAAGGTATTTTAAACTAATGTTATTTATATATTTCAAAATTAAATTTTAATTTGATGTTAATAAAAAATTAAAGACACAGTTCAATAAACCTACCAAAACATCTAAAGAAATGAATTTTATAAAATAATCATCTTTGCAACTTAACTATAAGCCCCACCTCTATTTGCGAAATGGTCTCGGTAACGCCAGCTACTTCAATTCAATATAAGTAAGAAGATTATTGAACACATTATCTTACATCTTATTCAGTCTCAAGCTAGGTATCCCTGTATATTACAATAATAACACATAAATTAGACTATATTTTGCCCTAGCGAATAAAAGAGGTATAATGACATGGTCACTAACAAGTGGCCTATTTGACCGACATCATTTCAGCCTATCACAAGTCCATTGCTGGACCATATGCCTCCCCCAAAGATTGCCACAAAGTACGGTCCTGAGTCGGTACGGTGCATCGTCTTCCTGCAACACTGTGCAGGTCGTCCACTCTAAGCCTGTACGTGGAAAGTGGCGCAGAAAACTCAAATACACGGTTTCACTTCTTCAATTTTTTAGTCCAGTTCGTTCTTAGCTGGAACCGTTTAGCAAGGGCTATAGAATGAACCTTAAGGTTTCAGATTATTTTTTTAAAAAACGTTACTTTCCGCTGTAGGAATTTCTCCTGTGTCGCGGAGGCAGTTTACATACATGAATTGCACATGGACAAACACCCAGACCGGAAACTATTATTTATTGTCCATACAAATACTAGTCCCGTGCGGGAATCGAACCCGCAACCCACAGCGCCGCAGCTAAACGCCTTAGCCACTACGCCACCGAGCCGTCTAAGTCTAATATTCATAAGTTGGTATACATATAGCTGGTCATGAAAACTGAACAGGTAATTTAAATGTACAGCACGCCCTGTTACAAAAGAGAACTAGTCAGCTGCGTAACTAAACGAAGAAAGGAACGCACCGGCGCATCTAATGCACGATCTTGACCTGGTTGCTGGTACTGAGAATGAACATAGTCACACAATATTGCGACAAGTTTTTGGAACAAGTTTAATATAATAATTACGCAGGACTATGGAATCAAAATACCATTTGGAGTCAAAAAAGCTCACCACACTGGAATTGGTGAGCGCAGTAACGGTGTCCACGAATTAGTGATTAATGAGGATCAAACGGTCGGTTACAAAGGCCTCGTTTCTTACCAGAGGTTCGATTGTCAGTTAGAAGGCTAGAAGCGTGACGGATGTAATGAGAGTTATATCAACTTTTGGGATGTACAAGATAATAACATATTGATAAAGTTCGTAAATAAAAAAAATATATATTAAGGGTGTTTTATGGAATAGACTCCACGCACCATTGATGATTGCCACCAGGGAATATTCAGTATGGCATAATGGTGTTATTTTTCATACTTTTCTTAGTTGCCTTTTTCGTGACTTGCGTGATGAGATGGTGTAGTGTATTCTCTTACATCACCACTTATAGTTGGCGCTAACTGAATGGGAGTCGTTAAATAATGCAAACGCATACTGACCTTTAAACTGAAGTTGGCACTTAACGTTGTCTATTACATGACACGAGAACGTAGTAATGAAGTTGTGGATATAATTTCATAATAGTTTGTTTGGTTTGAAATATGGCTTGCTGATATTTCCTCCACTGTTTACTGTATTCAATAAATGTGTAATTTATACTTGGGATTGTTGTCACTTGGTGAAACTTTATCATATTGACAATTATTATTATTTCTTTTACTAGTTTCACAACACATTTTTTTTTATTTAAGTAACCGACCGTTTCCAGGGTATTCAATTCTAATAAACTAACGTTACCCACGACAAATGAAAACTTTTATTAAAATTTCAGGGGGTAGACAGCAATGTAATGATAACACATCATAAAAATTTGGAAGAAATTTATCTTAATATTATAAAAAAATAACGAGAGATAATCGTCAGGTTTTGGACTTTACTTCCAATCGTATCTGGATCTTCGAAACTTAGTGGAAGAGTAACGCAGTATAAAAACATTTCCGAGCCATGGGTTTTGAAGCTGTGGCCTAGCGGATTTTTCAGACATACCAGTTTCCTCACGATGTGTCACTTATGCCGCGGAGCGCGAATCAAATTGAAAATTTTGGGATGGAAGGCACTGCTTCCTAGTTCACTCGCGTACTATATACAAACCACGAACCAAATCCTCTTGAGATAGAAAGGTGGACTTCATTTAGCAGTGGGACATTACGTCACTAGTGTTAGTAATAATAGCAACCTATATATAATTTTAAAATATTTGGAATATTTTTTTAAGTAAGTATTCCGAAGTGATGGTAATTGCGTAATGCGACGAGCAAGCAAACTCATTTGCTCCTGACCCGATGATACCATAGAACGGTAGGATTATATTTTGAGGGTTGAGTAATAATATAGAATATTTTTTTTTTATCCAATCGGATGCACGCACTTGAAGCCAAAAAAGAATCCACAAGACATCCACAAGACATCACAATTAACTTAATAATTAACATCGACTGTGCTGCATATGTTTCCTCCGTATTGTTAAAGTAAGTTAACCGGTATTTCTCATTGTAAATGAATTTTTTTCTTTTGCGAATTAAATGTCTATAACCTTTATTACTTGTCTTCTACACCCATGAATAAACTGTGTGTTATGGGGTGTTATTATTCCAACAATTTATACAATTTTAAATTATTCCTATACATTTTTTGCAATTCTTTTCCATTCCATTCCATTGGATTTTCCTTGTTTACGTCATACTCATATCATACCTAGATTTTGCCCGCGTTTCAATTCTTTTTATTTATGATCTGTTTATGTTTACGGTAAATGTAAATATCCGTTAAAAATCATAAATGAGCGATTATAACTGATTAACATTTAAATTGAATATGAAAAGAAAATTAAACTTTCTAAAAATATAAAATAGTAAATTTCTTTTAAAAACTCTCACGTTATACCATCTATATAACAGACCAAATATGTCCTCCTGGCTGATTTCTGTCACGGCAATAGTTACGATAATACCGGAAGCTGTTTGCGTATGTACCAACACGATGCTATTTCATAGTGACGTAAGTTTTGCGTGAACATAGATGCGCTCACTTTTCATTAAGGTAAAATTACCTAAATCCTTTTATCCTCAGGAGAGCCGAACTAAAAGATTTTATCTTTATGTGTAGATGCTGTGTCAGAGACACGGGGACACCTACAGTACCAAAATATCCGTAAACTAATTTAGTTCAGTGAAAGAGCGATAAAAGAGTAGCTGTAGTAGAGTGATGGAGAAGGCCGGAATAAGTGCATTGAACAGAAATGAAAACGGATGAGAAGAGCGTAGAAAATAAAGGGTGGAAGATGATTGATCACTTGACTGCTTCGACAGACGACTCGACAACTTCTTTAAAGTATCTTTGGAAGAGAGGATGTTTTATTTGTCATGCTGACATACTTAAAGAAAATAATCTAAATTGACGGAATATGAATGCATATAAAAGCGTTACACCTGAAAAACGACTTTAATAAACACTTCATCGTCCTCAGCCCGTAAACAGTGGAGACCTTTGCAGTAGTGTACTACTGCATAAGCCTCTCCTGTGCCGTGACGTGTGTCTTCGTTATTATCACTATTGTCACAGAGTTATTTAGGTTTTTAAAACAAATAAAAGTAAATGTCTGAAGAATTTATAAATTAATACATCTCCAAGTTATCTGAATTCCACGAACTACCGAAGCAGCGTAAAGGAAACCATAAAATTAAGACACGATCTGTATAGTGTGACGTTCATATGTTACTTGACGAGATACATCTTCTAAAAATCCGTACCGTATTATAAAATATCAAAAACAAAACAAAATTCCAAACGATAGGCTTAAAGGAAAAATGTTGAAATTACTGAAATATTTTTCTTGTTAATTACGCTGTTTACAGTCAATGGAAATTTATTTATTCCATGAATAATACAACGTGCCTACGAGGCCGCTTGCGCAACTTGAAAGCGCACTGGAGCCCTGTGGAGGTCAAACGTGCAATTTGTGTCAACGTCACCGCCCTGCAGAGCTCATGTTCATAATTATACCATTGCATAAGCCACTCAAGTTTGTTTTGTTGTGAAACAAAGTTTTGTAAACAATGACTGGGTGAAAATTACTCAAAAACTTTCGGAAAGTTTTGGGGTAAGCTGTTATGGTTTGATTACTTCATTTCCTTTATAAGAATTACAAAAAAAAAATCATTCCTTACTCTCATTTCGGAGTTGGGAAGCTACGCTACGCTGCTCCAGGTCGGATCAGCGGACTTTAATGACATTCGAGTTAAATTAGCACTTGGCAATTAACTTAACAATATTAGAGGCGATCACCAACAGTCGAATCCACGTCACTACTATGAAACTTAAATGGAGCGCCTGGCCCTTAAGTATATGAGCCCTGAGTTCTCAAGAGACAGCGTTTCAATATGTTATGGCCTATAAATACTGTGAGAGCCTCTGTCTAATTATTCTCCATTAAAATTAAAGCAAATTCTCCTGACACTGGTAAGTTTTGAAATGGACTGCTTATGAGTCGGTGGTAATGGTTTGAAAGATCAGTTATGGGATTACAAGAATATGTTCAAAAAACCTTAATTCAAAATCTTATCTAAATCGTATAAAGGTACAGCCTATTAATGTCACACTGCCGGGTAAGGAAAGACACCAATGTGGGACCTCACATTTCCCCGTTTTTTTTTTATTTGTGAACGAAATGAAATTAATGTCTTGAAATTAATTATTTATGAATTTAGTTCGTCAATTGTCTTTTTATTAACATACTACCACTATTTTGTAATGAGATCGAAGTTTTCAGTTGTACTAGGAGGCAGGGTAACTAGGACTAACTACCTAGGACCCGCCGTCTTACTCATTAACGGAATGGAAAGGTTATAGAGTACCAGAGCAATTATGGGCGGAGAGGCATTCCATCTTAGTCGTTTGCAGTAGCCACTTACTACTACCAGGAGGACTGTTTTACCTATATATCATATCATCAATATATTCATCATCACGTCGTTTGCCTTCGCCGCTGAGCTCATGGAGAAGGCATTTGAACTGCCATTGATAAATTAAGTGGTACCGGCATCGGGGATCGCATTCAATTTCAGCATACGATCGACGATACGAGAGATACGACGATCTGTGTAATACTTAATTAGAAATTGTTGGTTTCTTTCGTCCCCGTTAAAGGAACTATTATAAAGCGGTTGTAGATTTAAATAAAATGTCGTTGGATAGACGAGATTTATGTCCCTTATGTCGACATAGGGGTATTATTACCTTATGTAACATAAATCTCGTTTTTTTTCATTTAATTGGATGTTTACTCACCGAACGATCGTAAGAAGATGAAACAAAAATTGTAAAGTTTCAGGGCCTCGTGTCCTTTGTCGTTGATTCGTAAAGAAAGTATTCGTAAGCTTTAATTACGACTTGATGACTCGTTTTTAATCATAATTAAGTAAACTATGTTAAAACAGTAAAAGTAGTACGTACGTAGTACAGTTACGTAGGGCCATGTGGTATCGGAATAAGAATCAGCCAAACCCAATTTCTTCCCGTGGGTGTCGTAAGAGACTAAGAGAGAAGTCTTCAAAATTCCAAAGGCTAGCGACTGATGGCGGAATCACCATCTCGAAAATAACCAGACCGATGACGGGCAGCAGCGTGTAACATGCGAGGTGTTTGGTACTGCGTTCGCCAATCCGCTTGAGCGCGGTGATTATGGTAAATCGTCCTTATGGGAGAGGCCTATGTATGGGAGAGACCTATGTATTGCAGTGGATTATTTACAGGCTGGTAATGTAAGGCAAGTACAGTTACAGTCTGACAATATTCCACAATCTATCAAAGGCCTCCTCTTAATATTTGAGAGGGTTTTGAAGCCGTGTAGGGCTCACCACGCTGCTCTAGTATGGAATGACATGTTTATGAAATATATTTCATATGTCAGATATGCTTTCCTCACTCATATATGTTTTCCTTCACCGCCGAGGATATAGTAAACAAAAATATATAAAACGGTACCTATACGTATATACGTAAGATATGTATGTACGGCGTAAGAGAATCGGACAGCCCTTCCCATTGCCCGATAGGGACCTTGTCTGCTATAGACTACAAAGAGATCTGCCTCCAAATACGACAGGATACCCGAGGTCGACGTGGAGTGGACGGCTCGTACCATTGAGTTTTGCTTAACTTATGTAGGTTTTGTATCGTTGGCCTGGACACTACACGTTGTCCCAAATAAGCTTTGGTAAAAAGTGGGTTGAAGAGATTAAAATGTCTATACCTACCTTTGACAACCCAATAATGGGTATAAGGCCGTGAGAAACATTCAAGAGTCCACTACTGAATAGAACTTAAGGGTGATTTTTGGAGACTTTTCCAGGGCCATTGTTATCAAACATAACTTTCAACCCTCATGATAATACATAAAAGGGAGATACTGATGCTGCAAATATCCTTATTTATTTAATCCAACTTTCGCCTCTTTTAAAACATATCGACACGGCTAAATTTGGGTATAAAATCTAGTATACAGCAACCACAGGTCATGTGTTACTCAAATAATCTAAATATTTGTCTGACCTCGTCGTTCACAAGGTGACTTTTAGAAAAGTTCAAGCAAGAATGCACAGAAATTTCGTTAAAATTGGCTTTATCTCAAACCTTCTTTGATAGAAGAGTAAATATGGATTATCAATAATTAACAGATACTTAAGTATTCTATAATTTTTTTATTACATATTTCTAAAAATATCTTTAAATTACACAAACAAGTTTAACTATAACTAAAAATTATATCATTTATTATTATCTATTATATATTATTATATTTTAACTATAACTAAAAATTATATCATTTATAAATTATTTATAATGCATTAACCGACGTACATACCGAAAAGTCGCTCACAATTTCAGATTAACAATTCATAATAATAAAATAAGGATTTCGACACCATAATCTCTGGCAGGAAGCCATATTGAATGCAAAACCGGGAACAACTTTCAAAGCAACAACTTAATAAGTTGTCTAATTAGAACTCGGTCGTTCTGCGGCACCAAGTAATTTTATGTAATACTTGATAAAGAACGTATCGGATATTAAATGGCTGTTAAAAAAATAATGCCGTTCACACACAATTTCAATTTGGTTAATTTGCGAATTATTTTATAATGCACTTAATTTTCAGGCGATGCTTAATTGAATGCTGACCTAGATATCTTTGGTATCATAATCGTATTATTTAAATTTTAATAAGCTTTTACGCCGCAAATGACATAAGTACTTATCAATATTCGGCACAAATTATTTTTACAAGTAATAATAAGATTATGAAAGCAAGAACGTTAATATCTACAATGGTTCGAAATAGAATAGTTGCTCAGAGAACTGGCAAGAAACTCTGCGCTTTTATTTTTCAACGCCATTTACAATTAATAAAAAAAATCTTAAATTTTTTTTTAGAAGTGTTTAGTTTTTAAATTTTAATAATGCATAATAATCAGGTTGCAAGTAAGAACTACTTCCTCACATGTGTGTCTTAATTGGTCTATTTTACAGCAGGCCTTTTTTTAATAGATTTTATAACAAGTTATTCAAATTTCGTGACAGTCTACTTTTCTGTTTCTGCAATGAATTTCTTGCCTTTGACCAATTTGAATTTAGGAATTCTAGAGTATCTACTTGACTTGTGCTACAGAAGTCAGTCAGTTTTTCTGTATACATATAATTAAACTGAGGGAAGAGTTTGTACATTGAATATTTATTGAATTTTTTTGTGTATTTTATGTTTGGGATGGAATAGAAAGCAATTCAGCAATTTTTAGAATTTTTGTCTATTTGTCTGTCTGTTTCTCTTTTTCGCGCATTCATCCCGACAATTTCAATACAATTATTTTCATTCTACAGCTTATAGTCCGACTTAAAAACATAGCTAAGTTTTATTTCGATCGTTTAAGTAGATCCAATCCAACAACAGCTTGAGCTCTCCGTACTATGCTATCCCATATAAAGCAGGAGTCCGCGCGTTGGGTACCCAGAATGCTTCTACACATGAGAAACAGACCAGACAGAATATTTCCCTAGGCTTATTTGAAACTTTTGCAAGAATATCCTAATTGTTTTTTAACCCGATTTATAACAATGGACGAAATGTGGCCTCACCGTGCATGTGGCAACTCTATAACTTCATCAAAACTTTCATGCAGCTCCTAAGAAATATGGCGTGAATTTGGCGGGGAAAAGTGGTTATTAATCTCGACCATGGAGCTGTAACGGGCACTTTCTACGCAGGCGAAATAACAAAATGCGCAACGAAATCGATGCATACTCCCGGAGATTGTTTTCTTTCACCAAGATCCTCACAAGTCCGCCGTTGCGATGGCTGCATTAGAGGTGCTAGCTTTGAAATACTTATCTGATATGTGGTATCTGAGAGGACAGAGATTTGAAGATGATGCAGCACTAGTCGCTACAGAACAGGAATTATTAGGTGCTCAGGATGAAATGTTCTTTAGGAAGGGAATTCTAAACTTCGAAAAAGGACATTCCATATCACGAATTAATTATCCTTATTACAAGCACAAACTGTGTAAGTTCTCCAAAATCTTATCTCTGTCATCAACAAGTCGTCAACGTTGGAAAATTGCGCCGTGACTAAATAACACCACCTAAAACCAATATCCGTAAGCTTTTAACTTTCTTATAACGCGACATTACGTAACTGTATATTTAATATTCGTATTTCACTAACATTCGCAGACTCCTCAAATGTGTTTCATTACCGCCACTCCGCCAAAGTAGGCTAAGAGTACTCCGTAAACAAGTATATCGAATCGATTTCGAATATTAACTTTTTTTTTATCAGCCAGATCGAGTGTAGGGCAAAAATGTCGGGTCACCATATCTGTCCGGCATTTTAAAAATGAGTAAGTAGATCAGAATGTATCCAATATCAAAGCTGTAAAGATATGTTACTGCAATTTCGTTATGTATTCATATATATGTAATGAAAGAAATGAGCTCATTATTGGTTAATCAGTTTGAATTTATGTAGCACGAAATTCTGAATTAAAAACCATACATTCCAATTTCAACTCGATAATATTAAATGTTTATTTATTTTATTCTCGTATTAATCGGAAGGGTATTTAGGTCACTTTTGTAAGGTCCGACATTGTTTTGTAATAAATTTACTTACAACGTTAGCGGTTTTTTTTAAGAAACAAAGAAATGTTTTAAATTAAATATTAAAATATTTTTTTGTTCTTTAAAATAAAGTTGCTCAAGCATTTGTGTATCTTACAGGTACTTATATAGCTATTGCACATAGACCAGGTTTGAACCCGGAAAAAATATTATACATGCCGTACAAACATTTCTTTTTGTGCATGTATCAAAGCCCTGAGTGTCGAAACCAATTGTTTTACTACTTTAATCAAATCGTTGCGTTGGAAAGGGTTGGCTTTGCTATTAGTCTAGCTTTCGTCAAGGAAATAAAACAAATATTTAAAGCTTTTATATATTTACGCTAACCTTTAATTTATTGGTTTATTAAATTTAGTGGTTAGCGTAACTGATTTCAAAACCATGGGTCCTAGGTTCTAATCTCAGTCGCAGCAAATATATATGTAATATATGTGTGTTGTGTACGTCCCGTGTCTCTCACACTGCATCTGACTCTTCCTCCGATATCTTACATCGGATATGGGAAGGTAAAAACGAGTGCCTATGTGTTTTGTTTGCGAAGATTCCTTACATAATATGTACCCTAACCTTAACAGACTGTAAATAGTCCACTGCAGGACAAAGACCTCTCCCATAAGGAGAATTTGCCTAGAGGAGACAATCGATATACCAGACGTACCTCGCACCTAAGACGCTGCTGCCTGGTGTCGTCGGTCTTCTTTTTGGTCTAATATTTTTCGATTATATCCCGCCATCTGTCAATTTTTCGAAAACGATTTTCAAGGCTTTTTCCCTTTGTCACCTTACGACACAGGGTTGATGACCTGTTCGAAAGTACAGACAAAGATTCTTTTAGCATCTGATTTGATTTAATGAGCGAAACCGAGAACGTTTAAACTATTCATAACTCATAAATTATAAATTCACAAACAGATACATTTATTTCATTTATTTGTATTCGTGTATCAATTTGCACATTGAGTGTGATATTTGCATCTTATGAATTTCGGAGCATAACATCTAACGTAAACTTTCACCTGCGTAAGACATAGTGCGCAGTAGCATTCATAGTAGCGACCCGTGGTTCAGTGTTCAGTACAACTGCCGGCTGAGTAATAGTCCCGAGTTCGAGACCAATCCGGGGCCACAAATGTTTGGATTGTGAAAAAATCTGATACCTTTGAAACATTTTCACGTGGGTGCCGTACGTGTCGGCTGAGGGAAGGCCTTGGCATCCTCGGGGTGTCTGACCGATAGTAGATTGATGATGATGTCCTTCTGGCCGATTTCGATCACGGTGATAACTTCCGAATACTATCGGTAGTTGTCAACTGCGCAGGAGATACTATGGTGCGGTAAGTGTACGCGGTTCAATTTAATGTTCATATAGTATAGTGCCGTATCTGCCACCCACTTCCTTCCCGTGGGTGTCGCAAGAGGGCGCCCTTGACAATCATAGGAAGATTGAGGTGCAGTTATAGACATACGGGTAGAACACAACACAACCAGACCCAAAAACCAATCATTTGTGTTTTGCACAAATATTGGCTCAGTGGTCAGATACGATAACCATCAAGCCTCACCGTCTTTAGACAATATGAATAAAGAAAATAGACCGATGACAGGCAGTAGCGTTGAAGGTGCGAGGCGTCTGGTATTGCGATCTTCTAGCGCGGCGATTATGGCAAATCCTCTCATTTGTAAAGGTCTCTATGCAGTTCACACATATAAATATACATATGTATATATATTGATATGACAGACGCATAATCTTTTTTATTAAAAAGTTATTCACGTTTCATACATATTATAAAGCCGGGAGTCCTGTAGCGTTCTAGTTTAAGCTTATGTCTCCTACAACTTCATGTATTACCTTGTCTACTATATAAAAAAAAAGATAAAGTCAAAATTGTACTGAATGTGTGAGAACGCAATAAAGATTTTCATTTCAAGGCTGTTAAATAAAAAAAGAAAAGGGTCACAGTTTATTTTTAACGATGTTTCTTTCTTTCTTTGTTCTAACGGAAACGCTTTTTGGCCAGTACTTAATTAGTTATTGCTCCATCTTAATCAGTATCTATTATACATGGCCTAAACAGACGTTCGAAATTCGGTATTCGGACATACAAGTATAATTTTAACGGCCATACGAATATTAATGTTGCTAGCGGTTTAAAAGGTAAACAGTACTTTAAAAACTCGTATGAGGTCTTAGTGTCGAGGGTCTAGTGGTGTCAATAACAATAAACAATGAGCGATTCGAAAGTGCACAATTATTGAGAGAGTGAGCATAACAAGCTTCGTGTCAACAAAAGTCAATGAATAAATATTGAGCGGTCATAATTAAATTTTGCGTATATTGAGCTTTCTACAATTTAAGAGCTTTTTTCTGTGACGAGTGTACCAATGTACTAGGTTGTGCATGCCATGCATCGGATCTGTGTATTTTCAGGCACGTTTGAAACGGTCATTCTGCCATCATCACAAAGCCTTGAGCACCTGGCATTTACTTTAGTCGTCTCATACGCCACCCACCGAAGAGTGGCAGATTCTGTTACGCCACCACCGCACGGTGGCTACGTATTTGTTGCACTCGTACACTTACGTACTTTATCAGCGTGTGAAAGCCCAAACAAAAGCCACGTTGCTATACGTACAATACATACATATCTGCCGTTCGGTATCGGTGCAAGAATATGCCACCCCCTTTCTACCCGTGAATGTGGTAAGAGGCGACTAAAGCCTTGAAAATCTCAAATGATAGCGACTGATGGCGGGATAACCGTGTCGAGATATATCATACAAAAATCAAGCAGACCGATGGCGGGCACCAGTGTCTGGGGTGCGAGGTGTGATCTGCTATCACCAATCCGCTTGTCGAGCGTGACGATAATGGCAAGTCCTCCTTATGGGAGAAGTCTATCTCCTGCAGTGGTCTATTTACAGACTGGTAAGAAAGGAAATCCCACTAGTGATGGAGAGCAGTGTCACTGCGCTCACCGTTTCGAAATGAAGTTTGCGAAATATAGAGAGGTGACAATAAATTTATTAAACGTCCATCTTCATCCGCTCTCCACCTTAAAACCTTATTTTGCATGACCCCAAGGATAGTTAATAATATACCGAACATTGAGGAAGTAAAGGTGTTCAAAAGAAAATTACACGACATGCTCGCCTTAAAGACATATTACGACTTAACGGAGTTTTTTGAGGATCAAAAGTATTATGCAAGGTATTTTGCACCGTTATACCAGCCTTAATTTACTGCAGAGATAATAACGTTTTGTTTATAATCATAATCAGATAGTGATTTTCCATTTTGTTTATTGTGCGCGTATTAAAGTTGTATGCACGTGTAGTAAACTGCACATGTTTATTATCAAGTAATAGTTGCACAATATCCATATTGTATACCTATGTTTTTCCCAAATAAATGTATGTAAACAAATAAATCGATCTTTGTAAAATGTTTCATTTTTATAGTATTGCTTGTATGGTAAATTCTGACGCTGTTTTTATCTCTTAAATGATCTATGGGATGAGGTTGAAGCATTGGCAAGAGATTTAAACACATTGAGTTATTTAAGTTTTTAAATGGACCACAAGACACTGTATGGTTTCTTTCCTTGTCCAAATCAGGAACTAATAGATGAAATATTAATTCAAAATTATGGTTACTCTTGCATAAGCAATCTTAATTTAATAACGTATTGATTTCTAATGCTCGTAAGAAGCATAAATTCAAACATTTTTATCGTTTACATAAATAAACTTTAATAGTCATTGTAAAACTTTCTGTCCAAATTATATCATGGTGTAAGCAAAACGACACCTAGGAAGAGCATTAGGAAAAACTTTAAAAATCAACTCACTCAAAAATACAGTGTGTGGCGGTGATGACATGGTCCCGAGCGACGACCGTGGCACCGCAGATGACTTTGCCATCCCTCTTGAGCGCCGCCAGCCATGGAAGCTCTCCGGGAGACACCGCTAGCCCACCCACCACTCTCGCACCGCGTGCCACCCCGCATGCTGGGAACACATTTGGAAAATTTGATTTATATGGTCGATATGACTAAAAAAAATATCTCTCAACACTTTCGTGTTGTGGATAGTCGTTGGCACCAATGCTTAATAGTGAATTATAAATTTGAAACTATTATGCCCGTATTCACAAATTTTGCTATAAAATCTTTTTAGTAAGCGCGTAAGCACATTCTAAAACCTATACAAACGCATTGAGAAACACCTTACTTAGTACTTTTCTGGGACTTTTATGGATAAGTATTATTTTTTCGTTACTATCGAATCATTAACTTCTGGATAAACCTAGTTTCTCCTCGTTCAACAATAATCTCAACCGGTAATAAAGGGATGAGTTCCCTGACGAGGAGCAAGTTAACTTACCGGAGAGTATAATCGCTTTTGAGCAAGAAATCTACAGCCTGGTTCAGTATATGGTTATATGACGGAGTAGTGGATATTAGTGATTAAACTAACTTGAACCTAAACTTGAGACTTCAAGTAAAATATGACAAACTCTAGATTTTCATTACTCTACACAACGTAGGCTATTGATTGCAGTAAGGACGGCAACGCAGTGCGCGTCCTTAGCTACCGTTTCTTTGTTACGACTCGCAAATTTTGTATGTTGCTCGAATGAGCCGGCTCGACCGGGGTAGTACCACGGCGTTGCGTTCGGTGAGTGTGGTGACCGGAGTCTCCCTCCCTCTCACCAAACTTAAACTCCGGCAACGCACCTGCAGCTCCTCCGGTGTTATAGATGTACGCGGGCGTCTGTAATCACTTACCATCTTTCATTTGCCCACTTTACCGTAAAAAAAAAACATTGAAATTGATTTCGAATTATTTATTTATAATGTGTTTAAAATAGATCATATGCTGTAATACTAACGGCTAGAAGGTGATCATATAATTTAAAGTAGATAAATGCAGGCGCAACATAACAGCAAACATAATCAATCACACCATTATTACAGCCTGCCACAATTTGCCGCAAAGCACGGTCCTGAGCCACCTGCATCCATTGACTTTCCGCAGCTCTAGCAATCTACCCTTGTTATGGTGAAAAGTAGATGGCAAATGCTATCCACAGAATAAAAAAAACTATGTCTTTGTGCTATCCTATATTGCGAGAGATATATATGACAACTTACAAGTGATGTATAAACACTATAGCTACTAAGAAAAAAAGCTTGTATTTTTTTAACTGGGTTAAGTTGTGATTAGTAGATAATATTGTGTCTCGCAGGAAATTACTGAGTTTATCTTAACAGTAAAAAATGTTTCCAACGTATTGGACATTGCGTCAATGCAAACTATAAATTTGGGTAAATTTTGATTTTTTAGAAAGAAATTTTTATGATTAAACATAACTGGGCGTTAAATTAGAAGAAATCGTTGCCCAACTGTAAACTAATTAGTTCAGTGTCTGATGATTATGTTGATGATAAATTTAAAATATAGCTTAAACTGAAGAAAAGTTCTAAAACAGTTATATTTCAAAGACCTAAGGATAATAATTATTAATATAAAAAAAAGAATTAAGTTTTATACTTGTGTAAGTATATATGTACATACATACTGAACATCCACACATCAGTATTGCTTGGACTTGTAATGGAGGTGAGAACAAGCAAAGATGTCTTTGTCATTACACTTCCGACATTATTGTACATCACTTGATTTACCCTAGTTTTATCTAGCTACCAGAAACCAGTGCCATAACTAAATATGTACACTATTATGTAACTAACAAACAATAAAAAGGAATGTAGTCATGAGATGTGGTGGCAGATTGTCATACGCCACCACCATAAGGTATCTATTACTTAAAAAAAACTTTTTACTACAATTTTATGAAGTAGATTAAAAATTACACACAACTTTTGAGGCAACCCTTAACTACAGGTGTCGCTAAAATAAAGTTCCTTCATTTTTATCGCTCTTAAATCTTCCCGAACACAAAAAGCGAACGGTGATATAGAGAGCAGATATCGCGTCATATTTTAATGTCATTCAATTTGGCACACACAGTTATGCTTCCTTAAAACTCAGTAGAGTGGGTGGACAGATTTGATAAAACTTTATGTATATTGGTTTATCATGAAGAAAATGTATTTATGTTCCGAAGATAGTTAAAATTTTCAAACTTTGAACTTTAACATAATTTTATTGAAGCAATAAAGTGAGGGGAATGAATTTGACATGAAAGTAATGTCTAAAATAGCCTATAAACAAATTACTGACAGATACAGATCTCTAATTTTTGATAACTATGAAGTCTTCGTAATTCTACACCAGTATGACTTTTTGGGTGTTCTAGGGTGACGGGTGTTCATAACTAATTAAAATTGATAAATTTGGAGAAAATATTGCTTCTCTTCTTTTCTAAAATAAGAGTTTTTCTTAGGTCTCATCTCCAAAAGAGTCTGATACCGCTATAAAAAATGACAAACGATCGAGTCGATCATAAAGCCATACGCTGGGTGAAGAGCGCTATGGGCAATTTTTAACCAAAAATTATCGGAAATATTTTTTAAATTATATTCAGTCAAATGGCACTCATCTGAGATGCTGCTTATTCTGCTTATAACGAATTCTGAATAATGGCTACCCTTAAGCCGTGACCGCGGACTAATATGCAACAAAGCGCCGTTGCATTTCAGCTCATACACATACTATATATAATATTTACAGATATTATAAAAAAATATTATCACAATGTTCTGTTAATGAATGCACACCGTCCGTTATTATTGGAGCGAACAGTACATTTAGTGATTTTAAAACCTTCGTCATACGCCCAAAAGGAGTTAACGTACGAATAAAAAATCTTCACTTTCACTGTTTATACACAATATTCAAGATTACAAGTGTTCTACACGTTAATCGTAATATTTGGTTTGAAAAGTACTTATGAAAAGACACAATTGTTTTTAAAATCTTTTTATGAAGAACCGCATTCTGAGAATCAACCACTGTATCCCTTCTCGCGCGTGCAAAAGAAATGCTAAAAATTATTAGCTCTCATATGTCATTCGTAAAAAATTATCCAGACCGGTGATGGGAAGCAGCGAGGGTATATTTCACTGTGGTTGCAAATCTACTTAACAACCTAGCTGCGGCCATCATTCCAATTACGAAAGATAAGATGTTCAGCGGAGAAGGGTTTAGATGTTGCTGATAACAACGGTCATAAAAATACTAATTATGAGATGTACAAGATAAGTTTATTTAATCACTTACAGATATTGAAAAAATTCCCTTACATTATGGTAAGGGCAACATCGCGATATTAAAAACATAAACCAGGTTAATTACGGATGTCAAACATGTGGTTATGGCGCCAATTATAGGTTCATTTACCAGATGCATGGGCGGTAATGACACATCGTGTACATTTAATTACTAAGGTTTTTCAAGAATCGCAAAGTTATAAAGCAGTTTTGAATTATTTCGAAAATTTTTGAAATTTTATATTACACTAATACGATTCTTGATCTCCCTTAATAATTTTGTGTGTCTTAGGGATAATTTGCGTTTCGTAATCAATGATGATTATCCTTTTGGCAGCCCACTGCTAGACATAGGCCTGATCTGTTTTGGTAAGATTAGTCTTTAACAATAACAGACGCAGTTGCATACGTGCATCTTCTTGCATTATGCAATTTCAAGCATAATATTTTAATCGGTATTAGATTAAGACAGTAATTTTACTAGAATTTTGTTACTTTTAAAGCATTTTTACAGTTTTAAGTAAAAAAACTTTGCAAAATTTGGATGGATGTGAAACTTCATGACCTACTTCTTTATTTGTTAAACAAACAAGCTAAATCGAAATTTTAGCTTAAAAGAAATGCAACATTATCTATAAGGTACTCGTACATTAAAAACCGGGAATTTAACAGTTCCTTGTGTCCCAGTGACACTCTTGATAAGCATTAAATTGATATCCTTGAACTTACGTCATCAGGGTGTACATCTATGTTCCTGCAGTTCGATTTAGTTGAATTTTATGTAAGAGTCCTTTACGTGTCGTTAAATACTCAGCTTCGCAAGTAACATTAAATCAAATTGATTACTTATTAAGTACCATAATTATCGTTACGTATTTGGTGTCGACAGATCTACTACCTATATAGAATAAGTCCATTAAAATGTGTGAACTTATGTAGTTTTAATTAATCGACTTCAAAATCTATATTTTTAGTATATTCACCGATTAGTCGGGTACTTCTGAATTAATTTGGATGATTTTGATAATATTTTTTTTTATTCGACCGGATATACTTACAGACAGGTTCCATATAAATTTGATAGATAGCGATATCGATATGCGATTTTGACGATGAAAAATTTTATTTAATTTAAAAATTAAAGTATTTTCGAATTATTTTGTCGACTTTGCAATTTTATCAATTTTATACGCAAAACTACTACTTGTAAATTAAGTAACTTATTAATATTTTTGTTATCTATAATCAGAACGGTCATAGTAAAATTTGGATTGGGAATAGATTCTGATAATATTAACAAATATTCTTACGAATGTGCGATATAATTTTTCTTCTATTTCGTTAATGGTAATGTGTAATATTACCGATAGTACATCGGTAATATTATTAAAACAAACGTCCATTAAAATTAACACATAGTGCGCACTAGACACTTGCCCTCATTAAAACTGCTCGTATATGTAAGTTGCGATTTCAAAAACGCCGTAAGTCCGTAGACTCTCTAAAACTCTCAAAGCTTATTTAACACTTGTTTTATGACATAACACTAGGAACCGATACCAAGAATCTCTTGAATTGAGTGTTGCTAGGATTTATTCCGAAAAAATTATACTTTTCGGAATATGGCAAGACACGATTACAAAAAAAAAATAATGAGCATTCGCGTCGCGCATAAAAACCTTCCCGTTTGTGATTAAAGCGTATAAATTAATGCACACACAAAAACGTACTTATTTATTTTATTATTCTTTTTTTATATTATTCAGTCAATTTAAAATAGGGCAAGCGATTTAAAAATTACTTACCGTCATAGATATAATATTAAGTGGATTTGCCTGCAGTATTTTAAAGTATATTTTAATTTACCCTTTTTTATGTACCGATGCAAAAATAGAAAATTTATGAATTACTTACCTATTATAATATAAAAAAGAAAAATATTAATCACGGTATATACTTTTCGACTCAACTATACCATAGGCACAATATTTCCCGCGATTTTCAGCCACAACACGAAACACAAATATTATAAATATAACCTCTATGCATTGTTGTTGAAAAGAGACGGTACACTCACTGCAGGGTTTGCAGGCGCGTACTGCCGCAAGCACAGCTAGGAGGCACAAGGTGCGTAACATGTCTGCCGAAGTCACAGTCCACTCTGGAGGCAGCGGGAGACGCCGACCCACCTATTATAGGCCGCGGGCGGCGCCTCTGATAAGGCCTCGGGGCCAGGGTGACCGTACCAGGCCAAGTTCACGGATACGCGGCGACTGAGCGAGTGACGATGGGTAGGAGCGGCGCTGCGTCACCCCACTGCTTGCGCTCGGGGAACGTGGTAGGATCGAAGGATTAGATAGTGACCTTGAAACCTACTCTATATGTACCTATAATAGAGCTATTTGATTTAAACTAATTACATTGATGAATTTTTTATTCTTAGTCAGTAGGAGTTAAGTAGTACATCTACCTATATTTATCATCATAAATATTTGAGTAAAAAATAGTCCTTAACTGTTCCATATTCAAACGCAAACATTACCATATGACACCTTTTAATCACTTCGACTATGGGTGTAAAAATAAAGTCTATAAAAAACACGGCCATTCATGATCGACTCGAGCAATGTATACCAAAGTAACGGAATCATGACACCTTACGAGAAATGTTTCGCCTGATTCCTCACAACGTGCTCCTTTCGGCACAATTAAGAAGTGACACGCCCTTATTCGGAATGTGGAAAAAGAAAATTGTGCATGCATTACTGTCGTTTACCATGTTAGGTTAGCATGTTAATTCAATAATACCATCCTTTTATTTTGTATGGCTTTATACTTTATAAGGAGTGATGGTTGGATTGCAACATGTTAATTTAGATCTGAAATCTAGCAAAAATATTGTAGTATTATTTTTTGGTTACGTAAGTTTGTTTTGGCGCATATGCAACTTGCCAGTGACCCAGTTTCTTATTAAGAGTCTTAAAAGATTCAGCTTTCGAGAGACTGTAGTCTATCGAAACTCGATCTTTATTTCGAAAACTCATATTATTGTATTTTTTTCATATACTTAAGATTAATGATCAAAATATTTTATCGGTTCAAAGCTGCTTTCACTTTGAGCAGATGTTGAAAGAAGAAAGTCTAACTTCAAAACAAATTGTTGCTGTTACATAGTAAAAGTAGCAAGACGTATTTCAGAAAAGTAATCAATTATTATGAGTGTGGGCGTGCTCTCACGCACACACGCACCTACGAGGACGTGAGCTAATGTTTGAGAATATGCAGGGTTCTGGTTCATAACGTTAAAAGTATAAGCGGCCGTTTTCCTCACAAACTAATACTATTGTTATCGAATTGAAAGGAGACAGACATAAAAGATATCGGCAGGTGTTCCAATTATTTTTTATTAACTTTCAAAAAGTATACTACCGTAACTGGCGCGAGAAGTGATCATGCCGTGTTTAGTCAAATAAATCAATTGGTAATAAAACAGACATTTTAATATTTCTGCAAATTAATAGACACTTATAACTAACATTTTCCTTTTAAGAGTTCGTTTTCGTTCGTATCTGACGGCATTTATAATAATCATTGATCCACCTTAAGCATACCTACTTGTAAAATAAAAAAAAATACAAAAAGAAATATCTTAAGTAGGAAATCGGTTTGATATAATAGAACGACAGAAAGTCATTTCTACTTTCCGAATAAAATAATACGGAATCCTCGGCTCGCAAATCAGACTCACGCTCGTCACGGTCGGTCTAGTTTAACTTAACCTTTAAACATACAATCATTCTTCAGCAGTTCAGACATCATAGGTAAGAGAATTACTGTTGAGTAATATTCCTTGACTGTGGTATCTGTAAAAGTAACTAACGTGTAATGGAGTATCACACATCGGTCCAATTCATTCCTGTGACCTGGTCCTATAGCACGATTCAGACCTGATGGAATGCGACGCCGCGTTATATGCATCAGATAGTGCGCAGAAAACATTGCGCTTGATCGCAGTAAGATTAGTTCATTATACACAAGCAAATAAAATTTTATCCGTATGCAACCCACAAGGCAAGGAGTCCTGGATGTTATTTACAAATATGAATTTAAAACAATATAAATAAAGGAATATTGAATTGTAAATTTCGTTCCGACGCTTGGCTTCCCGCTCCGTCAGGTCTGAAAAGTGCTTAATACACTAAATTGTTTAAGTACCGGTAGATATAAAACCTTCGACAGTGAACATTGATCCCCGAGTTTAGTACTATATATGTGAGAGTCTCAATGCTGTTGCATATAAATATAAATTATTGACGAACTGTGCTCCGTATTCTCTCACTCTTATAATGAGTGGGAACTAAATTGGAGGATACCTATTACTGAAATCGGGCACCTTTCTTGCTCCACGGTTACAGCGGTTATGTTAATGGGCAACATATGTTAGGGGGAAAATATCTTTCAAATATCAACCTGAACAGCAGGTGGTGCCCTTTTTTTTGTTTACTAGTCAATCCAACGGCGATTTATAAAACAATTTAACAAAGGAGACTCTAGCGACGAACCGATGGCGGTAAATCCGTCCTTTCATACCGCCCCCTTCCCCCTCCCATCCCTAATATCCCTAAAGGCCGACTACACACCTGGAGCTCCTCCGGTGGTGCCGATATACGTGAGCGTCGGTAATCACTTGGTGGTAATTGAGCCTCCTCTTGCTCTGCCCAAAAATAATCTACTCGTTTAGCGTGGCGAGTTTGGGCAAATCTGTAATGCAAATTTTTGTCGGCGCTTTTACTGAAAGTTCTATGTCCAACAGTGGACTTTTACAGGCCAATGTAGTAATAGTAGTAATAGATGATGATACAAATAATACTGGTTTGTTAATTTTTACAACTTCCTGAACTAACACGTGTTTACAATGTCAAAAGACATAAGCTTGAGTTCTACCCATTTAAATTAATTTTACTCAGGTATAAATTAAAGTAAACAACGTTTTTGTTACATCCCCAGTTAGCCTATATAGAACGCATACATCCATGCAGCAAAAAGTCGAGCTTTGTTACGCAAGATCCACGTAACTTCACTCAATGCCGGATGGACAGTGCGGTTCAGTTTAATTTTCTTATGTTTGGACAATCTTGCCCAATGCTTTACGTAATTCCAGGACCAAAGCGATGCATTCGATATTTTGCAATTTTTCGCGTTTCGTTATCGACTTTTACGCAGCTTCCCTGACCTACCATAAAACGTTTTAAAGCAATTGTCACGCTCGATGCCCTACGGAAAAAAACGTCAAAACTCGTTTAAAGCATGGAAGCTGGTGTGAGGTGACATTTATGTTTCATTGTTGTAGAAAATAGTCAATTCACTCTACCAAAACTCCAATTCGTCTACAATCTAATTAGTAATTTACTAATTACATGCGAATTTACCCAAAATGACGCATAGCCATCAACACTACAGTTGACCAATTTATATCTGTAAAGTTATAACCAGGAGAGACTAAATAAAACAAAGATTTAGTTTCCATTTAACACTCGAAAATTCTCATGATTTGCCAGTCATTAAAAGTGTTCCCAAAATAAAAACTGCTTTTATTTCTGCAAGTCAATTTGAAGCGGGTGCCAAAATAATTTCTTGGCGCCATTCTACTTTCTTAATTATTTATAAAAAGACCGCTATGATATACAGCGATGTGTTTTTTGATTTACAGAGATTGAAGTTAAGAGTTTGACTTTGTTTCATTTATTATTTTTCTTTAATTCTTCCATGACTGTGAGTTGATGTAAAATTTAAACTATGAAAAATATTTTTTTTTTTATTTTAAGTCGCAAACATATCTAGACAAAGATGAAATAGATTAGTGAGAGAAAAAAAGATTTAATATTGAATTTCGATTCGGTGGTAGATAACCTTGACTCCTTTGTGTGATATGGGTGTGTTCGGTGGAAAGAGCCAGGACACAACAATGAATCAGTCGAAGATCGCAGGAACTGTGCCAAGGCGATGGTACGCCCGTATGTTGATAACGCCGAGCAGCCTTCTCTATATTTTCATTAACTACTGAACTCGCAAAATAAGCAAATAAAATAATTTCGAGATTTACAAAAATAAATGTAATTGAAAAAAAAGGGCTAATCATAAAATATATTTCGTGTAAATGTTCCTGTATAATATACGTGTATACATTATCTGGAAGTCATTTACTCTTAATTAAAAAAAAAACCGCCTTTGTTTTGGCTTTTTGAGTCCGCACTTCTTGCATTTTCGAATACGAACTTGTTAAGTAAGTTCCAAGTCTAACTCTCAAGTTAAAATCATCAGATAGAGAGAAAATTTGCTACTATGTACAGTTGCACGTATTTTGGTAGTAAGTAGTGGTAACAGAAGTTTAAAAGAAAAGTTAAAATACGTAATTATAACAATAATATGTAAAAGATACCTTTTGTTTAATTATCTTAAAACTAATGAAATTAGTGTGAAAACTTTGCAATTATTGTTGACGGTTTGCCGAATCATGTATTGTGTTATGTATTCTTTCATATTATATTATTCAATTATTTAGAGACAAGTTTCGCTTTCGAAAACAAGTCGAGAATTTATCGAGTTAGTTGGCAACTAGTAGTGCCTATTTAATCTTATTTATGTATTTGAATATTTCAAAACGGAATGCACCAGTGACACGGTATCGTGCCGCTGATTTGATAACGTGAACCTGCATGCTGTATTGTTTGACCATGTATGTGCTCTACATACATTGAAATTCTTACTGATTATACAGTGGAAATAGGGCACGATGGGCTAGATTTTGCAGCACATATTGTTTACGCCTAAGGTCAAAAAAATATTGTGTTGCTGTTGAAATATTGTTTATTTATGAAAATAAAGTAACACTATAAACTGTAAATTATCTTAAAAAATTAAATTACAATTTGCTGCTCTATTGAGGGACCCACGGGAACTTTTATTCATATTTGCATTCAGTTTTTGTACGTATGATTGAATATTTATTATTTATAGTCTTATGTAATATTACTTTTTTTACAGTTGATTTCGTTATAGGTTATAATTGCCGTGAGGTGACGGCGTGAGCAAATACTTTTTCCCGTGGGTGTTGTAATGAAAATGAAATGAAATGAAAATACACTTTATTGTACACCAATAGCAAAAATAGGAAAAAATAAATAAATAAAAAGAAACACAAAGGTACAATTGGCGGCCTTATCGCTTAGAAGCGATCTCTACCAGGCAACCATTTTGCAGAGGAAATAATGACCAGTGAGCAAGGGTCAAGGGTGTACGCAAGTTACACAGAAGTGAAAATATAATGTAATAAATATATATTGATATATACACAAACATATATATATATATATATATATATATAGACTAACATATACTGATATATTTAAATAAATACACAACATATACCCATACATATACAGGAACATAAAGAGTAAAAAATAAATAATATAATATAAGAGCCATACGACGCAAGGAAAAGTAAGTGTTAAAGGATAAACAGATAACGAGAGATGAAGGAATAATTATTTAGGGAGGAAGGAAGTGCGCTTTGACCAGCCTTTTAAAAGTATCTAGGGATTGCGCACGCTTTATATGAAGTGGTAGGGAGTTCCAAAGCCTAACAGCTTCAATGGAAAAGGATTTAGAATAGAAGGAAGTGTTATGGGATGGAATTTTAAAGTAAGGTTATTGTCAGAGCGAAGAGATCGACAGTGAGTATCCCCAAGAAACTCAAACCGCTCTTTAAGGTAAGGAGGGGTAGTGGGATTGAATAGAACACAGTATAAAAGAGAAAGAATGTGAGTATTTCTGCGAAGGCGGATCGGAAGCCACTTGAGTTTTTCGCGAAATTCTGATACATGGTCATATTTTCGGAGTCCAAACACGAACCGTATACAAAGATTCTGAATGCGCTCAAGCTTATTAAGTAACTCTTCGCTTAGATTGAGATGACACGTATCAGCATAATCGAGAATGGGTAACAGGAGAGACTGTGCAAGCGTAATTTTAGTTGGTATGGGTAGGAAATTGCTTAATCTGCGGAGAGACCCGACCGATGCAAACACCCTCCTGCTCACCTCGCTTACTTGTGGGACCAATATAAAAATTTGTCAAGTGTAACTCCTAGATTTTTAACGGTGTCACTGTACGGCACAGATGTCCCGTCAAATATAATACTAGGTAAAGTAGGTATATTAATACGGGTAACCAATTTTTGACTGCCTATTATAATTGATTTGGTTTTTGATGGGTTCACTTTAAGACCATATGACTTACTCCATTCCACAATTGAGTCTAGATCTTTATTTAATAGGTCTATAGTTTTAGGTAAGTCCACCAATTTAGCCTGAGCATATACTTGGAGATCATCAGCATACAGGTGGTAGCGAGAAGTTAAAGGTGTTGTCGTAGCGTCCCTCAGGTGGCAGATCAACAATCTCAAACAATACCTGCCCGTTGATATGCAGCTGCGTCTTAGGAGTGAGGCTTCTGTTATTGCTATCGCTAACCTGCCTGATAAGCACATGTAATATGATAGCTACAAATATATACAGCTTGGACTATTTTAAAAGGATGATAAAGAAAAAACATTTTTTTATATATTCTGTACCTTTTCAAAACTATTATAATTTTTATGTTTACTTTAGAAGCAAACTTATTGATTGTTCATTTCTAACTGTGTTTATTTTTGAATGTCGTAAGGAAAAACGGTTCCCATCAAAGATCGCTTGCGTGTCTGTTCGAAGGCTGACACACTATATTCTAGTTAACTTTATTTTTTTTTAAATACGTTACCTCTCACTGTACGAGTTTCTCCTGTGTCGCTGATGCAGTTTACATTACAATTCCACATTACAGATACAATTTACATGAATTACACATGGACAAACACCCAGACCTGGAACTATAATTTGTAGTCCATACAAATACTAGTCTCGTGCGGGAATCGAACCCGCGACTAACAGCACCGTAGCTAAACGCTTAGCCACTACACCACTGAGACATCTCTTCTAAATATTTATATCAGTACTTTTAATATAATCGAGTGTTATTTCGCGAAAAGCCATTATATTTAAGATAGGAACAAGTGCTTGATTTGTCAAAATTACCAAACAAAAATAAAATAGCTCGTAAAGAGGGGCAACCCACGGGAAGGTGGGCGGGAATCGTAAGCATAAAACAACAATACAAATATGAATAGAACATGTTGTGGTGAGAAACTTGTTATTTACCACGATCTAATAAATTTTATTTGGTTCTCGGGTCGGAAATAGTGACCTGTGTGCCAAATGACAAATTCACCAAATCACTTTCGAAAGTGGTGAAAATATCTCTCTAATGTGTCCCAAAATATTATCCTAACTTTTTACATTATTAATTGACAAATACAATTAAAATATTTATAACCTGCACATTTTATTCAAAAATGATTACTCTGTGTATGTCAGTGTTTCATTCTATGACCTCTATCTGACATCTTCAAACATTATCATTTTATTTCTGTATGCGAATTTAAGCGAATTAAGTGATTTTACTTATCTTAAAAATACCTATATATAAACTATACCATAAACTGAATAATTTAAGGAGCAAATTATGTATGTATATGAGGTGATTGTAATATATGGACTGTTTTTTTGTACACCGTATAATGCAAAAAGGCGAAACTAGTTACTAGTTAGTAGAACCTAATCTTTTTTCTAAACCACTAGACCTAAAATTTGCTTCACTTGAAATCGGAACGGAACAACGGAGATCCAAGTGTTATAGGAAGAAATTAATTTAATAAATTAATCATTTGAATTGCGGTCGAATGCGAAAATACTTTTAAAATTGATACGGAATCCTCTGCGCGTGTGTTGAACTGATTTAATGAACACGTATAATTTTTTTTACATTCGATATACCGGAATTTTGTCTCAGATTAGATAATAGTTAATATACTTGCCATAAGCGGCATACTTAGTAGCTATGGAGACCTATAAACCTCCCTTCTGAAATATGCGTATACAAATGCGAGAAATTATCAAATTAGAAAAATCTTTTAATTTCTTATGCTTTGTTGTGCTATTTTTTGACTCGTTGCGTGGTGTTGATTTTAAACCTTCAAAATAATAAAACATTTCCGAAGCACACAAGGGAAGTATACACGAAATTTTGAGGGCTTCAACGCACGTTACATTAATATTAACTTCTTCATAGATTCGTTCGACTGGAAGCAACACTGTCGTCTTTGTTGATTAAGATGTACGGTGCGAATACCACGCGTCACTGGCTGGTATTGGCATTAACCTAAAAATTATATTGCATATAAAACAAATACATAAAGTTTTTTTTTGTTTTATTAACTGAAATATTACTTTGACCTCCGCCTGGTGGCCGTGAGAACATTTTCCTTTTAAATTTATATACCCTTTATACCTTGAACGGTTGATAGCGGGTTCTGTAGTCACTCCCGTTATAACACAAACCCGCGAACTGTTTTATTTACTAACCAATATGGAATATAAAAAACCAAGTAATACTTGGTCCGGAACGTTTTGTCGCATCTATAATAATTCGTACATTTTAATAAAATCGTAAAAGTCGTACGGTTGTATCGGTTGCATTTTACGATTGCTCATGCGAAAGGTTAAGAGGTCAGATGGAAAGGTTTGTATTGATTTTTTTTCACAAGGCAACATTACGGTACTTGGAAACGTTCGCGCCTAATTGCTGTATACAAATGCCAATTGATGATAGCATTAGCGTAGCACTTTAAATCATAGATTATAGAACATCCGAAGGGAAGAGATAAAAATTCGTTATTATTATTCATGAAGTTTTTATTATAGGTGGTTAATATTTTTTGTATGTGTATATATGTTTTGAAATGCTATATTTTGTCGCACTAAGTATTAACAAATGGAAAGTTTGTATGTTTGTTGTACAATAACGCTTAAAGGACTGCAATGAAAAAAAAACATTTACAGTCATGTAGAGTATGCCATGCCATGCCATGGAATATGGTATAGAATCATTCACTATTCAGAGTTTCCTTGGGACCAGATTTCTGTCTACGCGGGCTAAACCACGGGCAGCCACTAGTTAATTACAAAGAAGTTTTTGTGAAATTACGATGACAAAAGTATTTGTAAGATTAAGAGAGATATTGTGTCAGTAGTTTACGAGTACACTAGCACTGACATACAGCATGTACAGGTTTTTTTAAAAACGGGGCTAAAACATGATCACAATAGTATCACAGTCGGACTGGATAAACTGACGGGTGAGTGAGACGGGTTTTTTCGACACTTGCCATGGGATCAGGAGGTAGCTGGTTTTCTAACACCGCAAACACAGCTTTCACTGCCTCTGCACGGTCTACCGATTTCAAATACGGTACGGCTTAGACCAGTGTGAATTCTTTTATGTAGGGAAATCCTTTACGGATACCCTTCACCTGTGGAGGCAGCGAAAGGTTCTTGCCGAACTTCTACCGAATAAAACCCCAGAGTGTACGTGCCATGGAAATACGGACTTCAACGCAGGATCGTAATTACTAAAAAAGAGGATAGACAAGTGTCGTCTGCCCTGGTAGATATCAGCTGCTCCGCCTGGCTTGG
Organism: Bhutanitis thaidina; assembly: GCA_029286595.1. Lineage (NCBI taxonomy): Eukaryota > Metazoa > Arthropoda > Insecta > Lepidoptera > Papilionidae > Bhutanitis > Bhutanitis thaidina. Next base: position 13,680,108 of record JAGSMS010000008.1, on the reverse strand, counting down.
AAATAGAACTATCAACACGTTCAATAACAACCGAGATTGAAAACACACCGTCTTAAAGTTTCCCGAGAAGAATTCCCTAGAACCTCTTCCTCAGAGTCATCCCAGCAAATTTGACGTCTATGAAGTTGAGTCTTGAGCCGGAGCGCTTGCTACGGCCTATAAAGGGAAATTCTTGATTCTTGAAATAATATTCTCTTTAAAAAATATTACAATATTAAGCACAAAGTTTTGTAAACACATAATCTGAAACATAACAGTAGCACATAGTGTGTATATTATTTGTGAAAAATTGCCTTTTGAGGTGGGGCTTTTCTGGTCAAACATGATGGGAACATGGCCAGGTCATTAATTTCTATTAGTTTACAATCTTCACTTACATGCCTTTATAAGTAAATGCTAGAACTTTTTGTAATTAGTTACGACTTAGTTTAATATTCAAGTCCCATTTGTATTTGCCGGCCCGGCCTCTGAAATTACATACGATTTGTTTCTATTTAAAAAACAAATAATATCTTTATTGCAGTGAAACTCCTTTGGGCACGGTAAGGGAAAAGTAATTGTTATAGTAACAAATATGTATGTATTATACATAAATGTATAATACATACATATATTCACACCTTGTTCCCAACGGGGTAGGCAGAGACAATCTCCTTCCACTTGCTACGGTCCTGAAATACGTCTTTCGCTTCTTCCACTTTCATCAATCTTCCCTCGCATGCTCGTTGGTTTAGATTACTCTTAATCTGACCTTTTCCCAGAACGTCTCCGATTTGATCGTGAAATGTTCGCCTAGGTCTTCCTCTCCCGACTCTATCAACTCTAATATAATAAATAAGCCTCTTCCAATGTATTTGCCTTAATCGTCACGCTTAATCGTCAACATCAGATGCATCATTAGTCTTTGTCTTTCGAACTACCATTTTTTCACCTACAGGAAGAATAGCGGTGACAGGTGACAGAAATAAACCGTATATTTACAAGGTAGTGTATATATATTCACATTTAATGCGTAACATGTAACCGTAACGGAGAGACACTGCCCAAAAAAGTTTCACTTAAACAATCAAAAATTTACTGGTTTAGGTATACTCATGATTATGTTTATCTATCTCTGCTTATACCATTGGGTGACAATCGCTCACCTCTATATGTATGCTCATGAAACATATGTACAAACTTTTGTTGTAATAGTAGCATTATAGTATTATAGTACTACTAACTGCTTAGTAAAGGTGCTTACAAAAGTAAAGAGCCGGGAAGGGTGCGCCACGCTGCTCCAGTGCGGGTTGGCGCACTTCACACGTTCTCGAAATATTTTTTTATTATTTCTCAGACATGCAGGTTTCCTCTTCATCACGATTTCCTTTAACGCCAAGTACGACGTAAATTCTGCACTTAAAATTGCTATTAGCAATTGCAGTGGTACCGCCACCGACGATCGAAGCCAGGCCACTCGTGCTCTATGAAATAAAAGCCTTAAACACTAGGCTAGCACGGGCATTTTTCTCTTTTTCGACTTTTTACCTAATCTCCCCCAAGGGTTCAGTCATGTCGTCGGCTCTGTTGCCATCCTCTATCCGGTAGAGCCATGCTGCAGCTGTATTATAAAAGTAAAGTAGCAGCCGGAAAAAAACTATTCCATATTTTTTTCATCAATCGCATGAGTTCAAAAAACAAGTAAAAAAAATTGTTTTTTCTATACCTACATACCTTCTTTACCTTTATCTACCACCTACCTTAGTAATTACTTTCGATGATTTAAACAGCGATATCAGTTTTGAGAAAAATCAACATAAGACAATTAGAATTTTCGCATTTTCATCACTCTTCGGATTTTATAAATATAGATTTGGTTTTTCGTATACTTAATTAGTCCTAGGTACCAGAGCCGTGAATACGAGCTATGGGGGCGGGTGTTCATTTTAATTTTAAAATATACGGGCGTCCTCGGTACAATTTCCGATGCCGGATGCTGACTAAAATTATTGATTACCGTTTGCAGATATGACCGTCGTCTCGACGGTGAAGGAGAATGACGACATAATGAAACCAACATGTCTAAAAATAAGGTAAAATAAATATTTCGAGGTCATGTGAAGTCCGCCAACGCGCTCTTCGCGAAACATTGTCTTCTCGGCTTCAAAACCCTCACAAAAGTGGAAGGATGCCACTGTCCAGAAGTAAGACGACGCTACTTCTTTTAATTTTACCTAAGTACTTGTATAGTTTTAAAAATATTATCTGTAAATGATTTTAGAACGCCAAGTTCCATAAATAATCTTTATTTTCTTATTTGTTTTTGGATCGTTCTTAATTAATACGTATGTAAAACTTAACCGTTAGTGTTAGTGTTAAACAGTTAGTGGAAATTCAGTATATTCCTTACAATTTAATTATCTGCCAAATTCTTAAAAATAACGGACAAAAAAAACACTGTACTTTAAAGAAATAAAACTTCGCTCAAATGTAATGGCTACTGAGCACTCAGATATATTATTTTAATAGCCCCTAATAAACATAACGATGTGTCTTCGTTACTTTGCAGGACTTAAATAATATTTATTGCACAATTACTTACTTAACGCCTGCAGTTATTTATTGGCAATACCTGTTAAAAGTAAGACATGGCGATAGTTTAAATAACAGTTTTATTTACTCTTAGTGTTTGAAAAGGTATATCAATTTGAATGATTTTTTTTATAACTAATGAAAGAACCTGTAAGCAATATTTAAAACCCTGGAAATACAATTTAGCTGCTAGAAAATAGCGTCGAATTATTAATATAAAACAAACCAAATTTAATTCCGCGTAAATTCTTCGCTTTATAGTGTTAGCGTAGCATAGCCGTGGTAGCCTAGTGGTCATGTCGCTCATTTTCTCATATATATATTGGATCATAGACCGTACCATATTTGAGAAGGTGGCCTTTTCCCAGCTGTGGGCATTTACAGGCTGCTACTTTTACTTTTATAGTGTTAGCTTAAGAGAATTCGTGAGTGGGTGAATCAAATACTACTATTTCAGTCTATTACTGAGCATAAGCCTTTTCAAAAAAAAGCGCAAGAAAAATCCGACATATTTCTTGGAAGGTTTACTCATACTCACCAAGCTGGGCAATTGGGTGGGTGAGGGCAGCGTCGGTACGCTCGCACGTGATATGCTCCTTCCCATTTTTTTTTATTTTACGTGGGGGAAAGGTGCTCACACCTACCAATCACCGAAGGCGGTGACTGGTTATGTCGGGATGAACATTGAAGATGTTGGACCGAACATTAAAGATGTTGGATATACGCTGCTCTCTTTTGCTTAATTGTACAGAAGTGAAAAGGACGGACTAACACCGTTATTGGTCTGGTGAGTTTATATTGCTCACTACACAAAACTAGACTAGTTTTGACCCGTGACTTTGTCCGCGTTGTATCAGGATAAAGTTAATTATGAGATATTACATTTCAATAATTATTGTAAATAAAATACGCGAAGACTTGATTATAAATTTATTAAATTTCTGATTCATTTGTGTGTGAATCTGAATCATCATCGAAGTTGATAAATCATTCTGCCCTGTTATCGACATTTCTGTCCATGGCATCCATAGCGGGCGCCATTACCACGTCAACCGTATGTTTAGTTCATTATTTTTTAATTCATACAGTTTTCAATGTGTCATTATTTATTTTTGCAACACCTTCATTAAGATTCTTTTTACCGGTAAACGCGCAAACCTGTGTCTTTTTGGGGTTGAATAGGACCAAATTACGTCGACCCCAATCCGAGACTTTGATTAACAAGGTCTCGACTTCAGACACAAGTTTGTTCCGGCCTGTATATAGGGCATCACCCGTACTGTCGTCTGCATAGCAATCAATCCTACTGATTTGTAGCATGTCGTTGATATGCAGGAGGAACAGAGTGGGAGATAGCACACAGTCTTGTGGAACACCAGCATTCACGGGTTTGGGGTCCGAGCATGCACCGTCGACAACAACCTTGATGCTCCAATCCGTGAGGAAGCTGATGACCCAGTTGCACAATCTCTCGGGAACCCCGTAAGATGAATGCTTTGAAAGAAGCGCTTTATGCCAGACCCTATCAAATGCTTTCGCTACGTCCAGACTAACCGCCAAAGCCTCCCCCTTAGACTCAACTGCTTCTGCCCATCGGTGAGTCAGGTAAACTAGAAGATCACCAGCTGATCGTCCGCGACGGAAACCGTACTGTCGGTCACTGTTCAGCTGATGTTCCTCCAGGTACTTCAGGAGCTGAGTGCTAATAAGTGACTCCTGTGTTATTAGTTGTAGAGTGGGTGTTAGTAAGTAAATTCCATTTCACTCACTTAAAAAGTTATGCTTTATTTGAACCATGTGCTTTTTAACTTTAGTCTTAACTTTTAGCGTACTTTGTTTAACACAGTGCATCATGCGTAAAAAGTAGGGTTCCGTATTAAAACGATAAACCCCGGCTGAGTAACGGGTGAGACTCTGGTGACCCACTGACATCGGAAGATCCATCTGTCTATTCTGAACCCAAATTCCACAGTCTAGTGATATGGCATACTGACCTATGGACAAATCTTCTATATACGACATGCCACCTTTTGTTTATTGAATAAACAACATGAACTTACACTGACTGATAAAGAAGAAGCTTTTCTCTGTTGTAAGCTTTTCTCTGTTTTTTCAGAAAATTCATGGTTTTTCTTAAAGTGGAAAAGAGTAAGGCTGCGTTTCCCCCAATAGCAATATAGGGGGTAGTTAAGCTGTGTGCGAGCTAAAAATCCACAAAACAAAAGCATTACTTAATTTCGCTGACCTGGTCTTTGTAGATGCAAAACAAGCCAAACAAGTGTGTGTCTTTTTCTTTGAAAAGACTGTCAAATTTTAAGTCCGTCAAGTCATTTAAGTGTGACGGAACGTCAAATATCCAAAAATCACCAAATAATCCTACTCATGATTAAAGGCTGTATGAAATTTTTTTTAATTTGTGCCATACGTACTGGTAATTTCATAGCTATCATCAAGCTTTCATAGCATATATATATTTCATAGCTATATAAGATCACCAGGTTATAGGAACACGTCTTAAGTTATTGATGGGTAGCATTCCTACACCACGGTGTTTTGATGAGTTATTATCTCGTGTGGCCATTGACCACAGACACATTGGAAATTTTTACCATAGATCCCGATTATGACCAAAAACTAACCATTCAAAACCAAAGAAATGTGTACACTCTATGCTGATGCGGAATTAAGGTCAACAACTTACTTTTAATTGTTTTATATAAATATTACTTATTAATGTCATTTGTATTCATTTGTATTGTTATTATTATTATTTTTTGTTATTTATATTTTGATTACTCATGTATTACAAAAAGCCAAAAAGCCTGACGAAAAGGCTCTCGAAAAAAAAATGGTTCCGACAGAATACCAGCGCTGTAGTTGTGGTTATTAATTTAGCATTATGCTGAGTTGGACGTCATTTTGTTGCTGCAACTCAATAAACTATTATTATTTTTTGTTATGTTAATTAAGTTTCATTATGTTACTTGAGTTGAGGCAATGAAAGTACTTTCTTTCTTCTAACCTAAAATTGAAGAGAAACAGGAAAATAGTGTAGAAAATAAAAGTAATTTAATAACACTGCTGCTCTATGGTGTTATTAGTCTTCGTTTTTTACCTTCTACCATATGGAAATATTCCCCAGGAATAAGTTGCGAAATCATCGGAATTCAGAATCTACCGATATTTTCGCAAGATTTTATTTGGTGAGGAAGGAGTTATGAAACCACCTAGTAGGATTAGTAGGTAGAATTAGTAAGTTTATTAGGAAAATTAACAGAAATTATAGACAAATTTGCCATGTAGGGATAATATGTCAGTAAATAGCCAACCCCTCTTTTACCGTTGGGGTCGTAAGAGTCTAACTAAGGTTAAACTAAGGTTAAAAATCACACGGAATACGACAGGTGATGGTATAACCATCTACAAAATTTCATAGACCATAGAGACAGGAACGAGGAGCAGCGGCGTATCTAGGTTGGGACAGGTAGAGTGCGTGCCCTGTGCGTCATTCAATGGGAGGCTCAAAACTAACAAATAAAATAAGTATAATTCAAAATCAACCAAAAAAAATTATATTCATTTTCATAAATTTTCTTTTTTGTTTCATCACCACCAAGCGGAGTCCGTTCATCTTGGCTCCTCGCTTGAGTGTTACTGCTCAATATAACTGCATTGTACTCAGTTAAAGACATGTCAAGAGAAGAGACCAGACATTTATTTATTGACCCTTATGAAATCTGCTGGAACATCGGCGTGGAGATGCCAATATCTCGGTATTCTGTATACATTTTGGGGAATATGAACAGGAATTACATCCTCATTCCTCCATTCTCATTGTATCTTCGAACGACACGGCACACCATTACATAGTCTCCGTGTCCTGGACCAGTAAAAATATTTTTGTTCCATGTTTCTGGTTGTGAAAAGCGTACCACGTCACCGGATGATCTTCCCATACCGGCTTACTATGGGACTCATCAATGAAAAAGGTATTTAAGTGATTACCGTCTTGACCTTTATCACCACTACACACCAGGTGGGATCACAGTCAAACTTTGTCTACTCACATTAAAATAAATCTTGTGCGTGGTGAACTTTCGATAGCTGACATCAAGCAAGTATACAACTAACACCAGAGATAAGGCGATGGACGCTGAGTTGATTATCAAGAAAAAAATAGTGATGAGGAAATTTTTTATATTTTAGTATGTTTGTACCATATACCATGCTCATGATTGGAATTTTTTTTAACTAATCTTTCATCAAAAAAAAATTAAGCAAAAATTGTTATATCTTATATAATGTACCTGTATCGGTTTATTTTGTAACAGATGGTTTACCAATGGGCGCCATTTTGATACTTACCAGGTACTGCAATTTCCCGCATTGGTACTTTATTTGTTACAGTACATATTACTTTTACATTTTCATATTTTCAAACAAATTTTAAAGTAGGTAGACTGCGCCCAGCCGTGGAACCTATTGAGTCTGTTTTTTTTTAATTGAATTAAATATGGCGAATATATAATTGGGATGTTATAATTGAGCTTTTTGAATTAGGAATTTTTATAATGAAATTTATAGTATTTTTAAGAAAATAGTAATATTTTTGGTAATATTAATAACATAATACTTAACTGACCCCGTATTTATTTTTCATTGGCTCCCTATTATCGTAATTATTACTTGCAGAACCCAATAACGATAATTAGCAATTAACCATCGCATGTCAGCAAACCTATTACGATCCCACATGAGATGTAAAAATGTTAATAATTACATCATTAACCGATAATGCCTGAAATAACGATGTTCGTTATGGTATTTGTAACTGATTCCGCGGGGCATATAACTGGAGTACGGGCGGGAAACGGTGCATATCGAATTTGATTTTGCCAGGACAAAGTGGAGCAGAAGTCAGTGAAAGTGGTGAACATTCTTTCTCTGTCTCTCGGTTTAGCTTCGCGTTTGTGGACCGCGGTTTGCGATCGCCACTCGTCTTCCTTTATCAACTACCGAGCAGAGTGGTGTGAGTTACTTTTTTTTTTTTTGTTCGTCTTGTTGTAATTGTGGCTGTGATTGAATTGTGATCGGTGTTACATAGTAGGTACGAGTTTGTTTTTGTAGTTAATGTTATTTTAAATTTGTTTATGCGTTCTATTTTTTTTAATGTTTTATTTTAGAAAAAGCTACAAGTTTATTAATATTAAGCAACTTTGTTATTATAATTATGTATATACCTACCTCGATACGGATAAATATCGCATTGAATAATGATAAAAATATTTATGAAATTGATATTCGATATTCGAAAATAATATGTCATCCTTCCTCGAAATACTTTAGGGTCAATATTAAACGGGTAATATTAGTCACTATGCTTATTGTACTTCGGCCAACCGAAATTTCGAAAGATACCTTTGATCACGATTAACAGGATATTAAAATAAATCAGATGACTGTGAACCGTTACGTTTGAGGATAATGGTTGAGGGTTTTTAATTTTTAGTTTATCAGTTTATAGCTTTTATGTTACTTAATATTGAAAAAAAATCAAAAAACACGTCTGGGACGTGTCCAAGCACAATAAAGTCTACTTAATGTACTATTTAGTACTTATCAGAACCTATATATTTTTTCGCTAGAAAGGTTAGCTTACCTAACTGTAGAACTATGGGTAAAGCCTATATTAGTTTAGGCTTTACTCATGGTTCTACAGCGTCTTTCTACACACAATTCGTTGTCTTGTGTGATGTCCCGTGTACACTTACCGCACTATATTATCTGCCGCGCAGTTGGCAATAGCTCGTGATCATTGTCAGTAGTGCAGTAAACTCAAAATGCTTGTAATTATATGCAAACAAATAGGGAATAAATAATTTTCCAATAATGTCTCGCCTATTGGAATATAGGTAGTTAAAGAGGCTGTATCTAGTTTTAAAAATTGACAATTACAATATAAATTTTTCCGGTACTAATGACTTGTTTGAACTACTTTCTATACATTAAAGTTAATAGGAGAACAGGAAAACTGACAACTCTCTATCGACTAGAACGGACCACGGGGACGATGCACAATGCATATCAATAGGGTCATTCCGATTCTTTGTGGTCAAGCGTAAGGGTTAAGGTAATCGACATGAACATTTTATTGTATTTCTGGTTTGGGTATTAATAGAATCCAAAGGTATTTGTTAGGTGTACATCGAAATACGTCCGTTACTTTTGCATGTTTATTTAAGACGCCATTTGCAAAAATTAACGGTAATATTGCGCTCAAAATTTCTTATCTCAATTTTATATATTAAAAATGTTTTTGGTAAAATTCAAAATTTTAGCACGCTGCGAATAAGAGCATGAAGAAACATAGTACCGACTTTCTGTTACTTTCCGTTAGGTACATATATATTGCTATTATAGTTATTTGTGCTAATGCGTTGGTGATGGGATGAGTGATCGAGGTAGCGGTACCTGCAACTGGTTCGCAGTCCGGCACCGAACGCCTTCGACCGGTTCCCCGTGTCCTTGATTCCACTGAGATCCTCCGTCCGTAGGGTTGTCCGTTGTTTTTAAACATGTTCATATATATACTAAAGTAAAATATTTTGTTAATATAGTGAATTCATTGCGATTTCTATGATCCGTGGTAGCTCAATGGTTAGGGCAGTAGCAGCGTGAAGGAAAACATCGTAGGGAAATCTGCATGTCAGAGAAATAATAAAAAAATATTATTTCGAGGATATGTGTAGTACATCAACTGGCATCAACCAGCAGCTGGCATCGGCTGGCTGCGACTTTACTAGGAAATTATTAGTCAAACTGTATTGTCACTAATTTTGTTTTTACAGAGAAACGATATATTTATTATAATAACTGTAGCGGTTTAATCATTTTCTACGGTTTCGCAAGGCATTTTAAGAAAATTACAAAATATATTAGTAAAATATGTTGTCCAATTTTTTAATTATTTTTTATGCGAAAAAGTATGAGCTAAAATGAATAAAGATTATACGCCAAATAGGTAACTAGCTCTTAAGTTAAAGTTAATTTATGTTTATTTCGAGTTCAGCCAGTAGCCAGTACTCTGCGCCCAAAAAGAAATCATTTGAAAATCCAATGAAAACAATGAGGTGACGCTTGAAATGCACATAGTAAAGTTAGCAATGTCAACATTGCTAATTTAGCGACACGATTAATGTTATCTCTTCGTGTGGTAACCCTAACATTATAATGTAGCATAAATAATAAATATATTTAACTGTCGGTGTCCGAATTTAGTAATTTACTGTGACCCACTAAACGCAAAGAACATAATATACGCAAAATAAGTTCGTTGTCGTATAACATTTATTAAAGCATGGAATGCACTTTTACAACTTATTTGATATCTTTACTGTTTGTCATTCAAAGAAAGAGGCAGTAACAGTTATTTTTGTGCAATTAAAGCTAAAATGAAAACCATATGGCGGACTTATTTAAAAAAAAATAGCGTTTAGAATATTTATTTTTTAAAGCGTATTGGATTGGAGTATAGATAGCAGGAAAACAAAATGCCTTGTTGATGACTGGTCAGTGTTTTAAAACACAGTTATAAAATATCTCACATTCATCATATCGTATTTCTTCTTATAATTACTATATCAGAAATGACAGGTGCATACATAGACACATAATGGTTTTGAGAGCCGCAAAGAAAGCACTAAGGAAAGTTAACTTCTTTAAAAAGATTAAAGTCGCACGACCGCTTTGAGTTTAGAGTTCTTGATATTTAGTCGTTTCGATCCATATTCACCAGACATCATTTTGGACAACAGTGACCGGTGGTAACACTGTCGCCGTCTCAGTGTGCCCTTGTTCAAAAAACTCTTCGGTACTAACCTTCCACCTTGGGAATCTCTCGAGTCTCCTGATTCGGTGGTAGTTTCCTTAACAATTCGGCTTTCAAAGCCCCTTTTTATTATTTTATTGTCTGTAAGTACTCCACCGTTGGACATAGACCTTTCTTACAGTTGTTGGCAAGCGGATTAGCAAACGCATTTTCTAAAATTTCGAAGAGTCTGACATTGTTAGAGATAGGTAATCATTTTTGTCGGTAGAGACGAAAATTGATCTTTGATTTTATGGAACTTATGTAATTTTATATAAGGGTGAACAATCATCTCTTTTTCTAAAGGTCAATCTCACCTGCACGTGTTATACTCTGGTTACCTTACTTGACGAACGAAACGATGAAGCAAGAAATGCCTCTACTTCGCGTCGGAAGTCTGCAAGGAGACATAAGGAGACGTTAGGCATATTGGCCATAAATCGACAACTACAACATACATGCTCATTGTCACTCGGATTGGCGATCGCATTGCCTGGCATGTCGTGCTTTAAGCGCTGCCAACCCGTCACTGGTGTATATAATTTATTTGTGACTTAAATATGAGATGGTAACCAGTCTGCGAGACTAAACTAAAAACTAAAGTGTCCCACTGCTGCGAAAAGGCTTCTCTTTTATTTTTTGACCTATCTGTCCGTCCGTATGTCACGGATCTGTAGCTCGTAGACTGAATGAGTTACAGACCTGAAATTTGGATACTTAGTGCAGAATTGACGCAATATCAAATGGTGAATAAGAAATGAAACTAGATAGAAATCTGAAATTTCTCTATACTACGTATTTCAACAACAAACTCTAAAAACACAGATTTTTCGTTCGAAAAATTTTTCGTAGTCGGGTGTTTTACAGGTGGCACTGAAATTATATTGCTAACCCGAATTCAACGAAGCCGCGGTAAAACGCTGGTATATAAATAAAATCTAGTTAATTTCTTACAGAATCATGAACTGCATATTAATTTTGCTAGTCTGCGTCGGATTATCAAGTTGCCACACTAGCAAAACACAGCCCGAGGATGGGAAGCAAAAGGGACTCATAGAATGGATCAACAATTTGATTGGAGCCGGTACCACAACAACAACCACATCAAAACCAAATGACATTCCACATAGCTGTCCGACATGTCGTAAGAAAATACATTATACATTTTTAAACAACCACCCATGAATGTTTTTTTAGGGTTAAATTTAAAAAATTCTTGTAAAAAAAGTTGCTAATTTAAATAATATGAATTCAATTCTAAAAGCGTGCAGGTATTATTTCTATAACCACTGATAAGCACTGATGGCAGTCACTAATAGTGGTAGGCTCCATTCGAGAAGATACAGCGTAGCTAAACGGACTCCAGCAACTTACTTTTCGTCTCTCCAGGAGATAGAGCATGACAGATGGCATGCCTCTTTGGCGGGTTAGCTTCTGGAGAATCCCATTATATGTGGGAGAGTTATCCCTTAGTCGCATTTTACATTACTTACGGCGGAAGAAGGTGGCGGTACGCTGCTGCCATAAGGCATAAAATTGTATATGTTCTTTATTATTCTAAACTATATATTTATTACTTCAAACTTCTCAGTTATTAAGGTTGAATACACTTATTCAATGTCTCTTAAAAATACTATTTATTTTCTTTTTGAATTACGTAACCTTTTTTTTTCGTGGGGAAATCCATGGCCGACCCTTTCATTGCGGGGGCAACGAAAAGGTTATGCCGGACTCTTACCAACTAAAACCCCACGGTGTTCTTCTCGTCGTCATTTGGCGAGACCATGGGAACGGTTGCGCACACAACCGCAGTCCCGACGACGCGTGCCCATATGAGGCTTCTTCTTATGAGAGGGAGCTCCCACCCTTTCTTCATATAGGGACGTCATTTATACTCATATTACAGAAGTATAGTTAAATAGTAGTTTTTTTTATTTTGTTTTATTGTATATGTTACTTTTAGTTATATAGTATGTATATTTATATTGCATCACCTGCCTTGTATCTGTAGCTTCGCTTCTCTACGCTTTTGGTTGTCTGGAAGAGACAAGGACGCTATGCACCGATAAGGTCGCCACCGGTCACCGGTGTACCTCCTTATTTACTTCCTCTTTTGTTAATGTTTTCTGTACTTACCTGGTAGAGCCAAGAGGTGGCTTTTGCTGCTGCTCGAATAGGCCGGCTCGACCGGGTTGGTACCACGGCCTCGCAGAATACCGACCTGAAGTAGAGGCATCTTGTGCATCTGCGTTTCGTTTGCTGAGTGAGGTAACCGGAGGCCCACTCCCCCTCCCTATTCCCCTCCTCTTCCCTCCCATCTCCCAAATATCCTTAAAGACAAGAAAAATACCAGACCGAAAGAACTTATACCGAAAAAATTACGTAGCTAAACCGACGGAGAAGAATTGTCCTTATTCGACGAATGTCGTCTATTCCCTTCTCCCCAATATTTAATAATAATTTACATAGGCAGCAGAACTAAGGTAACCGATATACTAAGGATATCCTTAAGGATCAGCAAGCTGAAGTGACAATGGACCGGCAACATTGCTCGCAGAACTGATAACCGTTGGGGAAAAAAGGTTCTCGAGCGGCAACCACGTACAGGCAAACGCAGTGTGGGACGACCCCAAGATGGGAGTGACGACCAGAGCAGTGTTGCGGGAAGTCTATGGATGCTGGTGGCTCAGGACCTTACGTCGGTTATCTTAGTTCTGATGTGGATATCATCGTTGCAGAGTCTATCAAACAGAGAAACTCCGAGCATAGCCCTTTCCATAGCGCGATGAGCAGTTTTGGGAGAATCTTTTTTTTTCATTTTTTTTTGTGTGAATACAATATCGAAGAATAATAAAAATGTTGTATATTCAGAATGCGGCATTGCCCGGACCCATCGCCGTATCGTAGGCGGCACCGAGACCAAACAGAAGGAGTACCCTTGGATGTGCGTCTTGCTTTACGGGGGACGCTTCTACTGCGGCTGCTCGCTCATCGCGGATAAATACGTGTTGACTGCAGCTCATTGCACTGCTGGGTGAGATAAAAAAATACTCTTCATTCCCGTTTCGCTACATACAAAGCGCGGGCGGAGGGTTGCAGTAAATGCCACGCATGAGCGGTTTAGACTTTGCAGTACGTGATGAGATTCAATCAAGCCACAAACGATGATGAATAATAGTCGAAGGAAATACGCATTAATTTTAGAGACAGCATTTAATTTCATACGTAACGGAAGACGCATCACTATTCTTTGGCATACCGTTTTGGTATATTCGGAATAATTTTTCCGCCGTCTGTCTGTCGCCAAAGCCTCGTCCATTAGTCAGCAGCGTGCACCGCATGCAGGTGAGGTTGGCTTTTTGTGAAAAAATTGGCATTCACTAATACCCTTTTTATATTGTTATTGGTGTTCAATAACGGGTTGTGTATGCAAATATTTCGAAGCAAGATACGGTTTACCTGCTTTATGACACAATTATGGCTAATAATACGAATAAATCCTGGGCTGTTTATTATCCAATCAAAAACGTTTATTACTGCACATTATTACCGTATCTCTGAGAATATTTATGAAGCTTCCTCTGACCGGAGCGATTAAATATCCCATCCGATACAGGAACGTGAAGCTGAATGAGTGCATACAATATTTTCGGCACTATATTTTACCTTACACAGATGCATCCTATTTATTAAAGCATACAATTGTGATCAAAAATTAAAAAAACCGTGGTAGCCTAGTGGTCAGGGCGCTTACTTTAGTATCATAGAGCGCAAGTGACCAGGGTTCGATCCCCGGTGCCGACACCACTAAAATTGTTAATAGCAATTTTAAGAGAGTCCTAGGCGGTGAAGGAAAACCTCGTGAGGAAACCTGCATGTCTGAGAAATAAAAAAAAATATTTCCTAGTGAAGCCCGCCAACCCGCAATGGAGCAGCGTGGCGGGCCATTCCCGGCTCCTACACCCTCTCAGATATTTGAGAAGGACACCTTTGCCCAGCAGTGGGCACTTACAGGCTGCTACTTTACTTTTTTTATTAAAAATAATCGCAAGACTTAATGATTGTAAAATATATATTCCAGATTCCGTAAGGAAAGGATTACGGTCCGCTTCTTAGAACATGACCGAAACATCGCTAATGAGACGAAGACGATTGACCGGAATGTGTCGGCGATCATACGCCACGCGCGCTACAACCCAGGCACCTATGACAACGATATCGCCATGCTGATGTTAGATCAGAGGGTAAGTTTGAATGCAGCTTAGATTATCGTCGGATTCCATGAAAGTCCACGATATTGTATCTAGCGTGTTGTTCTTCTTTTTTTTTTAAAAAAAATCTTACCTTCCCCTGTAGGAATTTCTCCTGTGTCGCGGAGGCAGTTCACATACATAAATTGCACATGGACAAACACCCAGACCGGGAACTATTATTTGAAGTCAATGCAAATACTAATCTCGTACGGATGTTGTATCGATTTAGTATACTGTCTGCTCTTGATATCGTAATCCATATAAGTGCCACGACGGCAGAACGGTTAGGGGATCTGACTCAGAATCAAGAGACCAGAGTTCGATTCCCTATGTAGAGAGCTCGTACCAACGAGGTTTTTGAAACTTATGCTGAAACTGATTTTGATCGTTGGCACTAAGCGAGACCAGCCTTGCCCCACTACACTAGGCAGCCCAAAATACTTATGTCGTCCATGAATAGGTCTGCATTGGGGTTGCACGTCATCTCCAATGACAGAAATCTAATACCCTGATGCTCCACAGCATAGCGAAAGCATCTTATGTATGATAACTATGATTTTTTGAGTAATTGATACTCATATACGTTTAACAATTTATCTATGACTTATCTATATTCCACCGTCGGATTGATCCAGGGCCTAGGATATAGGAATTTTGGGAATACATGAAGTGTCTTATACTTAATGCATCTGCCCAGTAAATGGCGTTCGAAAGGTTGAAGATGCTTTCTCCGGAGAGCATTACCCAAGAGATCTATTTCTACTTTCGATAACCACGAGATGAAATGGGTGGCAGATTCTCTGAAACCATCTTGTGTAGTCACCGCGGCAAAGGCAAGTGTTGCAAGCTGTGGTGATATTAATGGAGGTTTTCATTGAACAGTAGACTAAAATAATGAGCAAACACATCGCAGAGCATATTTGCAGTCACCTACGGAATTCATGCGGAAGGGTGTAAGGGGGAATATACCTTCTCTTACTCCGAATGTCAACCGCTTCTGCACGTGGTGCACCATACTAGCCAACAAATGAGGTCCTAGTAACCGAATGATGACGGAATATCCATCTGAATTTACGAAACCCAAATTCCATAGACTAGGGATGGGGAGCGGTATCAATACTGCGAGGGTTGAGTATGAGCAAACCGTCCAAGAAATAATTGCCGGCTGCGGCTGGTTTACTGGTGTTTTCTTGAAGAGGATTAACTACAGCAGTGGACTAGAATTGGCTGATGTAGACATAATTTGTCATTTTTTTATTTTAGATAGACCTAAGCAGTGCAATCAAGAAGCGAAAGAACGATGCCGAAGAAGGTAACGAGGAGGAACAGGATCGCGGTGTTGCTACCGTGTGCTTACCAGAGGCAGGGAAATCCTTCACAGGCTGCAACGCCACAGTGGCCGGATGGGGCACTACTGCGGAAGGCGGCTCTGTGTCTAACGTGCTGAGGGAGGTACGTTGTAAGCAACCCTTGGATCGTCCATTGATAACTTTATCAATAGATAATCCGTCTCATTTCTAACGTGGAAAATTATGTGTATGTTTATAACAAAAAATACAAAACGCACCTGCAGCACCTCTGTTGTTGCAGATTTACATGGGCGACGGTAATCACTTACCATCAGGTGACCCGCTTGCTCGTTTGCCCCCTTTCCCATAAACATTTCTGAATTTCTTTCATTGGTAAAAAATATCTGGGGTAAACATGAGTAATGTGACAAATGTCAGATCGGTAGAAATAATAGTTACTGGAAAACGGTAGTGAAATATAGACAGGATATACAGCGAAGTCTATCCATAAGGATAGTTCTGCGTTGTAGGTTCGAAACCGTTAAAGCTCTAAAGCATCACTATTCATTTTATTCTTTTCAGGTATCAGTCCCAGTAATATCGAACGAAGAATGCCGCAAATCGAACTACAAGGAGCGCATAACCGAGAACATGTTGTGCGCGGGCATCGACGAGGGCGGCAAGGACGCGTGTCAGGGTGACTCCGGCGGCCCCTTGCATGTCTTTAACCACGAGACCAACACGTGGCAAATTGCAGGTCGGTAAACTTCCACGACGATCCCAGATTTGTACACTTTTCTTCACAATAAGTTACGAATAATCCTCGAGACTACGTATCTTTCAAATAAGGCCAGGTAGAGGACAAGCGTCAAAGTGCGTTTGTCGCCCGCATAGTCTGTTAAATTGGTTAAGAGGCAAATGGAGTGTAATCGCAAGTTTACGCGAAACGTCTCGCGTGAATATAAACAATAGTATCAGAACGTGCTGAATGTTTTTACGCCGGAGAGAGCGAACGCGCGTCATAAGGGTAAAGACGGGTTATGTCTGGCTTGCACCGACTAAAACCCCACGGTGTTCCATCTCCGGGGCCCCCTCCACGGGAGAGAACACATCCTCTCCCTCCTGGCAGCCTGCTTGGAGTGGCTACTTCTAGCCCGATGCGCAGGTCGGCCATGAAGGCGTTGGTTCACCGTGAACGAGCCACGGCTAGTAAGCCCCCGCCACGACAAGGCTGGAAACCGGTCAGGGAGGGGGTGGTTGACATCTGAACGACTAAGTTTCGTCAAACGATGGGCGTAGCTAGCCCATCTGTCTCGGTGGGCGTACAAAGGTACATAGCAATTCCACACGATTAGGTAAAGAGTCGAAAAGAGAGCCGTTGTAGCCTAGTAGTCAGGGCGCCCAATTTAAATTCATAGAGTGGGTCGGAACCTGGGTTCGGTCCTCGGTGCCGGCACCACTAAAAATTTTTAATAGCAATTTTAAGTACTGTATTTACCATGTGCTCTGCGGTGAAAGAAAACATCGTGGGGAAACACGCATGTCTGAGAAATTATAAATATTATTATTTGTAGACCCCGCCAATTCCGCCAACCCGCATCGGATCAGCATACGTGGTAGATTGAGGCATATTTTTATACGTGGTAGAGCCAAGCGGTGGCTTTTGCTATTGCTCGTATGGGCCGGCTCTACCGGGTTGGTACCACGGCCTCGCAGAATACCGACGTGAAGTAGAGGTATCTTGTGCTTCTGCGTTTCGTTCGGTGAGTGAGGTAACCGGAGGCCCACTCCCCCTCCTTTTCCCTCCCATCTCCCAAATATCCTTAAAGACCGGGAACGCACCTGCAGCATCTATGGTGTTGCAGTTGTATGTGGGCGTACTCACTTACCATCAGGTGAAATGCTTGCTTGTTTTCCGTCTTTTCTATAAAAAAAAAAAAAATAACCCTCTGAGATATTTGAGTAGGAGACCTTTGCGCAGCTATGGGCACTTTACTTGTTTTTAGTAAAAAGTGGTATTAAAAGTGCTAAAATTTAAATCCTGAATATCCATTGTTTAATTGTTTTTTTAGCGCTTCCTTTACTATAGAGCCAGATTGTCTAGGTTTTTACTTTTAAGAGTGGCCAGTCTTTAACATAGTAACCTTCCATGTTTTTTAGGAGTTGTCTCCTGGGGAGAAGGGTGTGCCAGACCAAAAACACCAGGCGTATACAGCCGGGTCAACAAATACTTAACTTGGATTAAGTCCAACACAAAAGATGCCTGTTACTGCACAGAGAAATTTATTAAGAAATATTAACTCATAGATATAAATATATTCTTTATTTTCAAATGAAAATATATATATATTCCTAAAATAAAAATTTAATTTATTTTTAACTTATTGAAAGTCTTACATAGAAAATATCAAATAATGCAACAAGATGGACTTGTTGACAACCACATTCAGTACCTATTTAGATAGGTTAGCATTAGAGCTTAAAAACTTATGAGCTTGTGTGCTAACTGAAGTTTAAGTAACATAACTGTGCATGAAATAACAAGAAGACATTGAATAATACTATAAAAAAATATTGAAAATGAAATGTAAAATATAGATAGAATTATTTATTCTTTGATGTGACAATAGTTTTGTTTAAATTAAATTTATATTAATAAATAAATATTGTAATAATCTAGATAATAAATGTTTATACAGCATTTACTTTTTATTATATGTAATAGTAATAAACTTTGGTTAACTCCAATATTTTTATTTTATTAATAATAGATTCTTGAGTTGAGTAAGATTGGAAGTTGATGGCTGTATGTGGGACAGGTCCATGCATTGTGGCAATCTGGGAGAATTCCCAGAAAATTAAAAAAAAACATTTAAAGTTCATAATTTATTACCATGAAACATACATGTGTAATCGCTATGATACATTGAAATTATAATGCCAATTACTATTTATACTATCATCACTGTCACTATCTATATATCACTATCATAACTATAATCAGGGAAATTCTATATGATATTATGAGTTATCTGCTAAGAATAAAGATACAGTAAATGTTACAATATATTTAAGATAGGACTCAAAAACCTAATTATAATCGGAAAATTCTCACTATAACTCATGTTATGTTTTAGTGAGAATTTTGTTTCATTAGAAATTTTTGTCTTATGACATGTTAAGGGACAAGTTATGTTTACTTTACATTGCAATGCTGTCACTAAAACAGCATCGTGTACTTTTATTTTAAATAAAATAATTGGTTCCACATTTTCCCCAAAACCCCTTTAACCAGAAGTAAATATTACATTTAGTTACAGTACAGCTATTAATAAATTGTGAAATAAATCACAACTTTTTGTTTTTATTTGAAATGTTAATTGGTAAATATACAATATTATTTTGTTTAGTTATACCTACATTAGATGTTTAATTTGGAATAAAGTTAGAGAAAACAATTAAATTGGATAACTACTAAAGATAAAAAATAAATTACAACCTCACATTTTGGATTATTTGCTAAATATCCACTTGAATGGTTAGTTTCCAATTAATAAAAGTTTTTAAATAAAGATGCCAATTCAGATAAAATAATACCAGTTGCTGCTACTGAATTTAAATTAGTATGTACTGGTGGTACCCTTGAATTAGGATCAGTTGTAGTAACAGTCTCTTCAATAATCTCATTACCATTCTTATAGATTCTCTTGGTTTCAATGGAACCATCAGGTTTAGTGACACTGGTGGTTATTATAGTCTGACAGAAGGATTTACCTGGCATTATATTACCTTTGAAAGGACTCGTAGGCATGTGACCATCCTCTTTTAGTTTTAGCAAACCCGATATTTCATTAGAGGTAATTTTACCGTCTAAATCTATATCTCCTTCAGAATGTTCATGTTTTTGATTATGATATCCCGGCTTTAAATAGTAGTCCCTTACACTGTTTGGGTTTTTATAATCCTCTGCTTCCTCGTGAAGTGGAATTTCTGATAAGAAGGAATCGATATTTTCGTCATGAAATAATGATTTCATATCGCCAAACATGCTTCCGAAAGAATTAAACATTTCCTGCATATGTCTGGTGAATTCCTTTTGTAATTCTAGTGGATCTTTATATACATCGATTTGATGATCAGTGTACAGTTCGTCATCATCGTCATCATCATCTGTGTTCCAAATAGGATTGCGAAAATCATTTCGAGGCAGCTCCACCCTCAAGCCAAAAAACGAACGTACTTTGTCCATGAATGTGTCTCTAGCCATTCTATAGGGTACTTACTGGTGAATTTTGAATATGTATTGTAAATGAAAACTATAAAATATTTTCTAAGTATGGTAAGAATTGCACAGTTTTTATTGCGCAACAACAATAAACAAAAATACTTTTTATTGTATACATATAGTCTGTGGTAATGTGATATTCAAAACAGCTATATAACAATAGCGCGTTAGGGACTAGAAACTAACGGTTTTAACGTGCTTTTTTTAACCGCTTCGTTATAACGTGAGACAGCCCACGCGGGAACAAGAGTCTTACGTGATGCGTCAGATGCCTTTTTCGTAAAGGCTCAACGATCAATGATCGTTTCGATATATTTGTAGCGCCAAATAAGAGACATCACGCACTATACCTGCGTCGTGTCTATGTATCGCACTAAACGCTATTTTAACCACCATTAGTCTGTGAATACAATTAATTTCAACGAAAACAATATAATATGTAGTTAATACTATAGATTAGTATTTATTTCATCGAGTAATACAAAGTAATGGACCAATTATTATTACTTGAACGGATCTATAGCTTGTTGCCGCTAGCTATAGCTCCGTCCAAGTAATAATAATACTGTAGTATACGACTAACGAAGGCAATGCACGGTGATTTCTTAGTGGAAACTTCGACTTGAAGAATGAACCACGAGAAAGACCAGGTACTAAGATAAATAACGATGAATTAAAAGTGATGATGGTAGCCGATCCTTATCAAACAACCAAGGAGTTAACGTTAGGTTTTGACGTTAGTTTACCCACAATATTGACTAGCAATTTGGTAAAAACGGTTGAATTTTTTGATTTTATATGAATTAGGTACAGAAATTAATGTGATTATAGACTAAATTATTCTCCACGATAGTCGCAATAGCTCAACCCTGGTCAAACAGGGGCATTGTTCCATACCATAAAGCTTACACATAGAAAAATAATAGAAACTGTTTGGTGGTAACTTTAAGCTGTATTTCACTATACCTTTTTGAGATCCGGTGTATCAAAAACAGGACGTGTTTGTTGTGCAGAAATTCGAACAATGATGGCGGAACTCTCAGAGAAACAAACTCAACTTCTCAAACGATTTTCGCTATTAAAAAGAAACTTATTAGCGTTGGCCTTAAATATGGTAAGAATTGCTAGTTAAAATACACAATGTTATAAAAAAAATTAAGTAGCTTAGCATAATTATTACTTTGTTTTACTAGTAATTTTTCCAAAGATAAATATCTCATCGTTTGTTTGCTATTTTTTTTATGTGAAAGGGAAAGAAAATGGGTCAAACGAGCTAGTGACTCACCCGATGGTAAGTAATGACGATCGCCCACTTAGATCTGCAACACCAGAGGAGCTGCAGGCTACATGCTGGCTTTTAAGGATATTTGGGCGATGGGAGGGATGATGGTGGTTGGGAGGGCGTATTTGGGCCTTCGGTTACCTCACTCACCGAACGAAACGCAGAAGCAAAAGATGTCTCTTCTTCACGCCAATATTCTGCGAGGCCATGGTACTAGACACGTCGAGCCAGTGTTTGTTAATTAATATATCAAAATAGCATATGTTTGTGTACCCATGCCACTTTGATCTGATAAACATAATGGTATAATGACAAACTTAAATAATTAATATTGTCCAATTTTCAGCCGAAACCGAAACTCTGCCGACGCGATCTGTCCTACCTGTATCTTTTGAACCGTAATAGATAATCGATAAAAAGAAATATAATAAAAAAAGTCGGAATTAACAAACAATAAACGTGTTTGTTTTTAAAGTTTTTTATTTTTAACGTTCGTAAAAACTTAGTATGATTAAAGTGCAAACTCTAATGTGAAACAACAAATGATAAAAACCGGCCAAGTGTAAGTAGCTCGCGTTAAGTATCCCGAATCAAATGAAACAAAGTGCAAAATTTTCCGAACTGAATGAAACAGAGGAAAATACATCATCGTCACCATAATTACAGCCTGTCACTAGTCCACTGAACACTGACCATAAGCCTGCACTAAAGATTGGCACAAAGATCGGTCTTGTTATCTGAGCGCTCCGGAGCGGATGTGAATTAGAACTTGTTTATGTGGTATTGCTCATTGCTGCGAGTCGTGACCTTTTTTCGTTATAGGGGTAATGAAAAGGGGTCACGACTCTCACTTGGTACTGATAGGGGGTTTTCTTGAGGTAATTATGCGTTGGGCTCCCAGATCTTTCTTTTTAACATCCAACATTTACACTGAAGAATAAGAAAAATAACACCCTAAGCAACGAAGAGGCAGAAGTTCCTCTTACGTTCTAAACCCGGCAATGGGAAGTTCGGATGCGATAAAAGGGACAACAATTTGTGCATGCACCTAGGTACACACATATTTGATGTGAACGCAGCAATATACAGAGCCATTTTTTTAAAGGTTGTCTTATTTTAATATGTTGGTTGGGACGATTTTTGAAATTAGTCGATTCAGTTTTTAGTGCGAAAGCGGTTCACCAATCAAATAAAATTAAAGCTGATCATTGACCATACTCGTCCTAGGATTGGATAGAACGTAAGAGAAGATTCTTTTTCAATAAAATATATGAATTCATTGCCGTGAACAGCTGTATAATAGGGATGACACCAAGGAGTTTTAAGAAAACTATTTAAGTTGTCGTATCTTCCACAAGATCTCAAAGTCTGTTAAGAAGAAAAAGAAGCGTACATCTTCGAGCGTATTGCGGCCGAGGCGTCGCGTCTCGCCTATTACAACAAGCGCTCCACAATCACTTCGAGAGAGGTAAATACCTCCTTGAGACTGCTGTTGCCTGTGAGTTCGCCAAGCACACCGTCATAGAGGGAACGATGGCAGTCACCAAGTACACTAGATCGAAGTGAGGTGGCAGGCTAGCAGTTATTATAATTTGCGCTATCGCTGGTTACTACTGCTGCTCCCCCTCCTCCTCCTCCTTCTCATCGTCGATACTGGTCTAAATGCTTGTTATACTGCAATTATAATTTAAATATTTAAAGGCTCTTTTCAGGGGCACAAAATATTTCGATTTTAAGATTGTTTCACTATATGACGCGTCATCACACCCGGTACTCAGAAACCATTATCATAACTTTACTTCTACAATCCTCCAAATGTGTGCGCGCAGTTCTTTGCAGGATATCATGCTACAAGACTCATTGTTTCGTCCATATATCTATCTGCCATTTCCCTGGGGTGGACCGTAATCTCTGAAATCGTGCTCTTCCATGTAAGCGAGAAAGAAGCAAATATATTTTTAATAGTGTTTAAAAGTCGTTTACTGGTAATCACTATTAAAAATGTATAATCATAAAACTGTAATATGGGAGATATTACAGTTTTATAATTATGCGTATTAACTGGATAACTGCAGATATTCGAAAGTTGTCGCCGTTGTTGAAATCGACCAGCAGGACATCATTGTCACTGCTTCACAGACAGTTGGGCACTCTTAAAATACCAAAAATCTAAGAGTGAAAAGGCATAAGTGACCATAACATAACCATTGTGGAATGCAAACATTCAACTAAAGACCAAAAGTGTAACTTTGAACACGTCACATAATTCTTCTATCTCTTTTCTTCGGGTGACCATGATCGGGGATAATGTTGGTTATTTGGTAATTATTTATCTAACCCAACACAACGCTACTCAGTTATGTTACAAACATTATTATTGTTTTTATTAAGTAGAGATTAAAGTCTTCCTTTAGTGTGAATTTATATCAGTGTTAGGTAAGTCAGACAATTGATTTTTTTTTATTTCACCAGAAAAGGTGTTCATTTTCCAATCCTCCAAAATTTATTAAAATAAACTGTATGAGCTTAGTGTTTCGAGATCTAAGTTCTGTTTTCTCTTTTTGTTCCCGGTTCCCGACTGTTCTCTCCAACCCGACCATCCATTTTCTTTTGCAAATATTATAAATTTAATCTATGCCTGTCATCCGCGTATATCTGATTTCTGAGCCCGCATCTAATCTTTGTAGATAGATAGTAGATATCTACTATTCCACTTTGACTTTGACTTTGATTGGATTGGATTGGATGAAACACAAACATGCACAAAGACTACATTATAATGCTGGGAATAATAGGGCTTGAACTTCAGTTAAGCATATTATGTTCTATTCTTAAATGAAAAAATGCAAGTTTTAAGGTGTAAAATTGTTACCCTAGTAATAGAAAGTGCAGTGACACGATAATAGTGTAATAAACGGTTAGTTTTATTTAAATAAAAAAAAGGTATCGTAATCTTCAAATTTATTTGCATTTTCGGCCTTTTCTACACAGTATAAGGTAAGATACTTACATAGTTACTTTTTATTTGAAAAAATGTTCATCATTGTGTTTACTGCATAGTCTTAATTTAAATTTTGTAATTCCAATATCAATGCGTGGTCATAAAAATATCGCTGGTCAACTAAATCAATTATCAATTCATATATTTATTAATAGAAATACTATCTACTTCACGCTTCGCGGTCATTTAAGTTTATATTAATGCCATTTTGTAAATGTATTTAACAGGCGTATAAAAACAACCCGTTTTTGTTTATGACTTTTTTGCTTCTCGCTTTAAAATACGAAGGTTGAAGTGTATGGTCAATAAATATACAAACGTTTCCAAACCGGTTTATCTATTTTAAATTTACTGACAGTTCATTGAAAAATTTTATTCGGATTGTAATTTAATTCCTAATTTAAAAACATCGTGGTCTATTCTGTGGTGATAATGTCTAGAGAAATTGATAATCGAACGGCTCTGCTTCATAACAAAAGAAATGGTTAGTCATTTGTTTATTTTAAATACATGTCATGCTGTGCATGCTAAGGTTTTGGTCTAAATTTAGTTATAATTTTATTAGTTAAAGTTTTAACTACAGTTAGATGCACTTTTTTTTATTAAAAAAAGGAATTGTAAACACTTCTAACTTGAATAGCTAGCTAGCTAATTAGTAATTTTTTCAAAATTATTTCTATGCTTATAATTTTTTGTCTAAAAAGATCGGCGCCTTACCTACTATGTACCTTTGAAAAAAAATAAAAATTTTCATATATTTCTATAAACTATTACAATTGAGAAAGGGTTGCATGTTACAATTTCAAGAGTATAAATATGTAGTATGGTATTATGTTTTTAATACTATACATATGAAATTGGTAGTATCACCTTAATGTCTTTTTCTTCTTCATCAGCCTGTTTAAGCCCATTGCTGAACATACACTTCTCTAATAAAGTGCCAGCAAAAGCCACCATGCACTTCTTGAAAAGTCTACCTACGTTCATTTGGTGGGCAGGTGGGATGATTTTGCTCTCCATCAGTACTATCATTCAGTAGCCAATAGTGATGCAGGGATTAGATTATTAGTATTATATGATTATGTATGATTCTTCATGATTATTATTTAATTTTATGTACACAATAAATAAGAAAAAAACATCTGCCTGCTGTGCTTGTTACCTTTCTGCATTTAAAACATCTAGTTGGAATATATTTCTCACAGAAAGCATCCACAGTTTGCAACTGTTGTTTGCTATAATCAAAGAAAGGGTATAGGCTAAAGATAAACTACCCCAAAACTTGTCTGCTACAAATTTTGATTACTAACAGCTTCAAATTATTATTTGTGAAATGATTGTTAATACAGTGATTTTGAAATGTGGTGGTTTTGTTAATAAGTTAGTCCTAATTATCTAACCAAGATAAAATTGTATCACTAATCGCCAAAGCCTTCTGTGACAGTTTGCAGGTTGCACCATGTGTAGATAAATAGATTAAAATTAATATAACAGATTAAATAGGTATCTTTTAGTGGGAGTTAGAGGCTGCCCATCATCAATTGGTTTATTTTTGGTTTGTTATATTTCCAGTTACTTACCCTGTAGCCTATTGTCTGGTAGCTATAGCGATTTTCAAGGTTTTCCCCTTAGCCGGGAGGAAAGTAGGTGGCAGATTAATTTATTGTGGTTTTAATACTGCAAATGCAGAAACACTTACAAGTTGTCACTCTTTCGTAACCAATGTAATATTTATGCAATGAAACTATGAGGGTTTGATGATGTGTCTAAGACACAAGACAAGAGTATATTCCTAAGTCCTGAACCAAAGTATGTGAATTTACAAATATTTCCTAGACAAGATCTGAATATGGAGGCAGGCTCTTGCCAAGTATGGTATTGTTGATGATCACAGACTGGAATGATGTCGTCGATTTGGTGTGAGATGAGGTTCTTTAAACCATTACAAAAAGACATCTATAGTCCGAAATTATATCCTCGATTTGGTGTGAGATAAGTTTCTTTAAAGAATTACGCAAATACATCTGTAGACTGAAATTATATCGTCTATTTGGTGTATGATGAGGTTCCTTAAAGCATGAAAAGACGTATCAGTAACTTAGACTGACTGAAAATTCATTCTATTTTGGTATTGACTTGATTAGCGAAACAAATAAAAATCTACACCAGCAATCGACAACTGTTGGAAATTCTTCATACCAATTAATATTTGCCATAGTTGTTGTGGAGCTATTTAAAACGAACCTAAGTACCACATAGCGTGACTCTATCCCTATTACTGTACACAGTTTTTTAAATGCGTATTTCCTTAAGTATTAAATTTTTTATTTAAGTTACTACCGTTTGTACGACTAGCCCCAAACCTAACTTTTGTTTATCAAAAACCCTTGTTTTCTCTCTTAATTGCTCCTTGTGAGCAGCCTATAAATAGTCCACTGCAGGACATAGGCATCTTCCATAAGGAGGTCACACGGCACATAAATTCGACTGTAAAAACCGGCTGAAGCGTACCTACCGAACCAGCCAAAAAAGGCTTAGACTTATAGAAATAGATGGAATGGTTGATAATGCTGATAATTTTTATTTTACAATAATTATTTTATACGAGTACAATTTATTGAATTAAAGCAATGTGCGTATTTCAATGAATTCGAATTATCCCTTTGGATGGATGCCTTAGCGCATTATTTGAGAAGAAATGAGGTCATCTGTCGCGTGTAAGACTTTATTGCATTCATAGTATGTATTATTGATGGTGTGCCTAAAGATAATGATATTTAATGAGGTTCTGATGACGTTAAAGATATCTCTCGATTTCATGTATTTACTCGAATACTACACATTTGAAATGAAACTTATTAACAAATTTTACTATTTTAATATCACTTTATAATCCTGAAGTCTTGGGTGCTTTAGAGTACCCGTGGACACAGGGTAACTAAGGTGTTTGAATCAAGAAAAAATAATGCAATTTCTCTGAGTACTGCGTATTTTTCCTTGATTCAATGTATCTGTCTGACTATCGGAAGTAAAGAATAGCGCCATCTCTATCAGACTACACTACTCTAATGGTCAAAACGCTGCACTTAAAGCTGGCCGCGGAGGCCACTCTAGTGACCGTAGTCACCGTACCATACCATAGCAGGCTAAGGGGAGCAAAGAATCTCCGACTTGATTCTAGTTGCCAACTCAAACGACTGGACCTGGCAACATATAACACAAGTACTCTGAGGGAGCTGGAAGAAGAGGTAAGCATGTTACAATGGAGTATTCTAGGGTTGTCAGAAGTCCGCAGACTGCAGAGGACTCGTTTATCCCCAAATTCAGACGTAGCACCATAGACTCTTGGTCAAAATGTTCACAAGAGTAAGAAGTACAATTTACCGTTATACCTGCCTTATGAGAACTGTGAGAAAGCCTTCCATTTAATTGAGATTTGGGCGGTGCTACAGTCTCTTCAGCGGTGCCAGATAGACTTCCGGTATATCGAAGTGCTTAGGTGTTTGTAAAATGAGGCTATGATGTCTTTCCGGGCATGGAACCAAATACGAAAAGTAATCGAATTAATCGAAAAAAGTTTAAGACATGGTGATGTTATCCCTGAAATTCTTCACCGCTGATTTGAAGATGTTTTCAAGCCTCTAAACTGGAAAGGTATTAAAATTAATGGCTAATACATCTCGCCTTCGATTTGCCGACGACTTATTTCTTAAATACGATTGCTGGAGGAGCTTAGCACTATGCTCAATGACCTCAATAGTGTCTCCCAATAGGCTGTTCTTAAAATTAACAAGGACAAAACGAAGATCATGTCTTGAGAACACTACGCTCCAAGTTGTCGACGTATACCTTGGACAAATTGCCGGATTAGGTAAGTACAACTTCAACCCAGAGGTTAATCCACGAATCAAACTCGGCATTACTGCGTTCAGGAAACTACGTCACATCATCTCGTCGAGTATACCTCCAAACCTTAAAACCAAAGCATAGAACTAGTGCGTGTTGAAGTGATGACTTACGGAACCGAAACGTAGTCTTTCACTTTAGGCCGTGATAAAGCTGACAATAGCCAGCGTCCAAATGGCTGTGGAAAGGGTTATGATTGGTGTTACTCTGCGCGATATATTGAGCAGTTTTAAATTTAAAATTTTGAAATACTTATATATCCGAGTGCATACTTTTCATTAATTGTTGGTTATATATAGCGTTCTGGTCGATCACGATAGTTTCTGGGATCAAAAACATCTGACTATTTAATTAGGGTCAAGATTACGAACAGTTTAAATATCAATCAATATTTCGACTAATATAATGAATGTTTTATATCATAAAAAACTTCTTAGTTGTTATACAACACGTTCTTTATAAGTACTTGATATTATTCGTAGGTATCTTATATTAGATATAGTACAATTGGCACACGTAAGGAAGGTTAAATACTAAAGCTGTTGTTACGCTTACCAAGCAAGTTAACAACCGCAGTACAATGTCACGTGGCGAATCAATTGTTCTTAGTTCTGAGAAACAAGGCGGAATAAATTTAATACGTCCATCATGAAACTCGTTTATAAGATTACCTATTATTTAAATTAAATCGCTCCTGCAAATGTACCTCTTTAAGTTCAAGGTTTGTTAAGGACACCAATTTTTTTCAAATTATAATTTACTCAGATAAATAACAGTAAATACTTGATACGTGTCTTATCGATTTGATTATTTATATGAACTAGCAATATTTGTTTGTCTATTTCAAAGAGAAGGAGACCTTTGCTGAGAGCATTTACAAGCTGCTCCTTTACTTTACTTTACTATTTATACATTCGTATCATTCGTAATTTTTTTGGAATTCGGATTAAACTATTTCCATAAAATTAACGTAATAGGCCAAGAAAATTATTTTTTTGTATACGTTTTAACCTAGTTTTTAAACATACTCTTAAGTGAGAATTGCGAAAATTTTTATGTTTGGATGTTCGTTGCTCACTCGCAGCTAAATGACTCGACGGTTTTAAATAAAATTTGACAGTAACGCGGGCGAATTCGTGGGAGATAGTTGCTATTTACCTATTAAACAAATATGGAAACAACGATTTAACTATGCACGCAAAAGTCTCTGAAACATCACCGGCACTTTAAATTAATCGGCTAAAAACAGTAGCTTTGAGCTAAATACAAAACTTTCTGGAAGGCGTTTCTAATCAGATACAGGAATGGACTGCGTTAAAGGGGCGAGACCCTACCTTGTTAACTTTATTGCGTAGTTAGTTTTCCGACAGTTGACAGATTAATTGGACCCAATTATTTAATCTTCATTAATATGTGTAGTTAATGTCACAATGATTGCTATGCTATGGCTGCAGGAAGCGTTATAGTAATTATTCTAATTAAATTAATGACATAAATAAAGACAAAAATACACCAATATTCAGATGGTTATTCTGCCAGTTGTCGAAAGCCACGGGATAGTATATTATTATACGGTTAGTCGAATACTACGTCTAGCAGATGAAATGGAGAATCCATCACGGATTGAGTGACACAGAACAGGATGACAAAACGTAAGACATGGAGTTACACCAAAATTAAACTCTTAAGTAATGTAAAATTTATGTAAACCAAAAAGAGTCCCAAAGGTAAGACATATTAAAACAATAAACGGAAATATTTTTTGTAAGCAAACGCAAGGTTTGTTAAAAACCTCGTTTGATATTTTTTTGACACTTTAAAACCATTTAACACGCATTTACGTTTGACTACACACTTATTATTTGTTTTAAAAATACGAAGTTAATATAGTTAATGTATTTAGTTTTAAAATTAGAAACGTTACCTTAAGTTCATGTAGAAAAATTGCTTCGTTTAATTAGTGTAAAGCAAACCCGTCTATTAGTTATTTCATCATAGTTTGAGACATTTCATCATTTTGGGTGGTAGTGCTCTTTCTTTGCTGATATGACGCTTTCTACGATATTCATGATTAGATTGGGTTGATGCAATTCATTAATACCGGGAGCGAGGTGCAATCGTCACAGCCTCGTTAGTAGGTTGCAGAAGAGATCATCGATTGGAGAAGATGATAATACATAACCCTTTAAACTTATAAATTTAAATTTAGCCAAGTGTTTCATCAAAAAAGATCTTAGTCATATTGAGGATATAATCTCGCCCTAAGTTCCTTACTTATATGCAGTACCTTGCCGCTCTTATTCTACTCATGTATTTGGCAGATATCCTATATTTTAGACGTCTGTCAGACTACTGCCGAATTTCGTCGGCGCCTTAGAGACGCCTTCTTTGCCGGATTTACTTTCTTATTGTTTATTGGTAAAATGTATACTAATACTGTCTGTAGTACATGTAACGTTACCTAATGAAGTCGATATTAAAATTAGTTAAGAAATACGGGTACTGGGACACTTTTTATGCGTGTATTAAATTTTTACGCCTAGTCTGAGAAGACGTATTTTAGTTATTTTCGTTTGTCGACCTAAAACCGCGGGTTAAAAAGTGGCCTGTAGCACTTCACTCGGCTCACAATAAACACCCTTCGTATGTACTGAATACTATTACCCTTAACGAGAGATTTTGATAAACAACAATGATATCAACTTTATAAAGATCTTGAAATAGCCTAAAGTCAACAATAAATAAACATTTTAGTCATATATTTTTCCTATGTTTTTCATGTAAAATTAAAAGTAGAAGACCTGTTTGAGTATTTCATCGTATTGTTTTGTTTTAACTGGTGACTCAAAAACCAAGTATAATCAGCTGCGTTATCCTCATACCACCAATGAAATATACCGTACCTAAATTCCACCGTCTGCTGACATTTTTCATGATTCATAAAAAATTTTACACACTTGTCCTTCAAAATAATAGGATGATCACTGTTTATGATATAAGATTTCTAAAGATCATCTCCTTTTGTGCCCTTTATGATTGTAGTTCATATGGTCAAATGTGAAAAACTTTTCCGTCAAGTATCACGCAGAGCCATGTATAAGCTAACCGTTTATAAATAATAGCGGTTTCAGGATTTTTTCCAACAATTTTAATCATAGCTAAACAGTGTACCGAAGAAAATTACTACGTTATAAAGGATTTTCTGTGACCAGTTCCGTACACAATAAATACCATTATGTATATTAATTTTCTAAATTGTATATTATAAATACTATTTAGAAAATGGAGTTGACAAAAGTAAGTCGTTAACGGTTACGTCGCGTTTGATATATATAGCGATTGAACAGAAATGGACCAATAAAAGATCTCCCAAGAAAACTACCATAACTTTTTCCGCACAGACAACATCGTTGACTGGAACTTACAACTTTGGTTTGAGAGGTATGAGATTGATATTTTATCTAGTTCAGATCATGAAAGCCATTGCACGACACATTAAAAAACACCGAGGTTTATCAAAAAACACCGAGTGTCACAGAAATCTTAGTGGTCATACTTAATTTTGAATTAATTGGACTGGTGTGACAAACTAACTAGCAGTCCACCTTATGGTAAGTAGCTGCTGAAGCCCATTGGCACCTGGTAACAACTGTCGAAGGAGGCTACAGATGCGTTGTCACCCCTGAGGACAACATGGTATGCTTCACAGCCCGTATTTATACAGGTTTCCTATAACTTTCAAACCGGCTCAACAGTAGTTACACCGTTGATTTTCGCCATAAATGGGTAAGACCTTCCCAGCCGACTTCTAGGAGTCCACCATCTAGTATGATTGTATACTTAAATCTAATGATGGAATGGTGATTACGCAGTACTAGATATACCACTTTTGTACACCGTTCTGGATGAGTAGTCATATATTAGGTAAATTTTATGAAACGGTTAAGAATGAAAATGCATTACTTTTGTGCGGTTACAGTGACACGACGCAAAGCGTTCTGGAAAACCCCACACGGGGGACCATTGTTGTCAGATAAGAATGAATAAGTAGTGATTTTAAATGCTAAATATTTGCAATTTAACTGTTTT
Organism: Bhutanitis thaidina; assembly: GCA_029286595.1. NCBI lineage: Eukaryota > Metazoa > Arthropoda > Insecta > Lepidoptera > Papilionidae > Bhutanitis > Bhutanitis thaidina. The sequence goes on along the minus strand of JAGSMS010000008.1, from coordinate 13,647,565 downwards.
AATATCTATTTTATTATCTTTTAAAGGTAAAGACGAGTTTTGTATTATAGTTTTTTTGTTTATATTTTAGTATAACTTTGTGAATTATCTATCTATATCTAGTTCTCTTAGTTTCTTCCAATCAGAATTTCTTAACTTAAATAACTTCTGTTGAGCTGTTTTTAATTTGTATTTAATTTTAATGTGAACTCTAAATTCTAAATGATCCATCCATTTTCAATGAAGAATAAAGAAGTGGGTGCGTTCATTATTATTAGATTACCACAAAGCCAAGCTCCATCTTGTTAGGACAATGGGTATTTACTAGGTCAAAATTGAAACGGACTTGTTTTTAATAAAGGCTTGAAACAACTTGCACATTGAGCTGGCTGGGTGTCTATTCGTTCACAGTATACCAAATGTGGTAATTCTAATATTTCTATAACCACATAAGAGAAAATTAGAACTCAGTTGCCGCGTGGTAGTGCGCGTATTTGAATTCGGTCTTGAATTTTCCCTTTGACTTGATTGCAAATAACACAAGTTGTATATCATTTTGATGAGCCACATTATTCACGAAACCGTAACAATTTATTTTGACTCTTTGATGTAGTTTTGTTTACTCGAAAAAATTGTGTTGGCAAAAATAAATAGAAACAAAAACAAAACGTAGTACTTTAAAAATGTAGCTAACCGCTTATTGTCAGTTATTCATATGATACTAAGGGGCTAATGTTTAGTTATAGTTTTTCAATGAACGATATTAAATTAAAAGAAATTAAAAATAGAAAAAGAATGATATTAAAAGAACCGCCAAACCTTTGAATAAATGATTTGTTTGCCGATTTTTGCATAAGTATAAGCCTAAAATAAAGAGGTCTCCTCTTGTCGTCTTTTTACCGTTTTCGATGTAATGCTTCCGATAAAAGATCATAAGACGGGTCAGATTACTTAAAATTAAAAGTTTAAAAAAATATATGGAATATTTAAAAATATTTATTATTCCTAATTTTCAAGGTTTAGAAATTTTTTTGCAGGTCATACGAGCTGACCATTTGTTAACAATGCCATTCGCTGATGCCCGCTTGGGCTGGCTTAGTGGTTAGCGATGACTGACTTCTGACTCATGGGGTCCAGGTATCGAACTCCAAACGGAGCCAATATTTATACTACAAATGATAGATTTTCGAATCTGGTTGTGTTGTGCAGCGTCCGATGTCTCTGGCACATAATCTGTCCCTTCCTTCGTTCGTTTCCATAAGCGTAACATTGAATCGGGACGGTAAAGACTAAAGAGTGCCTATGGGTTTGCGCCGCCCGTGAAGTTGCTGCCGTGGTCATCGTCACTTGTTTCCTAATATCGATATTATATATAATCGTAAAGATACGACTGCGGAGTGGAAACGGATGTGTTCATTGACTGAAAAAAGTGTTCTCGCAATTTCTGCTACTTCAGCAAATATTTCTTTACTGGAACCGGTTCTTCCGATATAAAGCCTAGGGCAGACTCTATTTAGTAAATGACTCTGGTTTGGAAAAACTGGTTTTTTCTTGCTTTTACGTTACGTACGCTTTTATATAATTAAGAAATCATATCAAATTATGAAGATATCATATCGTAAATTAAGCATCGCGAGGTCTATTACACTTTTGTTATACCGATTATGGCAATAATATTATCTTATCCGTTTTGATTTTCTTATTAATTGAAATATATTATGACAGATTATTTGGATATAACTTTTAATACTATGGCGTTCTTATAAAAGTCAAATCTATGTACGACGGTGCGTTTTTAAGTTCGGGGAATGGCGGGATTGGGGAATGGGAATTGCTGAAATGGTTGGAGTATCGAATGTTCTCAAGCGTTTTTGGACATCTGTGGTGAAGACAAAGATGATGCACTGAACCGAATTGTTACTGGAGATGAAACTTGGGTTCATCATTATGAACCTGAGTCTAAGCTAAGATTCCATGTAGTGGCATAAAAGGGTGCAACCTCCAAAGAAATTTAAGGTGTCACAATCAGGCGGAAAACTCACGGCGACAGTTTTTTGGGAATCAGAAGGATTCTTTCATGTTGATCGATAATAAGGATAAAGGTGTCTCTATAACCGGAGAATACTACGCAACAATCCTAGAGCGGTTAAAGGAAGCTATTAAAGAAAAAAGAAGAGGAAAATTAAGCAGAGGTGTCCTGCTCTTGCATGGCAATATGCCCGTCATCAATAGCCGTTTTGCACTGGCTGCCCTGCACAAGGTGGGCTTCGATATTTTATATCACCTATCCAGATCCAGATCTGGCTCCAAGTGATTATTACCTCTTTCCAAGATACAAAAGAGAGCTTCGTAGAAAGAAATTTTCCACCGATGAAGACGTTAAGAACCAGTTTCCTCGTATTTTTCCGACAAGGAAAACTTATGAGGGTATGTATAAACTAATCGAAACATCGATAGAGAATACACAGAAAAATAAAAATAATTTTGAACTTTTATTTTCCCTCCTTGTCCCCCAATCCGTGAACTTAAAACGCCTCCACGTATATTATCAGGTTCTCGATTCCAAGTGTTGCCAATTCTGCCATGTGGCCGGACTATAACCATATCATGTTGCTGGTCAAAGATTCAATAAAAAGTGAGAACGAGTATGTTACAGGTAACTTTCAATAAATGCTAGTTTATTTTTCGTCATAATCCCCATTTAGTCTAATACTATTTGAATGTCTTTTCTCTGCGCTTAAAATTCCCTTCTTAAAGAAATCTTCATCCTGAGCACCTAATAAATTCTGTACTGCAGCGACTACTGCTTTATTCAAATCTCTGTCTTCGCAGATACTCCTTCAATGACGGAAATAGATAGAAATCACTGGGTGCAATGTCTGGTAAATACGGAGGATGTTCAAGAAAATGAAATTCAGCGTCTCGAATTGCAGCCATCGCAACGGCGACGTGCCCCGGGGCATTATCTTGGTAAAACAAAACTATCTCTACGAAATTGCCTCGCCGTTTCCCGCGGATTTCGTTTTGCATTTTTTTATTTGTTCTTTATACAATTTGATTTCTACCCCTTGACCTATCCCAGAAAAGAGAGCCCATGATCTTAAAAAGGACTCAATTTGAGTATTGAGTTTCGTGATCGTAATGTTGAAACCCCATTTCGACCATTGTTATAACAATTCTCGATTTATAAATCGAGCCAAAGAACAGCTCCAAAAAGTCTCGAGAAATGTTCAATGTGGTTTGTTTCTGCGCATCGGTAATCATTCTGGGCACTCAAAGTGCGGATATTTTTTCATCCCTAAGTATTTATGTAAAATGTTATGCACACTATCTGTCATATTCTTTGTTTCGTCAGCAATAAACTACGATCTGCAACACAATTTTTTCGACTTTTCTTTATCGATGTCTTCGGTCACATGTCGTAGGGCGTTCCAAGTACAAGTACAAGTACAAGTATTTACTTTAGAACTAGATTGACATGTTCCGTAATAAAATATTCCAAGCAGATACTTTCAACAGATACGTAATAACAGCGCGTAGTTATATTATTAACTTTTCGCCGACATGGTACGCTATAGCAAACCACAAACAAACGACTTCTATTTTTTAAAAACGAAGTGTTATCGTTTAATTATTTTTAGATATCATACAGGTGTTCCAGCTTAACCAAGCAGTATTTACTTTTTCAATTCAAAGAGTTAGTATCGCATTGTCATTTTTATTTGAACACCGTACTATTTCAGAAACCTTTTTTTTCTTGTATTTTAGAATACTAATATTAAATTAGTATAATAATACTCTTATATTACAAACTTAATATTAAACTAAATTCCCGGGTTTTCGTTAAAACTCAGTACTTTCATTTTCTTTATCAAAGCAATAGGAAATTGAATATTCTGTTGAGTTTAAGTAAAAGTATAACATCATAGGCCTGGTTCGCATAATTTACAAATTCTTTTCAACAATCCCATCTAGTATTACCACGTGACTTGAAAATTTACAACTCCCATCGTTCTGTCACCGGCCTTACATTCAGTCAGCACTCGGCACTGAGTAAGGGCAGTGTTTGCAAGTCAGTCGGTTTCGCTCGGTCGCCTTCGCCGCATTGCTCACGTGACACGTAGTTTTGTAGTGAGCAGGGGTTATGAAAACGGTTTCTATTTTTTTAGTGTTGTTACATTTACCATTTTGTGCGGTGCGACAAGTTTCTACAACGTGCTAAGGTATAGTCAGTAACTAATATTCATTATTAAATTTATTGGCTGAGTTTGGTATCGTGGTTTTTACTTTCTCGTAATCAGCTAAAGAATTTTAGCGGTAGTGAAATATGTGGCAATAAAATGTTGGTACGGCGTGAGCGCTGTTCATTTGTTTGTGTTAAATTCTTGTTTAACTGGATTGTAATATTTACTTTTTGTAGTATTACACATGTGCAAGTTAGTTCTGTTAATATAAGATTTAACATTATCTATTAATATATTGAAAGTTAGCATAAACTACGATACGTACGTAGTCATCAGCATCCTCACAGCCCATCGCAAATTTCCTTCAGAACATATTTACTAGGTGGCCTACCGTTCTACACAGAGAAAGAACCTATTCTTTCTCCGCTTAGTAGCCACCCTACACAGAAGCCTTAGAAAGATGGCTACTACAGCCCACGGACACCAGCAAACAACTTACTGCTTTTGGAAACCGAAATGAATATGAGTGTAGTAACTACCCAGACGGCTCCTAGGTAGAGAAGGAGCCTAACGCCCAGTAAACTTGAGATCATTTCTCCAACTGTTTTCGAGCCAGCTCTCAGAGAAGACAGACCAACTTGCACATTTCCACTTGTCACATACATATTAATCTCGTCGCTTATTTAATTACTTTAATTTTTAATGTTATAAAACCATGGAAATCTTATACCACTCGCTAATCGTCATGTCGTTACATAGCAGGTGACGGGAGGCGAGCAGAGTTTGCTTGCTTCCAGAGATTACCATGAAACGTTCAAAGGTTTTTCCTTAGTCGCCTCTTACGACACCCACGGGAAGAAAGGAGGCGACAGATTCTACCACGCCCGAAAGATCATCCAGAAAGGTTTTTCTTTATGGAACTGAGTGCGAGCCCATGGCAGCTGCGGACGGACAATGAATTGCGATTCCGTTTTTTAAAACGAAATAGTACAGATACGTTGAAGGTAAAGTAAGCCTGTAAATTATCACTTTCGACGTTTGAGAGGGTTTTCGTTTTCGTCGGGAAGTGTCCGCCGCGTTGTTCCAGTGCGAGTTGACGAACTTCACATGTCATCGAAATAGTTTTTTTTGTTGTTTCTCAGACATGCGGCCGCCTTACGATGCTTCCCTTCACCGCCAACACCGAGCTCGTCTTAAAATTGCAATTTATTATTTTGTATTGCAGCCTCGGGGATTCGAACTCAGGTCACTCGGGTACTATGAAATTCGCCTGGACTCCATTTCAACCGCGGCTCTACACGTTATTTTACCATAACAAATTATGCTTTATATATTTTACAATTTAAGTAAGCTTGATATTATAAACAAACCGGTAACGAATGTGTCGCGGGACCCCGAAGTCCTTGCCGTGAGCATGTAGAGAGGTCGTGAGTGCGATAGAGATATTATTAAACGTTTTGTTACCTACTTGATAGAAACAATAAGAACAGAATTTACCCATTCAATCGCACTTAGCGTTATTTAGCATTACGCGACGAAAGTTTCGGTTATCTTAATTACACATAAAGTCAAAACATATACAAGCACTAATGCCTGTCACACTCTTTCTTTTCGTGGATGTTGTAAAATCTCAATATCTACCGACAGATGGCGGGATAATCATTTCGAAAATACCTGACCAAAAAACAAGCAGACCGATGACGTGCAGCAGTGTCTAAGGTGCGTGGTGTCTGCGAACGCCAATCTGCTTGTTGAGCGTGGCGATTATGGTGTGGCCAGTTCTCCTCACGGGAGTGGCCAATGTCCTGCATTATTTACAGGCGATAAAGGTAAGGCAAGGAAATGTCTGTCACTCAACCATTACGAACTTCTATTTTGCACCTCTCCCTGACATAGATCGGGTGGCGAGACTCGTCGCCGGGTTTGCTTTGAGGTTTGCAGAGATTGCCTTGAGATTTCCAAGGCTCTTCCTTTAGTTTTTCTTACATCAACCACAGGAAGATAGGGGGGTGGCAGATTCGAACGCTGCTATCGCTCATCCAGTGCTAGGAATTCTTAGTTTGATGCTGGATACCCCTATGTTTAATATCCTATATATGTTTATAAAGAAACGACATAGGCAATATTGTTTGACAAAAAAAAAAATTCAAGGCATATTTTGTTTACTATGTTTGTTTCGTCTCCGTCATCTCATTACAAAACGGCAAAAGTTTGTGACAATGTTAGAATTCTCGTTAGACAAACGAAATTAAAAAAATCGTCGAAGAATAAATTTATTTAATTAAATTTCGTTTATTAATATCAAAGAAATTTCGCGTATAGCTATACAAGATACATTTAATAATTAGAAACAGCTTGACAGCGCTCACCTCATTCCCATGGGTTATTATCATGCATTCAGTCTTTGATATTGCAACAACCTCTATTTATACATTTCATATACGACAGGAAGACTTGCGTTTACTATTGCACTTGCTTGCACCCTATGCGCCACACACTCTGTAGTCGAGTAAGTCTCGCCGGGTGACACAGAACAGAGAATGCCAAGAGATTACAAGGCCTTGCCATAGTTGCCTCTTACGATACCCACGGGAAGAAAGGAGGCGACAGATTCTACCACGCCCGAAAGATCATCCAGAAAGGTTTTTCTTTATGGAACTGAGTGCGAGCCCATGGCAGCTGCGGACGGACAATGAATTGCGATTCCGTTTTTTAAAACGAAATAGTACAGATACGTTGAAGGTAAAGTAAGCCTGTAAATTATCACTTTCGACGTTTGAGAGGGTTTTCGTTTTCGTCGGGAAGTGTCCGCCGCGTTGTTCCAGTGCGAGTTGACGAACTTCACATGTCATCGAAATAGTTTTTTTTGTTGTTTCTCAGACATGCGGCCGCCTTACGATGCTTCCCTTCACCGCCAACACCGAGCTCGTCTTAAAATTGCAATTTATTATTTTGTATTGCAGCCTCGGGGATTCGAACTCAGGTCACTCGGGTACTATGAAATTCGCCTGGACTCCATTTCAACCGCGGCTCTACACGTTATTTTACCATAACAAATTATGCTTTATATATTTTACAATTTAAGTAAGCTTGATATTATAAACAAACCGGTAACGAATGTGTCGCGGGACCCCGAAGTCCTTGCCGTGAGCATGTAGAGAGGTCGTGAGTGCGATAGAGATATTATTAAACGTTTTGTTACCTACTTGATAGAAACAATAAGAACAGAATTTACCCATTCAATCGCACTTAGCGTTATTTAGCATTACGCGACGAAAGTTTCGGTTATCTTAATTACACATAAAGTCAAAACATATACAAGCACTAATGCCTGTCACACTCTTTCTTTTCGTGGATGTTGTAAAATCTCAATATCTACCGACAGATGGCGGGATAATCATTTCGAAAATACCTGACCAAAAACAAGCAGACCGATGACGTGCAGCAGTGTCTAAGGTGCGTGGTGTCTGCGAACGCCAATCTGCTTGTTGAGCGTGGCGATTATGGTGTGGCCAGTTCTCCTCACGGGAGTGGCCAATGTCCTGCATTATTTACAGGCGATAAAGGTAAGGCAAGGAAATGTCTGTCACTCAACCATTACGAACTTCTATTTTGCACCTCTCCCTGACATAGATCGGGTGGCGAGACTCGTCGCCGGGTTTGCTTTGAGGTTTGCAGAGATTGCCTTGAGATTTCCAAGGCTCTTCCTTTAGTTTTTCTTACATCAACCACAGGAAGATAGGGGGTGGCAGATTCGAACGCTGCTATCGCTCATCCAGTGCTAGGAATTCTTAGTTTGATGCTGGATACCCCTATGTTTAATATCCTATATATGTTTATAAAGAAACGACATAGGCAATATTGTTTGACAAAAAAAAAAATTCAAGGCATATTTTGTTTACTATGTTTGTTTCGTCTCCGTCATCTCATTACAAAACGGCAAAAGTTTGTGACAATGTTAGAATTCTCGTTAGACAAACGAAATTAAAAAAATCGTCGAAGAATAAATTTATTTAATTAAATTTCGTTTATTAATATCAAAGAAATTTCGCGTATAGCTATACAAGATACATTTAATAATTAGAAACAGCTTGACAGCGCTCACCTCATTCCCATGGGTTATTATCATGCATTCAGTCTTTGATATTGCAACAACCTCTATTTATACATTTCATATACGACAGGAAGACTTGCGTTTACTATTGCACTTGCTTGCACCCTATGCGCCACACACTCTGTAGTCGAGTAAGTCTCGCCGGGTGACACAGAACAGAGAATGCCAAGAGATTACAAGGCCTTGCCATAGTTGCCTCTTACGATACCCACGGGAAGAAAGGGGTGGCATATTGATTCATTTAAACACGTAATTTTCCACTCATTTAAACACGTAATCTTCGGATCCCAATGATCGGATGAAGTGTAGAGCGTTAAAAGATATTGAAGCAGGAACTTCGCTTCTTTTTCGAAATTTCATGTTATCGTCTGTAATATTATACTGGTCACACTGTTTGGCAATGGCATTGTTTAAATATTAAATGGCAAGAAGTACACGCCGGTTACCATTACAGTATCGAGTTGCAATGTAATCATGTATGTACGAATGGTGCACTATGTACTATGCAAAATCAGACGTCGGTATGACTGTAGCTTTTTATGTCTCATCTGGAAAATCTAAGACTAGTCGAGATTATTATTTTAATAGCTGTATTTACCACGTGTTCGGAGGAGAGGGAAACATCCCTGTCAGACAACTAAAAAAAAGACCGCCAAATCGCATCGAAGCAGCCTGACAAACCCGATATAGCTACAAATCTCTCACAAAAAGGTGAAAGGTCTTAGTCCAGCAGTGCGACATTTAGAAGCTGTTACTTTAATACAAAACCTAAATAATTTCCTTTTTTCTAGGCTTTTCCCTTAGTCGCCTCATGCCCATGGGAAGATAGGACATATTAGATTCAGAGTGGGACTACTATACACTCTTAAAAAGACGAAGATGTATAAATAAATGATTGAAAATGTAATTGCAGTATTTACGTTAGTTATATTTGTGCTGGTTGAGACCATGTAAGTTTATTGATTTTGTCTGTTTTGTCCGTACACACTGCTTGTCCTTTATAATTAAAATATTAATCTTTATCTCCGTACTACTTACTTATAGAAAATATGCGTACGGTGTATTCTTTTTTTTATTTTTATGAAAAATAGGCTTACGTTTAACCTCAATCTTGCCCGATGGAAGGCGAAGATGAGTCCTAGGATGGTACACGCTTGCCTAGATGTCTGTTCACTTATTCTTATTCTCCTCCGTTTAGTGTAGTTAATAAATAAAGTTTCCAAAAGTAACTCGAGTTTCTCATGACGCTCATTTAACCCTTAAGAAAAAAATCTTTTCGAAGGAGCAATATTAGATGATTTTAAAAATAATTTTAATGAATTAATTAAAGTGATTTTTTGATATGAGTCTATTCAAATTAGCATATAAGTAACATAATTATATACGTAGTATAATATAATTGTGATAGAGGCATTTGAAGACCGCCGAATCGCTTGTCCTTGACATGTCGGGTGTAAAGCACTATCACGTCGCTTCGTGCCATACTTAAGGTTGCATTTTTAGTGTTACCGGCACCAGGGTTAGCAACCTAAAGTTGCTCCTGTGCTGTGACAGCCCTGAAGCTCTTGGCCTTAACCTTATAATAACTGTGTAAAAATAATTAAGTTTATTATAACAGTTATTAAATTTAAGACCAATTGTTCTGTGATTACCTATGAGCACTACGTTGTACGACTCATTGTCCTCTTGACTTGTGTACTTTACTTTATTACGAAATAACAATGTTTTATTTAGTTAATAATTATATACGATGTTTCGAAAAGTATTAATCTATACTAATATGTAAAATTGTTCATGTTTGTCTTGATGTGTATTTAACTCAAAGGAAATTCTACGGATTTTAATGCAACTTTTTTTTTAAATCTTCCTCATGATTCCATAAGTATTTTATCCTACATAGAATGGGGATAATGAATGAGAAAGTTTTTACGTTTGCCGTTCAATAACGACCGTGTGATGTAGGAATATCCACCCGAACCAACCGTTTGACGAAATACCACAGGCTAGGCTGATTATAGTATTTTTCAGAATAAGCTGCAAGAAATATAGTAACGAAGTGTAATACTACAAAAATAATATGTTTTTTATAAAAAAAGCAAAAAAATAAATGTTACTTATTTTTATAGTTATTGAGGGATTTATTATTAGCTAGTGGTCTCCTGATGGTGATGGTGATTACCGACGAACATTTGCAACACCAGAGAAGCTGCAGGCGTTATCGGCCTTTAAAGATTGTTGGAGAGGAAGGGAGAGGGGGAGGGGAGGAGAGAGCTTCCGGTTACCACATTCACCGAACGAAATGCAGAAGCTCAAGCACAATATGGCTTATACTTTACTGATCTAACACCGTTTTCTGCAGCTCACCTGTTCCCATATAATTTACGCCGAGATCTCAGTTGCTCGCCATACAATTGTGTCAAATACCAGTGATGGTTTGTAGTGATCCCCTTACTCGTTTGCTCAACTTTTATAAGAAGGCTCACACCCCCTCCCTATTCCCCTCCTCTTCCCTCTCATCTCCCAAATATCCTTAAAGACCAGCAACGCACCTGCAGCATCTATGGTGTTGCAGATGTACTTGGGCGACGGTAATCACTTACCATCAGGTGAACCGCTAGCTCGTTTGCCGTCTTTTCCATAAAAAAAAAAAGAAGAAAATACGTTTTCACTTTTCGAATCCACTGCCGCATACAGTTAATTATTTATGAAATTTACGTCTGACATGGGCATCGGTTCGCTTTGTTCTGTTTTTAGTTTCTTCTTAAATTTCAATTAAATGGCCTGTACAAGTTTTTGAATAATTTGTAGTCTGTCGGTTTATTTCTTGACGTGTTGAAGCGATAAAAATCCCATCCACATTTCTTTTAACCATTCACGTGCTATAACAATAGTGTTAAGGCACGTGAATATTTAGAAACATTGGGGTAAACTAGTAACGTGATTTCCTTGTGAAAACGCTGTCATTACAAAATATAAGGTTTACCTTTGAACATATAACCTATACATATAAATAAAATGGAAGTGTCTGTGATTACGAAATGTTTTTTTTTTTGTTTTTTAGCTCATGTGATTATCTGCACGGTACCAAAACGGCAATTAGAAGGTAGAGGACTGTGTTCGTAGTAATTTAGGCTACTTTTAACCCAGGAAATATTTTTTTTTATTTTAATTATTAGGGGCGTAATCTTTGACACTTTGCAACTTCCTGTAAAATATTTGAGAGAGTTTTGAAGCGTATTTCACGTTCTCGAACTAATTTGTTATTTTGTTATTATTTCTCGGATATGCCGGTGTGATCACGATGTTTTCCTTTACCACCGAGCACGTGGTAAAATCGGCCCTTAAAAATCGCTATAAACAATTTTAGTGGTGCCGGCGCCGGTAATCGAAGTCAGGTCAGTAGAGTACTATTAAAATTAAAGCGAGCGCCCTGATCACAAGGCCTCCAGTCCAAATTCCTGTACTAAACTAAACAACAAAGTCGTTCTTATCACGCAGGGAAATGATGGCTTATGAAAATGTATATTTAAGTTAAGGTAAATGTTTTTTGCGTGATAATATACTTCACCTGATGGTTACTACACGCCATCATTTTTTAAAGGATGGCCAGATTAAATAAAACAAAAAATTAAGCACCTTGATCTTATAAATAACATTAACATGGCGAATGCACATGTTACTTATGCACAGTTTTTATTAAAATCTGCTACATATATGATTGCCTCTGTAACCGGTTCGGCCGGAATCTCCATGTTGGTTTCCACTACTTAGTGTAAATATAAACACTGCATCATTGTTTGTTTCACATTTTAGTTAACGATCCGTTCATTGTTTAATTATTACTTTCATTATGAGTTATCGTGAGACACATTCGAATAACTTTTAAAGAATATCTGATTGATTATTTTGTTATTTATTTTCGATATCTATGTATATTCCTTCATACACAAGTGACAGTATGTAACGGTGAATATACCGTATTTTTCTTTAAATTATAACCTCACATGCAAATGTTACACTACTTTGGTTAACAAATGAGGCAATGGCGATCAACTGGTGACTAATTTGATGAACCTAAAATCCTTCAAGATATTTAATGCCTTTTTTGCGCTTTCTTGGACAAACCTATGTTTAACGCTGAACTGAAATAAGGACGGTGAAGAAGATGAAGAACTATCACACTATAACACAGCACTAATGTCACCTTAATTAATGATGGTTGAAGGACGGAGAAAGATCTTACTTGAGCTTTAAGGAAGGAAAACAAGAGTTGTTTTTCTATTTACATTAGTTTCCTTAAGTCTTCTGTGCTTCAAATGACTAATTAAATAAACTTCAAGGGTTCAAAAGTGGTTAAGTCGAAGGACGATAAGGATAAAACTAGCCGGAGCCGCTCGAGAACAAATTCTCAAAAAAATACTTTTTTTCATTTCTTCGTTGTAATATCTCATAATGCCAACGCTTACAGCTGCAGAGCCTTTAATTATTTGAGTTAGTTTTATAGAGTTTTATATCGTATCCAAAGAGCAAACACGTGGTCTTGTACGTGGTAGAGTCAAGCGGCGGCTTTCGCTGCTGCTCGAATGGGCCGGCTCGACCGGGTTGGTACCACGGCCTCGCAGAATACCGACGTGAAGTAGAGGCATCTTGTGCTTCTGCGTTTCGTTCGGTGAGTGAGGTAACCGGAGGCCCACTCCCTCTCCCTCTCCCTGTTCCCCTCCTCTTCCCTCCCATCTCCCAAATATCCTTAAAGACCGACAACGCACCTGCAGCATCTATGGTGTTGCATATGTACGTGGGCGACGGTAATCACTTACCATCAGGTGAACCGCTTGCTCGTTTGCCGTCTTCTCAACAGCTACTTGATAACATTACGTAGAATTAGAAACTTATGACATCTTAGTTAGAGCATCGCCTAAAAAGCATTGCATCACGTTTTCGCGACGTAAGTTAGAGATCATACGTACTCTATATTTGGTAGTACTGTAAATTTAGACCAACCAATACGGGGCATAGTCATGCGATCTGCTGATAAAAGAAAATACTAACGTTTATTATATTCAATATTGGTTACTTCACAAGTTGTTTTCCTCTATACGTAATATATGTGCATATGTCGCTACAATAATTTATAATTATATAAAACCTGATCGTTATTCCTTACAGGCCCGGCTTTCACTTTAAGGTACTATGTTTTGTTTATATAATGTATCTATGAAGTACCTGAACTACCTGTGTTTGATAAACGGTGTTGGTATCCCTAAAATACAATAAAATACATTCTGATTTATCACGTGTTCCGCAGTAAAGAAAAACGTGATCAAAAAGTAAAGTTCTCGCCTCTATTAACATATCAAGGAGCCAAGCTTTTCGCCTTGCCTTGAAATTCGTAAAGGCTTCCGACAGATGGCGGGACAACCATCTCGAAAAATACCAGACCAAAATTAACAGACAGCCAGCAACGTCTAAGGTGCGAGGTGTCTGTCTGGTACTGCGACCGCCGATCCGCTTGCCGAACGTGGAGATTATTGCTATTCCTCCCTATGGGAGAGCCATGTCCTATAGTGGACTATTTACAGAATGTTATGGTTACTTTTATTAAAGGGATTTTCTATTTATTTATGCATCCAATAATCAAAATAATTACAAAATTATCCCAGCTCTAGCAAAATATTGCATTAAATTCATACATATAAAAGCTCTCTTAAGCCATATTCACCTTGATCGCAAGCAGTGATACGTACCTATGACTACCTGTTTTCGTATACCTTTTTCATTTTTATTATACATACATACGTATTTTCTATAGTGATTGAAAATTTACGTTAGTATTAACGTGCAAGACATACATTTATATTATATTACATTGCATACCTATATTCTAAGAAATTTAACTGTCTGATAACAAATCTTGTGCAACGGTGCTTTGCAACTAAACAAAATAATTCTAGGAGACACTAGCACGTGGCACATTTACTAATCTATATTCGTGGTAGCCTAGCACTTTACTTTCATAGAGCGCGCGTGACCTGGGTTCGAGCCCCGGTGCCGGCACCGCTAAAATTGTTAATAGCGATTTTAAGTGCTGTATTTACCACGTGGTGAAGTCACCATCGAGGTAAAGGAAAACGTGATGTAACCTGCATGTCTGAGAAATACTAAAAGGTATTATTTCGAAGATATCCAACCCGCACTGGCAGCAGAGTGGCAGGCCCCTTCCGGCTCCAAAATCCCCTCAGATATTTGAGAAGGAGGCCTTAGCCCAGCAATGGGGACTTCCAGGCTACTTTACTAATCTACGTTCTGTTTGCCCGCTTTACATTAAGTCTTCGCATTCTGGGACACAGGGCAAGTTAGTTAAAGTTGCCCCGTCGCCGTCGTCGCACTGCTATCGCGGTTCGTTGTTTTGTAATGAATTGAAGTGAAACCGTTACTATACGAGGTCGTGGCCGTTTAGTACGCTTCGACAAGTTTCTATTAAGTTTGAAAATAGTAAAATTGTGTTTTTGAACGATAAACAACTGTTACTAAACTATTAGTTATTCTGTGCCATTACGCAGTTTTAAATCGTCATAAGTGCGTATTTCGTAAAGATATCGTTTTATCTATAATCGTTTTATATGTGAGATAATTAGCATCCGTAACTCCAACACATTATCTGCTTAATATGTTGCTTTATCCATTTCTGCAGTGTAACAACTGTTTTGTTCCGGTTTGAAAGGTACAGAGTGCAATTATAATTATTATGCTATGTGGTATTTTCAGTGAATACAACGCACCTGTAACCTTCTTCGATTGAAGTCATGTGCAGGTGTCCATGGGCTGCAGTCGCGACTTACAGTCAGGTAGAATGTTAGCTTGTTTGTCATCCTTATCCAGAAAAAGTGCTTTAAGTGTACGCACGTACAGATGCACTCACTTTTCTGTAAAAGTTTCTTCACTGTAAAAGTCCACTGCTGGCACCTTATCCGCTTTATCACACAAAATTACATGAAGTCACTCCTCGATAAAATCATACGGTGTTTTTTTTCACACCCAAGGCATCGTTTAGTGTATTGGTAACCATGTCCTGGATAAACTAAACCAAAATAAAAAAAATATTAATCTACGGGTTTAAAAGGGAATGTTATCACACGTAATGTTTCTGCCATAGCGGTTAAGGCCCCTGAACAAAGGACATTGATATGGTAAGCCGTGAAAGCGCCAAACAGAGCCCCCCCAATTACTATTTTTCGGGTTTTCGGGATCAGTATAGTCTGATGCGAATGGATCTTCTGTTACCGTTCGTTCGGTCGGTCGCCAGAACCAGTCCAATAATGAGCCGAGGGTGCACCGCCTGTATATTATACAATAGAATATGTTGACAAGTTTGCGGGTTTAGTTAAAATTGGTAAATAAGGATAATGGATCTATTAATGCCATTACGTTGCTCCGACACACCAATGATTTATTTTGCATGACGGTTAAAATTAGAATGAATCGCATCCCTTATTAAATTATTGGGTCCCATGTCTCTAATTTAACGCAATCTGCAATTCAACGATACTACAAAAAAAAACTCGACAACAAGACGACTTGTTGACATTCAATATCAAGTTGCAACGCAATCGCGTCCACACTCGTTAACAGATCATTAAACTCGGACATCAGCTCTGGAGGAGATGAGAAGATATGTTTGTTGTATTTGCACCGTCTGCGAGAAGTTTTAATCAATTACCTTGTGTAGTTTACAATTAAACGCGTTGTTATGACGCTGTAATGTTTCTTTGCGGTTCGATTCCAAATTTATATCTCTCAACGAACTTGCTTACTAAAGATAGATATTTGTTATAATTTATGTGGGTGAAGATTTTTATATAGCCGAGTGGTTATGGGCTCTACCTCCGAAACAAGAGACTCGAGTTCGGTCCCCTGTGTGGATGGCTCGTACAAATGAATTTTGAACAACTAATCTATGACGACCAGTCCCGGTATCCTAAATAAGCCCTGGTGAAAAGTTAATTAGAAGGATTAAAATGTCTTACTACTATTTTTGTTATTTCTGTTTTTTAATTACTTAAATAGTAAATCATTAAAAAATATTAACTTTTAATATATTACATCTTTATAATAAAGCCTAGTGGTCAGGGCGCTCGATTTAGTTTCATAGAGCGCGAGTGACCTGGGTTCGATCCCCGGTGCTTGCACCACTAAAAGTGTTGATAGCAATTTTAAGTACTATACCACGTGCTCGGGGGTGAAAAAAAACATCGCTGGAGAACCCTCCATGTTACAGAAATAATAAAAATATTAATCTACGGGTTTAAAAGGGAATGTTATCACACGTAATGTTTCTGCCATAGCGGTTAAGGCCCCTGAACAAAGGACATTGATATGGTAAGCCGTGAAAGCGCCAAACAGAGCCCCCCCAATTACTATTTTTCGGGTTTTCGGGATCAGTATAGTCTGATGCGAATGGATCTTCTGTTACCGTTCGTTCGGTCGGTCGCCAGAACCAGTCCAATAATGAGCCGAGGGTGCACCGCCTGTATATTATACAATAGAATATGTTGACAAGTTTGCGGGTTTAGTTAAAATTGGTAAATAAGGATAATGGATCTATTAATGCCATTACGTTGCTCCGACACACCAATGATTTATTTTGCATGACGGTTAAAATTAGAATGAATCGCATCCCTTATTAAATTATTGGGTCCCATGTCTCTAATTTAACGCAATCTGCAATTCAACGATACTACAAAACTCGACAACAAGACGACTTGTTGACATTCAATATCAAGTTGCAACGCAATCGCGTCCACACTCGTTAACAGATCATTAAACTCGGACATCAGCTCTGGAGGAGATGAGAAGATATGTTTGTTGTATTTGCACCGTCTGCGAGAAGTTTTAATCAATTACCTTGTGTAGTTTACAATTAAACGCGTTGTTATGACGCTGTAATGTTTCTTTGCGGTTCGATTCCAAATTTATATCTCTCAACGAACTTGCTTACTAAAGATAGATATTTGTTATAATTTATGTGGGTGAAGATTTTTATATAGCCGAGTGGTTATGGGCTCTACCTCCGAAACAAGAGACTCGAGTTCGGTCCCCTGTGTGGATGGCTCGTACAAATGAATTTTGAACAACTAATCTATGACGACCAGTCCCGGTATCCTAAATAAGCCCTGGTGAAAAGTTAATTAGAAGGATTAAAATGTCTTACTACTATTTTTGTTATTTCTGTTTTTTAATTACTTAAATAGTAAATCATTAAAAAATATTAACTTTTAATATATTACATCTTTATAATAAAGCCTAGTGGTCAGGGCGCTCGATTTAGTTTCATAGAGCGCGAGTGACCTGGGTTCGATCCCCGGTGCTTGCACCACTAAAAGTGTTGATAGCAATTTTAAGTACTATACCACGTGCTCGGGGGTGAAAAAAAACATCGCTGGAGAACCCTCCATGTTACAGAAATAATAAAAAAATATTTCTAGATGTGAAGCCCGCCAACAAGTATTGGAGCAGCGTGGCTGGCCCTTCCCGGCTCCAAAACCCTCTAAAACATTTGGGAAAAAGGCCAGCAGTGGGCACTTACTATATATAAAAGGCGGTCGTCAAATGTATTTTACTATTCAAATTTCCAGAGACATAAAGACTATCTGTTACCTGAACTCCGCAAATGTCAGAAAAATAACAATGTGACGCTTAGAGACAGTGTGCTACTCCTTCAACCCCAAATCAAAAAAAAAAAAAAAAGATGACATGTCTAACGGTCTAACTATGATAATCTAGGATATATTTTGAATTGTATATTGTTATAAAACTTCTTAATATACAGTTCTGGTGCTGAATACAAAAACTCTGGTGTTTCTTGGAATATGCTTAACCGCACTCTTCCTGAGCAACACATTCCAGGAGACTAACCATTTTTGTGTTTGACAATAAGCGCAATTTAGGTTATCGTATCAATATTAAAACGAAACTTAATTGTATAATTATTTTAAATTCTATTACTATAATTTATTAAGCTAAAGCTATCAAAATGAAGAGTCCTTATCATTGTCAGTAGCCAGTGTTTTTCGAAATCGTGTCAACCTTGAGATCGAACAGAAACAATATTACTGCTCTAAAAGGGTTTAAGTAAGGATATATTCATAGACGTCAGCGTAGTTCCCTAAGAAAGTATATTTTCCAAGAATTCAAATTATATTCAGTTTTCCGGCTAAATTTCATCGATATCATAGTAGTAGTTGAGTAACAAACATCCACCTAAACAGACTTTCACGTTAAGATATTAGGAGGAAATTGGTGTAACATCGTATGAATAAAATTGACGCAAACGATGAAGCGAGCGCAGCTATTTATTCAATATTCTAAAACGCAAAGCGGTGGTGGTGTTAGGAATCCAATGACAGATTTTTTATTTCATTTATTCAGAGGCAATAACTTTTTCACGAAACATTTTAAACTTATATAATAGTGTTATACTCATGGTTTAAAATAATGGAAAAATTCGGTAATTGCGTTACTCTGTAAAACCAATTTTATGGTATATGTTAACAAAAGTTTCACTCATCTGTAAAACGAGAAAAACAAAAGAAAAGCCTTTATTTCAGGTCTTTTAATACTACTATTTATGATATAGAGAATATTATATTCAGAAAAAGTACATTAATCATTAATAATATCTCATATTTTCTTAAATGTCCCTCCCGTCAGTCGTGACATCTAGTATACTTCGTCGATAATGTGGCAAAGACAAACTTAAAGAAAAGAGCTGGTACATGAGTGAAGTGTATTTCTTTACATATATATTTTCTAGGTGGTTGGATTCCTTTTTGCGTAGGGGTCCATCAAGATAGGTAGGTATTTCCTATTTCTGACAGATAGACAGACAAGCCTACGTTATTTACGTAATACGTTAACAAAAGTTTAATTTCAAATTGTATAAACAGATTATAATAAGGTTGGAAAAGGTGTTATAGGGTATATTATTATGAAATTTAACCAATAGGCGATATGTACCTATCGCAGCGCGGTTGTATGAAAATTTGTCTGTGTGGGGTATTTACTTATCACGTCGTCCCAAATAAGCTTTGGTGAGAAGCGGGTTGATACGCCTAATATGTCGAGATCTCTGACCACCCCGGTAGTGGGTATTTTTGCATATTAAAATTTCACGATTTTTTTCAATTCAACAAATGATCTACAAGGTTTATCCGTACAATCCATAAAATGACCTTCAAGCGTAGTCGATGGAAAAGGTTTGATTATAAGAAGATTCTTATCAATCATACAGTTTATCATAAATTTATCGTCAGAGTAATATTTGATAGTTATCTGGCAGTAGTTTGTGACTCCTCGTAATACAGAACACATGTGAAATTGTCGCTCTCTTGTAAGTACATTAGCTTTATTTGAGTCCTAGTCGTGTTTTTAGTCATGTTTGGTTACCATATTGTAAAGATTTATATAAAATATTTCGTCGTATAATCATAGGAGAATGAAAATCGATTTAAGGAGTTGATTTTAAAACTCTTTTGTTTCCTTAATTGGTTACAGCCTTAAACATTATTCACGGATAGTCGCGGTTCGTTAGTAATTTTCTACAGTTGTACGTTTATTTTTCTCGTAACATTAACTTATGAATGGGAAATATTTTTAATATTTTCCGTGGTTAGAATTTATTGTTTGTTATTTTGCAAAAACTCATATGCCTTGCTAGTGATCGTAAAAGAATAGTTATGATATCGTATATTATAAATTATATCGATGGTTATAATAGAATATAAGAGGTTTATTTAGGTTTTAAACTGTCCATAGGGTTGCCAACATTTTTTCGTCTGATTATAGTATTTTCAGAATTATCTATAAGAAAAGTATAGTACATTTAAAAGAAATATAGCATTTTATGGAAGAGTTTAAAAAAAGATTAAGCTATTTTTGTGACTTATTTATATGTTTACAAAGTTAGAGATTTGCTTGTTGTTTTTTCGGTGTTATAAGTAGATTGTTCCGTCCAACTGAAATAATATATTATTTTTTCCGTGCATATATTTCTTCTACAGTATATAGTACGCAGACCCGAAAATACAGTACATTAGTATGTAGTACGGTTAGCAGCCCTATCTATTAAAATTCCGTAATACCCATTGATGTATCTATATCGATCGATATATAATTGATCTATCTTTTCGGTAACAGTTGCTTTTCCGATCCTTGTTTTGGATCATATTATTTACTAAATGGAAAACCGCAGGGTTTAGTGTTGCATATGCACCTGACTGCATTACCGTGGGCTCTGGGCTCGAATGCTAGCCGAAGCTAATATTTTTGCAAAAACAAATGTGTTATTTTCGGGTCTGGTCGTGTTGTATTATGTATTGTTCCGTATGTCTCTATCAGTTTATTGTATATTCAAATAAAGTCTTATCTGATAATTTAAACAGTAGTACGTTATGCTTGCTATTACATATTCACTGAAAAATTAAAATCATATATATGTTTATGTCATTTCAGTGCCAATAATTCAACCGACCATGGAGAGCGGAGGGGTAACAGGCGCGTTGCTGTACGCAGTCCTGGCAGCGGTGCTGGGAATGCTGCAATTCGGCTTCAACACGGGAGTGATCAACGCACCCAAACAGTTCATAGAAAATTTTATCAAAGAACAATACGATGTCGCCCCGGATCTCATTTTCGGTGTAATCGTCAGCATCTTCGCTGTTGGCGGTATGATCGGCTGCCCGTTAGCCAGTTGGATCGCTGACAAACGCGGTCGCAGGTTCGCACTACTGTCTAACGCCATTTTCGGCGTGATTGGGGCCCTTTTAATGGGCTTCAGCAAATTGGCATCGTCGGTGGAGATGCTTATCATTGGCAGATTTCTCATTGGAATCAATTGCGGTTTCGCCACGACCGCATCACCCACTTATGTTTCAGAGATAGCGCCGTTAAGGTTGCGCGGTGCATTCGGCACCGTTAACCAATTGGCTGTTGCGTTCGGACTGGTGGGCGGACAGATTTTGGGCATCGACGTCATCTTGGGCAGTGATGATGGTTGGCCACTGTTACTCGGTCTGGCTGTATTACTATCAGCGATTCAATGCATAATGTTACCATTTGCACCGGAATCACCGAGGTATCTCTTGCTAGTGCGAAGAGACGAAGAACAAGCGAGGGAAGCACTAACCAAGATCAGGGGAACTAGTGAAATCGATGAAGAGATAAATGAAATGCACGAGGAAGACAGAGCGGCGAAGCAAGAAGAGAAATTCACTATTGGTGATTTGTTCCGTATAAAGGCTTTGCGAACGCCTCTCATAATTGGCATTGTGATGCACCTGTCACAACAATTGGGCGGTATAAATGCAGTTCTGTACTATTCCTCGACAATATTCGAGAATGCCGGTCTCACAGTCGAGGATGCACGCTTGGCGACAATCGGTGTCGGAAGTATTCTTTTTATAATGGCCTTAGTGTCAATTCCTCTAATGGACCGTCTCGGGAGGCGAACCTTGCAACTCTGGGGTCTTGGAGGTATGGCGGTGGCTTCAGTGCTAATGACGGTTGCCTTCTTCACGTACAAAGATAACTTCACTATGAGCATTTTCGCTGTCATTTTCACACTGTTGTACGTCGCTTTCTTCGGCGTCGGCCCTAGTTCGATCCCTTGGATAATCCTCTCTGAACTGTTCGGCCAGGGTGCAAGGAGCGCCGCTGTTAGTGTAGGAGCAGCTGTTAACTGGTTCGCCAACTTCATAGTCGGTCTCGTATTCATTCCTTTAACGAACGTATTGAATAATTTGGTGTTCTTGCCTTTCACAGTTCTATTGATATTGTTTTATGTGTTTGTCTACTTTAAATTGCCGGAAACAAAGAACAGGACTATTGAAGAAGTCACGGCGATTTTCAAAAAGTAGTTTCTATTCATTTTTCAAAACGACATTCCTTTTTAGATTATTTAATGTCGCAATAAGTTTACAATTGTGATAGTTACTGTATTAACTGCGATGACGTAATTTTTTAGGGTGGTATGGTTTAGCGTTTTATGTGTAAGTTTGGAATCCGAATGCACTTTCGAGAAGTTTTATAATGTGAATTCTATCATCCAACGGTAACAATGTCTGTGCGTTCTATCTTCTTTACACGTGCGTTGCCGTTAGCGCAAAAGCTCATTTAAATACGCGTAAAGAGGACGAACATATGTCATTATACACATTTGTGAACTGAAAAGATCCTCGTCTAATTCGCATAAATTTAGGAAGACTGACCTAATTTACTTTTAACTACACGATATATCTAAAGTACTTATTTCCAGTTAATTTATCTATAATTATACTAATTGATATTCTATGAGCATTAGTCACTGTAAGTCTATGACGGACAAGTAAAAATGACAAAATATTGAAAACGTATATGTGTACGTATAACCTGTACTTTAGATGTAACTTCTTCTTTGATGTCTTTGTTTTGATGCCGTACTTTACGATAATTTTAATTGTTATTTAAGAATTCGAGGACCAATTTTTTATTTATTTTATTTGGTTTTTATTACTTAAGATAATATGGTTCTTGTTTCGATATATGTATTGTTTTATAATGTTTGTTCCAACTTTCCTAATAGTGCCTTAGTATTGTTTACTTATTTATTTTGTTACAGTTTATTTTATTGGTTAAAATATAATCATGTTTAAATATTGAAATTTTCTTTGTTCTCTATGGTAATTTCGGAACTTTTAACAATGTTGTATTCTAACCTTAGATCACTTAACCGTCCTTGTGTACTTTAGTGCCAACTTTAATTGTATAGACTATAAAAATATGTTTTAATGAAATGATCACCCTTGAAAATTATAATATAATACAGGCACAACACCGCTCAAACAAATGAACTAATTACTCCTGTTATATGTCGTCATTCAATTGTTCTTACGAGCCGTGTTGAAGATATAATTATGTTCTTTGTATTATCTATGTATCTGAATGGAACCAAGAGGGAAAATGTCTTTTATCAGGACATCATTTAATAATTTCATTACTTCTTTAATTTTCCTTCTAAAAATTATGCTGCAAACTATATTTTCGGCGCTTGTTGCAAATTAATCAACAGGTACAGAATAATCTTTGTTTTTATTTTCCATTCCCCATTCATACATTCACGTTTAAAAGATGTACAGGCTAGTTTAAGCAACATCACCTTTTTGGAACCATTCATCTTCATATCAGAAATGTCGAACAATCTGCTATCTCTATACTTATTATCCTACACGGAAAATAAAAACATAAATGTTATCATCGTTTGTAGGTGCTCACTCTGCATATAAGTAACTATATAGATCTACCTACACGGGTTCCTATGTTTACTAAGGTCGTTGATAATAAGGCTTTGTAAAAATTATATTGCAGTTGTTCATAGCGCTTGTTATCGCTTTTTAAATTTCGTCACTAGATCTCGACCTGTTGCATGCGTGTCCTTCCCTTGTCGCCACATTTTCAAGTAATATTTCCAGGATATTGCCATCAAAACCACGCTCGGCAAGCGGATTGGCGATCGGAGTACCTTTACCCACCCACTGTAGTGGCTGCTAGTCATCGGTCTGCTTATTTTTGTGGTATTTATCGAGATGATTATGCCGCCAGCTGTCGTTAGCCATTGGGATTATGAAAGCTATTTATTCCCTTACACTTACGAAACCCACGGGAAGAAAGTATCACCGTTTCTGCCGAGCGTACGTTGTCGAGGCCATTTATAGCCTGAGTTGTAGGCCGCGAATATTCCAAGAACCAATACGTTCTATACACACAGCACGCTCGTGGTCTATCCGTTCATTGAGGGCATTTTTCGAAGTATTTAACAGTTATTTACAATGTTGGCAGCACTGTCAGCGAAGTGAATCGAACATTCTATTAATATTATTTATTAGAATGTTTCCTTCTGCAACCCAGTGCAATACTAGTACGATTTTACGGATTTGATATTGGTGAAATTTTATACAATAGTGTGCAGTTTTAGTATGATTAATAATATGAACGCATTATTTACTGCTAAAACTGAGGCTGTAACACTGTAAGGCATGTGCCTTCGTTCACTTTGTGATGATGCAACCCTGTGTATGTAATTATGTAAGACAAAACTATATCAATCCACGATTCTAAAAAGATGAACCCTTTGTTAGGTGTACTGTGTTGGTTGTAGTTTTAAATGTTGGCTTAATCAGAGTGGTTATAATCCTATTAATGAAAATCTGTTCCGCCGATTGAGTATCGTCTGCTATTTCCTGTTGGTGGAATATTGCTCTTTTATTATATTTATTTTACTTTCCCTTATTTGATCGAATTGAGATTTGGAAATATTTTTAATTTATTTCTGGTTTTACTTTAGGTTGGCAGCTTATTTTAATGCAGCATTAACGGTCAAAAGTTAAATTTAAAGATTTATCTAGAAATCTTGAACATTCCCCTGCATTTCAGTATGTATTTTTATTCATATATGTCGATGTCATTAATCTTTTATATTAAACTAATAAATGCATCAGATGAAATTAGCATCATACCCTAATTTAAGGTTAGGTATGATGAACAACATAAATTTGATGAGTTATTTGTGAGATTATTACGCTTGATATTTTTTGCCGCATAATTTTGAATGCTTTCATAGTTAAATTTATCAGAAAATGTTTAATCTAATTGGTAATAATACAATTTACTAGTATTATGTAAATGAAATCTATTTGTTATTGTATTGTACCATATATTTGTAGACATTAAAAGCAATTAAATAATTTAGTTTTTGGCTTTGTTAAGATATTTTATTAATAGTAATAATGTAAATTAATAATATAGTAGAAGTATATTGTTAAATATTTTACAAATAATTTAAGCTGTTGTAAATAGACTAAGGAGCATAATTGTATTTCATACCTTTAATACAACAAAAAAAAACGAATTTATTTCACCTGTTATTATTAAAATATATAGAATCTGTGGGATTTTTTTTAGAGACGAAAAAGGGACAAAATATATGTCTACTAGACCGACCACCCGGTAGTAGTCAAATGTTAGTTTTGCAACTGACTAGCTATAAAGATAATTCAGTTAAGAATGTTGGTTAAATCTTGGAGTTCTATGGTTAATCGTCTCCACAGAGAGCTGCAAACAGCTGCAGAGCTTCGTCTTGCTCCTCCTCTTCCACTTCGCCTTCCAACCAGAATGTCTCCATCGTGCCTTTGCCCTGGAAATGCAATTTATATTTTAAAATTTAATGAGTTAGTTCACCCAAGCCCCATTTGTTGTAAATGGTAAATGGCGGTGAAGGAAAACTTGAAGAAACCTGCAAGTCTGTCTGAAGTGAGGTTTTTTTTTGGTACCAGTGGGGAGAGGTGTGATCTACCTGTCACTGAAGGCAGAGATCACTATTAAGTGCTGCACCGTCTGAAACCTCTCGAATAGAAGATACGCCGTTGGCTTGGAGAAGCCAATGTTCACTAGAGGACTAAAATAGGTTAATGCATAGTAGAGTCAGTACATAATCTTATGTTCTACTTAAGCAGCCACGGTAACAGTAATGGCTGTATATAGGCCTGACCAATCAGGCATTTTTGCTGTCATAACCATATTTGGCAAGCGAGTTTGCGATCTCAGAACCCAGTGGCGTGTTTTCCATATAGGCATAAAGACCGTGCCGTCACTAGCTAATTTGTTAAGAAACAGTGATAACGTTTTTAATGATGCAAATAGTTAGTTTTTTATACCTATCCAGGGTCCTATGCACGCCACTGAGTACCAGATACCTTGAATCTTGGGCAGTGTTGTGTGTTACCGGTTTGCTAAATTTAGGTCGTATATTCTAGATGGTTACACCGCCATTTGTCGGAAACTGAGACTTTTCCGGGTCTTTTCTCTTCTTTTTTTCTAGTTTTACGACCCACGAGATTGGGATGGGGTTGCGTACTCACTACATACATGCAATTATTTATAAAATATTTGTAATATAATATAAAATAGTAACCAAATCATAACACGGCAAATAATTGTTGCCTAAAATGTTTTAATCTAGCATGACTACTAAGTACGTTTAATAAATTATTATAAAATATTTATTTATAAAGAATGCTGTCGAAGTCCGTCAACTTCACAGGAAATGCTTGGCATACTAAGCTTTTATAGTCATTTAAATAAGGTGACACAATTTATTTTATTGTATTGGGGTGAAAAACGAGTTGACAGCCCACCTGATGGTAAGTAGCCACAGGAGTCCCTGGACACGTCCAAAAAAACTTCAATCATAGAACGTTACAGATGCTTTGTCACCCTTGAGGACTAAGATGGAATACCTCGTATCCTGTAATTATACTGGCTCTCTATACCTTTCAAACCGCAACACAACAGTAGTTCCACAGCTGCTCGGCGGCAGAAGAGGGCAACACCAACCCAGACGACTCTTAGAATGAGAAGGCATCTACCAAAATACCAATTTAGTACGTGTAAAGAAATATTAGAACAACCTTACCTTAACTTTAATCAACCCTCTTCGTCTTAGTCGGAATCTACCGGCGGGAAGTTCCGCTGCTGTCTTTGCGGATATCTGAATACGTCCCGGCTGAAAACATTTTAAACGTAATTCACTCATCAACATCAAACAGTATTCTTTATAAGGACGAACCTAACAAGATTAGCAGGTATTGAATATATGTTAAGAAGAAAGTTCACCTCGGATGTAGTCTGCATTCGACTGGCAGTGTTAACTGTGTCCCCAACAAGACAATAGCGGGGCAAGCGACGGCCCAGGACTCCTGCCACGCATGGTCCCGAATGTACACCTGTGACAAAAAAAAATGGATTTATACAATAGCATTTTATTTAGAGGCCTGCCCTAACTTAATCTTTAATTACCTACGTAACTCACAATGATAGTGATCCATAAAGAAGAGAAAGAGAATCATGGATGACGGAGCCGTTAAACAAAGACTTAAAAAAACTAGCCATCACGACCGTGGACCGGGTGGGGTGATCAGCGATCAGACTAATTTATTTTAGTCTCTTAAATCCACTTATTTTTTACAATTTACTTCTAAAGTTTTCATTAAATGTTAAGAAAGTCGCATCTACGCTATATAAGAGGATCTTCTACTTTATCAACCTATGTAAGTCCATTGTTGGACATAGGCACGAAGATTTCACCATTCCATGCTGGATAAACGGATTGAAGAGCTCAGTGGCGGTAACCTTACACCAGCGATGGTGCTCCCCAATCACTAGTCTGGAGTTTGGGTTCGGCATATACGGATGGATTTTCCACCATCATTTAATCGTCAGAACCTCATTCGCTAGTCAGTAGTGTGCAGCGAGATTGTCATATTTTCACTTACACCCATGTTATATACATCTTGAAAGGGGATGATGATGTCCTCATCTCCCCTCCTGGCCGAAAACGACCACGGCGCCATCTTCCGAATGCTACCGGCAGTTATCTGTTACGCAGGAGATATAAAAGTGCCGTAAATGTATGCGCAAACACAGAGGCACTCACTCATCTTTACCTTCCCATATCCATTGTAACGCTAATGCTATAAGATCGGAGGAAGGGTCAGATCCAGAGTCAAAGACACGGGAAGCGAAAAAAATTACTTCCGCCCGGGATGCGAAGCCCCGGTCTTTATAGGGGATATTTTTCATGAGTACGTAGTTCAAAGTAAGAGTACGTGGTTCTAATAACAGTGTTCTACCGATAGTGAGCATGGGCAGCGCGCGGGACACTGCGAGCGCCGCGCTGGCGGCGGACGCGGCGTGCGCCCGGCGCCGCTCCGGCACGCCCGACACCAACATGTACACCGTGCCCACGGTCTCCACCTGAACACAATACATGAAGTATTAGAATCTACTGAAATAAAAGACACAACGTTTATTCGTAGATGCAATACTACAGACTATACAATAGGAAGACCTTCGACTCGGCACTAGTATGACGCTGAACGAAGGGTATCTAACATGCCGCTGTAATGTTCATTCGGTACCTTAAATATACATAAAACTCACGAGTAGAGGCGATGGAAAGAACACAACAACATAACAAACGATGATAATAAAATAATATATATATAAAAATTAACGTAACGTGACGCAATACCCGAACTTATTTGGTATAACCTGAGAGACGGAGTTGACTTAAGGCCAACCATACAAATCGTACATAAGTTTCAACAAACTCTTTGGCACGAGCCCTCCACATAAGGGGTCGAGGGAGACCTTTAATAGAAATATATTTTTTATAACAATTATCGAGCAAAGCCACGCCATCGTACCTCAGCAGTTAGCAATCCCGACCACCGTATCGTGGAATTTATATTTATGCAAAACGCAAATTGGTGTTCTGTTGTTCCATTTGTTTGTGACCGAAAACCAATGGCTTGTGAGTAGTCCAAATTGATCTCTGCCCGAAATCGAACACAGGATCCGTGACTCAACCGCCAGTCGGCGCGATTATATCCTTTCCGTATTTGCAGAAAGCCGATTAAGATCTTGTTGTGAGCTATATTCATACACTATGTTGTACACAACTATTACAATAGTTACGCCATGGCGTTGCAAGATATCTCCGCATCGTTAAGATGTAATGTTGAGAACCAAATACTTACACGCAAACTTTGTCAATGTGAACAGAGTCCAAGGTGCGAGAGGTGAGACCGCTATCATCATATCACCAGAATTGTTCAGTGATGACAATTTTGTGCGTCTGATATTTCATAGGCAATTGTCTGCTTGGTTTAGTAGCGCTGTCGTGAGCAATAAAGTAAAGGAAGAAACAAGGACAAAGTTAAAAAAAACTTAATGTAACATTACATCGACTACCGTGTTCGTTGCTGAGACTTGTGTGATGTCCATGTGTTAGCTTTGCATGTGTGTGTAAGTAGCATTTGTTTAACATTAACTTACCTTATAAACGCGATGCGTGTCGAGAAGTCTATCAATCCTGGAGTACACGTCGTTCATGTAGGCCACGGTCTGCATGACGTCGGCGCGGGTGCCCGCCTCCATCAGCTGCACTCCGCAGAACATTATCGTCACTGATTCGAAGGCCTGGAACGTGGTATCTTAATTTAAAATGTTTTTTTTGTAACTTTAAGACAAGCCACTACAACATTTATAATTAAGAAATAAAAAGAATTTTAGGTTTATTTTTTCTTGTTGGATTCAAAGAGATTTTCACCTACATTTACATTACCTGAGCTGCATTTACTGCAAAACATGGCTCTCCATTCGATTCCATGTCCACGTAAGTAATGAGTAAAGGTTATGGTATTATTTCTTCTGTAATCGCGTATACAAATTGAACTATAACTAAGTTTACGGAATTTATCATGTTCAATTGTAACTTTTTTTCTTCCCGACGTTTCGGGTGCTTTAAAATATCATTCGCAATCAGCATTCCGTAAAATAAGTTTAATTTCAAGAGTTTTCTTTTTCGGGGGTTATAGGTAAAGGTAAAGTTTTAGGGGGCGAGGATTTATTATATATGTAGTTCAATTTTTAACGCAAAGATTGGAAATCCAGCAAAACCCTGGCGCAGCTAACAAGAAAATACCTGATTTACGTAGTAATTATTCTTACCTGACAGGCCGCCATTGGGTCCTTTCCAGATCTTAAATGATCGGCAATTGCTTTTGGTATCATAGAGTAAAGAAGTTGGTCACCTCTCTTCTTCCACTGATCTAGGAGTCTACATGATTTTTCGAGAGACAAACTCCTACTTTCTGCCTTTTCGAATAACAGTTCCAATCGAGAGAGATGCTGCCAGCCATGGAGCAGCATTTCTTTGGACAGTCCGTGTCCGTTCAAGTCCGCTAGGTATAAACCCGCTTGTCTCAATTCGTCTAAATCGTTAAATCTGAAATTTTTGTAATTATATTAAACTTTAATTTTTATATCATCACCATCCCACTTGTGAAGTGTGGCGATTGTGGTGAATTCACCTGTTGGGAGAGGCCTACGTCTCGTAATATCGTATTGGCAGGCTGATGGAGAAGACCCTTGTACTAATACTATGTTTTAATGTTTTCATGCCTTTTTGTATGTACATAAATAAATAAAAAAAAAGAAGAGCCTAATCCACGTGTATGTATCTTAAACTCTATTTTTTTAAGAAAATATCTGTAATGATCTGTATCTGTGGATGATAAAAACGTAGTAAGTGATTTAGGATACAAAGTTAAGTGAAAAAAAATTTTGTTAATAGGTTTCGTTATTCTCGTCTAGAAAGTGCTACATACATATACATGTAATAAAACTGTTGTTAAGTAGTTTCTGTGATTCGAATAATTTTGTGAATAAAAAGTGCAGGAGAAATATTATAATTACGTGCTTGCAAAGTTTTAACATATTTTAATAATGAATATTGATAAACACGTGTAATAATTGTAATTTCCGTTTTTTTAATGTAGATAATTTGACCTATCCGGCAAACATGTATGAACTAGAGAGAATTAAGAATGTTTTTCATCTACAGCATGCACCGTGTCAGCGAATAAATATATTACTATTAATACTACGACACCTATAAGCATATAATATAACCATCATCATCATTATTTCAGCCTCCTACAAGTCCACTGCTGAACATAGGCCTCCCCCAAAGATTGCCATAAAGCTCGGTCCTGAGCCACCTGCACTTCTACCTGACTACCGCAACATTGCGCAGGGCGTCACTCAATCTTGTTGGAGGTCGTCCCACACTGCGTTTGCCTCTACGTGGCACGAGATAATATAACCCCCTAAAATAATTCTTTAACTAATGTTTTGACATATATAAATTATAAATATATCTAAAATAAATGGTTCTTTTCTTCCCACGGTAGTCGAGCGACTGGAAAATGGCATGAACATTTAGACTTCAACTAATAACGAAATAATTGTATCAGATATGCCTACTCTAGAATATAAGGTGACGAATGAAACAGCAACCAAGGAACGGGATGACTGATACTCTGATCGCCAATCCGTCTTGCAATCCAGGCGCCATGATTGAAATGTTTAATGAAAGGCACGGTCAGTTAGAAGATGATATTCTAATCAAAATATCGTATACACTAACATAGGGCTGCAAAGGAAGATGAGTGCATCAATTTCTTCTAACAGGTAGATTGGTCCTTTGAGCAGGATTGAGCGAGCTCCTTGTGAGCCACGGCGTGCATCGTTAACACATCGAGCTTTCCACCGCATCAGCTCTAGTTCGAACAGCATGGTCTGCATGCAAACTACCTGTAAATTAATCGTTTTGTTATAACACTAACATTTAATCATAAAAACTATGATGGGTTTCCGGGAGCCACGTGTCGTCCCTTCCTCCGCAGTCCTTATCCCCGGACAGGTGGCTTGTCTAGAAACCGAGTTTGGTGCCGGAGATTGCGATGAGGTTTTAACGACTTATATCCACATCTATATACACTCTTAGTTATTTCTTACGACACCAATATACTCTCTTAGCTATTTCTTACGTCATCCGCGAGAAGGAAGTGGGGTCAGAACCTTATGCCGCTCCTCCCCGGTAAAAACAAATCCGTTAATTTTCAATCCATCTTTAATCCCTGGCTTAAATTGGATTTTTGGATTATTTACGATTCAATAACGTTGAAATAAATATAATAAATGTATGGAACCTTGTTTCTAATATAATATAACCGGAAATCAGCGTTACCTTATCCCACGTGAAAGATATTTTCGGTTTCCTAAGACGGAGGATTTCGCAGACGGGCGATTTCATTATCCGGTTGCAAGGTCCACCCCATGCTGCTGTTAACTGAAACATTAGTTCGTAAATTGAAACGGACAAAAACATCTTTAGTTTTACATACACTTATCAAAGGATCAGAATACATTTTCTGGAAAATAGTAAACTTTCTAGATCAAAATGATTGTAAAATTTTTGAATAGTGAAAGTGTCTAATTGAACCTAACTTCTCCTAACATTCCAGAGGAAGTAAGTTGTTTGAAGGACGTTTGAAGCTCGGACTTTAATTAATTCTTGTACGGAAAATAGTTTCGTTTGAAAATAGTAGAGTATTCGTTTGCATTATGTAAAGTTTAGTTTTTTTTTGTTAATAATTAATCCACTAGCTACTAAAGCCTTTGTCCAGCAGTGGGACAATTAATGGCTCGGTCTCAATATTTGCCAGGGTTTTTGGAACCGGAAAGGGTCCATCACACTGTTTCAGTAGGGGTTGACAGTCTCCACATATTATCTTCGAAGTTATATGTTTTTCATCATATCAAATCAGGAATGTTTCTTTCACCGACGAGCACGAGTTGTTGTAATTAATATTGCAAATAACAATTTTAATACTGGCAGCACTTAGATTAACCTGGGTTAGCCAGGTTAGTGGCGTATTTATTAGGCGCCAATAGTCCAACGGTTTGGGGTGCGGACTGTGAAATAACATCGCGGGATCAAACTCGCCATTCTACTATTGTCGTGAACCACTTCATATACAAACTTTTGGAATAATTAACAGTTGTTCGTTTTTCTAAAAATAAAACTATGCAATTAAAGCGAGGAAAAAAAAGGACCAAGAAAATCAGAACATTTCCAAACACTATATATACAAGATGTGATTACATTATTAAATACCTTTTCTCCCGCTAGAAGTATTTTCATTTTCCGGTCCAGAAGTACACCAAAAGGAAAGAGTTGTAGCAGTAACGATGCTGGAACAGCCGGCAGAAAACACGGCAACGATTTTCGCAGCATTAGAGATTGTACCTTAAAATTAAATATCGGTATATGGTACGCCATACGAAAGCGGCGAAACAATATAAATCTGCTCATGGCAAACTCCGGGAGCAAACCCGGCGACGAGGCTTGCATTTCCCGGAGAGGCGAAACATTTTTCGGACCCTTTTCCCTTTACCTTTGTCAAATGGACACTCGTAATAATATCTACCTAACTGACAGTAAATGTAAAAATGGTAAAGAAGTCAGGGCCCGAGCCCATATTTGAGGTAAAAAGCCATTAATTTAAAACTTCTTGAATTGACTGAAAATTAAAGGAATTGCAATAAGTATAGAAAAGGTTCAAAAATCGTACCCAGTTTTAAAGTACATTCTACTTTCTTTTATCTAAAAATAGTTTTCCGCTTCTGTTAAATCGTTTTTTGTTTTTTAAGTTCTATTAAGAAACGAACCATAGATTTGCCTAAAAGTCAATTATGTGTTTCACCAATTTGTGCCTGTTCTAACGTGATGAACCGGTGGCTGTTCGGGGAGCGGGGTGCGTGGTGCAGGCGCGCGGCTACTAAACAGATAAATAGACTAAATTCTAATTCTAAATTATCACTAAATCACTTAATCGTTTAGTTGTCTACTTATCTAGCTTCCCGATATAACGCTTATGCGAAAAATCATGAAGAACGACTCTTCTACAGATAACTATACTCGAAAAACCAATCATTTGTGTGTTACATAAATTATTATATGTTGATAAATATTGACTCTCATTGGGATTCGAACACAGGACATATTGCTCGTAAGTCAGGTACGCTAACCACTAAGTCGCGTGGTCGTAAAGCATTATTAATCTGTAGATCGGTTCGTGGATCCGGCCACCCGACAAACAACGCTCTACACCTGCCCATTGAATAAAGCCATAAAACTGCCCGTTTTAGATTGGAACGTTTCATTGATAATTTAAATTGGCCATTGTATCAATAGGGGTATCGTATTGTTTAGATCAAGAATAAATTTATTGACTAATAAAATCGTATTGCACATTTAAATTAGATGTGTTTGAAAGGGTAACTAGTCCGAGAAACAATTCCGGCAACGCTATATAGCTCTTGTTAAAATTCGTGTCTATTATTAACTTAGTTAAGACTATAAACTAAACGGATTTTTCTCCTAATACTAACTTGACCTGCACGTGCTTCACCCAGCCAGTCAACAAACGAGGTTCTGGTGACTCTTTGATGACGGAATATCTATCAGAAATAGGCGAACTCAAATCCCATAGACTAGTGATGGGGAGCAGCATCTCTAGTGTGGCGGTACCGGTACTACGGTCACTGACCCCGAGTAGTGGGTATGGACAAACCTTCCAAGAAATGTATGCTTGCTGATGTTTTCTTGGAGAGGTCTATATGCAGCAACGCCACTGAATAGGCTAATGAAGAATGATTAAGATATGGTAAATCTGCATCTGATAACTGATACTCTTGAGGGATACAAACAATTGAAATATACGAAATTACACGAATCCCAGGTATTGAAAGCTTGTAATTTATGTCTTCTGGAAGCAGATGGAAAAAACTATTTTAAACAAATTGGTTAAAAAAAATGTTCACTATATTCAAAAAAAAAAATTCCGCGTTTGTTTTTGGCAACGTGCCTTGTGGTGCTGATGTTAGAAAATCTGATACCTTTTTTTTCATTCCATGGGTGTCATAAATGTGGGTAAAGGGAAAAGCTTGAATATCTCATGGCAATATGATGGATTAAACATCAAAAGGTTAGACCTCTTTGGCAGCAGCGTCTAAGTTGTGAGGTTTGGTAATGCGATATTGAAACCGCCTGCTGAGCGTGCCGATAGCTGTTAACGTCTACGACTAGCTGTGGACTATTAGCATACTGACAAAGAGAAGTATTTTTCGGAAACAGTGTAAACTCTGTTTTAAAACATAAAAAGATAAATGTTTTCGGCCACCGACAGATACATATGTAAGTTATGTTATCACTTGGAGATATATTTTAAATAGACCGATAATAATTGTGCACATCATCTAAGTACAAGGCAGCTTGTGCTATAATTATCTTGGCAAGTATAGCGTCCTCCTAACATATGTACATAAAGTTACACAAAGTTTCTATTACATATAGTTAAAACTGTATGTAATAGAAAACATCTTTAGGAAAACATTTATTATTTGATTCTTTACATGAATATTATTTAAAAGACAATTAACGTTTTGTTGCTGCATGGTCTCTAATAACGAATTTTAGTTAATATTTTGAAATTAAAAATAATATATTGTTTCTATGTGTATTCTGAATGTGGGAATCACTCTATATCAAATATTCCTTCAAAACATAACAGTGAGCAGAACAATGGTTTGTTTCTATTTTTATATTTCCAAGTGCTATGTTTTTTAGAATGATAATGATTGTAACCTATTGTCTATTATTTCGGGCTACGAGCTTTGAATTCGAATTTAACTTTTAATAATTATGTGACAACCCTTATAGCGAAACTCTAAATTTTGTTGTTACTTGATGTAGTGCACATTTCATTTCATCATCATCATCATCATCATCATTTGAGCCTATCAGAAGTCCACTGCTGAACATAGGCCTCCCCCAAAGATTGCCACGAAGCTCGGTCCTGAGCCACCTGCATCCATCGACTTCCCGCAACACTGCGCAGGTCGTCATTTCATTTATGTAACATATATTTTGTTTCACTTGAGGGGCAAGGGTGTTAATCTATCAGTCACTGAAGGCGGTGTCTAGTTGTCCTGTACATTTTCAGCGTTAAGACTCGCGAGAGGGCGGCTCCCAAGTATATATAATGTACTCGTCACGGTGATCGACAGTGATCCTAACCTCCACACAAAGAATACGATCACTGTCGTTTCAGAAACCCTGAGAAATTAGAGAGTGGGAAAAGCATAGCCGGTAGTGGATGCAGTTCTAGAAAAATAAATTGGAAGTAACAGTAATATTACTTTTGTCTCAAAACATTATCGAAATAATTTTTTACAGTTTTTCGGAGTCTACCTATAGTTTTTTATTCTTTGTTTTGCACCTGCCAATTACCTTTCACCATAACAAGGGTTGACTGGTAGTTAATGCCACTTGCCATTAAGTCCCCCCATTGTAACCTTAAGCTTAAGGTCAACAATAAAGAATAAATAAAATGTTGTATCACGTGCAGTTTTTAATGATGCATTGTTTGATACTGCCACCGTCAATCCGCCTTCGATCGAAATATGTCGCTTTACTCTTTTATGTCTTAAGTTTGAGAATCCATGCTATTGAATGCAATGAAATAAAAAAAAACTTCTGCATAATTGCAGTTAAAACAGATTTTATCTCGAGATGGAATCAATGTTAACTGTAACTCACATAGTCGCTGTTATCAAACTCGAGACGTAGAACGGCCACGTAGTAGTTTCCCTCCATGCTCTCTTTCATGACCGACACCTTCAGTTTTAGCGAGAATATATCTTCAGCTATCTCGTAGAGTTGACCTACAAATATTTAAAAATTTTATATTAGTGCCAATAACTGACAAAGAGCTAACAAAAAAAAAACCCTGTTTTAAGTACAGACTCTGTATTGCGTAACTCACAGATCACATAGACATACACAGAGACATGAAAACAATATACTATTTAAACTAGACAAGTCTCCTCGAGCTACGCACCAGAGCAACGCATTAGACCCTGGAATAATAAAAATATGACAGATTAGGGAAATATTCCATTAGTTAACCTTATGTGTGGAGTTAATCTTGGATGTTTTAATGATTAAGTTGTTTGAAGGTTAATGTTTTGTCATAATCTTTTTTAAACCAATTATTCATTTGAAATAGTTTCGTGTGCTTTACATCAGCCATGGTCACGGGGGACTGAGGTGTTAGAGGTCCAGATGTCATAGTTAACTCTGGCTACCTTCAGCCTTTATTTATTAATTTTGGTCCGATCTACGCAGAATGTGCTTACAGTATCTCGAGGTCGTGCAGTGGTATGCTTGGTTTAATTTTGTTTATTACTGGATCCCAAGCCGGTGGTAGTACCCAACCATCTTCTCCATTGAAATTAGTATGTTTTTTTGTTTCAATTGCCTCGCGAATTATCCTTGGCAGGAATCGGTGTCCTTTTGCGAGGATTTGGTGGTGGACGTTTTAGATTTTCGGTACCTATCTGTACGTTATAAACGTTTTTCTCTGTAACTTGAAAGTCACTTTGTCATTTTATCTATGAACCCCCCGGCGCGCAAGTCCTAATTGCATTTAACTGCTCAAGTTAGAGTAATTGAAAGGGGTGCCTATTAAAAATGGAAGTACGAGTAAATTGGTTGTTAACTCACCCATTAGATAATGTGTGTAGCCAGTCCTACCACTGCTGTAGACTAGTTCAGCACCGTGTCTGTGTGCGCGTGTGAGTTGCATTCTGGGTGAACGCATTCGTGGGAATGTGAAGCGCATGCGCTGATGAATGTTATCCACGGACTGCAGGAACGTGCAGAAGTAGCGGCCGGTGGCGCGGATCATTGTGTCGTATCTGCATTGTGGTTTGTGATATATAATAGATATATAGATGTCGAGGGTATTACGTCATCTTAAAATCATGGCGATGTAAATGTATGTAACCTGATCTACCTTAGTAAGAGAATCTGTGACCCCATTTTATCTCTTTTCATTGTTAAAGTCGACTAAAGGAAAAAATCTTAAATATGCCAGACTTGCGTTAAGTATTCAGTCCGGTGATGGCCAGCAGCGTCTATGGTGCGAAGTATTACGATTTACAATGATGATTACGACGAATACTCCCTACGTGAGAAGCCGTTGGCCAGCAGTGGACTACTTACAAGATGTTAAAGAAGAAGAAGAATAATTAAATCTACATTGGTTAGTGGGTGGGTAGAGATTAGCAATAAAACGTGGTGCTGATACTTAAGAACCCAAGCCCATCACCAGATGGAAAGTAGCATCATGTTACATATGGTTTCGACACAATTCACAGAATCGATCGCAGAAGCATCGTTTGCTGAAGATACGGCGAATGAGGTTAGTATTTGTACAGTAGAATGTTTATTCTCTTTACACTAATAATCGATAGATCACAAACCATCTGATTGAAGTTTTAGTGAATTTCAAAATCGAATCTATCGTAAAAATTTTGCTTACCCATAATTACTAAAGAATTTGACAAAGCATCTGCCAAAGAAATGCATAACTTTTTCAGGTGTTCCGAATCGCTCCCTCATTGTATTTAATTTTTCAGCATTCACAAGATTCAGGCTGTTCAATCGAGGTCTGGCCGCTCCAGAACCTCTTCTTCTATATACGTCTAAAGCGACGGTGCAACTAGTCTTCCGAGCCATCTGTATCTTCTCAGAAACCGTGATAACGTTATCAGATTGGGGCGACGTAGGAATGGACTCGACAACACTTTTACTATCTACATCATCATCAACTTCTGTTATTTTCTCTGGAGCTTCTAATACTGTGTGATGTTCTAGGTTTATAGCCAAACTTCTCCTGTTAAGATTTCTGATATTTGCTACACAAAATCCTTCTCCTTCGTTAATCCTTTCTGTTGAAATCGTACTCTTTATTGGAATTCTTATTTCTTCAGTTGAATTATAAGCTGCTATCTCCTTCTTGGTAGCGGCGGCTAATGCATTATTGGCGCTAAAAGGACATTTATAACTTTGATTCCTATTGTCCATGTGGACGGATGTACTTCGCCAATTGGGTTTGGATTTCAGGGAAGTTTTTCTTGTTGCCGGACTGCCTGGTGTTGATGTAGCTGGACTGTTGGGGCCGTTCGCGATCAGCCGGGCCAAAGCGCACGCTATCCGTAGCATGAGTGCATCTGGATATTGCTGTCATGAAAGCGTTTTGAAATTGTTATAGTAAGAAATAATATTCGTTCTTTCTAATGCGTACTTTTATGCATACATTATGTAAATTAGATTACTATTTATTTGTGTATACGAATGTGTTAACATTTTAATTATTTTACTGAAATGTACATGTATATGCAACTGTTACATTATTTTCCACGCCCCGGGTTGGCTGCCAAAAAGTAATAAGTCCGCCATTATTAATATTTTTTATTGGTTATAGGAATAAAGTTTAAATAAATAATAATAATTCGATAAATATTGAGAGTGCCATCCTTATTTATTCATGGTTACTGATATTTAGTTTTGAAAAAGTCTCAAATATCTACGATAAAATTAACTAATTATAAAATTTAATTTATTTTAGAATGTTTATCTAAACCGGTCTGGCAGCTAGAGTGTTACAACATTAGTTGTAATCTATTATTTTATATAGCATACATGTAATACCATTAAATGTTTGGTTAAGGATTCACCAATTTAGAACTATCACCGATTTAGGTACCTGAGTAGCGCTGAATACGGTATTTCTTGCTCCAGACTCACGAAGTATTGTCTCCCATATTTCTTCGCCACATTCTTGCTGACGGAAAAAAAAAAATTATTATTAAATTTAAAGTGATAAATGTCATAACACAGGTAAAGGAAATAAGTGGAAAATTAAATATTTTTAAACTTGCCCTGTGGTGGCGAAGTTGAAATAAACAGGACTACTGAATCTCTTTATCAATTCAGCAGCCAAGAAACCTGCGACAATTTTAGAGAGCAATTTATGCTTTTCTCGTGGGTATAGTATAATTATCGACATAATCGACAATCCGAATAATTTGAAAAGACGTACACATTCATGACAATATGCTATGCAATCAACTTAAATGGGTCTCTCATTTAGATGAGGATTATAACGAAATAGTTTCTTAAACATTGTGGTACTTAAGTATTAATAGCATGCTAATAGCTAATATAGTCCACAAATGTTGTTCATATATAAGCCTCTTACAACGTACCAGTAATAATAGTACCAGCCGGGTATCACACGTCTTGGAATTTAGACGCTTTACTCCGCGCTTTTAGGATTCTTTAGTTTTTTTTTAAACTAAATTCGTAGTTGGAAGCCTTTTTTTTTTGATTGATTTGAATAATTGAGACGATATGCGTTTTTTTTAAATATATGTAAACGGTACGAGCCACATCTTCGTGTTCCAGATTTTTTTGAAATACAAAACAAAGATATTGCGAAATTTTGGTTTCGCGCCAAGACACACAGTGCTAATTTTAGGATTAAGTGAGATCTAAACATTGGCACTAGCTTTTGCTCCCAACTTCGTCCGCATGGTATTCGTCAATCGCAAATCAATGTAAAATTACATTTAATACCATCGTATTTTATTTCAAAGTCTGAGTATGAGTCTTTCATTAAACAGTGTAGTTTCGATAATACAAAAATCGTGTCGTCTGTATTTCCTTTAAGTACACAGATTTAAAACACGGGCATGTTCAAAACCGCAGTTAAGAAGATTAACATTTTCATAATGGTCGTCAACGCAAACAGTCTTTGTCACTTTCAAAGCCGAAAGGCGAATGAAGGTAAAATTTTAAAATTATTTATATTTTGGTTTTCATACTTTATCTATATACCAGATGTGCTTATAATAATACCAACGTATTACAAAAAAGAGTTTTAACTACATAATTCATGAAAACGTAAATGTGTTTTTCCAGCGCGTTTAATCCATACAAAGTCGAGCCGAGCTTCGGCCTCCGTTTTGCCCATTAGTTACGGAGCCCTAAAAGAGAAGTTCAGATTCACTAAGACTTTTAACGCTGCTGAATTTGAAATTTCTATGTCAAGTAATTTCACGGAACAACGGCTGTGACTAGGGACACTTATTCATGTACATGTGATTATTTATTTACATGTATATCTTTCTTATCACCGTCCAGAATATCATGGTACAGGGAATTATAGTCAGGGATTGGATGACGTATGTAAAAAAACATAAAACCTTAAAAGAGGACTTCTTTTTTTAATATGAGATTGTCATATAATTTGTGACGATTATTTCATAGATAGGTAAATAGTAAGAGAGCCTCAATAGCCGAGTGGTTAGAGGATCCGCCTCCGAATCTGAAGAACCGAGTTCGAGGTGATACGACTCTAATAAATGTCTCGATCTTTGACCTTTGGCGATACAGCTAACAGAGTGAAACAAAGTTTAATATGAAAGTATATTTTAGGTATTAATCATAGAAAGGTAGATACATACATACATACATTCATAGATATGTACATATGGTTAAATTATGGTTAATAGTCTATACAGTTAACAGTGTACCTACTTAAATTGTGACCGGAATAATTTAGTTTTGTTACTTAGGGAGTAACATAAGCATGTCATGATGGATTAAAGATTTCGTAACTCCAAACCCTTGTACGTGAGACCTAAAATTTGGCGCCATTGTTATTCCTGATATACACTTGCGAATTACTAATGGCTGTTCAACTCATATTTTAGTCTGTGGTTACGGTGTGCGAATACCGGCGAGGTACGACAAAGAGAAACGATTGGCCAAATAAAAGTTATAAATATATTTACTGTGGTGGCTGTTAATCTATGAAACGTAAATCATGCAAACGTCTGTAAAATATTACCAATATATAAGACCGAAAAGGGGGTCAGATGCAGTTTCAAAGACACTGGACGAACACAACACAACCAGACCCCAAAACCAATAACTTGTGCTGTTGAACTAATATTGACATTGGTTACGATTCGAACCCGGGACCCATGGCTCTGCAATCAGTTACGATAATCACTAAGTCACGCGGTCGTCAAGAAGAATTTCTATTCATTACATTAATTAGTAAACTTTAAATTAGAATACTATGGTATGAAAATCACAAGTTCGGGTTGCGACACTTCTTTAATTAATTTGACTTTACTTTTAAGTGAAAGTTTATTAATACAGCCTACAGATATAAATATAATATAATATAACATATCGGACAATCACACATATCATCCATTCTCAAATTAGGATTCTGTGTCTTGGTAACTGAATGGTGATAAGATAGATAAACATATATTTATATATATCTACGTAGATAAAGCATAATACATACATATATAGGGATCCATGACTCGGGTACAAACATTTATATTCCACATAGAAATGTTCGCCCCCATCGGGATTCGAACCCGCAACTTTCAGCTTCGAAGGCAGGTCACTACAAACTAGGCAAACGGGCCGTCAAAGGAATGGAAATTCGTCGGATATGGAAGTTCCTCACCAATGTGACACACCGGCTACCATACTAAATTGAAGATACTCGTTTGAAAGGTATAGAGAGCCAGTATAATAACGGGCTGTGAAGCAGTCTTCAGGGGTGACAACGCACTTGTAACTTTCTTCGATTGAAACTGACTGTTAGCTCGTCTGTCACCACAATCCAATAAATAAAGCGTCTGGTGCCATTTACAGACACTGCTTCTCAGCACCGCTTTGGGTACTAAATATTTGGCATATATGGGATGGTTGTCCTGCCATCTATCGGAGGCCACATTATTGTCTACCCTTAACTGAAGTAAAGAAGCCTATAAACGTCATCATGCTAGAAAAACACCTCCTGGGCATTTCTCCTCCTTACCACTTGTGGAAAGTGGTCCTTCCCCGGGTCGTTACGACCCGTAAAACTATATATAAATGGATCGTCTACTCAAGATACGTACCACGTTCTCACAGAATACCAGCGTAAAATAACAGAATACTGCTGCTGCATTTCAGAATCCGCGGACCCGATTACTAATAATAAGGTAGATATATGTCCTCAAATGTCCACTTGCTTAATTTTGGAATATGTATAATCGATCACGTCGATCACTCACTACTATAAAATATAAAAACTAAAAGAGAAGTAAGTGTTTTTTTAAAATGAAACTTCTTTGGGCGCGATGGGAGTATAATTAATTTCAAGGTCGAATTTGAGTGCTACGTTTCGGTGAGCTGTGAGTCCATTTTGAATTGGAAGTGAGTAATATGTATTGTTAATTATATTTATTGAATAATTGTTTATAAACTAAGAAGTTATTTTGCTCTTCAATTTGCACCAAAGTAGTCGATGCCATAACAACCACCAGATTTTGACGTGACCATAGTATCATTTGGATACAATTAGAGGGGACCCGTGCATCTCTGTATGTCGCCTACATAGGCATGTATTAACATTGAAGCAGACCCTCACTTGCTTTTGGTTTTGGGAACATTTATCACACCAGGGATATTATCGGAGAAATTTTTTTTTTTACCACATAATTAAAAACTTACATAAATAAACGAAAATTCCAATAGTAAAAAGAAATCTGAATCGGTTTATCAACATTACTTCACAATCTTATACAGAAGCTGGGAGAATCAAAACGATAGTTATATTACGTGTAATAATTTAAGCGCACCTGTAAAAAGTAATTTTACTGGATTGTATTTGAAATAAAGTTTGCGAAACATAGTAATATTTTGAAATAACTGCAATTAGATATTAACAACATTAACATCTGCACCATAGGCACATAGCTATATCATAAACTCACCACAATAAAATGCTGGACACTTTCAAGCAAAAACCCATACACCACCGAAAAAAAAAAAACAAACACGACGGCCATGACTATATTTCGTTTAATCATAATATGTAATAAAGTCAAATAACGCATTTCAAGGTTATCTAAAATTATAATATTTGAGACGTGCAATAATACCGTATGGTGAAAAATTTAATATCGTAAATATATTACAAGATTAGCGGTACATAATTAATATGTAGAGTACGAGTTGCTTTCGAGACTATCGTAAAGAAACTGAATTGGCAAGAGACTTTATAATTCCATAATAAGTTGTCTGTGGTCAGTAATATTAAATATCTGTTGAATATTCCACGTACCCATTGTTTTCCAACACAGAGGTTTGAAAACATATTAAAAGAATTTTTCAATTTCAAATGTTTATAGACTTTTTTTTTTAATCAGGTATACATGCGTATATTTTAACTCGTGGATAGGATCGCTTTCTGCCCTCTGATCTATTTCTGCTTAGAAGTGAAACTAAAGCTGTGTTCCGGTTTGATGTAATTTGTGTAAAGTATTATTACTGGCTGTGAAGCAGTCCGTCCTAGTCCTCAGGTGTGAGAACCTACTTCGCTTGAAGCTGCGCACGGGCTGTAGTATCCAATTACCACCAGGTGTTTGTTGTCCTAGTTCAACAAAATCTAAGCTTCATAATAAACATAAATATTTAAATATATATATATATATAAATTCACATCTGTAATAGACAATTTTTTTTATGGGAAAGGCGGCAAACGAGAAAGCGGTTCATCTGATGGTAAATGATTACCGTCGCCGACGTAACTCTGCAATACTAGAGGTATTTGCAGGTGCGTTGCCGGCCTATAAGGGTGATGGAAGAGAGGATGCGGAGGGGAATGGGGAGGGGGATTCGGCCTCCGGATTCCACACTCACCGGACGAAACGCAGAAGCAAAAGATTGCCTACTTCACGCTGGTATTCTGCGAGGTCGTGGTACCAAACCAGTCATGCCGGCCCTTTCGAGCAGCAGCAAAAGCCGCTGCTTGGCTCTACCAAAATCAGTACTGTTGAACTCATATCGGCAGTTGTAACTGCGAAGGTTATGTTATATCTATTTATTTAAAATTTTTATTGTTCTCGCCTTAACAAGGTAACAAAGGGACTTGATGCCTATTGACATTCTCTGTCAGTGTCGGGTATTGACATGGCACTTAACAACACTTAAAAAACATTAACGAAAAGTGATATATTTGGCGGACATTGTAGTATAGTGGTCACGGCGCTCGCTTTAGTTACATAGTGCCCGTGTGACCTGAGTTCGACACCCGGTGGTGGCACCACAAAATCTATCAATAGCAATTTTAATTTCTGTATTTACCACTTGCTC
The DNA here is from genome assembly GCA_029286595.1 of Bhutanitis thaidina. Taxonomy (NCBI): domain Eukaryota; kingdom Metazoa; phylum Arthropoda; class Insecta; order Lepidoptera; family Papilionidae; genus Bhutanitis; species Bhutanitis thaidina. The sequence continues at coordinate 13,602,714 of JAGSMS010000008.1, read as the reverse complement.
GGCGGAGAAGGAAAGCATCGTGAGGAAACCAGCATGTAAGAAGATATTAAGAAATAATAAAAAATATTATTTCGAGAATATCTGATATGTGCCAACCCGCACTGGAGCAGCGTGGCAGGAAATTCTCGGCTCCAAAACCCGCTCCACAGATTTTTGTGAAGGAGACCTTTGCCCTGCATTGGGCACTTACAGGCTGCTACAGTGACTCAAGAGTATGCGCACATCGAGAGACATTCTTAACTCATCTTCACATTCCCGTATCCGATATTAAGCGATAAAATTTGAGAATGGTCAGATTCAGTGTCCGAGGCACGTAAAACAACACAAGCAAATCCTTAAACCAATTGTTCTACGCAAATATTGACTCGACTCGGACTGGGATGAATACTGGACCTGGATCCATGGTTCAACGTAAACTTTCTCTTAATTATATAAATCTAACATTTTTTTAAGTTGACTGACGAAACCGAAGAAAACAATAAAATAGATCGGCCAATCCGATTCATTAAGAATCGGATTGGCCGATCTCTTACCGTCTTGAGTTTCCGTAAGTCATCCTTGCATACCATGTACGATTAATATAATGTTTTAATTTTAAAATTAAAAAAAAAAAACTTTTTTATGTAATAAATCTTTCTATTTGCTCGCTTGTAAAGCAATTCATGCTCTCCGTGTGCGCGTAAGAGAACTCGCGCGCGTTTGTTTACTTGCGAGGATGTTTGCTTTATATTTTGGCAACATCCTCCAGATTTAGTTATTTGTCGTCGTATAATTATTTTCGTTATAAAGTTCCCAATCCTGACTATGAATAATGTTGGTTCATTTCTGAAATTAATTTATTCAAACTGAAGACCATGAATTAATCATGTTTTAGCCTAATTCTCCCTGCATAAATAAAGTAAATACAATTATAAAAATTCTATAATTTTATGTGCTCATTGTTCAGTCATTGTTCGTCCTCGAAATACGTGGTTGATCCACTTCAACCTTTTTACTCATAATAATATTTTTTTTTTCTTACACTTCATTGCGTATTCCTTTTTTATGAACCTACCTTCTTAGCTTTGTCACACACCATCAAGCTCAAGTTCACCTCATCATTATCGTTAAGTTTAACTGATTCTTTGAACTGTGACGATTTCTCCCGATCTATAGATATCCACTAGACGAAGTAATGGGTAAAGTGAATGTTTTTGAAATACTTTTGCACCCTTTTAAGCATGAAAAAATAACAAATCACAACTTCTATAAAAGCGTTAGCTTTATTTCTAACATTTTAACTTGTTACTTTAGTTTTTCATTGGCGCATCATTACCAGCACATGTTTCGGGAATCTTTACTTTGATACTCTTTACAGAGTTAAAATAAAAATGAAATACCTATTTATTATTTTGTACAAAATATTTTGTCTAAGTTTAGAAAGTCGTAGAACAAATTTAGTATTATTTATTAAAATGAAAAAAGGTATTTTAAATTAGCCCATATACATCCCACGTACAATGTTCAAAATCAAATAAATTTTTTTAGGTATAGTAAGTTACATGTTCGGAATCTTAGGTTCGTTCGTTCGTTCGGTTCAGAACATAAAAGTATAAAAAAAATCTTTATTTCTCACCTCATATGACGTGAAAGTACATCAATGTTAGATATGCTATAACTATTTTAACGACATTGTCATTCGTGGGTTACTGAGGCCGTGTAGGTTCAAAAAGCCGTGTGACAGGTCACCAGTGGTGAGCCTGTTACCGTCTTAGTGTCCAGGCCATCGTTACAAATCATACATAAGTATATTACTCATTGGTACGAGCCCTCCACGTAGGTGATCGAACTCGAGTCTCTTGAGAGATTCCGAGACAGACCATCTAACCACTTGGTAATCGTGGCTCGTCGATTGTGGCCTAAATGTGTATGATTATATAATTTTCAGAATATAAAGAACATTAATATTGTAATAACCACATGAATTTTTGTGATTCTATTCTATAACACATAAACGCAGAGATAAAACTTGTGAATAAGTCACTTGCGCTCCTTTATTAATGTCCGCCTTCATCACGAGAAACTTTAAGATTTAAGATTTATCATTTTTTAATGTTTAATAATAATTTTAAAAATGTTTGTGTTTTGCCGAGCGTGTTGTTAACGGAAAATCCTTCCTAAGTGAGAGATTTACTTCAACAGAACTTTTTTAAATAAATAGTTAATATAACACAGCTTCCATTACTAGGTTTATTTATAAAGCCTTCTAGTGTCACAAGTCAGACAATAGAATTTTAATTGTTTCAAAATCATGTCAAGTGAAGGGTTAATAGATTACTTAATTCTTACATAAAGGGTCTAAAGAGTACAAAGCAAATGCTACTTACCACAATAAAATGCTGCACACTTTCAAGCAGCCAACCATACATTTTATGAACAAAGTATTGAAGATAGTTGTTTATAGTTATAATTTAAAAAGACAAATTCATAGAGCTGAAAATATTTCTTCCGCGTACAACTCTATGACGAAAATATATTCGTGGTTAGTCGTCACGTGCTTCTTTTAAGGCTTTCACGCGGCTACTAAGCTAATGGACAAGGCGCTCGTAGTGATGTTATCTTTACTTGTCTGAACAATTATCGAGGTTAAGCCGTTCGGTCAATTTTTTGATGAGTGATTGCTTCTGTACAATACTCGCGTGCTTTGGTGCTTTGGTGCAACGCTGTCGTGCGTACACACACATGTGTCTGCGGGCGAGAGTCGTTTGTCTGTCTTTAACTCCACACTCCACTTGTGCTTGGTCACCCACCCGGGTTTGCACTGATGTCAGTTCTTTTAACTATCAACAGACAGAGATTTATTCCTTGAAATTAAGAGCAGACAACCTATACGAAAATATGTTTAATGCATAACTGCGTAAGAATCAGCCATCCATGGCTGTTGTAAGAGGCAACTAAGGGAAAGCCTAAATAATTTCACGGCAACCTTTGGAAGAAAACCCGGTGACGAGGAGCCACCCTTACGCTCTATCTTCTGGAGAGGTGAAAAGTGGATTGCAGAAGACGATTTGATTACGCAGAGACGTGCCGAAAGTGAATTAGTAAAAATAAAAAATATTACGTTGAGGACATGTGAATTGCGACGTCCCGCACTAGAGCAACATGGCGGACTCTTTCCAGCTCTAAAACCCTCTGTGATATTTGAGAAAGAGGCTCTTTCCCAGTTGTGGCCGGTTTATTGTTTTTACGAGTAATTATCACAGTTTCCTTCACTGTTTTAATTTGCTCTCGTTTTCTAATTATAATGATTTGAAGACATTCCTTCTTTTATATAATAAAATTTTATCTGAACACGTCTGGCAACTTGTGGCACTACAGGGTAGTTTACTTTAAATTTAATTCAAGACACGTTTTCGCCTTAGGGAAACATAATTGTCTTTCCTCTGTACGACGCACAATTTATAAGCTATAACCAATGGTCCAGTACTGTTTTTATGTAAAACATATGAGAAGCTGCAGAATCTTCAAGATAGATGTGTATTGAGATAAAAACGATAACACTACAATGAGAAAAAATGTTGCGTGAAAAAAAGTTCAATAATCCTTTCAGAGAGCCAAGGACCCACCAATCCCTTAAAAGATTGTTCAAAAGGTAAACTAATTTATCTTTCTAAAGGTAACGTTATTTTGGCAACCTTTTACAACTTAAACTACATTGCGTTAATAAAATATTGTACATTCATATTAAACTTTCGGTAGAGTATTTTGCAAGTTGTTCATTACGACATATTGAGAGTGTTTTTGTTTCTATGTACTTACTTAGGCTTAGTTTCATACCTATCTTATTCCTCGATACCTTTAAGTAACTTGAAGAGGCACACATACAAACATTCCTAGATACTTGGACTCGTATGATTTACCTTTACAAACACAAACAATTTTTTTAAAAATATTTTGGAAACATTATAAACAAAGGTAAATGTATGAATTAGCAAACAGCTGTGCGTTGTAGACATGGAGACTAAATGGAAAGTTATTTGGGATTTGGTGTTTTCATAGTGAACATAAAATTACGAAACTGTCGTTTACTTTTCATATTTTGGGATACACCTAATTCAGCAAAGTGTCCCTGTAACCGAACCGCTATTTTAATAGGATTTATAAAGATTGACACTTTTCCGCGCGAATATCCTACATTAATCCCTATGGAGTTATTACGCTCCAGAAGAAGCATTTTTTTTTAAATATAGGTCCAAAATTTAATTGCAATGTAAGTTACGTGGAACTTTGTTCCCATGAGTTAATAACTAAATCTAATGTCTTTACATGCCTTGTATTTACGTGAAAGCTTGTGATGGTGATACGGTTTATCACAAGACCAATGCTGAAAATAGACCTCCCCCATAGCACGAAGATGAGCCTGTATTCATCAAGTCGATGAATACTGGCTTATCTTCGTGCCTGTCCTGATCGACTCTCCGTCATATATACACATACTGCTTGCTGTATAAGTAAGAGTTTGCCCCTCGATAACTGTTCTTCCCCAACAGTTATCAGTTCGTCGCGCTACGTTGCCCTTACAACTTGCTAATCATTGAGGTCACGTAGGTTTTCTAGATAAAAGCCTATGTAATTAAAATTTCCCACTCCCACCCATATGGCAGCCTAGTGAGAGCTTAGAGCCGTGGTAGCCTAGTGGTCAGGGCGCTCACTTTAGTTTCATAGAGCGTGAGTAACCTGGGTTCGATCCCCGGTGCCGGAAGCACTAAAATTGTTAATAGCAATTTTAAGTGCTGTGTAAATACACGTGCTCAGCGGTGAAGGAAAACATCGTGAGGAAACCTGCATGTCTGAGAAATAATAAAAATATTATTTCGAGGATATGTGAAGCCCGGGCAACCCACACTGGAGCCGCGTGGAGGGCCCTTCCCGGCTCCTAAACCCTCTCTGATACCCGTATTTGAGAAGGAGGCCTTTGCCCAGCAGTGTGCTACTTTACTTTTTTTTTACCCATGTGTCATAAGCCTCCTTTATTGTGAGGGCTTTGAAGCTGGGAATTGTCCGCCCTGCCGCACCGTTGTCGGTTTGCAGATATCATTTGGCATCGGAATATCTTAGACATCGAGGTTTCCTCACTATCTAGGAGGCATATGTCTAGCAGCGGAGTGCTAAAGAGCAGATGATGACAATACTATTTGAAAGAGGCCAGGTAGAACAGGGGCTAAACTATTACTACGACATCAGCCAATATTAGTCCAGTGCTGAACATAGGTCTCTCTCTAAGAAAGCGCCAACAAAAGTCGATACACATTTCCGGGCAGGTTTGCCCACACTCACTTTACTCGGTTGGTGCCGCTGCGGTACCCTCGCACTTGTGATGCTGCTCCCCGTCACCGGTCTGTGGGTTCGTAAAATTTGGAATATTCCACCATCATTCGGTAGCCAGAGCTTAGTTTGTTTTCTGGCAAGATACACCCTGCACCAGTTGCACCTCCAAGTGCCAACCTGGCGTACTTGCAGATTAGTTTTGCTTTTGGAGCAATTGGCATTTGAAATGGGCTGTAGGCTTTTAGCAGTAATCGACATACTCCTCAAAAAAAAGTTAAGGAACATAAATATCCGTTCGAATATAGCAATTAATTGGTTCGACAGTTATTTTAAAAAACGATAACAAAGGGTAGTTTGAAACAAGAGAATGGAGCACAAATTAATTTTATTAAAAAGTCTCTTATCTGTAAAAGTGTTCCTCAAGGCTCAATCTTGGACCCTTTGCTGTTTGTGCTGCACATCGCTCATATTATCAGTAATATACAGTATTATACAGTTGCCGCGCGTGTTGTTAACGGACGATCCTTCCTAAGGGAGAGACTTACTTCAGCAGAACTTAGTTAAATAAGTAGTTAATATGACACAGCTTCCATTACTACGTTTATTTCTAAAGCCTTCTAGTGTCACAAGTCCTCATATCTCAATAGAATTTCAATTATTTTAAAGTTATGACTAGTGAAGGTTACTAAATTACTCAATTCTTACATATAGGGTCTAAAGAGTACAAAGTAAATGCTATTTACAGAATACATCTCTGTTTTTATTTGCCTTATTTATTTCTTATATATCTGTTAGCAATTTTATACAATTACATAACTATTAATCCATTCAATGTACGGACTGATAGGTACCACGAAACCAGCAACATTCACCGCCCTTTTCCGTACAGGAAATAAGCAATCACTTGTTCGTTCTCCTAATGATGTTACTCCTACTAATCCCGATGCGTGGATTAGGGGTCCACCGGAATCCCCAGGACATACTGACACTCTATTGTCGCATCTCCGAGCTAAGCAAAAGGCGGGGACCAATTTATTTAAATAACATTTAGAGATTAGCACTTTTAAAACTTGCAGTGGTTTTTTTAATTTGAGAGTACTTCCGGTTTTTATCTTACCCCCAGGACGAGTAGTACTAGTTATTCCAAAACCAGCGGAGACAGCCTCGTGGCCAAACATTGTCATGTAGTCGACAGCGCTGAGTTTCATGTAGCTTTTCATATTCATAGGAGTTGTTTTTATGAGACCAACGTCATTCTTCATTATTGTGTCGCGAGGTAAGTCTTTGAATAATAATGTATACAACGGATTCGCAATTGTCAACAAAACATCACTAAACGAATCATTCATCCCCGGTGAATTTCGTACATGACCGTACCTTATTACAAGTTTTAATTCGACCAAGCAATGCGCCGCAGTTAACACCCACGTTGACGAAATAGCAGATCCCGTACATAAATGATGGTGCTTAGTAATTGTATTATTTGTTTTATTAGATTTAATAATCGGCGTTTCTATCCGAACAACGTTCGTGTAGTCATCTGGTTTAGAATCGTTTCCACCGAAGATTCGCAATGGCAACTTGTTACCAGAACATTCGATAACGAGATACATTAAAAGCTGCAACATGTTCAACTTACACATGCGGGTACACTAGAACTTGTCTGCGTTAACGAAAGCGTTTCGTATTCGTTTATTTATGTAATCTATGTATGAAAAGTTTTTTCATTTAATGCACATTTGAAGTGTTATATGAAAATAAAATTGAATCGTAAAAATATTTTTTATATCTTTGTAATTTTAAGGTTATATATTAATATATGGAGGTAACTCTTGCGTAGAAACAGCCATTCTTTTTCTTCTCAGCAGAGAAAAGTAGGAACTTTGATGCTGAATTTGGACTTGTTTCTTTTAATATGATTTGTGTGACAACTATCTATTCTCTCTTCTGTACTAATATTATAGAACGCATATTAAAACAGATTGAGTGGGTTTTTGCACAATCAGCATCATAGATTGTTTTATGAAATTACCTTTCTCTAATACTGGCAAGTTTGTTGTTCGATGTTTTGAAATCGTCTTGGAATTTCAGATTCAAATTAATTTCATATTGAAGCTACGATGCTTAAATGCTTTTAAAAATCACAAGTTAGTTAATTTATTTGTTAGCTTTACGGGATGTACGTATAGTGGTGCCGAGATTCCATCTACATATATATAAAAATCAATGTTTCTTTGTTTGTCCCTTATAGAATCGCAACCCATACCGCCCGATTCAGGTCCAGCACAATTAAAAATAAAAAAAACGGTATTAACAAAAATAGTCACTGCCAATCGAGACAGGGTTCAGTTCAGTTTTGCAGTTTGTCATCAAAGGTACAAATGTACGCACAATACATTTTAAGCTTCCTTCGCTTTTTTTTCGAGTTAAAAGAAATGGAACCCTTCAGGCATATTATGATAGTATTATATTACAGATTACATAATTCGTCTTTGTTCTGACGTATCTTCAAATGTGGTTGTTACTTGCAACATAACATACTATATGTCTATAACATGTACTATCGATGTACTGTATACACCACCTTATTACTTCGGTAAATCTTTAACGATTGTTAATTTATATAATCTCACACCAACCCAATAGCAGTGTATTTACTTTTTTGCACACAGTTATACAGTTTTATATTTGGAATCGCATTGCATTGTGGAACGTGAAAGAAATAATTTCTCAATGAAATAAAACTGGAATTGAACATTCGCAACGTACCTACTTATTAACTTTACACGTGTAAAATGGTCCGCTTTATAAACGACAAAATAAATGTTTAGAGAACAGACGTTGCTTATAATTATGTGGTGCTTGGTTTGCTTACTGGTTTAACAGGTGGTGGTGATACCTTCTCTGCCTAGGAGTCGTCTGGGTAGGTACTACAATCTTAGCCATTTCTGCCGACAATACCGCCAGTAGAGCAATTACTGTTGTATCCCGTTGGAAAGGTATAGAGATCCAGTAGAATTATGAGTTGTGAGACATTCCATCTTAGTCCTCAGGGGTGACGCTAAGCTTGTTTTCTTTTGCATAAATAAGTTTCCAGAAATGAGTTTTTCCTTTTTTCGTGTGAAGTGAGTCTTCGGGTTTCTGTTATTTGATACATTGATGTTGAGTATTATCCATCTTCTTTGACATGATATAATTATTATTATCTTACACACGTATTAATATATCCTGCGCATTTCACAACCGTCGACAGTATTCGAAAGCTGTCGTCCTGGTGTCGTAATTGACCAGGAGGACATCATCGTGTTTGTGTGAAAGAAATCATCTAATTGAAAATAATATGCTTTCCCTAATTTAATATTGTTTACAGTTGAAATGTAACTATTATTTACGGATTTTATTAATCCGCCGTATTAACACATACTCTGTGAAAATCTCACCTCTTACGACACCCATGGAAAGATAGGCAGTGGCAGATTCTTACGCCGATACCACACGGCATCCGATACCACACGCCATCCGATGCCACACGGCATCCGATACCACATGGCATCCGATACCACATGGCATCCGATACCACGCAGTACAGGAGATTTGCTTATTTGTTAGTAAAAAAACGTGATACGTGAAGTCTGTCGATCCACATTGGAGTAGTGTAAGAATACTATTCTGCTAATTATGAATAGTTATTTTCTTAGAGCATATTTTATTGCTATTAGTTTCTTCAGAGGCAAAAATTCCTCTCCCGCTTTCAAGTAGTGTTGTTTTTTGTATATTTATCATTTTATATTAAAATACAATGATACATAAGAAACAGCATCCGAAAACCACAAAGCTTTTTGATTAATGATATCCTATTCTACATCGATCAGCCAACAAGGAGCCGATTAAGCTAAAATAACATATTTCTACACAGAAATAATAGCTGCGTTACAAATTTGTTTAACTACTCGTATGTTATCCAATATCTAAAGGCCTGATAAGTTCATTTCTAAATCAGTTATATTAGGGAAGAAAGATTTTAGTTAAGATTTAATATTCTCTGGCGTAATATTATTACGTAACATAATTAATTAGAGGGTTGTTAAATAATCTAGGCACTAAGTGAGTAGCTGTGAGTTGCCCGTAGGTATCGTACAAAGCCGATTTGTACCACTGCACGTGTATGTACAGGATGTTCGTTCCCCCAGATGTTCTATTAAAGAATTGGTCTTTAAGAAAGACATTTAAATTGTGGGAATAAATAAAACTTTGAGTAGTTAAGTTGTCGTAAGTTGCACGGAAGCATAGATCCACAAATACCAAGCCAATGTTTTCTTTCAACCCTTAAATGTCATCTATATCATTTTGCTTCAATTTAATTATTATTATCGTTGGTCAGAACACTAGGTCGGCGATAAGTTTACCACTGTCACATTGGTCCAAGTAGAGCCAAGCGGTGGCTTTTACTGCAGCTCGAATGGGCCGGCTCGATCGGGGTAGTATCCTTCTATCATTCCTCCCATCCCCCAAATATTCTTAAAGGTCGGCTACGCACCTACAGTTCCTCTGGTGTTGCAAATGTACTTGGGCGACGGTAATCATCAAGTGCGCCGCTGGCTGGTTTCCCACTTTTCCATAAAAAGAAGCTCTGATGAGAAGTAGGATGTAAGAAATAAAATAAATGTCTCATGTCAAAACCTCCTTGTTATTATATATCCCATCGTGAGAATTTTACATTTTTTTAGTTAAACCATCACTCTAATAGATCGTGGTAAAGTGCTTTTGCAATTAAGTAAGCTCGTTTAGCTTTTATCAACATCTGACCCTGTTACCGCGTAAAGCTACGTGTTCACGAGGAAGTTTTCTCTATTAATTGGTTCTCTTCAATTTGAACAACTAACTAATTGTAATTAAATAAAATTGGGGTCTAAATGACAATATAACGACTTATTCTATAATAACCTCACAACCTCACCGTCATGCAGTTCATTCTGCTGACTCACATACGAGACTCCGACGATCGTCCAATGACGGGAAGTCCATCCAAATTTCGTCATCATCCTTACAGCCACTCACAAGTCCAGTTTCTGAACATGGGCATCCACAATAATCGCTACAAAGCACGGTCCTGAGCCACCTGCATCCATAGTTTTTCCGCAACATTTTACAGGTCGTCACTCAATCTTGTGGGTGGTCATAACTAAAGGAGCTGTAGTTTCGATGCCGGAATTTAATAATATTTGGGGACACAAATAGAATCCAGGGGGTGTTTCTTTAATACGTTATCAAGATTAAAAAAACAAGCGATTGCGGAGGCGCTGTCTAAACTGTAAAATGAATACGTGAGATATTAATTTATTACGAAAAGAAAATTACTTAACTCTATATGTAGAGACACTCTTGAGTCTGTTGTGTAATTCCGAAACTTTGACATTTGTGAATAAATTTCTATCTCCTATTCGGTTAATATAACGGACGCCGTCAAATGATGTCATGGTACATCAATCAGCATTGTGGCATGATAGTGAACTGAATTGATTCAGTGAAACACATTGAGGCCAATTATTTCTGCGCCCTTCGAAGGACGCTGCGTCCAACGCTGATGATTTGGGTTAATGTCATGTAACATAACTGGAGCAGTTATTTTAAAGAGCAAAGCACTCGCAAAGAGTTATTCTTTTTCTGCTATATTATTATCATAGCTCTTGAACATGGGCCCTCCCTAAAGATTGCCCCAAAGTACGGTTCTGTGCCACGTACATAAATACAGACATATTTAGTACGCAACGCATGTTCTACATAGTTTACGCACAATTACACGTACACACACACACCAATACACATTTAATATTAATATTTTTGTTTATTAATTAATAAGCACCTTTAAACTTAATTATCAGTTATCGCTTTTGTTAGAGAGATATGATTTGTTATATGATCTATATTTAAAAAGAGATTTCAAACTAATGTGTAAGTTAAATCAACATCCTGTAAATTGTCCACTGCAGCATAAAGACCTCTCCCAAAAGTAGGATGATTTGCCATAAACGCTACGCTTGGCATGCGGATTGGTCATCGCAGTACCAAACACCTCGTACCCTCGACGCTGCCCATCATCGATCTGCTTAATTTTGGTCTGGTATTTTTTAGATGAATATCGGTAATACCGGTCGTCTGTCGGTGGCCATTGCGATTTTTAGGGCTATTCCCTTAGTCACCTCGTACCACGGGAAGGGGTGGCAGAGATTCTTACCCCAATACCACATGGCAATATATACAATATATATCAGATGGCAATTTATGAAACTTTTTTCCCTTGTAACCTATATACTTGAACCGTAATTTGATGTATTTTTCACCATTTTGTACAATCTCAGTGTCACGGTGGCATGTATCGGTCAATTACAGGAAGATGTTATTTTTTTTTTAAGTAAGTAAAAAGTATATAGAACGGGTAAATACTTTGACTAACGAACTGAAAATGAAAAACTAAGATAATTACGTACATTATACGAGTATGTAAAATGTGGTCAAGGTACTTTACACATAAAAATAAACAAAACTGTTAAAACAATATTTTAATATACTATTATTATTCGATATTTTGTTATATTAGCGTAATTTCTTGGGTTAAAGGAAAAGCTACTGTATCATTTTATCTAACTTTTCGATCACAATAAGCGTCAAATAATATCTCAACGCAATTTTGTTCGAACAAACCTCTTCCATGTTATACGCCGGCGATCTGTCTGGAACATTGCATGTCCTATTTGATAAATTGCTTTTCGAAATGACAACGGAAGTGATATTAAAACTATTTATCGCGTAAGTATCGGTTCCGGAAAATGAAACCTATTAGGTACGTGCCTACTTATTTATTTTTTGTTTATATTACTTGAGAGAGTCACGTCGAAGTCGATTGGACGAATTGACTAACATTGTATCTCACAGAAAACCACAGCAGCTGGATATATATGTCTTTCCTTAAGGCTATATATGTCTTTCGGTCAGTGATCCCTTAGCATCAGGTTACTGATTTACTCACGTGTCTTTCATCGTCAATAATGTTTACAGTGACATTTTACTATTTCAATGATCGTAGCAATAAGAAGCAGCATTACTAGAGAAAGGTCACCGGCACTAATCTCCAACCGTCAGTGAGTGATACTCACTTTTGTAGGCGCTTTGAAACGCTGACGTTTAGCAATGGGCTTACACTGGCTGATAAAAGGTTTAAATCCCACCACAGTAGGTTTATACACGGAACTTATAGCACCTTCTATTAATACAATACACTTATCACCCTACGCGGTTTAATTAAATAAAAGTGCTCTGTAGTTGATGGAACAGCAAATGTTTGTCCACTTTGACCAGAGGCTCGGATATTAAAACGACGTATGTGTGTGTCCGAGTTTTTCTATTCTGAAATGTATTCCGTATCTTCGCAGGAAACTATATGAATTGTTATCAGCAAACATGGGAGATATTCAAAATGGTTTTTATATATATTTATTATATTAAGAAAATCATTAAATTCCATTTCCAGTAAAAAAGAAACAAAATCTAGAGGATAACTAAAAAAAAATTTCTTTTCGTTCTCTTCTTTATCATCAGCCAGTTTTAGTCCAATGCCCGTCTACCATTTCCATGGAAAAAAAAAGATGTCATCCTATCAGCCTGTAAATAGTCAACTGTATAGCATAGGAGGATTCCTCTACAATAAGGAGGATTTGCCATAATTACAACCGAAATTACCGGTCTGCTTAAATGTGCTCTGGTAATTTTTGTAATGGTCGCCTTTTACGACATACACGGGAGGAGAGTTGATGGCAGATTCTTACGCCAATACTATAGATGAAAGATTTCTCCATACTGATCTCCTCGTATTAGTTATACTGCTCCAAAAGAATAGCCTGTGCGACTCTAGTTCAGCATAACTCGGATATTCCCTTTTTTTCCATCGTCGTTCGCCAAAGCCTGGTATATCAAGTAGCAGGAAGTACCGAGTTTCTATGATATATACCTGTTTCATGAACCAGTAAATTAAAAATGTATTTAAGTAAATAAGAATGTCACCTTTCATGATTATCGATAGAAAGACCTCCTGAAAATTACTCGTAAGCAAAAATCGTAACAACTCAACGTATCTTTCGTTAGGTGAATCAGCTACATTTTCCACAATGATAAAAAAGAAATTCAAATGTAGAGAAAGTGTTTTTATTGGCACGTGCAGAAGTTAACGCGATTACCCGGCTACTTGCCTTTTTTATACGTGTTGGAAATAGTAAACGCAGGGTATGCGCCAAAGGGGGTAACGACGATTTATGTTGTGCTTTGATCGTCTCGTGGTAGTAGAGCCATGGGAATGATCTCGCACAAATCGCACACAGTGTAAGCCACCCTCGGCGATCTTTCCACGGGACTCGTCTTCTCGAACACGGGTGTACCTTCCTACATGGCCTACAATGGGCAATGGACCCGCATCTAGTTCGCAATTCGGAAGCCGTAGGGGTTTGTGAGGCAGCAAACACTCGGAAGCACCAGCCCTCCCAGCCTACAGTGGCCGACCTGGTGTTTGCGTGGTGAGTATAGGCAAATCTCAAGGCTTAGGACGCCAGCTTATGTTGGCACCTGCTCCGTGAGAGATTATTTTACAGGTTCGCCGCCGATGGCGTGATGTTTTTAGTTTCAGAGTGTCAATTACAGATGTGCCTTGCAGAACACAGGCTTGATCTGCACTGATAAACGATGACGACGTTCCCCTGGTCTAGTTGTATAAAAAAAAAAATAAAGCCAGAAACCATGTCAACTGCGCGGTATATTTTACAGCTCTCACGTCTATCCGTGTCGCCAACTGAACAATATTTCAAATTAAGAAGAAGAAGGTATCTTTTTTATCCACACCACTATTCCATATTATCCCAAAAGCTATTACGTCGTAACAGAAATTTGCATTATAAGTCTTTTCTGTTCACGAGATTCATATCTGTGGTAAAGAATAATATCTGCTATATAAAAACTAATTCCAGAGATTTAGCTCATTTGAAAATGTTTGTGGAATCGAATGAATAAAAAAAAATTAACTTCTCGCGTATGTTTTTAGTACCGAAGCTGAAGACATACAAGAGTTGGATACAATATCTTTTTATGTGTACTGCTCTGCTGCGGTATAGTCACTGATCCCTGATGATGATGATGGTGTCCTCCTGTCCGCTTCTTTCTTGGGTACAAATCCCAACCGAAGCCAATATATGTACAAAACACAAATGAAATGAAAGAAAGAAGAAGAAAGAAAAGTATTTTATTCATTGCCACAACTCAAGTGACACATAATTTAACTTTATTAACATAACAAAAAATAATAATATTTTATTGAATTGCAGCAACTAAACGGTATCCGACTCAGCATAATGCTATAGTAATGCTAAAAGAATACTAATTTTACCATATATTTTCGCGAGCTGTCGTCGGACTTTTAGTCATAATATAAACAACAATAAAAAAAATAATAACAATACAAATGACATTAATAAGTAATATTTATATAAAACAATTAAAAGTAAGTTGTTGCACTTAATTTCCGCATCAGCATAGAGTAATACACGTCGGTCGTATGTTGATTGTTGATGTTGTAGGTTAGATATCTTCAATGGACAACTGTTGTACCTGACTTTCTTTAAGTTATCTAAGTTTCCTTCGTATCTTATAACCAAGACTAACAAATTTTAACACGGACCATATAACTATTATTCTAATTGCCATATAAAAGAAGTGACCTATACCTACCAAGGTCTCAAACAATTTCTCCGTCGTGTCTTATCAATAATAATATTTATTAGCCACTTCTTTTGTGATATTTAAAAAAGTAAGTAAGTAGTAAAAAGTAAGTAACCAGTCAAGAAAAATTTCAAATAGATGTTTTTATGAACGGATATTCTCCATTCTTATTTTTCTGGTTCTTTATTTTATTTTGGTATATCCATGATACTATAAAATTCATGCATTGGTCCAACATAACCTGTCCAGCAGATAGGATAAAAACAAAATATGTGTCGGACTTGTTTTGATATAAGCTTATTTAAGTATTTTGTAATGTATAATTTATTCCTCTTCTATTAACGTAGATAATACTAAAAGTACCGTTACAACTAAATTCAGTTATTTTTTTCTAAGATAAAGTAACGCCTAATTCTTCGCAACCCAATGTCAAATATTAACTTAAATTTGTACAAATATATATAATTTAAATAAGAGTTGGTAATCTCTAGTTATCTTCCAAGACCTGAATAGTAGAGAAGATTTTTCTAATAACGCCACGTCAAGTCGTAAAATATATATGTATATATATTACTTAGAAATATCGTTTAATTATTGTGTTAATATTTATTGCATATTTTTGTCAACCATCGGGAGATCAAAATACATAAATAAGTAAGCCAGCCTGACCACAGCATGATTAACAAAAACTGAACTACTAGTAATTTCGCAAAAAATGTATTCTTCCTAAAACAAATTCTCCTATAAAATGCTCTTATAAAGTCTATTTACAGGACAGTCCCGTAATAGCATTCTTCGTTTCTAATAACACAGACTCAGGTTTATTAAAACAGTATATTACTATACTATACTGTCTTAGAAGCCAAAGATAATGTTACTAGTTTTGTACCAACGAGTAGAAATAAATTCTACAGATATCAAGAAAGTAATTTAGCATCTTACCTGGGACGGAATATTTACGGTATGTAACTTAATAACAAATGAATTGATAGTCTACCTTCACATCACCTTCTAAATTAAAGTAGCAGTCGAAAAATATCACACATATGAAGAAATCCCTCTTCTCCATGTAAATACCAATACATGAGTGGGTTTTGAAGCCCGGAAAGTCCCTCCGGAACTTCGGTACGGTTCATAATTCTTTTCTTTTTTTTTTTAAAAAATTCTGGCAATGCATAACTGTATAATATAACATTACTAATATCTCGACGATAATAGTAGACTCGAATCTATGGCGTCAGATTTCGTAATCTGCGCCCTAACCCATTAGGCTATTGTGTTATTACACCCCTAATATGGTACATGCCTTCTTGGGAATATGCTATCTTTATCTCCAAATGCCAACCTCACCTGCACGTGGTGCATCCTGATTGGCAACTGACAACATACAAGATTCTGGCAACCGAATGATGGCGGAAGAACCATCTGATTTTGTGCCGTACCCAAATAGCTCAAACTAGGGGTAAGGGACTCGTTAGTGCAAGGAAGTCGGGCCTGTCCCGACCAACCCGCTTGCCCAGCGTTGTGAGTCTGGGCAAACCTCTCAAGAAATTTATGCCGGCTTTCGCTGGCACTTTCTTGGAGAGGCCTACGTTCAGCAGTGGGCTAATATAGGCTGATGTAAAGTAGTATTTCTCAGGCATGCATATCCTTTCGTCGTTTTTCCTCGCCGTCTTGCACGAAGGGTAGCACTTAAAATTTCAATTAGGAATTTTCGTGTTGTCGACACCGGAAATAGAACCCAGGTCGCTCACGTGTTATGAAATAAAAAAGCGTTGACATTCAACGAAAATAAATGACCAACTGTTGAGCGTTGGCTTCGTTAATTTTTAAGAGCGACGAGCAAATTTTTCTCATCATTATGTCCAGCCGTAAACTTCTCATAACGGTTGCAGTAGCACCAATGTATGTAAGGGTCAATATACCGCGGTGCCTTGTGCTAACTAAGTGGAAAATGTATCCAAATCGAACAGACTAGTGATGGGGAGCAATTTCTCTAGTCACCACTCTCTTCTCACCAACTCGTCTGCCCAGCGTGTTGATCCTGATTTTTCTGTGAGACAAATCTTCTAATCGTGCATTCACGATGCTTTATGTCCTATACCCAACAGTATATTCATACAGGCTGCTAAATAAGAAATTGAAGAAATAAAAGATGTAATTATCTCGACTACTACATGGATTTTCTAAATATTAAGTACACAAATACATCAAACACGCATTAATTATAACATACGCAAATTTGTCGCTTCGGCTGTTTTTGCAATGATAGAGTCAATCAAAATGCGAGTGTACAGAGTACTTATACAAGAGAGATACCTAACTAATTATTTTACTTACGAATTGATATGAATAAATGAAAGATAATTTCGTTTGTCAAGTGTCAATTTTTATTATTTTTTTTTACAATCTTTCATCGTTGCTTAATGAGGTTCCTCTGACGGAGAAGAAACTCCGTCGATATCCATTTCTGATCTTTTTTAATAATTGTAATGCATTCAATGTCTTAAAATAAAAGACAGTTGCCTATGGGACCCCAAAGTACAGTAATTTACGATATTAAAGAATAAGTGCACTGCAAACTCGAGACGACCAGGCTCTATGAGCGAAACCTATTCACACCTCCAAACGAGCTAATAATGATGGTAACCACTCTAGCGCAACCAACTTCAATCAAATCTCAAAGGACTCAGATGGAATACATCGAAGCCTGTAATTGTGCCGACCTCCATACTCTTTAAAACTGAACACAACAATGGTTGCACTGTTGCTTAACGGCAGAAGTAGGCAAGAGGGTGTTACTTACTCAGACTCGGCTATGCTATCTGAAAGGATTAAACAAAGAATAAAAATACGCAAAATGTACCAGAAACACAAGAACTCATGAAATTCAGTCGACTCTGCTTTCTAGGTAGCCTATGCTGGCGCTTAATAATTGGCGCGTGCGATTGTTGACCCAAACATTAAAAAGTGTTCGTTTGGTTGAAAGAATTGGTGCGTTGGTGATCGAGATTGTTATACCACTCTAAATACACATTAGATGCGGCCTAGATATCGCCTGAAAAAAGGGGTGCTCAATCAGGGGCGCATTAACATCAAAATTAATGAAAACGGGTATAAGGGGGAACATACAATCTCTTTCTCCACATTTTCCATGCATGGCAAGCCAGCTTAAATTGGTGCTTCATGGGAAGGGCTGTGTCCAGTAATAGACTTATACTTGCCGATTAAGAAGAAGTTACTTTGATATAAGAAACATATTGAAGCAAATCTTAGTAGGTAGTAAGGACCTAACGCTATTTTAATAGTCTTCTTTTTAAGTTATTATTTAGCTTATTATAATTTTGTGTAGTTTTTATGCGGAAATGTCTAACATAGACCCGCTCTAGTGGGAGCAAGGACAGGTTATGTCGGGCTTGCTACCACCAAAGCCACACGTTGTTCCGCCATCGTTGCATGTCGGCAGTCAAGAACGCTTTCGCACACTCGTCCTTCAAACGCACAGGGGCAACAGACCCCCTGAGTAGACCTCGAGGGCATGGGGATCAGGAAGACGTGCGTTTGTGAACTCCAGCATTCCCAGTACCCCGGGGTCGATCTGGTCTATGACTCATCAGGGAAGAACACCGACTCCTCTCCCCCCGCGTTAATGTGGCATTGGCATGACGACTGTGCTGCTTGAGCAGTGTATCTGACTATTATTTATCTAATCAAGGATCCTGGGTTCTTAGTCAACCATATATTATTGGTTTTCTAATGTGAATATACTCAGGACATAATCACAGAAACTTTCACTATTATTCAATCGCTTCATCTGCTCGAAAATACTGGATACTGGATCTGACTTATAAGAACTCTGTTCTGGCTTTTGTATTTGATTTTTTTAGTAATTATATTTAACGGTCGACAGTTGGTCAGCCCTGTACACCTAGAGTACGGTGCGTGCGGGTCATGTACATACGCGTATTTATTGCTGTCCCAGCGGGAGGCGGCCCATTCGACGCGGCGGGGTCCGCCGCGCTAACCCTTACGGTATCACGCATACATTGCAGTTCAGGTATGTAAGTACATTTTAAAACACGGTTTAATTTACGAACTAGTGATAAGATTTTTTGTTGTTGTATGTGCAATGTAATGATATTAAGTAGATACTAAGAAGTAGAAATCTTCGTGTCTAAATTCCTAGGATTTTTATTATTTCTTTCAATGTGCTTCCTTCTTTATATATCGGGTCAAGCATGTTGAATATTATGATTGCTTGTATCTGCTAAAATGCATATCCTTTGAGAAGAAAGAGTATGATAATGAAAACAATACTTATGTGTGTATAATTATCGAAGTCTAAGCGATTAGTTGAAAAGATTTATATTCAACTTGGCCCCATTTGTCTTTGATACAGGCCTTTAATCTCTTTGACCACGAATCTCAATCATGGGTCGGGCCGATGATAACCACGGTTTGCACTAGTCTTCGTTAGAGACTCAATGTGTATGAAATAACGTTTTTAACAGGTCACGTCCTTTGGTACTGTACACAATTTGTAGTCCAACGGGTTCAGATCTGGAGTCACCAGCTCTTATGAAGTCCGGAACATTGTTCTCGAGCAAGGTTTGAGTTGCCGTCGTGCCTTGTGATCAGGAACAGAGTCTTGCAGGAAAGTCCAAGGTACATTTTTGAAAAGTGCATCGCTAAGAGGCAAACCAGCCTTTTGGTAAACTTTGACCGAAGTGTCTACTCCTTTTTCACAAAAAATATGCTACGTGCCTCTTTGGTAGGACACCCAAACCATGATTAATGTAGGATGACGTCTACGTTGAACTTCTCGAACAAGTTGTGAGGCTGGTTTAGAGCTGTTAGTATACACTTTGTAGTTTTTTTGTTGTAGTGCTCTTCGATCGTCAAACTTTTACATCTGTAAAGAGCACATTTCTGTATCTTCCATCAGCGTATGGGGTGAGCAAGCGTTTTGATCGATCCACTCTATTAGCAGCATGGACTGATTTAGTGCATGTCCTGTAAGCTTTAGGTCTTCATTAATAATTCCCCGCAGAGTCCTACCGTTCATTTCACTCGATAATAATTTTTGTTTACGTCTTCCGTTTAGTTGCGTTTTCGTCGAATTCTGGCTTGACGGCATCCACGGCCTGTTTGGTCCCAACAGCACGGGTTCGCTCCGATCTTTTACGGTCTTCGACAGAGGAATTGTTATTGCACCTATTAGTGCTAGTACTTACACAAATAAAACGTAGATTTCGATACCAATCCAGTCATTATCAATCGTAATAAATATATATATATACCTATAAAGTTTCATATATGGCCATAAACAATGTTAAAAATAATGTTTAAAAGTAAGTTTTTCAATTGACTTTAAAAACGGATCTTCAATTCGACTGTTTTTTATGTATGTAAAATGTTACCGATTTTAAAGATTATGTTTATAATGCATCTCATTTAAATGTAAGAAAATATTCCACCTAAAATAGGAAAATAGGGTTGATGATCGGAGTCAAAGTCTTCAAAGTTACAAAATATGATCACAGACTGCAGACTTTCAGATAACGTCTATGTACATTTTGATTTGACAGCCCGAGTATTTCCGCAAAAGAACACCGATTCCTACCAAGTGAGACTATTGAAATTAAAAAAAAACATCTACCTACTAGTTACCTCCTGCTTGAGATCCAGTAATAAATAAAATTCAATCCAAGACCAAGCATACCACTACACGACCTCAAGATACTGTGAGCACATTCGTACTAAAATAATTAGAAAACTGACGGTAGTCGGGTTAACTATAACACCAGGATGTCAAACACCTCTGTCCGCTGAAAAGCATTCGAAACGTCGGTAAATCCGTAAATAGTAGTTTCATTTCAATAGAATAGAAGAGATAATTAACATCAACGAAAAACAAGATTCACACATAACAATTAAGATCAGTTGAAACATTTAATGAATCCATCATTAAGTGTTGCCGAAATCACTATAGGCGAAAGTGGTTAAAGACTGTTACAAATTAGGCGACAAATTGTCGAGTACGCTATTCGGTTGCTAAAATTAATTATCGCGGCACCAATTGCCTCTGTCATCTCTATGCGGACAGATGTCAGTTTATAGGTTGCCTGGGTAAAGGTCAGTGGGACGGCTTCCATTCGGCTGGCTCTACGGGTGACGTCTTTACTGCTCCGCAATTGATTTGTGGGTTTCGATTGTTGCTTTGGAATGTCTTTAATAAATGAGTGTGCTGTACAGTTTTTTTTTTTAATTACTTGAGTGATAAACGAATCAATCGTCTATCTGATGGTAAGAGGCTACTGCAGGCCATTAACTTCATTAACACAACTTCAATAAAAAAGGTAACAGATGCGTTCGCCAGCCTAGCCGGAAGACGGATAGCCTCACAACCTGTAATTATACTGGCTCTCTACGCCCTTCGAAGCGGAACTGTTGATTAGCGGTAGTAATAAATAAGAAAGTAGGTATCTCCCCATACAGCTAATGTTTTATTTAACTTCTTCTAAGGAAAAAATCCTGAGCTAAAAACGCTGATAAAAACCTGTCATACTTTGCATGAAAGCCTTTTCTATCTTCCCCAATTGTCAGAGATTAAAGGATTTCTATTTGACGACACTATAGCAACACAGTTTATACCTCTTCGAGAGTTCGTTAGGTATTAACCAGTGGCGAGTCTCGTCGACGAAGATAGCCGTGAAATTTTAAATTTTACAACAACATTTTTTTTAAGTTTAATGAATTTTTAATAATCAGTTTCTCCTTAATGGGTTTAGTTAGAATTTATCAGAATATTTTGAAGTAGAAATTGTCCTCAATAATTTCGCTTATTCGCTCTTACCTTGATCCCTATGTTTTAGTATCGGAGAAGGATCCCGGAGTTTAAGATATTTAGTTTGATGTTGCTATTAGTGGCGGACCAATTAAACACAAACTTAACTGAAATCTACACTTCTGACCCACTTCGTTATGCAGAGTGAGATCACTTATTAAATTACATGAATATGATGCATAGAAGAACCTGCCAAACTACGTTGTAGCTTCAAATTGAAACCGAATTCTATTACGATTATGCCACGGTTACGCAATAGACCCACCCTCTGCCGATTATTAAACAGGCAGTACACAGCACGTTCTACTAAGTCTAACGTAAACTTGGAGCGTAAAGATATTGCATTTCGTACGGTTGAGACATTCAACTTTAAGGAATATTAAATAATAAGCGTACACGTCCATAGGGATGTCTATCCCTATGGACGTGGGATATACGTACCCTACACACAGGAACCTGGGGTGAGGACGACTCAGCTATCGAGGTTTTGGGCTACATCACCCTGAATAATTTTAGATTATTCCTCCATCTATCAGGAGCTACGAGATTTTTTTAAGAATTTCCCTTAGTCGACATTTACGATACCCACGCGATTAGATGGGGTGGCAGATTATTTAAGGCCGCCACCGCACTGGATCCATCCCTGATTAATCTTAATACTTTGCAATAGCAATTCTTGTATATTTATTTATTTATTATATTATAAATCTAAGTTGAGAGTGAGCGGCGCGGAGGGCAGTAGGTATGTATCTTAGTAATCGGTTTTTTCGAAATATCTATCTGGATAGATTTTCTGCCGACAGTTAGGCTCCGGAGCCTCTATCGTTAAACAGCAGGGTGGATCGCGGATCCAGGACTGGTTGACATTTGAAGAATAAGTAAGGTTATTTCCCCTTGCAGCCCTTCATTATTTTAATTACATAGTTCATTTATTATTAATTGCAGGATGTTTTGGCAAGCCCGAGCCGTCTTTCTGGCGCTGCTGGTGCTGCCAATAACCTGCAAAGATTTAACCGAAGCCTCGCGTGATAATCTCGAATTGCCGCAAGCCCAGGACCCCGAACTCGTTAACTACGATGAATACAACCTTTTTGGAGAAGATGAAAACGGTATAAATTGAAAGAAGTAAAGTTATTCATTGAATTAGGCGTGTGATATCGTCGTAAGAATCTACCACCACTCTTTCCCTGAGTGTCGGAAATGGTGGGAAAAATACCACACAAAAATAAGCAGACCGATGTCGGGCAGCCACGTCTAAGGTGCGAGGTGTCAGGTACTGCTATTGCCAATAGCGAGCGTGGTGATCATTGCAAACCCTCCTTATTGAAGTGGCTGTCCTGTAGTGGACTATTTACAGGCTGTTTAATTAAGATAAAGTAAAGGAAGTATAAATGTCCAAAGGCTGGGCTAAAGCCTCCTATCATTTTTAAGAACACTTCACATGACCTCGAAATATTTTTTATTATTTCTCAGACATCTCATCGTACCCATGGGATATGCGGTCCAAATGAGGCGTGAGGTGCTGCAGGTGCGTTGCCGGCCTTTAAGGGTATTTAGGAGATGGAAGGGAAGTTGAGGAGGGCTTTCGGTTCATAATCAAGTTCCATACATGCGTTTGTGTGAAACGAATCCGAAATATTACGTTAGTAACCGGTTTGTTTGCAACCACTTAAGTCGTTGCGACTTTTGTGTTTGGTGTTCAGAGAAGTTTTTTACGGTTTTTGATCAAATATTTATTAAGAAAACAATGTTTCACTTGTTTCTATTGTTCACAGCGATCGTCGCCGAAAGAGATTTTAGAGGATCTCAATCTACAACCAGTGAGTCTCCATTTTATATTGTATCTTAAAATCTCTGTTCTGTTTAAAAATAAGAATGCACGGCGGAAATTAAAAAGTAAAAAGTATACCCGATAAAATTCGTAATGACTGTAATTTCATTGCAATGCGTGCCTATTCCTGTCGCCGAAAACAAAAGTTATTTGATTTAAGCATGTTGAAATCTCTTACGGAAATCGTATATTCATTTTTAGACCCCATATAGATGATATTACTCTGTGAAAAAGTCTACGGCCTGGTAAAAATTACAATAAAATAAAAGTTACACGTTAAATAGTCCAATATCGGAATTAGTGAATATATATTTCGTCGATCGCCTCGCCCACAGCCTCGACAAGAGCTTAAGGCTGCTTCGACGTGGAGCTCGTCGTCGAGCGCAGTCACGCATGGTAACATTAGAGAATGCTATACAATCTTAATCCATAAACAATAGAATTGTTGTCATTTAATGAAATAATGAAATAAAATAATGAATAGTCAATTATATGATGTATATAGTTAATTTTCAATTTCTTTGTGTATTTGTATTATTCTATACCCACGTGTATACTATCACTCTGCGTTGTTTACTCTACATTATATTCGGCTTGATATAAGTGATTTCAATGGATGCTTTTGTTATAGGTACTCCTGGATTACGAAGACCGCCTTCACTGCCGGTCACAAGAGGTAGAATGTCATCGTCAACGTCAGCATCATAATCTCATGCCCTAGTCAACTGCTAAATATATGCCTCCATACATAACCTAATAAAGTCAGATCCCTCCACGATCCCCATTTTTGTCCACTATTGATGAGCCACCAGAAGAACGGCTATGCAGAAATGAATTACACAATCCATGGTTTAGGTCAGACATGACACTCTAGACGTAGAGTTGAGTCAAGGTTTGGTTATTGGAGCTCCGAACGTTGGTTTTTTATGTTTCCTGCTGGAAATGTGCAGATCTTGTGGCGTGCATTCCATATATGGGTATCAACTCCGCTGTAGATTGTAATTGTTTGTATTCCATAGGCTGCAGCAGCTACTAACCATCAGGTGGAGTGTAAGTTCGTTTGTCACACCAATGGAATAAATACGAAGACTTGTTGCTCTGGTCTGCCTCAATCGCGGCATAGACTAGCTACGGCATAGACACTGGTTAATGAGACGAGGCCTATGTTTGTAGGATAGCTCTGTTCCGAGAATGATGTAGACTTGATTTCTGTATCTCCATATAACAGCGTCAACGCATGTTTTCGCCATTTTCATTAAGTTTACTGTACTTTCTCTAACTAATGTGTCTAACAGTGCCACCTCCGCAAATATGCGTGGATATGAGCCTGACATACTCAGAGGGAGAAACATGGAAAAGGGATAACTGTACACTTTGCCAGTGCCACGTCGGGCGCGTTAACTGCTCAGTTCTCCCTGCTTGTTTAACACGTAAGTTTTTCGCATGCTTTGGGATACTGCTAATCCAATTCATATTATAAATATAAATAGTTTGTATTCTTGTCACGCCAAAAGCTCTTATCTATTTTTTTCCCTACTTGCTCAGTGATTTCAGATCATTTTTTGTAAATTCGGAAGTATTATGCGTGCTGCCAGTTCTTTAAAATTACATCCAAATAATGCCTCAAAACTTACAAACGAAACGCTGCAAAGAACTAACTAATACACCATGCTCAGGTGATATATAAAAATAGCTTATTGGGGTGATCAGAGGTAATGTTTAGGTATCTCCACATCGGGGATCGAACTCGAGTATTGTGATTCGGACGCAGATCCCCTATCCACTCGGCTATCATGGCTTATTAATAGTTGTTGAGTATTTATTACTTAATCGCTATTACTTTGTACTAATCAAAATTTAAATATTTATGTATTAACGCTTTAAAAAAATCTTTTCATAATAGGTTCTTTTCCCTCTTATTTTTCGTATTAATCTCCAAAAGAATCATTTATCTATAATATTTATTTATGTAAAATAAAGCAGAATTAACAAGGTATGTTTTCAAAACTTAACTCTTAATCTCATTACTTCAGCACCAGCAACGAGCAGACCTATCTACAACGCGGGTGCTCAACCGACTACACCTGTGAGAGGTGTGCCCGGTCGACCTGGAGACGATGGGCCATCGGGTCCTCCTGGTTCTCCAGGTGTCAACGGATTTCCTGGTGCTCCGGGATCGCCTGGACCAGCTGGACCTATGCCTGACGTCAGTACCCGTAGTTTTTGTTCAACATAATAGTTAACATTCAGTCTGTCTAATATCACTGAGGCTTTCGGGGGAATACACCATCACTTTCTCCTGCTCGTAGTGAACTCTGTGAAATTATAAACGAGATTCAGGCGACCCACTGATGGCGGATAAACGATGCTCATTAGCCGAAACCAAATCACACAGAGTAATGACGCGGAGCAACATCAATGCCGCTCAGTGTGGTGAATATGCCCATACTCTCCACTCTGAGCTTTCTTGAGGGGTTGCTTAACCCTCCGAGGATTGTATGCCGGTTCGCTGGCGATTTTTAGGAGAAGCAAATTTTAGAATTAAAATAATTAATAGATTTAAGTCAATAGTAGAATTAAACATAAAGAAGAAGAAGAAGCTTAACACTAGTGAACATAGGCGATTCCAAAAAAGAGCCAAAAACGCTCACATGGTTGAAATAAATGGACTAAATGTGAAAGTGTTCTTGTTTAGGTCAATGCATACCTGGCGCAGCTCGCAGCAACGGCCGGTGGCGATAAAGGGCCGGCTTTTGACCCTTACCAGTACATGCAGGCTCCTGTTGGCTCTCCGGGTATTAGGGGAATCCCAGGTAATTAAATTTGTCTATACTGTTACGAAATCAATCTACAAAATACGTAGTTATTTGCTTGGAATGGACAGAAAGAAGTAGAAAAGGTCTAGCTCTGGTGAGATACAGCTGAGAAACTTATGCTGGCATTCGGTCACAAAACTCATAGATGACTACATATGATAACTATTGTTGTTTGCCCACTATGTATGACGTGTATGTGTGATTTCAACGGTACTGTATGAACTTCTATACTCAAAGGAATAATTATATTCAAATATTCTCAGGGCCCCAAGGTCCTCCCGGGCCCCAAGGTTTCCAAGGACCGCGCGGCGAACCTGGCGAACCGGGCTTACCAGGACCTCAAGGACCACCAGGCGAAAGAGGACCGCAGGGTCTGCTAGGGAAAGACGTAAGTACTCTAATTATTGTGACGAATATAAAATAGTTTGGGAAGAAATGGGATTCCATTCCCCAGAAATAGGAAATGAAATTATCATTAAAAATATTATACCATGTGGCACAATTCTGGGTTAAGCTATTAAAATTATTATGGAGATTATATTTTTGTGTACATATGAAAATAATTTTGATTATATCCTCAGGGCTCTCCAGGTGAAGATGGAGAGCCAGGCCCGGCAGGGGCTGCAGGACAGCCAGGTTCAAGAGGTGCACCGGGTGTTCCAGGAATTCAAGGTCTTAAAGGGCATCGCGGGTTTGACGGCAAAGACGGTGCAAAAGGCGATCAAGGTTTTCCGGGTGAAAAAGGTCCGACTGGATTACCAGGGCAAATTGGTCCGCCTGGACCATTGGTATGTGGCATTGATTTTAATTTTGAAGGATGAATGATCAAAGTTGAAACTGTGTTTATTTGATACGCAAGTAGTTAAATTGATCATAAAATTTATGTATTATTTTTGTTATATTTGAAATGCGAATTTCAATGCAGCCCATTTTTATACAGGGCCCTGTCGGTCCTCGGGGTGAAAGAGGTCGTGAGGGGCCTCCGGGAACACAAGGAATGCGGGGTGTTGACGGAGCTCCAGGACCACCGGGACTAATGGTATATTATTATTAATTATTTTACTTTGATACTTGAAGAATTACTTTAAAAACTTATGAAAATTAGGCCTTCCTATATAATTCTTGCGTTGATCATGATACAGAGCATATATTTTTTAAAAACATTTTTAATTATACGAATATCAGTAAATACTCTTTACAAATTCTTGATCCATGCTAGAGTACAACGATACGTCAAATACCCTTGTTTAAAGTGCTTATTAATTAGACCTATTCTTTTTTTATAGGTTAAAAGTTTGAAGGTCAACTATCTAAGACTTTTTTGATTTGTGTAGATAAATTAGATAGGTATTAGACTGCGCATTATGTCAAACTCTTATCCACGGGTGTGATTTCTCACTTATTGTTGTATCAGTGAGAGATCTGATAAAATATATTATTTAATTCCTTTCCAAATATTTCGTTACATATTTTAAAATTCCCAAAATTTATACCTCCTATATACATAAATATTTATGTTTTTATAGGGAAACGTGGGAAAACCAGGCTCGCCCGGTTTCCCTGGTGCCCCTGGGATAAAAGGCGAACAGGGAACAGTTGGACCAAAGGGAAGTCAAGGTTTACAAGGACCAAGGGGCGAAGCAGGCCGCCCGGGGCAAGCTGGAGAAGTGGGTGCTCCTGGTCTAGCTGGTAGAGATGGCATTCCAGGTGAAAAAGGAGTTCATGGACAAACAGGAGCACCTGGACCACAGGGTTTTCTTGGACCCAGAGGTACTCCTGGGGTTGCTGGCGATCCTGGTATCCCCGGTACTAAAGGAATGCCGGTAAGACTTTATTATTTCATTTATGAATCCAATTTGTGTGAATTTATTAAAATTCACGTGATTTTCTCCGAGCTTATAATAACCACGGAGACAACTCCCGAATATCATTGGCAATCGTTAACTTCACAGGATATATTATAGTGCGGAATTATGTACGCACAAACACAGGGCACTGGTTTTTTACCTTCGCGTATCCGGTAACGCTTATGCGATAAGATATCACATATGCAAATCAATACGCAACATAACACAATGAGATCCGTTGTGTGTTGTAGAAACATTTGCACTGAGTAGGATTTCACCCCCAGGACCTTGCTCGGGTCCACAGCACTGTGTGTAAGGGAGACTATACCATCTCTGTTTCCAATCTCACCTGCACTTGGTACACCCTGCTAATAAACAAACGAAGCTTTGGTGACCGAAGGATAGCGGATAGCGGGATTACCCATAGCTCAAAAGACTTGATAACACTAAGGCACGTCGTCACGAAGGAACACGCCGGCCGTATGGTTGCGGCAGAAGAATGCTGCTACCTCATCCCGTCTCGTCTAGTCCACCTTATACCCACGGGATGAGACTTTACCTTATAAAGTCGCCTAAGAATCGAGTGGCCTCTGACATTTGGTGGAATAAAAATGTCACAAATTGTACGGTTCGATGATAAGCATAGAGTCCGAAATAATTTTAGTGAAAGAGACATTTATCTAGCAGTTGGCTCTCGAAGCCAAAGTCAAAACTATGATATAATATTTAGGATTCTTAAAAGTTATAATGGACGTCGTACGTGCTTGTAATATTTTTAGTATTTCTCAGACATGCAGGTTTGAATTACCTCGCTACGTATTTCTTCGCCACCGAGCACAATTTAATAAATAAAATTGGAATTAACAATTTTAGACCCGTTGGTACCAGGAATTGAACCCAGGTCACTGGCATACTATGTAACATTATCCCAACGCATACAAATAAAGACGTAATAATCTATATTTCAGGGCCAACCAGGAGAAAGAGGCGGGAAAGGCGATGCTGGTATTAGGGGAGAATCTGGAGGACCTGGACCTCGCGGCCTACCAGGTAGCGTAGGTCCAGAAGGCAAACGCGGCAAAAGAGGATTACGAGGCCCTGCGGGCAATGTTGGCCCACAAGGTGATCGAGGATTACCCGGAATGAGAGGTCTTCCTGGATCAGATGGACCTATAGGCCTCAAAGGTCAGCTTGGTGAAAGAGGCGGCATAGGTTTACCCGGATCAAAAGGAAGCACTGGTGATGCTGGTAGACCCGGACCTCAAGGATTACAAGGTCCGAGAGGAATAGTTGGAAGACCTGGCATGACTGGTAAATCAGGCCCACCTGGAGAGAGAGGAATTCCCGGCGCAGACGGAAGACCTGGTGAGCAAGGGCCACAGGGATTACAAGGGCCTCTGGGACTTATGGGAAGTCCCGGAGAAAGAGGATTACTGGTAACTATAAAAACATTAAAATTGATATTTCTGTTGAGTTAGAATTTATCATATTAAGCATGGGTAAATTAAAAAATATATGTTTTAGGGTGAACCAGGGAAAGATGGTGAACCGGGGCAGCAGGGACAACGTGGCCCTAAAGGTGACGCAGGAAGAGATGGCAGTCCTGGAATACAAGGACCACAAGGAGCTACTGGATCTGCTGGAGAGAGAGGACCACAGGGGTCGCCAGGACCTACTGGTTTTCCGGTACTTTAATATGTTCCTATTAAATTTTATAAGATCTTACGAAGGATGAGATGAAGCAAACTAAGTGTTTTGAGGCACTTGCAGAGCCTGAAGTTTCAGATGATCCTCCAGGGGTTGTATTCGCCAGTCAGATGACAGAGACGCAATGTTGACAGCTGCCATGTTATGGTCAAAGAAGTCCCAAGGGATTGGTTATTGTGCCACTAGTCTATCACTGCCACTGGCCCCCAGGGCGGCAAGCAGAAACAACTGTGGTGTTACATTTTGAAATGTATAGAGAGCCAGAAAAGTTACAGACTATGAGGCGTTCCATCACAGTCCTCTGGGGTGTCAACGCATCGGTAACCTTGTTCCATTGAAGTTGTTTACAGTTGTCCACGGACTGCAGTAGCCGCTTACCATTAGGTGGCCACTCACTGGACACATAATGTTAGGCAGCCACGTTTATCCATTCGCATCTCCGAAAGACAGAATGTAACGCGTGTCATGCCTCTTCGCTTATTGTAGCAAAAGTTTCTTAAAATGAATGGTCATTCTCAACACTCAACGGGTTGGTGAGTGCAGTGCCGGCACCGTGTCGCATCTGCTATCCCCTTTCTTCCCAAAGGATGTCGTGAGAGGTGACTAAGGAAAAAGCCTTGAAAATTGCAATGGCTACCGGCAGATGGCGGGATATCAATATTGAAAAATACCAGATCAAATTTAAACTGACCTATCGCGGTCAACAGCGTCTAATGTTCGATCGCCAATACGCTTGCCGAGGGTACCGGTTATGGAAAATCCTCCTCCGGTTATGGAAAATCCTCCTCCGGTTATGGTATATTTCCTACATTGGACTATATGCTGGCTGGTAACAACAAGGAAAGGACACCTGTCATTGTAGTTCTACGTAGTTCGTACGCAGCACCTACAATTAAAATTTACGCTTCCCGGTCCTCTTCTTCGCTTTCTATGTGTGTGGGAGTTGCCAAAGACCAATTGGTATTCAGCTGCATATTTCTAGACCAATCCGCGTACGATGCACAGAAAAATAGTTCAAAATAGTGGATTTACAAATCAGTCTAAAAAATTTATACAAACATACGAATAATGAAGTATCATATCTAATAGTCATACTATTAATAATCGCGATTAATGTTAAAGGGCATGCCAGGAGCAGCGGGCTTACCTGGATCGCCAGGAAAAGAAGGAGAACCTGGAATTGCAGGACCAGCCGGACCTCCGGGTCCTTCAGGACTGCGAGGAGAAAGGGGTTTCACTGGAGAGCGTGGACTGTCCGGTCAACCAGGGGCAGCGGGAGAAAAAGGTGAAGCTGGCGCGCAAGGCTCTGATGGTCCACCGGTAAGTGGTATATTAGTTGTTAAATGTCCTTGAAACATCAGTGTATTTAGAATGATATTTACATAGTTTAAATAATGATCCATTCTAAATATTCTAAAGTTTTAAAGACTCATAGAAGTAGTCATTAGAATCATAGCTAATAAGGAATTCATGAGCACGTAACATATATCAGATAATTTATGATAAATGAGTATCGAATATTAGTAGTATCGCCGGCCGTATTGCCGATTCCGTGGTGTGATGGAAAAGTTATCGCCAATACGCCAGATCTAAACTCCTAGATCGTTGTTGATCAGGTAGTACAGACGTAGATTACGATTTACACCTCACGGCTTTTCATTCAAACTTGCAGGTCCAAATTTACTGGATTTTAATGAAACTTTTACGCTTTTACTAACAAAGCTGGAAGCTTAAAAGTTAGAAGAGAATATTTTCGAAATGTCTGGTTACAAAGGTGACAATTGATTGTTATCTGTTATTATGGAAAACTCAAAATCGCTCTAATTTAGTTTTAATACTCTTCCAAAATGTTCTCTATTAATTTTTAAGCTAATGTATGATATCATTTATTTTATTATAATTACAAAATAAAGAAAAAAATAATGAGATAAAACTAACCAGTACGTTGATGTAATTGTATTTGTTTAACAGGGTCTTGAAGGACTTAAAGGCAGTAAAGGTCACCCCGGCCAGCTTGGTGCTATGGGACTTCCTGGTCCACGCGGCATGACAGGGCTGTCAGGGGAGAAAGGCGAGAGAGGCGCAGTAGGACCTACTGGCAATGAAGGTCCTCCTGGTAAGCAATCCTCCTTAAAATGCTGTAACTAAAAAATCGACACTTTTTGATATTATTATATACAGGCTTCATAACTCAAATTACAAATAAATATATTCAAATTCATTAACATAAGCTTTATTCTCATATGCTCTTACTAATGCATGTTAGTTATAGAATTTCAATATAAAATTTAGATACCGAAGCAGCCAGTACCTATGCTGTTCATTAAGCTTCATTAAGTTTTAGCTTTATTTAAGCTTCATTAAGTTCATTAAGCTATCTTTTTGTGATCCTCTTTTTGGATTTGATGGAAGCGTTTGGTGTTCAAATGAAGTAGTAAAGTAACCTAATCATCATTTATATTTTCCAGGTCGGCAAGGGGAACAAGGTCCTCAAGGTCCTGTTGGTCCACAAGGCCATCCGGGTGAACCAGCCGAAAGAGGTGAAGCGGGTACTCCGGGTGCACCAGGAGAGCCTGGGGCTCCTGGGTCTCAAGGCGAAAGAGGTCAACCGGGTTTACAAGGTTCTTCCGGACTTCCTGGACCCTCAGGCCTAACAGGCATGCCTGGGTTGAAGGGCGATAGAGGTTATATAGGCGCGAAGGGTCAGCAGGGATCACCAGGCAATCCGGGTAACTGCCAAGACATTATTACTTTCACTGTTAATACTTTCGATTGTTTTCTCTTTAGTATAGTATCTAATTTTCATTCTATTTTTTTTTCTATTATATATAGGTATATTTAAAAAAAAATCCACTAACCTTTTTAATTATAGGTTTCACATATAATAAAACCGGTCAAATATCAAATGATTAAGTTAGTTGTTCTGCTAAATATTGCATTTATGCTAAATATTGGAAAAGGCTTTTATCCTGCAGTGCACTGTACAGACTAATGAATATTTTTATTAGACTGCAAAATTAATCTTTTTTTTTTAACCTATAGGTGTTCCCGGCGAGCCAGGCCAAAGAGGTGTGGCCGGACAGCCAGGAGCAAAAGGATCTCGTGGTGAACAAGGACATAAAGGGGACATTGGCCACGCTGGCTTGCCCGGAAGGCCAGGGGAATTAGGGCCGCAGGTGATAATTAATACGTTATAAAGTTTAAATATGGCAAATCTAAGGAAGTAAAGGTCATACATAGCTTTTTATCTAAAAAAAAATGTTTTAAACTTTTGTTTATTAATTGTGATATAAAAATTTTAAATAATTTTAGTTTTCTTTATGGCATGAGATATTTGTGACGGCATTCCCAAATGAAATCATCAATAAAATAATAAATATTAGCCCTTCGTTCTTTGCAGTGAAAGAAAACATATGAATAATTTAATACGCATTTTAAATTTGTTATATTGCAGTGTAGCAGCTTCATTACATCATAATGACAAGAGAAACTGCTCATTTTACTTCGAATGATTTCTTTAACACCTATAAAGTTTTTACACGAGTTTTTACTATTAGACTCTCGAGTCACTTTTTTTTGTTATGATTTAAAGGGTTCACAAGGAAGCCCAGGACCAGCTGGTGCCCCTGGTATACCCGGAGCTAAAGGCGCTTCTGGAGAATCAGGTAGACCAGGCCAACCTGGACCCATAGGCTTGACTGGAGTTCAAGGATCAGAAGGACCAAAGGGTGAGAGAGGCAGTGAAGGTGAAATCGGGCCGCAAGGTCCCATTGGTCCATTAGGTCCAGCCGGTGAAAGAGGACCAAATGGGCTTCCTGGTATGATGGGGCCAACTGGACCCCAAGGACTTCGAGGATCACAGGTTACTGTTTGAAATATTGCGGTACATTTTTTATTTATTTTCTATAGTTTTCACTCTACAATAGTTCGCAGCGTCTTAAACTGCTTTATATTCCAAGCAGAGACAGATTTTACATGTGATAAATTCACAAACGTAATTACTTATAAGTTAAATGTCTCGTCTACAACCTTTACATGCTTGGATTTTAGAAATCAGAACCATCTTCGCCAATAACATGACCAAAAAAGTACAATAGTTACCATTTACAGTATTCTTAAGAATCCGAGAAGTTAACATAGAGTACATGTAGTCTTATTAAATCCAAAATGGCCGATTATTCCGATTACATACAGGACAAGACCAAGTCCAAGATAGAAACCGTTGCTTCTATTTATAGTAGTATTAACCCGTAAAAGACAACTGTAGAAGGAAACAGGAATAAAAAATGTAGCCTTGAAATTAATTTATTACATACGTTAATTTTTTTATATCTTTAAATACATTGAAATCGTATTGGCTTTAGGGTGAAAGTGGAGCTCCTGGAAAACCGGGGACAGATGGTGCTCCTGGGCCAATAGGACCAACCGGGACGCAAGGACCGCCGGGGCCCATGGGAGAACCTGGGTTGGAGGGTCGACCAGGAAAACTTGGACAGCCGGGTTTGCCGGGAAGACCGGGTGATAAAGGACCTGTGGGACAACCTGGCGCATCGGGACCAGCTGGACCACCAGGCATGCAGGTATACCTTACATTATTCAATAATAATTGAAGCTTTTCTGTGATAGCGGTGTAAGAAAATCTGCATTAGCTCTTTAGATGGTGTATTCCCCCTTTTAAATAAGTAAAAAAGTAAAGTAACAGCCTGTAAGTGCCCACTGCTGGACAAAGGCCTCGTTCTCAAATACTCGTTTAGAGGAGGTTTAGAGAGGGTTTAGGAGCCAGGAAGGGCCCGCCACGCTGCTCCAGTGCGGGTTGGCGAGCTTCACATATCCTCGAAATAATATTTTTATTATTTCTCAGACATGCAGGTTTCCTCACGATGTTCTCCTTCACCGTTGAGCACGTGGTAAATACAGCACTTAAAATTGTTAATAACAATTTTAGTGGTGCCGGCACCGGGGATCGAACCCAGGTCACTCGCGCTCTATGACACTAAAGTGAGCGCCCTGACTGACCACTAGGCTACCACGGCTCGTTCCTAATAAATGCCAGAACAAAATCTACAGATCGATGACGTGTGACACTACGATTGTTAACTCGTCTGCCTAGACTGGTGGTTATACCAAGTCCTCCTATTCAGAAAGGCCTGTCTTCGGCAGTCAACTATTAACAGCCTGATGATGAAGATGAAGAAGAAGCATTGCTGTAGACTATTGAGCTCTGGTCCAAAGTTGCTAGTCTGTTAGCTTTCTTTTAGATTTCATTTTGTTACATATTCTGGAACTAAATGTAAATTGTCTTTGTAAATGAATACCACCAGATTCGTATCTGGTCGAAGTAGCTCGGACGAATTAAGCGTCTTTTAAGTAAACTTTATTATAAACATCTTTAACACCTTACCAAATCAGAGTGTTCATAATAAAAAAATATATTTTTCAACCTAAATCTTCGCCTTTTTCTTTTTAGGGTCCACAAGGTCAGTCAGGGCCTCCAGGACAGGCAGGCGAAAGGGGATTGAGAGGTGAACTGGGACCACCGGGCATTGACGGACCCCAAGGTCCATCAGGCAAACAAGGGCCTCCGGGTCTGGACGGAGCAAAAGGTGAACGCGGCGAAGCAGGAGCTGATGGTGCGAAGGGTCATGCAGGTTTACCCGGACTGCCAGGAATGATTGGAACACCAGGCAGACCTGGAGATAGGGGTCTGCCGGGACCAACAGGGCCACCTGGAAAAGATGGAGATGTTGGACCAAGAGGTAAATACTAAACTGAATAATATGTATTACAATCATAATTATCAGTTGTCGTAAAAAATTTGAGCTTATACTTGCACGACTAGTAAAACTAACATTACTTGTATTATGAATCGTATAAATACTCATTTTTAATTAGTTGTTATTGGTTAAAGAACAGACTTATATTACTGTCTGTCAAAGAATCAAACTAGCTTTAATTTGTTGTCATAAAATCGCTTATCTTCTAAAGGTACGAATTTACTACTAAGCTTTCGTAAGTAGTAATCTTAGTTTAGCAGAGTCAGTTTAGTATAGCAAAGAATTTCTTGTATTTGTGAAATAGACAGACAGACAAATTAGCCTGGAACGTATAACATTTTTACCTTCGTGAAACTCCAGGTACCCCTGGTCGCGACGGCAGCCCGGGTCCACAAGGCCCAGTAGGACCACCGGGTGGTCGGGGCCCACCGGGAGAGTCCGGTCGCCACGGAGCAACAGGACCCGCTGGGCCTCCGGGACCCCCAGGTTTACCTGGCGAGGGTTTGGCATATGATGCTGCTGCTATTGCTGCTATGCTCCAACAAGGTAATTTTTGTAGAGGCTTAATTAATTTTATCCCTTATCCGATCGTGATATACCTTATAACATAACCATCATTTTTAACTGTAACGTATTTAAAATTAATAAAAATAAAGTACGCAATGATGATAGAACACAAACGAAATTTGAAAAAATAACAGTAATCCTTACACAGGAAATTGTTTTATTAGATTTATGGTCTTGTCTAATATTTAAGTAATCCATGAGACTATACTTGAGTCTAGGGGCGTAGTATAGGCTTCCAAACTAACTAACGTTTACTACTTTTAGGTTCAATTAAAGGTCCAGATCCATTAGGCGATGATCCAAACATCACACCACCGCGTTTCTTTAAAGATGATATGACACCAGCGGAACGCAAGAAGATTGTAATGAAAGCTTATGAGCAGCTGAAAGTATCTTTGAACAAATTCCTCAAGCCTGACGGGTCGAAAGATGCTCCTGCGAAGACTTGCGGTGATATTAAATACCACTACCCCGACTTTGAGAGCGGTAAGTTGCAAAACAGATCTTATTTTAATGAAGTTTGATTAGATCTACTTACTTCCGGACCCGAATAAAATCACAAAAAACCCATAATTTGTGCAACACTGAAATTGTGAAGTTTTGGGTCAGTTATGTTCTACCAATTTTATCACATAGTCAGTATATATCGGATATGGAGGATAGTGTTATTTATCTTTATGGTTCCTAACCTGAAGATATCCAATATCCAAGATTATGTACCTTTAAGGATATTTGGGTGACGGAAGGGATGAAAGGGAGGGAAGCTGTGGAGGGGGGAATGGGCCGATTGCCACACTCACCGAACGAAACGCAGATGCACAAGATGCCTGTACATCATTTTGGTATTCTGCGACATTGTGCTACCGAGCCGGCCCATTCGAGCAACAGCTAAATCACAGAAAGACAAAAGTACTTTGTAGTTTGCTGATTTAATGATGAAGTTCTCAATGATGAAAGAAAATGTAGTATAATTATATACTACAATTATAATTGATATAATATATATAATTATAATTGTAGTATAGTTTAATTATATATTTCTATGAAAAGTGGTATCTGCTTGTGTGACTTGTCACACTGACACACTCGGACGGTCTCTAGAAAATTTAATACAATTAAATATACAACAGCGTAAAACTTTTTTTGCAGGGCAATACTGGATCGATCCTAACGGCGGTGATATGAACGACGGCATATTAGTACATTGTGATATGTCCGTTGGAGCTAGCTGCATCTTCCCCAAACCGATGCAGTCCCAAGATATCGTATACACGGGCAAGGACCACGAAGTGTGGCTTAGCGAAATGGAAGATGGATTCACGGTATGTTATATTTCTTCATTTAATATAATAAGAAAGAAAGTGTCGGTTTTGGCGAAATTTAACTACATAATCCAGGACATATATAGGTTTGAAAAAAAAGTTACAACCGGGGTTTATAATTATTACAACCGATAATTGCGGACATTGGAGAGGTCCTAAAAATATGGTATGACGCAAACGAGTAACTTTATATTTTCACTTGCCCAATGCGTTTGCATTTGCGTTCCGTTAGTTATTCGTGCATAAGGTAGACGTAGTGAGTATTGTCATTCTCACATTTATTTGCGCTTTCTTAAAAAAGGTATTCCATCCATACTGATAAAGATCTCTAATATTTCAAAAGTCATACGATTTTCCATTGTTTATGATATCATAGTCATATCGCGAGTACCTGTTCAAGATTCTGCATCGTTTTATATCCAAACTTACTTATTTCTTCCTTCTCATCCTTCCAAAAATAAAATCTAAGTGGCTTATCACTTTACTCTTCTAAGTGGCTAAGTTAGCCCAATTATCTTTCAAAATCCAAATTGCCTCAATGATATCGATATGGGGAAACATTTATCGAGAATAGCGGTACGTAAAATTTCTTATGTTACAGATATCGTACAAAGCGGAGCACAGTCAGCTGACCTACTTGCAGCTGATGTCGGCGAAAGCTGTCCAGAACGTGACCCTGCACTGTCTCAACACCGTCGGCTATTTCGACCCAGCCTCGAGGAACTACAGACACGGTCTGAAATTGCTGGCCTACAATGATGCTGAGATCCTGCCCAAGGCAAACAATAGACTAAGATACAAGGCTTTGCTGGATGAATGTCAGGTAAAATATCTTGAACAAAAAGATTTATTTTGATGATTTTAATAAATTTTTTTTTGCTTATATGCTTTGGATATGTACTTAAAAAACAACGATGTATGCTCTGCAATCTGTGTGACGTTTCATAGTTCCAATCGAATTTAGTCACCGAACATCTAAAAGATAAATAATAGATAGACATAAATAAATACTGTTTTTTCTTATCAGCACAAGAAACAAGAATGGGCAAAGACAATAGTACAATTTGAAACGGATAAACCAGGTCGTCTGCCACTTCTGGACGTTGCTGTGAGGGACGTGGGCAGGCAGGACCAAATGTTCCGGCTTGAGCTGGGACTTGCTTGCTTCAGTTAATTCGTATTTAGTTTGACCAAATAAAAAAAAAACATATTGTTTCCTCCGACTGCATACAATTACAATTGGTACGTATCGCTTATTTTCAAACAGATATATATGTTTGTCGAATAATTGTAAGCTTTTTTCCATATCAGTAGTGCTTAAATTGACACTCATTGTATATTCAGACTGGCTGCTATAATTTCCGCAATGATTTTCTTTATAACTTTTATTCGCGGCAATATCTAGTTTGAAATTGTAAAACAAGTACATATATATTACAGTTCTATGTACTGTAATAATTCATTACAGTACATAGAACTATAAAAAGACTTCTTAAAAATAACGACTCAATAGAATGTTGCTCATATCTTTTTTTAAGGAATTGTAGATGATTATAACATCATTATTTTTAATCTATGGTATTTTTATAATTTATAAGATAAGTATAGTCCAAATAGCCAATTACTGCCAAACGTACTTTAAAGTTCATTCCTACATAGGAAAATAGGTAAATTTAATATAATAGGTATAGGTAAATTTCATAAAGTTTATTTTTAACTAAAATATATTGTGATTTTAACAATTTCAAAGTGTTCAAACATAGGATTGTTTAAATACAACTAGAATATTAAAAGTGCATTTATAAAATCCACAATTAATTACTAAGTACGTATAATATTTAACTTAAGTTCAATAAAACTAAGTCGTCACAAAATTTATTTAGGGTTTAGCGTAATTTTATAAAAGTCCTCTTAAGGCTGTGTGCGTTGTACATAATTGTAAATATCCCTGATTTTGTAGCCTTGTGTTTATACATAGTGATAAGTATTTTTTTAGTACGTTTAAATATAATACTATTTTTTACAATTTAAATAAATCCAATATAAGTCAATGTAATTAGGAAGTACTTATGTTACTATATTAGAAATGAAATTAAATGTTTAACAATATTTTGCGTTTCATTTATCTCAAACTTTCTCTTCTATACTTATATACTTATATATTTAGTACATACTTTTTAAGGTTTGGAATAATTATAGATTGCCTATATACAAAAAAGCGATAATACTGCTTCCGGTATCTAGTTTTCGGTATCTAGTGTGATGTGAAGTGTGAAGTGATACGTTTTGGAACGTTGTAAATTATGGTATCAACTTTATCCAAGTAAATTTAACTAGCTCTACCCCTATTTATGGTTGTGACGTCGTTGGCCATTTTATTTACTCGCTCATTGAGTACTATAGTTTTTTGTATATATTTTGTACACAACCGTAAATATTTTATCAAGTTACACAGTCAATTTAATAAGACCTTGATCTCAGACCGATAGGTTACTGAAAACTTTCAAGATACTGAAAATGAAAAAGAAAAAGTTACATGTAAGTTACGAAAATGCCACAAAAACTCAGGCCTCCGACTCTTTGCGAAATGATTATCATTAATATGCCAGATTAAAAAGATCCGGATTTTTTTTTTAAAAGAATGGCGGCACACGAGCAAAACGAGCTTACCTGATGGTAAGTGATTACTGTCGCCCACGTACATCCGCAACACCAGAGGTGCTGCAGGTGCGTTGCCAACCTTTAAGGGTATTAGGGAGATGGGAGGGAGGAAGAGGAGGGGGATGGGAAAGGGGTCTGGGCCTCCGGTTACCTCACTCACCTAACGAAACGCAGAAGCACAACATGCCTCTAATTCACGCCGGTATTCTGCGAGGCCGTGGTACCAATCCGGTCGAGCCGGCCCATTCGAGCAGCAGCAAAAGGCACCGCTTGGCTCTACCACGTTAAGGATTGGTACGAGGTGTCCGATAATTCGATCGCTAATGTACCTACTAAAGTACTATCCCTCTGCCTCCCCTGTTCTATCCATCTACTACTCTATGATCAATTGTACTTACATACAACTGTAGACTGGAAACATGCTGTAGAAGAATTAACAACCGACAAGCCTGTTTCAAATTAAACTAAAGAAAGCGAACAACAGATAGCACAACATAATTTTTTGTATTTTTCACATTTTTTTTTTGTAGTCACATACGTATCAAGTTTTACTGTTCGTTGCAGCTGTTCTTCTTAGCACAAGAGACAAAGGGCGGCACATTACACGTGCATTTGGTGCATTTCTCATCCACTGTTACCTCGTCTCCAACAGATAGGGTGACGTTGCCGAAAAGACATTGAGAGCCGACCGCGCGCAGGTTTAAGCCACGTATCACTTTTGACGTGTTTGTAGCTGGAAAAGAAACAGATTAAGTTATTAAGATGGTTAATTTAAACAAGATGTAGTGACGATCGGTTCCGAGAAGTCTATGGCTACTGGTAGCTCAGGACCGTGCTTTGTGGTAATCTTGGCGGAGGCCTTTTTTCAAACATAGATTGATTGAACTGCATAAAATTATTTAGTAGTAATGACTGAGTGAACTTAATCTAATAAGCGGTGGCTTTTGCTGCTGCTCGAATGGGCCAGCTCGACCGGGGTAGTACCACGGCCTCGTAGAATACCGGCGTGAAGTAGAGGCTTCAAGTGCTTCTGCGAGACTACTACGGATTAAGGCTATAATCTATATAAAATAAATAGTCTCAACTAGACGACTATAAAAATGTTATAGTTTCGTACCAATACAACAGGTTAAAAACTTACGGCACGTAAATACAATCGGACAAACGGCATCGCTTCCTAAGAAGACCGGTGCGCAGTTCTGGAAGAGCTTGTCCTGGTAATGTATCTCGATACCGCAGTTAATGTCCCGGCAGTAGCTCGTGTCGTCCAAGGAGCCGTTCCACTTCGCCGTGCATATGCAAGTCTTGCGACTGTTCTTCGGCTCAAATGACTCCCCCTCTCTGTAGGTTTGTCCGTCGACTTCGCAGGTTTTTAAACTCGCTATTGCATCTTTTCCTGGAATTTATATATAATCCCCATAAGTTTTACATCGGATACGGAAAGGTAAAGAAATAAAGGCTTATGCGAAAGATACACGAAATGCAACACAGCAAAAAGAAACTTGAAAACTAATCAGTTGTGTTTTGCGCAAATATTAGTCTCAAGTGAGGTTCGAACCCTGGACCTATAACTCAGCAGTTAGGTACGGGATCTCCTAGGCCATAAGGTTAGCAAAAATATTGCAACCATTTGGTTATGGTTGATATGTTTTTGCTACCTTTATTTTAAATTTAAAGCATACTGTGAGGTGGCGTAAGAAATTCCGTCTCTCCCGCCGGCTCAATGAGATGGCTTCCGACTGATGGCACCATAGCCGTCCTGACCGAAAATACACGCACCGGGGACGGACAGCAGGATCCAAGGTTAAGTATATGATACTGAAATTACCCAATTCGCCTTAAATTTTTCTTTTTATTGGAATGTGAAAAAGTCGAGCTAACAGTCCACCTGTGCTGTGGCTGGTGCGGCCCATAGGCACACAGACAAACTACTTCAATCGAAGAAGGTTACAGATGCCTCGTCACCCACAAGGACATATATGGAATGCCTCACGGCTCGTATACAATAGCTATCTAACAGGAACACAACAGTAATTATGCAGCCGTTCGGCGGCTGAAATGGAAGAAACAGTGCAGTAATAACCCAGACGCATCCTAGACAGAGAAGGAACACGCATTAACACAGAGTAATGTCTTGTATTTAATATTCTATAAAAAGTGTTAATATTTTTTTTACTCTCTACCATGTCAATTTCCTCCCAAACTTTTTCTTAATTTCCTTAAATAAACTTTTTTAAACTGGACTATTTAGAAATGGAAGCACTGTATATGATTGGGTATTTATTAAAAATACAAATTAGATAGCCTGACTTAAAAGTGAAATACTTTTTTA
This sequence comes from Bhutanitis thaidina, assembly GCA_029286595.1. NCBI lineage: Eukaryota > Metazoa > Arthropoda > Insecta > Lepidoptera > Papilionidae > Bhutanitis > Bhutanitis thaidina. The sequence goes on along the minus strand of JAGSMS010000008.1, from coordinate 13,559,944 downwards.
GCAGGGCAAGCACACTGTAAGGATTACAACTATAATAACTATATGTCTTACGCTATGTAATAATATTACATATGTGAATGTTTAACAAGAAGTCTACCGCTCAGTAAATTATAAAATGGTCCATTACACTAGATAAGTAACCATAATAACACTTGTCAGATTACGTTAACGTCAAATGTAAATGTGGAATATAATAAAATAACTGAATAACTTTAAAACATACTACATTTTTAAATGAATCCTAAATATATTACCTACATCGTTCTTATATCGCATATGAAGACAGGGCATTATAAAACAGGACTTCCTATCAGCAATTAAGATCAGGATACAGCTGAGCGAATACTGAACATGTCAGATGTGTATATAAATGAACAATAGATCATTCACAGACAGAAGCCACGACGCCGTATGTCTATAACAGGTTACTATTGTTACATTGGCAATGAATAATAAAAGACATGTTCAATAAAACAGCATACCAATTGCAGTGCAGTGTCAAGGTGGTCATTCCCTCCGGGCTGATTTCGACCACAGCGACAACTTACGACTGCTGGCGGCAGTTGTCAACTGTGCATGATGTATTATAGGCAAGTGTACACGCATACAGAGAACAAAGAGACACTAACACGTCTTCTCTTTAGCTGATGTAACCCTTATGCGATAAGAATGGAGGTAGGCCGAGGTGCATTGTCACGGTACGCATCACAACAACAACACTACTTATCCAGAGCATTGGTAGTAATAAACAATAAAAAAACAACAACACAGTGTGATTCGATCGGTGAACAATGGCACGCGGAAATTTTGTGGCATAACGGATAAGGCTTCGGACCCGAAACTCTTAAACCATTTAGCCACGCAGTCCTCAAGTAGTGGACTGTCTAATCCAACTGATGATATTCTATGAATATAGCTAAAAAAAAATATCAATATTTTTAACATACATAACATTCATTGACAATATTCGGGTTATCTATTTTCGATTTTTATGAAATATTTATTTATGTATCTTTTTATATACTTGTATACGTATTTGTGTATTTTATGTTATAAATATTTATTTAATTATATTGTGTTCTTATATGTACTTATCAACTTATTATTATTGGAGGTTTTTATTTTATTTTATTTTTTATTCTTTGTTTTGTACCTGCCAACTACCTTTTACCATAACAAGGGTTGACTGGTAGAGAATGCCACTTGGCATTAAGTCCGCCCATTGTAACCTTAAGCTTAAGGCTAACAATAAATAATAAATAAATAAATAAACAAATAGATAAGAACACAAGCCTGTCACTCATGGTGGTAAGCAGAGTTTACGGATTTCCGTTAGGAGTACCGAGTACGGAGTAGGTTGCCTCTCCGGGACCGTCACCGGGCTTTACAAGACTTTTCCATTAGTTACCTTTTACGACACACACAGAGATAATGAGATCTTTGTTAGGGTTTTTTTGCCAATTTTACCAATTACCATAAATTTAAATTATCAAGAAGAATCATCAACGATGAATAAATGTGTCACTGTGGGAATAATAGCAATAGACTTTGATCACTATTGTTGATCAGGGGCTCTAGAAGAAAACTTACCGCAAACAGTGCCCGTACTGCAACACGAGTCTAATTCATATGTATTAATACATTGCTGCTGTAGATCCGTGTCGAACGTCTCCACGCAGTCAACAGCGGCGCAATCGAACCGCGGCTTGCCGCTCATACTGCATTGGCACGCCAGGGAACATGGATTCTTGATCACATTCTGCGGGATCATCGAACGATCTTTGTATGGGACACCCCTGAAAATTGTATGGAATGATAAAAAAATATGCTCTCGTGACCGTATACCCAATACTGGGACGGTCAGTAGTCTAGCTCTAGACAACTATTTTATTCGTTTTAACCCCTTTATATATATATTATTTGTGAAACGAAACTTATAATAAAAATAATAAAAAAAATCATAACTTGATTTTTTTCCTATAGTAGCCTCTGTGTCTACTACACTATTTTTAATAGCCTATTTTAGTCCAGCGCTGAAAATACAAATCTCTAAAAAGTCAGTGAAAGGAATACATTTCTTGGAAGGTTTGCCCATACTCACCTCGATGGGTGAGCTTGTACCCTGACTCACTACCTTACACTTGCCATCACATGTCTATAAGAATTGGGTTTGGCAAATTCCAATACAATCAGGAACATTCGTTTTATTATTTTATTGGACACTCAAACAACTTCAGTCGATTTCTTTATACAATGTTTTTGTGATTATGTAAACATAAAGAAACTGTCAATGAACTAGGCAATGTAAGGTTGCGGATTTTCCAAAAAACTCAGCAGAGGTCATTTGCGTCCACCTTTTGTACCTAACTACATTGCATTGAATGCGCGACTGTCGCTAAATCTCGGCAGTCCTATTTAAAAATCGAACACAAGGCCCTCCTTAATCGTAGTGTCAAATGTATTATACCAATGTGCCTATCAACTTTTTTCATAAACAAAAAAAGATTATCCATGATTACTGGCTGCCGGAACGTTTTCAAGAATGTCAGAAATAATTTAAATTACAGCATTTTAATTTCACTCATAGTTATAGAGTTGTCAAGTCCGAATAACGAAGATATTATTTATCCTTCCTTGGCCATGAAGAGACGAAATGTTTTGCACCAAAGCCATAAAAACCCAGAGCAAGAAGACTCATTTACTCGTCGGATACATTTAGTCATGTAAGGTCTTAGTGAAATCGTCAAATGCCAAGGCGACTTCAACGAATAAGGTGTACGTTACGTCACATGGGACAATCAACTACCTCTTTGATTATGACAATTTTGCCAATTACCTACGATATTGTTTTCAAACAAATTATTCATTTCAAGATGTCTACGATTGTCTATGTAATATTCAAGATATATAAATTGCACATGCAAGAACCGGGACCAGAAGCAATCTCTGGGATTTTTTTCTCAAAATGTCACGATGCACTCTGCTAAATTACAAACGAGGATCTGGGGACCGATGTCTAGCGATAATTCCATCCGTCTAAGCAGTGCCCAAATGGCGCAGAATTGTGATGGGAAGTAACATCTCTCTGTTTAGTTTGTACGGGAAATTCCTAACAAATAATAAAAACCAAAAAGTAAAAATCTTCCCCCTACAAGAAACATGATAATGTGTGAAACAAGCGTGTGTCGGAGACGCGCTAAGGACCACGAACTAAATGAAACAAATTTTCTTTTGTAAATACTAAACACAGATATATTATGTTATTCGGGATCCCAGGCCGGTTCATTCGAGATAGTTTTGGAATCGATAAAAGTCTCATCCAGTCCGATTTGGAGGACATTAACAATTTCTTGGTCGGTTACCTACAAAACAACAAGCATTACTTACCTATAATAACACATGCTGGGGTCCGGATGCAGGTCCGGGCACGTGAACGCGTCGGGACACTTGGTGCTGTTGTCGGCGTTGGTTATAGGGGTGCAGCCCAACTCTATATAGAATCCGGCCAGGTTACATTCACTCGCCATGTCTGCGAGTGCCGCCCCAAGCACTGGAATTGATTGAATGTCAATCATCATTATCATCTTCTGTCTTTCTAACCGCGAAGCTCAGTAGATGCATATCGAGATTCGAGTAGGTAAATACTTTCTGAGTATGCGAGGTGAGCACAAGGAACAGGAAAAGGGAAACCTGTAGTAAATGTAAATCACAGTATAAATGCTATTCAAGAGTGCGAGCGAACATAGCTGTATTACTAGTTAGATATAATTTAAAACTGCATGTAAATATCTGATCTAGATATTAAGTCCTTGTCTTGTTATTGAGTTTCTATTAATTTTATCAGAAAACGTCTAGCAAAAGTAAAACCGGTTTTAAGTTCACTTACTGACTAGATAGATGATATGACGACACAGGAAGAAGTAGTAGGTAATTAATGCTTAAGTTTTACAGTCCATATAAAATAATTAAGATTTAGATTAGAAATAGAAAGCAATTCTGTCCGTCAGAAGCAAAGAGATTAAATAATTACAAGGTACTGTAATTATTAAATGTCTTTGGTTAGAATAGAAGTTAGCAGTTTATTTAGCATGACCATAGTAATTCCTAGAATAAACGATTTACTTGTACACCGATTTATGATAATTTTATTAGACGTTTTCGATTCATTGTTATTAAGTCGCTGATCGACTATGATTATTTTGTTTCTCTTTTATGGGAAATGTGACTAACGAGCATGCGTCTCACCTGATGGTAATTGTTTAACGAGGCCCATGTACATCTGCAACACCAGAGGAGCTGCAGGTGTGATGGCGACTTTAAAGGTTATTTCATGGATCGAAGGGAAGAGGGAGAGGTGAGGTTTTTAGTGAAGAAAAACTCGAAATAATAGCGGGATAACCATCTCGAAAAATACTACACCATAAATAAGCAGGCCAAAGAACCCTTCATCACCGTCTTCAGCTGCGATCACCAATCCTTCTTGCCGAGTGTGACGAATATGGAAAATATTTGTGGGAGAGGCCTATGACCTGCAGTAGAATGTTCCCAGTCTGTTAGCTGGCAGTTAGCTTAATTATTACTCATTTATTATATTAATGAAAATAACCAAATACTTCACGAGTAGTTCAAGTAATGTTATGTTCGAGGACAAGTTAAGCGCTCACGCATCAATGCACACAACCTTTAAATGTAATCAGACGCTTCATGGTTTGCGGTTCAGTTTATTCTCAATCACATAAATACATTTAAATATAATACATATAAATATAAATACATATAAATAAATAAAAAAATACGCTCTCGCGACCGGACGCCTGGATGGTCATAAATCTCTCTACTTATTTAGATAATTTTCACACACTTTTCATAGTTTGTTTGTTTTTATACGCGGTAGACCCAAGCGGCGGCTTTTGCTGCTGCTCGAATGGGCCGGGTCGACCGGGTTGGTACCATGGCCTCACAGAATACCGACGTGAAGTAGGGGCATCTTGTGCTTTTGCGTTTTATTCGGTTAGTGAGGTAACCGGAGGCCCACTCCCCCTCTCCATCCCATTCCTCATATTCCCTCACATCTCCGAAATACCCTTAAAGGCCGGCAAAGCACCTCCAGCACCTCTGGTGTTGCAGATTTACGTGATAGTAATCACTTACCATCAGGTGAACCGCTAGCTTGTTCCGCCTTTCCTTTAGTTTATATCTAATATTAAATATGATGTTCTTCTGGCCGATTTGAAAGTAGCCAACTACGCAGGGGGTATTTATTATAGAGCCGCAAGTGTACGCGCTGACGCGATGAGATCGCTGGAAAAGACAGACGCAAAAAAAAAAAAGTAAAAAAATTCAATACAACCCTATTTGGGGTCAATAATTTGTATTATACACACGTTTTGGCTGGCTGGCGCCAATGGCCTGATGGATTAGAGTGGGGAACGCGAAACATGACGTCGTAGGTTCGAGCCCGCTATTCGATATTGCCGTGAAACACTCCAACTACAAGCTTCTAATTCCTTTGTTGATGTTGTTAACCGTTAGTAAAGTTAATATCATAATAATATAATAAAAATACAATTTCTCCAAAAAAAAAAAACACTCAACACTTAGTTACGAACGCAATGGTGATTTGTGCAAACTGACTACGATTCTGATATCTTGTAAAGATGACAGTCTCCGGTAGATACCGAAAGATGTCACCGATGTCGAAAGAGATGAAATTAATTTTCATCCGATTAGATAATAATTTGAGTGTTATAAGCAATTCTTTTGAATTCGAACCACGGACTTTGATTTGTTGTATCATCAGCTGATCACCGAAGCGATAATGTACCTACCAGGTAAGCATTACGTTAAGGAGTACATTCACAATAACACTGCGACTCCTAGTACGCTTATCATTCTTCGACACATGATATTATAAACTGTGTCAATGAAAAACAAAAAAAAGTTACTTACAGATTGCAAAGCAGAACACAAATGCCTTCATGGTTCAAATATTTGATAAAAAAAACTAAAGGTCAATTAAGAACGTAAATACACTGATTCAGTAAGTCACAAATTTTTAATGACATTTATATTAGTCCACACCAGCACCAGACGTACGTTCCGATCGGATTTCCGAGTAGGAATGACCCGTGGAGTGAGGTAAGGTGAGTCAATGTGAATGCTTGGAGCGCCCACGCATCGGCAAAGGTGAGTTTGTAAACAAATAGCCATTTATAAGCATGATAGATTTTATTTATCCAACCGATTATCGACCGACCAGTTGGTAACTCAACATCACACATGCACAAAATCACACATCGAATCTGGCCTAACATTCAATGCATGCAACAAGATAACATACTGGCTATCGAAAAGCTGTATTAATACATTATCATGTCAAACATGTCATGAACATGACATACGCTATAATGTCATGCAACTAACTTATCACGATATATTCAGACAATTACATATAAATGTACGATTAAACAAAACATCTAATTCTGGCGTAGTGGCTAAGAGTTTAGCTGCGGCGCTGTGGGTCGCGGGTTCGATTCCCGTACGGGACTAGTATTTGTATGGACTACAAATAATTGTTCCGGGTCTGGGTGTTTGTCCATGTGCAATTTATGTATGTAAACTGCCTCTGCGATACAGGAGAAATTCCTACCGTGGAAGGTTAATGTTTTTTTTAAAATAGCAACATTAGATGATTTTTCAAAATAATACTAATGAATAAATAAAGTGTTTTCTTGATATGAGTCTATTTAAATTAGCATGTAAGTGCAATATTATTGTGATAGAGGCATTTGAAGACCGCCGAATCACTCGACCTTGACATGTCGGGTGTAGAGCACTATCTCACGCCGCTTCGCGCCATGAGCAACAGTCCACTGCTGGACATCGCCGGTCTCTCCCTCCATGATAGCTATAATTTATATTATGACCTTTTTTTAAATTTTACTGTAAGTGACATATATGAGCAGAGAGAATAATAAATGAGAGATAATTGTATTCTTAGCTTCATAGGTTATTTGACGAGACTTTTGACCACAATCTGCTCTTCCCCATGCTGTATTCTCTGTATTAACTGCTTAATCATTCTGCATATTATACTATGTGCACTATTTTAATATTTTACCCAAATTATCCAGATCGGGAACGGGAAGCAGTTTTTTAGATGCGAGCTCTTTGGTGCTGTGATCGTCAACACTTGTTCCATGTTATGGCAAATCCCTATTTTGCAGAGGAAATAACTGTGAAAGAGGAAGCAACTTCCTAGGCTCCACCATTCATAAGATTCAGTAGTGAGGCTCTTTTAAATACACAAATGTTAATTCTAAAGTCAACATAAATAGCTTCAATATAATAAAAAGTTTGTTCTTATTTATTAAAACTTTATTTATAAATATATTTCTCCGAAATGTAACATAACGTTAAAGCAAATAAATTTGTGATACTCTGTTCTGATGACGTTTCAACATTAGAAAATAAATATTGTAAACTTCAAAAACGTTTTAAATCCAATAAGTTGTTCAGTTAAATTAAATTATAGCACCTTGTAACTAAGCTCTAAATTAAATGGCAACGAAGTAACATTGGCAAGATAGGGGTCTACATGAGGACGAGGCACTCGTACTCAGCACTGTTCCTCTCCTCGCCATCAAACGGGTAGTAGCACGAGCCGTGGCTAGGGTGGATCTGAAAATTAATAGAATATAATTAATGGCAGAAATACGTCGGCTCGATTTATCTAGAGTCTAAGAGATTGACTTCAATGCCACGCGCTTTGACTTATGCACCGAATGTATTTTATGACTTTCAATAAATTGTTCCAGGTCACATTGTTCGCACATATATACAAAAACGCATGTTGGCATTATGGGGAATAACGATAATTTTCTCCTGAAACCAACCTCGCCTTCATGCGGTGCAGCCAGCTGGCTAACAAACGACGCTCTTCGCGAAATCCAAACACAGATTAGTGACGGGGAGCAGCATCAATCCTGCGAGAGTTTTTTTTTATTGTAATGAAAAACGAGCTAACATTCCACCTGATAAGTAGCTACTGCAGCCCGTGAACATCTGCAAACAACTTCAATCGAAGAAGATTACAGATGGGTCACCTGTGGACCGAGCTCTAGGCTCCGTATACCAACTGGAACACAACAGCAATCGCCCTGCTGTTTGGCGGCTGAACTGGTTAAGAATGTGGTACCGATCCACGCATCCCAGGCAGAGAAGGAATCTACCACCTGTTAATTTGGTACCGGCACTGCGCCCATCAACCCGCTTGCCCAGCGTGGTTAGTATGGGCAATCCTTTTAAGAAATGTGGTGGGACCTATGTTCAGCTGTGAACTTTTATAGACCGATGAAGAAGATGAAGATGATTGGAGAAAAATGTGAGTGTGCCACGATTTAAGAGAAATCATCAGTGGGGGCAATAAAATATGGGACACAGTTAAATATTTCCGTATCGAGATTCCAGAACAATCAAAAATTACTTGTATTTGTATATTTTAATTATTCACCTTGCCAGGCGTGGTGCAACCATCATGTGTGACTCTTCCGAAATATAGTTTCTCTCCGTCAGCGGTGACTCCAGCCTCTACCGCGCCGGGGGGTACAGCGCCGTTGCTGGAGAACTGCCAAGAGAACATTGCAGGGACCAGGACCTGGAAAATATTTATCTAACGATAATAAATTCTATCTATAGGGGTAAACAATGTCAAATTATTGAATTCGAGATGGATTATAGAAAGGATGATAAAGTAGTTTGCAGGAGGGAAGAGAGCCTCCGGTTACCTCTCTCTCTCTCTCACCGAAAGAAACGCAAAAGCACAAGATGCTTGAGACTTCACGGCGGTATTCTACGAGGTCGTGGCACTACCCAGGTCGAGCCAGCCCATTCGAGCAGCAACAACAACTGTCGCCTGGCTCTACCACGTATAAACCAGAGACAAACCTGTAGTTGTAGCACACTGCTGCGTTCTAACTTTCAAATCAAATCCCCATTGTAGGACACAAAAATTAGATGAAACTTTTAATATGATTTGTGTCTCATTATTGTACCTCTATGGGCATAGACAGTTTCTATATAAATTTCATATTGATACATTACACTGCACCATTGACAAGTGAAAAAGACATATGGACGACAATGTGATTATTATATCTGTTTGTAATAATTATGTTGTAGAAAGAACGATGCACAACAACACAGCGGCACATGTTTCACGTCACTTCGTGATTACATTTCTAGAGTTCCTTATCACCAAATTAGCATAACAATATAAAATGCAACCTTGTATTAATTTAAACCAGTTTACCAGGTAACAGTTTACAAGAGTCGTGGTCAGGATGCTCGCTTTTATTGCATAGTACGCGAGGGCCCGGGCTCGATCCCCGGTGCCGGTACAATTAAAATAGCTAATAGCATGTTAAGTGCTGAATTTACCACGTGCTCTGAGGTGAAGGAAGTCATTGTGAAGAAATCTGCATGTTTGAGATATAATAAAATTAAAGGACGTCTAAAGTCCGACAACCAGAACTGCAGCAGCATGACGAACGCTTCTCGATCCCATTGCTCTCACAATTGTTTGATAGGAGGCCTTTCCCCAACAGTGGTCATTTACAGACCACTACTTACTACTAAATAGTAGCTTGTGGTAGTAAATAGTAATAAACAATCAACGAGGTTTTGGAGTGTTAAATAAAAAAAGATCAAAGAAAGAATCGTGGAAAATTTTGACATCCTTATTACACTAGGGTTGCTAAACCTATTCCCGTATTTTACTATACAACTTGGCCGGAATTATATTTTACCTAATTCAAATATGATTGGATGCAAAGACGCTGTGGACGCTGTGGACGCTTTTTTAACTAACAAAAAACTTGTATAAGCAGTTGATGACCATCTTCATGTATGGTGTTGGACATTAACGCGATAATATCGGAGCAAGGGTTGCACGCAGTGTTAGAACACGGGACTTAAAACAACACAACCAGAATTTTTTTAGTTTAGCTTTTGGCTGGAATAAGAACTTAGTACCCATACTTGAACAGTCAGGTACGCTAACCAAATTAATAATTCATTTGTATTTTTTAATATATTCTTTCTGAAAATTAAGCAATATTGCAAAATATATAAAAGTTAACACATTACCTCAAATTGATCTTTCAGGATCTCCTCTCCACCATATGCGATGTAGCAGGCGTTCTTGGTGGGAATGACTTTAGCGGGTAGTATATCGCCTTCATGGTGTGCACGACCAGCGTAGATCTCGTCCCCGTCCGCATCAGTTCCCACGCGCAGTGCGCCTGGTGGGATGCTGCGTTGGCTCAAGCAAGCCGGAACCCAGCGATATGTACCTGAAAATCATCAAAGTCGAATGTTACCGAAAATGTGAAAAAAAAACAAAATATTCATATAGTAGTGAAAGGAAAAAAAAAACAATACGTGCAGTGTGTTTAAGTTAGAAGATACAACGGAGTTAAAAGTATAAGACATATACTACATTTTAATTGAGATAAGGTAAAGGTCTGACAGATTTTAGTGTCAAAACACAAGAAGCTACGGCCAAAACTCTGTATGGAATTGCTGTCATAAAAAAGAAGTTCGTGTTAAGTTATATTTACTTACAATAACGGTTACGGCATGGAGGTAAAGTTGGAGCGGGGAAAGGAACCATAGAGAGGATTGGCCCAACATTGGCAGACAACACAAACCAAGACAACACCTTTGTACCGCTTTAAGAACAATTTTGCTTGTCTATTCAAAAAACCAAAAAAAATTAAGATGTTGAAACGGGTTCAATTAGTAACATTTACAATTTTATATTAATGATAAACATGTTTTCTATTAGTAATAAGGACAATAATATTTTTGTTCTATTACAAATTACGTGAATTTTGTTGTGAATCATTTATTTTTTCATTTGAAATGTTCCCGATCTTATCAATGTCTTGATAACGATTGTGTACGAGGCTTCAGCAAATGGATTAGATAGCGTTGGAATAATTCCAGTGTCTGCTGTTGATCGATAAGATGTTTTAAAGAAAAATTTGAAATAATACAATTATATGGAATCAGCTTGTACGAAAGGTGCTATCTTCATTTTACCCAAACCAGTGCCTTGAAAATATAATATGATGTTACACGTGACAACCGGATATGTAACATAACCGTTCACATTGTTACAATTGTTATAATAACAATATGAACAGTCAATGTCATAACAAACAATAACCGGCAAATACGCGTTCATCTGATCGCACTTACTCCAAGGCAATTCAACAGTTTCTCCGGGTAATTCCGGTACGATCTCTTCTGGCTCAGCATTTTCGACCACTTGGACTGGCTCAGGGGGCGGAGGGTAGGGGTAAAAGTATGCTGGGTGAACAGGATAATAAACTACACCGGGCCCGGGGTACATGGGAGGATGGCCAGGGGGGCCGGGGGGATATCCATGGAGAGGTGGAGGTGCTCCGTAACCATAATATGGACGTCCTGGACAATACATATGTTATTTAGAGAAGTTAAGAGTTTTTAAATGTTGAAATATAACAACCATGAGCATGCATTTGTTAATAACAATTCCAGAAAGATACATTCCAATATCTTGAGTTGGATAGATAATATAATAAAAGATAAATATTCCAAAGTAACGTCGCTTATCACTCTTAGATACTGTACTTCTCTCCGTATGATTTTTAGTACGGAGTTCGGACTTAAAGTCCGGACTTGCCATAGACTAAAATGGGAATGCCATAGACTAAAAAATGGGGAATATAACAGGAAATTTTCTCGCCTGCACACGGCGAAACCAGCTAACTGACAGCTAGGACGCCCGTTTGTTTGCGGAAAATGCATTTAACTAGAAAATCGTAATGGCTACTAACTATCTCAAAAAAGATCAGACCAGAATTGAGCAAACCGATGATGGGCAGTAGCCTCTAGGGTGCGAGGTATCTGGTACTGCGATCGCCAATCAGTCAGCTTAGCGTGGCGATTGTGGCAAATCCTCCTAATGGAAGAAGCATATGTCCTGCAGTGGACTATTTACAGGGTGTTAAGGTTAATGAAGGTCTCGAGCCACCAGCATCCATCGCTTATTCGCAGCACCGCGCAGCTTATCGTTTGTGCCACCTTTCTTGCCCTACGGCTTAAATTACAAATGCCTCCAACCTTCCCACAGTTCTCGTTAATTTTATTTCTTAGAACTCTGACGTTATAATAAATGTCTGGGCCTGAATTAGGAAACCATTTTAAACGCAATTTAACATAATATATACGACATTTATATATAAATATATATATTTATGCACTCGTTATGTTATTACTTTAAAAGCTAACGAACTCTATCAATTATTACAAAAATATACGCTCATTTGATAAATAACGCTTGATCCGAAAATGCTGTGAAAATCCGAAATATCCACAATAATACGAGTACTATCTAATATATTACTATCTCTGTAACTGACATTTTGTTGTTAGCAATTTTAAACGATAATATAACGTGCTGTTATTAGATAAGACATCAATTATTTATCGAGTTATAATGTCTATATTAGTTAATTATCTAGAAAATGATTATATTACCTAATTGCCATTTAATTAAATATAATTTTGAACAATATTCCGAAAATGACAATAAGAAATGTCAGTCTATTTGCGGTTTTTTTCGCCACGCTGCTTGACGGACTTCACGTATCTGTCCATCTGTCCATGATATTATTCTCGAATAATTCATACAGACTATGTCATAAAAGCGAAATACGAAGGTAAATCTGTCTGTGTGTCTGTTACGTTTTATCAACAAAACGCTAATGAAACTTGAGAGACCTTGAACTATAGCGAAAGATGTAGGCTAATTTTTATCCCGGGAAAATCACGGAAAAACAATCTAAGAGGACAAAGTCCCGGATGAAAGTATTACTTTACTATGTTATTTTTTTTTATTTCAAAGGTTCAGACAAGTATCGAATCTGATGGACTGCTTATTAAAATCAAACACATTCACCTCTAAGCTACCTACTGCTGACATGTTGGGCGTGCTTAAACATTGTGCTTAGTGATGCAACGAATGCTGATACGAATTTGCGTCGTCGCCGAATATCATGAAATCACCGAATGTTCGAATTCGCCGAACATTCTCACGACATTCGTATCATAATGTCGTTCATTCGTATTCGTATTCGTACTTTGAATACAACTATTCTTTGCATCACTAATTCTTCTCTATCCATTATCTGTAATCCTTGGACTGACGTTTCGCGCCCATTCAGCCTTATTTGCCTTCGACTCATTGTTTATTGAGGACAATTGCCTTTTAGTTTCATAATCACGAGTACCTTGTTTAACATGTGACGATTATAATTTGTAGACGTTTGAAAATATAGTTATCGCATTTTATACCTAATCCCCTGTAAATAGAGCACATGTCGATACAAAGCAAAACGATTAATATATATCAGAGAAGTTCGTTTTTATCAACGTTCGAAAATTAAAATTAAATATCTACTCAGATAACAAGTGAAATTAGCTTACGAACGCTGTACGCGCGACTTCAAATTATTTTGTTCTTGTTGTTGTATGCTAGGGAAGCATACAACATTGCTAGTTTGTGCTGAATATAAAAATATTTACTTTCTATCATAATAGATAGAATTAAATGGCTTAGTAAATAAACAGATAACCTAACAAAATAGTTGAAAGATATAATATTTACATCCGCTTTAAAAACATTATCCTCCTTTTGGTTTAGTCGTAGTAGTGTAAAAACTACTAAAGCTGCTAAACTCCAAATTGTATCATAGATTACTAATAACTCTAGGAATATTAAGTAAAAAAAATCTCGATTAAAATGATAATTTACACAATATAGCGATGGGAGTTAGTATGTAGTATGTTTCAACTTTCTTTTAAGTCTGCCTATCCTTTATACGAGTATTTACTTTGAGATATACACACAAAGTGAAATATACCGTCAAGGAGGGTGTAACGATATATCTTACCATCTTTTCTATAAATGCCAACCTCACCTGCACGTGGTGTACCCTGCTAACAAACAAACGAGGCCCTGGCTGCGGCAAGATGGTGAAATATCCATCTGAATTTACCCAACCGCACTCTCACAGACTGATCAGGAGCAGCATCACAAGTGCGAGGGGGTACCGGCACTGCGCTCACCAACCCATTTGCCCAGTGTGGTTGGCATGGTCAAACCATCCAGGAATTATATTCCGGTGTTTGAAGGCGCTTTCTTGGAGAGATCTACGTTCAGCAGTGGAATAAACAAGGCTGTTGAAGATGAAGATAATTTTAATCACGACGTTTTGATAGTCTTTAAAGGTGACGTGGTATACGTGGTATATTAAGTTAAATAGTTTATCTTTTTACGGTATCAATAAGCTTAAATAAATAATTTCCAAAAAAAATTAAACGAGCAATTTACATAATTAATGACAGTCAACAAAATGGGCTTAGTCGTGAACATGTTAATGGTTTCATGGGAAACGGCTAAAATCACAACACAATCTTTCACATCAATAGAAACGAGATATGAAATGGCGACGAGATATCAGTATTTATGTTATAGTAGTATTTATGTTATAGTGTTATAGAGATATATGTATCACACGTGTGACTAATGACGTTAAATTATACCAATAAAGATATTTCAACAACATAGCTTTTTATATAGATTATTTCTCGTTCTACGTGAACGTTCAGCGTTAACGTAAGTCGTATTACAATTATATTTGCAATGACTTAACGTATTGATGACAAATATTCATACAGGACATAGCACATAGGAGTATGCCATGTACAGAAGACTAGCCCCTACTCATCACGCTGGGCCTCGGCTGGCCGAAAATACTAATTGAACGACAACTATAGATCAATAAAGTTTCAGATAGGTTATGCAAATTTAGGATGCAAACCTAAGAATGATATAGGCAAGCATTAGTCTGCGTTGGTCCATGTGAACCTGGAAGAAATAAGGCTTTTTTTCGGACGAAACGGGTCAGCGGGAGAGTTAATATTCTACTAGGAATGTACTTTATGTCTTCCTTTTCGGTCTCAGTCTTAAATGGATAAACTTTACTGAAGGTACTGAAACGTGGACTGCATAATTTGTGAGCACCTACATCGTGAATAAAATTTAGGCGGGAATAATTACATTCCAGAAAAAGTTATACATTCTTTGAAATGCGTTTGCGCATCTTAGAACTACAACGAAACTATAAATAAATGCAAACAATATGAATTTTCCCCTAAACTATTAAAAACATCCTCGATGCACAAAATTTTCCTAATTTTAAGCAATCACAACTAACTTATTTATCCTAAACTTTATTCCTATTAGACTTAACAAGAACACAATCAACACATCGTTTTGAAACTTAAATTAAAGTTTAGTGGGCCTTAAAATTGCACATTTTCTATTACATACATACAGTATACCTTATCAGTATCTTATCACACACACTCACCAGCCATGTTGTCTTTGCGCCGCGCTTGGAACGATACTGGCTTAAACAATCAGCGCGATTCAAACTTTATGCGCGGCACCGGGGCCGACGTGAGTAATTAGATCCGATAATTCCGGAAATGTTGATAACACGCTGAAACTATTTGTAACTGTTTTTTATTAATGTGAATGATTTATGACAATCATTTTGAATTAATTACAATGAGTAAATAATGATAAATAATATGCGCCGTCACCGCAAATGAAAGTAAAGTAATCAGCTGGTCAAATATAACTCAATATTTATTAAAATCG
The DNA here is from genome assembly GCA_029286595.1 of Bhutanitis thaidina. Taxonomy (NCBI): domain Eukaryota; kingdom Metazoa; phylum Arthropoda; class Insecta; order Lepidoptera; family Papilionidae; genus Bhutanitis; species Bhutanitis thaidina. The sequence continues at coordinate 13,544,169 of JAGSMS010000008.1, read as the reverse complement.
CCCGGGAGACGTGAATAATCTTTGAAGGACTTTATTTTTGGGAGATAATGCTGAATGAGTCGAAGTATATTTTCGAATACTCCTGGTTATAAATAAAAAATAATTGCAGAAGAAGGTAATAACAGATATTCCTTAAATAGGCTATCACAAGGATATCTTCAAGTGCCGGTAATAGCATATACACGCAAATAGCGCAACAAACAGACACAATATTTAAGAAACTTGTTAAAGATAGTTTATTACAGAAAGGCCTACTATAAAACAACTTTTAATATTTTCTATAGAATTCCTCTGGCTGCATATTGTTAAAATTAACATAAAAAAAAATATTAATAGACATTTGACCATGTGTTGATTTAGTCTTAATTGTAAATGGCATTGTAACATGGTGTTTAAAAAAACGTCTAGAGTTCTTCTCTGAGGTCTTGTAGATAAGCATCTATACAACTACACGCTAAACAAACTTAAATTTAATAAAAAAAACTTTTAACTTTGACTTTGATACATGGCATACAGGGGTCATTATAATTCATACAGATGCAACAGCGAAAAGAATTTTAGTCTGGGCTTCGTATCTATTGATTATGACGATTTTGTCCAGTCCGATTTCGTCCACGGCGATGACTTCCAAATACTCTCGGCAGTATGTACAGCCAAGGTACAATAAGATCGCAGAGACGGTCAGATACAATGTCAGTTGCAGAACCGAATAACCAATATTTTGTGTATTATACAAATATTGGTCTCGGGTGGGACTCACTCAACTACGCTTACCCTTAAACCATTCGATCGTCATAACTAAAACATGAAACCATTTCTATTTCTCAGCAAAGTACGTCCACCTTCGAACTTGAGCCACGAGGAATTCTTTGTCTCATAGTACCGGTAACTGGAGAGCCGTGGTAGCCTAGTGGACAGGGCGCTCACTTTAGTGTCATAGAGCGTGAGTGACGCGGTTTCGATCCCCGGTGCCGGCACCACTAAAATTGTTAATCACAATTTTAATTGCTGTATTTACCACGTGCTCAACGGTGAAGGAAAACATCGTGAGAAAACCTCCAGGTCTGAGAAATAATAAAAAAATATTATTTCGAGGATATGTGAAGCCCGCCAACCCGCACTAGAGCAGCGTGGCGGGCCCTTCCCGGCTCCTAAACCCTCTCTGATACTAGTATTTGAGAAGGAGGCCTTTACCCAGCTGTGGGCACTTACACCACCACGACCAACAATGGGTGTCGTAAGAGAGGCGACTAAAAATGGCAATGGCAACCGACAGATGGCGCGGTAACCAGACTAAACTAAAGTAGACCTATGACGGGCAGCAGCGTCTAAGGTGCGAGATGTCTGGTGCTGCGCTCGCCAATTCGCTTGCCGAGCGTGGCTATTATGGCAAATCCTCCTCGTTATGGGAAAAGCCTAAGTCCTGCTATGGACTATTTACAGGCTGGTAAGGTAAAAGAAATGGAGGAACATTTTACGCGCAGTTGTTTTGTGTTACCTTAATTTAATGATTCATTAAAAGGCTATTACAATTAAAATTATCTCGTAATGTAATAATGAATCGGACAAACACACGTCGTCCAATGATTAAACGTGTCTTGGTTAGTTTCCAAGACGCTGATAAATATAATAAACCAACATAAATAAATAAGGTACACATTATGCGAGCTATAATAAATCTGTATAAAGGTGATTTTTGATATTCCAATATTTTTTGAAAAAAATGCTCGTAAGGGCTACATGAGAGATTCTAAATTTAAATCAGTATTTTAGTATATCTGTCTGTCTGTCTGTCAGTTCGCGTTTCACGTATATACATGTATAATGTATATATTTGCGATGCCTTTTTAACCGACTACGCTGATGTTAAAACGAATGTTATGATGGTGTTTTATAAGGGTTTTTAATAATAACTGCGTGATTTTTGATAAATTATTTAATAAAATTAATGTATAGAATAATAATGCACAAAATCAAATGTAAACAATTGTAAGTATAAGCCACAAAATGGCACAAAATCAATTGGATGCATCTTCTTCACACTTCACACATCTTCTGTTAAATGATTACAGTTTGTACCATAATAATGAAATGAAAAATAATAAAATACTATGTCCCAATTAAAAATACAATGTACATTGTCGACGTTTCACTTGACACTCGCCGATAACAAACCTGCAGATAAAAATTCATTTTGTTCCGGTAAATCTCACCGATCCAAACAAATTTTCGAATAATCTTATATAGAAAGTACGTCATAATCTCATAATCAAAGAGTATAATAGTCAATTCTTATAGAATATCTTTCGTTTCTTTTAACGGTAAACGCTATGTGTATTTAAAAGAATAGTATAACAATATCTCACCTTTAGTCATCCGTTCTACTTTCCCGCGCCTAACCTCAAAATTAACATGCAGGTGCATGAACTGCGGCCTTGAAATAAAATTTAGGCTGTTCCACTTGGCTTTGTCAGCAAGGTTGTGAAGCATCTATACATAGTCTATAGTGTATATATACTCGTATTGTCAGTGAGGACATTTTTCCAAAATTGATATAAAGAAAAATATAGTATGTTTAAGACTAACATAAGCCTTAATTTATTATGAATTAAAACTAAATCTTAAAAACGAATAAAAGAATTCAGCACCATCATGTAAACTGCTTGTGTGGTTGAAATGTATGAATGTTAAAACGTATTCAACTTACAAGCCATTTCCCGGGTTTTGTGGCAACCTTTAGTCCTAGTGTGAGACCTTTGTCCCGGTGTGGGTCGTTTTCCAAGCTGCTACTTTTCTTTTATTTATTTATAGATAATGTACTAACGTGTTGTTGAGCTTTATGGATCACCATTGACATCAGCCAACTATCGGAAATTTATTCGTGCACATCTAGGTATATATATACATTCATAATATAATAAGTACTTTGGGCTGCAAGTTTAATATTTATATCTCTAAATGCCAACTTCATCTGTATCTAGTGATCCAAAGATGGTAAAAAATTCATGCTAATTTGCATAACCCAAATCCTACATTGGACTGATAGAGTCAACAGTTTCTTATCTTTAGCGTGAGGGTGCAGGCACTGCATTCACCGACCTGCTTGACCAGCGTGGTGAGATTTTTTTGTGCATGCGGCTCATCTGATGGTAAATGATTCTCATGGCCCACAAACATCATGCAACAGCAGAGGAGCTGTAGGTGCGTTGTCGGCCTTTAACGATATTTGGGGGATGGTAGGGATGATGGAGAAAGGGTTTGGATGGATGGAGGGGGAGTGGATCTCCGGTTACCTCACAAACCGAACAAAACGCAGGAGCACAAGATGCATGCATTTCACTCCGGTATTCTTCGAGACCGTGGTACTACGCCGGTCGAGTCGGCCCACTCGAACAGCAGCAAAAGATGCCCCTTGGCTCTACCATGTACGAAAGTTTGTGCAAACCTATCATTAATTGCATTCCGGTTATTCTTTGCACTTTCTTAGAGAGGCCTATGTTCAACTGAAGACTTTAATTGGCCGATGAAGAGGAAGAATTAATGTTTGCGATAATTGAAACTATTACATACCTATACATTATAATTTCAAAATTAAAATTCATCCCCACCACCAGTCTCTTGTGTACAAATATATCAATTTACCTCTGTATGATCTGACGTCGGTAAATACTAATAAACTAATATTCCCTTTTACAAAGGAGAAAGATCCTATACCGTATACCAGGTTTTTATGAATTAAAGGTGCTCCAGATTGAACTCCAGCGAAATTCTCAACATTCAACATGCATATGAAGTCTCCCCATGCCGGTGGTATATAATTAGTGCAGTCTACTAACACGAGATCTCTGTAAACGGCTGCCTTAAGAATGTTATTTTTCTTCACGTGCCTCTTACTAACAAAACCAAAGCCAGCGAACAGCCATCCATATCCGTTAGCCTTTGCTTCTTTATCCGCTAGAGGTAAATAGTAAGGTTTTCTCGGTAGAGTTTGGTGCTTTATGAACACAGTTTCATCATCGGTTACTGAAATGAGGATTATATCGTGGTAGGTGTTGTGTTTCTTATCGAAACCAACTCTTACCCACTCCCTCTGTCTATCTTTATCAACTGCGATATAGTCGACATTGATTTCTTTAGAACTATCCGGATTACCGTTGATGGCGAATAGCTTTATTCTGTGTTTCTGTACGTTAGCAAGTGGATTCGCAGACGTGATGACGAGTCGATCGTGGACGAACGTGCCGACTCCAACAGCTCTGTTGTCCACAGTGATGCCGATGACGCAGTCGAAGGTATCTTCTTCGAGCCAGCGGAACATTGCCGATGTGAAACTGACGGGAAAGCTGAAGAATATGAAGCTCAAATACCTTAAATGAAAATGGCGAAATGAAGTTCCAATGTTTATGTCTTATATTTACACATTAAAATTAACATATTTTAACGAATTTTGTCGCGTTGACTTCCGACATTTGTAATCATTTTAGTAAACAACTTGTACCATTTACATCCATCAGAAAATAATGAATATAGTTTAAAATGTAAAGAATTTTTTTACTTACATTTCCATTGAACTATAAATTTCTTTTGTGCGCAACAGCGGAAGACTATTACAAATACAATGTGGGCATAGTTATCAATAAGAGAGTTGCATTCTCGTGTCGGTGTTCTTGGTATTCCAAACAATTCAATTTATTTATAAATAAACATGATTAACCAAAACATGTCTTAGTTAATTTATTAATATATTTGCTACATTTTATTGTGGAACACGTAGCTCACAAGACAGATACTAAGATGAAATTTCAACCGAAAATTAGTGCAATTACAAGTACTTAATTATAACAACAAGTTTCTAATTTTAGGGATCACGGATAAATCTTTGTTTACACTTAACAACCTTATTTTTCATCTCCCTACGTTGACTAGAAGAAAATGCCAACACGGGTTAAGTTTGTTACATGTGTTACACCCTCAATTTAAAAGGTGTTTTAAAAAATAAGATAAAATTATAAATCAACAAATCCCAACCCACCCACAGTAACACTAAACCAAATAAAATATATAAAGTATCAAATACTCAATCGGATTCTTTTAATTTTTGATGTTAATGCAGTTCAGAAATGTTTTCCTCCGAAATCCAATCATACAATGGAATGTGCTGAATGTGCCCCATCAGTTCTTGCTGTGCCCCATCAGTTCTTGCTGTGCCCATAACCATAAACGAAACAGTAATCCTTGCATACCTACATAACTCCAAACCCAGAGCTCATGCTTAGAATTTACAAAATTTCACGTTTGGATTCGAAAACATTGAATTCGGCTAAACAAGAAAAGTGTACAACTAGAACACATTGGTAATCATAAGTGATTATCGACGTAATGGTATACCATCAGGTGAGTAATTTGCTCGTATGCCTCCTTTCCCATAATATGTAGAAATTGTGTATAAATGTACAATACCGTCTGATGGAAGGAGGAGGAAATTTGCCTTTTTTCGAAAATCATAAATTCGTCATTTACCTAACCCATAATTTAATTAATAGATATATGTCTGTATATTTATTACATACATGTCTTATCGGGATATAATTAAATTATACCCCGATAATTTTGCAAACGTTACCGTTTTTGTACATTTGACTGCAGACAAAGAGATTAAATAATGTATTATATTTTAATGTCGCAGACTGCAGAATGCAAATCTAAATCAACTTTGTTAGGTTAAGTATGTTCTAAGTTTGTTCTATGTTTGAGTTAAGTAGTAACATACGAGTAGATGCTAAAGTTACTGCTTCTCTACGTTTAACACAACTCTAATTAAATTTGGTGGAAGTTATGGTTTTTTTTTTATGGAAACGGAGTCAAACGAGCAAGCGGCTCACATACCACATCTGCAACACCAGACGATCTGCAGGTGCGTTGCCACATGAGTAATTTTGGTCCACAAATATAGAATTTGTTATTAAACTTGTCTACAGCGCTATCGGATTCTAGAACTAGCTTTGAACCATCTTCTCGACAAAACAAATATATTGTGTGAATTTCTTCTCCTAATGGTAAATGATTACCGGCGCCCACTTACGTCGCCGGCCTTTAAGGGTATTTGGGATATGGGAGGGAGGATAAGGAGGTGGATGGTTGGAGAGAGGGGGCTCCGGTTACCCCACTCACCGAACGAAACACAGAAGCACATAAAGCTTCGCCGATATTCTGCGAGTCTGTGGTATTACCCCGGTCGAGTCGGCCCATTCGAACAACAGCAAAAGCCGCCGCTCGGCTCTACCACATACAAAATCGTTATTCTACAGAATAAAAATCTATAAACCAACATAATCGAAGTTACGACAGAATATAAATATCACTGACGTCGTGCATTTCGTTTATTACTTTCCACAACTTTTTAAAGCATTAATAACTATTTGAGAAATGTCAAAAAACTCCTGTATAAAAGAATTTGTATTCTTTCTTCTACTCGTGTCTAAGGATGCATATGTGTGGACCAAATCTTGTAACATTTCTTTAACAATTCGCTTCATAATGTACGGGGTTGGTCTTTCATTTTTCTCAGCTATTAGAAGCATGGACGTGGCCTGTAAAATATTCGTCATTAGAAGCATAGGCGTTAGGTAACGACTATGTCCTTTAGCCGATTTCGTCCATTATGTATTTTTTTAAGATAAAACAGAACATTGTAATTTAAAAGTGTGAAATTCTTACTTTTGTTTTCCAAAACCGTATCAACTCCCCTAACGCTGTAGACTCGTGTTTCTTTCCTACATCTTGAATACTCATACGTAGAAAATACAAATGGTGGCGTCGACAAATTTCTGTCATAAAAAGTTCCTCATTACAATACAAATACAAATACACGATACAAAACAAAAAATATCAAATAGTGTACACAAAATGTTATTAATATGGTCAAACATTGGCAAATTCTTTTTACTCTCTTCTTTTTTTTCTTCTTCATCAACTTGAATAAGTGCACTACTGGACATGAAACTTTCTATTAAAGCCCAAACATAATCTGGTATGGCGTTAATGGAAATTTTGTTCACACCTGCTACGCTGAACAGGCAGATTGGCTAGCACATTCATTTTTTAAAAAAAATATTTATAGTTATAACATTAAATTTACTTAAACGATAACCAAATCGTATTAAAAATAATATACATATATTAAAGTAAAAGTTAAAACTTTTTTTATTCAAAAACGACTTCTTTAAAACTCTTATAAGCGTCAAAATGACACAAAATCTTACCGTTACAATTAATCTCATCATCTCTGTTTGGACAATCTATCTTGCCATTACACATTGCTTCCAAAGATACCGAACGATTATGCGGACTGTCTTTACAGTAATATCTACTTAATTTATTTTCAATGGAGCATGTTTTAAGACATCTCTCTGTACATTTTGGCATTGCACATTTATTGCTTCTACATATACAACCATGGGATGAAATTATTTTAGTATTACCCGTGTTCGTATGTTTTAGGGCTGTCACCAAAAGTTTATTGATCGAATATAAAAATCTATACATTTCTTCAGCTTCATAGCTATTATATGAGTTACTCATAAAACTTCCATATATTAAACTCAACAATTTAAAACATTTATCTCTGATCGCTCTGACCTCCTCGAATCTAGGTTTGGGGATTGTACTCAGATGTTGAAGTTTAAGTACTAAGTTAAATAAACGTAGGAACTCATTTCTAACGTAAGCGTATTCCTTTGATGCCATTTTAATTTCTAAAATTCTAGTTATTTGCAGGAATGCTTCGTTAGCTGTAAATTTGCCTCTTCCTCGGTCTTAACAAAAAATTTATAACATTAAGCATAACAGAAAACGTGGTTATTAATTTTAAAGCAATAAATACGGAACTTACTAAAGCTGTTTAGTGAAAATTGGTTATTTTTGCTTACCTGTACTACATTCAATTTCGTCTGATTCATCATAACAATCCAGTTTACCGTCACAAATCACATCTAAATTGACGCTCTTGCTACCATTAACAGCTGGACAGCTCCATCGCGCTAATCGATATTTAAGTAAACAGGCATTTTGGCACGACTTGACGCAAGTTTGAGAAACACAGTGATCTTCTTCACAAGCACACGATTTCGGAAATAAAGCGCTTTCCTTTAACACTTCTTCCAGATCTCCTTCTAAAATGCGAATAAATTTTCGAGAATTGGCTACGAATCTACTAGCATTTTCTTGTCTCGAGCAAATCCCTTTATTCAGATTTAATACTACTAGGTTCAAAATATCAATAACCTTTTGCATAGGTTCCCTGTTGCTTTCAGTTGTGTTAATCAGTGGATAACTATCTTGGTAATCCCTAATTACGTCGATTTGGGCCTTTATTAAGTCATGAATTATGTTTCGACGTGGAAGTGATTCGTTGACTTTTTCAGAAAGGCAATTTAGTTCAACTGACTGATTAATTTCAAGCAAAACTTTTTTAGCATAATTCAATCTTGTAGCAACTGTAATTAAGAAAAATAGATATAAAGTATATGTTAATAACTATGTCCACGTTTTACAAATTAAATATGATGAAATTAGATATTTTATAATATTAAACACACACGCACCTTGATCAGTACAATGGTTTTCATCTGATCCATCTGTGCAATCAAATATACCATTGCAAATATTTTCTACATTAATAGTTTTTTCATCGTGGCATACAAATTTATTTAGTGAATCTACTTCCGAACAAACCATTGCAATAGATATGACACATTCTTTTTCTAATTTAATATTTTCATCGTCATATTTGAGTGTATCTATATTTCGTCCTGTTTCTTCTTTACTGTTTTTTACGTTACTAGAATTTTTTTTCGCTATTTCTTTACCATCTCTGATATTATTCATCGTTTTTCTTCCATCGTGTTCGAGATTTCTTTTCATAATAAGATTAATACCATTTGTTATCATGTCGTTATAATTAAAAATTTCATTTTGTTCTAACGCCGTCAAATGTTTGTCTTTGGCCACAGCTAAAATTTTTTGTCGAAAATTTTCTAAAAACCTACGTTTTTCTTCAAATGATGTTAGTTTCATCAAATATTTCTTAGCAAAAGTTTCGATTTTGTCTGTTACTTGTTTAGCCATATGATCTTTTACAATACGTTCCCGACTCTGATATTCATCGACAGAAGTTTCTAAAATGTTATTTTGTGGTTTAAACTTTGTAATATCTTCAGAAATATTATAAGTGCCGTTAAAAGCTTTTAATCTAACTCCTTGCATTATGAGGTCCACATATTTTTCCCCTTCATCTCCAAAAGATCGTTTTGCTGCGGCTTTTAGTTTTTCTTCTATTTTGAATAATATTTGTTACTTTTAGTCAAAATTAGGAACCACGAGCCAAGTGTATCAACTGGCATCACAATTTCATACATCTGCGCCATTATGTCGAATTGTATCTGGAAAATACAGAATCACAAAAAAGAGGGACCGGCCACTTACCTACGAAATGGCTAATCCTCCTCATTTTATTGCTCATCGCAAGTCTTGGAATTCGTGGAATACATGTATGTATTATTCATTTGTTGTACCAAACTTAAAAACTAAGGTCACACTCACTATTGAGAAGGGGTGATCCTTAATCACTACTTAATACATCACCCTATTTAAGTCCACTACTGAACGTAGGCCGCTCCGAGGAAGCAAAAGCTGGCTTATGCTGTATATATCTGTTGGAAGATTTGCCCATACTCACCACTGGCAGACGCCAGTGGTATCCTGCCATTAGGGATGCTGCTCATCTAAAGTATGTGGTATTAAAGTCTGCAAATTCGGATGGATATTCTGCCAGCATTTGGTCGCCAGAGCCTCGTTTTTTGGGTAGCAGGTTGAACCATAAGCTGGTGTTGTTGTTATTTGGAAGAGCAAGAGATGGTATATTCTCCTTTGCACCCCTCTTATACCATAAAGGCTGCTACATAATAATTTAAATATAATTTTTCAAATGCATCACTCCCTGGTTAAGAGACAAGATGGTCTTAGATAATTAATAGAATGGTAGTTTTCAAAATTTAGATATATTAACAAATGCAACTTTTTGTTTATTAGCCAGTTTGAAAGATGGCCTCCGTCGATCAGAGACAGCAGTTGAGGATGAATTTGTCAGAAGGTTTATGAATGGTACATGGCATGGACTTGTATGTAGTGAAGTAAGTCTTGATCTTTCTATTTTCACATGTATTTCTACAAATATAATATGTGGTTAAAGTAATATTCCAAACAATCTTTAATACCTTCCAGGTCATTATAAAGAGGCAGTTTAACCATATTAGAGTTGCAGCTATCATCAGGCGAGCAGTGTCTCCCACAAAAATGTATTTCCTCCTTGGATACACCGAAGAACTTTTATCCAACTGGCTCCAGTGTCCTGTTACCTTAGAACTTCAAACTGTGGATAGCTTCAAAGATGTTGTTTTTAAATATATTTAAAATAAGTATGCTATAATATTGTAAATAGATTAGGTAAATAGATATTGTTCTTTTTTATTATTGTAATCAAATAAATAAATCCTTTCCTGCATAAGTTTCAAACAAAATACTTTATATATACTGCTAAGTGTTATCAAGTACCAAGTTATATTAGCGTTACAATTACTAATTAAGATTAATAATAATTATTGTCAATTATTAAAACCTACTATGCCCTTTGGTAATTGATAAAAAATACCATCACTGACTTTTAAAATTAAACTTTTATTTTTATATTAAATAATACACATACATGTTGTCTCTACTGTTATTTGTACACAGTGAAGTATAAAGAAAATCTAGAGCCATCACAATTTTTGGAAAACAAGCTTTGAAGCTTGAAAGCTTCGAAAAAAGATGTGAATCAACAGTAGTTGTTCAATTTATTTTTTCTTAGGCTTATATCGATTGGCATTTGCTAAAATACATTATTATTACATATCCAGTAAAACTCTAGAAACAATTATTTCAAAACTTAAGTCGTAATTGTGTTTGTCAGGTTGTTAAAATATTAATAACATATTCAAAATCACTTATAGAACATTTGATAAACTGATGAAAGGAAACTGAAAATGAGCAGCCTCTGATCTTGTATTTTCCATTTACTGTCTGTGCCTTTTAAATAATTATTGTCTATTATATATATATCTAAATCTATTAGTAAGAGCGACGCTTTTGCGTGACTAACAACTGTCACACATGAATCAATGAATACTATGATCCTAGGACAATAATATTATAAGTAAAATGGTGTCCTATCATCCTACGGTGCTTTTTCTCATAGGCCTACATTCATTCATCATAGTCAGACTGCATTTTCAACGAAAGTTAACTTTAGACCAAAATAGCTTATGAAGCTATTTTCCTTAGCTTACTTTGCATAAATCATAAGAAAAGTGACCGATATTGATTACTCTGTTTTTAGAAGCAAATTAATTTTCAATATAATATGCCTACACTTAACGTACTTCCTCTTTTTGTATAGTGATTCCTAACAACGGGAAGTCATTTTAATGTGAATGTATTATACGCAAGTGTGTATGAATTATATCGCCATTTAATTTTTTTTTGTCTCGTAACTGCAGTTTATGTTGTGTTTATATCAGTCAACGAGTGCTTTTTGTATTCGTTCCGTTTAGTTCATACTAAATAAATGTAACATTTGAAAAATGTTTCATTTTGTATAAAATCTCAAACCCCCTTAGATTGTGGGGGGCCTATGTTCAGCAGTGGAATTGTGACGGGCTGTTATGATGATGATAAATGAATTCTAGTATTTACGCGAACACATTTGAAATTAAAAGTTTTATTTATTTATTATTTTCGTCCAAAATTAATAAATAACAGCCGAAGGTAGCGAAAATTTTATGATATCAGGACGTTCAACATCCTAGACCCCTCGTGACTACAGGTATTGTAATGAACTCGATATGTTGAGAAAATAAAATCCGTAAATAATAGTTTCAATTTAAAAGATGAATGACGTGTCAAATGCAGATCCGCAATCTCTGTCTACCCCTGTCTATGGGCAGATCGGGTACGGGACGGGAACAGTATTCACAAGGCGTCCCAGCGGAACGCGCGTCGTACAATCATGTTAACTACTTAAATCGTCTGTCAAAAAGTCATGTCCGTGCGCGACGAACGGGAAAAACAAGCAGGGTTGCGTTCTCCCGCCCCGACGCTACAGCCCGCTCACACTGTTCACACACAAAAGGAATTATTGTGTATTCTACACCCGCCCCCTCCAACTGTGTTTGTACACTATGGATGTCAGACGGACTATCACACACACACACACACACATACAATAAATAAAACGCGACATAAAATTCATATTCTCTTATAATTTGATTCATTCAAATATACATAATGTGTCAACAAACAAAACAGCGAAACGCGGGCCGCGCGGCACACGCACACACAGACAACTGCCGCCACCGGCACGCAACACGCTCGCGTGTCTAAACGCGCCGTGTCGAGCCGCGTCCGAACTTCTGCACATACCATTTGTACTTATAAACTGATACCGTGCCTTCTGGTTAACATTTTTATGTCCGCCTATCGAAATAACAACGCACTTTTGGGCCTTGCGCAAACAACGGTCGGTTAGCGGTAGACCATTTTGTCCGCTGAAATATCGGCAATTCCATACTGCATTTGAGTGGATGACGCGCGGCTAACCGTCCGTCGTTACAAAAGACCTAACAACACTGTAAATGCTCATTTGGTTTGATGGTTAATACATTATATTTTATACAACTGCCAATTAGAAAAAGGCTATCATTGGAGAATGAAGAAGGCACAGTTTACAAACTGAAGATTAGATTACATATAACATTCCATTTTTTAGTAATACAATCGTCTACATTTGTTATAGATTCGTCTGGGTGTCTCTCTCAGGTAAATCTGTATTGTCTATCACAGCGACGTAAAGCATCTGTCCTTACATACTAGTGAGTCGAACGTTGCGATCTTAACATTAAATCACCATAAACACGCTATTGTAAAGTCGTCAATGTGCTTCAGAAAATATGATTATTTCTTCTCATTATTATGATATTTAAAGTCTCCTGCAGTCTTTTATTGAGCTAATTCGATAGGACCTGTGGAATGTCTTTCGAGATACACCACATATTCGAGGTTGAGACGAAGTGCACTACAACACTAGCGTTGCAACGTCGTTGCGATGAACGCTGATGACTTGTTAATTTGTTGAATTATTTAACACTTGAAACCGCAATACGCTAGTGTGTAACTGGCCTAAAGCTGCAGTGACGTGTGCCCGGTCCACGGTCGCCAGTGTGCGCAGAAGTCCAAACGGCTGACGGCATGCGGCGGCTCGCTCGTTGTTTAGCATCAATTGTTATCGAAACCAGATATTTACAAAATTAATGTACAGACAACATGAAGGCTTCTTGTGGCGGATTCCAATGATGGTATGAAAAACGATTTTCGCAAAATTGAAACTACCTCTACATATAAAACTAATGTTACTTTTAGGAAATAGTCACCTGTATTTATACAAACATAGAATTTCGACACTTATTTACACATACATGTGAAATAAAAATATAATACAATTATGTACAAATTAACATTAGATCCAATAAATATGTGCAATTAGAATATAATAATTATTAATAATAAAGGGGAGAGAAACGGAAAGTTTCAAAGATGCGAAAATCTGACAAAATTTTGGATGGCATCATATGTGTTAAATTAAAATTATACATCGAAATACAACAAATGTTATGTGCGATACAAATTCCCTAATTTCGACTACGTTCCGCTAGAACTATTAAGTAAAAATGTCCATCAAAATTCTATTAAAAATAAAGAGATCACATGGTCTACAAATAAGATAAACATGTTACGATAAAGCTCTCGTTAATTAAAATGTTTTATTCTTTATTTCTTACGTAATGTTTTTCTTACAATTTCCAAATATACTATATATGAGCAGTAGTACTAATCGAGTTTCTATGAAATTTTAATAACGTCGAATCCAATCTGTATATTATATACATTTCACATGTGACGTTCCCAATGTACCAGACAATGTGAATACGTTCTTACGCTCCCATATTTCCATTGGTCTGTTAAAGCTACGTCTAAAACGTTTACCGAAGTTCCGGTTTGCTTTTAACATTGGCGTAAGTAAAACTAAAAGGATATGTAGTGAAACTAAATTATACCGACGGCATCCAAATATAATATGGAGCGGGTTTGCTACAGTTTTTCACGATCTCTATATTATGCTTTCTATAGACTTTTTGATTTTTATGCACAAATATATTTAATGCTTATTGCCATACTAACATACAGAAAAATCTAGGTAGTACCATTAAAACTACAACATAGACAAAATAAGGAGCACGGACACGGCGAGCCCGTCAGTCGCATTTGAAATTCTTCCAAAGCGACATTTGCAATGGAACATGCAATTGTGAAGAATTCAGTAAAGATCTATACACGCTTTGTGCTCTAGAGCGGTCACCTTAGAAGAATTTCAAGAAACTGACAGTAGTATAAATCTACAATAATTTACAGAAAAGTCATTGAAAATGATCTCCATGATATGATCTCAATATCTATCTGAATCTTAGAAAAATTAAAAGCGTCAATAGTAAAATTTGATTTGTATAAAACTCCATTTGAAGAACCCCGTTTATCCTAAATGAAATAATTCAATATACCCTTTTTCATGATTTGGCTTATTTTCATAATACATCCAATGGATCACAAGAGAGTCAACCCTATCACAATCGCCTAAATAACATAAAAAAATATACAACAGCACCTATCAGTTGATATTCGTTGGAATATTACAGTGAATTAAAAATATTCATTATGTTGCAGAACATAACTAACAACACGAAGGTCACAGTGCACCGCTCCGCATACAATGCGCGGTGGACAGGCTCGCTGAATATTTTGACGAGACAACTAACGCTTTACAACGAGGACGCCGAGATTGATCTGTTACGACAGCGTTCAGAGCCAGGAAAATAAAATAATATTGAGAAGCGTGGTTACTGAAATGATCAACGAATTTTCGATATGTCTAGTTACAAACGAGACAATTGTAATTATCTGTTACTATGGAAAACTTAAAATCGCTCTAATTTACCTTTAAATAATACTCCTTTTTCGAAAATGTCCTCCAATAACTTTTTAGATCATCTATGTCGCGTATAGTTTCATTAAAATCGGTTTTTTAAATTAGCAGGTTTACTTGAAAGTTTGCTCAAAAAACCGTGAGGAATAAACGTTCTTGACTACTATAGAAACACAATTTCAACAAAGACAATGGATGGCTTTAAAAATGTCATTCATTTACCCAATTATCAAATATATGTATGTCTATTGGATTACTTTGGTGCTAATCGTAACAAACATCGGCTTTAATTTGAAGTTACCAACAGTTGACAGATCGCATCGCATCGTAGTGCATTGTATTTAAAACAAGTCTCTATGATATAATATGCCTAATTATAGAATCTGTCTTAACCTAAAATTGAAACCGATCGTAATTACGATTACCACCAGAGTTACACAATAGATGGCTGGTTTGATTTAAAAAAAATTGGAAACACGCTGACCGAGCGCTGAAGGACCAGGATCGCATGAAGACGTACACTTTACCGCGATAGTTGAAGTTTAGTTCGAAACGCCGATACCTTTTTTTTATATCTTTCTATTTTCAAAATATAAATTTTCATACAAAGTCTGCATGCTACAATTCTGATGTTTTGAAATAAGAAGTTAGTTTCCGTGACGATCCATTTCTTGTCACGAGTCTAGTGTCGTATTAAAATTGAGTAAATATGAACTATTTGTATACAAATAAAATTAAATAAATTAATTGGCGTGTTTCTCTTTGTTTAAACAGCAACTGCCTCCCGACCTAAGGTTTTTGAAGCGATGAAAGATGAGGGATCTTTAAACAACGACACCGCCTCTGGTCATTTTGTTTTTAATCTAGGGCTGCCCCTCTTTGGAATATGTACAACTTAACAAGTTGAAGATTTGAAAAAACGCATAGTTTCGAACACAACGGCACACAGATACGTGACGCAACCATCACGCCCACAAGAAAAAACAGACACTCACACACACATTTGTACTACGCCAGTATGCTACCCGCTATAACTAACACGAGCCTCACCGACGAACAAACTCCAAAATAACCAATTTACAAGCTTAACTAACAAATAAAATGCATCTAACCTCGGCCTAAAAAAAGGTTTCAATCAGACTATTCGATAGAAGCGACGCGAATACTGAAATGTTTCAACGTAGAAGAGAAATAAAACGTCTTAGAACTAATGATAAGAATTTGTTGTTTTAAATTTATTTTAATGCGTTAAAGATTGATTAAAACCTACTTAAAACTAGTAAAAGGGGGGATGTTCGACGGCGATCTAAGGGAGACTCAGGGAAACTGATTCGTAAAAAAAATTAAGACTTATCTTCGCTAACCTACACAACTCAACTTACGTACACCGAAATACTTGAGAAGAGGAGGAACATTTGGAAGTGGGAACAGGACGGAGGGGGAAGGGTTATACGTTCTTACGTCTCGCTGAGAAGTTTGTTGGGACACAAGATGCGACATTAACCTAGTATCGTCGCACGACTTTGTTCTAATCTGACACCGCTCCATACCCACTATCTACCACACCGTACGCCACCGATACAACGCCACAGCGCACAGGGACGCCAACATTTACACCCGCGCCATATCTATCTTCATCTTACTAACGGACAGACGGCTCCGATAGTGGTTTCCCAATAAGGGTAACAACGAGGAAAATATTAATGTTACTTTGAACTAAAATAACTGACCAGTGAGACTTTTCTTTATATTGAAAATAAGATTGCTGTCACTTTTGACATAACATGGGATGGTGACATTATGCAGTGTCAATGCGTTGTCATTTTGACATTGAGTCATTGTATTATATCAACGGAAGGAACAAATCACAATTTAAAATGAAGAAAACTTTCAAAACGACACGACCTCCGCTGTGCGATAAAATTTTATATTACTCTGTGTCGATAAACATTATATCCATACGTCCATTGCACATAGTCCTTAGTATCACTTAATAATTTCATAAAATCCTTACACAACAGTGACATCACTCAAAGACAGAGAATTATTAACAAACATTTTTATATCGTCAACATTTTCAAATAGGTATTTAATAAGTATCAAAAATAATTTGCATATCTAATACTATACACAAATATAGGCAGTTATGCCCAGTCATGTGAAATTAAGTTAAATTTATAACCTTAAGAGATGAAAATTAAAGCCTATACTAAAGATCATCGTGATAAAATCTCTAATATCCAGCCATAATGCTCCTAGAAATTACAGAATATTTTCTAAATAAACCACGAATATTTAAAAAATAGGTGTAAATTTTTCGCACACAAGATACATAGTCTCACTGATCTTGAACAATATATGAGCAACAAGGCGGTAGCTATATAATGGAGCAAATACCCCAAAATGACTCCAGTGTTGACACTTTCACATTTACACACACAATACACAACACATCCAACTTAAAATACAATCTAAATCATATACAGTGGAGGAATTTCAAAACACTAATTGGTAAATGGACGTTTGACACGCTCTCCACAATGATCGAGCCATTCATTATTAGAATATTATAATTTGAAACCGGTATCAAGGGAATAAAATTTGCGTTAATGACTGATTAGATAGAAAAAGCGACCGTGACATATCTAAACGAATATACACATACGAAAGCGTTGCGGTATGAAACCACGGCTCCTTTTGTTCATCGCCGAGACAATGTCCGCAGGTGTCATTCCTCGACTGTATACTTTGCTTACAACATCGAAGCGTATCCCATATGCTAGACTATTGAAAAAATATTGTATCTCTATTAATATTCAAAGTTATTGACACAATAAGCGTAAGTCCAAAATTTTCAATATGTGACAAATATTAATTTGTTTATATAAATACTATTTAAAGTAGAGCTTCCGAGGCGGATCAATCCCGTGGATTTCTCCCGTTAAATACCCGAATACATTTAACATACTCTACACGTAATCTACATTTATAAGAGTCCAAGTAAAGATGCGGACTAAGCCGAAGACTCGAATCTCTGCCTGAGCTCGAGACGTCATGGCTATCCACATCGATTTGTATACTTCATTAACAACAACAGTGGTACGTCACGAAATTCGAACAGTTTGTGATATATTGCTATACGCCTATAAAAACTCTAAGACGCACAACTCAATAGGCAAATGAAGGATACTACAACTGCACATTAAGACAGACATAATATTCTAAACAAATCATACTAGAAGACAGTAAGCTGAATTTACAATTGAGAACTGCATGAAACTCCTTTCTATGTATTCAGACAAGGATATTTTTTGTTCTTTGGATAGACTGCCTAAAAATTATTTTTAATTGCTATCAGCAATAGACTTTGCATAGGTTAGATTCTTTAAGGAAAAGCTGATACTTGCCTTCTACTGACATTGTAATGCAATACATCTATTACGAGTAATTATAATCTGTTGACGGAGTCATTCATTATGACTTACTAATTAACTTTTGAAGTCTGACAATTATTAATAAAGTTTATGTTTCTACATTATGGCAATCGGGATGTGAAATACAGTTCTCATTGTTTAAAAAAAAATACAATATTTATTGCCATCTAAAGATAAAGAAGTGCCGCACGTTCGTATGCCATACATTTGTATGTATTGCATACAAACACAGTACGGTTAGAGTTAGGTTCAAAACTAATTAAGAAGTTTGGGTTTGTCTGAAACGAATTAATGCATGCAACTCTCGTTTCTACGTTGGCCTCTCTGTGTACAAATGAACGATACAATTGACGAATTTTCGTTATCGCTGTTAATTATTGGCTTTTGTAACCATATAGTATGACACCTAGCTCAGGTATCACACTATGTGGCGTGGATAAAACTAACCCTCACTTCTCTACCTAAGTTAGAACTAGTTTTTATACTCGCACGTGATACAAGCGGCACTTTCACTTTGGGCGCTATTACAACACGGAGCACTAAATACCTATTAACACTATGGCTGTCTTAGATACGCGCGGGTGTTGACCGTCGCTCAACTCTTCTGGGCGTTGTCACGTGATTGGCTGTCACGCGGTTGGCTGTCGCGTTGGTGTTGCTGCTGGTGGTGGTGGTGATGGTGGTGGTGGTGGTGGTGATGACGGACGCGGCGGTGCGCGCGCGGTGACGAGTGCTACCTACGTCCGATCAGTCCGTTCGTGTTGCCGCTCGTGCTCGGGCACATCTCAAGCTCGACCAACAGTGGGAAGTGATCTGTAATATTTAAAAACAATATTTTAGGATACCACTAACGTGGTAGAGCCAAAGGGTGGGTTTTGCTGCGGCTCTAAAGGGCCGGCTCGACCTGTTTGATACCACGGCCTTGGAGAATCATGGATTGATTCTAATGTCAAAGATTTATGTAATGTAGGCTTTGGTATGAAATATAATATGATAAACAAATTTTCATTGTGTTATTTAAAATGTTAAGCGATTCTTAAATACAATCTAGAAGATTAGTAATTTTATATTTTTATCACCAATTTACCACAAGGTTACGAATTGTGTTTCGTCATTTGAAACAATACCAAAATCAACGGTTGCGCTCCGAAGTACGTTGTTTGTTTCTGTCCTATATTTCGTATATATTTAAGACACAATGAGTAGTTCATTATTACCTGACGGTATATGTGGATGTGGGCAGCCGACAACTTTGTGTTCCCGGAACCAATCCTGAGATAAGGGACCCAAAAGACCCAACGGTGTCATCGACTGCTTGCTGTAGAATATGTAGTCAATGATACCTTTGAAGTCGAAACTGCAATTGAAAAAACAAAGGGACAATAAGTGTATATGCGACGAAAAATTTAACAATATTATGACTTGACTTTGACGTGATCAGTTTATACGAATATCGAATATGGATAGCTTTTATCGCTACTGAATCATGAGACAATGCACTTTAAATTATTCGATTTGAATATTCAGATTCAGATATAAAGATATGGTACCAGTTACTACTCAAACTACGTGTTAATTATTTATAACTCAATATCCTTAATGTAATATCGATCCATAATTAAAATTTTAGTTTTAATCTGACGTGGGAGAAGTTTGGAACTGCGATCGGTAATCCTCCCGTCCAGGTTAGCATATCCTCTCAAAAACTTTTACTTCTCTTTGAACATTACCAACACAGAATTTTACGTTAGCCATGTTACCGCAAAAAAGTAACAGGCATTGTAAGTTCTCATTTTAGTGTTAACAAACGTATGCGTGTAGTCAATATAGACATAATAAACATACGTACATACATACGTTAGCTGATTCTGTCTACCGTGGAATGATATTTAGTTTTTTTCATTTTTTACACCCATACTTTGATTATGTTGTTTGTTTATAACTACAAAATATTACAATAACAAATACAAAGCATTCCCGCCACATGTAAGATAGCTCAACTGCTAAATGATATAAAACATGACAGAAAAATATGTTTGATAACAAAAACTCTGCATTAAAATACACAAAACTCCTTGAAAGTTTATGTTTAAAATGGACTGGCACAGAGCAATAAACACGACTAATAGCCACACACAAACTTGAATGATTTTCGGCCCAAAATTATTTTACCTGGTACCATTTGCGACTAATAAACTAAGGACTTCTGTCTTTATCTTTCGTTTAAGCTATTATAGAGTTAAGAACAGTTTGGTGATAATATGTATTGAGAAATTAACCGAGAACTGTAACACCGCGCGCTTTGCCAGGAGCTCGCTTCCCCTCCGCTCTACTTTTATTCTTACGAGTTGCCAGGAGCTGGCTTCCCGCCATTCGAACGTATACCATTTTACTACTTTAAATCGGCATGCATATTTATTACGTAGTGCTCGTCTATAAGCTTAGAAATAATAACGCCTCGAATACTAGTTTCGTATCAACTTCTCTGTCCAAATCCAAAGTAAGGTAAGGTACACGAACACAGTTGCGTAAATAATGCGGCTGTGTAGTAGTGGAACTTATCTTCCTTATATCATCGAATTGGAATTGAACTGAGCCAATGTGGTTTGTTATTCTAACTTTGCTCATCCAACGTGCGCGGCTTGTATGACGGTGAAGGCGGTGCACTTACGTGTAGTTGGTGTAGGGCATGATGTCCTCGCTGTAGGCGGAGGCGAGCTTGAAGTTGTGCGTGAACTCGTGCTCGGAGCCCGGCATGCGGCGCAGCGATGTCGCGTAGCCCAGCGCCTTGAAGTCGCGGTGCTCCGACGACACGCGCCCCGCCGATAGGAATTCCACCACACCTGGGATTGTCCCCGAATTAAAGGAATACCAAACCGGAGTCAACGTCAAAACTTACTTTTATTGAGTTTGGGAACTTACTTATTGAAATCTCATACTAATGGAAAAATCTACATCCGAATCGATGTAACGAAACGTCAAGAAACATTCGGGATTTTTTCAATGCCAAAATGATTAAGTATGAAAATTCTTGGCATGTCAATTTATTATATTTTAACAATGTCAAAGTAGCCAAAGGGCTTGCAAGTTACGAGTGAGATTTTCAGAGATCTTTGTTCACACTATAGTGATAAAAACCGTAAATAATAGTTAAAGCAAACAAGAATCTCATAAGGACAAAGTTGCTGAAAGAGCTAAGGAAGTTGCTCGGTGTTGACTGATAAGATTTCTAATGCAATCCACCCGCGGCCCAATATGCACTTGCGTGTTTAAAAATGTAGCGGCAATTAAACGGTGACAGTCGATTGCTAGTTGGGACATGCAAACTTGATAGGCACATCCATAAGTGAAAGCTCCTTTTACTATGGAACCGCCCAATGGCTAGACGAATTTAGTCTGTGCAAGTTTTGTTTGGGTTGCATAAAACCAAGAATCGTATGAGCCATTGTCTATTTCGCCGACAGTCAGCCATCTACGCGGCATTATTAGAGTTCACTTGTACCACAACATTTGGTATAAGCGAACTTTGGCTGATTGTTCAGTGAACACCAAACAGTTCCTTGCTACTTATCGAATTCAGATAGCGAGTTGATGACGTCATTTGAGATGTAGCTATGTTTTTTTTATTAGGTGTCAAGGGTGCCAAATGTATTAACAGTCCACTAGATGTTAATTGGCTACTGCAGTCCATGGACACCTTTAATCGAAGAAGTTTCCAGATGCGTTGTCACTCCTGAGGACTTATACAGAATGCCACACAGCATGTGATTAAACCGGGTGTCAATAACATTCAAACCGGAACACAATAGTGGTTGTATGGCTGATTGGCGGCGAATAGGTGAGTATGTGTCCTCGCCGTCGTAATCTACCTATCTCACCTATCCAGATGGCTCCCAGACAGAAAATGAGTCCTAACAGCTAGTATTGATATGATTCGTCAAAACAACCAAACCTGATTGCTGAGCGTGTCATAATAATAGAATTCGAATTGTTTGAACAAGCCAAGACTCAAGTGGTCAACCACTCACCGCTGTCGGGCAACGAGTTGAAGTCGCCGCAGAGCAGCAGCTGCACGTTGTCGCGATGACCGGCCATCCGCAGCGTGCGAGCCGAGTCGTCGAGCATACTGCGCAACTCGTTGCTCAACATCATCGTCTGGATCAGCTTCACGTCGCAGAACTCCGGGTCCCAGTGGATGTGCGCTGTGCATACTAGTATCGGTTGGCCGAGCATCGACGAGTCCGTGGGTATGCCTGCGAATGACGAATTTACCGTCTTTTATGTCTGCAAAACGTTGATGGATAAAATCATCCTCATCAGCGTTGATTGTGGTAATACAAAAACTTCTATTTCACCCTAATTTTACTAAATATTAAGTGATAATTGCCTCTGTGACATCCTTTAGTCTTTAGTATAAAATAACAAATCATAAGCAAAAGTTCGCAATCATCATCATCATCATTTCAGCCTATCAGAAGTCCACTGCTGAACATAGGCCTCCCCCAAAGATTGCCACGAAGCTCGGTCCTTAGCAAAAAGTTCAAAAGTTCGCAATAATGCTACATTATTATAAAAGGTGTTTCCCAAAGTGACTATGAAAATATTTACAAAATATCATTAATTAAACGCCCATGGCGGTATGGACAGTACTATAATACGACAGCGCTTAATGTTGTTGTTTTGAAATTAGATTCGGCAGTGAACCAATGGCAACGATACAGAAATTTTAATTTCAGCAGTGAACTAATTTCATTAATGTGATGCAATGATCCTGATGATAATCCTTAAAATTATGCATTTTTATTAGAAAGCAACAGGACTGCTATATGATTGCGCAGATGGTGCTAATTAATGTCTCATGTCTCACCGTTCTCCCACGCCGCTTCCTTGGTTTTCAAGAGAGCAGCCAGCCCTATGTTGTCCTTCGGCATAACACGATTCAACATGTTGTCCGAGCCTTCACTATTCGCCATCGCCAGCTGGTTAAATTCTATTAAGTGTTCCTTAACTAGAGCAAACCTGTGGACAATTCAAGAAAATGAAATCATTAATATAATTTGAATACACTCATGAATCACATGTGAGTTGTTAGGTAAAACAAGAACTGGTATTAAAAATTAATTGCTTGATATTTTGTACGAGATTCTTAAAAGTGGCGCTAGACAAACTATGTCTCTATCCGTATATACGACATATATAGAGGAACGCAAAAAAGGGACAATTTAGTAAAAAAAAAAACAGTCATAATCGAGTCAATTAACGGGTTGATTGTAATTAATTAGTAAAATTTAAATTGTTAAACAAAGACTAATTAAAGATGTATAATGAAGTTTTTTGGAAAATTATCACTTTTGAGCTTTCATAGAGAAAGTAAAAATTAGTTCAAACGGAGTATTTACGCGTTTGGCAGACGCAGTATTTAGGTGTTACCCTCACTTGCTGTCTAAACTTCCTTTTTTCGACAGTGCATGCTTTTTCTTACAATCATCAACAAAACTTTGTGGCATTAAATTACAATTTTCTACCA
This sequence comes from Bhutanitis thaidina, assembly GCA_029286595.1. Classification (NCBI taxonomy): domain Eukaryota; kingdom Metazoa; phylum Arthropoda; class Insecta; order Lepidoptera; family Papilionidae; genus Bhutanitis; species Bhutanitis thaidina. The sequence goes on along the minus strand of JAGSMS010000008.1, from coordinate 13,520,078 downwards.
ATACATTTTTAAGAGATCTTATTTTATTAGCTGGTACTGAATTTATTTGTTTCCGCAGTCAGAAACTCGTTTTCCACGATATGTAAATCCGTATTTGCTCCTATACATATGCCTCCCGATACCATTACTGACCTTCCACCAATTTTACTCTGAGCGTAACGTACTATGGCTTATTTTGATCCTTGCATCATCTGGCTTAAGACAAAACCGGGATTCGTCAGTGAAGCGTACTCTTTTCCAAGCAGCATCATCCCAGTGTTGGTGTGAGCGAGCACACTGCTAACAATAAATCTGTCGCCCCAGGCTGTTGTGACTTTTTTGCGATATTGTCCTTTACGTCTTGTATATTTTCCAGTCTGCCGGTATTCTTCAACTTAGCGAAAAATTAAAGACTTGTAAACTAGCAATGTTTGAGCCACTTGAATGTAAGTGGAACCTTTTTCATTCAAAGTGACAGCTCTCGTGACTTGAGCTACGCTGAGATGATATCCGGCATTATCACTTTAAATTTTCAATCGATCAAGCGATGATTACGTAATACTTCATCAATAAAGTTTTGACGAAAAAATTAAAACTAAACTGAAATTTGTTAACAGCTAATATCTCATTATCTTTATAACTATGGTATAGATATAGATGATTTTAGATTAGTCTTAGATTTTTTTTGTTAAACAATGTTAATTTTACTCATTCATTTTAACCAATCCTTCAGTAAACATGATTATAGCTTTTTTATGGTAATCAGTCCCTTTTTCGCGTTCCTCTAAGTATGCCCAAGAGTGTATATCCAAGTGAATAAAGAACTGCAAAGTAGAGAGTACTAGAGCACAAATAATTTTTTTAGGGTGAATTATTTTTATTAACACATACTATGACGTTTATTCCATGTTTTTTATTGCATCATCGAGGTTGGAAAAATAGAGGAGTGCGGTACATACTTGGCAGATCTAAAGAAGATGGCGCAGCCGTCGACGTACTTCCTCTCGGACTCGGACATAGTCTTGGCCCGCGACTTGGGCGAGAAGATGCCGTCGTAGCCATCCTGCTTAAGCTCCGGTAGGAAGAAGTTGTAGAACTGGTCGGTTTCCACCTCCTGTGAGAACGTGATATCCGTATTCTATTAGATATAATCATTATGATGTTGATCTACGTACCTTTTCACTCGTAGGTTATGTTTGATGACTTTTTTATAATCACTACTATAGCCGATGGTGTGATTGCCTTTGGTAAGAACGCGGGCGTATACTTTCCTTACAATGATCAGATGCCATTTCCTGTACGGGTGCGGTTAAAACATTACAAAAATGAAAAATGGATGACTACAATTCCACCATTAGAAGTCTGAACAACAATCAACAAATCATACTTACTATAAACGCTCGCTGCTACAAATCCTTAGGCTGTCGAGCACACAAAATTCCCGCCCGAGGTCCTCTCATGATCGTACCGAAATGGTATGACATTGACAAAGTATTTAATGACACACAATGCGCCGCGGCACGACTCTAGTTGAGCATTCTGGATGTGTAATCTCGCCGGTACAATGCTCGTACGCCAAGATTACGTTGATTGAAAGGGTGCGCCGCGGACAAATGATTACTAGAGTTATATTGAACCCACACATGATGTTATGATCACACATGAGCCGTGGTAGCCTAGTGGTCAGGGCGTTCACTTAAGTGTCATAGAGTGTGAGTGACCTGGGTTCGATTCCCGGTGCCAGGACCACCTAAATTGTTAATAACTATTTTAAGTGCTGTATTTACCACGTGCTCGACGGTTAAGGAAAACATCGCGAGGAAACCTGCAAGTCTGAGAAATAAAAAAAAAAAATATTTCGAGGATATGTGAAGACCGCCAACGCACTGGAGCAGCGTGGCCGGCAGCCGGGTCCAACCCGGCCCCTAAACCCTCTCTGATACTAGTATTTGAGAAGGAGGCCTTTCCCAGCAGTGGGGACTTACAGGCTGTTACTTCACTTTTTTACTTTTACCCATGATGTTTGATGTGGGACTAAGGGTGCAAGATGACTGTAAATAGTGACGTAATCTTATAATTACAATCATATATAAAGAAATACTCGTATTGTTAAAGCAAAGAAAAATATGCTTACACTTAACCGAGAGTTATTGTGTACAATTGAATATTTTTAAATCTAAAAATGAATATTCTCCTTTTTTTTCAGGTGTAATTTTAAAGGGTTAAAGTTTTCTTAATATACTCGAAGGTCAATTTTAATTTCGAAGTTGTCAAGAAAACTTAATGAAATGTTTGTTCATGGATTTTTCCCAGAAATTTTTAGGTATCTTTAGCTGGAACTTTGTAGGGAAGGGCGGCGGCCATCAGTGGTAACAATTTCGTAGAAATGCGAGCGACAAAGTTGAAAGGAAATACAATAAAAGAAATATAGAAACAAGTAAATTAAAAAGATCTATCGATAAGAATAATTTACTCGCCTGTAAGCTTATGAGGTCCGCGGAGTAATGTCTAATCTCGTCCAGTATGCCCTTCTTCCTGTAGTCCCACTCGAGTGCCCAGCTGGGGCAGTAACCGTACATCTGTCGCGTCGCATACTTGTCGCACAGTACGTTGTAGCACATTACTGTGAATATACCTGGAATGAAACAGTAGCAACATAAAGAGCCACTCCTTTATTTTTTTTTAATTCGTTTTTATCAATACGCTTTCTTATCTGTCGGTTCGGTAAAAATATTTCAAGCGATTTTGAACTAACTTTCCGATGTCTGATGAGCTGGAGACTTGAAACTTTAAACATAGCGCAGGACTGGATGACACAATGCAATATTAACACGCTTTCTTATCTGCTAGTTTAGTTGTATGTTATAGTCAGTTTTAAAAACGAAGATTTTTTATATATAAGTAATAATTTTATTAACTTCAAACGAGATAGTGGCAGTGATAGACACTTTTGCATCGAGAGTATTATTCGGAAACCGTAAATATCTGGAAATTTGTTTCGTTTGTTCGAGAATATTTTATTTTCTGTTGTAACTAGACGGAAATAGGAATGGAGGATGAGAATTAATAAACCTGCATATAGTACCATTTCAAAAGCCACCAAATTCTTTTACCTGGCAAAAGACTTGCCAAAATTTGAAATCGTCGTACGGACAGACTGATACCGTCATCAAGCTGAGTGTGGTCTGTTTTCCCCGTGCGCCTGGCAACGCGTCTAGAGTAGGCAACGTTAAACAGTGTTTGTTTAAATAATTGTTTTATTAAATGTGCTGCAATGTTTGTTTGTTACAGACTGGCGTATTTGTGCAACAAATGTTTCTTTCTTTCTTTCTTTTTCTTAATTATGTGGATATTACAATGATGATTATAATAAACATATTTTGAGAAAATTACCATATTTTTAGAGTTACGTCATGTCATTCTTAAATTCTGATTTATTTAAAGCAATCAAGCACGTAAAGATCTTTTCCGCTCATGAACAACATTGGAAATGCCTTAACGTGTTTGGAAACGATCCGCACGCGCCGGTCCCACGGACGCAAATCAAACGCGCATCAGAACGCCAATTAGCCGCGCGTCGTCGTTGCGCCGCGGCCGCGTGGGACACGTCGCGTGACAGATAGAAATTGTTCCAATTAAAACGAGACTCGTATTACGCTCTACATGCGGCACGGATCGAGCACGGTGCCGCTTCGTTTGCCGGCACGCGACACAATGCCTTTGGTCTCACCAATCTTGTCCGAATACGCGGCGATATCGTGACTGCGCGTTTCATTTCGCTCTAATGATGACAGCTTTTCACGTTTAGCCCACTCAACAGTTAAGAAAATGAGCAGTTTAACAATCGCGTTAAGCGCCCCACGGCTAGTCGTGTGGAGTGCATTAGGATCATTGTTGATGACGAGGAAATAGCATAAGCGGTCGCGTTTGCGAGCGCTGACGTACCGCTAACTACACCTATTACGTAAACCCTAAACGCCAAGTCCTACTATAATTTGCATTGGTTGCGGAGAAAAGTACAGAAAATGCGGAAACAAGCTGCTAAATTACGACTCTTGAATGGGTTGGCATGCGGAAGGTGCACCGCCACCCGGATCCGCGAGTGATATCTATACTCTTATCACATAAGTTAACGTAGCACGATTGTGCGATCTCTCACACTTTACGATATTTTCAGATTTTATACTAATGCCCGTACCCGTCTCATTACCTTTGTTGAAGCACCGACAGATCGATCAGGGCCACTCGTTTAAATGTCAACTTCGTGGTAGACGTCGACGATCCAATTAAATTGACTTAATCACGCTTGATCGCGGACATTTGACGGACAAGGACGTGGAAGTAGAACTTTAGAGAAAAAGGAATTGTTGAATGCGTGACGGGTGGAAGGACAAAACAATGCCGCGGGACAAGCGTCTACACTTCAGTCGGAACAAATTGATAGAGATCGGGAGGCCCGCAAACACTCTTGCAAAACGGCACACTAACGTCACCTGGCGACACATGGCCGCAATTAATACAGCCGTAGCACGTGCTCTGGCCCCTGCCATTGTATGCACGATGCGTTGTTCGAGGACACGACGCACATACCAAACGTCGCGAAACAATACGCGCATTGATAATCGCTGGTTGTTTAAGTATCCACGACTAGAGCGAAACGAAAGCTCCGCGCCGACACAATAATAAAAGGTAGAGTTGTCGAACATGTGAACGCGTGTCTTCATTCTAAATAAATCGTCGATGATGATCAAATAGTACGTGCCCGAGTCCCGAACAATGGGAGAAGGTGACACGAGGCGCGAGCCCGCCGCGTCTCTGTAACGCTACGAGCAACAAGCGTGGGCGAGCTGGTAGATCGAACAAATCAAAAATAATTGATACAGTTGAAGAGGCACGTAAAGCAAAAAGGAACAATCGGAAAGGGTGTGGCGGCGGATGTCGGGTCGCTAGCGACGCATGTCACTATGGAACATGTTAGTCCGCAGATGTGAACTGTACCGCAGAGAGCCGGTTCGTGCCCGCATTCATCGCTTCAGACGGCATGTCAGCGCAGGCTTTATTTAAATAATCATTATGTACCTAACTTTAAAGTACTCAGCTAACTGGTGTTCGTTAGACAAGGAATCGATACCGTTAGGAGGGGCCGGTCACGCTCGCGTAATGATTTCTTATATCAATTCAATTCGAGATCGATGGAAGGGAACTTTTTGCAGTTTAACCGCGACTCATTAAAAGTGATTTAAGCGCTAGAAGGTTTCTATTTGTATTGGCATCGCGAAGAATTGATTACATCGTGTTCGGTCATGGACCGCGTTGTGGTCGACAAAGTGACGTAAGTAGCCGCAATAGGTGTTAACAAGATGTTGTTAGTGGGAGTTAAACGAGAGATCGGGCTCGTTGTTGTCTACTCGTCTATATTGATTTCACCTTCAACTAATGGAACAGCATCATGCGATTTTCTACTACACTAATTGAGACATTACCTGAATCCCGCGTTAAATCTAATCTTTTGCAGTTTAATATGTTACTACGAGGATCAATAGACAATATAACAGAAGGTCGAAAAACAAGACCATTTATTGTACACCGCAGCTGTGTAGCGTATTCAATGCGGACTTCTTAGTACATGGCAGCAATTTGCATAAGAAAAGCTGTAATTACTGTGAATCGAGTCATTATATCGATTGGAGCTTCAACGGCTGACACAACACATGGCGTTGTTCGTATGAGAGCGAGCATCTGTTCGAGTGCACATACATAGGTACATATTAAATTAAACGTGGCGTTTAAAACGAGACATAGAAACGATTACAATAATGCATCGCTTTTGACATTATTCAACGCTTTTGACGACCACACATAAATATTTAGATCGGGCTTGGAATACAATAGAAGTAAACAATATGTATTATGAAAATTTTAATGCATTGTGGGGAATAACAATGTTACAGACCGTGTTTGTCATAGTTTTAAGAAGTTAAAAAAGTTAAGTAGCAGCCTGTATGCCTATGCCTATACCTATATGGCCTTCTTTCAATATTTGAGAGGCTTTGGAGATGAAATGGGTTCGCACCATCCTACTCTAGTGTGGACTTCATTTTAAATACTTTTTTTATTATTTTCTTGCAGTTTCCTCACGTTGTTTTTATTTTATCACCAGAACAACGTAAATTTAGTACTAAAAATTGCAATTAAGGTTTTAGTGATAACGACACTGAGATTCTAGTTCACTTGCATACTGTGAAATTAAATGAAGCGACCTGAACCCTGAGCTACCACGGCTCATTAGAAAGACTACTGAGGAGCTATAAAAGGCAGGAAGAGATCAGTTAAGTGCTCGATTAGCGATGCAATAACTTATCGGTGAACAAGGGGGTTGAAATGATCCGTCAGCTGACCGCCGCCGTATGCATCAAATCCAATTCGAAAGGCACGGTTCTTCTTTGAAATATACGGACGTACGCGGAAAGCACGAAACGCATTGGAGATTCATGAATGCACATTAATCAACTGTATGGATAAATGCAATTAATCCCGATGTCGTGGCTCGAACGTTGCTAACGGAAAACGAATTGCTAAAGGAACATTTACACTGATGAAAATTTGTATTGTGAATTTGATTAGACCTGCTTGAAAGGTGACTGTTATAAGTTCTTGAAAGACCAATCATAACTGTTATTGACAGAACAAACTGTTCTTGTGAATTTGTTCGCGTTGAATTTAGTCCATGCAAATCCAGAACCTATCTGAATTAAAGATATACGATGACACAAACACTGAGTTAGTCCCAAGTAGTTATCTCGCGTCATAAGTTCTGATATACATCATAACAATAGAATTTCAATTGTTTCACAGTTATGACACGACCCTCTCTCTTGTAGTTGTGAGTTGTGTGATAGATGTTCGAACAGTTGTACAAATCGGCCGCCCGGAATGTTTTCCGGCTACTGGAATTTTCGCGCATGTCAGTGTCAATTCCCAAAAGTCAGCGGGCCGATCGAAACTTCGACAAGGTAAACCTCATATTTTGGGATTGTTAACAATAAATTAGTTTTGAAGTCTATTTGTCGAAAACTCACACAGGACCCATTAAACATTATTATTCACATAAGTTTCAATACAACACCTTTTTTTTGGATGAAACTTAAACTACAAAATAAATTCTGCCCTGCTGTTTTGTTCATCGGTGGCTGCTTGTTGCTGCCTCGGGGTTTGAGCGCACTCTTACAATGTCGAGTATTCGAAAGTCAGGTAGAAAGCAGCCAGGAGGACATCATGAACACGAGAGTATCCCATCTCATTTCGTGGGTTTCCTAAGCATAGACTAAATGGGATGGAATGGGAAATGCTAGAAAAATCTAGAAGCATCTGACACATGGTGCAATAATTATCTCAAAAATTACAGACCTGAATTGTCTAGACTGGTGACGAGCAGCAGCGTTTAATTTGGGAGAAGCCTATGTCCTGCAGTGGACTATTTACAGGCTATTAAGGTAAGATTAAGTTGAAGTCAAATAGAAAAGAAGAGCATTTTTTGTGTTGGGTAGTTATACCATTCTATTTTAATATCAGAATATGACAACTCAATTGCAAATGAAATCGTCAATATATCGTCGTGCAGGTTACAAAATACAACATTATTTACCTATTACAAAATCGTGGAGCGGCGATGCTGTTAAGGTCGACGATAAAAGGAATACTGGCAGACTCGGATGCTATCGTGTCTCATCTGAATATAATGGAGGGAGGCGCGGGCCGACTGCTCGCCGCGACGGTACGTGGGCCTTACATGACACCGATGTTCACGAATTAGGTATTCAGAGAATATTGTTTGTACTTGATATTAAATATTGAATACTAGATCATGTTATAGACAAGATAACTGTACTTAATAACTGCGTGTTAGAGCGGTTCTTCTCTTCTACTCATGTATGTTGAGGATATTAGGGTTGAATTTCAGGAGAAATTAAAAAGTTTGAAACTCATAAAATCACAAGTTTCGGTGTCAAGATTTTTATTACTGTCCTCTAGTATCTCTAGTACTGCCATGCGAACCTTGCTCCAAAATATGCATGCTTATGGTTTCGATATGATAGGAGAAGGTGGAGATTAGTGAATGCTTCTGATCTGACAGGGATTAAATGTAACATACTCTTAACAGTTGAGACTTAAATTTTTTGTTGGCTCATTTGGCGCAGGGACCTTAGAGGGGAAGTTTTTATTAAAATAATATGTCAAATGTAGTATTCCATTTTTTGTTCGAAATGGTAACGAAAGTTTCTACATGTAATGAAGTCGTAATGAGGCTTTGTCGGAGAAGAAGTTGAAGTTGATCTCCGGCTACCTCACTCACCGAACGAAACGCAGAAGTACAAGATGATTGATTGATGAAGACATGATGCTTATTCACATCGGTATTCAGCGAGGCCGTGGTAGTACCCAGGCCATTCGAGCAACGGCAAAAGCTGCCGCTTGGCTCTACCACGTAGAATATTGGTTGATAATGCCTTTTAATGATAATTTTTTTTTACAACCTCTTTAAAATTATGGATTCCCGCAAAGTAACCCCTCTTTACTATACAATTCGATATGGGAAGGCTGGTTTATAAAGGCTAAGACCCAGAACAAACGAAGCATGTTGCCAAATTTTTACTTTATCTAAATCACAATATAATATTATGAGCGATAACAAATTTTCTTTGCATACTTAAATATTTCTCAGGAACTTTAACTAAAAATTATTTATGTAAATAAATAATTATTTATGTAAATGAATTATTTTAAGCATTTGTTTGATAAAGGGTAATGATCATAGCATCCGGTGTCAGGGTATTAAGTCGTTTTGTATGCGAATTTAAACTTGTACATGATTATAAACTGAATATATTACAGCAAGGAAAATGCAGATTAAAACCTCTTTGTCTGTAAATCCACCACCATAATGGCCGGCGACATTAAGCGACGTTGCAAATGGAGAGTATTATTTTATTTTAAAAGATTCTCGTTACAGATAATTTACATACAAATGCATACTAGTTTCGCGTGATAGATTTAAACAATAGAGGCGTAGCAAGCGCGCTTTGAACGCAGGGTAAATGGAAATCGAATGATAGAATTTGCAAGACACTTTTGAAATTGGAATCTTGCCTTGTTTTGGGATGTACCATACAAGGGCTATCTATCGCTACCTTGCCACAAAAGGCACAGGTGTGATTTTGGGATATTAGCAACATAGACAATGTGCGATAATGTACCGGAATTTATCACGTATTATTTTTAAGTTATAACATATATTTCTAAAAAAATATTGGTACAGATTGAAAGAACCTGTATCAAGTTTCAGTATAAAAATTTTGCGAATTCCAAAAAAAAAGGATTTTTTTAAATCAAGTTTGACCGGATCCTTTTTTGTTATTAACGATAGGTAGATAATTCAGTAAGAAAGCACGAGTCCATTACATCTGTTGGTAGGCAATCTTTGCATACAGAGTGGCACCGACGTTATGACAATAAATTTGACTTTTTGTTGTGGTAAAGGGGACAAACGAGCAATCGGCTCACCTGATGGCAAGTGATTACCGTCACCCACGTACATCTGCACCACCAGAGGAGCTGCAGGTGCGTGTCGGTTTTCAATGATATGGATGATGGGAGGAATGAAAGAGAGGGGAGTTGGGAGGGAGGTCCGGTGGGCCTCTGCGTACCGCAATAAGCGAATGTAACGCAGAAGAAACCGATGCCTCTACTTCACGACGGTATTTTGCAGTTATTTTACAGGACATACATCAAACATCAATTACATAAGTACAGTACAGTTACAGGATATTTTTCAGTTTGTCATTTTGACGAAAGACATAATTGAGCTAATAGTTAACCAGGCTAACAACAGCCTGGTCAAAGACCTTATCGACCGTCCGCGCTAGCTTACACTGCCCGCGTCGGAAGTCGCGCACGCGCCGTCAAAGAAATCCTGCGAGGTTCACTCTCTGGTCGAGGTCAGTAAACTATTATTCATTGCGAATGGCTATTTCGTTTTATTTAGATTGCTATATTATTTAAGTTGTTTGAAAAAAATAATATTTTTTTTTCAGTTCCTAAATAATTAGGACTACTAGCACTGCCAAAGTTTTCAATTTATTTCATTAAGATCACATCATGATATAAGTACTTAGTCACAGGACATATATTTTGTCTTTGCTACATCGAATGAAGTTTTATTTGAGCAAATAGCATAAGAATGCTAATAATACAAGTACAAAAAGGATATCCCGTTATGCATGCCCGATGCCACGCCATAAACACCTACCTACTTCCCTCTCATCACTCCACGCCCCGCTGTGTAATAATTTTAATGATATCAGTTAAATCAGAATTTTCAGAAAATTTGTCTCAGTTACTTGGGATGCCTTTGCATTATTTAAATAATTCTACAAAATCTATTAAGAATTATTATTTAAAATTTTACATACGTAATATATATATTCAAAGTATGTATCAAATAATAGCTTTTCAATAGATTTATTATTTTTGAATAATTCGTTTAACTGTCACGCAAGTCGAATGGTGCTTGCGTTTCATCTGCATTATTAGGCTATTGCAATTACTTGAAAAAAAGGTTTTTTAATTTCTTTCATGGAAGATTTGTCACGCTGGGCAAGCTAGCCTGATTTGCGCCATGGTATTCCTCCTTTACTAGTCTATGGGATTTGGGTGCGACATATTTTCCGCCATCGTTCGATCGCTAGAGTCTCGATAGCCAGGCAGGTGAGGTGGTTGGCATTTAGTTGATAATTGGGAGTATATTCTCACTTAAACTATGATGAAATAAATTTTTCGACGTATGAAATACAAATTCTAAAACTAAATGTAAATACATAGTTTAATACAATTCATTCAGAGATTAATTGATTCACACTGATCCGGCATTGTGATTAGTTTTTCGATTGAACTTTTAATTGTTTGTGTCTGTTTTACTTTGTTTAATGATAAAATATTACAAACCGAATTCATTGGATGGCTAGTAAATGCTAAAACATATCAACTTATTGATTGGTTCACAGACAAATTATTACAGATTATTTTGAAAATAAAGTCATAAATTCATATAATAATTAAAACTTAATAGTCAATAGCATATAATTACACATCGTTATTGTTACATAGTTATTTAGAAATGATTTTAATATTTTGTTCCAAAATGGATGTTAAAAATGAGCGTATACAAGCGGCAACTTTACTTTGCTTTACTATTAAATAAAATTACATCACCGGTTATAATATATATATAAATATTACTCGTTAATTCTTTGATGAGGCTCCTGGATTAAACAAAACCTTAGTCCAACTTTAGCTTACATTTTATACATTATTCCACTTGAGTGAGAATGACCTTACATAGCAGTCAATCTTGTTCTTTTGAACTATTTATGCAATTGTTTTCCTCAGTTTCTATTCAATAATTTTAATAAAATATTGGTTTTGTAATAATAATAATACAAACGTTGAGCAGTGAAAAGTAAAAAAAAAATATGACTGCGGTGCGATGTAATCCGCCATGTCATCCGATAAACACCTATCCCTGCTCTGCATATTCCTCCACTCCATTACGGCAATCGATTAACTTTTTATTAACAGCCGCTTTGTGTGTGTAATACGCGATTACGCCGCGAGCGTCATGGACGGACGTCGGGTTTGTTTTTACCGATAAAATATGAAACAGGCTTAGCGCTGCCTCTGTAATTTGACGATTGAATTACGAAATGTTAAAAGAGATGATCAAATGTAACGGCCACCGTGCTGCGAGCCGTGCGTCGTTTACAATAAATTTTGCATATTTATGCTAGCTTATTAATAAAACGTTAAACACGAATTAATTTGGACAGACAAAGTTTTATAATAAGAAAAGGTGGCGTCCTCCTATAACCACGACCACGGCAAGCACAGGTCTCCCTACTTTTGTGATTTTAAAGTCTACGATCGTCTACAAATCGTCGTTAAAATTAACATATTATCGAAGTAGATATACAACAGACCTAGAATCATTTGTTGTTTTACAACAAACAACAATGACATATTATCATTTAGATCATAAATTATAGAAAACCTGCAATAAGTATTTCTGAACTATATTGAATATCGAAAATTTAGCAACAAAATGGTCTCTAAATATTTTTTTTAAATAAATTTGCGTTATAAATACAAATGTAAACGACCATTTACTATCCATCCGCTTGATTCTAGCGACCCCTTAAATCATCGTTAGTTTATATATTTCTATCCCATCTTTAATTGAATGTAACATTCATGACCTCAGAATCTTGATACTTTTAAAGAGTTAAACGTTGCATCTCCCAACCAAGGTTGCATAAGTATATTTAGCGGTATCTTCAATGGAAAACATAAATAAATGAAATTTTCTAATATGAGCTAGAGAACGACCTAGGTCGGCTGACCTATAATTGGTATTTTACATATTTTTTTTATATGGCCGAGGCGGCAAACGAGCAGCGGTTCACCAGATAGTAAGTGATTACCGTCGCCCATATAAATTTGCAACACTAGAGGTACTGCAGGTGCGTTGCTGGCCTTTAAGGTTATTTGGGAGATGGATGGGAGGAAGAGGAGGAGAATGGGGAGGGGGAGGGGCCTCCGGATACCTCACTCACCGAACGAAACGCAGAAGCATAAGATGCGTCTACTTCACGCCGGTATTCTACGAGGCCGTGGTATCAACCCGGTTGAGCCAGCCCATTCGCCATAGCAGCAAAAGCCGCCACTTATTAGATTAAGTTCACTCAGTCATTACTACTAAATGTCATTTCATTGTCATCATTGCTGTTCAATTAATCTATTCTATTGTGAAAAAAGGCCTCCCCCAAAGATTAGCTTGGCTCTTCCGCGTAAAATAATATGACAGTAACGACCTTCTTTTAAGTAGTACAAGATACCAATAAATGCAATCCTGTGATTATTTACAGACACATGGTACGGTAAATAACAAAAAAACTAAAATTTTACTAAAGTTCATTATGCGTCGCATGAAAATGACGACTTCTAAGCTGATTTCAATCACAGAGACAATTTTTAATTCATTAAGAAGCCGTCTGCGGCACCGCATGACGACATGACAAAAGAGACGCACCATATTTTTTAAAAATTGGCTTTATAGAAATTGGAACTTCGAAACATGCCTCAATGGTCAGTCGATACAGTGCTGAGTTGTAGGTAAAGAAATAGCAGGCTGCTAATGTCTTCTGGATCTGGTGAACGCTCGCCACGCTGCTGTGATTCGGGACTGCATCTGATCCTCCTCTTGATCTCGTTTCCTACTAAACGTTACACGGAATACGGAAAGGTATAGACGAGTCTCTCCATTTACCCTAATACACACGACACTAATATAACCTATACGGTATACGACTCCTGATTAGATGATCACTATTGACTACCGGAGTATTAAGCTTCAACAATTACGATGTAAATTTTTAATATGAATTCTATTTCTAAAGAGATTAGAGCTAGTTTGATTACTACGTAAGCAAGGTATCGAGCTTTAAATTAAAGAGTTAATGAAAGTCTGCTTTGATGTGTAAATGACAGTGTAATTTCCGTGGATTAGCGGAACTTGCCATGGAGTCCATGTATTAATTACAAGTCAAAGCTACAAGCGTAAACATTTTTAATGTGTCAGTTAGGTAAATTATGCAAGTAATATTCACACGTTGTTGCTGTAGTGAAAAAGAAAGCTGAATCTGATTATTAAGAAATTATTTACGGTGTTAGTTTTAATAATGCTTTGAAATAAGAAAGTGGGTGAATGCGATTCTGATATGAATCGATCTCTCAATCGGCACATCCGCGCAGAAGACACGATGTTCGAGTATTTGAATGAAGATAATCTAGGTAAGGAAATAAAGCAACAGTCTTCCGATTCAGAACAGACATGCTCATTTGGAATTTATGTCGTTGGAAGAGAAAAATAAAAAGTTAAAGAAAACGGTTGGTGATCACAGTTTTTTTATGCGAATGTGGGCTAACGAGCAAACGGTTCATCTGATGGTAAGTGATTACCGGAGCCCACGTACATCTGCAACACAATTGGAGCTGCTGGCCCGTTGCCGGCCTTCTAAGGATATTTGCAGAATGGGGAGGATGATCGTGAGGCGGAATATGGGAGGGGTGGGGGGGGGGGGGACGCTTCGGTTACGTCGCTAACTGAACGAAACGCAGAAGCACAATATGCCTCTACTTCACGACGGTGTTCTGGAGGATGTAGTACTACCCCGGTTGAGCCGGCCCATTCGAACAGCAGCAACTTGGGTTTGGCAAAGAAGCCTCATCTAGATCTAGAGTGGACTATATCGACTAAATTAATAAAACAAACTGAGAATTTTACAGAAGTAAACTTAAGATTAGTCTTTGGTATTTGCCTGAATGTACATAATACATAATATTTAACACCACTGTACTGAAAGCCATAATGGTACAGTTTTAGTCTGTAATGGCAGGGATTTTTAATTTGAATTTTTATAAAATTTATCGATACCTCTGTTAAATTGAAATAAAAAAAAAGCGTGTAAATAAACAAAACCCCTGCGGAAACAACGCTGCTACAATTCACAGAGTGGAGCTCAAGTATGTATAAAAAATAAGCCAATTACGATAGCAGGTTCACGGATGTGGGGAGGTCGCAGCCAATGTCTCGCATTGTGCATTGTTCGGTCCGGAACGTCGATACGAAGGGCATTTCCTCTCTTTCCGACCCAGCTGACCATGAGCACGACTAGTCTCACTTGAATGGGCTAATTAGCGATTAATGGGTTGGCTACATAACGAATTGAATTGCCAAGACTATCGATGACAATAACCATTCCGCGTCAATTATTGCTAAAAATTCTAACATTTGAAGTGCCGTTTCTAGAAAATATAATAAAATTAAGCTTAAGTACATCAAAATGTTAAGCGTTAATGAGATGTAAATAGTTCGACAAAAAAACCACAAAACGTTTTATTTTTAATAAAAAAAAAAGTGAAGTAGCAGTCAGTAAGTTTCCACAGCTGGGCAATGGCCTCCTTCTCTAATTCGACCATCTGCGAGAGTTTTGGATCTGGTTCCGGCCACGCTGCTTTAGTGCGGGTTGGCGGGCTTCACATATTCTCGAAATAAAATTTTCATTATTTCTCTGATGTGCAGGTTTCTTCAGGACGTTTTCCTTTCACCGCCGAGCGTGTGATAAATACAACACACAAAATTGCTTTGTAACTACAGTCCTTTACATTATTAACAATACATAAGAAGAATAGAATGAACAGATTTAGATACATGTCCTGTAAACATGCAACAACAAATTACACACGGTAAATAGATTAAATATCAGCATCTCAAATCAGATACAGTAGGAAATGATCGAACAGAACTATTACAACACGATCACGCGGGCGACGGTCAATATTCTGATGCGTTGATTGCGGTCACGTAATAGCGAGCTGTAAGAAGAGAACGTTGCAAAGTTGAATAACTGCCCGACTAACTAAATAGCCGATTGAGCGGAACACTTTACGTACGTGTATTTTTTTTAAACAGAAAAAATAACTGAACCGGTGCTGCGACGACGTGATTCGCCATGGCTACTTAATTTAGGAGCCAGAGCCAGTGTAGACGTCTACATTGCTTCAATACTCCGATTGGATAACGTGTGGAGTTTGGAGACGATGTGTGTCACTGGATGCAGATGAAAAAGGTCGCTATTACGGTAAGAACTAATTAAAATTCTACAAATGAAATATCTAAAATATATTCCTTTTTATACATATTATATTACAACTATGAAGCCTTGTGGTATCGGCGTGAAGAATCTGCCACCCGCTTTCTTCCTATGGGAGTCGTAAGAGGCGACTAAGGGAAAAGCCTTTAATTAACTATTTCGAAAAATACCAGATCAAAATTAAGCAGACAGATGAGCAGTCAGTCGGAACGACTATAATGCAACGAGTACGGTACTGCAATAGCCAATCCGTTTGCCGCCAATGGCGATTACGCAAGTCCTCCTTATGGTAAGTCTTATGCCCTGCAGTAGTATATTTACAGGCTGTTAAGGTAAAGTAAGATAACATAGTTATTTTAACGATATACATATCGGAGAAACGGATTGCACTAATCCAGTGGTTAATTGAATCGCAGGCTTAACTTGTTACAACAAGCAGATAGCATCATCTGCATACAGATAGTTAGTAGCCTACAATAAAATGAGCCTGCGAACGCGAAGTGAATAGAGCTGGCTTTAGACATCGGAATATATTACTATCAGTCATTCATCGTCTAGAAATAATAATTTAACATCGGAATTTATTTAAAATTTCTACCGGAATTCAATAGTGTCTCATTATGAGGGTATTTTAAATTTAAGCGTAATCCGCCCAGTGAGACTTCCACTACCGCTGGTCAACAGTCAATGCTAACGTGGCTTTGCAAAAATCAGACATAACTTGCGTGGTTCACGAATTATTTTTCTTGATTGATTTACAAATACCATAAATGATTCGCATATATTCAAATAAGACAAAAGAAATGTAGAAATCATGATTTTTAGTCTACTAATTAAAATCGTTAAGTTGGATCGACATAAAGTGGGTGTAAGTGAAAATTTAATCATTTCTAGCGTATCTAAAACGTCCTTAAGTTACCCCACGGTATTTATTCCCGTTGCGATAGTAAGACGGCCTCCGCTTGATTATTTATGAGATGAACTGCATGCGCTGTGTCCATTTATGATATGACACATTATGAATGTTAAAAATATTCCTAAACCGCTCATTAAAGCTATCAAAATTACGTTACTTTATCACTGGCCGTGAATCTATTATTGGTATAACTGTATATTATTTCTTAAATAGCACCTATTAGTCAACTAAAACGATGTAAATAATAAAATAGCTTCAGTATTCGTTTTTTACAGAAAACATTCTCACGGTTACAAGATTTGTGAATGCTAATTAGAAATAATACTTACATGTCGGGCGAGTTCTGTTTGGCCGCGTCAAGGGAATCCAAGGCCTCTGTGGCGGTAGAGTAGCAGTAACTGAAACAAAAAAAAATGTATTTTAATAAATAAATAAATAGTCTATTTCGAAACACGCATAATTTAGGATGTCACTTGGACATGCATCTTGTCACCGCACAGTTTTAAGGTGCCCGAACAAAGAAGAGCAAATAAAAAAAATGGCGGATTGGATCCGTTTTAAAAGATATAAGAAACAACTGTTCCGCGGTAATATATAAACGAAATGGATTGATTATAGAAGACAAAAAACTTCATTTGCGATCTCCGGCAAAAACTGAATGTTATTATAACAAAATCGCGAATCGTGCGTGTTTATCCCTGTCTGGAAATTTATAAGTAATGTATAGTAATGTATATATCTTTTCAATCAGCGATCGCGAGAAACCATATTTTCGATCGTAGAGCAAAAAATGCCATAAAATTTTTATTAATTCTCGTTGCAATCTTTCATTATAGAATAATCAGGTTTCTATAAACTATAAATTGCTCTTCAGTTTGGTGAGACTAAACGAGTAAATGGTTGAAAAAAAACTATAGGCGTTGTAGCTTTCATCGTGGAAACAATATTGAAACCGCATTGTTTATATCTAAATCTGCAAAAAACAATAAATCAACTCAACAGAACGAAAACAAAAAATAATCACCTATATCTCACTACTTGAAACATGATTCACATAATACGGCAAGAACAGAACATAAATTGATAAGTTTTGATGAACCCCGATATAATAGACACGTTTTAAAACGTTTCACGAAAATTGAAATGGTCGTAACTAATAAGAATGATTAAAAAAAAGATAATCTGTCAAAGAAGTAAAAACAAACATGCACACACAAAAGTCCGCGAACGTAGCCGGTTCATCAGTATACTCGTATTGTTACACCAAATTAATCAAAGGCCGGAGCACGTCATGTCATTTATTGATAACCGTCATTTGTCATACCGTTCAATGGAATTAAATGGATGGGATGTTTGTTCGAACATCAAAGCCGTGTGTAGACGTGACGTCACCACCTGGATTTAATTTAATTTATCCATCTTTAGACTATACTGAAATTGCGTTCACGGTTTTCTTATTGCTATAGTGATTACCGTGCATATAGAATGCGTATTATCGATTGTGGACTACGACGACGACATCATTTGGTCATGTAATGCAAGTACGAGCCAAGAAAAGGCTTAACTATTTGGATTATCGCCTTAAATTTTACATCAATATGGTAAAGCATTTGTTAGATATTTCGAATACTATTTTCCCGCTGCCTTGTGCATGTTAGTTTTAGATTAGAAATGCAAATGATTTATCCTAATGGCGTGCACTACATACACCACACAGTTTGAACCGGTGGCTTTTCAATCCAATGCCACTGGAGAAGGAATAATTGCTTAGTAATTCTACTACAGTTAGCTGAGCGTGAATCAAAATATTAAAAGTTAGCTGTAGCCATTAAAAAATTGCTCGCGTACAGCGATGGGCAGATATGAAATACATATCTATTAACGGGCGAGCAAAAAACACAATTTGAACTCGGCCTGTGTCGATCTAATCGGAGATAAGATAAAATCTGTTCGTTGCCAGGTGTGGCCGTCATCGAGGCTTGGAGTGTCGTTAAATACGTTTCGGCACCGTGCACGGCTGTGTGTCAGCAGGCTTCTTCGCTAAAGTGAAGAGTGTGTGTTAGAACGTTTATGTTATAATAGAGGCTAAATGGGTTCTTTTGTTGATCTAGACGACCTGCATTTCAATGGTCTTCATGAATGTAAATGGTTCAATTATGAAAATTTGCAAGATTCCTATCTCTATTGGTGTGAAAATGTACATAGAACGGCAGTAAATAGAACTGCAATTTGTAGAAGTCTGGTCTATTACTCATATGGTTAGAAACCTACCATATATTTTAGAGGGCGTTGCAAATTTTGATTGTGACAATATAGAACTGTTTATAAAGAATTTGATTATTATTTTACTTTGGTTCTCTAACAAATATTACATCAATACATATTTAATAAAATTGAGGGGTTAAGGTAAATGTATCCCCCATCCAAGGTAAACACAATATGCAACAATTATACTACAAAGTCTTTTGAGGAACATAATAAGATAAATAAGTCTTCTTAATAATAGCGCGAGCCTGATATCATCATCATCATCATTTCACCCTATCACAAGTCGACTGCTGAACATAGGCCACCCCCAAAGATTGCCACAAAGCTCGGTCCCGACCCGCATACATCGACTTCCCGCAACACTACACAGACCGTCACTCCATCTTGTGGGGCGTCGTCTCACACTGCGTTTGCCTGTACGTGGCTGCCACTCGAGAAGCCAACGATTGTCAGTTCTGCGAGCTATGTGGCCGGCCCATTGCCAGTTCAGCTTGCTGATCCTTGCGGTTATATCGGCTACCCTAGTTTTGCTGCGGATATCATCG
Source organism: Bhutanitis thaidina (assembly GCA_029286595.1). Taxonomy (NCBI): domain Eukaryota; kingdom Metazoa; phylum Arthropoda; class Insecta; order Lepidoptera; family Papilionidae; genus Bhutanitis; species Bhutanitis thaidina. The sequence continues at coordinate 13,500,606 of JAGSMS010000008.1, read as the reverse complement.
TTGCAGAGAAACTCCGAGCATAGCCCTTTCCATAGCGCGCTGAGTAACTTTGAGCTTCCTCATTCTGAGTATACCACAAAACCACAAGAGCAAAAGTATACAACCAGTGCGTGTTGCCAGTGATGACATACGGAACTGAAACATGGTCCTTTACTGCAGCCTGATATCACACACAAATAATATTTTCGAAATTTATTCTAGACTTTTAACTAATTTCCTTTCCTCGCCGTCACCAATCGTACAGGATAAAAGCTCGACGCCGAAGATCGGGAGAGATAAAATTAGAATTCGGAAGCTTATTTGACTACGCTGACCAGTGCCAAACGGAAATGTGTAATAGTTTTAATATAATAATGTTTTATTATAATAATAATTGTATATTTATAATCAGATGCTTTCATTTAATGGGTAATAGCGTTTGGTATGGAAAAATCATGCGCATATATATATGGTCACTTTATTTTACCTGTCTTAACAGCAAACTCACAAACATAATTTTCTTTTTGGTCACATCTATGGCATGATATAAGTTTTATTCCTCTCCTTTATAATAAATACTCAAAATCGTGGTCCATAACTGTCTTTCGTCACGTATTAATATAATGATATACATACATTTTCGGCCCATTTACGAAAAAAAAAAGGTTTTCATTTATTATGATTTGTAACTGCCTTGTCGACGTACAAATCTTAATTTACCTTGTCATGTCGACGTTTTAAAGACTACAACCGTACGTGCCAGAACATATCGAGCATCTACTCATTAGTGGGAGTGCTCTCTAGAGCTCCGCAGTGGGGCAGAGGCGTCGAGTTGGTGCGACGGCGGGCGATGCAGGCTCATTACAAATTGTAATTAAGGCCGTGCCGCGTGGGGGAGCATTGCCACTTTTAACCAGATAAGCCCGTTGGCCTTTTTACGATAGTTTCACTATGCTGTATTAGCCGACTTCTGTGCATAGAGTAATGATAATTTTTTTAACCACACAGCGTGTCATTTAACCTCGGGTAATCAATGTTCCACAGCTACTGTCACTCCACTGACGGAATTTAAAACCCCAACCTTCAAGCTTTGAAAGCGGCGTCAGATCCAACTAGTCTATTGAGGCGTGTGCAAAAGGAGTGACATTTATTTATACCTAGAAAGTTTTACTGCCATAATCAGACAAGGATCTGCCATAATCGGCACTTTCGGCAAGTGGATTTCCGATCATAGTACCAGTCTCCTCGCATCCTAGATGCTTCTGCCCGTCATAATGTTTTGTTACGGGAAGGGGTGCAAACAGGAAGCAGCAAATGGTTAATGGTTACCGATGCCCACGTACATCTGCAACACCAGAGTAGCTGCAGGTGCGTTGCAGACCTTTAAGGAAAATCGGGGAGGGTGAGGGGGAAACGCACAGGCAAAAGATGCATCTACTTCACGCCGGTATTTAGCCGAGGCCGAGGCCCGGTCGAGCCGGCCCATTCGAGCAGTTGCAAAAACCGTCGCTTGGCTCTACCTCGTACGTCATGGGTCTGCTTGATGTTTTTCGAGATGGTTATTCCGCCATCTGAAGGTAGCCATTGTGATTTTTAAGGCTTTTCCCTCAGTCGTCTCTTAGTCGAGAAGAAAGGGGAAGCCGAAATTCTATCAGCAGTTATCAACTGCGTAGGATATATTATAGTACCTTGAACGTGCCCGGGCACAGTGCAGAACTCACTTGTCTTTATCTTCCAGTATCCGATGTAATTCTTATATATAGTATATCTTAAGAGTATCCGGAAGATTCATGTGAACTGTCAATTACATAACACAACACTATCCTAAAACTAATAATTTCTGTGTTGACTCATAGCTCAGGGGGCGCTAACCACTAAGCCACAACCATCAGCTTTAAAAGATAACGAAACCTAAAATATAAATCATCGCAGTTTTCGCACCTTTTCTATTGTTGCGAAATAAATTAAAACGTTAAGAAACTAAAGCGTTACAAGCGCTACAAGTGGAAAGCAGTTTGCCCGCCGCGGCCCTGCACTAAATCACGACAAGACTTTAACATGCGCGACAGCCGGCGCCTTCCCAGCGGCGTGCTGCAACACGATACCGGCTTAGGGTTCAACTAGACTTGCACGCATCGACACGCGGCTTGCGACAAAACCGACTCGTGTGTTATATAATTTGCAGACAAAAGATGACTGAATACGCCATTTTTTATTTTTTTCTCCGAAAGCGAACCTCTCATGCATTCGGTGCACTCTTCTATCTAACATACGAAGCTCTGGCGACCGAATGGTTGAACCCATATTCCACAGACTAGTGTTGGGGAGCAGGATCACTGGTGCGAAGGTACCGCTGCCTGTGCTCACCGACCTACCTGCCAACAAATAATAACATTACAAATAATCCGGCTAACCGCTTCAACTAAGCTTCTTTAAAGCTTGTGCTAGAAAGAGATTTAGGACAATGCGTGATGGGTTCAAACCTGAGTCATTGTTCGCAGTTAGGCGGTTATTGAATATCGCCAAATTACTGTTTATTGGTTCTGTTGTGTTTTTGATTTTCATCACCGTGCTGTTTGTAGCAAGTAACAAACTAGCTTTTTGTTAGCTTGATACCTATGTTGTTATTGTGGACATTGCGCTCGTTTTAGTTTCATAGAGCGCGAGTGACCTAGGTTAGATTCCCGCCGTCGTCACCAACAAAATTGTAAACAGTAATTTTAAATGCTAAATTTACCGCGTAACATCGTGCAAAACCATCATGTCTGTAAAATAATAATAAATATTATTTCGAGGACGTGTGAAGTCCGCCAACCCGCACTGGAGCAGCGTGTAAGTATGAATTTAGATTGACAATTTACATAGTGTGGCTGAACCTTTATGGATTTGATATTGAATACTAAACGTTAAAAAAGGTTGCTACGTTCACCGTCAGATGAATCTTTTACATATTTTGTGGTAAACAATACGAAGAGGTCGTTTAACCCAATACTGTCGCACCATCGATCAACCGTGTCTATAAGTAATTCCAACCGAAACCGAATACGTTAATAAATGTATATGGAGTTGGGTTTGAAGTATATTTAATACAGCCGGTCTGAGTCCAGACGTAGTTGAAATAGATATGAGCATGACAATTGATAGGTTTAATGTCTCAAGACACATGTGCAAGGATAGGTTCTTTTAATTTGATTATTTAAAACTATAATATTCTATTTCCACATACAAAGCGCGAAGACGTGTGAATGGGATCTAAATGAGATAGTGTGCTACCACCTTCATCACATAACAACCAACAGGGAATGTAGTTAAGGCTTAGCTTAATGGGCGCTGATTAATACTCAATGCTTATTAATAACGATACAGAAGTTTATTAGAAGAATATCACGATCGGGGAGACTCCCTTTCACTAAATAAAATCGCATTGTGCGATTTCATGTGCGTTGTTCACTGTCGGTGTTTGGTCGCTTCATATTGTTAGACCAAAAACAAAAATTGACTAAGTATCCATCTCCGAGGAACATCCTTTACCACACGACCTGAATTATTGCAAAACTGTACAATAATGTTGGTAAATTACAGATCCAGATAAACTTATCCTGTCATCTGTGTAGTAATGTGTTCCACACACGGTTGCGCATTGGGCTTAGACTGGGATTGAAACCTACTACAGACCACAGTACTCGATACGTTGACCGGGCGATTGCCAGAACTTAATTCATTTATTGCCAAATTAACTTTTGAAACAAACTTTCTACTCGAACGGAAAGCAACATCTGGACTTTCACGTCGGATACCCTGACCCGACCCCCGGCGTCTCGCCAGTCGGGTGCTGACACACCGAGTGCCAAAACTGACGCGCGCGCGTCCAGTGAAAGTGGAATGGGCACTCGGTGCGAACGCGATAGGTATCGCCGCAGCCTTTGTTCGCTTCCAGATATTAGAGATAAGGCTTTCTCCGCTCCTCTAGAGAGCTACCGTGAGAACCGACCACTTTCGGTAAACAGGAGTCTCGCTATCAGCGATCTGAGCTATCAGATTGGGAATGCAAAGTATTTTGAAGCGTTTATAGCGTAATGGTTATGAGATGCGCTCGCGATGCATAAATATTTTGCGCTGCGGTTGCGTTGCTATCGTGATGTACTCCTGGCACGAGCGGACGCTTGCGGAAAGCAAGATACATGTAATGTTGGCAGCGTTGCAAGACAGATATATAATAATGTGTCGGTGGATGTGTGAATGATTTATTCAAACTTAGTATTACATCTGTTATGGATTTCCAAACTTACTGTTTTGATCTAACAACCGGCAACTTATGTTTACAACGAAGAGTCTTTAAAAGTAAGACTGATGATTAACAGAGAGACTGAGATTTAAAATAAAGTAGAATTGAGTTTATATAGCAAATTTAACATGTGGCTCCTCTATTTAGAACTTTAATTTTTTCTTCTAAGTTAAGGTTGCGTTTTAAATTTTAGCTCAGGGTTAACCCAGCCCCACGTAACCCCAGAGCGTGGTCCCACTACACAATCGAAATTATTTCACAGTACAAACCAGAAAGGATTCGCCATAAGGTCCTCGCTTAGCAATCCAGTTAGTTATCTCTTTACCACTGTAGCTGCTACCCATCACCGGTCGGAAGATTGAGGTTGTTCTGGCATGCATCTTAGTCGACTTTTACTACACTCACGCGATGAGATAAGGTGGCCAGATTCTTTTAAGTCGCCACCAAACGATAAAAGTACAGAATCATATTATGCAAGTAAAATATATAGTAAATGAAATAAACATGAATAATCTTTAAACCTAAACAAAGGCAACATAAAAATCATAATGGTTAACAGACAAAAGTAATTTCAGGGAGGGAATGCAAGTATCCGTAACGACGGAGCAATAATATTCACGCATTACGCCCAGCGTCCATTGACTACAGCATCTCCGCCAGACGTCGGGGAGCCGAGAGGAACCGGTATCGCCTGTTACATCACATTATAGAGCAAAAACAACGTGACCGCGGCACTCTGCGTACCGCGAACTAACATTATTCAGTTATTGTGGATTAATTTTAATATTAATTATCTTGCGAGAAAAAATTTACGCCGTCTGATATGACGTAGACAGACATGTAAGCAGACGGTCAACATGATAATAAGAGGCCATTTTAAACTTGTGTATAGGCCCCGACTCAAGAACGACCAGGAGCGAGATTGATGAAATGCCTCGTTAACTCGTTGTTCAGATAATCAAGTCTATGACTCTCCAATGTAGGAAAGTTAATGTAATGTTTTACGACCATCTGGCTTAATGGTTAGCGTACCCGACTGCTGAGCCAAGTCCTCTGTAAGTGTGTCATTGTTTCACCTGGTGACAACAATCGTAAGTTTAAATTACAAATTATAGGTTTTCGGGTTTAGTTGAGCTGTGTTCGTCTCGTGTCTCTGATACTACATCTGACACTTCCTCGCAAAATAAACTTGATGTCTTCGATCGATAATGGTATACTACTTACATTATAAACATGCAACAGATTTTAGTGTGTTTACAGCAAATACTTCGAACCTAGAAGAGATTAATTATGGTGATATAAATATCCTCGCTAGCGTTATACGATAAATTTAAATATCGTTACAATTTATTACGAAACCGAATGAGGTCTAAAATTTAAATTCAAAAAGAGAGGCGCACTCCAATCCTCAACTTAAATTGGCGTATAATTGTGAATGAATATTAATGGAAAAATGATTCCACAGCGCCTGGCGAAGGCTATTGAGTTTGAATGCGCATCGGGACAGGATATCTCGGGTCTGCATATTAAATATTTTACTGTTGATACCTTTGAGTCCTGAGGCACAGCGATTCCTTGTATGGGACGGAATTGTTCGAAGCGTATAATGTGGTATATAATATATGATGATATTTAATTATTTCGAATAAGTAAGCGAATTCACACATTCTGTAATATATTCTTAAGTCTTAAAAATAAGTGCTCTCTCTTAAGAAAATATATCGTGAAGACATGTCGAGTCCGTCGAACCGCATTGGAGCATCATGGCGGACCCGTCGCGGATTCAAACCCGCTCTAAAACAATGGTCAATACAAAGATCCTTCTGATCAGTCAGAGAACATTTAAAGTTTCATCATCGTTTAAAAGAAAAATGTACCAATTTCTCATAAACGCACATTTTCCGTCATAACTTCAATTAATATTATATTCTTTGATTTTTTTTTTTTTCAATATGATCTAATATTGATATAATTTAAAATCGTATTACACTATCTACTATTTGGTCATATTATCTAGACAATTGTATAAAATTACTTAAACTTTTAATTGTGTATTGTGTTACTGTGTGAAAAATTATACATGTGTTGGCTCAATAATATTGTATTCAAATTAAGATCCTGTAAGTTGAACCTGGATTGAATTGAATTGATCCTTCCCGGCACCGAAACCCTCACGAAAGAAAGCCTGCAATGGGAAATTTACAGGCCGCTGAATGAAAAAATCACATTATAAAGCCTGTGATATCTCGCATCTATGGAATATGCCAACTGGCCATTTTACTCCACCGTTATAGAAGCGCATACGATGTGCCCATCATATCAGATTGCGTGTGCCAACTGCTAAATAGCCACAAACGTCGTTCGTCTGCCCTTTTTATCAAGTTATTGCCGTAATTTAGCTTAACCACTTCATTTTATACTAGCTAGGTACGTTTGCTGGAAATCTGTCTGCGGCCAGAATAACAATTCGACGTTTCGCCGTTTATTTATATAAGCGGCCCTACAATATCTCAATATATTTATTCCATTGTATAAACCGTAAATTGAACAAACAACTAAGCGCAATAAAAACCCACGTACACATTAACATATTAAATGTATTGACATACAATGTTATTACGTGGACGGTGGATGCCGGCTTGGTCAACGACCGCACTCAGCTAATTTTTTAACCAAAGTCTAGTCGAATTTCGACCGGAAAATTTTATGGTCGGATTCTTGGGCGACATGGTCAGGTAATTACGTTTATTTCGGAACGCATATAGTCCCCGGCACATTCAAATATCTTATAATAGTCTGTTATAAATAATGGCTACTAATTCCGTGGAGGCGCAGCTTCTAATAATAATATTGTCGTTCGGTACGTTGACCCGTGCGGTAATTTTATCTTAAAGCCGATGACGACATATTAAAGTGACATTACTTTTGGGATGTTTTGTTGCCATAATATAATGTAATTGGTGTCATAACTTCGTGAATTGCTAAATGTCGTGTCACAGCACACAATAACGGCGGACACAAAAAATGAGATCTGTTGTCGAGGAACAGGAAAAAATTATGAATTTCTAAATCTAAAAGACAAGAGATGTTTATCTAGTTTGCACCACTTATCATGACCCTAGTGCAACGATCAAAATATTATGATTAACTATTATTTATTAATGGAAGAACATCGTATTTAATTACATACATAACAAAATAATCATTGACTTAACATGTTTAGCCTTTCGGACCCTTTCGATTGGCTACGAATCAAGGACCCATAACAGACTTGTTATTTTACAATAAACTAATCTATTCTAGAATTGTTACTTTTGTGTTCGCTGAACGTCGGTTGTCTAACGTTCATCAACTAAACTATAATAGTCTACTACGGAACAAATATGAACAGAGACGCATTAAAACTTGGAACTGCTGCATTTTAAATCGGTGTGAACTTTCGAAAATTGCATAAGGCCACGAAGCATGCTTCAAAGCAGCCAGACCAGGGGTTCCCACGCCAATAACCGTCAAGGCGCAATCGCTAATGACGCTTTACTTTAGTGTGCAGCATAAAACTATTGCAAAATTGCAAAACAAACATCAGATTCTGTTAAATTTACGCGAGAACAACTTTGTTGCGTTAATAAGACGTCAACGTACGTATTATTAACAATATGAACCATCTCTTGAAAACTATTAAAAAAGTATTTTTTGAAAATAAAATAAATCTAAAGGGATTACTGGCTCAAAAAAAAGAGTTTTAAAAAACGTGTTTTTAAATAGTGGTCAGAACAGAAAGAAGTGATGTGAACCAACGACAGGTTGACGAACTGGCCGCATTGTGTCCAACTCCGATTTGTCAACGCAATCATTACCAGGCTATTATCATAGCGCCAATAGGGGACAGGTTTTTATTTCGTTAGTCAGACATAGTCGGTTAATTCTGATATATCTTCGAATAATATCTTGGGGTCTGATTTCATTACGGAATCGAGAACGACTAATATTAATAAACGTAACTAAAAAAACATAACAATCGCAAATATTTAAGCAATATTTCTTCACTGGCGAAATTAATAAGAATTCTTTGATTGAAGTTGTTAGGAGCTATACATAGACTTCAACAATAGTAACAATAGGTGGACTGTTAGTTAACACGTTTTAAACTCGGATAAAAAAAAACAGAAATTAATTAAAGGAATTTATTGTTTGTCTGATCCTATACTGGTTAAAACCGATCAAAAAGAAAATTTCTGGATTAATCAGAATTTCGTAGAAAAACGTACAAATTGCAGGGAAATGTTAAGAAGCAGCGAAGATCTTCGTACGTAGGCGACTAAAGACTAGCCGATTACAGCAATCCACCAAAACGTAAGCCGGTATTACGTGGAGTCGTAAAGCGGAGCAACCTAAGCCAGCTCATGTTTACGTTAAACTATACGAGCAACAACTAGCTTCGAACATTTTCAATCATTGTAGCGATTCTGTTATTTAAGTACCCGCTATTTCACTTACAATTACCATTTTATTACTGAACATTTATTCTATTAAGGAGGTATATAATAGTTTGTCAATTTACTTAGAATAGGACTAGGACTTTGGTGTGTCTATGATATGATTATGTATCATATCCATGTTTCTAAAAATCCACCTGCTATTCATTGACTGATCTTAACCACTCCACATGTAAAGATCTAGAGCGGTTCCAGATGATAAGAGTTGCTTAAATTCCATACCAAAACGCGAGTTTAACTGCTACTCAAACTTCATAGAAAAACAATACTGCAGTACTGTGAATAATTATATTATACTTCCCCGTTAATGATTAGTTAAATAAATAACCATTATTTGACCGCGGAAGAGTATTGCTTGACTCTGTCTCTGTTTACATCTAGTCTCATTGATAATTTGTAAGAAGAAAGTTAAGCAAATAGAGGATCATTCTGAAACGAACACCTGTCCCATGCTCAGACTGAAGTTAGATCCGGTAAATTACTTTGATAAATTACTATTTATAATATGCACGGATAATTATCTGTACGTAGTGTTTTCAGCCTGATAGCTGTTATATGCTAAACCGTGGGCTCTCTCGATTCGGGATTATTTCGCTATGTCAATTAATACTTAATTATATATTCAATGTAGTAAATTACCTATGACCATCCCATAGCTGAATCACACCCAACGCTCCACAGCCGGCCGAGCGTGCTTTGATCACGAAATTTTACTATAATTACAGACTCGATGACGTCATTCTAATATAATTTTGACCGGCCAGTTTTTTTATGGTAAACTCCAATCGTCTTGCTCCGATGAGCCCAGCAGGGGGCAGATCATTATTTTGCGAACGCCTCCTACCTATCGATATTAATACTATATTTCTAATCAATAGAAACAAACGCTCCTACTTTGTCCGTTTCATACACTTTTAGATAACACCAGCACAAAGTATGTGTTATTAAACACCGAAGAGAGCCTGATAATTGTGTTACAAATTCAAAATATTTCAAAAACATTATTAGTTCATGTTTTTTCTCCAAAATATTCATTTAAATAGGTTGGGCAAGTGCACGTTGTGTGCGCCACTTTTTCCTCATTAAATTGCCAAACTATTTTAATAACTACGGCATTGATATTTTAGAATAACATAAAACATCAGCAGAGTCATGTCATGTCTTATAACTACGTGGACAACAAAACGTTGATATTTTCTGGAATCTTAGTACAACAAAAACAGAGACATAAGGTTGTCCAATTAAAATATCAAATCGTATTTATACGAAATTTCTTATTAGTCGGATTTCATATGGGTTTTAAAAATTCTAATTAAAAAGGAAATTTTCCTCATAAGGGGAAACAATAGGGGATGTATAAAAGTTAATCATTTTAAAATGAAAATCTATGAAAATTGGCGTTTGGCCCTACCCGCCGTTTCGAGTGCTTTACAGCATCCGTGGACACGGGGGAACTAGGTGTTACACGTCCTGATGTCATAGTTAACTCTGGCTACGTTCAATTATTAAGGAGTAGTGTTTAATGTTCGCGTAAATTCAAGAAAACGCTACAGGACATGATAATTAATTTGGGAAAATTTACACAAACGAAGTCGCGGGTAAAAACGCTAATGTTATTATACACTGGTCTATATTTTCAAATTTTTTTTTAAGAACTTATATAAGAAGAATATAGACGGGCCAAGATGGAACGGTTTATTCGGCGTTTCAATACTCAGCATTGCCTTAAAGCAATTATTATTGAGCACCTACATTTTAAGCTATTTTTGTATGAACAGTAAAGACTGAATTCGTATCTTGGTTAGTTTCAGCAATCGTTGACAACTTTTGGCAGTAGAAATTAGCACCAGTTTTGACACAAATTCTCCGCTATCACGAGTATAGAAAACTATAACATTTACTGAGATGTTCAGTTTTGCTAAAATTAAGTCAATTTTTATGTTATAAAAAAAAACAAAAACATCCGTATTTATGGTAATAATACTTATTGAATAAAATTGATCTAATGTGATCTGATGTCTGGATAAGAGGGCAAAGTTGGAGGATTTGACGGTATAACTAAAGAGCCGACCTAAAGTATTGTTTGTTAGAAGTATATCTGGTAATTAACAGCGAATATGTATATTTTCATGTATTTATTAAGCGATAAAAAATAAGACATCTGACCACCCCAGTATAGATTACACGATCGCGAGATCTTAAGGCAATTTAATCTTATACCGTCAAAATAAGAATCTCAGAAGATTTCAGACATGTGAGTTTTAAGTTTCGAGGACAAGATAATTTCGGTTAGAAAACGTACACTCTAATGTCTAAGGTACATAAAATTCAACTGTGTTTAACTTTTTGTTACTTTTAGAACATAAGAAATAAAAATAAAAAAAAAACTGATTTGTTTTGGGTGTCTAATGTCGACATGTTTCTGATTATACCTATTCTTATAACACGGGCTCGGTAACAAAGGTCACATTTTGTGCCAATGTCAAAAAAATCGTTCAGTTTCGTTCCTTCGAAGACATCTTCATTAGCATGTCGATGTCCACCACTGGACATATACCTATTCCTTTCTAGGAAAGCAGCAACGAAATCTTCTGTGCAAAATTAACTTATTAAATCCAAAACTGGGCAATAGATTAAGACTTCATTTAGCTTAATTAAAAGTACAAAAAGCATGTAGTATCTCGATTATTCCCCCGGCAAAAAATAAACAATCAAAGCGCGGCGCAGTTTTTAGTCACGCTGTTTATATTCACATGGGATCTAACATGGTAACAAAAACTGCACGAAACAGAAATACAAATAACATATCATAATAATGGCTTTAGTGGATTTTTTGTCAATGTGCGCATTATATTTTTCAGTTGACGTCTAGTGTTTTTGCTCGCGCTGTGTGGTTGCATGTCCGCAGCGTTGTCGCCACGCGTCCGTTCACGGCCAAGGCCACGGCGGCAATAAACGCGCGGATGATGGACGACGTGTGTGCCTCAGAGCGCAAAAAACGTGCACGCGTACCCACGTGGTGAGTCTTTACGATCTCTCAGTCAACATTTAATGACTCGGAAAATTACAACGCTACCGACAAATCCATCGCCACGAATGAAATAGTAACAGGTGACTATGCATTTTCCGAGCGACAGAAACATGCCGGAAATACAAATGCATATCACCTAAGGGGATTAATTAAATTCACAGACGTCATTAAGTCCGTGTTCAATTTAGATGTACAAGCCGGTGCGATGCGCGTCGCAAAGCGTTCAAAGTGATCGATCACCAATGATACCTTTGTCACTAATGGATTCTTGTGAAAAGACATCGCACTAGAATTACTCTGAGCAAATTGAACATAGCCACCAATTGTATAGACACATCATATGTATAGGTATCGCCTCACGAGCGTTGTATTAAAGAGATTAGAGACACCATTATATTTATCTCGACCACTGATAACGTTTGTTACGAGAGTGATTATACTCGCTCGCATGAAGGAATTCAATTTGTCCGCGCCGCTTCACGAGGGAGTGGTTAAAATCAGTGGTTTTACCTGGAGATACGATCTGCACTCGTCGGATGGTCGGGTTCTTGCATTCGCATCACGCGCCCTCATTCCACCAACCTAGTGCATCGCACTTGGTAATGTGCATGATCGTGTGTGTGGGTCGCTTCGCAAATATAACGCTCCGCACGGGACCTTGCAGTGAGGTTAATGAACCTGCGCTAGGTAAACACCCCGCTGATTGAGTTCTCTTCACTGCTAAATATTTTCTAATATTACACATTAAAGAATAGCAATACTTTAATAGGGGAGAAAGGGTGCTAAATATATGGTTATCGTTTCACCCTCTCTCCCCTCTTAATCCAATCCCTGCTGACTAATGAACGAGGCTCTGGCGATCGACTGTCGGCGAAAAATTCATCCGAATATACCGAACCAAAATCTCATGGATGAGTCATAGGGAACAGCATCTCTAGTGTGAGGGTATCAGCACCGCGTTGTTGTCCTTATAGTTATGATAGATGTTTTGCGACATGCCGACTTTTGTATTTGCTTTTTTTATTGGATTGAGATGAAAAACGAGTTAAGAGTCCACCCTGATGGTATGCGGTCCATGCCAACCCATGGGCAACTGTTAACTGTTTAAGATGGAATGCCTCACAGCCCGTAATTATACCGGCTCTCTATACCTTTCAAACAGGAACACAACAGTGATTGCTGCTGTTTGGCGGCAGAAATGAGTATTTTTTTTATGGGCACGGCGGCAAACGAGCAAGCGGTTCACCTGATGGTAAGTGTTTACTGTCGCCCACGTATATCTGCAAAAACAGAGGTGCTGCAGGTGCGTTGCCGGCCTTTAAGGGTATTTGGGAGATGGGATGAGGAGAGGGATGGGAAGGGGAAAGTAGGCTTCCTGTTACCTCACTCACCAAACGCAGAAGCGCCTACTTCACCCCGGTATTCTGCGAGGTCGTGGTACCAATCCGTTCGAGCCGGCCCATTCGAGCAGCAGCAAAAGCCGCCGCTTGGCTCTACCACGTGAAAAGAATTAACGACTCCTTGATTGAAATTCAGGACAAAGTTAGAAAGTCGGGAAGAGAAGAGGCTATGAAGAAAATCGGGGGACCGTTCGCGCTGAATACTCAAGAGAACTCATCGTTAACATAACTTCGTTCATGGGAACGGAGGTAGGTACTGAAGATGTACGCACACGATAAAAGTCATTCGTAACGTTGATTAAATCCGACAAGGGCCCATAGTCGCGGGTAAACAGAACAATCTCACCATCAGATGTCACAAATAGGGAACGCACGGCCTGCTCGGAAACGGCCCAGTCGTGTCGCTCGAACGGCGACGCACGTACGCATTGATTGTAAATACTTAGCCTACGATATTCTAGGCGATACATGAAGCCATTTCCACATTTGTTCACATTTAATATGTCTATTAATAATTCTATTTAAATAAAATAACGGTTTATAAATTCTACACCAATTTAGACCTCGTGAACTTATGATGCCTATAATTAAAAAGTTTAGAAAATCTAAAAGTGCACGCACGCCTTGTACGCGCTCTTGTTAATTATTTACTTAAAACATTCATTATTAATTTACATAGTCAAAAAAAATTGTAATCGAGTACTGATAAAATAAAAGTTTAAACTTAATTAAATTTATTATCATTATTATTATGTTCTAATTAACCGTAATGAAATAAATAATTTATGCAATGGTTCCTCGATATAATAAATAATGTTTTTTACCATGACATAAATAACCGACTTTAATGAGTATTAAATGTTTACGTCAGAAAGTTTCACTAAAAAATAATTACAAATTTTAAAAAGGTAAAGATTATTAAATAACCCATTCCATTTAAGAATAAAAACAATATATTCTTTGCATCGATGAAATAACGCGAAAACTTCTTCGGAGAAGTGGAATTAATTTAAAATTAAAGTTATTGAAAATTATAATTAAAAAAACCCGTTTACGTTCGTTATCAATCGGTAAATGTTATAATCGTAATGTAAAATATATATAAGTAAATTCAACATTTAGTGACACCTGCATCACGATTAATATATATTTATTTAAAACTCTGCGCTAAAAATATTGCTAATAATTTTATTGTACATAGCATTTAAGTAATACTCATTAAGACCGTCAAATTTTCCGTATTGTATACTTTGTTGCAGAGACTACACACACTGAAGCCAGTTCAGGTTGCACAAAGGGGTATCCTCAATGATGATCCATCCTCCATCACAGTTATGAGGGGTGACAACGCATCGGTGACCTTCTTCGATTAAACTTTTTTGTAGATGTCCATGGGCTGCAGTAGTCACTTACCATCAGGTGGACTGTTGGCTCGTTTTACACCACAAAACGACTGAAAATTTTATGCCTATCCTATGTCCTATCACAATGCTATACAAAAACTGTCACGTTCTCGGTGTATAGCAGGTTTTTCTTTTCTATACAGCATATTAATTCAACATCATGTCTCCTTTCATGGAAATGAAAAAACGATGCGAAGGCAAGATTTGCACTGTCCCAGCAATTAACCTCTCTTAAACCAAAGGATTCTTTTATAATCTTGACGCTTTTTAAGTAATAAAATAAAATCAAATTTATCGATTAATAAAATGCCCCTATTAAACTACATAAGCATAAGTTCTAGCCGCTTGTTTCTTTAAATAAAACGTATTACGACACCTAACAGCTCTAGTTGACTATACCTTATAGTATTTTTAATCCTTGATCTGTATAGGTTATAGATAGGAATGCATTTTTAGTTAGGACACTTTAGTTATTTATTCCGCATACATACAGTCAGACACATGCACACACGTACATACACTACTAATAGTTCGTATTAGGTGAACGCCGAATACACACGAACACGCACCTACACCTACACGCACACACAGTTACTCCTATTATTTGTGTAACTAAATGATACCTACAGAGTACGGAGAGAGTCACAAACATCACATACTGATAAATTTATGTGATCTCACAATTTACTTCTTCTTTACACAGCAACCTGGCTAAGATACCAGTACTATACATAGCATGATAACACTGCATAAAGCTATCTTGTAGTAACATTATTATGTATTTATCCCCAGAGACAAAGAGTTTTTATTTATTTTTAATTATTATTAATCGAACTCAGTGGCGCTACACTCTTGAAGAAATGGAATACTATTGTCTTTCTTATCATTCCATGTTTATCGTATTTAATTTGGACAAAAGCAATTATTACAAATAATCTAGACGGATTAGAGTGATGATATTTAAAAGTCTTGTATACTACATTAACCTAAAGCTAATGATAAAAAATAAGGTCGATTCGTTAAGTTTATCGGGCGAGATCGTACGTCCGCACCAATTAATGTCACGTCAACCGAAACTATTGTTCAATCGGATTATTTTTTTCATATTCATGTAAATTAAATATTGTTTTAGTGTTCGCTTAAGTATATTTCTAATTATACATGAATGCAGTATAAAAAGTTGTAGAAACTTTATGTTGGGTGAATCGCGGGACTTTGAAAAATGTAATAATGGGGAGTCCATTATTAAACTTTTGTTTTCATTATAACTCAAACGTAAAAAAACGTATGATTATTTTAATATGTATGATGAAGATATTATGTATATATGATAGATATAAAAGACAACGAAAAAACAAATTGTGATTACATGAATTTAAACATGGAAAACAATGAATTAAATGTCAGGTCTATGAAATGCAAACGTGATAGACAAATCCAGCAGAAATGATGAAAAAATTTAATGTTTTCAATAACAATGGGAGATGGCAACCCGACCGCCAATCAC
Source organism: Bhutanitis thaidina (assembly GCA_029286595.1). Lineage (NCBI taxonomy): Eukaryota > Metazoa > Arthropoda > Insecta > Lepidoptera > Papilionidae > Bhutanitis > Bhutanitis thaidina. Next base: position 13,484,505 of record JAGSMS010000008.1, on the reverse strand, counting down.
CGCTGCTTGGTAAAGTCTAGTCCATAATGGTTTGAAAAAAATTAAAAGGTCAATTTTTAACAACGATTATACTCCGCCGATATTAGCTCATATACATAAATTGGTTACAATAATTATTTAAAATAATAACCGTTCTCTCACAACGATATAACCTCAAAATTTAAAACACTTCTGATTTATTTAAACCTCCAAAATGTATGATTTAGTCAAATGAAATAATTTATTTTTGTCATTGAGTGGTACATTGCACTTCTCCGACGAATTTTTTTTTATAATTCCATGACTGTATCGTAATGAGGTACCTCTGGCCAAGAAAGGGGCGAAAGAAACTCCGTACGTATTAATTGGAAAATTAAAAATATTGGATTTGTATATGGCGCTTCACATAAAGGGCGTTTTGAAAGGTGCTTCATTTTTAAAGATCGAGCATAAACTGACTTGTAATTAACGAGTTTAATATGACAGAATTTAATATGAATACTCGACGGTATTTACAATACTTACACAAATAATAATTTGTAATAACCCTTATCCACGGTAACCCAAACGAAGGTCTCGTCTCTCCTTGAGGAGTTGGGTTGCTGCAAGAACCCTGGAGTTGCCACGACTCCCCCTCTAGTTTTTGTTGCAATGAAATCCGTAAATAATAGTTTCATTTCGAATGTGTAGTGTTCGAGTAAATACAAGAAATCGAAGAACTTTTGCGGGCCCTCTGCTCGCGAGTATCTTCCGCCGAAGCTGTTAAGGCCACCGGACCACAGCGTATCTCTAATTCGGGTTTTAGTCGATTCGGCATTTATTGCTGATCCCGACGTAACCGGTCACTGCCTTCAGCATAATTTATCGGAAATAAGTCAGTAAAACTACACATGTCGATCTTAACCGGGCTTTAATGAGGGTCAGGAGTAGTTACTATTGGTGAAAAACAGATATTAATGGAATCATAAGAGAACCTTGAACAAACGATTGGTATGATGTGTTTTATATAATGTACAACTATAGTTACACGTTTGTCTAAGTACCGTCATATATAAGTATTATATGGTAGTATATTAGTTAAGTATTTAAATAAACGTAATATTTAGATATCTCCTCTGCACTGTGTAAACTTTTACATTTTCTCTGCTCAACCTAATTGTAGACTGGTGAACCTAATTGTAGAATGCCTCTTGGCATTAAGTCCGCCTTTTTGCTCTTTTATGTGCGAATAAATTTTATATAAATAAATATGAAAGGGCCGTAGTGGTTAAGTGGGCAGGGCGCCAGTCAGTCAGTGCACTGATATATATGATAGATACGGATGCTCTGACCTCGTGTCTCTTTAATATTCAAGTCATTGACAATGGCCTCTGTTCACGTTGAGAAAATATTTTGGCAAATGAGATTAATTAAGCGATTATACAAAATTGTCGCAGCATATTACACATTTCCAAAGTAATTATACCGTAAATACAACTTATAAGCCTCAAATTGCCACGTAATGTAGAAACAGGGGTTAAGATAAAATTAGCAAGTGTGCATTGAGCTTTACAGTCCAGTGCCGCCCGGTACGACAAACAAGGCAATTGCTCGGCAGCGTAGATCGCAATCGAACTACGCTCGGCACCGACATACCCGTCACTCCGCGTAGCGCGGCTCCGAGAACCCGTACTTAAGGACCTCTAAATCACGACACTGAGATTTACTCCGATCGTTAATTTACCGAGATGTATATAATTCTTTGTCATTTATTATATTGCCTGCCTATGACTGTCATAAATAAAATACTAACCTCTTAACATTTTCTCGTCGGCCATACTACAAATCCTGAAGACGAAAGTTTTGAATTGAAACGGTCACTGACTACGGCTACTACACAAGGTGAAAATGTGAAGATTCAGAAATGTCTCAAGTGGATAGTATGCGTAATCAAGAAATCCGATGAATAACCTAACATCACATCATAACATCCGATGAATGACAGACAGCGTAGTAAGTGTGCAGAAAGTAGTAATGGGCTGGCCATATCTGTCACAGAAGTGAGAACCGGCTTAGTAAGTAAATCCTGGAAGTAGAGACCTCGTATCGTAAAATGTTGTACAAGGCGCCACCTGACTAGATGGTATAATAATCTACGCATGGTGGCTGGGGCAGCGACACGATGGCCGAAGTCGGAAGTTCTAAGCTAGGTACGTTTTTGGGTCTCCCAATTCAGGCCTATACCAGTGGATTTCCGCACGTTGATGATGATCGGTGATGACAAATAAAATTATCTATCGGAAAAAGATGAGTGATAAAAAAACTATTAGATAGGATTATAGATAAGTGGTGGAAAACTGAAATTACGGATTTCCGTTTGGCTCTACTCTACGTAGCCAACCAGGATTCACAGCGTTCGCCTCTCCTATAGATAAACCGTGACGGAGGCTCGTTACCAGTCCATTTTTTTTACTTATGTATAACTAGCCAAATACATATTTAAAGAATTATTAATACACTTATTTAGCACAAATGAATAATATCGGAATCAATATCACTTCTGAGACAATTAGCGTTTCCAATGATGAATTATAAATAAATGGAGCGGAAATCAAGAACGCGAAACGCGACGTATTAAATGTTATATCGTGCAAATGGAGTAAATAAGAAACCGCAGGGGGGCCGACTAAGGAGAAGCGGTGGAACCACGGGCGGTCCAGATGTAAAATGGATACAATATGTTGAAATCAAATATCAAACGTACAAAGACAGTCACACAAGAAACTGTCGATGTTAAGTCACCTGATTTTTTTACAGTCAATAGAAATATTTCCCGTTTATACTCACTCCATGACTCAATCAAGATTTGAATAACAGCCGAAGCTAATATTAGTGCAGCATAAGAATCATTTAATTATTCTTATGCTGCAGTTCAGTGATGATGAGCTAACAGGTAGGGCCCGGAGGATATAAACATATCGGAGCCATTGTAGGCAGAAAAGTGAATGCTTTCACTGCTGACATGTTAACTACACTGCTGCGTTCGCACGAAAGCAGGCGGCATTTCTTTTGAAATTATTATGTGTTCTGCTTCGCAATAAACTATCAATAGTATGTATGATGTTTATAATATTGGTGTGTGTACACTTTATAAGTGTTGTGTGATCCACAAAAATTTCAGCAATCCGGAATAGACAACAAAGGCATAATAGAGTGTGACGTATAGAGACAGATAATAACTTAACTATAATATGCAACAATTCGGTTGGTAGCCCGGAACAATTTATTGCAATTCATACAATCAGGAGAGAGTTTAGATACAATGCCAGAAATACGGGTTACGGACATTGGAGTTAGTACCAAGAACCTACGCTTCTTTATGTAGGTATGATAAACACATAGTCTACCAAGTGGCCGCGGTTTGTTAATTACATAAATACTATTAAACGCTAAACGTTCAATATCTTATATCTAAAACGAAGTTTTAGACAAAGATACTACAATTATAATATATATAAAATAGTAAAATAGTAAATTTAGTTCTACTATTTTTAAATGTAGACTCCAGTAAACAAACCACCTGTATACTTTGACTTTGTCAAATTTCGTGAGTTGGTATAAGACGATTTACTCTGGAAAAGGAAATAAATTCAGAAACGCGGCGACGCTAAGAACATGATCATGAATAGAAAGTGGAGCGATTGTTCTCTTGAATAAGTTCGATTTGAAATTACCATTGCATTAGTGAAAATAGTGAAATCGGATTAGAAGCATTAGGTCAGCGCAGGCGTTTGTGTTTGAGACACATTTCACTTTTGAATAAAATCAAACTGTATGTTGCGTCTGACTACCAAGACAAAATATGTTGATAACACATATTTGTAAAACATTTACAGATACAAACTTTATTGGCAATGCCTATAAATCTGTAAATTATAAAACTGTAGAACTTTTGTCTGTGGCTGTACATAAACTATGTTCTAAAAGAAATTCTCGGGATACGGGATACTACGAAGAACCAATGAATAATTACATAGTTAAAAAAAGAAATAAAAGGAACAGGCTTGAACAGATATCATGAAAACAAATCAAACGAGCCCAAATTTTATTTATCTAATGAAATGGTTCTACGTTCACCTTCCGTCTTCATCGTGATACCCTCATGACTTTATACTTTGTTAGCATGTCTATAGTCGTTTCAGTAAGTAAACAAGTACAATGCTTACCTCCCGGCTGCATCAAAAGATCACCTCCATAGTACGATAGAAGATTATCAACCGTGAATGACTTTTTAATACTGTAAGATCAACTTACCAATGGTAAACGATTACAGTGCGAACCATGCGAATATCAAATACGTTACAATATGCGAGACGTCTGGTACTTCTATTGCCAAACCGCTTGTCAAGCGCAGCCATTATGGCAAATCCTTCGATGTGAAGGATGTTTATTAACGGGCTGATGAAAAGAAGAAGCGTATAGGATTGGCACAATTATTAGGATCATATGATATAGTATTATATATGTATCAACTTCTATAGACCTAATAATCTATTATTAACTATTTAATCGTAAGCTATGTTGGATATGGGATGACCCCAAAAAAACGTTCCGCTTGAGATGGTACAGAGACAATACATAATTAAATATAAATTCCCTGAGACGCTACTTAAGCCACTTTTTAATACATAATTTCACTTTAAATATGAGGAGTGTCAAGTTTAGAACACGTTTCCCCAAGGAAGCGGACTGTGACAATTCTCAAACAGCTGGACGTCACGAACCACTTTCACATCAGATGATCACATTGGCTCAAAGTTCGGAACCGTTCACTTTCGCACTCCCCGATCACGACCTGGCGCGTAGTTCACACTTCACAACTCTCGCTCGTCTCGTTGCCAGTTGCCACCGGTATTGACCCTGCGACCCGCGCCGGCAATAGGAAAGTTTGCTTACACGTTCTCCATTTACCGATGTAGAGACATCAGATTATCGCAAGTTTGTTCAAATTGTTACCGCACGGTTCACTAGATACACACAGCCATAGATAGCAATTTAATACAATAAAAATAATGATAAACAGAAGTTCTGCTTGAAAACATATAAAAACATCCAATGGAAAAAATATATAAATATATATAAAATAAACAGTATTGTTGAAGATCAAGACACGAGTTTCATTGAGGATATAAACGAGGAGGAATAAGTTGTAGCCCAACTGGATCAAAACAAAAAGAATTATTTATAGTACTAATAAATTAATAAATGAGAAAGTTTTATGTGATGATTTGAATAAAATTTTATAGTATATCTCTCCAAAATTATGAAATAAGACATAGACTTGTATCTCAAACAACATTCAAGATCACACCGGCGAAGCTGAGGGCTGGTGCAAATGTTTAATAGAATTATATAAGCCTGCAAAGGACGCCCTAGATGTACCTACTAGAAGAATATCGACTAAATTCGCGATAGGAGAAGGGCCAAATTAAAAGTAAGCGACTAGCTCGGTGGTTCTTCTATGCCTAAGATTTATCTGGGTAGCTACCACCATCTTCCCATTTGTGCCGATTTTTAGCAGTTTCGCCCTCAAAGGCGACACCGTACCTGTAACCTTCTTTGACTGAAATTGTTTGCAGACGTCCATGGGCTGAAGTAGACACAATCATAGATTACCATTTGGTGGGCTTTTAGCTTGTTTGTTGAACTAATCCAACAAAAAAAGCATGTATGCGGTAGATGTGAGGCGTGTGAGAGGCGCGAGTGGTTTGATAGGATAGTGCCAAATGAAAATACGTAATTTCTGTACCTGTCCTACCCTCTGTGACAGATAAAGAATGTATTTTGTTTATTTAAGGCGAAAAACTTAATCAAGATAATGAAACAATAGAGGCGAAATATGTATGTACGAAATCTTAAAAAGTCTACGGACATATGACAATTGCCAGTACTGGCACTTCTGCCTACACCGTACGGTATACAGATGAGAGTTGTGTCATTTTGTAAATAAACAGATAGAAAACATCTCATTTGGCAAGTCATAAATCTAGTTCATCGTTTGTCTTTTTAAATCGTACCCATTTATACTCAATAGGAATTGTCACGTATGCTAATCATGGCGCACTAACGGAACACTGTCGATGTCGAACACACGAGCTGTCATCGGGAGACGAGCTGTTGAAAGCGTGCTCTTTATGAAGACCCACCGGTTACTTTAAGCAACTTTCTATGTGTTTTTTTAAGATTATAAATAATTTTGTATTTACTTATGTTACTCGTCACCATCAGCATGTTGTAAACAACAATCCCCATAACGAAAGATGGAAAGGCGACCTGTATAGCGTACAGTTAGTAAATGCGTCTAAAATATATTTTGAAAATATTTAGGGCTGGCTAATGATCAGCGGGCTTCCGACTGACTGTAATGATGATGAAGAAACAATAAGCAATCCCCTCAAATTGAAAATTTTGGTGTAATTACAACACTTGACTAGCGATTGAGTATCTTACTCTTTCCAGATTAATTTCGTCACCACATCTTGCAGATTTCATTTAAGATGGTTCATTCCGTCAAATAAAGTTGGGCACAAATCTTTCTGGCACGACCTTAAGCTTAGTCGACACTATGCACACTGGTATGATGCGCACAGAACGACATGGGATAGCCGTTCGTTTATGCCTCAACCAGACGGTACTATACAAGTACAACTAGCTTTTAAATAAAGTTTTTTGCAAATCTGTTATTGAAATTATGTTTATCTTGCTAATTGCAAGCACACACGATGCTTTCAAAGTAGTTATATGTATATATATACTTTAAAATAGCGACACTAGTTGGGCGGCTAGACGTCAAGATTTTTTTGATAAAATCAATTTTGAAACAAATATCACAAATAAAACTGTACACGATTTCTTAGTCTTTGATTATCAAAAAAATAATAATCTACTTGTAATATTTGTAGTTTTAGAAAACTTGATGATTATCAAGTTAAGTTGCTGTTTTATTATTTCTCATGTCCTCGAAATATAATTTTACTTTCTTTCTCAGACATGCAGTTCACTTGTTTTGGCGGAGTTTTGGTGGTGCCTGCACTTTCACTGCAATTCTAATCTAGGAGAATCGCGTTCCATGAAATTAAAACGTTCTGATTCGTGTGGTGTGTCGGCTCTACATTTATCTATAATATTTTATCTCTTAAAATTAATACTTACATAAAAAAAAAACCTCTCAATTAGATAAACATGTAAGAAATATACTTAAGTAGGTTTTTGAACAATAATAATAATATCCGATAACAATACAAACGCTCAGTAAAATGATAGCCACGTGTCACAGTTGACCAACTCGACGAGTGAACGGTTTCGGATTATAATCCGTACATGGTTCCATGTTTGCTGAGCACACAACACTCTTGTTGTCAGGTTGCGGTTTTACGATAAACGAAATACTCGTACGACTACGGGATATCTTTCTCTGATTAAATCAAGATGTCTACAATCAAGGAACGTCAAATAGATCAATACAAAGATGACTTGTTTTAGTATAACGTATGATGCTCTGATTAAGATCAAAGGCACTTCAATAATCGTCTTCACAAAGTAAGCGAAAAGTTGTTGCACACGGGGAAAGTATCATGTCTTTCTCCAAAGGTCAACCTCACTTGCTTACGGTGTACCTTACTGACTAAAGGATAAGGTCCTGCCGATAGACTGATGGTGAAAAATCCATCCAAATATACCGTCCATATAGTCCTACAGACTAGTATGTTGGAGAGCAGCGTCTCTAGTGCGGAGGTACCGACACTGCGCTGACTAACCCGCCTGCCTTTGAACCCGGGAATTACTCGGGAATACGAGATTGTGTCGGAGAGAAGCATTTCTAGTGCATGAGGAACCGGCACTGCGCTCATATGTTCTATGCATGGCATACAAGCTTCTCTTGGCGAAAGGTCTTAGTCCTGCAGTACAAAAACCCATGCTTTCAATGATGGTAATGGTTAATGTAGATTTTCTGTATTTCCATTTCATATAGTATTGTGCTATACTCGTGACACAAATACGCGAAGTCTAACTCTGTACTAAAACTAATCTACAGTTCGCTGCAGTTAACCTTTACGAAAGGTTAATTAAAACATCGGTTCCTCTAGCGATTAATTAAGTTTTCACATCACGGACACTTACGGCGGAGAGGAATCCGTTCAATAAATAAAATAACCGTCCATTTGTATCTTGTTTATTATACAAACGATGTGACGACATGCGAGGAATGTTTTAATAAGCCGCGGTCGGCGATTGAGCAGTCACGCGAGCGAGTCCATGGTTCGAATAGGAATGCTTCGAAAGTATCAACGTCCGTAGGCTCGTGTGTGATGTGAAAAAATATTGTTTCCCCCTTTTCACAAAACGAGGTTTAACGATAATCTCAGTTAAAACCTATTTTGATATTAAACATACAAAAAATTCATAAATTCCGACGTTAAGCTACTTTACTAAGTATTATTTAATCAAAAATCAAAAAAAAAATTCATCTACAATTACAATTACTACATAATTCCTTCGATGGTCTATGGCCATATGGACTCATCGACTTCAAATTATCATTACATTAATTTAGCAACACAAGGTTTCATGTTGACACAAGCATTATAAATTCACATGTAGAGGTCGAGAAAAACTTTAAAACCTAATACGCTTCGGCTCTTAACCTAATACGCTTCGGCTCTTTGGACATGTACACTAAAAAACTTCAATAGCTTCATTATTTCAACTTTAAGGTAGCGCAGCTAACACAGAGATCAATTATCTCTTTATAAAATCATAAACAATCTTATTGATTCTCCATATCTCTTGAGCAAAGTATTGTTTCGATGTGGACATCGTACAAGTTTAAAGGATATTATCTTCGTACTTCTTTAATAATTGTATGTATTTAATATGCATTAAACAAATACATATCGTTCTTTTTTGTTTTAAGTCGGTCTAAACAACGAAATGTTTTATTTCGCAGAGGAAACAATGTTGTCTAATGTAATAACTTTATTGAATGTTATCTTACGCATTACAAGAGCTGTTTGTTTCCCAATGTAAATAAATAAACTTTGTGTTGTGTATAGATGTTTCACGATAAAAGTCAGAAAGAACCTGCTGCCTTAGTTCCCGCAGACACCAAAGAATATTGTTTGCTTTTGCTATCTTATCGAATGCCTTCGGTGACTTTTCGTGATTTGCGGTGGAATTCTGCATTGTACATAGGGCTACAAGATAAAACTATTTTCGAAATTTCCATTTAGCTCGCTTTATTAGCTCGATCAATGAGATTTTGATTTTATAAATATAATACAAGCAATATGCTATTCCATTTTGGATACTCAATTCTATATTTTTCGGCTGAACCCAATCTCAGAGCACACTTTTTTAATACTACTTTGTTGGGGTACCATAAAACGGACCATAAAAAGATGATATGTATTAAAATCTTTGGGCTCGTTTTCGTGAACGGATTTGGTAGCACTTGTAAGATCACATCAATGTAGCTTTTGTGTACGGACATTTCTAACATATGTTTATTAAAATTTTTAGTCACGATGGTTGTCACTTAGTGAAACTCTATCATTATTGAAATTATAGTTCACAACTATTAAATTAGCACGGACATTCAACATATGCTGACTTTCGTTTTCAATCATATTTTTAGGTACATTTCGTAGTAGTTTCGTTCTAATCGTAATCTCTTCGCGCCCAATCCAATAAGGTCACCACTGTTTCAATGGAAATATCAATGCTTTTATATGATTTTATAATAATTAATAATTGAAAGAAATTAGCTAATACAATTTAGCCGATAAGTATACTCCCAGCTTAAGTCTTAAGTTCCACTATTTTTAAAAGTTCAAAAAAGGCAGTACTACACTAATGTATCGTAATGTATTTCCCTTACGCGTGACACACGAGATTGATGGTTTAGCTAGTGAAAGTGAGGATCGTGCGGCGCCTGTGAACCAGCCGGGCCTTTCAACGAATCCGGGGTCAAGTTGAGACGGCGCGTTACGTTACAAAACGTAGACGAGTGCCTCTTAACACTGTACGCTGCGGACTTTGAAGAGCTCATTGTTATTCTAATAATTTACTTTGTGTTTGAATTGCTTTTGTTACTGCTTTTCCATGAGAATTAGATAGTTCAAGATTTCATTAATTGCGAACATGAAAATACAATAAAATTTAAATGTATATTCTTTGTTTCTAATCGAAACAATAAAGATTGGACGCCCACTTGTTAAATTGTACGTTATTATTTTCAAGTAGGCGTCTGACCGTTATTATTACAGAAATTTTTGGATAATTTTGTATCTTAGACCTCTGAACCGACTCCTATTAAATGAGGAGTGAGCTTGTTAATTTAAAACCATTACCGTCAACCTATCGCAGCTATAATCACATTTTTGGAGTAGGTATTGATTGGTGAGTAGCGTCGCCGTAAAGATTACCTGCCACCGCCTACCTTCCCCTAGGTGTCGTAAGCTTCTAAATAGTTCCATAATTTCATGGCGTCCGACAGATGGTTGGACGATTAATCGACTCGTCTAAATTGCGAGGTATTGGTACTGCGATCGCAAATCCGCTTTCCCAGGCCTGATCTTATCGCAAACCGTACCATAAAGTTTCGCACTTATGTCCAAAGAGAGATTAACAGGCCGAAGAAGAAGAAAAAAGTATTGCTAAAATTTGTAGGTTATTTCCAATCATCGTTTAAATACTGAAAATTCCAATCTGCCTGCCAAGCGTGGCAATTATGGGCGTCTTTATTACTAATAGGAGATATGAGAGTGAGAATAGACTGCTGCCAGGTTGATGGTGCCTATGATGATGATGAAGAAGTAACAAAATAAGTTCAAAAGAAATGTTATATAGAAAAGCAGCACATTATTTTATACACATGCATACAGTAAATGCTTACTGAAAGCATTCACCTTCAGCGATATAAGGTATTAAAAATTATTAAGCGATAATGGAACAAGTTCAATGACCGTAAAACATCCTGTGGAAAAATAATACAAATTTAACATAAGCCCGCTTTTATCTGCGTAGGCTAAAGAAATGCCTTACTGCGAATGTTTTCTGCCAAGATAACATAAAAGTCGGAAAATAAAAGAGTCACATTCATTTACTTTATTTCTCTACACTAATCTGCAAATATAATTTAACATACGTTTAAATCTAATCAATTAATTTAGAAAAACAAGTTCCCGTAAAGAAGAACAGGCTATTAAAATCTAATACGATTTGTAGTTGGCAAATAGTACTGCGAGCCACGAGCGCAGCCATGTGGGACGATGGCTCCGGCCCGCGCTGACTGTCGTAGATCACTAATAGTTAATTCATTAACCCGCTACGGTAACGAAGTGAACCATTCACTAACCATAATGATCTGTTGATTTGGTTTCGGGACTGGCCTTGGCTACAGTAACCCCTGAAAGTAGTTTAACACTTAAAAAAATCTCCGAGGACATCCTTTGAAAAACAGGGTTTAAGGGGGAATATACGATCTTTTTCTTTCCATGTCACTGGCACGTTGTTCGCCTCTGCTCTGGAGACCTAATGATGGCATTCTAATTTACCGAATCCAATACACACTAGTGATAGGGATAGGGCAGCATTACTAGAGTGAGGTTAACCGTTATTGCGCTCAACGTTCCGTAATCCCAGCGTGGTGAGTATAGGCAAACCCGTCAAGAAATGCTTGCCGGCTCGCTGGCTCTTTCTTGTGGAGGCCTACGTTCAGCGTTGGATTTGAATAGGCTGATCAAGAAGAATAGACTCGCACTGCGCCATCTACACTTTGATACTTAATTGAAAACAGGCGCTGGTGTCTACAGGCAGCAGCGACCACTTACGATCAGATGGACCATGTGCTGATTTGTTATAGAAGCAATTAATCAAATTAAACACACATTTGTCACACCGTCGGTTATTAATCACGGGACTGTTAATGTACTCCTGATGTAAATCCAAATTTTCTTATCAAGCAATCTGATCTAAAATTTACTACTAGACTAATTTATCCTAACCGTATTATTATGCAAAGAAACAAATTTATTATATCTAACGTAATTAGAACTAGCTGTCGTTGGTAAAAAAAGCGGCACTTGAGAGCCAATTAATAGACAGTAGATTTATCGGTACGCATATTTGCGAATAGATTTGCAAAAAAAAAGAAAGGTTACCACAACCAAGCTATATAGAAGTCTAATTGAAAAGAGTATATTATTTACGATGCAATTTATTTGATTAATTAACCATACCATACATG